>OU342633.1:39106209-40356209 GCA_910589415.1 Malachius bipustulatus
GACAAAATGTTTATTTAAAAAATGAATTAAAAACCTACCTCGAGCTCTCTGACTTTTAAAGTTTGTTATGCTCTGAAATTTAAACTAATTACAATGCCAAGATCTTACAATGTCCTTTTTCATTATAAACCTTTCTCTAGTCCCTCTGATTCTCTTCTTCTTTACTCTTTTTCTCACAGCTTTTTCCAAATTCTTAACCTGGTTATCGTCTTTCGTTATTCCTTTGCCTTTCCAAATAAAGCTTTACTCTCGTCCTTGTAGTCTCTTTCTCTTTTTCTTACTGCTTCTCTTCCATTTACTAATAAATCTTTGCTTTCCGTTACTTATTCTCTTCTTTAATAATTTATTCCTCTTTCTCTTTACTATCACTTAATCTTCTCTTTACTTCTTCTAAATAATTATGTGACATTTTTTTTAACTTTCTTTCTGACAGATACTCTTCAAATTTCCAATCTCAAATTTTTTTTTGCCCACTGATTTTTTTAAACAATCAAAATAATTTATTTTTTACATTTTTAATTATTAATTATTAATTATTTTTATTTGTTACAAGTCATAAATTTAATTGTCATAAAATTCAAATCAAGTTCAAACTTGAAATCACCACTTATCTTCAACTGAACTCAATTTTTCGTAACAGTATCAAATCTACCCAAAAATAGATTTTGTAAAAATAAATTCAAAATAGCTGTAAAAATTTTTCATCTGAGGCACCTCCACAAAGTGTCTTTATACAGGGTGATCCCGAAATGGCGGACACGGTATAGTATACAGGGAGTTGTAGAGGATGTTCAGAAAGACTGTAAATTTAAAACAAAAATGGTTTCTGCGGCCTTGTTACCCAGATATAGAGTGTCCTTTTTCTAAAATTTTAATTAAAATGGCAGTCAAATTTAAGCAACCTTCACTGGTCAAGAACATAATTTGGCATAGCTATTTACGATAGTGTTTGCTTTTTATTTTTCTTTATTATTAGGAACGGAATTACATTACAATTACAATTATTACATTTCACAATTTATTCCCTGAGTTCAACAAAAATTTTCAATGTGGCATCATTATCCAAATACGAGCTCAACAATGCAACTAAAATAGATTTAGAATAATATTATTACCGTTTTGTCCTTATTATCGACTCATCAGCACATCATCCATAATAAGGACGAAACGGAACCGTCCATGTCTTCAGTCTTCTCCTCGCGTGCTGTGCGAAAGTTTCTATGTAATTTGTTCTGCAAAAGAACCTGTGGTGGCAAAATTAAAATTAGAACCTAAATTCCAATAAAACTCAAATATTATAAAATCAAAATAATTGGTTCAAGAAAAACATAATTATACAGGCTGTCCCAAGATTTCTTTATCAAGGGATATCCGGGTTATTTCAAAAAATAAACAAATGAAATTCAGGAAATTTCAACCATACCCCTAAGGCTTTGCAGCTGCACCCTCAATGCCCCTTTACGCCTTTCCACCCCTAAGTAATCATCCCCTACTTTTTTTTTCAAATGACACCCGCATATTTTTTTTGCTCGACAGGATTGTTGACTTCTTTCTGAATACAATGTCACACAATTTTTTTAAATCGAGACATATCTAGCACGCCGAAAACAACATAATATAACAAACGAGGGTTATTACTAGTTAAGGTGGTTGGAGGAAACATTAACACAAAAAACCAACAATTGCAACTCCTTGACAACCCTCGTTTGTTTTGATATTATATTGTTTTCGGCGTGCTAGATATGTCTCGATTTGAAAAAATCGTATGACATTGTATTCAGAAAGAAGTCAAGAATCCTGCTGAGCAAAAAAAAAATGGGGGTGTCATTTGAAAAAAAAAGTAGGGGATGATTACTTAGGGGTGGAAAGGCGTAAAGGGGCATTGAGGGTGTAGCTGCAAAGCCTTAGGGGTATGGTTGAAATTTCCTGAATTTCATTTGTTTATTTTTTGAAATAACGCGGATATCCCTTGATAAAGAAATCTTGGGAGACCCTGTATATAATATCTTTATAATAGTTTCTTTCTTATGCTATATTATAAGTTTACTTATTGTAAACTCCATAATTTCCAGTTGCAATCCCTGTCATTGATGCGATATTAATCATCAGGTTAAACATAAATTCCCTACCTCAAAATTATTTTTTATCCGTTCAATAGTAATAATTATTAATAAAGTTCCAGCGGCCGATGTCATGTTATTTCTTTTTTTTTTCGTTCCATAGGGAAAACATTCACGATTGTGGGAACGGCAAATGAGCCCGGCATGGTTCCTCGCGCCTTGGAGTACGTATTCAGGAGTCTCCCGAAACTGCCATCAACACCTGAAGTCAAACCGTCTCCCAACGGGAACGTCGTTCTATTGGACGACCAAATGAAAGGAGAGGAGAACCGCAGCAGACGTGACTTACTGGCAGAGGCTGCAAAAATGACAGACCACCTAAAACATGTGAAAGTTTACAAGTAAGTTGTTGTTTTTTTTTATTTTTTTGTCTTTTGATGGCTTAGTTTAGAAGCAATAATAATAATAATAATGTCTATTTGCCTTTTTTAAATACATTTCGCGGTAGTGAAAAATTATTGTTACAAAAAGTCTTAAGAAGGATCTCTCTAACGACTTTTGTTTGAAACTTTTCTTGAAATTTCTTATTGTACGTTCTCGAAAATGATCAGTGCTGCCCAGATAAGGTCCGACTGATCCTTGCTCAGAACATTTTCTGGATATCCTTGTGGTATTATTGCCGTTCGGATATCCGTTACAGCCTTTGCATTAGAGGTGGAAGATTCCACCTTCCTATGTTTTTTAGGCTGTGCCGATCTTGAAGTACTCTCTTCCGAACGAGTCTTTTTTTTCCCTCGACGGTCGAGAGTTTCTCTTGGTTACCTTGCTTGCTGGTCCTGGGTTTTGCTACACTGGGTTCACCTTCAACCCTAGCTTGCTAGGTTCTTCAGTTTCCCCGTTGTTTTCTAGTTTCGGCTCTTTTCTCAGTTTCCTGCAAGCGGCTCCTGACTGTTTTTTGGGTGGGTCTTTCTTTTCAGAATCCCCTTCCCTTTTTGGGTTTTGGTTTTGTTTTTCTTGGTTCATAATGTTCCCACGAGTAATGGAGCTACCTATATGAAAGAAAACACCATACATATAGTAGGCATTTATTTTTGAAGGTGCGCCACTTCTCCGACGTTGAATCTAGAGGGACTGATCTTCTATTCAGCCATGCATCCTTGTAGCCTGGATTTCCGCCGTAGGATTTAGGTGTTTGAAGGTTGTCTCCTTTTGGTCCAGGCGGTAAAGCCAAGACCCTCGTAATCCTCTGTTCGCGAGACATGACTACGACAACAGAGTTTTACGGTCTATCAGAGAGTCCACTTTCGGACGTTCTCCAGCATCGTTATAACCCCTGTGCAGACCTTTAGTCACGACACTACAACTAGGTGTGGGGTGAGGTGGTCCGCGGCAGGGCTTTTTTGAGCTACTAGTCTAGAGTTTTATCTCCGACGAGCTCTATAACATAGTATAACGAACACCGCTCTGGAGAAATTCTAGTAATTACTTCTTGTAACATTCTAGTGCACCATTTGCTTGTTTGTTTACATTCTTTATACTGGATTAGTCAATGACATGTTCGCGACAGTTCCAGTCACATGTCATGTGACACATCGACAGACAGACGTTAGTTCTATGGATTTCTGGAGTGGGCACGCCGAACAATCTGACATTTCCAGAATCCACGAATCGACGGGTGCAACGTTCGAGAAAGTACCTACTGTTTCGCTGCCCGTCCGGGGAGCTATATAAGAGTAGCCTCGCGGTTGCGTAAAACAGTTTAGTTTGGACATTGAGTGAAGTGAAGACAGAGAGCAGAGCAGTAACTAGTGGAAGCTGAACAGAGCAGTAGTGAAGTGAAGTGTGAAGTAAGGGAGCCAGTAGTGACAGTATAGCGAATTATAAAGAGAACAGCTGTGTTTAGTGTGTTTGATTATTTAGAATAATTATTAGAGGTTATAAGTACTTGTGGTGTTAACTGTTAAACAATAAAGTAATTTGTAAGACTTTTTGGTGGTGATTTATTTATTATTGTGAGACCCGTAACAATAGATTGACATAGTCTATTGTAGATGACACAAAAAATAAAAGAAAGAACTTAAAAACAATAACCATGCTTTTTTACATCTAAAAAGGAATTTTGGTTTGCACCCGGTTATTATTCTGGGATCCTCCAGGCCTTCACTGATTTAAGATTCACCCAGTATAATGTTAATAGAGACTTATGACACTAAACCAACATACAATGACAAATGAAGGATGAACAATTTGAGGGTGGTTTTGCTGCAATCCACGAAGCAGTTCCTGAAGCTTTAACCTAAATTAACAATTTAAAACCCTTATGAAAATGTGACTGTTATTTTAATTAATATGTTCAGCTGTCATCCATAAGAATATATTATAATATCGATACGTTTTTGCCAGACTATCGTAAGTGACATTTTTGCTGAAAATGAGATTTGGGGTCTATCGTAAGCATCACATGTCTCCAGAAGTTCTGCCATAGTATTGTAAGGTTATTATGAATAACTCATATTACCTAATAACGAACTTACACACAAAATGGTAAGGTTTTGTACAACCGAGTAAAAATAACACTAAAAAATCGTCTCCTGTAAAATGTCACTTACGATAGTCTGGCAAAAACGTATCGATATGTATATCGTGTGATCCACAAAATTTTTCATCAACTAGTGCCTTGGAAGGGAGAGATAGCTATTGCAGTCATGTCTGAGCTCATTGCACTTGAGCACACCTACCAATAGTTTGCATTTTATCTGACAGACTGGCAGACATGCTTCATTTTTTCCAAGGCAGATGAAAAATTTTGTGGATCACTCGATACATCTCGATACACCTGTGACAACTTTTATGTGATTTATCCGTTATTCCTCCAACTAATTTCATCGTCGATTGTTTCCAGAGCCATGCAGACCAGACTGAGCAGTGAACCGGCCGCAATAATCGACGAATTCAGCACGGTCTCGATCGGCGTCTGGGTCTCGTTTGCCGAGATCTACAACGAGAGCATCTACGATCTTTTGTGCGAAGATCCTCCCAGAGGCAGACAGCGATCGAAGTTACGTCTGGGCTCGTCGAACAATAACACATACATCAAAAACTTGCGACAAATAAACGTGAGGTCCGGCTTAGAAGCGTTCCAGATCCTGCAGTACGGGGTCCATAACCTCAATTACGCCGCCACAAGGATAAATTCGCATTCCAGTCGGTCCCATTCGATATTCACGATAACGTTTGTACAGGCCTTCCGAAACAACACAAGAGTGAGCCACTTTAACTTCTGTGATCTGGCCGGCTCGGAACGGTTGAAGAAAACTTTAAACGAAGGGGACCGATTGCGCGAGTCAAACAACATCAACACGTCTTTGATGGTCCTGGGGAAGTGTATAGCGCAGGTGCGGGATTCCCAGAAGCAAAACGATAATCGTTTGATCGCTTTCAGGGAATCAAAACTGACTCAGCTTTTTCAAAACGCCCTGTCAGGCTATGAAAGCATTTCAATGGTCGTGAACGTTAACCCCTCCAAAGAAATGTTCGACGAGACTCAGCACGTCTTAAATTTTTCGGCGATCGCGAAGAGTATCATCGTTGAAGAGAAAAAGCCGACGGTCTCTCATAAAAATAATCGTTTCTCCCTTTACCTGCAGAACAAAGCGAGTCACGTCGAAGCGCCTGCTGAAGTGTACGCCGATCTGGAACATTACAAGAACATGGTTTCCCAACTGACCGATCTCCTCGAACAGCAACGGCTCGAGTTCGAGCAAGATAATCTCGAAGATCGCAATCGCATCATCAATGGCTACAAAGAGATCATTGAAATGAACGATAACACGTGGAAGGGCCAGCTGAAAGCCAGCGAAGAGCGAGAGCAACGGTATAAAATTGCCCTGAAAAATTTAAAACAGAAATACGAGGAAGAGCGTAATAATATAGTAAAAAAAGTCCCTACCATCGTAATTAGTGACAGTTCATCAGAGGATGATGAAAAAGAAGATAAAAAAAAACTGTTGCAATCATTGCATGAGAAAAACAAGAAACTCGAAGAGAAACTTGCAGCAGTCGAGCTCTCCCACAAAATTGAAATTGATAATTTACAGCGTCAAATCGATTCTTTGACGTCAAAAACGAAGTTATTAACACAAGAACTTCAATTGAAAAACGAGAAGATTTCAGAGCTGCAGTTTACACTGCAAGACGCCGAAATAGCCTACAAGGAACTCTTGAAAGCCCAAGAGCAAGCATCTAAGAAGTCTCAACACCTCCAAGCAGAACTCTTGGAAGAACACGAAAAAGTTCTTACTCTGGAATATCAACTGTCCGAGACTACCAACAACTTGACAGTCAAAGATGACATAATAGAGGAGCTCGAGGATTTCAAGGATATGTATCTCCGGCTGAAAGGTGCGGATGTTACCATTTCTGGCTCCGGTGAGTTGAATTAAGCATTTCATAAAAATATTTATTTTGTCCCCCATATTTTTGAATGAGTAATTATTTAGGCTAATAATTCTGTTCTTTCAGTAATGAAGATGATATTTTTATTTTTCAGAGAACGTGTCTTTAATGAAGAATCCGCTCAATGCAACGTTTAATGGCAATCCAATGAAAAACGTAGTCAGTTCTACGTTTTCTGAGACTCAAGGTTCCATCAGCTGCTGTGACGACACTTTAACGGAGCGAATTTTGCATTCGCTAACGCCTCAGCGTGTTGACCATGTGCAATCACAGGACGAGAGTTCTACTGCTACATTAAACTCGAATTCACCGTTTTTATGCAAATCGACCACTTTTGACATTGAGGACGAGAATTAGTTCCGTTTTTTTTTTTTTAATTTTTGAATGTGAACTGTTAAATTTTTGTGTTACTAGGAAAGTTTTGTGATTTTATAACCTGATTATGAAAAATACAGAAGACAAAAGAATATTCATCATAAGGAATCTCAAAAGGAGAGTTCTACGTTAAATAAAATCAAATTCAACTTCTTAATATTGACCTAAATCAACAACTTTTGATAGGGACAAAGAATTTTGATTCGGTTCCGTATCCCTGAGGTCCCCAAAGGACTCATGTTTTTTTTTTATAATTTTTCTATGTGAATTGTTCAGTTTATGTGTTACTAGATATTTTTGTAATTTTATATGTAATAGTTTCCAAGTGTCTACATATTTATTAAATATACAAACATAATTTGTTTTTAAGATCTCTTAAATAGTTTTGCTTTATTTCTATACAGGATTTTCCAACCCTTTTCTTATGATGGCAGCCATTTTTATGATTCTCGCCAGTTTGCCAGTGCCAAGTCATATTGTTACGGGTCTCACACTTTATTAATACTAAATTAAAGTTTTACAAAATTATTCATTCTCTACCATGCTTAATAACCTCCCAATCTAAATAATCAGCTGTTTCTTTTATTTACTTTCACACAGATATTACACAACTATACTCTTCCACTTCGCTTGTCTATACTTCACTATTCTCAATCACTTCTAATCTAACTAAACACTACCCCTGATTACTCTATATCTTCTTTACTCGGTGATACTTCAGCTCTCATTCACATCCAAAATATAACTAAAACTTCTCTCTAGTTCCAGCTACGGCGGTTCTTATATAGGGTGTATACAGTGTATCTAAAATGAACCAAGAAAATTCAGCCGGTGATTGATGAGATCATTTTAAGAAAAAAAGTAAGTATAAACGTATGTCCTAAGCGGCTTAACTTTGTTGAAGTTTCAAGAAAAAAATCGTTTTAATAATAACTTTAATAAGAATCAAGACATTTTCGTTAAAATTTGTGTACACCTTCCATGCTTCAAGAGGCATTTCCAAACGTATGGCTAATAATACTCTGATCAATTTTTAAACTGTCAAACAAATATTAATTTTTTGAATTTAGAAAGAGTAAAATGACGAAAATAATATCAAATACGCTAGACTATAATACGTCCAACTTAGCAGGAATCAGTTACGCATTACAGTGGGATTACTAACGGGACATATTGCCCTAAAAGAACACTTAAATTAAATAGGACTGTTCAATGGAGACCTAAGTTGCCGAGAATGCAATAGGGCCCAGGAGACAGCAAAACATGTACTGTGTGAATGCGAGGCTCTGGACCGCAGAAGACAGGAGATATACGGACAACAAAAAATGCGTCCGGAAGAATATGAAACTCATTCAGTAACGGGGCTGCACAAGTTAGTTCAGGGAACCAGACTGATGGAATGGGTGTCATGAAGCAAAAGGGGGTGCACAATAAGCCCATGAGGCTGAGGTGCTTCCGGTGACCAAGAATCAGACGGCCCTCGAAAGGAGGGGGTTTTAGTGGGTGGGACTCCCACATAACCCAATGCATGGGTATCCATAATGGATTTACCCTCCTTTTTCAAAAAAAAAAAATAATAATAATACGTCCAACTTCGACTGAAAACCGGCAGCGAGGCGACACTAGCGAACCTGGCGGCTCGAGGACGGCTACAGTTGTTCTACTGGGCCCGGAATAGAGATGGGAAATACTGTTAACGAAGAGTACGACCGTTCCAATCCAACTGGTACCGCGACAGAAAAATACCGCGACAAAATACCGGTATTTTGGAACTGTTTAGCCATAGCCACCCATAGCCACATCGCCGACTTGAGCGGAGCCGTAATCGCGACACCACGGTGCGCGACACGCATACCCTGACCCTCGGAACGGTATCTCTACTATAAACTCCTGCTCCAGGAGTGCTGGAACTGAATTATGTATAATCATAGTTCCTTGTTCCACGTGATGTTTTAGCCCATATGGCCTTGTATCTTGTATTGCATCTCTGTCCGTACTTCGGTTCGGTCCGTATACCTATGTAGGTGTCTTCATTTTTTTTTTCTTACAAGACTGAAGTAAATGAAAAAATTTTTTTTTTGCTTATTTCACATTCCATCTCAAGTATTTTTTCATTATATGTAATACAGTTACATATTTACATTTTTATTTGATAATTATTATGTTATTACTTATAATTTTTAAAGAGTCAAGTATATACCTATAATTATTCCTTTTTTGTTTTCTGGCTTGAAATTTTTACTTTTTTTAATTTTCTTAGAGGACCGAAGTAGCCTTGCATAACTAGTCAGTAGGTACTCAACGATCCCATAGAGAAATATCGGGTCCGGGGTCTGGGTATAATCATTAAGTATCAAGCAAGCAAAAGTAATCAAGTAATCAACTCAACGTATCAGATACTTGTGACTAATGTATCAATATCTACTCGATACTGTTATCTGTTGCACATCACTGTGGTGCAGTGTGTTAGTTACAACTCGCGACACTAGATGGCGCTGCCACAGCGGCTGCCTTAGGGAACCTGTATTACCGCTTTACTAGGGTAGCACATTCACTCGTTGACGTTTACTAAACACGGTTATGTTTGAACAGCTGGATGTCATATTTTTGGCACATTTGGTCACAGGCGTAGGTATCATGTGGAAAAAAGCGAAGTTTGAAAAATGAAACAAAATAATAACACGAATAGAAACCGATAATTCTCTTTCAGTGGGTATTAAAAATAAAATTACGGGTTTATAGGATCTACGAAGCTGTAGACTTTATAATATCTAACACTTAGTTACTGAGAAAAATACGTTTTAATACGCGAACTTAATAACAAATTATGTGAATTTTTAGACAGTTGTACGTTCATGGAAAATCTGACGTTTATGAAGTCAAATTTGACATTCCCAACTTTTTTCCCAACTTTTTGTGAGAATGAGAATGCGCTACCCTAGTAAAGCGGTAATACAGGTTCCCTAGGCTGCCTTCGAAATGCATGTAAAATTGCCGGAGTTGGACGTATTAATAGTCTAGTGTATTTGATAATATTATTGTTTTAGCTATCAACAGCGTAGAGTATCTGTATTACCGACACTGGCGCTTACTAAGCGTTAGTGTCGGTAATGCAGGTTCCCTATCAATTACTATACAGGCTGTCTGCTTAAGGCTGGCCACCGGCTATATCTCGGAAACTAATGGGCATATAACCTCAAAACAAAAAATTTCCAGACATAAGTGGTTGCGAGAAATTCAATGAAAATATTTTCAAGATGTCACTTCCGGAAATACCGGAAGTTGACACCTACTTCGTTATTTTAACGGAAACACCCTGTAAAATATTATATTTTTTAAATGTCTAAAGAAATCGAATTCAGGTGGTTTTCACCATTAGAATTTAGATTGAGCGGTTTATGAGTTCTAAACAAGTGAAAAATCGAAAATTTTCAACTTCAAAGCAGTCTATAACTAGAACGGCTCAAGATATCTAAAAACGGTTTACATGTCCCTATCTTAACTTTTCACATAGTATCCTACTATGTGGTTTAAATTTTAATACAGGGGTGATGAAAATTATCCGATTTTTCATTTCACCGTTTTTAGATATCTTGAGCCGTTCTAGTTCTAGACTGCTTTGAAGTTGAAAATTTTCGATTTTCACTTGTTTAGAACTCATAAACCGCTCAATCTAAATTCTAATGGTGAAAACCACCTGAATTCGATTTATTCAGACATTTAAAAAATATAATATTTTACAGGGTGCTTCCGTTAAAATAACGAAGTAGGTGTCAACTTCCGGTATTTCCGGAAGTGCGGCCATCTTGAAAATATTTTCATTGAATTTCTCGTAATCACTTATGTCTGGAAATTTTTTATTTTGAGGTTATAGACCCATTAGTTTCCGAGATATGGCCGGTGGTCAACCTTAGCAAGACACCCTGCATAATGGTATACCCCCAAGTAGCATTTTAGGGCAAATTTACGTCAATTCGACGTCGCTTACGCCAGGATCGGTGAGTAGGTAGTGCATATCAGGGATGGGCGTGAAAACAATTAATTTTAAACAATTCAATTCTTTACATGTAAACAATTTCATTTTTTACACAGTCCATTTGTATGTAAAGAACGTAAAGAATGTAGATAAATGTAAACAAAATAATTTTACTATGAAATAAGGTTATGAAATCTTAGATTTAAAAATTTACCTATCCTATCACCTACTTTAATGATAGTTCACGTCCACTCATTTTTTGAATAAAGTAGGTAATTCATAAATTAAATAATAATAAAATGATTTACTGGTTTTGTTGATTTTGCATTGATTTTGGGTATTGTCGTTTTCTTTCTTAGTTTTAAGTAAGCCACACCAGAGTACAGGCACATATGGTGCCTCCTTGCTGGAAAGTTTTTGTCGTTTATATTATTGGTGTTAACTCCATTAATGAAGTTTACATGTTTATAATAATAGTTGGGTTCAGGTACCTATACAGGGTGTCCCAGCTTATTCGAAGCGGTCTCTGTAGGCCAAACGATGGACTTTTTCAAAAAACTTTTTTAAAATTCAAGTACAGGATCACAATGGCCATAATTTAAAATTATTTTGGAGTATACAGAGTGTCCCATATGACAGTGGCATATCAAAGCTATGTTTTTTTAAATGGAATGCTCCTATGTTATTGCATTTTTAAATTGTCTGAGAAGAGAAAATAAGATTGACTTTTACAGTTGGTGTTTAAATTCAGAAGTTTTTGAGTTATAAACAAGTGAAAATCGTCATTTTTCAAGTTCAAAGCCCTGTACAACGAAAACGGCTGAAGATAGAGAAAAACGGCTTACGTGTCCCTATTTTACTTTTTCATGTACTATCCTATCATGTAGATGAAATGTTTATACAGGGTGATAAAAAATTTGAAAAATTCTGAGATTTCTCCACGCGTCGCCAAATAGAAAAATCAAAGAAAGTAAAAATTTTTCTATACCATAGGATAGTACATAAAAAGTTAAAATAGGGACATGTAAGCCGTTCTTCTCTATCTTGAACCGTTTTCATTGTACAGAGCCTTGAACTTGAAAAATGACGATTTTCACTTGTTTATAACTCAAAAACTTCTGAATTTAAACACCAACTGTAAAAGCCAATCTTATTTTCTCTTCTCAGACAATCTAAAAATGCAATAACATAGGAGCATTCCATTTAAAAAAAACATAACTTTGATATGCCACTGTCATATGGGACACTCTGTATACTCCAAAATAATTTTAAATTATGGCCATTGTGATCCTGTACTTGAATTTGCAAAAATTTTTTGGAAAAAATCATTTGTTTGGTCTACAGAGACCGCTTCGAATAAGCTGGGACACCCTGTATAAGGTTATAATGATACCTACTAATAAAACTAATAAACTATCTTCTCAATCTTGTGCTAAAACCTCTAACTTGTGTGTATGAATTTGGTATGTATATGTAAAACTTTTCATAGCAATGACGTCACTGATGACAGCAGTGACAGCAACAGCTGACACCATTGCTCAAATTCTTTACATTGTTTACGTATTCTTTACATTGATTACATATTCTTTACAAGCCCATCCATGGTGCGGTGCCTATGCAATGGAGCTCCAAGGGGTTAAATAGCCATACATTTGTTTTGTGTCGGTATCAGACCATATCCCCTGCAGATGTCTAAATGCCGAAAACTCAGCTCTCTAGACTGAAAACTTTGACCTGAATCATGGTGAAAAGAATGGGTTTTCGCGAACTTTGTGAGTAAACAAAAATTTATCCTGTTCACGAATTCACTATAGTCATCACTGTCACCATCAGTCACGTCCACCACTGTAAACTGTATACAGACCTGTATGTTAATCGCGAACGCACCCAATATTTTCCAAAGATTTTTTACGCTCAAGTGTCAGGTGTTAAACGTCATTGTCATTTGTCAGTTTTCAATTGTCGATCAATATAGACATTGACAATCGTCATTAGTCAATTCATTATTAGGAGAAGTTTTATGGTTATATTTTTTAAAGTAGTATAAACACGTTAAATGTTCGGGATTGATTTTTGCAAAAGTATCGAAAAATTGCTCAAATAATGTGGAACGGTGCTAAATCTTCGACGTATAAACGACATCAACAGTTTGAGGCTGAGTTGAAATGAACGATGCCAATAACATATGGAGAGAAAGTGAAAATCAATGTGACATATTTATTCCTGAACTCTGTGATACCCGAAATTAAATAGGTACCAAAAGTACCTACCAATAGAGTCCCAAAATGAACAAACGTAGGAACCCAGGTCCAATTCCAAATCGCTGGCTCAAGTGCCCACGTAAGTCCGACGGTCTTATACAGGGAAAATTCATTGCTTGCAAGACACCTCTGGACGAGAAATTCGATGACCAAATCCCCTTAGAATGCAGGTTTCCCCCTAAAATGCTCTTCGATTCCTGCAAGTCGAAGAGAATTAAAATAGGCTTGTGGGTGGATTTGACAAATACAACGAGATTCTACAACAAAGAAGAAGTCGAGGAGAAAGATTGCAAGTATATAAAGGTGCAATGTCAAGGACATGGAGAAACTCCGACTAGAGCCCAAGTGGAGCTGTTCATAAGACTGGTACACAATTTCATTTCGAAGAATCCTCTAGAATGCATCGTAGTCCATTGCACCCATGGCTTTAACCGTACAGGCTTCATGATCACTTCTTACTTAGTCGAAATGATGGATATAAGTTTGGAAGTAGCTCTGGGCATGTTCACACAGCTACGTACTCCCGGTATTTATAAGGCTGACTATTTAGAAGAATTGTATAAGAAGTATGATGACGTAGAGGACACTCCACCCGCTCCCCCTCTGCCTGACTGGTGTTTCGAAGAAGACAACGCTCTGATTGACGAAGCAGAGGACGATGACTACAACACAGCGTCTACTTCGAACTCTGAGGAAAGACCAAGGAAGAAACGTAAACATGAGCATAACAATCATAATCATCCTTTACCAGTATTTATGGAAGGTGTACCTGGTGTAGAAGCCTTCACATTACAACCAAAAGCAGTGCAGTTGCAAAGAAAAGTGCAGGCAATGTGCGAGTGGAAATCAAAAGGTTTTCCAGGTTGTCAACCCGTTTCAATGGATAATAATAACCTCCAGTTGTTGAGTGAAAAACTATACAGGGTATCATGGAAAGCCGATGGAACCCGTTATATGATGTTAATTGATGGTCGGGATGAAGTTTACTTCTTTGATCGTGATCACAACATATTCAAAGTGAGGAATCTGACATTTCCTCGGAGAAAAGATCTCCGACAACATCTGAGCGATACTCTCCTAGATGGCGAAATGGTAATAGACAAAGTAAACGGTGTGGATATTCCTAGATATTTGGCATACGATATAATTAAGTTCGAGAAACAAGAAGTCGGCAAGACACCTTTTTATCCCACCCGCCTTCACTGTTTGGAGAATGAAATCATCAAGCCGAGACACATGGCAATGGAAAGTGGTCTCATCAATAAAACTAACGAACCTTTTAGTGTTAGGAAAAAAGATTTCTGGGATATAACGCAGGCAGCCAGTTTGCTGGGCGAAAAGTTTGCCAAGACTTTATCTCACGAGCCGGACGGGCTTATTTTTCAGCCTTCGAAGGACCCCTATGTCGCGGGTCGTTGCGACGAGGTACTGAAATGGAAGCCACCGGAGCTCAACTCTGTTGATTTTAGATTGAAAATTCAGAAAGAAACGGGCGTAGGGATCGTCACAAGGAAAAAGGCCATGCTGTTCGTCGGGCACAAAGATACACCCTTTGCCGAAATGAAATACAACAAGACTTTGAAAGACTTGGATAACAAAATCATCGAATGTAAATTTGAAGATAACCAGTGGAAGTTTATGAGGGAAAGAACTGATAAATCGTTTCCCAATAGTTTCAACACGGCGACCGCTGTTTGCGGTAGCATTCAGCATCCCGTCACTAAAGAGAAATTGTTGAATTTTATAGAAAAATTTCGATTTGTTGATGAAGAAGCGTCAATGCCACCTCCTCCTCCTCCTAGGAAAATTAGAAGGTAGTCTTAATTTATATTTATTGTGAAATATTTTCTTAATCACTGTAAATCAGCTATGAAGAATTATATTATAACATTTCTGTTTATTTCATGTATTTGTTTTTTGTATTGACAAGATATAATAATTATTATAGAGTTTAAAAAGCAAACGATTTTTTCTGTATTGCTTAAAAAAATCAAGTAGTCATTATAGGAATAAAAACAACTTCCAGATGATATACAGTGAGGACCTTTGTAGTCCCCCTCGCTCCTTCAATTTCGAACCTTTTATCAGAAGCTAAATTCAATGAAATTGGTGTTATTGGCATTTATTCATAACCAACTTATTATTATCATTTAGTCGGTGTCAATTACCTCAACAGATTCTTTCTTAAATGACGTCACCAAATCGGCAAGCTGACATTGTTAACTTGTTGTCCAACATTGGGTATTTTGAGACTCACCCTTATAGCTTATGGTAATGTCTGCAACGTCATTTTAGACATTAGACAAGCTATCTGTCGTTGAGTTCTTTGGCAAGTTGCAATGTTGACTTTAACAGTGATTTAGAAACATGACAGATGACTCTCTGTCATTAAACTCTCAACATTATTTTACAAAACAAAATGTTGGTATTACTGATTAACAATGCTCAACGTTTGGTATTTAGATACTCACCCTAAAAAATGTCCTCTCGTTAAATTGTTATATTAATTACTTAATCAATTAATTAAATAAATAAAAATTATTACTAAAATTTGGAAAATTATATCTCATAAGACACAGTTAAGAATTAAGATTTTCCTCATGTGTGTAAATCTTACATGAGATTCATTATTAAGTATTAGTTTGTATGGTGTAACATTTTTCTTGGTAGTCCCAAGTTTAGAAGGTATTTTTTTCCCTCGACCCAAAAAAAAACCGTTGAATGAGTGGGAGAACTCGTTTTGAATGTTTTCAGATGTTTTCGAGAGCGCTTTTCCCGAAAATTGAATTTTTGTACTTCGCAAATGCCAAGAGTGGCCCAAAAATGGAGAATATGACTCAAATTTTTTTTTTAATATTTCAAAAACTGTTCTTCAGGCATTCAACTCACCACAACCGATTTGTGGCACTCAAAAGGGAATAAGAAAACTAAAAAAAAAATTGATTTGAACACCCGTCTATCTTGCATAGTTCTGCAAGAAATGAGAGCCAAAAAAGTCCATTTTCAAGTTATGTTGGATATACTTTTTGAGGGCTTAAGGACTGATATTAGGGAAATTTATTTTGTGATATTAAAAAAAAAAGATTCTGGTCTTGCAAGTGATTTTATATCTTTAAATTAGGTACTATTTGTATCAGAAATTAATTTTTGAAATTGCTAATGTAATAAGAGAATTGAGATTTCTCGGGATTCAAAAGGTACCTATACCTATACACTTTTTGGACAACATTCAAACCTGTTAGAAATTGAAGAAAAAAAGCAAGATTCATGAAGGTGATGAATAAACATAGAAATTAATTTTCACCTAATTTCAGTGTATCTATTTTCCCATTTAGGTGAGGCGGTTGATATAAGACAATTTTTTCTTTGTTATCTTAGCTGTGGTATAACAAGTAGAATTTTTTGTAATACATTTATTTTTAACGAAATGGTGACATTTTTTGTGCTATAGGTCAAGTTTGCATGTGCTCTTCTAGGGGTGGAAAATGAGAGGACAGAAAAATTTCCAAAAACCAATTTTTGAGAAATATTTAACAAATTTTGGGCCATATTTTTGAACCACACTGGGTGCACTGTTAAAGAATAGTAACCTGATTTTTGGAAGGAGCGTCTTAAAAACATTATAACCCTCGATTATACCTATTTAGGTCTTCAGCGAGGTTTTTTTGGGTCTTGTTGATCATTCGACGCTCAGACTATTAAAGGTAACCATAATCTTGATTTTGGAATCAAAAAATGAAAAAAGCAATTGTTGAAAATGTTTTGCATCAGTCATGTCTTGAAAGTACAGTTAGAATGTAAAAAAAGTGGTAAACTTTTCATAAGCAGCAAATGAGAAAAATAGTGGGTCATTCAGTTTTGATGTTTTATTTTAATGGAGGGGTGGAAATACACATCTTTGGGAAAGTTGAAAATGTTTGACAATATTAAGGCACAGTTTATCGATATTAGGAAATTTTGATTGTCATTACAGCTCACATATAAATGGTCTTTAATTTTTTAACAGTGTCATTTTAGGTGGTGATAGAGAATCACAACATAAGTGGACTTTTCTCATAAAATATTTTTCAGAAAGATATAATAAGTTTACAGACACAGAAAGATGTTCAAACTACAATAGTTCGGAAACGCTATGATAAAATTTTGCTGTCATTCAGAACGTATAATAATCTGTAAAAAATATCCAGAGGCGTAGAAAATAGGACGGGAAAATTGGGGCAACCACCCAATATCTACATTGCTGGACAGTTTTGGAAAAAGTTTTTCTAATAAATAATAGGTCCACTTTTTTGCCATTCTCTAACACTCAATGCTGTCGAAACAGTTTCAGTTTGAGAGATCTTTCACAATATTCGTATTATTTGAGGTTTTAGTTAATTATGAAATTTAATTACAGAAAACTTTCTATGATTATTAATAATTTATTATTTCGAACTTCTCTAACTGTTAACCAGGCATAGGTCTTACCTAGTTATAAAGCAGTTTTGTTAGAAGAAAGAAACACTTGATTCTGGACCTTGGTCTGTGAGTTTAAGGGTGAAAAAAGAGAGGGAACAATTTTTCGCACTCACCTGAATTCCAGGTGGTTACTACTTCATACCCACAACAAGGCTTCCACAGGCCCTGCTATCATTTCCTAAAATGAAACACCCTGTATAGTTGTTGTTGATCCTTTAGACAAATATTTTCTTGCGGTTTAGATAAGTGATGGGTAGAAATTTTGAGTTAGTGGAACTGGAAAGGTAAGTTACATTACACATTTAGTAGTTGAATATTTAGTGTTTAAAATCCCTTTGCAAAAAGATCCACATTCTCTTCTCCCAGGGTGAAACTAAGACGGTTTACCCAAACTTAATAATGTGTTCAATTTCGAGATCAGATAAGCGTGTCTGGTGAAGTTTACATGACAATCCTGCTGCCAGGACTCATGGCTAACGTGGCAACAACGCCTAAGCGTTCATAAAATGTAAGAGCTGGCAGCAGGTACGTAGGTAAGTCAAGTTTCAAGTAAGAGGTGAGAGAGACGACACATTCAACACTCAGATCCCGGTCGAACCGGAGAGCCCTTCACCGCACCGGTCCTTTTCCTTATTGTAATATAAACAAAATATCCGAACACAATTTTCAATTAGCTCCTTCAAGTGCTTCTTTCCTCGCAGCAATCAGCCATAATAAATCATCAGCAGACATAAAGTCACCAGTGTCATTGAACTAAATCAGTTTTAAATGAGACTTGCTACTAAAAACTGCAGCAACTTTAATAAAGTAATTACTCTTCCAAAGAGATTTTATCATAATAATTATTGACAGCTCTTTCTTGTAATTACTTATTTGGTTGTAGAGTTTTTTTTTTTTGTTTCGTTTAAATCCTTCTTGAACACTATACAAAAAATACCTCAGTTTTTAATTGCTCATAAGTTTCTTTTAATTATTTTAATGGTTTGTAACATACAAAAAATATTTATATTTATTTTAGAACTTCATTTTAATTAATTTTCATTTTCATTCTATTCAGAGAAAGTAATTGAACAAAGTTCGAGGTCGTGACTACTGTGTAAAGAAAATTTTTAATAGCGGTGTTGTTGTAAAAAAGACCACAGCAATTGCTTTCTATTTCAAAAGAGGTATGTTGAAAAAAAGAAGTCTAAAAAAAGATATTTATTATTTTCTTATGTACAAATGTATACAATCCTAATATATTTTACAATGAAATAAATAAGTCGAAATAATTTAAACAATATGTAGCAGTAAAACATTAAAATGGACGCAATCGCAATCAGAAATATTAAAATAACATACATCATACGTATGATATGGCAATCATCAATCAATAATATTTAAAAAACCTTTCAGTAATACACAATATCAAACTTAAAATTATTAGAATTTTAAAACCTTAATGCTAAATTTATTGTTATCACTTAAACAACAAAGAACTTATCACATTTTCAGAAAGTGCCACTGCAATTAATACTTACTTAAATATTCACTAATTGAAGCAAAATTATCTTAAAATTGGCACTGGAGAGGCACTTTCTAAAAAAACTATTGTCATTCAATTAAATAATTAGTTTCGCCTATATAACAATCATAAAAAAACATTATATTAATTCGGCAACGTACTCAGGTTGTCCCTCGTGATTTATCGTCAACTCCGATCCTTTGAATTTCGTTCCAAACTGCTCGTAGTCGTTGCTGTCTAATCTATCTGGCACTTGAAATGTTGAACCTTGAAAACCCATGGCGGCTTCATAATACTAAAAAAGTAAATCGGTTTTATTCTACTGTTCTTTTTAGATTCTATGATTATGAAATCACTTTTTAAAAATCAGGGTACCATTAGGATATCAGAAAGTATTAGAAACTTACATTTGGTGCACCTCTAAGTGAACTTTGTGAACTCCCTCCTGATTGCCTGGGAACCCCTGATAAAGTAGCATAATCAGCTAAATCGTCCCTAAGCGACAGTGTTGCCATATGTGAAGAACCTCTCCTGTAAGGATGTTGAATCGTGGCATATGCATTTTCATCCTGAAAATTAAGAAAAAAATTTATCGATAAATAAAATTATTAGATAACACTTTGCACACTTACTGGAATGAAATCATCTGCATTGTTCCTATTTAACGCATTCTGTTCAGGTTCGGTGAACACTTGCATTGTCAGTTCTTGTTCCTCATAGATCTTCAGTTTTCTATAAATAAATTGAGTGTAATAACGGTTTACTTTTCAAAGTGTTCCACTCGAATAGTGCCAAATATTAATACAACACTCACTGTTCTATCCAGAGTGGATTTTCTGTAGCTCCCATCTCGTCCACCACTTGCTGCTTCTTTATCAGCATTCCCTCCTTCCTTCTCGCTTCACCATCCCTCACCCAGCGTCTCAGGCAGCAACATGCAGCCACCACGGCTGCAATACCAACCACCAGCACCATGAGCAGGGCGACTAATGCAGCTAATGCCGGTTCCCATCGCTCCTCCTCTTCGACCGGAAGTGCGGGGACGACATTCTCGATGGCGAATCCCGCGTAATAGGAGTGCAGGTAGTCGTATTGGCTATCGATTAAATGTAGGAGAGATGGAACGGGGTAAGGGAGGGACGTTTTGAGGGATATTATCAGAAGGTACATATCTGACCTGAAATCGAATAATTAAACATTAGTTTTAAACTTCAGGGTTGATTGAAAATTATTTATCCAGTGTGACCCATTTTTTTTTGCGATTTCAAACGGGTTTTTTCACAAAATTTTTAATCGTTTTTTAAATTTTACCTACTAAATATTGATTCAGTAGGAATGAGATCAGTTTTGTTACTGAAATCACAGTTCATCAAGCTCTTCCATTAAAAATTAAAAATCGGTTCTAATTACATAAAAACTAATGATTTTACATGGTGACTCAAGAACACATTATGGGTCCATAACCTATGAGCTAAGATAAATATTGTCATTTAAAGAAAGAATTTTTGTGCAAGCGGTTCAAATTATTAATTTTAGTGTTAAATCTTACCACTCTTCATTCTTATTGCCATTATCGTCAGTGTGATATCGGATTTCATCAATAATAACTCGCCCTTGTGTTGCGTTGCCAAGTTCGGCGATGATCTCTTCTCGTTCTCTTCTCACTTCTTCGGGAGGTCTCGACAGAATAACCCTTATCAGCTGCTCTGGCTCGAACACCCAAACCTGAAACAAATTGTTTATAAAACCCCCTGAAACAAATTATGACAACCAGTAAGGAGTGAAAAATTACTTACTTCCACTTGTGTGTAAGCCTCTCTTTGCGGAAATGCATCTTCCCTCGCAATGACATCAATAACGAACCTGTGCTGGTTGTTCTCAGCTAAATAAGTCGCGGTCGAAATCGTCCCTCCCTGAGTTATATTGAAAGGACTTGGAATGATGGATCCGGAGCTTTTGTTCGAACTGTACTTGTACAGGTTCGCCCCCTTAACGTAGTATGTGACGGTTCCGTTTAATCCTTCGTCAGGATCAAACGCACTGACATTGGCCACGTAAGTATTCAAATTGGCCATCGCATTCACTGCGGCGTAATATTTCGGATTTTCAAACGAAGGAGGATTGTCATTCAAGTCGAGGATGGTAACTTTGACTTTAGCGACACTGCCGTCATGAAGAATATCTTCTTCGTTCAACTGCTGGATCTCGCGAGGGGTCAGGTAGAACTCCGGATCGTTGTTGGCTAAAATGAAGAGGTTGTATTCGGATTGTAGTTCTCGGTCAAAAGATTTGTTGGTGTATATGAAGCCGTCGAGGCGATCCAGGTAAAATGAGTGATCTTCATTCCCGGAGAGAAAATAGTAGTACACTCTAGCGTGTGTGCCCTCGTCACGATCTAAGGCTTTAACTTGACCTGGAAAAGTTATCGATTAGAAATACATTAGTTTGTTTATTGGTATTTATTATTAGTAGGTACACACCAATTTTTAAGTTTCGCTCATTGTTTTCTTGTATATAAAAATGGTACGGGTTCGCGGTTTTTGAATCCGGGAATTCTGGTCGATTGTCATTGGTATCAACAAGCAAGATAGTCAGGTGGGTCTCAGTTTGATACCACTTCGGATATCCGTGATCTCTTGCTACTAAAATCAACTGCAACTAGGCATTAGAATCAAAAATTTCCAAATTATTACCACAACAGTTACCTCATATTTCGATTTGCTTTCCCGGTCCAAGAAAATTTTACTTCTCAGTTCTCCAGAATTTGGATCAATAGTAAACTCGTCATTTTCTTGCACGTTCTCGTTATCAACCTGTAGATGGAAGGTGATTCTACCATTCTCGCCATTGTCTTTATCATAAGCTTTCACTGTCATCACCAAATAGTTCTCTGTAGCTGAATTCTAATTGAATAAATAAATAAATAAATAAGTGACAATAATGAATAAAATCGCACAAACCTCTGGTACTTCAACTGTTGCATTTGCTGATGTTGGCATACTAAAAACTGGTTTATATTCATTGACGTTTAAAACTTGAACGTTGACGATAGCTCTATCGTAAAGTTGACCGTGTCCAGCACCATCCCTTGCTTCTACCACCAAACGGAAATCGTGGGTGTGGCCTAATAAAGATTTATGAGGGTAGAGAATACCGGTGTCCATTCCAATTAAGAATGCATCTATAAAATTATATTTGAAGAGAATTGGATAAAACAATTAAAATAAAAATTTACCATTATCGTTCCCTTCAACAATACTGTAATGAATATTTCCATTAAGTCCGCTATCCAAATCACTGGCGTTTACTTGCAAAATTGGCACTGGAGGATTTAATCTAATATTTTCCATAACAGTTACATTGTAGCTGCTTTGATTAAAAACAGGAGCATTATCGTTGATATCGTTTATCTTAATATTGATTGGGACTGAAACGCTTCGTTTATTATTGCCCTTCCCTCCGTCACTTGCCACGACTTGTATGATCGTTCTGTTCAGTACTTCATGATCCAAAAAATTCGAATTTCCAACGAATATATCACCAGTTGTGGGTGATATTACAAAATTCTCGCTGTGTTCACCAGTTAGACTGTAAGTAACCTCACCGAACTCACCCGAGTCCAAATCTTTTGCGAAAACACCAATAATTAACGTGCCGTTAGGTGCATTTTCATCTATACTTGTATTGTAAACGTCGTTACTAAATATCGGGGAATTATCGTTAAGATTTACTACTTCAATGTTCACAGTTGCAGAAACATTCAATTGCGGAACTCCCGAATCGAAAGCGATCAAGATAAAACTTAGCTCCTTTGTTTGCTCGTAATCGATCTGCTGCCTTATTTGTACGATACCGGTACCATGATTGACCGTGAAGTACGGATTTTCTGGTTCAATGATGTAGCTGCTGATATCGGAATCTTCATCTATCGCCTTGTAGGTGGCGACAATTGTACCAACGGGTTGCTCTTCTTTTAATTGAAGATAATAGTTCTGGTTGTCCGGAGTCCAGGGTGGCAGAAATATGGGCGGTGAATCGTTCACATCATTTATTGTAATCACCAGAAGACCTGAAAATTAATAAGGATTATGTTAAATCTGTAAAAATATTTCTTCTTTTTGGTTGTTGTCTCTTTTGTGATCTTGACACGATTTTAGGAGTCACCTAATTTTGTTGTACTTATTAGTTTTTAATAGTTTGGTTTTCTCTGTGATGTATGAAGGTCTGTTTTAATTAAAAGATCACAACGTAGGGGCAGACGATGTTCAGTTTAGTAGACAATAAATGTAATAAATAAAATAAAAATAGCACGGTGGGTTCGGCTTTCGCCATAGGATGCAACCCCAGGCAGCTAAAACGCATGCCAACAACTGAGTGCAGTGCCTCCCGGTGTGCGTAAAGGTATGAAAGGCCTACTTCCAAAGTTTAACAAAAAGATGAACGACATATCGTAAAACGATACGTCATTCATTGATTTCATGCTGTGAGTCAGGGGTGGAAATTGTAGACACGTGTTTCGTCCTAATTGGGACTCTTCAGTACAATGTATCTTGCTAACACACAGCACAATCTTAGTCACTTAATAGTGAGAAAAATGATAAAAATAAATAAAATAAAAATAGCACGGTGGGTTCGGCTTTCGCCATAGGATGCAACCCCAGGCAGCTAAAACGCATGCCAACAACTGAGTGCAGTGCCTCCCGGTGTGCGTAAAGGTAGGAAAGGCCTACTTCCAAAGTTTAACAAAAAGATGAACGACATATCGTAAAACGATACGTCATTCATTGATTTCATGCTGTGAGTCAGGGGTGGAAATTGTAGACACGTGTTTCGTCCTAATTGGGACTCTTCAGTACAATGTATCTTGCTAACACACAGCACAATCTTAGTCACTTAATAGTGAGAAAAATGATAAAAATAAATAAAATAAAAATAGCACGGTGGGTTCGGCTTTCGCCATAGGATGCAACCCCAGGCAGCTAAAACGCATGCCAACAACTGAGTGCAGTGCCTCCCGGTGTGCGTAAAGGTAGGAAAGGCCTACTTCCAAAGTTTAACAAAAAGATGAACGACATATCGTAAAACGATACGTCATTCATTGATTTCATGCTGTGAGTCAGGGGTGGAAATTGTAGACACGTGTTTCGTCCTAATTGGGACTCTTCAGTACAATGTATCTTGCTAACACACAGCACAATCTTAGTCACTTAATAGTGAGAAAAATGATAAAAATAAATAAAATAAAAATAGCACGGTGGGTTCGGCTTTCGCCATAGGATGCAACCCCAGGCAGCTAAAACGCATGCCAACAACTGAGTGCAGTGCCTCCCGGTGTGCGTAAAGGTAGGAAAGGCCTACTTCCAAAGTTTAACAAAAAGATGAACGACATATCGTAAAACGATACGTCATTCATTGATTTCATGCTGTGAGTCAGGGGTGGAAATTGTAGACACGTGTTTCGTCCTAATTGGGACTCTTCAGTACAATGTATCTTGCTAACACACAGCACAATCTTAGTCACTTAGTTGTGCACTGCACTCAGTTGTTGGCATGCGTTTTAGCTGCCTGGGGTTGCATCCTATGGCGAAAGCCGAACCCACCGTGCTATTTTTATTTTATTTATTTTTATCATTTTTCTCACTATTAAGTGACTAAGATTGTGCTGTGTGTTAGCAAGATACATTGTACTGAAGAGTCCCAATTAGGACGAAACACGTGTCTACAATTTCCACCCCTGACTCACAGCATGAAATCAATGAATGACGTATCGTTTTACGATATGTCGTTCATCTTTTTGTTAAACTTTGGAAGTAGGCCTTTCCTACCTTTACGCACACCGGGAGGCACTGCACTCAGTTGTTGGCATGCGTTTTAGCTGCCTGGGGTTGCATCCTATGGCGAAAGCCGAACCCACCGTGCTATTTTTATTTTATTTATTTTTATCATTTTTCTCACTATTAAGTGACTAAGATTGTGCTGTGTGTTAGCAAGATACATTGTACTGAAGAGTCCCAATTAGGACGAAACACGTGTCTACAATTTCCACCCCTGACTCACAGCATGAAATCAATGAATGACGTATCGTTTTACGATATGTCGTTCATCTTTTTGTTAAACTTTGGAAGTAGGCCTTTCCTACCTTTACGCACACCGGGAGGCACTGCACTCAGTTGTTGGCATGCGTTTTAGCTGCCTGGGGTTGCATCCTATGGCGAAAGCCGAACCCACCGTGCTATTTTTATTTTATTTATTTTTATCATTTTTCTCACTATTAAGTGACTAAGATTGTGCTGTGTGTTAGCAAGATACATTGTACTGAAGAGTCCCAATTAGGACGAAACACGTGTCTACAATTTCCACCCCTGACTCACAGCATGAAATCAATGAATGACGTATCGTTTTACGATATGTCGTTCATCTTTTTGTTAAACTTTGGAAGTAGGCCTTTCCTACCTTTACGCACACCGGGAGGCACTGCACTCAGTTGTTGGCATGCGTTTTAGCTGCCTGGGGTTGCATCCTATGGCGAAAGCCGAACCCACCGTGCTATTTTTATTTTATTTATTTTTATCATTTTTCTCACTATTAAGTGACTAAGATTGTGCTGTGTGTTAGCAAGATACATTGTACTGAAGAGTCCCAATTAGGACGAAACACGTGTCTACAATTTCCACCCCTGACTCACAGCATGAAATCAATGAATGACGTATCGTTTTACGATATGTCGTTCATCTTTTTGTTAAACTTTGGAAGTAGGCCTTTCCTACCTTTACGCACACCGGGAGGCACTGCACTCAGTTGTTGGCATGCGTTTTAGCTGCCTGGGGTTGCATCCTATGGCGAAAGCCGAACCCACCGTGCTATTTTTATTTTATTTATTTTTATCATTTTTCTCACTATTAAGTGACTAAGATTGTGCTGTGTGTTAGCAAGATACATTGTACTGAAGAGTCCCAATTAGGACGAAACACGTGTCTACAATTTCCACCCCTGACTCACAGCATGAAATCAATGAATGACGTATCGTTTTACGATATGTCGTTCATCTTTTTGTTAAACTTTGGAAGTAGGCCTTTCCTACCTTTACGCACACCGGGAGGCACTGCACTCAGTTGTTGGCATGCGTTTTAGCTGCCTGGGGTTGCATCCTATGGCGAAAGCCGAACCCACCGTGCTATTTTTATTTTATTTATTTTTATCATTTTTCTCACTATTAAGTGACTAAGATTGTGCTGTGTGTTAGCAAGATACATTGTACTGAAGAGTCCCAATTAGGACGAAACACGTGTCTACAATTTCCACCCCTGACTCACAGCATGAAATCAATGAATGACGTATCGTTTTACGATATGTCGTTCATCTTTTTGTTAAACTTTGGAAGTAGGCCTTTCCTACCTTTACGCACACCGGGAGGCACTGCACTCAGTTGTTGGCATGCGTTTTAGCTGCCTGGGGTTGCATCCTATGGCGAAAGCCGAACCCACCGTGCTATTTTTATTTTATTTATTTTTATCATTTTTCTCACTATTAAGTGACTAAGATTGTGCTGTGTGTTAGCAAGATACATTGTACTGAAGAGTCCCAATTAGGACGAAACACGTGTCTACAATTTCCACCCCTGACTCACAGCATGAAATCAATGAATGACGTATCGTTTTACGATATGTCGTTCATCTTTTTGTTAAACTTTGGAAGTAGGCCTTTCCTACCTTTACGCACACCGGGAGGCACTGCACTCAGTTGTTGGCATGCGTTTTAGCTGCCTGGGGTTGCATCCTATGGCGAAAGCCGAACCCACCGTGCTATTTTTATTTTATTTATTTTTATCATTTTTCTCACTATTAAGTGACTAAGATTGTGCTGTGTGTTAGCAAGATACATTGTACTGAAGAGTCCCAATTAGGACGAAACACGTGTCTACAATTTCCACCCCTGACTCACAGCATGAAATCAATGAATGACGTATCGTTTTACGATATGTCGTTCATCTTTTTGTTAAACTTTGGAAGTAGGCCTTTCCTACCTTTACGCACACCGGGAGGCACTGCACTCAGTTGTTGGCATGCGTTTTAGCTGCCTGGGGTTGCATCCTATGGCGAAAGCCGAACCCACCGTGCTATTTTTATTTTATTTATTTTTATCATTTTTCTCACTATTAAGTGACTAAGATTGTGCTGTGTGTTAGCAAGATACATTGTACTGAAGAGTCCCAATTAGGACGAAACACGTGTCTACAATTTCCACCCCTGACTCACAGCATGAAATCAATGAATGACGTATCGTTTTACGATATGTCGTTCATCTTTTTGTTAAACTTTGGAAGTAGGCCTTTCCTACCTTTACGCACACCGGGAGGCACTGCACTCAGTTGTTGGCATGCGTTTTAGCTGCCTGGGGTTGCATCCTATGGCGAAAGCCGAACCCACCGTGCTATTTTTATTTTATTTATTTTTATCATTTTTCTCACTATTAAGTGACTAAGATTGTGCTGTGTGTTAGCAAGATACATTGTACTGAAGAGTCCCAATTAGGACGAAACACGTGTCTACAATTTCCACCCCTGACTCACAGCATGAAATCAATGAATGACGTATCGTTTTACGATATGTCGTTCATCTTTTTGTTAAACTTTGGAAGTAGGCCTTTCCTACCTTTACGCACACCGGGAGGCACTGCACTCAGTTGTTGGCATGCGTTTTAGCTGCCTGGGGTTGCATCCTATGGCGAAAGCCGAACCCACCGTGCTATTTTTATTTTATTTATTTTTATCATTTTTCTCACTATTAAGTGACTAAGATTGTGCTGTGTGTTAGCAAGATACATTGTACTGAAGAGTCCCAATTAGGACGAAACACGTGTCTACAATTTCCACCCCTGACTCACAGCATGAAATCAATGAATGACGTATCGTTTTACGATATGTCGTTCATCTTTTTGTTAAACTTTGGAAGTAGGCCTTTCCTACCTTTACGCACACCGGGAGGCACTGCACTCAGTTGTTGGCATGCGTTTTAGCTGCCTGGGGTTGCATCCTATGGCGAAAGCCGAACCCACCGTGCTATTTTTATTTTATTTATTTTTATCATTTTTCTCACTATTAAGTGACTAAGATTGTGCTGTGTGTTAGCAAGATACATTGTACTGAAGAGTCCCAATTAGGACGAAACACGTGTCTACAATTTCCACCCCTGACTCACAGCATGAAATCAATGAATGACGTATCGTTTTACGATATGTCGTTCATCTTTTTGTTAAACTTTGGAAGTAGGCCTTTCCTACCTTTACGCACACCGGGAGGCACTGCACTCAGTTGTTGGCATGCGTTTTAGCTGCCTGGGGTTGCATCCTATGGCGAAAGCCGAACCCACCGTGCTATTTTTATTTTATTTATTTTTATCATTTTTCTCACTATTAAGTGACTAAGATTGTGCTGTGTGTTAGCAAGATACATTGTACTGAAGAGTCCCAATTAGGACGAAACACGTGTCTACAATTTCCACCCCTGACTCACAGCATGAAATCAATGAATGACGTATCGTTTTACGATATGTCGTTCATCTTTTTGTTAAACTTTGGAAGTAGGCCTTTCCTACCTTTACGCACACCGGGAGGCACTGCACTCAGTTGTTGGCATGCGTTTTAGCTGCCTGGGGTTGCATCCTATGGCGAAAGCCGAACCCACCGTGCTATTTTTATTTTATTTATTTTTATCATTTTTCTCACTATTAAGTGACTAAGATTGTGCTGTGTGTTAGCAAGATACATTGTACTGAAGAGTCCCAATTAGGACGAAACACGTGTCTACAATTTCCACCCCTGACTCACAGCATGAAATCAATGAATGACGTATCGTTTTACGATATGTCGTTCATCTTTTTGTTAAACTTTGGAAGTAGGCCTTTCCTACCTTTACGCACACCGGGAGGCACTGCACTCAGTTGTTGGCATGCGTTTTAGCTGCCTGGGGTTGCATCCTATGGCGAAAGCCGAACCCACCGTGCTATTTTTATTTTATTTATTTTTATCATTTTTCTCACTATTAAGTGACTAAGATTGTGCTGTGTGTTAGCAAGATACATTGTACTGAAGAGTCCCAATTAGGACGAAACACGTGTCTACAATTTCCACCCCTGACTCACAGCATGAAATCAATGAATGACGTATCGTTTTACGATATGTCGTTCATCTTTTTGTTAAACTTTGGAAGTAGGCCTTTCCTACCTTTACGCACACCGGGAGGCACTGCACTCAGTTGTTGGCATGCGTTTTAGCTGCCTGGGGTTGCATCCTATGGCGAAAGCCGAACCCACCGTGCTATTTTTATTTTATTTATTTTTATCATTTTTCTCACTATTAAGTGACTAAGATTGTGCTGTGTGTTAGCAAGATACATTGTACTGAAGAGTCCCAATTAGGACGAAACACGTGTCTACAATTTCCACCCCTGACTCACAGCATGAAATCAATGAATGACGTATCGTTTTACGATATGTCGTTCATCTTTTTGTTAAACTTTGGAAGTAGGCCTTTCCTACCTTTACGCACACCGGGAGGCACTGCACTCAGTTGTTGGCATGCGTTTTAGCTGCCTGGGGTTGCATCCTATGGCGAAAGCCGAACCCACCGTGCTATTTTTATTTTATTTATTTTTATCATTTTTCTCACTATTAAGTGACTAAGATTGTGCTGTGTGTTAGCAAGATACATTGTACTGAAGAGTCCCAATTAGGACGAAACACGTGTCTACAATTTCCACCCCTGACTCACAGCATGAAATCAATGAATGACGTATCGTTTTACGATATGTCGTTCATCTTTTTGTTAAACTTTGGAAGTAGGCCTTTCCTACCTTTACGCACACCGGGAGGCACTGCACTCAGTTGTTGGCATGCGTTTTAGCTGCCTGGGGTTGCATCCTATGGCGAAAGCCGAACCCACCGTGCTATTTTTATTTTATTTATTTTTATCATTTTTCTCACTATTAACCCACACAGCAAAATCACGTTCCATAGACATATCAGATATATCTCGATTGAGAGATGGTATATCTCAGAAATATCTACAAATATACTTGAGACATAAATGAGATGTTTCAGAGATATCTTAATGTCCGCCTTTTAAACGTCTTTGAGACATTTTGTTGAGAGATCTCAGATATGTCTCAGATTATCTCCAAGATGTCTCAGCAACCTAACTTAAAGATCACAGAGATATAAATATTTTTAGATGTCGCATCTCACATAATATAATCTGTGATGCAAATCGTAAAAAAGTGGAGAAGTATTTAAAGAATCACATCACTTGGGAATAATAATAGGTAATAAAAATTTAAAATAATTTTTTTATGAAATTATTATAATTGAAATTAAAAAACATAAGATTTTTTATAGAATTATTAAAAAATTATAAAAAAAATTCTCATAATATAATATAATCTGCAGGTTTACCACTACATCAAAGCTATTTCTTGATCTTTTCCGTCTGTCCCGATTGGTCCATTTACTCTTTCTAACCTCAATTTTGCCAGTCGAGCCAGTTCTTGTCGCCACTTCAGAAATTTCCAGATCAGTTGCCATTTCCTGACCTTTTTTACTATGACTGAATCTAAAAAAGATATAATAGATAAGATATATACTTAATAAAAGTACCTAGTTGACTCTTCCCTAAATATTCAAAAAAAGGCTAAATTTTGAAATTGAGGCCACGTGTGTAGCCAAAATTGTCGGTTAGGTTACCACGTTATCTAGAACACAAATTTGTAAACAAAATAAAAAATATACCTACTTGTTAAAAATAACACACTTACCTGTTTCCACAAAAGAATTTTTAATAATATAAATGTTAATTGTTTTAATAATATTAAAAGTGCTCACAACACAACACACAATAATGCACATTCCAAACACGCTTTGAGTCTTTTTGAGTCGAGAGCTTCCGCTTTGTTTCGACGACGACGGACGGATCAACGGAGACGAGCAATGAAATGAGTTGAGTAGTGGAATAGAAAGAGAAATAAAGTGGATGTGAGAAGCTACACATGCGCACAAATAAGACTCTTGCTTCTTCTCTTCCAAGAAGTTCTTTATTTTCGCATTGCGCATGCAGAAGTCTCTGATATATCTCTGAGACATTAAACCGCGCACTAATTAAACATTATAAATAAAATAATATTCCGCAAACATCTATAGAAGTATCAGATAATTTTTGAATAATTTGGTAAAATTAGGTAATCTCTCAGAATATCTCAAAAACGCCGCAAAAGTTACGAGAATTTTATGCAAAATTTTATAAATCTCAGAGACATCTCAGGAATATCTCAAAATAGATGAGATATTGTGATCAATATGAGACCTTTTTGAGATATATCTGAGATATTTGGTGTTGTGTGGGAAGTGACTAAGATTGTGCTGTGTGTTAGCAAGATACATTGTACTGAAGAGTCCCAATTAGGACGAAACACGTGTCTACAATTTCCACCCCTGACTCACAGCATGAAATCAATGAATGACGTATCGTTTTACGATATGTCGTTCATCTTTTTGTTAATAAATGTAATACCAAATTTATAATTCTACCCTCTACTTATTACTTGTGATCAGAAATTTGTGCCATTTTGCAGGGGGTATATTAAGTCATTTGCACTTTTTCATTCTGGTTTGGTTGCTAAACGAATCTGCAGACACCCGGATTGGAGCTAGAGAAAATAGAAACCCTTTTTTTCATCGAATAGGAAAGTAGAGGTAACATCAGATGCAAATGATATTTGATCCAGGGATAGTTAATTGGATTAGAATTAGGGATTGAGGAGTTTTCACCCTATACGTAAGTGAAAAAACCCTTGACGCGAAAAACCACCCCTAGACAGGACTTGGTTACGGTTATTCTTATTTTACTTCTAATTCGTCATTCCCACAAAACTTTTTCTTCTACTCCTCTCCCCTCTAGGAGAGCTGTTTGCCCTCACCCTATGGGTAACTAAGCCAGTTCATCCCAGAAAACTTCTACTCCTATGAAGTATTCCAGGACAAAATATAATTTGTAGGTTTAAAAGGAATTTCCTAGAAAAAAGTCTACTTAGTGTGGACTATTATTACCAAGTTAAAAGTATTTATTTTCATGTGTCTTTATATTTGGCTAACATTTAATTTGAATAAACTGTTCCAAGTCAAACATCCTTACTTGCAAAGTGTTTTCAAGTGTTTCAATATTACTTGCACAAGTACCACATATTGAGTAGCCGGCTCTTACAATAATTATTAACTTATTAACGTATTAATGACGATTAAAATTAATCACCGTTAAGTAATATAGTTGTCAACTGATCTTGAAGTTCGAAAATATTAATTTGTCGAGTTAAAATGACTCACCTTTTCCTTGTTGTATTGTAGAGGCAGTAATATCAGTAACTACCACAGTAATTCTTAACAATGCGGCTAAATCTCTTTCCAACGGTTTAACCAACGTAACTTTTCCGGTGTGTTTATCAATTTCAAACCATTCTTTATAAATATCTGTGTGAAGCACCTGATTCCCGTTCTTATCTAGAGCTGTCACGGGATCGCTAGCCTCAAAATTGAGCGCCTCTGATGAATTAACATCGGGATCTAAAGCAACGAGTGTATGAACTACCGTACCTACTGGTGCATCTTCAAAAATCTAAAAAAAAATATTCATTCATATTACACCCTGTAGAATCCTGTTCGATAATATCCTTGACTTAAGTAAAATAAAAAAGTGATTATTTCATCAAAGCGCCGTGTCAAGCAAACTTACCTCAGTATTTTGTGTGGTAGGTGCAAAGTAAGGCAATTTATCATTAACGTTGACAACGTTAACAGTGAGAGTAGAAGTACCGGTTAGAGAAGGTTCACCATGATCTACCGCTACAACTTCAATGTTGTAAGTGTTACGTTTATCAAAATCCAATTTTTTTGCTACACTAATAATGCCGCTATTCTCTTCTATAGCGAAATCTTCATACGCTCCTTTCTGAATGCCATAAGACAAAAGAGAATTATTTCCAATATCCATATCAGTAGCTTGAAGCTGCACAATACTCGAACCTAAAAGAGGAACGTATTAACTAACAGATTACAGAAGAATATCAAAAGCATTAATTGATTTTATTATTGATTAGGTAACTTTTCTAATAATCCAATACTTACCTATATCGATATCTTCTGGCACTGAAACCACATAATTCTGGCGAGTAAAAGCTGGAACGTTATTATTAACGTCTTTAATTGTGATATTCACACTCGCCGTGGAAGTATATTTATTATCACTGGCCTAAAATATGATAAAAATTAATCAAATTATCAATAACACTTCAATAATCTCACCATAACAGTCAGAACAATCGAATCGATAGTGCCATTACCGACACCCAATCCTGAATTATTTATAATCCTCAATTTTCCAGTGTTAGCGTCAATGGTAAATAATCCTTTATCGTTCCCGGCTATGATGGAGTAAGTTAAATGGGATGTTATGTCAGCATCTTTAGCGTCAATTATTACGTCCGGTTCGAATCTAACCGCTCCTTCGTTAACTGACACACTGTACACGGGTTTTTTGAATACAGGAGGATTGTCGTTATTATCTGTCAGGGTTATATGTAACGGTACCATGGTAGTTTGACCTTTATCATTATCATCTGTCGCCTGGAATACAACATTTCTTAATCCTTAAAAGATCAGGTAGGTAATGACATAATACATCACAGATTGGTATTGTCTGTCATATTTTTCTTATACCAAAAGGGAACATGAATATATTCTATTAATATAATTTTTTTTTTTTTTTTTATAAATAAATGATTAGGGAAAGTTTGTAGACCTTTTCATCTGTTGTAATTCAGATCATTTAACTGTAATTCAGAGAGTATAACATGTAATTGAGTCTTTTTGAGTCACACTTTCTGAATTACAATTGACTAATCTGAACTACACTGCTTTGTGAATTTCAATTCAATAATTTGAATTAGGTACAAGTTATATTATCTCAATTACATTTTTGTACGTTCTCAATTAAAACTGGAAAAGGTGTAGTTATTAACAAATTTATTTTAAGATAAATTTTACAATCCTGGTATGCATAATCTACCTTTTACTCATCGATTTAATTTAATGATGAATAATAATTCAACTTAATTTAAACATTGTAAGAATTTTTTTTAAACTGGCCTTCGCAACGGTTAGTTACTTTGTACCTATTACCCTTATTTTATTTTACTGTCCTTTGATGGAGACAAACGTAAATTATGTATATTATAACACCCTCTTTCTGAGTCTTAATAATCGATTTTTCATAACTTGTGGCTGTGATTCCCCTAGCTGTGAACCTAATCATCTTTATTTTATAGTGTATTATAGTGGAGCCATTTCCAATTTTCATCATGTGGAGTTTTAGTTTAAGTCTGCCCTATTATTGGGATGTGTCCTCCCAATCCCTTATTAGTTATTTTTCGAATATGCTAATTAATTATTAATGGTTTCCCAGGATTTACATGAAATTTATCCGAATATGAGGGTACCAATTTTTTTTGGTTTTTGTTTATTTTTTATTGTTTTAATTGACTGTTTTTATATGTTTGTTACAGTCTCTCCGTAACACGTGTTGCATATATAAATAATCTATCAAAGAAATTTTTTATTCCAAAATAACAATAACTTTGTTGTTAATAAAAGTAATAAATAAATTAAGCAATAAACATAGAAATTCAGCCTTTTATTCAATTATTGGCTGTCACTATTTACTTACATCCTCTCACAAATTTAAATGTGGACTTCGTAATACTTATGCGTAAGTAAAATAATTAGAGATTATAACTTACAATAAATTGAAGATGAAACTCGGGCTTTGTCTCATAATCCAGGCATTCATGTTGAATCGATTCTTCACATTCAGCTACAGTGATTGTACCAGTTCTATTATTGACGACAAAGCTTTCAGCTCCATTCCCCGAGAGCCTGTAAATTCGAATGCAATTAAATTATTTCAAGTGCTAAAAAGATGGCTGAAGCATTACCGACTTTTAAACCCTTCAACAAGTATTACAAAATGTCTACCTATATATGTCCTGAATTTAGTTATACATATATAGAAACTAAAAAAAATTACGCATGTACCTCGTTTCATAGGTAAGTATCATATTGAATTTTTCCAAATGTTCCAAATGTGTTCAAATCTATCTCCAGGAAGAAGTTTTTTTCAATTAAGAGAAGAGGTGAATAATATGTTGAATGTGACAAAACTTTTTAGTGTAAAGTGAAATAAATTTTTTTTTTCAAGGAGTATTGTATTGTTTTAATTGGGGATGTATCTCCACTGACCTAGAAGAAGACAGCGGGGTCTTTTTTGTTGTACTGCAAGGCACTCGACCAGGAGATGCACTGAGGTTTCGTCCCCTTCCATGCAGAAGCTATAGATTTGGTCATTTTGTAGACCAATCTTGCTAGAGTCCAAGTCTGCAATGCCATTTGAGAAAACCTGTTAGTATTGTCAAACTGTTTTTGTTGAGTTTGATGCAGGTTTCGATCTTTGTTGGTTGTAGTTCCCAGAGAGACTTAATCCTGGGAGGTTTTTTCAGAAGTTTCCTCTTTGTTTCCTTTTCTTTCTTTCTTTTGTCTTTGAGAAAATTCTCTCTAAATTCTCTCTCGTATTCCGCAATAAGGTTCCGGCCCTGAGCGGCGTTCTTGCTCCTTGCCTAGCTAGGTTGTCAGCTTCTTCATTCCCACACCATTTTTGAACTGATCATGTATGAATTGACTGCTTTAATGACAGCTTGGCTATCCATTAAGATAGCGATTTCTTGTTTTTTATAATAAACCCTGTCTATATTAAATTGAGCGCATCTTTCGATAACGTGAATGTCCGTTTGAAATATGTTGGTGTACTTTCCCATAGGCTCAAATTTTGGCCAAGGTCCAAACCATCTGTTCCTTCGATGGTTTTTGATTAGTCTGCGTACCATTTTATGGCACGCTGTTTGAGATTGTACTTGTTGGAGTCATTTGTCCATTCTTTTATGTTACTGAACTGTGTTACAAAATTCTTCTCAAAGTTGTATTTCCTAGTGGTTCAAAGTGTTTCTCATTAGGTAGGTAGTGTCGTTCCCCTCTCTCAATGGATAATTCTGTTGCTCTAGCCATTATATGATAAGCTCTTTTTGCAACAATCAGAACCACTAGTAGGTGTAGTGCATGGTGCCAGGTTTAAAATTACCTCTGTTGTCGCTGTGGGGCATGTTCTCATAGCTCCTGTTATGCATACACATGCAAGTCTCTGTATTTATGCAAGGGTATTCACCTTGAAGTCTTCTTCATAGTACGGTCAGCCCAAGCCACAGCTCCGTGTTTTGTTTTCAGTCAAAGATTTCTTTTCCAGGTAGGTAAATGCTATGACAGTGGTCTTTGCTGGCTTAATGTTCAGACTGACAAGTACATCTTCTTACGATTTTTAGTTCTCTTATTCTGGCTTTTATGACTATGTCATCAGCATAGCCTTGGCAATCGATGTCATGGCTCGATAGAAGAGCTTAATCTACCACTAGGCTCCACATCAGAGGTAATAGTCCTCCTCCTTGTGGGCAACCTTTAATTGTGCTGATCTGGATGACGTTTTGTCCCATTTTTGTTTCAGCTGGTCTTGTTCTTAATATTTCACATATCCATTTGGACATTGTGTTGTTTGTTCCTCTTTTAAATAGGGAGCTTTTGACCAGGTAGTATTCAGTTTAATTCATGTTAAGTCATGTTAAGCAAACATCAGTTAGTTTCCATTGATGTTGGGAACGTTAAAGATTCTCACCACTGACAAAACAAGATAACTCTAATTAGAAAAAATTTCTACAAGATTGAGGTGAAGAATTCTCCTAAGTGATATCTAAGAATCCCCCCAAGTTATTATAGATTGTGAAGACTGACATGCTTTTATTGGACATCAATTTTTCCATGTTATGACTAAACATGAACAAGTTTGACAAACAAGTGTTCATCTGCTCATCAGTCCAAAAAAAATTATGTCATTTACTGGTTTCGGACATCCAGTTATCTTCCACATTTAAAAAAATGTTTCAGATTCAATTTTTGTAGTCTGGAAACTCATCTTGCAAGCATGAAATAATGCCCTCTTACCTTCCTTCCAGGGAAGAAAAGTTGGAGAGTTTGCTTGTATTTTTCCAGTACAATATCTGTATATACGCGACTATAACAATCACACAATATAAAATGGTGGTATGTTACTCCAGGAACAAGGAAAGTAATGACTGCCATTACTCAAGGGGATAAAATTTGCAGACATGTACCAAAGAAGAGTCTTCAAATGACAAATGAGTAATGGTTATTACTGTAAGTATAACATTGTGTAGAACTAATAGATGAGGTTACACTATACATACACACACTATATTATAGATACATAGATATAAAGAGATAAAACAGATATATCCTAACAGAAAAACGATAACTATTAAAGGATTCATATTGTGTAACACTTGTTTTTTTAAAACAACCAATAAATAATAATTATAAAGTCCTTTACCTGTATATTATGCCATTTTCTCCAAATGTTCCACTATCTCTATCTTCCGCTACAATGGTAGTGACCAAAGTCCTGGGTATAGCAATTTCTGATATTGTTGCAGAGTACGAATCATGTTCGAAAGTAGGAGCGTTATCGTTTATATCTGTCACCGAAACTGTTATAGTGGCCATCGATGAATACTTTTCTTTAGTGTACAACTCTTCCGCGATTACTGTCAAAATGAATTTTCTCTCGTTCAAGTCTTCATAATCCAGAGAATTATTACTAGCGACTCTTACTGTAACTTGTTGAGAACCGAAAGCTTTTTCAGGCTCTATAATAAAAGCGCTTGAAATATCAATAAGTCTTAGAGAGAATGCGGAATTGTTTCCCTAAAAAAATAAATATTTTCATAACCAATAAGTTATCGATGTAATCTATAAAAACTTACTTCATCCGGATCTGAGATTATCATATCTAAATCCGGCAAAGCGGTACCTTCGGGAATATTCTCAGGAATTTCAACGAAATATTCCTTTTTATTGAATTTCGGTTTCTCATCATTGACGTCTTTGACCAGTATGACAGCTTCCGTCGTTGCAACTGTCAATGGGTCATTGATTTTGACACCGTCGACCAATTCGTTCGCCTAGAGACTTTGATGTTGAAAATATTCTGAATTTTAGTGATAATACTTACAGTAATTGTTAATTTTATGGTATTATCTGGATTATCTATGGCTTCTCGATCCAGAGGTTTGGCTATTCGTAATTCTCCCGTAACCGCATCCAGCAGGAAATAATTCATGGGATCTGAAATTAAAAAAATATTAAATACCTTCCATATGATAGACTCGTAAGAAAGTCAAATTCTTACTATTGACAAGTTGATAGGCGATTTTCCTTGGCACTCCTCTGTCACCATCTTCAGCGTAAACGGTCAATATGAGTGTATTAATTGGAGCATCTTCCGATATTTCCGCATTGAAATTTCCAATAAAAATTGGTGGAGTATCTTGGATATCACCCACATTCACTGTTACGTTTGTAGTGGTTGTCAAATCTCCATCCTTAAGAAAAGTAACAATAATACTTCAATTATTTAATTAGAAAAAGATTTCGGTGGGTATATTTATTTTATTATACGAAGATATCAGATAAGAGAGACTTTTTATTGAGGAGCAACCGCATATCACTGTACGTTGATCACAATGTAAATTGATTATCCTTTCTCCTCCTGTGAATAAGGGAAATGACAAAATTTCAGCGTCCAAAGAACTTATACTGGAGGTGCTAGACCTAGTTCTTTGACCAAGTCATTGAAATAAAAATAAATTTGCTACTTAATCTTAAAACAAAGAACATGTGCCTAGAAATAATTCAATCTAGGTAGATAGGGGTGTCCCAAAAAGGGTGTAAAATATAAATTTTCAATAAAACACACGTCTCCTCAAATTTTCTAATTATTATTCTCTTCACAGGTGGATGCACTTGGATCATTCTGTTCACCAAAAATTGAACACAATTTGCCAATCGTGGCACTCAAACTTATAAAAACGTGATCAATTTTATATAGTAACGGATTATCTACTATTGAACTGGGTTTGACTGACATAGCAGAACAAAAAAAGGTCTAATTTGATTTTTTAATCTTATTGCGACATCTTTACATATTTAGACCAAGCAAATACTTAGAGGTTTTTGCTTTTTCTTGACAAAAAAGTAATGGAATAGCCCCCAAATCCTAACTGCACAGTTTTCTACTGGAGTTTATATTTTTTTCGTTATTGACCATTTAGTGCAAAAAATCGTTTTTTTTTTCTTATATTAAAAAAAAAACACTGACGATGCAATGTAAATGGTCCCAATGGACGAATTGTAGACAAAAGATGAGAGCTGAAACAACCCGATCGGTTCATTATCAAGGGAGAGAAAAGTAGAAAGTGCTCAGCTATAAAACGTCAATCTTCATTTTCCATTTAAATGATGAAAAATAGGTAAAAATTGGGCGCAAAAATGAGCGAAAACGGCCGAGAGTACGTCATTGGTTATAGGGGTAGAAATGCAAGTATTATGCTTTCCTCTCAACTGCTGTTCTACCCCCACTCTCGGGCGCTCAGCCGAAAACGAAGATTGACGTTTTATAGCTGAACACTTCTACTTTTCAAATCCATTTGATAAGTTCGAATTGGACGACCTCCAGAGCATCCAGCTTCGCTGTAAAATATGGTGTGAAGAACTTCTGATTGCAATTACGCGACAGAGCCTGGGTTTTGCACACAGGAAGTGCCTATCAAAATCGATTATCTCGCAAAAGCATGCACCATAACTCAAAAAATGGCGAAGTTACGAATTTTTGAAAAAACCCAATTTTTTTTCAACCATTGGAACCATTTTCATTGCTTCAATAATTTTTCTTTTATCAGCAAATAACAAAAAATGCGATTTTTTGCACTAAAGTGTATAAAAAAAGATAAACACGAGTAGAATGCAGCTAGGATTTGGGGGCTTTTCCACGTGTGATGGTACCGGCGGTATTTCGTTACCGTTTTTGTTAGAATCTGGTGATTTTAGAGCTCTGTTGCTTGGTCTAATAATTACATATGACAGGATCTTATATGAGAAAAAACACATAAGTTGTACATAATAATGATAGTGATAATAATAAAGTTCCCTATCATTTTACTAGTCTTTGGTATACCAAATAAACCACATTTTGTTTTTTGGAAAATAGATTATGTTTACTAACCGAAGCCTTGAGAATAAACTCATATCTGTTCTTGGCAGCATAATTAAGTTTTCTGTTTAAGCTAAGGGATCCTTGAAAGGTACTCTGAGTAGAAATTACAGGGATTATGGTGAATATATCACAGGCATCTTGATACTCAGCTAAATTGATGCATTCCACCTCGATATTTTGGCCGGTAGAATCACGATCCATTACACTAATATTCGAAAATACTGTACTCGATACAGCGGCATCTTCAAAAACTAAAATCTCATAAGGAGCCTGGAACAAAAATGAAAGTTTAAAATTATAGTTATTACTTTTTTTTCATTCGAGTATTCACTTACATTTTGAAATTGTGGAGCGTTATCGTTCTCATCTAAAATGATAACAGCTACTGGCACTTTAACTACATTATTTCTATCTCCACCTGTTACTTCATCCTCTATACTAACAATCACATTTAAAGTATCATTAACCTGAAAAAAAATTAGAGGGAAATTATAATAATAATTTTTCTGAAGCAGAATTGAATTACTTAATCAACTTACCTCGTAATCGAGTGGCTTGACTACAGTAACTTCCCCCGTATCTGGATCAACTCTCAACACGTCGGTACCTTCCAGACCGAAATGCACAGGACTGTTTTCTGGATCGCTACCCGCCAGACTGTAGATGACGGTGCCCACTTTGGTTTTTTCCGATATCGCCAGATTGTTCATGTCCATTTCGAACACTGGTGGTAAGTTGCACAGGCATTCTGTAATAAAAAGGGAGGTCCTATTAATGCATACAAGAAAAGCAGCACAATTTAGCTAAAACTAATTAATCTTCCAAAAAAATTAGTCTAATTAATTCTCTAAACAAGCAATATAATTTTTTAGCAACAAGGAACTTCTATAAGTCATCCACACCACTCACAAGGGTCTTTAAGGATCTCACAAAAATATAAACCTCTTTGGTTTCAAATGCAATAATGCAAACGGGCCATTATCCGCCCACAATCATAAGAAAACGGACTCGTATCCTCACGAAATTTCACTTACACCCTTTCCACGTCTTTCAGAATTGAATACAGAACACCCCCACCCACACCCTTGGAAAGACCTTTGAAAAAAAATGAAAAAAGTTTCATTTAGTCTCGGTAATTCACGAAACTTCGAGCAGAATCTCTCCACGTCTCGCAGAGTCGCGACTACCCTAAAACTAGCAAAAGGTTTCCCAAAAGTAACAAATAAGCAACTCTCCAAAAGATTTTGTTTAAATATTACGACATAGCAGGCGGGTGTTTGACAACAAAAGAAAAAAAATTGCAACAAAAAAAATACAGGCAGGAGGATGTTATAAAATTTGAAAATAATTATCTCATAGCGCGGCCTTACCGTTCAAGATAAAAAAAAAAAAAAATTGTATGGTTTGGGAAGACCTATAACCTAAAATTAGTTTCAGCTATACAGGATGGCCCAGTATATCGCTGTACGCCATAAAACTTTGTTATATTAAATAAGACACACGTATATCATTAAATTTTCAGATTGTCTGAGAAAATTGAGTAAGAGTCGTTTTCACAGTTGGAGTTTAAATTGTTGTATGTTATGAGTTATAAACTTATGAAAATCGCCGTTTTGTATTTTCGAAGCATCATACGTTGGAAACGAATATCTGAACATATCGATTGATTATGAATAAAACACTTTTAGTAAAACTAGTGTTTTATTCATAATCAATAAATATGCAGAGATTCTACGAAGTAAGGGTTGAAAACATAAATTTTCTGAACATATCGGTTTACATGTCCCTATTTCAACTTTTTATGTACTCTCCTATGATGTAGATGAAATTTTCATACAGGGTGATGAAAAATCTGATAATTTTCATCACCCTGTATAAACATTTACTCCACACAATAGGATACCGTGTTAAAAGTTAACATAGGGACATGTTAGCCGTTTTCCGATATCTTGAGTCGTTTTCAAATAAACTGCTTTTTGAAAATTGAAAATCGCGATTTTCATTTATTTATAACTCATAAATTGCTCATTACAAACTTTAAAAACCATTCTTATTGAATTTTCTCAAATAATCTGAAAATGCAATAAAATAATATACAGGGTGTTGTATTTAAAATAACAAAGTTATGGGCCACTTGTAATATAGCCGAAAATAATTTTAGGTTATATGGTCCGGGGATTCCCCTGTTACCACAATTTTTGCCGGCTTCCTGCAATATATCAAACTGATATAAAAAATGCGGCGTTCTGCTCACTGAGCTAAATTCTTAAGAAATGCATTATATGGTAGAGTAAGCGCAGCGCACAGCCATGTCAATGATATTAATATAAAATGAATGCATTTCCGAGTTCCAAACGTCTTATATCTTCCTAGATAGGTATACGATAATATGAGCAAAACGATCAAAGAATGCTTCATATATGAATTTGTTTAAAGCATATCTTTCTCAAAGCATTCTTTTCCCAAATGGAATGTTCAATTTCCATCTACATTGACGATCTTTGGTAGGTATGCCTGGACTTATTTTTCAAAGTGCCCTTTTATCCGAGCAAGACCGTCTACATTCCCCCTATATTTACAAAATTTTATATTACAACAATTCCGTTACTACTTATGTACCTACCAGTACCACTAACCGCAAAGTGGCAGGTACTTTACACCTGCATACCTAAGTTAAAATCCCTTCAAGTCATTGCTTTAATAATAATTAGAAATCATTTTATGGGAAAATTATTATCGCAGTTTTCACGTGACACGGTTAATTATGTGTTACATGGGTATGGTTTTCTCAGCTCAGCTGGCCATGACGTCATGAACGTGTGATGATATGATTTGAGGTGGTAAGCACGAGCGATGTAGTCGAATTAATTTGCATGAAAATAATTAATTGTCAAATTATGACTTTCAACAATATTTGTGTTTATATACAGGGAAATTTCTAGTCATAATCCGAAAATTCCGGTATAAGTGGATTAGGAGATATTGTGTTTTTTTGATTAATTGTGTAATTGTATTTTGATTAATTTATTACCTGACCGAACCTCTAAACTTGTAATTTTTTTTGGTTTTTTGATTTTGGCTTGTTTTTTAGCCAGCTCATTACAAACCTTTAAACTGATCATCCCGCCTTGAAAGATGACAGTCTTTCAGTTTTATTGTAAATGAGGTCCATATTCATGGACCATAAGCATAAATGGGTAAATATCAAGGTTTTTCAGATTTTGAGCCGACTTTACCTGTTTTCGTGTTGAAATTTGAACAAAGGACAAGCTCATCTATGTAATTGCATAACACATTTTGTTTCTCGATTCTTGAAATTAATTGGAGCCCTATGTTTCCGGACCACAAACAGCTATTTTTGAGGATTCTACTCTACTAGGTTTAGTATTACTTTTTGGAATTTATAGCAAAGTGCTTTGTTCCCCGTTGCAAGTATTGGTGTAATGTAAAAAGGTAGTTTCCCCCTTCCATTATGCTTGTCAGCACTTGGGATATGCCCCAGTTTCTTATAGCTTGTTGGATTTGGACTAGTTGTTGAAATACGAACCTCTCTACCTCTGCTTGTCGTGTCGTAAATTTAGTGCGCTAAGGGATGAAAACAGACAATTTCCATTTCTAGCGATTAGAGTTATCGTATCGCGTATGGACTCTACTATTTACAGTTGGGGAAAGCTTCCGTTCAAACTTCTCTTTCTCGAGAGAGATAAAACTCAACAAAAATTAAAGATTATTATACAGGATAGTCTCTTTATATCAGAGCTCACTATATGAGTATCTCGTAAACGCTAAGAGATACAGGGTTGGTTAAATTAGAGACAAGATGTCCTATTTTGTGGTCATCTCGAATCCGTGAAGACAAAAATTATTTATTAATTTCAAAAGATAAAAAAAAATATGACAAAAATAAGAAATCTCGATTTTTTTGTTTTTTCAGGATATTTCAGGAAAGATATCTTGTATGTCCACTGCGCACGCGTGGATTTGGATTCTGAGAAATGTTCTTCTTCTTCTATTTTTATGGATTGGACAGCCTTGTGCATACAGCCACTATTTATTCTGAGAAATGTCAGTAGGTAATCGTTCCTATTTACACCTTTTGATTGGTCCACGAGCGGGTATTATTATGAATTTCTAGTAGCTATGATTGGACAAGAGCCGGGTATTATGAACTATAATTCAATACCTACGAAAATAACCTTCATAATTCATTCAAAAAGCTCTAATAATTGGAATATATACAATAAGAGTATATAGGTACAAAAAATATATTTTTGAGCATGCGCTTAAAAAATAATTATAAGTAGGTAAGTACCTATAGGTATTACACATGTAGAGTTTCTATTGTAAGCTACAAAGGGATTCTCAATTGCAATAATTAGGATCAAGATAAATAATTACTGCATTTAATCACAATGTAATTATTTACAAACATACGCCTCTATTTGTACAAGCTGCCGCATTTGGTGTAGGTTTGTGTTTGAAATTATTTAACAACCTCCCTATGCATCACCTAAACATCGGTTTATGTAAACGATGGTGAGGATGGAAAACTATTCACTCTCCCGGTACAAACATAATTAACACTGAATATTTTGCCCCATTTTCGAAAGCTCGGTTCAATATGTTCTATTTTTATTAAAATTCCCATATTTTCAAATGAAGTACTTACCATTAAGCACCTCATCATAAGTACATCAAACCTATTATACGTTTTTAATAATCGAAAAACAGTGAAGAGTGTGACAATTTTTTTTTTCTGAAAAATATGGCATCCCATTCTGAATTAATAAAAAAGCAAACCAAAACATGGTGGGTAAGGGTTTCTCGAGTGAAAACAGAATACATCCGCCAAAGCAAGGACTTTTCCTATCGGCTTAGCTCGCCTGATAGTAAAGAGGGGGCAGGGATTCCAATCAACACTCGAGTCATTTCTGATCACCGCCCAGTGCCGCACTGACTTGACGGACTGACAGCCGACCTTTTATAGCGGACTCGTCGACTAAATAAGGCGTCGACTTTGTAAGAAAATGGTATGATCTGTTTCCCTGTCTCCTAAGTGCTGATCACTGTTGCAGGTTACCCTTCTCTGGGGCTCAGTGATAATGACTCGAGCCCTACCTTCTTCGAATTTGTTTGTTTAACAAACCTCTTTTGTTGCGTATACGACTTACTGCCAAGAACTCAATTATTGTTCTATTTGTATAGTAAGTCACGCGGTTTGGAATTTTGATTAATTATTCGAAGGACCAGCGGGAAAATAATTAGGGGAGCAATTAAGGGGTATAATTTCTAGGATGATAATTATGCACCTACCTTAAATATCCCATGTAGACAGCTTAGTGAGCTTTTCATTTGGCGACAAGGGCCGAAGATACTATCGCGTCGCATAGCACTTGTGGATTGCAATGTAAACACTCTTCTTATGTATACACAGACATGGACCGAACGCGACGACGGTTCATCTCATTATCATGGGTGAAGTGGTAGGCGCACCCTTTGGCTGTATGCCCATAGGACATGGTCTCGCGCACCATCTTGTCACGTTCCTCTCCCCCCGTGCATAATTCAAAATAAGGAGGGAATTATATGGATAAAAGGGAAACATGGGAACGGAACATCTTTAATGATCTCGACCGTGATCCTTGATAATTAATTTCACATGGATAGTTGGGTGCTGGAGCTGGAGTCGATGTGATTACATTTATCCAATCATATCGCTACTCCCTCGGGTGTCACATCGAGACTCATTGGATGCCGGGTAACCTTTATTTTTACGACGTTCTAATATAAGCATGAAAGAGTATCATATAGGGAAGATTGACAAAAAATATGCCCACATACTGGGCAATGGTTATTGTAAGTGGGATGGCGATGGTCGAGAAGAGAGCGGAGTCGTGGGAGACCAGCGGTGACGAGAGGACGTCTATTATGATGCGAATAGTCGACGGATTGCCTTGTCAGTTATACTTGGAGCTCGCAGTATCGACCATAGTATAAAATTCGAGACTTATATTTGTAAATAACCCAGTTTGCATTTATCTATGCCCTTTCAGAAGAGGCGTTTTCAGCGACAGAATGTATAAATTCAAAATCTAGTGATGATCTAATAAAAGTCTTTATTTAATATCAGACGCAGGAGACAGACCTCAATAACAAATGTCTATCTCATCTGGCTAACATTGTGAAGATGTTTCGATTGAGCAGCGAGATCGTTGAAGGAGAGCTCTCTTTTAAGAGCGATGAATCTAATGTCCCTCTAGATAAGGCGTCTCTCAACGTCCCGCTTCTGAAAGCGTGATGGATATTCGTAATTAGCCTTCGAATGTTAACAATGCTGTTCTTTTCTAAACTAAATGCCTCTGCATTGCAAGGACTTTAACTGTAGTAATTGCGCGTATTAAACATGGTATAGGACTAGCTTAAAAATAATAATTTCAATTGTTCAGACGAAAATTTGGTTATGAATGAAGCAAAGTTAATGAATTAGACATCAGTTTCGGTTGTGAATTGTTTTTACGAAATTGAAAGTAGATCTGCAAAAAATAGCTAGTAAAATTACGTCGCGTTGGGGAATTACCTACCTATAAAGCGGCCGCCGAGGGTAATCTGAAACTCAAATTACGGTTCTCAAGTTATGACCGAAATCCTCTTTGTGAAAAAGCAATAACGCCGCATAACCAGAAATTTCCGTGTAGAAAAAGTCGTGGCTTGAAATAATAAAAGAGGTTACGGATATACCTACTTAGGATTACCTAAGTTACTTGCTTTGAAGTCTGTATTTCTGAAGATGTGCTCCGGACAATCGCACATAACTGTCGAGCAAAGTCCGATGAAATTAATGTTCAGTCATCCCTTTTTAGTATGAGAAGCTTATGCGTTGCATAATATTCGGTAAAGTCCGGTTAAATTGTTTTAGGGCACCATTACCCTTAAATCATGGGTCTGTTATGTTATGTACATACACGATGGTTTTGTATGGAGTAAGTTCAACGCAGGGATGCAACGTCAGCATCCATAACTTGCCGGATTCTAAGCAGGCAAAGTCGGCATTGCTAAATCTCTGTGGACAAAGCTGCGCTAGTTATTGCTTCCTATTATTTTAGTTTTCTTCCAACTGCGATAAAACAAAAGCGCGAGGGGAATTAATTTGCTTATACTAAATTTCTGTAGATTTTTTTGTGTTATTAATTGTGTAAAAATTATCTCACATCATACATAATATTTATTATCGTCTTATAAAAGAAACAAAAAATGGCCCTACGTTGTGATTTTTTTGTCAAAGTTACAATGGATGGATCTATTAATCTATTCAATAAAATAAAATAAATAATTTTAGAAAATGTGAAAATTATTTGCTTCATTCTTGGTTCGTTTTTAAGAATTTTAGAATATTTCAAAACTCACTGTGATGGTTTCAAAGGCAAACTTCTAAAATTCCTGGAAATAAGTAACTCATTATCGTCTTCATTTTAACATTTTACTGTTTTTATTAAAATGATATTAATTACAGTCTAGAGGGTTTAATTTGGAAACTCAAATTAGAGGTAGTACTACTGGTTTAGGAGTGTAATGAAAAACTAACACAACGTACATTTTTTACACTTTATACACAACGTAGAACGGTTTAATTTCAGCTAAGAATTATTAGACAACTGGGAGAGCAATTAATTGAGAGCTGCTGGTTTTGATATGGAAATTCTATACTTATACATTTTTTATTTCGCTGTGAATATGAAATAAAACTTGGGGCTTTTACACATCGACAAAAAGTTAACAAGTGAAAAATCACAAAAAAATCTCACAAAAACGTTCCTCATCACTGAACGAAATTAAAAATTAGACACCAAACAAGTCATGGCAGACATTTTTTTCTGGAGAACCTTTGCAATTAAAATATTATTTATAAATTACATTTTAAGCTTTGTGAAAACCTACCTTTGAGAGTATTTTAAACATGACCAACATTTCCATGGTTAACTTTGAAGAACACTTTTGACTCACATATCATGCGGTAGAGTAACGAATACAAACAAGAATAATTTCTGTTTATAAATACAAAATTACAAAATATAACTTTCTCAAAATACTCTGTTTTGTTTAGAACCGTTAATTCTAATGAGTTCACCCTAACGAGTAAATTATCAGCCTGGGGGTCGCTGACCGGTTCCGAATCTGCCTGGAAACATTTACCTTTCCATTAGTTTCCAGAGCTACAGCCTGGAAGAGAAAGAACGTCCCACACCTCCTATGTGGAAACTAATGCAGATGCCGTTTGCAATCTGGTCCCAAGACCTACTCAGTTTCTATTATGCTTCAGTAATTACTATATGTAGTTACAGTGGGAATAATACGTATACCTAAAGCGGATTCGTGAAGTTAAACCAGTATTTACTCAAGTTTTGATGACGATTTTCCTCATCTCCCTTATTTTTGAAACTCCAACTGCTAAAAAATTTAAAATTTTGCGTTATAGACTTCGAGATAGGAAAATGTTTCAAAAATAAGCATTTCCCCTTTATTTCAGCAATTATGGTAAAATATAAATTTTCATGAAATTAACGTTCTTAGAGATACGCATGTTGTTCAGGAAAACTAATGAAAAACTTTTTTTTCTGAAATCCCTGAAAATTATGTTAAAACAAACATTGCTACTTCGTGAACTTCACTCCAACTTGTGAATTGGAGAGCTCAGCCTCAGGAGAAAGGTCTGAAACTTCGACATCTAATTACTTCATGATTATAAATCAATGAAGTTTACGGTTCTAACTGAAAATTAGGAGGAAAGAAAAATAATTGTTGTTCTTGACGGGTTCCACCTGATTCTCATAATAGCCTTCGCTTGTAGTTTCTACCATGGTCGAAAGTGTTCAGGCAGGTGACACGTCCTACTAGATTTTCTTTCAGGACTCTTTTTGTGTCATGTCATATTTGTTGTGTCATATTTGCTATTGTCAATCCCTATTATACAATTATTGTTCTAGAATAGTCACATTCTTGTACAATTTTTAATTATGGAATGATGTCATTCTGTTACACTGTATCAGAATTTACTTTACCTCCCTCTGAGTGAGGTAAAAGTAGACAGAATGAGAATGAAACGACTTGATTTCCTACCAACCATTTCCCATTAACAATGCCGAACTGTCCTTATTTATTGAATTTAAATTACGATGTGTCAAATAAATTTTATACTGATTTAAATTTTGGGTATAAGTAATTTTTTGGGGTATAAGTAATTGTCGCAATCGTAGAGAAAATATTGTCTGCAATAAGTTTGGAATGTGGCATATTTCAAACTTGATACGAAATATATTGATTATTAAATAAAAGGGTCATTATCTTGCAGGTTTCAATAAAATATTAACGCACAGACATTCCTCATGCGGTAAGATAATAGACGCACATTCACGCTGTCAAATCAATCACGCAGCTCAGCCGGTGAAATAATAAAATAAAAATCACCAGTTGGAGCCAATCACAACTTCGCAGAGACAAGAAATCACCGCATCGAGCGCCTTCATAGCACTGCCAAAACGCATATAAGATGTTAGGTTAATTTGTTTTGTTTTAACTTAGGTTTAGTTAATACACTGACCGGGGAGCAAGCATCTAGTCAGAGCGCCAAAGCCCACAGCAACAGCACTAACTGCAGAAAAAAAAAGGACACGGGTTCCTATGCCTAACAACATTAAATAATTCCCATAAAATTCATCCAGTAGTCATCCATGGTAATAATAAGAAGGTGAAGAAAAAATTTTGGAGTCAAATTTTGGAATGACTTTATTACGCACTACTTCAAGTACCCTACCGGTTTCGGTCTACTAGGCCATCTTCAGATGTAGCGGGGACGGCATAACTGTATATATATAAGGACATACATAAGGACAAAGCTGGAAAAGAAACATTTAAATTAAAGTAACTTACAGAAAGCGGTGTTATACGTCCAGAAGAGTGTAAATAATGGTAAGGGAAAAAACAGGGAGAGAATCAAAACGAACGATGGGTATGCATATAGAGATTAAAATCAAAAGGACGAAATCGGAAGCTGTTCAAGCGGAAAAACACCAAAAAAGGGATGTATATACTCATGTGTGAATTCGGAAAGTCAGGGGGTCCAAGCTGGCCGGTATAAAAACACATAGGTGACGGATGTGAAAATTTCCAAATCAATTACGGGAAAATGAAAAACAGAACTAGTTAACCTCCTGGGAGGCAACCATTTTCTAATTTTATTTGGGTCTGGTAGGGACAGAAACGTAATAGTGACATCTGTCGACATCATCATTCGTCAATTTTACACACACCCTTCTGGACGTATAACACCGCTTACTATAAGTTACTTTAATTAAATGTTACTTTTCCAGCTTTATTCTTTTACAGTTAAGGCGTTCTTTACCCCTAAAGATGGTCCAGTAGACCGAAACCGGTAGGATACTTGAAGTAGTGCGTAATGAAGTCATTCCAAAATTTGACTCCCAAAAATTTTCCTTAAGTATTAAATAATAATACCAGGTGTAACATAAGTACTGCGAAAGACTTCAGGGGGTGATTCCTGAGATCATTCTAAGAAAAAAAGTTCATATGAACATGGGTCCGAAAATGCTTACCCGCTGCGTTATAGCCCCTTAAAGTTGGGACCCTGAGGAAGGTTTTTATTTATTATCTTCGAAACCGTTCAACATAAGATGACGAAATTTACCACATCCACGAATGTTTTTATGCCTAATAAGATAGACTGTAGATCACTTTGAAATTTTCACCAAGGGTGAAAGTCATCTGGGGGGTGTGGGGTAAAAATTACCCCAACTTTTTTGTATCAATAGTTTTTCCAATTTTGATATGAAATTATGGAATATCGAAGCTTTCTTCGTAAAAAAGTCACTCTTGTTCAACTTCGATAAGATGCACCATTTTCTAGAAAAATCCATTTCAAAATTTCATTGCATTGCTCTGAAATGTAAGTATTGCAGAACGCCAATTTCTGCCCCCATGTCATTGAAAGCAAATTCATTTTCGGTTCAAGATAAACAGTGCCTTTTTTACGCAGAAAGCTTCAACATTCCATAATTTCACATCAAAATTGAAAAAACTATTGATACAAAAAAGCTGGGGGTAATTTTTACCCCACACCCCCAGATTTAACCCACCCTTGGTGAAATTTTCAAAGTGATCTACATACAGTCTATCTTATTAGGCATAAAAACATTGGTGGATGTGGTAAGTTTCGTCATCTTATGTTGAACGGTTTCGTAAAAACCTTCCTCAGGGTCCCAACTTTAAGGGGCTATAACTCAACTGGTAAGCATTTTCGTACCCGTGTTCATATGATTTTTTTTCTTAAAATGGATTTCAGGAATCACCCCCTGAATCCGATGTATACCTATTTCCAGAATAATATCCATCATATTCTCCGCTCGTTGGAGATATACTATTTTCCATAATAAATCTCACAAAAATTGTAGGTGGAGATTTTTTATTTGGACACAATGTATGTATACTTATTACAAATATTTGAGAGTGTAACCAGGTGTAATTGGGAGTATTCTTGATTTACAGGTTTCTATTATAAGTAACATAAGAGTTCCCAAGGGTAACGACAACTTGGAGCTTGGAGGTCTTCCATAAATGATTTATTAGCAGTCCTAATGGAATACTTTTTAAGTAAGTAAATAAAACAAGTCCAGAAAAAATAAAATTGTACGGTTTTCACGTTAAAAGTAAATTACCACTTGTGCGAAATCCTATACAAGTTGTTTTTCGACTGGCGTAATTATAGCAAAAAGACAGGTTGAGAAATATCAACATTTTCCCAGCTTCTCCAGTCTGGAAACGCAAAAAAAAACACTCTTATTTTCTTGTCCAACATGTTTACCTTTTCCAAGGACTAAATGAATCTCACATCTCTCGGAGTTTATTATGAGGCAAAAATTAAAACCTGATCATAAATAACCATAACGAGTGTATGAAAAATTAATGCCACATAACAATTAATACCTGCACCGTATAGATATGCGAGGGTATACAATATACAGGGTGATCATTTTATCTAAAGACATCAGTGAAATTTATAATTGGATCTAAAAAAGTGGTATGTAATGAAAGTTGGTCGTCTAGAAGAGGTACATCAAAAATGATACCACTCGACCCCTTTCCCTATAGAGGGTTAAAAATTTTGAAAAACTTTGAAATCTTCAAAGAAACCCAACTTTTTTTTATTACATTCAGATTTTACAACCAAAAATTGGATTTGTCTGTAAAATTTCTTTATTCGTGATTCGTCATTCGAAATTTTTTTTTTCAATTTTTCTTATTACCGAAATTCATTCCACAAAATACATCAACACGGTATGGACAACTAAGAGGAGATTTTCAGTCAATTTAAAAACCGAAAGAAAAAGGTCAAAATTCACGACGATCATAGATTGGAAATATTGACAGTTTTGATATAGCGGGCTATATAATAAACTTCCATCTTCATGACCTAATCCATCCAAGCTCGAATCACTTCGAAGGTCTATGCATTATACAATTCGTAGTAAACCCTGTCCATATGATGTCTGAATCGATCGCAATCCCGAGTCGCCTCTTGTGTAACGTAATGAGTCTACAAGAGCACTCTACCCCCAGGGAAATGCATTGATTCCTCGGAGGTTTGGAGGTGTATTGAATCCCAAGGCTTGCGTATATAACACACACGGGTCATCGAGTCTTTATTTCTGGAGAACCAACGAAATGAGTCGACCTAGTCTGTAAGAATTCAAAATAATATTTTATTCTTATCATTGACCTGGCAAATTATAATTATTATACTTAAACTATACCTCAGTCGGCCAAAAGATATAGTAATAAAAGTGCGCGGTAAGTTTACAATCCAGGTAGGCAGACCTTATACACAAGAATTATATACACAAACCTTAGAATGCCCTTCTCATTGGTTTACCGGAACCAGGTAATCAATAAATAAGGCACTATCTGCCCACCAGATGTGACTACTTGGACCTTAAAAGTTTGTGCGCAGTTTTATTACTTATCTGTTGGTCGACTGAGGTATAGTTTTAGTTTCAACGAGCAAGGAGAAGGCGCCGTTGATACGCTTAAGTAGTATTACCTCCGAAAAAGCTCATCAGCATCCTGGCTTGATTCAGAATATTCTGAGACATTGTTATTTGTTATTGTTTATAGTTTTGTCGTACAACCACAACCAGCGTGTCGATTGCCACGCCACCAACCGGTCAGATCAAGTACGAGTGCTGGCCCGAGCCCGAGACTGAATTATAAATACAAATAACCCCTTGACATAAGATCTCTGGAAGTGGCGGATTTTAACGTTTGAAATAAGGCCTAAACTGAAGCTACTTCAGTTATGCTATTCGTTGATAGACCAATAATAGAGTGTTCCTGAATATCAGTTATTACATAGGTCCGTAACCGTTCTTTTTCGTTCTACATGGTGTTAAAAATTGAAGATTTTTTCTTTTTTTTTTCTTTATACCTAGCTCCTTGAGGAAACTTTAGTCAAATAGTTAGTCACAGAGGGTCATCACAGCTTTAATTTTAAACAGGCAGTGCCGACTAAACCGTCAAAATTAATGTAAATGAGAAATTATCAAAAAAAAAAGCCAGAGCCAGTTGAATTTCCTCCAACGAATTAGAAGAAATAGTTTTTTCTTTTTTTCTTGATAACGGTTGCAGATGCAAAAAAAAAACTATAGGAGGTCAAAAAGTTTCTAAATAAAACAGAAAATCCAAATTGTATTTTAGAATCTGCCCGCGGCGCTTCGCAACAAAGTTCAGAGAGAGAAATGGGAGAAATTCAGGAAAAAATGGTTTAAAGAATCTACAGATTCTTACAACCATTTATCATGGACAATGATGTAAGCCCTACAGTGTATTAAAGCTAAAAAAAGTTTATATGAAGTTTTAGGCATAAAATTTTGAAAAAGTTGGACCAAAGTTGGGAAAAAGTTGGGAAAAAAAGCCCACTAGAAGGAGAATGCAATGGCAGAAAGAGATTACAAAAATTATTGTTTATTTAAGATTTTAAAAACTTAAATTTTCAATTTAAGTTTTTCTATAAAAACTGAAACATTTTCATTGCAGAAACCAAACCAACTTTATTTTTACTATGTCAGTTTTTTTAATCTGACAATTAATATTTCCAGGGCCGGACTGCACTTCGTGTTTCTAAATACGGACCTGGATTTGTTTACTGCAAAAATTGAAAGGTATTTTAATTCTGAATTTAATGATATGCCACCTTAATATGGGTCTGCACTCTTATAAAACTTCTTGGACTTGTATCACTCATCGTCATCACAATCCGAGAAGTTCAAGAAGTTAATACGAGTACAGATCCGTATTAAAGCGAAATTAAACTAATGATGTCAATAGCTATAATTGGAAACACGTTTGAACTACTAACTACTATAGTGTGACATATTCAATTTTTGAAATAGAAAATTCAGGTCCGTATTTAAAAAATCTAAGTTCAGTCCGGCCCTGCAAATATGACTCGTCAGATAAAGAAACTGACTTCGCAAAAATAAAGCTGGTCAATAACTGTAATAAAAATGTGTTTCAGTTTTTCCCCAATCTTCAATATTAGTCAATAAATAAGAAAATTTGATATTTTTTTTTCAAAATAATTCGAGAATAAAAAATAATTTTTGAAATATCCTTCAACGATTGCTTTATTATCGTTCTGCTTGTCTAATTTTTTCCCAATTTAACCAACACTGTATCTCCTACCGTTTACGAGATCCCCATGCTGTTCATTCTTATCTTGGACACAGTGTATACAGGGTGCACCATACCTATATCCTTCTCTATATTGCTATCTCCTGAACGCTAAGAGATACAGAGTCGGTTAAATTAGACAAAAGATGCTCAGTTTTGTGGCTATGTCGAATCCGTCAAGCCATGCAAGATATCTGTGATTGCTCCTGAAATATCCTGAAAAAACTGAAAAATCGAGATTTCTTATTTTTGCCATATCTTTCTTATTATCAGAAATTAATAAATAATTTCTTGTAGGCTTACATAAGCCGTTAAGATCTATCCATCTGTCATTACAAAAATGTTCAAGGCCGACTAGAACCAAAAGTTTTCACAGTCAACTTTCGTTTTTCTTATGGCCGCCATATTATTTTTTTATGTCGTTCGATATGAAAAAAATAATGGAAACCAAAAATTAATAAACTTAAAAAAAAAAAAATCTAAAATTTTTATTCTTCTTTTTTCAAAGAAAAACCAAAAAAAAAATCATCGAAAAACGTCAACATTTGTAAAATACGCCGAAATAGTGCTTGCCTTATAGTTTTATAATTTATCTATGAAATTCGGTCTAAAAAGTTGTCTTTTTTTAAAGAAAAAAGAAGAACAAAACATTTTTTAATTTATTTTTTGAAGTTTAACAATTTTTAGTTTTTATGATTTTTTTTATACCGAACAACATAAAAAACAATATGGTGGCCATGAAAAACGAAAGTTGACTATGAAAATCCTGGGATCTAGTCGGCTTTGAAAATTTTCGAAATGTCAGATGGGTAGATCTTGCCGACTTATGTAAGCCCACAAAAAATTATTAATTAATCTCCAATAATAAAAAAGATATGGCAAAAATAATAAATCTCGATTTTTCAGTTTCTTCAGGATATTTCAGGAGCAGTCACAGATATCTTGCATGGCTTGACGGATTCGACATAGCCACAAAACTGCGCATCTTTTCTCTAATTTAACCGACCCTGTATCTCTTAGCGTACGGGAGATAGCAATATAGAGAAGGATACATGGTGCACCCTGTATTATCTACACCATTATTTATCCCATGCCCATAATATATTTTCATTATTTGAAAAAGGTTTCCAACACAAACTTTAAAAGAAATTTTAACCCGCCTACCCGTTATGTTTAAAGCAAACAGGTTTGGGAAACCGATCATCTTGAGTGTTATATTATTAATGTCAAGTAGTAACCAGGTTTTTGTTCATCATAAAAAAAGGTATAAGATGCCGTGGACGTTGGCTAAAAAATAACATGATATATTTCACTAGGTGCTATAAATTTTCTCCAGGGAAAAAGGGCCCATTCGGGGTAGATATAAGGTTGAAGAGGGTGGAAATATGATGTTAAAAATGTCTGACTATATCAGTTCTGGCGTGGCAAGGGTTAGATTAAAAGTTGCCGTATTTTTCGCTTTTAGGGAGTTTCGCAGCGTTAACAAAAAATATTATTTACGTATAATAACCTCTTCATTTTATTTAAATTCCACTACTATGCGAGTTTATTTCTGCAAAAAGGAAAAAGATAGTTTTTTGTTTTTTTTTTATAAATAAAATGCTTCCTTACAATTCCCGAATAATTTGAAGTCATCGCTTCTGAAGGTTACACTTACTTTTGTCGATTAAACGGTAAGGTCCATCTTTGATAAGAAGGAAAACTTATTGTTTATAAATCGGATCACAAGCTTTTGGAATTGTCAGAATTATAAAAATTTGAAAACCATATTCATTAAAAAATAAAGCTGTTTCACTTGAAGTAGCTGAATCTGCTTAAAAAAAATAAATCAAAGTTCAGTTTCACACAAGGAAAGGGAAAAAATTAATTTGGTGTATTGATAGTACGAGTGATACTTGGCTAAGATGATTTTTATGATAATATGAAACGTACAAATTGTAAAAGTTAAATGAGGTATGGCTAAGAAATGGGTTTAAGGTTCAAGTGAAGTTGAGTATTTTTCAAACAACCCGCATGAAACAACAAAGTTAGTTGCCAGTTGAAAATTTCAAATCATCTAAGTTTCAATTTCATTGCGAAGAACTTTTATAAAACATTTCCTTATTTTTCTCTAAAACAAATTTTCATATTTCCCCGACAATATCTTTCACGCAGGAACGGTTATCCCAAGTAAGAAAATTATCCACACTTGACTGCACCTTGAGAATCGCATCGCGCTATCATTTCAGTGGGATCGCTTCAAAGGCGGGATATAGACAGATTATCAGAAGCGGGATGGGAGGAATCCCCCGATGGGTTCTTCGGACTTGCTCGGCATCCGAATAACTAACTATATACACACAGAATTGCGAATTTGCGAAGAGGCAATACAATACAGTGAAAGGCGACCGCTAACAAGCATACCATCACGAAGAGGAATCTATTAACGAGAGCTAGTTAGGTACCAGTTAATAACCCTGTTCCTCAATAAAACAGTTATTTGTTCTCTGCCTTTGGATATTATGGCAAAAGTGGGACAAAGGCTGAGTGTATCACAAGTGAGATAAGCGACGGGGATATTTATCACGAGTGAAAGAGATAGCGGGCGTAAGAGAGGAATAGACCTTCTGAGAGGGTGTCTTAATAGGGTTGTATGCAACGCTGGAGTTAATTGGCCTAAAGGTCTATCATTTCGGGATGTTAGAGGGATTATTTCCCCTGGGGTTTTGCTCTGTCGTGTTATTAAACTCTCGCTTCAATTTGTTAATTAGCAAGATACAAATTAGACTGCAACGTAATTCGTTACAATTAACTTTTAATATACTGTAATTTACGCTCATAAACGTTCGGTATTATATCGTAAGAAGTATTTATGTTCGCATTGTAAAATCAATGTTCAGTAGATAAATCAAAAGAAACAATAATACCACCACATGGAGGTTTATTTTACATTTTACCAGTCGCAGCTGCAAGATACAAAAAAATACCATTTTTCAAAAATCGTGAACATTTCAAATAATGTTTTATATGTTTAAAACCTTAATGTTGACTATCTTTTTTTTTTCTTTTTTTTTATTATTTCACCGAAAGGTGTAAGAGCGGAAGCGACCTAGCTTTTACAATTGCCGGACAGGAGTCATCCAACCAATTAAGTTTTCAAAATTCATGACTTGGCCTTTATCTGACACGTATAGGGTTTGAGGATTTGACAAGTCTCAAACCGTCTCAGAAATTTACAACTAAGAGCACGCAGCTCCACGGCTGGCGGCTGATATTACACGTTGATGAGCCCGACACAGATGATCTTGTCTTCAGATTGATGGCTCTGTCATGTGATAGCTTATCGTGGAGCTCGACGCAAACCCACTAATCGTTTGTTTGTACGTGAGACACTCTTTTTCAAGGGCTAAGGCAAATGCTTGGTAGATACACATTAACCTAGCCTACATATATTTTTTTAGTATACACTTAAGACTCTGTCTATGTCCAGAAATGTAGCAGAATCAACTCTGAGAGAGAAACGTCCCAACACATCACGTAAACCAACAACGAGGAGTGTTGTAGAATTCTTAAGACCAGGAAGGCGACGGAACTGAGTTATAGATAGAAAGTGCACCTTAGACGAATTTCATAATGATATTTGATAGAAAATTCCCTCACATCATAAGTACATGACTAGGAAGATAATAAAAAAATATATAATTATATAATAAAAAATTGTCGAGACGTGTATACTATCTACGATGCCATAATCTCCTATTATTACAGAAGAAGAACAGTAACACTTGAGAAAGTTGCAAAATGAATCTACTCTTTGTATGAAAAATATCGCGTTACATCATGGTGAAGTATTAGTTCTTAAAACATCTCTCACAATTCAGTTGGCTTACTTTTTCTTACTTCTTTCTTACTTTTTTTATTGTCTTAATTCACATTAGCAGTCTGAACGGCAGTCCTGCCAGGAGCCCTGTCCTTTATTTTGACGAGATTAAATTTTTTACGGAACAAAAGGGCTCCCGCATTGTCAGCAGATAAAACTGAGATTATTTTTTCTCTATTTTAGCAGCCCTGCAGGACACAAAAGGAGTTAATAGCGCGCCCAGGTAACCTTGCATGTTGCTCGGGCTTTCATTATTACAAGGCGGGTGAGAGATCTGTGTCGAGTCAGCGAGATACAAAGACACGCCACCAGATTTGTCGCCTTCATTCTCGTCCATTCCGCTACGTGGAAAATATTGCTCCATTGTTACCAACTCCTAAGTTTTCTCCTGTGGCATCCACACTGGAGACCGGCGTCGCTGACGGGAAAAAGTTCGAGACATTCTTCTTGGGGAGTTAAAAAGAATTAATTTTCAGCAATAAAATTTCTTGTGTTAGGTTGGTATGTGATTAACGACAAAGCCCACAGGATCACGTGAAGCTGCAAATGAGCAAATCGTCATTAAAATGCATGATAAATAAATAAATAAATATATATAAATATCGTATGGCCTGTGGTAAAGCCCAAGTATGCATGATAAAGAAATATATAATGATTTGTCCTGCTTCTTTTCTGCTTAAGGCTTTCAGAATTATTGATTTTTTCTTGTCAATCAAGAATTGGAATATTGCTACTGATGGTGATATAATTCGATACACGGAAAACATTATCAAGTCATCCAGATCATTTTTAGATCGGAAAATTCACGTGAATACTGCACCCAGTTAGAAAATTGTTTGATTTATAAAAGCGTCTAAGCTGGCTATACTCTCTATTGTTATAAATAATATGTGTGTGTGAGTAAAGTTGAACATTCATGTGCTTCAAATAATCGAGATGACGACTGCAGGTGTTAACGTGACAAAAGTCAGACGAGCATATTTAGAGAAAGGAAGGGAGATCGGAGGTTTTCAGCCCTGCAGCGATGAAATGAAGGAGTTCCAAGGACAGTCTACCTTTAGCCAGCAAATTGGACGGTAGAGCTCGAGAACGAAACGAGTACCTACGTAGGTATACTCGGTACTTATTGCGTTTCGGGATTTGCGTGGAAATTAAGGTGAAGACCGACCGGAGTGTTGTGTACTATAGTCAAAGGAAATCAACCCTGAGCACAGCCAGGTTAAAGCAGTAAGCAATCACCATTAAAATAACTACTAAATAATTAAAGATTATAATAAAACCCTTAAACTATTAAATAAAAGATTAAAACCTCATCTAATAATAATAACAATAATAAATTATAATAGTAATAACTCCAAATAACTAAAACGAAAATCCTGATAATTAATAAATAAATTACGTTGTTATCGATACCATAATCCATAAAATAATAATATAACGATCTCCTTTGGAATTTAGGCACGTGCGAAGAAAGAAGGTTTTAGTTAGGTATCTGGAAGCATGCTATTTTCTTTTATTAGCTATAAATTGTAGACGATTACTTGTTTGTTATTAACAATTTTAATTGTTCTGATTGGAAATTTGATTTAATGAATAAATTAAGTTAAGTTGTCGGGTTTCGTTTGCTTTTGAATTAATATTGCCCATTAGCCCTGAATTTGAACACTTAAAGTTCATGAAAGAGTCTCTAGCCGAGGAAAGAATTCACAAAATTAGTAGAGTTAAAATTTGCACGAGTGCAATACCTACAGCTGAAGCAGTTTTATATTCAATTCCAAGCCTTTGTCAAAAAAAAATTATGGGAAGACGCAGTTAAAGGAAATTACTATTATAAATTGGGGAGAATGCATTTTCTTCAGAAATTGAATTTTTTTTAACATTTAATGAAATTTTTTGAACTAGGGAAATCACATGGAACAGCCTCTAGTTCGAGATGTCATTTACAATTAATAAACTCTTCTCAAAAAAAAAAAAACGCTGTACCTACATACATATTATAATTATGTCGAGAATTATGTTTTCCAATAATGTATAGCGAGCAATACATTCGTTGCCTTAGATACTTTTATGTAATTTTACTTGAGTCATGTAATTTTGGTTGGGTCTAGATAAGGAGCACGTGAATGATCAATAAATGAAGGATGACAAATTCATAAAAGATCAAACAGATGTTGAGCTGTCCTCTCATGTTTCGTTACATCTCTGCCGCAGGAAATTTGGTTTTAGAGGCCAGCCAAAGAGGAACGGGTTTCTTGTTGATTTTCTATGTAAAAGAATAGAAGAAACAGATAATAATAAAATAAATAAAGTATTACACATTTTTCAAACAGGGAAATATAACATTTTTCTTCCTTCAGTCGAAGCTAAAATCGACATTGTCGTTATGTATTTGGGGATTAATCCACAAATTTGTGTTTATTCTGCTCATGTTACCATTTGGGATTAAGAAATTAATATCCTAATTTATTCAGCAATTATTGTTTTCATGTGACAATTTTCCGAAGAGCATTCAAATTATCCGTTTTGCCTTTTAGTGGGGTATAGATCTAGCGTGAAAAACCGTTTTCCGATATTTTACCTCTTCCTATAAAAAATCAATAAAAAAATAATACAAAAAAACAATTTTTTGTTTTGGCCGCCATTTGTTTTTGCCAATCCAAGAAAATTAGGCTTTTTTGCTTCACGATATTGTACATACAAAAACTGTGGGAGTTATGTCCGATTCCGTGTTTCCTTTCTCCCCATCACCCCTAAAACACCGATCCGCACAAACATTGACCGAAACCCTTGGGAAACACGAATTTATAGGAGTGAATTTTTTTGCCCCTGTAAACTCATTACTTCCTCTTATACATGCCTTCAAGTCCGTCGTTACTCCCGCGGTGACTTTCGTTTTGACAAAAAAAAAAAAAAACTAAGAACCAAAACGATCTCGGTTTTTTACTCGATTTTTTTTTTGTCCGACGGCTAACCTAGGAGCAAAAAATCGTTTCCCCCCGTTTTATACCTGATTTTCTCCCCCCTCCCCACCTTCGAGACTTGCGCCAAATCGACGACATAACAAGAGTATATTCCACTAAGTTGCCCGAAGAAAAAAAAAAAAATAAAAAAAAAACAAGTCGTTTTGAAATTTACATCCACCCCACTATTTTAATAAGTCTCAAATATATTCTTCGGAAATGTTAGACACTCAATCGCCTCTATGAAAATCCTCTCACATTATCAAGGCAAAAGCGTTTTCCGGTATATCATTACAAATTTAATGGACCAAATTAAGGGTTATTATGATATTAGATTAACTTGCTTAATCAGCTTTCCTGGCTTGATATGGCACGGCCTGTTATTTCGAGGGTCAAACAATATCGAGGGAGTAAATTAAAGGCATTCAGGTGAATAGTTGCAGCCGATACGATATTAAGAACAACAAGGGGGCGCATAGAACTCTCATTCGTCACGAACCTTTGGAGGAAAAGCTGGGAGAAAAGAAATATTTCCGCCTTAATGGAGAACAGATGTATTCGACAGGCGAAGCAAATATCTGGGGCTTTCATCCAAAATCGCCCCGCTGTTTGCGCCTTGTTTTTCGGAGGTAATTAGAGGCAGGGTAAAAACACTACGTTGCTATGTAGGTATACAGCCTGATAAAGTCCATATTTGATACAAGTTAAATCGCGCTTTTTTTTAACTTAATTCTTCAGATTCCTCAAAAATATTTCAACAAAAACGTTTCAAGGTTTTTTCATTAATTTTGGGTATATCTATTATAGGTGGTGTCCAGAAGTCTGTAAGCGGTCAAAATCTCGAGCTATAAAATCTTGAAAGGGTACTCCAATTTTTTATTGCAGAAACTGAATTTACGGCAAAAATGTTTGTCAGAGACGTTTTTTTCAATTTGTGACAGATGGCGCTGTAATCCCAAAATAAATTTCGTAATTTCTAAGAAATTCTACAGATGCATGAATGAAAAATAATGAAGAACGAATTTATTAACTTGAAAACATTCATTTAATTGTAAAAGTTTATAATAAAAGCAGGATATTCCTTTATAATACTACAAACGCCATCTCTCGTCAATGAAACCTACCTCCATCTTCCTGAGTGGTAGAAATGATAAACTGACTTCTATCAAGTCGTAATATTTTGGATATAGGTACCTCTGTTACAGATTCTTATTTTGGTAGCGTTCGAACCCGAAAATAACTTAATATGATCAAGACCTTTATTAAATGCAAGTTTATATTTTCCGCTCCGCTGATTGGTGGAAATCTTAGACTATATTAATAAATATGGACCAAGACATAAACACTGAAAAAGTGTTCCGACATCCCTCTCTCTCCAAACAAGACTGTTCAAAACAATGAATGCCAGATCAATAATGAAATTGGCACTTACAATGAAAGAGCGCAACCTCTCCAGTGTTATTGGTGGGCAATAAACATCGATGGATCCCTTATACCCGTTTTACTTTGCTACATCTGGCAACATGAATGTTTACATCCTGTCAGACCGTTTGTTTACATAAAACCATAATAAGAGTTCGTGTTTTTCAAACAGTTGTAAGTTCCTTGTTATTTATATTTTCAGCTCTAGCTTTCACTCGTTTTAAGCTTTAATAATTAATTTTTCAATTAAGTTAAAAAAAGTGGCGAAAACGTGTTCTGTTTTTGAGAAAACTTCGAAAGAAGGTAAGTCTATCAGTTTCCTACGTAAGCAACGCAAAGCCGTCAATCAAAACAAAGCATACATGGTCATGGGCGTAGCGTAGTGTAAGTGTTTTATCTTTTAATTTGTGAAAACAATTATTGTTTGACAGTTTTTTTTTCATTTTCGAAAGCATACTGAATACCTACTGAATACTTTGAAAAATGCAACTTGGAACAATAAATTATTCCATTTAATAAATAAAAAATACTGACTTTTTGAAAGTATATTACCTATTATTATTGTCAACCTCTAATTTAAGATAATCAGAATATGGAGAGGGGGAATAATATTCAAACAATATCATCAAAGAATATGAAATAGAAGACTTTGACCCGGTTGCACGAACGTTAAAAAAATTTCAGATTATTACTAATTTTAAGGTGCAAATTTTTAAAATGTGGTGAACTTTTTCCATGATCTTTCATTTTTTATCGGAAATTAATTCTTCTAAAATTGAAGCGAATTCACTCCCAGCAATATCAGAACAAAACTTTAGTAATACATCAGGGCATTTTAAAATTAGTGATTAGGTATCTGACATATTTTCAATTACGTTCGTTTAATTTATTTTTAGAATAAAATCAACTAAATATGTAGGAAATTGAAAAAATATTTTAGGTACCTACTGATGTATATTATTGCTTTCCGACTTTCCTATCGATTTTTTATTTGCTAAATTGTTATTACCTTTTTGTACCTTTTATTTTGTATAGGTAGGTATAAGTATACCTATATATTATCTTAATTTAATATCTATTAGTATTCCCATAATTTATGTTTTTTTGTAACAAAAACTGCAAATAAAATAATAATATTATGAATATTATGATCATTATTATAATTTATGTAATTATTACATTTCCTATAACTGAACTCGAGCGCGCCACTGCCGTTGCGTTCTGTTTGTTTACGTTTTACGCCGTTCCCCTTACCCCGCCAGAAACAGCATATGAGTGCGAGAGAGAATATCAACAAACCAAAACTGAGTTCAAGCTAAGATAGGGAAGGCGTGGTCCATATTTATTAATATAGTCAAAGGTGGAAATTCATACCTACATTGCGGTAATTTTTTTTTTCGAGGAATCGTGCTGATATGCGCAGAAACCATTTTCTATTAGGTTTCTATACATTCTTGGATTATTTTACTTTGAAGAACAGTAGTACGCCTGTGCAGGAACTATCTTCCCTTCCTCGAAAACCAGTTATTCAATTGTGGGTAAGATTATTAATTTTCTTATAAACAACTTATGTCCTAATTCCATTTTTTATTGTTCAATTTTTCAGCCCTACCTTGATAGTTGTAGGAATTATCTATAAATCGGCAAGACTACCTGAAAATTTATATCGATATCTAACTTAACCTGTCTTGATACCTTGTCCATGTAAGTACCTAATCTATTTTTTTAGTGATCGTCTTATAATACTATCTCAAAAATCACACAGGCGGTCGATAAGAACGAATTTTTCAAAATTCAAATTCTCAAAAAAGGCTTGACGCAGCAAAGTTGATTTTCTTCATTGTGATTAAAGACAGTTGGTATATTATACATATATCTAAATTTTGATCCAAAGTGGATGCCTGAAGAGAGAGCAGAGGTCATTTGTTAATACGGTATTTGAAAGACTGCAGGTTCGAGTTCGATAGAAAAGCATGTGGGTGGCAGGCAGTTTCGGAGTTTATACATACAGACTTTCAGAATAAAAGTAGATCAAAGCGATCGGTTCTGGACGTAGGAAGCTGAACGATATTGATGGGCCGCCTCGGTTTGACGTGTGGCTCTCTCTGCTGTCAGGCCTCGAGGGCTGGAAAATGATAAACGAAAACTTGGATGAACGCAGAATTCATTTTGAAGTACCTGGGTTGAAGTACAAAAGAGCGGGAAAGGTCGGCTACGACACCGATGTGATAATGAGCAATGTTTCTAATTTATTGGAAGCTGTTGATTTGATACTTATTATACAGAGTGAGCTTGCACTTGATAATTTTGAAACTTTGGATACTAAATATTACTCTAAAAAATAATAAGAAATCTTAGGTTTTGAGCTTCACTCGAAAAACCTTCATTTCACTTTTGGATGAACATTATCGGCGGAAAGTAAATTTTTGCGTCGCCCTGGTAAATAGAGAGACCGGATATGAAGCTTGATAAATTTTACAAAACCAAAAAGAAACTCTTGTACATTTTTGAGGGTTCATCTCGTGGACGCAAAAGCAATCAAACGTACAATAATTTCCAAGTCAGCTTGCTTTATAATCTCCTTTCCGACGATCTACCTAAGGCTATCCGCTGGCGTTTTCCTGTCCGCGACCGACCTAGGAATCCGGGAGAAATGAAGGTGTCTGCTCGGTTGCCTAAGCATCCGAAACTGCTTAATTAAATACGTAGAGAAGCAGTAAATCGTGCACAGGCTCATCCTATCCCGGTGCTTTGCTCCCGTCTTCCTGTTGCCTGGCGGGAGCAAGATGATGATTTCCGAGCAGGGAAACACGCGTCACTGCTTCGCTCTGAAATTCCTACCGTGAAGTAACTAGTAAGCCGGTGCTTGTTTACTTGTTCCTTGTTTCCTTGCAAAGTAATTAGTACACTTCGTGCAAAAAAAGTGATGTTACATCAAGTGTTATCACCCCTTATACACGGGGAGTTGAATCGAACACACGTACATAATATAGATAAATAGGGTAGTTACCATGGAAAATAACGCTTCTGCGAATTTTATTTTATTGCAAAACTAACGCCTAAGTAACACTTCATAATTTATTAGGATAGACACATAATAATAAGTATGGCATCACATGAATACATTAACGGTACCATGTGTGGAAAAATTAATTCTGCGGAAACTGACGTATATAGGAACTATAGCTTCATCATGACAGATAATCTCCATGTGATTGATAATACCTCTCAGTAACTAGGTATATACACAGCACTCCACTTGTGTTTCAATACTTCACGAGTATAATGATTAAAAGCGTCGATATTATTTTACAAGGCTCAAATATTGATATGCCAGTACGTACAGCAACAGTACAACGCGATTCAGCGCTACATTAATCTTTAGTATACTAATATACATATAGAATTGTTAGGGTTGGTAAGGACTCACCTATCAATAATATATCTCACCTATATCTCACCAATATATCAATATATCTCAAGGACTCACCTATAATATATTTATAAGGTAAGGAGTCACCTATCAAGCTCCAGCTCAAACCGTTTGACACAGAAAGTCGGGTTTCCGCATACAGATCTATTTTACGGTATAGGCGATCGATAAAGAAGGATCTATTGTCGATAAGGAATGATACACGTGGGATTGTTTTATCTTTTTAGGAAGCAAGAGTAAGTTCAAGTCGTATTCCTGACAATTCACATACGTACTATGCAACAAGAAATTGTAAATTATATACTTTTATACCCAAATAATTGGGACTGATTTTGGCTATCTTGGTCTCAAATCGTATCTCCCGCAAAAGTGATTTTTGTCTGGTGTTCACCGAGTGATCTCCCACAAGGGACAATTGCTCATGTTTCCTAAAAACTAAAACACACAACTCAAACACAAACAAAGCCGGTACAGTCAATATTTTCAAGTCTTTAAAATGTGGTCTACATCCGCCCGCTGTTGACAACACACATAATCCTCAAAATCTTTTTCTGTGCCAAAAAAACTCTCGTGGAATAAGTGGACCAAACCTCGCCACTAAGAAGTCGCAGTGATCTTTAAAATTCAAACTACCATCCATATGCAGCTCAAGAAATTTCACACAAGTGACAACAGGCACCTCCGCCTCATCTAAAAACAAGTGAATATCCTAAACAGTCCTTTGAGGATGGTGAAATTGCACCACCCTCGTCTTGCCCACATTAAAGTACAAACACTGTTGACAAAACTAGGAGCACACATCTCGCAATAACTCTTGCGCCCGTTGCTGTATGTTCTCTGATTGCCCAGGGGACAGAAGGATCACCGCATCTGTCTGCATACGTGGTCAAAAAAACATCATCCCTGGTGAAGCGATCAAGAGAACTGATTTACAGTAAAAAGAGTTTAGGGCCCAAAATGGAACCCTGCGGTACTCCCACCTCAATGTCAACGAGGTCCGAATTAGATCCATGCATCTCCTTCATATTAGGTATGGACACAAATTGCCTCCTACCACTCAGAAAAGACTATCCAAACCAATGGTAAACCGTTCACACCACACTCTGATAACTTTTGAATCAATAGCGGGTGATTCACGCAATCAAATGCCATAATGTGACCGCAAAAGATCCCAACAGGACACTCACCAGACTCCAAAGCACTAAGTACATTTTCATAGAAGAAGCCCAGAGCTGTGAACAATACTCTAGAATCTTGGAAAACACAGACGGTGTAGTGATTGGACGATAGTTTTCTATATGTTCATCGGGTGAGACCTCTTCAACACTGGGGTGACCCTTCCCACCTTTAAAGCATCCGGAAAACTCCCCGTACAAAAGGATAGATTCAGTAAATGCGTGAGTGGCTTAACAATTGCCTCTAACAAGAAGAAAGAGTTCGTGCTTTACTGACAAGAAATTATGATTCTTCAATTGGTAAATTAAATTAAATTAATTGAAAGTTTTTAATTATTAAGATAAAATAAAAATAACCACAATTTCGATTAAGGACAAATTTCTTTAGATAAAACCAAAACTTTTATTGAGATTAGTTCGTTTTATTAATCTCGATTTTCCAGTTTTTTCAGCATATTTCAGCAGCGACGAAAACTGTCTCAAATTCCTTTTCAGATTAAAAATCGGCATCAAATTCACTGCCACTTCGCCCATTTAAGCGACTGTATATCTCGCAAAATAAAAAAGCTGCCTGTATTCGAAGGAGATATTTTTTGGGAATCCTATACATATATCAGGGGCGTCCTTGCAAGAAGAGGTATAGCAGGGTTATCCCAAATAAGGACGAAACATTTTAAGGGGGCGATTACTAGGCTCATTCTAAGGAAACAAGTTTCCATTAACGTATATCCACGGAAATGCAGCGTTTTTGAGATTCAGAACTCAGCTTTTGTACATGTCCTATATCGTTGATTTTCTCTACCTACCTTTTCAAAACTTAATTTTTTTCATGTTTTTTTTTGGCGGAGATATCAGGACTGAGCGAAATTTTTTGCCCTTCATTTTCCGACACATATATTTTAAAATATCCAAAGCGAGTTTTCTCAAAAACGGTTCACGTAAGCAATTATGACCACTCACTAGTATATTTTTTTGCGTAGAAAATACTGGCGGTTTAAAATGTTCTTTTAAAATGTCGATTTGCCCAGTGTCACAGATATATTAGGGGAAAAAACCTTACGCAACCCTAAAATCTCCGCCACTGACATATGAAAAAAAAGTTATATGGCATTAAAAAAGCAAGTAGCTAATATCAATGGTAAGATAAGTTAACTTCAATATTTTGAAGTTTTGACGACTTCAATATGGAGTCGTAACGTCCTTTGATGCGGCAACGCAGTCTTTTTTCGCTCTTCCGATTTAAATTTTTCTTCAATTTCACCTCAGCTGTATGTTTTTAGAATCAAAATCTAAAATAATTGAACAAAGCATTCACAAAAATAATGTTCCATTAGATCACTCTTCACTCTCATCGATTTTTTTATTATCATTTGAAACTTGCAAAACGAAACTGAAGATAGGTAGGTACAAATATGCTAGAACTGTCTTATCCGATGGAAACTTTTTTTCAGGGATTGTTTAAAAAAATGAAAGGTAGCTCTACTTACAGGTACAGGTGAAGTTGTAGCAGTACACATGAATTTATCATTATTTGGCAAAAAGAAAAATGCTTACAGGAGATTATGGCGGCAACTTAGTCGTTTCTCTTCCACGATATGAAAAATAGATATTACACTAATTATAATTAATGCTGTCGGGTGATGTGCTGACGTCATGGAAACACTTGTCTTTATTTAGTCTTTAGAAGACGAAAGTTTCGCGGATTCTATTGCTTTATTCAATCGCGACCGGGGAATGGATCACATCGGAAGTTAATTCCAGAAACACATGAAATTAATTGCGTGTTTGTTGATTTAGATATCGCGATGCAACAATGACAATATGGCCGTCAATTTGCGAGAGTCTTGTTGGAGACGCAATTCGCGAAACGATGATAATAACTCGGTGTTTTCGTTCGCGGACGCGACTGTTGTTAAGATAATTATGTAGAAACAATTTTGTTTCTACATATGTAGATAAAGGTAGAAGATAATAGATAATTAAATTTAGGTAAGGTACAGGCGAGTCTTGCCCCGTTTGGCCCTCGTTCCATCGACGCGATCCTCTCACCTTGACAGCCTAGACTCCCTTTTCGTTCTCGATCGCGGTCACTGACCGCGCGCTCTGGATGGTTCTTATGTCATTTCTACTTTTTCCCATTCACTACTTCTCGCGCGTCTGCCTTCCTCTCTTTCTAGTTACGCGTTTTAGGTATGTGGGAAGCCCGCTAGGTGATATCGTAGTCGTAGACTCGTGACTGACCTAAGGTCCGTGAATTTAAACCCGCTGTTTCTCTTACAACATTATTTAAAAATTGATTTATAAAATAAATACAATATTTACATAGGCATCACTTCACAATATCATTCATGATCACTCAAATTTGAAATATGTGGTTTTGTATACCTAATATATGATAATTTTCTATTTAAACGCTTCAATATAATATTAGATATTATTTATGAAATGCAATAATAATTATAAATATTTGAATATAATTTGAATTTCATATACCTAGTGAATTATGTATTACCATACCATAAACTGATTTCATAATACAATAATAGTTTTCTTTTTTTGAAATCCCCTTTAATAAATATTACATAAACTCGAAGAATTATTCAGTAAAGATATTTTTGTCACTGATGGTGCCGGCTTTTCATGTCGAAGATTCGTTTGAAACCAACAACTGAATTATTAAGCAGGAAAACTCCGACGCTTGTTTCAACTTTGAGTAAACGCTCTGCATTATTAACGAAACTCGAGAACTTAAAGATTAGTAACTATGAAAAAAGACGAGCTCATATTCGTAATCGTAGTAGCTGGTAAAGATTAAAAGTTGAAGTAAATTACAGTTGGAATTTCTGATCTGCTTAGGCAGTAAAAACTCAAGAAACTTCCTTACATTTCTGTAACTGAGTATTTACTGTTTATTTCGCTCGAAGAGATTTACAAATTTCAGGTAAAGGGTAATAATTACCCAACTATGTTTTATACGCGAATACTGGGAACAATTTGTTTATGACGATGAAATCAACTTTCATTCCATGAGGAATTCTTCTTTGTCATCCAAATCATCCAATTTCTTTTGTGACAAATTTGTTTGGAAATTGAAACATTCTATATGAACGTGCATAACAAAAAACAGAACGCTATTCTACTGATCAATGATTGTTGCGATTTCTTGTACAATAAAGAGAGATATTATTATTATTTATTGGCAGACCGAGAAAGGAGGAAAAATTGTGCTTCTGTTATGGACGAGGGCTTCTTCCATAACTATTATAGGGATGATACACAACAAACAAAAAAAAAAACAATGTTCTATTAACATTATCATAGGGAGGGGGGTACATTATCCTATGGGATTTTATAAATATTTTAAAATCCAATTGCGGGCAGTTATATCCAAACTGCCAGTAAAACGATCCTAAACAAACGAAACTTATCAACAGAAAATTCCTAACTATCAGAAGAGATTACTGGCATCAACCTGTCTGGAAACGTTTTAAATTCCTCCACTCATCCCCTGCAATGCAACCAAACCCCAATAGCGTATACCTTTACAATCCTATCTTGACCGCAAGATTTCGTCGGATCTCAGGTATTCAATTCATCCCTTCCAATTATTAGGGGATGGCGTTGACCGCCAAATGATGGGATATGATCCTCCAACCCTTTCAGCCCTAATGGCTTTGGATTCAACCCTTACCTGAGTACTCTTTCCCTAGACATCAGTTCCGGGGCGATCATGCCAAAGCCCCGCTGGCTGGATTTCTCACCCTATGTTGGTCCACCAACGAGAGGTCGCAGCAGCAGGACTAATTTACAGTGGAGAGGAACAATCGGCACAAAGGGCGTGATGGATTAAACGGCTTTTAATGGTAAATTGATGGAGTTACAAGGGCGTTTATTTTTTTTTACGAGAGTAACAGTTTAATTTAGGAAAATTATACAAACCAAAATTAAATGAAACCTTAAATATCAATAAAATATTTTTCTGATTTTGTTAGCAAAATATGTTTAGAGAAATGCCATTTAAAGGACGATTATTTAACGTGTTTCAATCAAAATGATTCACAATCGCAAAGGAATCTTCCAATTACGCCATTAGAGGAGCTTTATTGCTTTTACTTTCCAGCTGCCAACATCAACTAAAACTTTCGTGATGTTTTTCTTACTCTGCGACACTAAAGAGATACTTGTCTTTCGAGAGGAGGAGAGAAACACTGTCATTAGTGTCAGTAGAGGTTTTTAAACACGATTTTACTTTTATCCACGAATTCAAGTCATTCGGTACTTCCCGACTACTCTCTGGAAATTATTTCAGTCACCATTAAAATATTTGCATAACTACCATAAATAACTTAACTGATGAGTATCCACAAGCCACAAGTAATTCATTCACTGCCAAAATCACAAAATAGTATTTTCGAAGCTTACTTAACGTTCTTAAAACGATAAAAGGATCATGTTCACTTAACTATAGGTACTTCTAACTTGTTACGTTGGAGTTAGTTGGAAAATTGAGATATTTCCACCGAAGCAATAATACTTCACAACATAAAACTTCTAATTGCTTGTTTTCAACTTAATATATAGGAAAACTTATTATTGTTTACAGGAGTTCAAGTACCCACTTCTAAATCAATTTCTCGAATTAGCACTATTATCAACTCATTTTACAAAATTAAAAAGAAGTTATGTTTTCCAGCCCACATTCCAAGCCGCGTGAGCTTGTGGCGCTCTAAGTATTAATATTTAAAAGTTTTACGCTTGGAAAAAATATTATTGGTTGGTAAATCGTTCAGGGAGGGGAAAGCAAAAGATAAACGCTAGTTACATTTTAGCTCGAATCCACATTCAAATGAAACCGGTCATGAGAGGGAGAATTATTCTACTCGTAAAAATAACAGTTCACTTGCTACCGTAGAGTCAGTTAGCGCCGATTCAAAGACATGAAAGCTTCGTACTTATTCGAACTCATTGCAGATGATCATAATCTATCTAAAGCTACAAAGCAGCGAGATATTTTAAATTTTTGTACTTTAAATTCAAGCTGTAGTAAAAGTCTATATACTTCAACTGACCATTTCTGGGAAAGATCTTTTTCAAATGGACCTGTATCCAATTTTCCAGGACCAAAGTGGTTTTAGTAGAGAATTTGTTCTGGATAAATTTCTGAAAATGGATAAATTTGTTCAAAGACAGAGATGGGTACCAAAACTGGAGTGTATCATGAAGTGGACATCTACCACTCTGAAATTGATGCAATTAAGGGAAGTTAGGGGAGAATGTTAATAAAATGTATGAAGTAAGGGATATTTACAACAATTATTCATTGTTACAGGGGTTAGTTATTTATCGACATGTCAATTTTCTTTACAGTTATTGCAGTTTCCGAGGTATTATCAAATACCTTAAAATATTTTAGCGTATTTGGTATTACTTTATTTCATTTCAATCACTATTATAGGCAACCTTCCTTACACCCCTCGCACAATCGCAGACTTTTGATAGTCTACTATCAGAGAATGAGCGGGTGTTTAGGATCAACGTAAATTACCCCAATTTATACCTGTCTGCCAGCTCCAAGGTCCGTCAATGCCATTTACGTTTAAGGATTTCTCGACCTCTAGAATTGTCAATTAAACTTCTTTTCTTTTTAACTGGCGTCGGTACAAGTTCGCAATAGATTGCTGAAACTATTTTAAAAATAATTTTCTGACATGGCCCGTATTCATCAATAAATATAACCCCTGGGGTTATATTTTGGAACATATCATTGGTTTAGAATTCGTAGAATTCGTAGGGTTTGAGCATTAGACCAATCAGCTCTCAGCAGAAAATTCAAAATATAGCCCCGGAGTTATATTTTGAAGTTTGATGAATACGGACATATATCTTATATCTCCCCTTTTAATCCGTTGGTAAGTATGATGATTATTAATACCTTTTTGAATATTGAGATATGTGAATTACTATATTTTTCTATTAAATAAAATAATAGCCGCATAAATTATTTTCACTCGAGTCTGCATGTGTCTTTATACATATTCATTTTAATTATTATTATGTCAAGTTGTACTTTAAAATACCCGTGCAGAAACCGATTTGCTGCTTTTGATTCACTATGAACATTCAGTGATTAAGCCGTGATTTTATAGCCAACTTAGAGCACACTTGAGCCGTATGCCAGATACCAGGAAAACAACATGGCAAAACTCAGAGACTCTTGACTTAAAAATCGCCTATAAGCTTGGGATCTATAGAGAAGACAAAAGGTGAACGACATATCGCAAAACAATATGCCATTCATTGATGTCATGCTGTGAGTCAGGGGTGGAAATTGTAGACACGTGTTTCGTCCTAATTATAATAATAATAATAATAATAATAATTTTATTAATAGGACTTGCCTATAAAACCCTCATACAAAATAATACAACAAAAAATAAAATACAAAATATACCTGCCGTCACTATAGCACAATATCATCCGGCAATTCTACGTCATACCATATACGATATATATCTACATTCGAAAACTACTCTAATACTCTCACCTAACCCCACAACAGGCACACAGCCTCCCATCCCCTTGTATACCCGTATACAAAACTTACATCTAGATACATTAAATTATCCATCACATATTATCTGCTCTCAAGTAGCTGTTTACTTTCGCTCTAAAGAGTCGAATATTCTCTACGTTTTTAATGTTTTCAGGCAAAGCATTATAAAGTCTCACGCCCTCATAAAACAAGCTCTTCTGCAGAGAGGCAGTCCTAACATATCGAATACTAAGTTCCTGACCAGCTCTAATATTGTACCCGTGCATATCCGCTCGTTTTTGGAGAAAAACACGGAGATACACAGGCAGCTGTCCCCGTTCAATTTTAAAGATCAATTCCATGTTAGCCCTTACTATAATCTGTTCGACAGTTAGCCACCTCAATTCATTGAGCATCTCCTTTATGGGAGTATATCTGCTACAGTTTAAGATTATACGCATTGCTTTACTCTGCTGTACCTGAAGTTTTCCAATTTTTTCTTTGGTACAAGCTATTAGTAATGATGAACAATAAATAAAATGAGGCAAGATAATAGTGTTATAAACCAACCTTCTAGACCAGACAGATAAGTTCCTCGAAACTCTGTTAAAGAACCCAATCTTTTTGGCCACCTTTTTGCACAAATAATCAATATGATTCGAGAAACTCAACTGCGCGTCCACCACGACACCCAGGTATCTGATCTCCGGAACCAATTCAATAGCTGATCCATTTATTTCAATGGATAAACCAGCCTCTTTGAACCTATTACAATTTACTTTAGTTCCAAATACTATACATTTAGTTTTATCTACATTTAGTTTTAATTTATTTTTACAGATCCAGTCATATAGTATTTTCAATTCTTCATTTAGAATATTAGTAACTTCCTCGAACCGATCCCCAGAGACCGACACCAAGGCGTCATCAGCAAAAAGACTAACAAAAGACCTTTCAAGTGCCACACTAATATCATTTATATACACAATAAATAAGAGGGGTCCCAAGATGCTCCCCTGCGGTACACCCCATAGACTTTCCCTACTCGCCGACAATTTATCACCTATTTTAGTCCTATGGTATCTACACTGCATATAATCCTTCAACCATTTCAAGACCACCGAACCAACACCATACATCTCCAATTTTTCAATAAGTATCTCCCGGTCTATTGTCTCAAACGCACGCTTTAGGTCCACAAATACACTGAGCACCACTTTTTCTTCATTAATGTCCTGCCTCCATTTTGCTACCGCATACTGTAGAGCCGATTCGGTCGAATGTGAACTTCTGAATCCCGATTGTCCAACGTAAAGCAGCTGATTATCCTCGAAATATCGTTTCAACTGATAACATACTATTTGCTCGATTAGTTTATCTATTACCGGCATCAAGTTAATTGGACGAAACTCTGAATAGCTTTTTGGTTTGGAAACCTTTGGGATTGGTACTATCACGCTGGTCTTCAATTCTTCTGGTATTCTTCCAGTTTTTAGAGACGTATTTATTAAGTAAAGGAGGGGGTATCCGATTACATGAAATAACTTTTTGACCAAATTGACACTCAATATATAGTCGCTGGTGCTTCTTGATTTCAAGCGACTCACTACCTTTCCCAGTTCTGAAAGACTTACTTCTGCAAAGTCAGTAAAGTGGACACGGTTCACCTGATTTAATTTACAATCCCACGGTCTCTTTTCGATGCTGTTTGTGATCTCATTCAAACTCTCAGCGAATTGGGACTCTTCAGTACAATGTATCTTGCTAACCCACAGTACAACCTTAGTCACTTAATCGTGAGAAAAATTATGAATGAAAAATACACGGTGGGTTCGGCTTGCGCCATAGGATGCAACCCCAGGCAGCCAAAACGCATGCCAACCACTGCCTGGGGTTGCATCCTATGGCGCAAGCCGAACCCACCGTGTATTTTTTCATTCATCATTTTTCTCACTATTAAGTGACTAACGTTGTACTGTGGGTTAGCAAGATACATTGTACTGAAGAGTCCCAATTAAGACGAAACACGTGTCTACAATTTCCACCCCTGACTCACAGCATGACATCAATGAATGGCATATTGTTTTGCGATATGTCGTTCACCTTTTGTCAAATTTTGGATAGTAGGCCTTCTCCTACCTTCACACACACCGGGAGGCACTGCACCCCGTTGTTGGCATGCGTTTTGGCTGCCTGAGGTTGCATCCTATGGCGCAAGCCGAACCCACCGTGTATTTTTTCATTCATCTATAGAGAAGAACCAGTATGTAGACTGGTGAAGAAAAATACCGACTTTCATTAATATGATTAGTAAATTCTTACTTAAGAAAAAATAAAATTAAATGTTTACAAGTTATTACGAAACATTAAAAGTGACGTTGAAACCATTTATTAATTAATTAAATGTCAAAACATGATTAAGCATTTATGGAAGATCACTTCATTGTTTATTTTATCGATAAAACACACAAAAGCGTTTTATATGATGGCTCTCATCTCCTCATTGAGTATAAATTACCAATCCCTTCGATACCGGAAATAGACCCAGCATCCGGCCAAAGCAGAGAGATATGCAATAATGCAAACATTCACCACGGCTCCCTCTAAATGACAGTCTCAAATGGAAACGTCAATGTTGACACACAAACGCCATAAATTGGCAGAGTTTGTTGATTCAGCACACGCCCAATGGTCAACAAAGGGTTTCGAAGCTTGCAGGGCGTTCCTTACACATTGTGTACTATCGTATATCAGGTATCTCCGGATAATTATTCATCCTTTGACGTGTCCTTTATCCGGAATTGGAATTCACAATTGAAAGAGATATTCATGTTCAACATGTGTACCTAAACCCTAGCGATGTTTCCTTTGTAAGCAGTCCAGATATCTGATATCTCTAAATTACAAATTGAAACTTTACATAAAATTGTAATGTATTTCTGTAGTCGATTTTCGGGGAGCACTATCAAGATCATGAGATGCAAAAGTCAGTAGCATTCTCTTCCAAAAAGAATAAAATGTCCTTTTGATAATAATTATTGTCTACGCCTGGAAAAACAAATATTTAACTAAACCAAAGTACTGAGTGAAAATTTAACAATAACTTGGAAATTTTAAATATTAGGTTAATAATGTTTTTACTGACGGTAGCTTTGTATTAGGAAGACTTTCTTCTGAATTATCATTACAAAGAATAAGAATCAAGGTTTCGCAAAACCTATAAAGATCCAATAATAAATACCTAAAATATAATGCAGTTACAGGCGAAATAAGATCAACACAAAAAAGCACAGCAAGAAAAATATACAAGTTCAAGTAGAAACCTATCCTGGACCCTGACGGTGGACCAAACAGGACCTGCGTATTCAAGAATAGGCCTCACTTCGGGTATACTCTTGCGAAGTACGAAAAAGGTTTGATCTACTCGCTTGATTATAGACCTTACATGCTCAGACCGGTCAAGGTTTTGAGTGATCAATACTCCAAGGTGTCTGTGAGAGTGTACTGTTTTGAGTGCAAGACCGTCAAGTTGATACGCGTATCTCGAGTTATTGGTGCCCGTGTGAAGAACACAGCTTTGGGAGATGTTGATCGGCAAAAGTCACTCAACAACAAGATGGCTCAGAATTATGTCACGCTTTGTTAGCGGGTTGCCGTACATTTTAAAGTCATCTGTAAGGAACGAAGAAGGTGACTGGAGGATCTGGGCAAGGTCAGATATATAAACTATATACAAAGAATATGACCAATAAAAAAATAATTCACTCAGGTGGCATTGCTCCACCAACGCGAACGTGGAAAGTTCTGTTGCTGAAAAAGCTTACGATCCATTCAAGAAGTTTTCCTCTGAAGCCATAGAGTCCAAATTACATTCTATGGAACTACCTCTGTCAAGAAGTGACTAAAAGAGACCAGAAGATCTGTGAGCACTGAGTAACCCGGGAGAAAGCCATGTTGATAAAAAAAACTTATTGGCCTGTAGTTGTCACTGTAATAAGGAGAATCAGGAGATGTCTTATTGCCGGACTAGTAACATATGCCTTGCTCCAGGAAGTTGGAATAGTTCCAGACCAAAAGGTTTTATTAAATATGGTGCTGATAGGATAGCAGGGTGTTTCGAAACAGTTTTTCAAATTACTAGCACCAAGATCGTTAAGACCAGGAGAGGAGGCTAGATCTAATTTTAGTAATAAATCCTTAACTTCAACAGGACTTGTAAGAACTGCGTTAAGGCTCTATCTGTTTCGTGGTATGGGCAGACGTTGAAGTGGGTCTGTGGGTTCGATTTTTTAAACACGAGCGCTGAAGATATCGGCAAATATATCCAGGTTCAGTCCGGGTGAGATCGATGGAGTCGCAGACCACCGGAGCTGAGACTCTTGAGCACAGATTTGACCTGATAAGCTGATGGAATTTTCTAGAACTTTCTGGCCTGGAAAGCTTCTCGGGATATTTCTTCTTGGAGTAGACAATGAATGGTGAGCTGCGTAGTCTGAGTGTCTGAATGAGTGGCTCAATGATCTCCGACACCAAAAGACCTCTTCAATCTAATCATGGAGAAAATTTTGTTAGTCAGCCGGTTTGAGCGTTTCGTCATAACTGTCAGTTGTGCCTAAGAACTTCTAATACGTTCACGTTTTGTTACTATACCCACATTTCTATTTAACGATTAAATTTCCATTTTACTTGAGAGATAAAGCCACGGCAGATATTGTATTGGATGGTCAGGAACAATCCGAAAAGCGGACACAACAGTGTTAGGTGTAGAATAAGCTGGAGCGCTTCTATATGTCTTCAGGACGTTCACTTCAACGCGTATAAATCAAGCGAGGACAGGTAGGTACGATTAAGTTTTGGTTTTTGGAGCGATGGAGTAACTTTTGAGAATAAAATTTGAAACTGAAATAGTAGGCGATAGGAAAATACATACGTTAAAATAATCTTAACAAAAGTACTTGAGACATAAGTTTTGTAAAAGGAGGAAGCAACTAGAGTTTTGAGATAGAAGTGAATTTAAGACTCTTTGGGAAGGAAACTCGTATTACTCCTATTCTGAATTATTCCGGGGCACTCTTTCCCGGTTAGGGTCGATGAAACAGCTCCCCTTTCGCAGCCCAGTATCGCATTACAATTGACTAACAGTTTGAGATTTCAAAGATTATAGATTATCGGTAAAACTGGTGCAGAGGAAATCGTTAAAGAAAATCCTAATGCAACTAAATATTTTTTCGACGCAATAATGGTGTTCGACATGGCCGTAATAATGATCCTCACGCTTAACTATGATCCTATTTTTGTTCGCATAAAATCGGATATCCCTGTTCGCAATCTTCCGATTTGCGCTGTTTGAGAGGATTTACTAAGCACAAATACCTTCGATAGTGTGTTTGCGAAGGAAACACTCTGTTGCAGCTCTGAAAGCCCAACAAATATTATTATTTAAAGGCTGGCGTGGGTCTTAACGGACTTTTCAAACAATCATCAGCTTAGCGAACGATAACGTTCTTTAGCCCCGCAGATCCGAGAGAGTTTTTAAATTTCAGCCACTGCAGGTTTTGCTTTAGAATATTCTCCGAGTAGGGATTCACAACACTAACTAACAACAAATAACAATAGCTGCTTGAATTTTCAAAAAGCACGTACCTAAATCTACATCGAAGTTCTCTTTGCTTTTTTTTCTTTTAATAAACTAACATTCCTATAGAGTACTGTTTATACATATAGAATTGGGAAAATTATAGACTTTTCATGCAAAAAATATTTTTAAAGCCCCTTCCCCTTCAGAAGTTACAGCCCCTTGAAATGGGGCAAAAATTCGCATTTATCGATTTTTTTTAAACGACTTTACAGTCTTTTTCTTTTGGTTTTCCTCTTTTCTCAATTGCCATTTCTCAATTTTCCTAGTATGTCAAATGAACTCATTGATTTATCAATCAATTTCCTTTTATGCCAAATCAGTTTCACTTTCCAAAATTATCCAAAAAAAATCCAAAATTATTACCAACAAGCCTTCATATAGTATAATTTAGGATTCACGTTTATTATTGGACTTTTTTGTCAAAAAATTGGCTGAGGTATAATATCCCAAAGTATGGAAACTACATTATTACCTATGTATTGAAATTTTGATCAAAATGAAAATAATTTATGCAAGTTTCCTATGCTGATTTAATTTTTTTAATGAAAAAGCTTGAAGTTTGGGCGAATTTTTAAGACAAAAATAATTCTGAAGAAACACGGCGTCTGCAATATGAATGAACAAATATTAAGAAAAATGTTATTGTAAAAAAACTGTATGGGGTGGCATGAAACTAAGGGGTAGCATTCATACCTTGCAGGAAAGCGGGGTGAAAATAATTATGGTACTGTGAAGGCTTTTTGGTGGTGGCTTTTGTTTATCAAAATGATTTATTTCAAGTTCTTTATAAAAAATTGATAAATGTGTTTTTTACCGCAGTTTAAGGGATTGTAACTTTTCAGGGAAGGCTTGAAAAATATTTTTAATCAATTTTTCAAATTTTAATCTGCCCGTTACATCTTGAACGAAATCAACTTTATGCCAAGCTAATTTACAAAAGCACGTACAGCTCTTAGCGTGTGATGATTTGAGCTGGTAATCCCGAGCGATGCAGTTAGTTTAATTCGAATGAAAATAACTGTCAAATTATCACTTTCAACAAAATTTATGATTGTCATTTCCTGAATAATTGATCCAGTCTTAATTATTATTATCAATGACGTCATGGCCAGTTTAGCTGGAATGACCCATACCTAATACTCTAACTATAACTATAAATGATTCTATATCAGGGAACAATTTCATTCCAGGTCGTGAAACGTTTATTAAATTTAGGTATCTCCAACATTAATGAATAATAATTATTGTGAGCTGAATTCATATCTGTGTTTGGCTGCCATGTAGACCAATAATAATTGATGGATGAAATACCGAAAGCAAATAGAGGTAGTAGTAGGTACATACCCATACCCTCCATGCAGTATGTTGTATGAATATCGCATTTCAAATTAATTTCAGCATACCAGCTCTATTTCATAAGTTCAATTATTGCAAACAGAGTTCATATGAGATAGTTCCATTGTTTATCATAACTGTTTCGTAATAATAATTGTTAAAGCTATGTGGAAGGTTTGCTAATTTGACAGCGCTTTGTGCAATTTTGGAAAATATTATACCATTGAATTTCATTCGTTGCATCGTAATTTCTACATAAAGCTCGCCGAAAAAAATATTTAATTTAGTCGTCTGGAAGAATATGAAGATCTAAATGTTGATTACATAAGCTCATACCGTTAAATATGAATAAAATAAAGTAAAAGAAGTAATCAGTTTTACATAACCCACCACCCACCATTCAACTACCCCTCTGAACAAATCGCCATGTACGCCGGGGCCATTACATTACCCTAATAAAAACTAGACTAAGTAAAATTAGGGTACCTGTATTACCGACACTAACGCGACGGTGTCGGTAATGCAGTTTCCCTAAGTAAAATGTGTTAACAGCGACAGTGTTAAAAATAAGAAATCTCGATTTTTCAGTTTTTTCAGGATACTTCAGGAACGGTCCTAGATATCTTGTATGTCTCGACGGATTCGAGATGGCCACAAAATAGAGTTTTCTCTAATTTAACGGACCCCGTATCTCTTAGCGTTTAGGCGATCCCAATGATTTCGTATAGACTGTGCTTGTCGAAAGACGTTTCCTTTCTGAGATATATAGGCCAAAAACTGAAATAGTGCCAAAATGCCAAAATTTGGGCGAAAAGTGTGAAAAACAAAAGCTCCGGGACAAATTTTTGCCTGCAAACTTCAGATTCATGTGTAGTCATCCAAAGAACAAAGTGGGTGAAAAAATCGAAACTATAGCAAAATTTTCCTCTGAACCCCCGTTTTTTCCTAACTTATGCCTAGCCCAAAGCTGTAATTCGCCGCTTCAACTTATAAAAATGTGCAAAGCTATTAACTACGTTAAGAAATTTAGACTCAATTTTCGAGTTAATTATTGTCCTTGAACTAAATTTTGTAGATTTACGTGTTTAAAATTAAGGAATTTTGGGAGGAAAATGAAAATATTTCTAATTCTAGTTTACGCCCCTAAAATCCTTGCACCCCTGGGCTATAGCTCTATTATCCCAATGGTTAAGACAATCCTGAATTCCGCATCAAAATTTAGGCAGTTGCAGATCAGTACTTTACTTACCAGGCAGTACTAATAATTAATTCTATAGAACTCTTGAAAGAAAAGGGCCGTTTTTCACCGACTTCAGTTTGAAAAACTAAATCAGAAGTCATATAAAATTCTGTTTAATATCCCAGTAACAGTCATAAATCATGCGGAAGACAATAAACGTACTATTGAATTATTTATTACAATTCCTTATAAAATCGATACGTGGGTAACGGGTGTTCTAAAAAGAGACCGTTTGGACTCATCCTACGAATGATAGAGTTTGTCCTGAATTCAGGTCTCTATTGTATATTTACAGCATAGGTACTATCATACAACAAGTTTATTGGAACCATGCTGAAATCTCGGTCTCTACGGAAATTTATTTGCTTCGTTGATAACCCGTTTAAATATTACAAGAGTAAAATTTGTAAACATATGGCTGCACCGGTAAAATACCGCGAAATCGGATTACCATTATACCCTTGGGCTCTCTATTTATACTTATTCCCCTCCCACATAAGGTGACGGTCATCAAGTTCCGAATCAATAGTTTTTCGGATCATTAGCCGTAACATTTTTTCAATTCAGAAATGTTTTCGTTCCTAGGTCGGTGTCTCATTTGCATATTATGTTTCCCTTGATGAAAACTATAAAAACCATTGAGGAAAATGCGGGAGATCTAGTTTCTGATTAAATTCTAATTTATGTGATTTTTAAGGCTTATATTTATTTATACACAATGTAACGTTCGTTTCCCCGTTAATTATTAATTTAAATTCTTTTTTTTTTTTTGTTTCGTAAATCTAGCTTCAAAACAGAAAGGGAAATTATAGAATGATTTTTTGTTTACTTTAAATTCAAGTCGAGAATCATAAAATATTTTCGTTGCTTTCCGGCTGAATTTTTTTTCAATAACTTCCTGCCAGGTGGTTCAGTTCCCTGTCATTGAACGGCCAGAGATTAGTCGAGTAAAATATCCGGCCCGTACATCCGTAGTTCGAGAGAATAATGCCAATAAATTCAGATACGCTGGGGAAGCGAGCTAGGTAAATATTCTGCTAATAATCAAATTGGCATCATAGTAGGTAGTAACCTCGGTGAGTACACAGAGAGAAGAAACTCGAGCACATCACGGGGAAGAAAACCAGCCGGTACGTGACGGATTAACTTCTTTCCTGTTTTCTTGAGTATTTTTTTTTAAATTTCAACAAATTCAAGTAATATGTGAATCAAAGTACCCAGATTAAATTATTTGCAACCCTCAGCGTTGATGAGTGCAGGTACCAGTTAACACAGAGGTAAAGTTTTGCATTAATTATTTGCTGGAAGGCATAGTTCATTTTCTGTTTTTTTAATAAGGTCCTGGGAATGGTTCTGTGAAATGGTCCTAAGAAATAGCTGTTAGGAAATTGTTTTTAAGAATGAGTTTTGTAAAATGATGAGTTTGGCAATAAGTTTCCCTGAAGTCGATTATGTGAAGTCAAAGTAAAAAAATAAATCTTTTAGAACAAGATAAATTGTGTTTCACACACTTTGTACTCATGTTAACAGAACGAGAATCCCCACGTTCACATCGGGACATTTATTGTAATACAGAAATGTTACAGGAAGATGAAACAGGAGGAGATTTGAAGTCACAAGCAAAAGTAAATTGAGCGCCTTAAAATAGCTTATACGCGGGTACAGTAAAAAAAACCTCAAAAATAATAAAACGAGGCGGCCGACATCATCATGTTCAGGTTGAGATGAATGAAGGGATCTAAGAGAAAATTATTTCCTGGTTGATAAATGCCTTGTCTCCTGATTTTAAAACGTTTAAAAGTAATTGGGAACAGCCTGAATCAAGAAATCAACTTACAGGAAGAGAAAAGCTTAAAAGGCAGAAATTATTTCCGACTCGAACCTTCAGACAACATCGATTTGGGCCAGATTGTTTATACATATTATAATAATATGTCATATGTCACATGTAAAAGTTCGGAGTGTCCTATATTGACGCGTAGCGTAAAGCTTTTGCTGACTGTTATCATTTAATCTGATGACCGATAGTCGAGCTCATAATGCGAGTTACATACGCCAGATATTCAAGGCCGATGCAAGCTCTGCAACTTTGAAGGTCTTCATAGGAATATTGTCTAGCTTATAAGAATAGTCCTATTGTTATCTAAATGTACCATTTCTATCATAAATATGAGTTATAAAATATTAATAAATCACTCTTAGTCTTGCCAGCACACGAAATAGACGCTAATTTTCTCTTTTGTAGAATTTAACGTTTCTTTTATAAAATAAATTAATTTTTAAAAAAGCTGCTGTTCGTCTTCGATTTATTTCTGGCGCAGTCACTAGTAGGATTTGCACGGGTATCGGGAATAGACTTTTTCGCATTGTGTCGGTCAAGGATTATTTTCGAAATCCAGGTGTTTCAACATCGAAGTGCAAATTACGAACATTTTCGGGCTACCCTTCTGTGGACATCCCGTTGGTTTCCTATTCAAGGAGCAGACGACGTCAGCAAGCTGATCAAGTGCTGAGCAGCCCATCCAATCTTCGGCAAGGGTGTTCAACGAACAGACGAGAGTCGGGAAGAAACTGGTACGACGCGGGAGAAAACTGTAAGTGCCAAGTTCCTTTTGCCTTTCCTTTAACCCTATGGTAGGTTTCGAGGAGAGATAATTAAGAAATTTGAAAATAATGATTAAACATTGAATTTTAACATTTAACAAATAATTGTGAAATACATAATTGAATAAATAATTTTTGTGAAACAATAATTAATGAGCGAATTAGATAGCTTTCTTAAAGAGTTAATTTCATTAAATTTTGAATCAAGGGTGAATTCTGATAGAGCTAATACTAGCACAATGACGCCGCCAACAACGCAACAAGTTGAAATCAACTGGCAACTTTTAAAAGCTAAAATAAGCAATATTAAACCATTTGACGGTGATAGTAATACTTTAAGTAAATTTGTTTCTCAATGTGAAAAGTTGATAGATACATACAAAAATTATAATGACCAATCCTTACATAATCACATTTTTGAATGTATAAAAGAAAAATTGGTAGGTAAAGCAGAGGTTATGGTTGGAAATCGTATTGAACTTACTACTTGGAATACACTTAAAGCAGCATTAATTCAGTGTTTTTCTGATCGAAGAAATCTTGATTGCTTAATTCAAGAATTGACTAGAACAAGGCCCTTTCGTAACGAAAACATGATAGATTTTGGTGCAAGACTTCAATTGTTGAGAAGTACTGTAGTGCAGAGAATAAGTAATGATTTAAACTTAAATCAAAATGAAAAAATATGCGAAATTAATCATTGCGAAAAAACAGCATTAAATACTTATATAGCCGGATGCTCTGGTGTTTTGCGAAACAACATGCATCTCAAAAAACCTGCATCCTTAGAAGACGCTATGGCGTACGTGAACGAATTTGAGAATTTTGAAAGGCTATATGGTAATTATTCCAATGAACAAAAGTTTCAATCGTCAAAAAATCAAAATCATAAATATCAAAATTATTCTCAAAAACCAATTGCACAAAATTATTCATATAATACTCCAAATCAACTTAATAACGAAAATCCATTTAGTCGGTACCAAAATCAAAATCAACAAAAATTTATTTGGCCTAGTCAACCAATTAATGTTCAACCGCAGCCTCAACCACCAAGAAAATTTCCAACTAATTCTCAAGTTTTTGGTCATCAAACAAATGTTTTTAAACCTAGACAAATCCCAAGTCATAGGTTACCCAAACCTACACCAATGTCGGTGACATCAAGAATTCCATCACGGAATGTGCCTAGAAATTTCCCTTCTAGTAATAATAATTATTTTAGAAATAACGGTCAGAGACCGAACTTTAATTCTTCAGCAATGGAAGAATTAAATACGAATAATTATTCAGGTGATAATTTCAACCCTTATGTGGAGGAAAATTGTCAAATTTATAATAACCATGAGTATGATGAAAATGAATATATTGCAAATAAATATAATGATATCGAATCTGATAAAAATGATTTTCAAAATAATGTAAATGATGAACAAAACCAAAATTTTCAGGTAGGAGCCTGCAAAGAAACGCAACCCTAACAGAAATCAATTTAACTAGTGATAACCCCTTACCTTATATCGAAATTAAAAATCCAAAAATGAAATTATTAATCGATACAGGTAGTACGAAATCTATAATAAGACCCTCAATTGCTGAGAAATATTACCCAAATTGCATATATCATGATAACGTTCAAATCAAAACGAGTGTTGGAAGTAGGAAAATTCAATATCAAGCAGAAATCCCTGCCTTTCCAGAATTTAACTTTAATTCTAACATTCAATATATTTTATTCGACTTTCATGAATTTTTTGATGGTATTTTAGGTCTTGCAGATTTAATGAAGATGAATTTAAATATTGATTTAGTAAACGAAAGATTAATAAGTGACAATGTAATAATTCCTATTAAATTTAGGAAACCCTCTGATATAAAATTTCAGTTATCTCTAGGACCAACTGAAAAAATATTGAAAGAATTACCAGTCAGCGTTAGGGACGGTGAAATTTTAATTAATAAGACTATTTTAGGAGATATGTATATCCCAGAAATTTTGACCATAGCAAAAAACGGCATCGCAATTGTAGAAGTAGTGAATGAAACTCCTAAAAATGTAGACATAATATTAACGAAGCCAATATTCGCTACCCCGTATTTATCTTCGAATTATGAAATTCATCAATTCGAATACCTTAATAATGACGATAAAGAAAATGGTCATACATCTTCTAGATATCCAGTTGGAGAACAACCGGATATTAAAACTTTATTACGAACAGACCATATGAATTTAGAAGAAAAACAGAATATACTTAAACTTTGCAAACAATATTCTGATGTTTTCCTAAAACCAGGCGATCCTTTGAGTTTTACATCCAAAATAAAACATAAAATTAAAACTACGGACGAAACGCCCGTTTATGTAAAATCATATAGACATCCTTATGTGCACAGAGAAGAAGTTCGAAGACAAATCAATGAAATGTTAGATAAAGGTATAATAAGAGCTTCTTCCAGCCCTTGGTCATCACCAATATGGATTGTTGAGAAAAAACTAGATGCTTCGGGACAAAAAAAATGGCGTCTAGTAATAGATTATCGTAAACTGAACGAAAAGACAGTAGGCGACAGATACCCTATACCTAACATTAATGACATATTAGACAAGTTAGGGAGAGCCCAATACTTTAGTACCCTCGATTTGGCAAGTGGTTTCCACCAAGTCGAGATGAGCCAATGTTCAATTGAAAAAACCGCGTTCAGCGTAGACAATGGTCATTATGAATTTTTACGTATGCCATTTGGACTAAAAAATTCTCCATCGACTTTTCAAAGAGTTATGGATGAAGTATTGAAAGGCCTGCAAAATAAAATTTGCATGGTTTACATGGATGACATTATTATTTTCAGTACAAGTTTACAAGAACATATTCAAAATTTAAAATTGGTATTCTCTAGATTAAGAGAAGCTCGCCTAAAAATTCAACTCGACAAATGTGAATTTTTGCAAAAGGAAGTAGAGTTCTTAGGGCATGTCATTACGCCACAGGGTATTAAACCAAATCGCAAGAAAATTCAAGCGATAAAAAAGTTTCCAATTCCCCGTACGCAGAAAGAAATTAAATCCTTTCTGGGCTTGCTAGGATATTATAGGAAATTTATTAAGAACTTTGCCAAAATTACCAAACCAATGACAAGTTGTTTGAAAAAGGATCAAAAGGTCGAACATACTACAGAATTTATTAACTGCTTTAATACCTGTAAAAATTTATTAACTTCGGAACCAATATTAGCATACCCTGATTTTGATAAACAATTTGAATTAATGACGGATGCATCAAATTATGCAATAGGGGCAGTATTATCGCAAGACAATCACCCAATTTGTTACGCATCGAGAACCTTAAATTCAGCGGAAATTAATTACTCTACTATTGAAAAAGAGTTACTTGCTATAGTTTGGGGATGCAAGTATTTTAGACCATATCTTTTCGGGAGAAATTTTAACATCTTAACTGATCATAAACCATTACAGTTTATGTTTTCACATAAAGAACCAAATTCGCGATTACTGAGATGGCGCTTAAAGTTAGAAGAATTTGACTATACAATAAAGTATCAAAAAGGCAAACATAATCATGTAGCTGATGCTTTATCACGAATTAAAGTAAATCAAGATGTTAATGCACTAGAAACTGCATCACTAGACGTGAACCTAGACGACGTAGACGACGTAATTCAGAAAGAACTTGAAAATTTACGTGAATTGCCAAATTTATCGGCACAAGATATTTCTGAGGTATTAGGAGATAATCCTAAAATTAATATAATTTCAGATATAAGAATTCGACCACCTAAAATAGACAAACAGTCTAATGACAATACCGATTTAGACACGGTACATACAGCACTAGAAGAACCGATAATTAAAATCCCAATTTCGGAAAAAGCTCTAAATCTGTATAAAAATCAGATAATAATAACCTGCGGAGAAATTCCTGAAACTAAATGTAAAGTTGAAAAAATCTTCGAAAACACTAGACTATACGTCACGTTGCCAAAACGAAATTTACAAAATGGCATTATCAAATTTCTTAAAGATTTTATAGATCCAAAGAAAACTTATGCGATATTATTTAAAGATCCCTTAAAACCAGAATCATTCGTTTCAATTATTCAGAACATTTTCAGAAACGCATCTTTCAAATTTGTGCAAACTAATAAATTACTCGCTGATATTGTTACATCAGAAGAACAACGCGAAAAATTAGAATATTATCATATTTCAAAGAAAGGTCACAGAGGCATAAATGAGCTAAAAGCTTCACTAAGCTCAAAATATTATTGGCCCAAAATGTCAGAAGACATAGAACAATTTATTAGGAACTGCGAAATTTGCTTGAAAAATAAATATGATAGAAATCCCCCAGTAATAAAATTTAATTTAACCCCAACGGCTTCTAAACCATTTGACCACATACATATTGACGTGTTTAGAATCGCAAATAAAGCATTTTTAACAATAATCGACTCATTTTCAAGGTACGGTCAAGCTTATCCTATTCAGAGTATCAATGGTACCTCTGTTGTTGAGAATTTACTAAGTTTTATAACACACCACGGATTGCCGTATAAAATTACTGCTGACTGTGGGAGTGAATTTAAAAATCATGACCTAGAAGACTTTTGTAAATTACATAAAATAGAATTACATTTTACAACAGCGAAAAACAGTAATTCTAACTCTCCTGTTGAACGCTTCCATTCAACATTGATAGAACATTTTAGATGCTTACGAGATGAAAAAAATGAACTAACACCAGAACAATTAATGAAACATTCTATTTTAAGTTATAATAACTCCATTCATTCGGTAACAAAACATACACCGTTTGAAATAATTAAAGGTCATATAAACAATCCAGACCCATTTGATCTAGATGATCATCTTGTAATATCATATTACGTGCAAAATCACAAAGAGGCTAGTAAGAAATTGTATAAAAATATCCAACAAAGAAACGAGGAAGTAAAAGCAAATTTGATTAATAAAGCTAATGAAAATAGATCCGATCCACCAAATTATTCAAATGAAAAAATTGCATATATTAATACCAAATCTAGAGACAAAAAGTTACCAAAATTCAAAAAAGCTGAAATTATTAATGACGAAGGTCTCATTCTAAAAACCAATAAAGGTACTTATCATAAAAGTTTAATGAGAAAACCAAGAAATAAAATTAATACTAGATCATCTTTACAGGGACAAGAGGACAATGAAAATCCTGTCGACGACCCTGATATTCCTAGTTGTTCAACTAGAAGTAGTAAAATTAGAAGCTAGCAGTAGTGATGATATTCAAGTCACTGCTTTAGAAAACTTATTATTACCAATTAAGCTAGGAACTTGTAGATTAATTTATACTAAACATACATTTATACATTATTTAGATTTAGCTGAGGTGGTACAGCAAATAGAAATATTGAAGAAACATTTTTCGATAATTAAGAATAGCATTTTAATTGTTAACGCTACAAATCCAATTTCATACCATGGATTAGCTGAAAATATGTTAAGTAGAACTGAATTTTTGATAAACAACCTTGAGAGAAAATTTGAGAATATTCAGCCACATATTCGCCAAAAAAGAGGACTAATAGATGGACTAGGTAAAGTCAATAAATGGCTGTTTGGAAATCTTGACTCTGATGACGGTGAAAGGTATGACAAAGCTATCAACCTTTTACAGCAAAATCAAAAACAAATAATACAAGAAACGAATTTACAAATATCTTTGTATAAGAAATTAATTGATCATTATAATAAATCACTAACAATATTGGGACAAAATCAAGAAAAATTAAAAAAGAATTTAGAAAAATTCGAAGTTTCCACATCAAAGGAACTTAACAGCTTAGAAAATTATGTTACGTTTCAAGGCATGATAAGCCAAATAAACTTGGACTGTCAGAATTTAATCACATTCATAGACAATGTTGAGAACGCTATCTTATTCTCAAAATTAAATAGTCTTCACAGTTCAATAATATCAAGTAACGAAATTAAAGAAATGATAAGTTATTTAGAGAAAATTTATAAAGAAACTGAAGTTCCAAAATTTGAGAACATACTAACTTATTATCTCTTCCTAGGAACACAAGTAACCTTTTCCAAATCAAAACTGATTTTTGCAATTCATGTTCCTATATTGAAATCCAATTCTCTAGATTTCTTCCGTATTTATCCAATTATCCAAAGTGATAAAATATTCACTCCTAATTATCCCTACTTGGCACGAGCAAAAGAAGAATCCCAGCTAGAAGAAAAAGAATGCCCAGCGGTTGAGAAGATATACTATTGCCAAGAAAACTTCGTTCCAAGAGACAACTGTACTCTCCAACTTCTTGATGGCAGAACTCCAGAAAACTGCTACGTCACAGAAGTAAACATTCAAGAAACAATTGTGAAGCAAGTCACCAACTCCGAAGTGCTAATGCTACCATCGCAGAAGGAGAAAATTCTCAGCAAATGCCGAACCGATCGATTTGTAGAAATCACATCACCTTCACTGATCGAAATTCCAAGGGAATGCGAAGTACGAATAAATGAAATGAAATTTATTAACAACCCTCAAATCCAATATGGGAAGCCATTAATTCTACCTAAATTTGAAGCAGAGTTGATGAAAATACGAAGAAACTATCAATCAACGAACCTAACAAAAATTGATTTTCAAAGCCTCTACGAAATCAATAAAATCGCCAATCAAATGACACCAATCAAAGAAGTAACCGAAACTTACCATGGTCCCATGTTAGCAACATCAACAATATTAATAATATCGATCGTTGCAATAATTATTGTATTCGCATTCAGAAAGAAGAAATGCAGAAAACCTAAAAAGGAAGAAATTGAAAACATCGAAACGGTGGAAATACGTCCCGTAAGAAATTCCAAAAATAACTCCATTATTTTTTCATCTTAAGGACGGAGGAGTTACATACGCCAGATATTCAAGGCCGATGCAAGCTCTGCAACTTTGAAGGTCTTCATAGGAATATTGTCTAGCTTATAAGAATAGTCCTATTGTTATCTAAATGTACCATTTCTATCATAAATATGAGTTATAAAATATTAATAAATCACTCTTAGTCTTGCCAGCACACGAAATAGACGCTAATTTTCTCTTTTGTAGAATTTAACGTTTCTTTTATAAAATAAATTAATTTTTAAAAAAGCTGCTGTTCGTCTTCGATTTATTTCTTGCGTTTCCTTTTTCTCCCTAATTATCTTCCGCTTACCGGAAATGATAGAAATGTGCTGATCATCATGGTGATGATCAAAATAGGACGATTTTTAGCATTCAACTATATTCTATACGAGATACAAGACAATCTTTCTTATATCAAGCGAGAAGTTTCACAGCTCCCTCATGCGGTGAAAGATTAAAAACCTTATTTATTTTTATACTAATTCTGAATCCTTATAACCTCACCCGTTTAATTAATTATTGTAAGAGCTTTTATTTACAATGATGCTTTTAAAGCTCACCCTTCTACGCTTGGCGGCGCTGCTGCTTATCCTAGATCAACAAAATGCATTATGTATAGACCTATTCGGTATTGTTAGTGGAACGTATTTATTCAAACTTTTAGGTACCTAGTCTAAAACTTCAACTCTAAATAAGTATAATAGTTAAAATACACTCTATAGATTTCGTAAAATTGCTATAAAAACATTTCTTCCATTTATAGATTTAATTTTGATTTCAAAAGATGTAAAAAGCATGAACCGCCTTCCCGTTTTGTAAGGGAAAAGTCAGCTTGGTTTTTATTTTGCCTCCTCTGAAAATGATAAAAGACGTTTATTTTTATCAGCGTCAACACTTCTTCCTGTGTTTGTGACACTTGGGGCGAATTTTCCCCTAAGTAAGGGTTGCAGAATGACGTCTTTCGGCTATTCATTCTTTTATAAAAGATAACAACTCATCGGGAGTGGCGATTCCACACTTTCCGTCATCCGAAGGATTAGATTAGATTCGTTCTAAACACATCATGATGTAATCTTGGGGATTTCGCGAATGCATTCTTCACCTGCTATACGCTTGTCCCATCAGTTGGCTCTGCCGGGAAAACGAATTTATGTATTTTTGAGCTGTCAACTGTCAATCCCGCATGCGATTATTATTTCAGGAGAGAATGGAAAGCCCGTTTCTGCCGAACAAAATGATACGGTATATTATTCAAGAGAAACAGACATTTATCTGATATTTTATTCAAAGCATTAGTTAATAGATTAAGCACCCTATTTCAGGGAAAACCTAAAACTTCACAACTTCCTCTCATAGCCCATATACTCTCTCAACCGTCCTGAACTCCCTAGCCAAATTCTATACGGAACAGGAAATATAACGTTTCTAGGTATTACTTAAGAGGGCGTAATAAACAATACAAGGAGTTCCATTAAAAAAAAAAAAACACTTTTTTGAGGCACCTTGCATAAATTAAAGTCGAATGAAACCCTACTCGAACTCCAGTTTCTCTGAATAAAATTTATGTATCTTGTAAAATAGCACATATTACCTACAACTGTAAATTATTGTCAATAACCCAGAATTCTCTCATATATTTGCTATCATACGTTTCGCACGTTTATAGGGATAGATATCGCCCGCTGATCGATTCGCAAACCTCAACCTTCAAGGAACGTGACGGGGGATGAATATACTCCTGTCTTGAGTACTCCTAATACCTCCACTGTTCCGATGATTAATTCCGTTGTTAAAGTGCTCGTTAATCATGCAACAAGATGTCAAAATTGTTCACAGACATTGTCTAGCACGCCACGCCCGGGTACGGTCCTATTATTGTCTCAAGGATTTAAGGAAGAGGGTGTATATTTGGTATGTGGGAGCTGCGGAGTAGTCAAGCTATTGCCTGCCTATGTCTATACAGGATGTAATCTGTAACAAGGGACTCAACGATAACAAGGCTTACATCAAGTCTGTTTAAACAAGTTTCCCTTCTCTATTAACTATAAGATAATTTTCATATAATTTAATATCGTAACAATGGCAACAACTTTCAATTCTATCAAGAAAAATCGATATATGGCTAGGTAACCATGTTCTTCAAAGAAAATTTTCAAACTTGGAAAACCAGGAATTCTTCTATGTAACTTCAAATCATTTTATTAGTCATTATATGTAGATAGATTGTCTATTTTTAGATTTATGATAAATACTTTTATATTAAGCGGTCACGTTTATTGACGGAACGTACTCTAGGACGGTCACTGTTTTTGCTAACAATAGAATAGATTCCTCGTGAGTGGGACATTGTGACACCTCCACTGCGACCGAAGGTCTATTGTGACTCACATCTAGTCTTGCTACATTAACCCCATCAGGTCAGCCTCATTGAGGAAGTTGACCATCTTGACTATTGGTAATGTATCCATGTCCTCCAGTGAGAGGAAGTCTCTCCTGAAGCTTTGTAATCCGGTTTTTCCCAAAGCGGGACACTCGCTTAGGATGTGTTTTGCTGTTTCGTCATCCTCCAAGCACAGGAGGCATTCAGTGCTGATCTCTAAACTCATCCAGTGCAGATTATTAGTTCTTTCCTGTTGAGCTCAGTAGAATAGGTGTGCGTATAGATATTTAATGGCTTTTTAATGACCTAAAAACCCATTAATGTCAGCTTAAGGGTTATTTATAGCCGTCACTATTGTCTACTTAATCCCTTAATTTCATTATTTATTGCTCTGTTATCATGTACTAATCCCTTTGACTTATGCCGCCTACAAAAAAAAACCCCTTTGATTACCTTGCATATCTATAATCCTTTACATGAGAAAAAAGGATTATTGTTGTATTGTTATAGTTACACAATAGCGGTAGCCCCGCTGCAACAGGTGTTTCAGTTGGCACTATTGTCTAATTAATCCCTTAATTTCATTATTTATTGCTCTGTAATCATGTACTAATCCCTATGACTTATGCCGCCTACAAAAATCCCCTTTGAGTACCTTGCATATCTATAATCCTTTAACACACAGCATGAGAAAAAAGAATTATTATTGTTGTATTGTTATAGTTACACAATAGCCCCGCTGCAACAGGTGTTCCAGTTGGCCAACAGTGGGTCAAATTAAATATTCGATTCTCATGCCCGTATTCACAAACGATAATTTCCTAAATAATTACGTAATTATTTAAATGAGTGAGATGGAGATATGCAGTTTTTTTGCAATAGAATGAGATGGGGATAATTGATTACGTAATTATTTAGGAAAATATCGTTTGTGAATACGGGCATCAATATAAAAATAAAGCCCTTTAACACACACAGGCAGCATGAGAAAAGTAGGTAAAATCTTTCCATGTATCTATAATCCTTTAACACACAAGGCAGCGTGAGAAAAATAATTCAAAATCATTATTGTTGTATTGTATCATGTACTAATCCCTTTGATCGGTCAGCGACAGTATTCCCCTCATATACACGTTAAGCTGTATAAAAAATAGACCCCTTTGAAATCATGATCCCGCGTTAAAAATTCTATACTTAAGCCGCCTACAAACTCTATGATTATCACCGTCTATTTATGTAGGTAAGCTGTAAAATATTATTTCTATAAATAATCCCTTAATGTTACACAATAGAGGTAGCCCCGCTGCAACAGGTGTTCCAGTTGGCCTACAGTGGACCAAATTAAATATTCGATTCTCAACATAGTGCATGAAATCTTTTAAAACCCTTTGATTAAAAGTCATGCATATAATTACATGATCCCGCGGTATAATGTATCTAAAATCCCCTATGATCGGTCAGCGATATTATTCGCCTCATTATGTAAGCTGTATAAAAATAGAGCCATTTGAAATCATGATCCCGAGTTGAAAATTCTATACATATGCCGCCTACAAAACCCCTTAGATTACCTGACCATAACCGTCGTATTATGTAGGTCAAATCTAATCCCTGTTACACAATAGCGGATGCAACAGGTGTTCCCAGTTGACTAGCAGTGGGTCAAATTAAATATTCGATTCTCAACACACAAAGTGAAACTCGTTCTTCTTCATAATAATTATTTATTTACATGGCACAATTAATTAGTAAAAAAAAAATGCGTCGATGCAGATTAAGAGCAGTGCCTACCCAGTTTATATTGATTTTCTCAGAACTAATATTTTGAAGTACTTCCCTATCTGCACTTAGCCGTTCAATTAGTGTACCTACGTAATGTAAGGTACAAAATTATGTCGTCCTTAATGGTGTATTTTATCAAGGTGTTTGCAAAAATCATAACAGTGGGGTTAATCATGGGGCAAATTTTTCTCCAGTGGGCTCTTTCATTCAGAGTATACGAAAAAACTGTCATACATCTTATTTGTTCTTTAAACGTTGTGGCATAAAATAAAACCATTTGGTCGGTCAGATCCCTATAGCATAGCGTATAAATCGTCTAATTTACACTGTTATTTAGGTAGGCTGAATACACGTTAAGCCTCTGGACAATAACTAGGCGCCGGGTAATATAAATCACTAAAACTGCCACTATTGATGATGCTTTGATTCTTTAAGGCCTTATTTCGCGTCATGCTGGTCGCCTATACCACTTTAAGATATCAGTGTACGAGTATCTTTATATCTATGTCCAAGTCGTAAAAGGATTACTGGTGTGCAATTTACATGTGCCCGGATGAAATACTCGAGTTTTAACTCTACATAGAATGAAATTTACAATAGGCGTTGATATTTTACAGTTCAATAATACTTCCAAAGTAGGCTGCGACAATTATTGTAATTTAGTGTACCCAAATACACTAGATAATAATACGTGCAGCTTCCACTGAAAATTGTCACCGGAAGTTACTGTCGCCCAAGCGGCTCGATATCTAACTAACGTTGATTTGAAATGTCAATTTAATTGAACGAAACGTCAATCTGACGTTTACTTTGCTTATAACATTTTATAAAATGAATGAATTACACTTAAATTAAGATTACCATGGAAATGTCCAGTTATCAAGTTAGCCAACGATGTCACATTGAGAAAAATTGTTGGAATACTGTAGAATTTGAATTCATGTAATTCGGATGCCGCTAATAAAAAATTTAAGACAAAGGCTATGGTTATGTGAAATAATATGTTTTTCCAGTGGAAGTTGTTTAAATTTGACAGCCATGTTGATTTAAATTTTTAGAAAAGGCAACCATAAGTATCTCGGTAAAGAAGCCGAGGAATTAATGCTATGTTTTTAAACTACACAGATGGCGCTAGGCATTCAACTACATAGTTTCAATTATTGTATAATGAAAGGAGTCAATAAAATGTAACAATAAAATTCACTTAGGATATTTATTAATAATTATAATAATTAATACATGTTATCTAATCCTAACTCGTTAAGTATTTCTCCATTATGCTTATTTATCATTTCCTTAAAACAAATCGCAATATCCTTATCCATACAACATGTAAACTTCTTAAGTCCTTGCTTCATTTTGTCATAACTAGCTTCCACAGATCCATATTCTTCAAGTTTGAACTCGTCTATAATTTGCCGTAATATGTTTCGAAAATTAAGAGTTTCCAGTTTATCTAGATGAAACTCTAATAAATCGGTCAAGTCAATGAGCTGAGTAACCTCTTCTTTGCTCATAGCTAACACTGAGGAGAAATATTGTATCTTGATGTAGTTACCTTCAAGAATATTCCCCGCGGTGGTGATAATGTAATCACAGACACGGTGCGCCATAGTCGTCTCATCTTCAAAATAGGCGTCGGAGTTTTAAATGTTCTATAATTATCGCCCAATCACAGGATATAAACGATACATTCCCAATGTCCGTGAAAATTCGCACTATAGGTTGTAGATTTCTTCTCACACTTAATCCTGTAGTTACAATCTTATTTTCTATATTCGAGAGGCGGTAACTCGTCGTTTTAATAGTTACGTCATTTCTATTCAATTCATCCAAATAAATGTTCAACGCATCATGATTACTGCAGGACTCCGTGAGATGAGGGCAAGTCGTCATTTTAGGAAGTGATATAGGTTCTATTCTGCATGGCACGTCGTATGTTCTTTTCTTCGTTATCGATGAATCTACGAAAACATCGTCCAGCACTCGTTTAGGCGACATCTCGTTCGATACTAATCGGTCAAGTCAATGAGCTGAGTAACCTCTTCTTTGCTCATAGCTAACACTGAGGAGAAATATTGTATCTTGATGTAGTTACCTTCAAGAATATTCCCCGAGGATGTGATAATGTAATCACAGATACGGTGCGCCATAGTCGTCTCATCTTCAAAATAGGCGTCGGAGTTAAGTTTTAAATGTTCTATAATTACCGCCCAATCACAGGATATAAACGATACATACCCAATGTCCGTGAAAATTCGCACTATAGGTTGTAGATTTCTTCTCACACTTAATCATGTAGTTACTATCTTATTTTCTATATTCGAGAGGCGGTAACTCGTCGTTTTAATAGTTACGTCATTTCTATTCAATTCATCCAAATAAATGTTCAACGCCTCATGATTACTGCAGGACTCCGTGAGATTATTATGCTACATGAAGTTATACCTATACTTTATTTTAATTAGATGGATTCCACCAAGTCAAAATTCTAGGGGAACGATTGGCAACAAGACTGATTAGGTTGGTTATGGTGATAGTTTGTTATTAAAATAGTCACTAGAATAGTTCCTAAATTAATTTAGGTTATGTCGATTACTTGAGATGTCATTTTATTTCAAAATTTAAAATCCGAAAGACTATAAACTCAATTTTAGGGGTAAAATTGGAAAATCTTAGAGACATTTTTAAATGTAAGTACCTATAGCTATATTTACTCTTATAAATCTTATGTACCTATGTAGGATTAGACAAACTCCTTTTTAGTTTTCTGTAAAAATCTTGAAAATAGAAGATCTATTATTGATAAATAGAGGTACTTACATTATTCAATAATTTTTAAGAATTTCTCAAGGAATCTGAATAAACACTGCATTTTTGTTTGATTTGGATACAAGCATCTTTCAATTATTATTGTTCACTGCATTTGATAATTGTTCTTTCCTTTCTTTTGAAATAAATTTACCTGCATCAGCATTTACAAAATAAATTTTAATTTAATAATTTAGTTTGTCAATTTGACAACTTCAACTTTTCAGTTGCGTGGCGCTTCGCTGTGACTAGAGTACCGAACTCAGGGACCAAACCTAGTTTTCGCAAAAAATGTCATTAGATATAGTCATGCCAGACAACAGTGAAATTGATCCTCAAAAAATGATTAACTATACTAAAAAGGACTATTTTCAAAGCAAATAGAGTTGAATTTTCTAATTTGCGTTTTATAACAGTGCAACGAGGAAACATGTTTTGCAGGTGACGTCATAGCCTATACCCGAATCGGGGAGTGTTGCTGTGACTCTAGCCACAACGTAAATTTTTTTTTGTCAAGGTCGAGAAAACAGGCTACCATCTGACAATATCAAAATTACTGTTTAAAGATTGCACAGGCTACCAACTAGACAGCTGTTTGACAAGTCCATCTAAATAAAAAATAAAGTCTAGTTAATAACCATGAAATGGTTCAGATTTACAATAGGGTTAATTAAGCAGAGGCACGTATCGACATGCCTCGACTTGTCGGCAGCCGCACACCTGCATCCTAATGCATGGCTGCTCAGCTCGGACCAAGTCAAATCAGCTTGTTATCAAGTCTCGGATATCGCGGGTCAACGCTTGTTCATCTCCCATAGCAGCTGACCATTGCCTCTCAGTTAGGCTCTGACCAAATCTCAGCGAGTCTGACTGTAGCATCGAGCATCGGACTGGTCAACGTCTGATCGTCTCGTAGCGGACTGGTCAACGTCTGATCGTCTCTTATCGGATCTGGCTGACGGTGCGGACCTGATCAGGGTATCCGGACTTTGTTCGGCCCCATATACTTATCGATTTTGGTTGACTATATCACATCTCGGATCTGACGGGGTAACCGTATGCTCTATGGCTTGGTCATGTACGTAGAACAAGGGTAGGTAGCGGAAACGTGCCAGCTGAAACTCGATGTATGGTATGGGCTGGTAGCTGAAACATAAGTGTAGATAAAGTGACAGTTATAAAATTCTGTAAGATAATAATTATTAAGACTGTATGATTAGGTGGTAGTTGGCCAAAAATGACAACACGGCACTCGATAAGTGTGCAGGTTTATACCCACGTTATCAAGATGCTAACAGGGAAACGTTCGATTATTACCCTCAGCAACTTGAACAACGTTGCCACATTGACAAAACCGGTGGGCTATGACGGGTTAACGGCTGGTCATATCCTATCGGATCCGGCCTACGGAGTCGAGTCGACCACTGCATCGCTGCTCAGTTCTGACCAAGTCAAATTTGATTGATATCAAATCTCAGAGTTCGCTGGTCAACGGTTGTTTACCCCCAATCGGATCTGTCAGGCGGTGCAGGCCTGACCAATAGCTCGCGTCTGACCAAGTCTCAGCGAATTTTGCTGGTTGGCGCGTCTCGGATCGGGCGGGTTAACCTCTTATCGGAACTGGCTGACGGAGCGGACCTGATCAATGCATCGCGGCGATGCTCTGACCAGGTCCTATCGATTTTGGTTGGTTAATGTACATAAATAACTCATTAACTTTGAAGATTTTATTGCTATCATGTGGCCGGGTCAGAGCCTGTCGACTATGCCTGAGCCCCGGTCAGCTCGGATAAAATATTACAGAGCCCCGGTCAGCTAGATTAAATATTACAGACCCCCGGTCAGCTCGGATAAAATACGTGCCGTTAGCGCCCCACCAATTGCCGCGGTCAATTGATGGCATATGGGGCGCTAACGGCACGTATTTTATCCGAGCTGACCGGGGGTCTGTAATATTTAATCTAGCTGACCGGGGCTCTGTAATATTTTATCCGAGCTGACCGGGGCTCAGGCATAGTCGACAGGCTCTGACCCGGCCACATGATAGCAATAAAATCTTCAAAGTTAATGAGTTATTTATGTACATTAACCAACCAAAATCGATAGGACCTGGTCAGAGCATCGCCGCGATGCATTGATCAGGTCCGCTCCGTCAGCCAGTTCCGATAAGAGGTTAACCCGCCCGATCCGAGACGCGCCAACCAGCAAAATTCGCTGAGACTTGGTCAGACGCGAGCTATTGGTCAGGCCTGCACCGCCTGACAGATCCGATTGGGGGTAAACAACCGTTGACCAGCGAACTCTGAGATTTGATATCAATCAAATTTGACTTGGTCAGAACTGAGCAGCGATGCAGTGGTCGACTCGACTCCGTAGGCCGGATCCGATAGGATATGACCAGCCGTTAACCCGTCATAGCCCACCGGTTTTGTCAATGTGGCAACGTTGTTCAAGTTGCTGAGGGTAATAATCGAACGTTTCCCTGTTAGCATCTTGATAACGTGGGTATAAACCTGCACACTTATCGAGTGCCGTGTTGTCATTTTTGGCCAACTACCACCTAATCATACAGTCTTAATAATTATTATCTTACAGAATTTTATAACTGTCACTTTATCTACACTTATGTTTCAGCTACCAGCCCATACCATACATCGAGTTTCAGCTGGCACGTTTCCGCTACCTACCCTTGTTCTACGTACATGACCAAGCCATAGAGCATACGGTTACCCCGTCAGATCCGAGATGTGATATAGTCAACCAAAATCGATAAGTATATGGGGCCGAACAAAGTCCGGATACCCTGATCAGGTCCGCACCGTCAGCCAGATCCGATAAGAGACGATCAGACGTTGACCAGTCCGCTACGAGACGATCAGACGTTGACCAGTCCGATGCTCGATGCTACAGTCAGACTCGCTGAGATTTGGTCAGAGCCTAACTGAGAGGCAATGGTCAGCTGCTATGGGAGATGAACAAGCGTTGACCCGCGATATCCGAGACTTGATAACAAGCTGATTTGACTTGGTCCGAGCTGAGCAGCCATGCATTAGGATGCAGGTGTGCGGCTGCCGACAAGTCGAGGCATGTCGATACGTGCCTCTGCTTAATTAACCCTATTGTAAATCTGAACCATTTCATGGTTATTAACTAGACTTTATTTTTTATTTAGATGGACTTGTCAAACAGCTGTCTAGTTGGTAGCCTGTGCAATCTTTAAACAGTAATTTTGATATTGTCAGATGGTAGCCTGTTTTCTCGACCTTGACAAAAAAAAATTTACGTTGTGGCTAGAGTCACAGCAACACTCCCCGATTCGGGTATAGGCTATGACGTCACCTGCAAAACATGTTTCCTCGTTGCACTGTTATAAAACGCAAATTAGAAAATTCAACTCTATTTGCTTTGAAAATAGTCCTTTTTAGTATAGTTAATCATTTTTTGAGGATCAATTTCACTGTTGTCTGGCATGACTATATCTAATGACATTTTTTGCGAAAACTAGGTTTGGTCCCTGAGTTCGGTACTCTAGTCACAGCGAAGCGCCACGCAACTGAAAAGTTGAAGTTGTCAAATTGACAAACTAAATTATTAAATTAAAATTTATTTTGTAAATGCTGATGCAGGTAAATTTATTTCAAAAGAAAGGAAAGAACAATTATCAAATGCAGTGAACAATAATAATTGAAAGATGCTTGTATCCAAATCAAACAAAAATGCAGTGTTTATTCAGATTCCTTGAGAAATTCTTAAAAATTATTGAATAATGTAAGTACCTCTATTTATCAATAATAGATCTTCTATTTTCAAGATTTTTACAGAAAACTAAAAAGGAGTTTGTCTAATCCTACATAGGTACATAAGATTTATAAGAGTAAATATAGCTATAGGTACTTACATTTAAAAATGTCTCTAAGATTTTCCAATTTTACCCCTAAAATTGAGTTTATAGTCTTTCGGATTTTAAATTTTGAAATAAAATGACATCTCAAGTAATCGACATAACCTAAATTAATTTAGGAACTATTCTAGTGACTATTTTAATAACAAACTATCACCATAACCAACCTAATCAGTCTTGTTGCCAATCGTTCCCCTAGAATTTTGACTTGGTGGAATCCATCTAATTAAAATAAAGTATAGGTATAACTTCATGTAGCATAATAATCTCACGGAGTCCTGCAGTAATCATGAGGCGTTGAACATTTATTTGGATGAATTGAATAGAAATGACGTAACTATTAAAACGACGAGTTACCGCCTCTCGAATATAGAAAATAAGATAGTAACTACATGATTAAGTGTGAGAAGAAATCTACAACCTATAGTGCGAATTTTCACGGACATTGGGTATGTATCGTTTATATCCTGTGATTGGGCGGTAATTATAGAACATTTAAAACTTAACTCCGACGCCTATTTTGAAGATGAGACGACTATGGCGCACCGTGTCTGTGATTACATTATCACATCCTCGGGGAATATTCTTGAAGGTAACTACATCAAGATACAATATTTCTCCTCAGTGTTAGCTATGAGCAAAGAAGAGGTTACTCAGCTCATTGACTTGACCGATTAGTATCGAACGAGATGTCGCCTAAACGAGTGCTGGACGATGTTTTCGTAGATTCATCGATAACGAAGAAAAGAACATACGACGTGCCATGCAGAATAGAACCTATATCACTTCCTAAAATGACGACTTGCCCTCATCTCACGGAGTCCTGCAGTAATCATGATGCGTTGAACATTTATTTGGATGAATTGAATAGAAATGACGTAACTATTAAAACGACGAGTTACCGCCTCTCGAATATAGAAAATAAGATTGTAACTACAGGATTAAGTGTGAGAAGAAATCTACAACCTATAGTGCGAATTTTCACGGACATTGGGAATGTATCGTTTATATCCTGTGATTGGGCGATAATTATAGAACATTTAAAACTCCGACGCCTATTTTGAAGATGAGACGACTATGGCGCACCGTGTCTGTGATTACATTATCACCACCGCGGGGAATATTCTTGAAGGTAACTACATCAAGATACAATATTTCTCCTCAGTGTTAGCTATGAGCAAAGAAGAGGTTACTCAGCTCATTGACTTGACCGATTTATTAGAGTTTCATCTAGATAAACTGGAAACTCTTAATTTTCGAAACATATTACGGCAAATTATAGACGAGTTCAAACTTGAAGAATATGGATCTGTGGAAGCTAGTTATGACAAAATGAAGCAAGGACTTAAGAAGTTTACATGTTGTATGGATAAGGATATTGCGATTTGTTTTAAGGAAATGATAAATAAGCATAATGGAGAAATACTTAACGAGTTAGGATTAGATAACATGTATTAATTATTATAATTATTAATAAATATCCTAAGTGAATTTTATTGTTACATTTTATTGACTCCTTTCATTATACAATAATTGAAACTATGTAGTTGAATGCCTAGCGCCATCTGTGTAGTTTAAAAACATAGCATTAATTCCTCGGCTTCTTTACCGAGATACTTATGGTTGCCTTTTCTAAAAATTTAAATCAACATGGCTGTCAAATTTAAACAACTTCCACTGGAAAAACATATTATTTCACATAACCATAGCCTTTGTCTTAAATTTTTTATTAGCGGCATCCGAATTACATGAATTCAAATTCTACAGTATTCCAACAATTTTTCTCAATGTGACATCGTTGGCTAACTTGATAACTGGACATTTCCATGGTAATCTTAATTTAAGTGTAATTCATTCATTTTATAAAATGTTATAAGCAAAGTAAACGTCAGATTGACGTTTCGTTCAATTAAATTGACATTTCAAATCAACGTTAGTTAGATATCGAGCCGCTTGGGCGACAGTAACTTCCGGTGACAATTTTCAGTGGAAGCTGCACGTATTATTATCTAGTGTATTTGGGTACACTAAATTACAATAATTGTCGCAGCCTACTTTGGAAGTATTATTGAACTGTAAAATATCAACGCCTATTGTAAATTTCATTCTATGTAGAGTTAAAACTCGAGTATTTCATCCGGGCACATGTAAATTGCACACCAGTAATCCTTTTACGACTTGGACATAGATATAAAGATACTCGTACACTGATATCTTAAAGTGGTATAGGCGACCAGCATGACGCGAAATAAGGCCTTAAAGAATCAAAGCATCATCAATAGTGGCAGTTTTAGTGATTTATATTACCCGGCGCCTAGTTATTGTCCAGAGGCTTAACGTGTATTCAGCCTACCTAAATAACAGTGTAAATTAGACGATTTATACGCTATGCTATAGGGATCTGACCGACCAAATGGTTTTATTTTATGCCACAACGTTTAAAGAACAAATAAGATGTATGACAGTTTTTTCGTATACTCTGAATGAAAGAGCCCACTGGAGAAAAATTTGCCCCATGATTAACCCCACTGTTATGATTTTTGCAAACACCTTGATAAAATACACCATTAAGGACGACATAATTTTGTACCTTACATTACGTAGGTACACTAATTGAACGGCTAAGTGCAGATAGGGAAGTACTTCAAAATATTAGTTCTGAGAAAATCAATATAAACTGGGTAGGCACTGCTCTTAATCTGCATCGACGCATTTTTTTTTTACTAATTAATTGTGCCATGTAAATAAATAATTATTATGAAGAAGAACGAGTTTCACTTTGTGTGTTGAGAATCGAATATTTAATTTGACCCACTGCTAGTCAACTGGGAACACCTGTTGCATCCGCTATTGTGTAACAGGGATTAGATTTGACCTACATAATACGACGGTTATGGTCAGGTAATCTAAGGGGTTTTGTAGGCGGCATATGTATAGAATTTTCAACTCGGGATCATGATTTCAAATGGCTCTATTTTTATACAGCTTACATAATGAGGCGAATAATATCGCTGACCGATCATAGGGGATTTTAGATACATTATACCGCGGGATCATGTAATTATATGCATGACTTTTAATCAAAGGGTTTTAAAAGATTTCATGCACTATGTTGAGAATCGAATATTTAATTTGGTCCACTGTAGGCCAACTGGAACACCTGTTGCAGCGGGGCTACCTCTATTGTGTAACATTAAGGGATTATTTATAGAAATAATATTTTACAGCTTACCTACATAAATAGACGGTGATAATCATAGAGTTTGTAGGCGGCTTAAGTATAGAATTTTTAACGCGGGATCATGATTTCAAAGGGGTCTATTTTTTATACAGCTTAACGTGTATATGAGGGGAATACTGTCGCTGACCGATCAAAGGGATTAGTACATGATACAATACAACAATAATGATTTTGAATTATTTTTCTCACGCTGCCTTGTGTGTTAAAGGATTATAGATACATGGAAAGATTTTACCTACTTTTCTCATGCTGCCTGTGTGTGTTAAAGGGCTTTATTTTTATATTGAGAATCGAATATTTAATTTGACCCACTGTTGGCCAACTGGAACACCTGTTGCAGCGGGGCTATTGTGTAACTATAACAATACAACAATAATAATTCTTTTTTCTCATGCTGTGTGTTAAAGGATTATAGATATGCAAGGTACTCAAAGGGGATTTTTGTAGGCGGCATAAGTCATAGGGATTAGTACATGATTACAGAGCAATAAATAATGAAATTAAGGGATTAATTAGACAATAGTGCCAACTGAAACACCTGTTGCAGCGGGGCTACCGCTATTGTGTAACTATAACAATACAACAATAATCCTTTTTTCTCATGTAAAGGATTATAGATATGCAAGGTAATCAAAGGGGTTTTTTTTTGTAGGCGGCATAAGTCAAAGGGATTAGTACATGATAACAGAGCAATAAATAATGAAATTAAGGGATTAAGTAGACAATAGTGACGGCTATAAATAACCCTTAAGCTGACATTAATGGGTTTTTAGGTCATTAAAAAGCCATTAAATATCTATACGCACACCTATTCTACTACCTGCCGCTGTCAATTGATGGCATATGGGGCGCTAACGGCACGTATTTTATCCGAGCTGACCGGGGGTCTGTAATATTTAATCTAGCTGACCGGGGCTCTGTAATATTTTATCCGAGCTGACCGGGGCTCAGGCAGAGTCGACAGGCTCTGACCCGGCCACATGATAGCAATAAAATCTTCAAAGTTAATGGGTTATTTATGTACATTAACCAAAATCGATAGGACCTGGTCAGAGCATCGCCGCGATGCATTGATCAGGTCCGCTCCGTCAGCCAGTTCCGATAAGAGGTTAACCCGCCCGATCCGAGACGCGCCAACCAGCAAAATTCGCTGAGACTTGGTCAGACGCGAGCTATTGGTCAGGCCTGCACCGCCTGACAGATCCGATTGGGGGTAAACAACCGTTGATCAGCGAACTCTGAGATTTGATATCAATCAAATTTGACTTGGTCAGAACTGAGCAGCGATGCAGTGGTCGACTCGACTCCGTAGGCCGGATCCGATAGGATATGACCAGCCGTTAACCCGTCATAGCCCACCGGTTTTGTCAATGTGGCAACGTTGTTCAAGTTGCCCACCGGTTTTGTCAATGTGGCAACGTTGTTCAAGTTGCTGAGGGTAATAATCGAACGTTTCCCTGTTAGCATCTTGATAACGTGGGTATAAACCTGCACACTTATCGAGTGCCGTGTTGTCATTTTTGGCCAACTACCACCTAATCATACAGTCTTAATAATTATTATCTTACAGAATTTTATAACTGTCACTTTATCTACACTTATGTTTCAGCTACCAGCCCATACCATACATCGAGTTTCAGCTGGCACGTTTCCGCTACCTACCCTTGTTCTACGTACATGACCAAGCCATAGAGCATACGGTTACCCCGTCAGATCCGAGATGTGATATAGTCAACCAAAATCGATAAGTATATGGGGCCGAACAAAGTCCGGATACCCTGATCAGGTCCGCACCGTCAGCCAGATCCGATAAGAGACGATCAGACGTTGACCAGTCCGCTACGAGACGATCAGACGTTGACCAGTCCGATGCTCGATGCTACAGTCAGACTCGCTGAGATTTGGTCAGAGCCTAACTGAGAGGCAATGGTCAGCTGCTATGGGAGATGAACAAGCGTTGACCCGCGATATCCGAGACTTGATAACAAGCTGATTTGACTTGGTCCGAGCTGAGCAGCCATGCATTAGGATGCAGGTGTGCGGCTGCCGACAAGTCGAGGCATGTCGATACGTGCCTCTGCTTAATTAACCCTATTGTAAATCTGAACCATTTCATGGTTATTAACTAGACTTTATTTTTTATTTAGATGGACTTGTCAAACAGCTGTCTAGCTGGTAGCCTGTGCAATCTTTAAACAGTAATTTTGATATTGTCAGATGGTAGCCTGTTTTCTCGACCTTGACAAAAAAAAAAAAATTTACGTTGTGACTAGAGTCACAGCAACACTCCCCGATTCGGGTATAGGCTATGACGTCACCTGCAAAACATGTTTCATCGTTGCACTGTTATAAAACGCAAATTAGAAAATTCTAACTCTATTTGCTTTGAAAATAGTCCTTTTTTAGTATAGTTAATCATTTTTTGAGGATCAATTTCACTGTTGTCTGGCATGACTATATCTAATGACATTTTGCGAAAACTAGGTTTGGTCCCTGAGTTCGGTACTCTAGTCACAGCGAAGCGCCACGCAACTGAAAAGTTGAAGTTGTCAAATTGACAAACTAAATTATTAAATTAAAATTTATTTTGTAAATGCTGATGCAGGTAAATTTATTTCAAAAGAAAGGAAAGAACAATTATCAAATGCAGTGAACAATAATAATTGAAAGATGCTTGTATCCAAATCAAACAAAAATGCAGTGTTTATTCAGATTCCTTGAGAAATTCTTAAAAATTATTGAATAATGTAAGTACCTCTATTTATCAATAATAGATCTTCTATTTTCAAGATTTTTACAGAAAACTAAAAAGGAGTTTGTCTAATCCTACATAGGTACATAAGATTTATAAGAGTAAATATAGCTATAGGTACTTACATTTAAAAATGTCTCTAAGATTTTCCAATTTTACCCCTAAAATTGAGTTTATAGTCTTTCGGATTTTAAATTTTGAAATAAAATGACATCTCAAGTAATCGACATAACCTAAATTAATTTAGGAACTATTCTAGTGACTATTTTAATAACAAACTATCACCATAACCAACCTAATCAGTCTTGTTGCCAATCGTTCCCCTAGAATTTTGACTCGGTGGAATCCATCTAATTAAAAATAAAGTATAGGTATAACGTCATGTAGCATAATAATCTCACGGAGTCCTGCAGTAATCATGAGGCGTTGAACATTTATTTGGATGAATTGAATAGATATGACGTAACTATTAAAACGACGAGTTACCGCCTCTCGAATATAGAAAATAAGATAGTAACTACATGATTAAGTGTGAGAAGAAATCTACAACCTATAGTGCGAATTTTCACGGACATTGGGTATGTATCGTTTATATCCTGTGATTGGGCTGTAATTATAGAACATTTAAAACTTAACTCCGACGCCTATTTTGAAGATGAGACGACTATGGCGCACCGTGTCTGTGATTACATTATCACATCCTCGGGGAATATTCTTGAAGGTAACTACATCAAGATACAATATTTCTCCTCAGAGTTAGCTATGAGCAAAGAAGAGGTTACTCAGCTCATTGACTTGACCGATTAGTATCGAACGAGATGTCGCCTAAACGAGTGCTGGACGATGTTTTCGTAGATTCATCGATAACGAAGAAAAGAACATACGACGTGCCATGCAGAATAGAACCTATATCACTTCCTAAAATGACGACTTGCCCTCATCTCACGGAGTCCTGCAGTAATCATGACGCGTTGAACATTTATTTGGATGAATTGAATAGAAATGACGTAACTATTAAAACGACGAGTTACCGCCTCTCGAATATAGAAAATAAGATTGTAACTACAGGATTAAGTGTGAGAAGAAATCTACAACCTATAGTGCGAATTTTCACGGACATTGGGAATGTATCGTTTATATCCTGTGATTGGGCGATAAATTATAGAACATTTAAAACTTAACTCCGACGCCTATTTTGAAGATGAGACGACTATGGCGCACCGTGTCTGTGATTACATTATCACCACCGCGGGGAATATTCTTGAAGGTAACTACATCAAGATACAATATTTCTCCTCAGTGTTAGCTATGAGCAAAGAAGAGGTTACTCAGCTCATTGACTTGACCGATTTATTAGAGTTTCATCTAGATAAACTGGAAACTCTTAATTTTCGAAACATATTACGGCAAATTATAGACGAGTTCAAACTTGAAGAATATGGATCTGTGGAAGCTAGTTATGACAAAATGAAGCAAGGACTTAAGAAGTTTACATGTTGTATGGATAAGGATATTGCGATTTGTTTTAAGGAAATGATAAATAAGCATAATAGAGAAATACTTAACGAGTTAGGATTAGATAACATGTATTAATTATTATAATTATTAATAAATATCCTAAGTGAATTTTATTGTTACATTTTATTGACTCCTTTCATTATACAATAATTGAAACTATGTAGTTGAATGCCTAGCGCCATCTGTGTAGTTTAAAAACATAGCATTAATTCCTCGGCTTCTTTACCGAGATACTTATGGTTGCCTTTTCTAAAAATTTAAATCAACATGGCTGTCAAATTTAAACAACTTCCACTGGAAAAACATATTATTTCACATAACCATAGCCTTTGTCTTAAATTTTTTATTAGCGGCATCCGAATTACATGAATTCAAATTCTACAGTATTCCAACAATTTTTCTCAATGTGACATCGTTGGCTAACTTGATAACTGGACATTTCCATGGTAATCTTAATTTAAGTGTAATTCATTCATTTTATAAAATGTTATAAGCAAAGTAAACGTCAGATTGACGTTTCGTTCAATTAAATTGACATTTCAAATCAACGTTAGTTAGATATCGAGCCGCTTGGGCGACAGTAACTTCCGGTGACAATTTTCAGTGGAAGCTGCACGTATTATTATCTAGTGTATTTGGGTACACTAAATTACAATAATTGTCGCAGCCTACTTTGGAAGTATTATTGAACTGTAAAATATCAACGCCTATTGTAAATTTCATTCTATGTAGAGTTAAAACTCGAGTATTTCATCCGGGCACATGTAAATTGCACACCAGTAATCCTTTTACGACTTGGACATAGATATAAAGATACTCGTACACTGATATCTTAAAGTGGTATAGGCGACCAGCATGACGCGAAATAAGGCCTTAAAGAATCAAAGCATCATCAATAGTGGCAGTTTTAGTGATTTATATTACCCGGCGCCTAGTTATTGTCCAGAGGCTTAACGTGTATTCAGCCTACCTAAATAACAGTGTAAATTAGACGATTTATACGCTATGCTATAGGGATCTGACCGACCAAATGGTTTTATTTTATGCCACAACGTTTAAAGAACAAATAAGATGTATGACAGTTTTTCGTATACTCTGAATGAAAGAGCCCACTGGAGAAAAATTTGCCCCATGATTAACCCCACTGTTATGATTTTTGCAAACACCTTGATAAAATACACCATTAAGGACGACATAATTTTATACCTTACATTACGTAGGTACACTAATTATTATTATAATAAGTATCTCAGCCTACTTTGGTCTATAAAAGATTTCATGTATACTCTGAATGAAAGAGCCCACTGGAGAATCTTTTTTCAGTAATTTCAAGATATCACTATGAATTTACCGTGCAAAAAATTTGCCCCAAGATTAACCCCACTGTTATGAATTTTTGCAAACACCTTGATAAAATACACCATTAAGGACGACATAATTTTTACCTTACATTACGTAGGTACACTAATTATTATAAGTATCTCAGCCTACTTTGGTCTATAAAAGATTTCATGTATACTCTGAATGAAAAGAGTCCACTGGAGAATCTTTTTCAGTAGTTTCAAGATATCACTATGAATTTTTAATTACCGTGCAAAAATTTGCCCCCAAGATTAACCCCACTGTTATGAATTTTGCAAGCACATTGATAAAATACACCATTAAGGACGACATAATTTTTACCTTACATTACGTAGGTACACTAATTGAACGGCTAAGTGCAGATAGGGAAGTACTTCAAAATATTAGTTCTGAGAAATCAATATAAACTGGGTAGGCACTGCTCTTAATCTGCATCGACGCATTTTTTTTACTAATTAATTGTGCCATGTAAATAAATAATTATTATGAAGAAGAGCGAGTTTCACTTTGTGTGTTGAGAATCGAATATTTAATTTGACCCACTGCTAGTCAACTGGGAACACCTGTTGCATCCGCTATTGTGTAACAGGGATTAGATTTGACCTACATAATACGACGGTTATGGTCAGGTAATCTAAGGGGTTTGTAGGCGGCATATGTATAGAATTTTCAACTCGGGATCATGATTTCAAATGGCTCTATTTTTATACAGCTTACATAATGAGGCGAATAATATCGCTGACCGATCATAGGGGATTTTAGATACATTATACCGCGGGATCATGTAATTATATGCATGACTTTTAATCAAAGGGTTTTAAAAGATTTCATGCACTATGTTGAGAATCGAATATTTAATTTGGTCCACTGTAGGCCAACTGGAACACCTGTTGCAGCGGGGCTACCTCTATTGTGTAACATTAAGGGATTATTTATAGAAATAATATTTTACAGCTTACCTACATAAATAGACGGTGATAATCATAGAGTTTGTAGGCGGCTTAAGTATAGAATTTTTAACGCGGGATCATGATTTCAAAGGGGTCTATTTTTTATACAGCTTAACGTGTATATGAGGGGAATACTGTCGCTGACCGATCAAAGGGATTAGTACATGATACAATACAACAATAATGATTTTGAATTATTTTTCTCACGCTGCCTTGTGTGTTAAAGGATTATAGATACATGGAAAGATTTTACCTACTTTTCTCATGCTGCCTGTGTGTGTTAAAGGGCTTTATTTTTATATTGAGAATCGAATATTTAATTTGACCCACTGTTGGCCAACTGGAACACCTGTTGCAGCGGGGCTATTGTGTAACTATAACAATACAACAATAATAATTCTTTTTTCTCATGCTGTGTGTTAAAGGATTATAGATATGCAAGGTACTCAAAGGGGATTTTTGTAGGCGGCATAAGTCATAGGGATTAGTACATGATTACAGAGCAATAAATAATGAAATTAAGGGATTAATTAGACAATAGTGCCAACTGGAACACCTGTTGCAGCGGGGCTACCGCTATTGTGTAACTATAACAATACAACAATAATCCTTTTTCTCATGTAAAGGATTATAGATATGCAAGGTACTCAAAGGGGTTTTTTTTGTAGGCGGCATAAGTCAAAGGGATTAGTACATGATAACAGAGCAATAAATAATGAAATTAAGGGATTAAGTAGACAATAGTGACGGCTATAAATAACCCTTAAGCTGACATTAATGGGTTTTTAGGTCATTAAAAAGCCATTAAATATCTATACGCACACCTATTCTACTGAGCTCCACTAGTTCTTTTGCCACTTTTTTTCGACATGCCCTGTATACAGGTCTTCTATTGGTTCAGTTTTGGAAAATTTTTGCTAGTGCTTGGCTATATCCTGTGATATGCCAAATGCTAGTTCTGCATTTGGCACCTTTCTTGGCCAGAGAGTAGGCAAGTTCGTTCTCTCCATATTCAAGATGGCCTGGAATCCCGATCAGAATTACTTCATTGCTCCTTGCTAGGGCATTCTAGCAAGAGCTAAGAGCTTTTAAAGTCGCTTGGCCTTCTGAAAATATCTTTATTGATCTGCGTTGACAATGCATCTTTTCCTGCATCTGCGCAAAGGGTTCCATGGCATATACTTTATCCTGGAAAGTTGTTGCGTGAAAGCCAAAGCTCGAGAAGGCTCTGTTCTTCGGGTCAGCGGTACACATCCCAGCTCCAGTTTCTGTGGATGTTTTAGATCCATCGGTAAAGTATCTGAAATCTGCTGTTAGGAGTTCATTTCTGTGGTCGCACGTCACAGTCGCTTCCGTGGAGAAGGACTTTATAAGCAGAACGCTTTGTCATGGTCTTAGACATTATGTCTAAGAGCATAACCAGGGACTATGACTTTCTATATCATCCAGTAACTTGGTTCGCTCTAAGTTATAAGTCTTTAACAAGCTTCTTGCCATCTAAAGCAAGCTATATGTAGTCCATTTTGCCTTTATTTCGTTAATAACACCACAGACCACAATGTCTCTGTCTCTGTAGGCTAGAGATCTTTGCTTTGGCGTTTACCTGCTGGCTTATACGCCTAACAACCATATAAGCCACTGTATTTGTTTGGGCCCATGTTTTGCCACATGCCACATATCCTTTTACACGTCCGAGAGTTTTGCTATGTGTACCTATTACTTTTTTCAGATGAGAATTCCAAGTAAGCTGTGTATCGAGGATGACTCCTAAGTTTTTTAAATTTCTTTCGAGGGGCGTCTGATTCGAGAACGCCACACCCCTAAGTACTTAGCTTTCTCTCAAAATGGAATGGTTTCTCCCAAAGGAGTTGGTGACGTTAAGAGACCCAACCTTCTCTTTCTGGAAAATGGTACTATGACAGTTTTGCGAGGGTTGAGTGACATGTACCTATTCCCTCTCGCACTTTCTGTGCGAGAGGGAATACTTTCTGAAGGACTCTAGAAACGGTCGCCTTAGAGCTTCCTTTGATCAGAAGGACCAAGTTATCAGTATCTATCCGGACGTTGACACTCCATAGTGATAGAACGGTCAGAAAGTAATCGACGAGAAGCGATCAGAGTAAAAGGGATGAGAGGACTCCTTCCAGCGGACACTCCCTCGCGGGCCTAAAACAGATATCCCCCCTCATTGAGATCGTTATAGTTCTGTTTCCAAGCATATTGCGGATTCAGCCACTTATGACTGGTGGAATCCCTCTTGAGGTAACTGATTCCAGTTTATTTTAAGCTACTTATTTGCCTTGTGGCATTTTATTGAAATTTTCATACAGCAGTTGCATTAGATATGTAAGGAGGCTTCTCTACCTTCTCTACCACCACATGGGGGGAGGTTACAATCGGCAGGAAAAATTTGCTATTCCCATGAGGCACCTCGAATATATAGGATTCCCAATCTCCTAATTCAGGCACTTTCATTTTGTGAGATACAGAGTTGGTTAAATGGGCAATGTTGGGAAGAATTTGATGCAGATGCTAGAGCTAGTGGGTTCTAGAGGCTTCCGAAGCATGGCCGGTTGCAAGATACACTTTCTTTATGTCATGAATAACTTTGAAAATGATGAAATGCAATTTCTCTGACATTTGATGGATTAGGCAAAATGAGAATCTTAATTTCGTCAAAATGGACATAAATACATTGCGATTAGTTAGTATGAGTGAGCTCGTCACAATTTTCTGCAACGTACTTCTTTTTACATAAAACTAACAGAAGAATCTGCTTCAAATTTCGTTATTAAAATAAGCCGAGACACCTGCCTGTGCAAGTGTATTCGATACTGAAAAAAGGTTGATATCGTACTATCTATTATTGCTGCCATAACTAATGTATGTAGTGATTTACTGTGTGCCTAACTACATTCGACTTTTCCAGCGATTAAAAGCCTCACTGTCAAAAGCTCAAGTAAATATTTGTTCAAAAGCTCCAATAACTGAGGTAGGTACCTACGTGTTTATTTTTATAACCGTGAAAGCGCTATTTTAACAGACGAAAGAGTCTTCTTTGTTCAACCCTTTCTATAATAAATAGAAAAAAAGCTTGTTTTGTAGGTTTAGGAGGGAACTGTAAGCATAGAACAAGTTATTTTTATTTCTGTTTCCCGTCTACTCGAACATTTGGCCTTTGAGAGAAATCCATGTAATGACCGTTTCCTTCTCTGATCGCCAATAATTAGGAAGCTTTTCCAGAGAGGTAATGAATAGGAAAGACCAAGTACGTAATGTGCGAATCCGAAAGCTCCGGGCTGTATCAGCAATGTATTAGGTGTGGGTACATTAACGCAAATGGTCTGTACAGAATAACGCATTTTTCATCGTAATGAAACTCAATGCACGTATTTACTTCCCGCTGAAAGCTCTTGCCGCTTTTCACTGTAACTGAATTCATATTAGTAGATTCATGGAAATTCAAATGATTCGGCAGACTTCAATGGCAACCGACTGAATTTATATTCCTTGCAAAAAGGGCGAAGTGTAAGGGGGAGTTACGTTATACTATACCACCATTAGGTTATAAAATAAAACCGGGTCTCTCATAGACGTAATTTGATAATCACAATGTAAGTAATAGTAAATTATTCAACAAGCCTATGGTGATACGGCACGAGCCCCTGACGAGTGCTGTAACATCTAAGTGGATAAGAGTCATAATACGCGAGTAGAATACTATACTTTATCTACGATTATATAAAAATAATTTCATTTACTATAGAATTGATAGAATAAAAGTTTGATGGAATGCAGTTTTATTTATTAAAAAATATGGTTCCCGTCGATAGAACGAGGTAGTTTGAATTTGACATACGTATACAAAAATAGGACTTGACATAACGTTTGAATGAGGCAAGAGCAATTGTATAAAATTAGACTAACAAATCAGGGACTTGTTATCTAATAGGAGTGGATAAAGTGCATTACAGTAGGTACAGTCTAAAATAATCTCACTTATTCCAGAGTGAAAATTACCCCCATAAATTTCTTGGGGTAATAATTTAGCCCCATAATAACCTTTGTAATCTAATAATTTTATGTCGACCTACTTCTGCAGCTAATCTAACCACCGAGATCAAGGGGAAATGTCATCTCGCTAGTATGGAAATGTTTGGAAAATCTACTTGCTGAAGGTAGGGATCTTCACCGTTCCCAGGATCCATGAAGATAAGACTGGCTAATTTACGTGACCTCTGAATCACGATACGTTTTGAATTAGACCCATTACCGTAAATTCAATAACCTGCATGAACTCTGGATCTTTAATCGGCGTACGAGGACGACGTAAAAACCGAATAAATATCGAAACTTTGGCAAAGTCTTAACTGTATAGATTCACTATCTAGTTCGTTCCACAAACATTCTAACCGTTACAAAATAACGTAAATGTAACAATTTTCAGTTTACTTACAAAAATAAACGCCTTTGCATTTAGCATTTCAAGTTTGTTATTATCAAGATCATATCTAGAGGGGGGGGGGGGTGAATTTAAAAACAATTTTAAAGTTTGCCCCCCCCCCCCCTCAATATCAAGTGCTACAGGAAGCAGAACATTCCTGGCCTGTGCCCTGTGCCATTAACTATAACATTCTTGGCATAAGTGCCTGAGCAGTTGACTCGGCCACCCTCCGATAGATCACCTTGTCTGATGAGCTGAATCGACAGGAGCGAACTATCTCCTCCTGGGTGAATAGCTGATTCCCCAGGAGTATAGTAAATAAATACATCCTTGCTAGATCTGAAGAGTCAACTCGACCGCTGCCTAGAAAAATTTCATGTTTAGTGTGCTGAGCTGACAAGATTCATTCCTTTGTACATAAACGTGCTTTCTGATAATGTATGACTTAATACATTATCAGCGGGAGTCTCCTTTCCCATTTAAGGAATTGACTCTGACTACTTCTCTCCTACCAAACTAACATAAAGGTTGATTTACTATTTTTTGAAAGGGCAAATCAAGTCAATATAAGTAGCATATCCTGCACGTTTTTTTTTTTTACTTCTGGAACAGAGCCAACTTTTGTTGAAAAAACTAATTTTTTTCTGCTCAATTTTACATTTTCTCTTCAGTGTGATTACAAAATTTGCGTATATTTTGTATTCAAACCCTATGTATAAGCTCTGTGATATTTATTATGCTTAAAAGTGCCATAATATTAAATGTAATATAATTAAGTATGATGAATGAAACCACATTGAAACCGCGCTAGTTTTGACCAGCTGCTGATGGTTTCACAGTATAAATCTGAATACATATCCAGCAATTCAACGCATGAATTTTTACACGAATTACATCCGATAATTCCAGTGAATTCGCTGTTGTATAATCGAATATTTATCAATAGAATGATTTCCAACGGTTGTTCGCGACTAAATTTCAAAATTAATTCAGTCGTGCATGGATATTTCTCTTGTATGTACAATAATACGCGTAACAATCAGTGTAGTCCGACAATAATCAAGCATGACGGTTCTAAATCTCTGGACGCTGAACTTGATGGACTGGAAATAACATACAATTATAATTGATATAGGTACCTATGTTCGATAGAATGGATAATTGGGAATTCAATTATATTGTCTCACCGTATCGATTATACGATTAAATCTTAGGTTTTAATAATAATACAACAGAGGTAGAGTTAATGATGATTCTAAAATCGAGGAGCAAAGAATACTAATTTACGTAACAAGATAAGAAGATTGATGAACCATGTCACTGTATCCAGAAAGAGGTCACTAATCCTGCAGAGCAATAAAAAATATTGGTTAAATAGGGCTGCACCATTAATGGTGCAGCTGAAAAGCATTTTCAAAAGGGGTATAAATGTATACTTGAAATTTTCCAAAATTCATTTGTTTTTGCTTAAAAAAAATAACAGAAAATGATTTAAAAAATTACATTAACATGTCAAGAAATTTAAAAAAAGTCAAATTACGCGTAGGTATATGTGATTTAGTATGTGATAGGTATTACAAATTATTGTCTAGAAACAGCAGACACTTGATCTACACGAACCATTTTTTTTCTAATCAAAATCGACTAGGTAGTTATGTGATAATATTTGCGATGAAGCGTGGAAACCAAAAGTTCGAGTAGAAAATTAAGATACGGACGAAGCCGCACTGGTGGCGAAATCAAAAACGTGTACAAATGAGGTCAGTTTGTGTTCGGATATTAAATTAACAGAGCCTTATAATTTGCGAAACAACAGCCAGGCAAACTCATCCACATAAATCAACGAGTCCCAAGGAATTTAATTAGAACTTAGAAGTTGATGTCAGCCATTACAATAACAATTCAATTAAGACATAACGTGGAAACTGGCGACTTTGAATAATAAAAAAGCCTTTAACTCTTAATTACAGAGGGTCCGGGGGTCATAACGCTACCCTTTTTCAACATAAATAAACCCCAGATAATTGCTTTCGCCTCGAAGAATTACATACATACCTGGGCACGGGATTCAATTTACCGCGAGTCGCCTTAACTCTCCATAATAAGAAAAACTAATTAAATTTTCACGGAAAAGTGCTGTTTTAAACGACAATTGGACCAAGCAGATATTGCCGGATAAATGCGATTACGATCTAGATTGCTTTGGAACGGATATTTCACCATCTAATCATAGTAAGCTCTAGAACGTAAACGGCGCAGTCGAGAGGATCTTGCAGAGCCAATCGTCGGGACGGTATTATTTCGCGATACGGAAATAAAATTCCGACTACGTCATTTGATTGAGACTACATTGCCAATGATTTAATAAATTGAAAAGTATAACAATTTGGGAATCCCAATCAAATTAACTATCCAATTTATTGACACAATTCACTCTAATTCGAAGTATTCCAATGTTGCCACGTGCAAGTTCCGTTTCAATTATTTATCCATCATTGACTTCATATCATACTTATCACAAGAGTGATAATAATAATTTCATTCATAATTGCTGATGCAGAAAATGATCATGTTAATTTATTTTTCGTGATTTTTTAAATATTAAAAACCGTTGAACGAAATTTACATATCTAATTATTAGAAATTTATTATTTTATATGGACGAGGCAAGAATTTACGCTCGAGCCAAAAAAAGTATCCCACAAACTTTTCCAGCAGAGTTTTTAATTAACTTCCTCCGGTAGTACGTCCCTGCATTTCTACTTTACGTAATTTACAACATTGGACTATTCTAAATGCAAATTTTATGTTGAGGATTCATTACAAGGTCGGTCGCTGAAAATCTACCGAAAATGATAGGAGGAGAGGAAGTCCCTGCTATAACCTTTTTCAGGAACTAGTTTTCTGGCGCTTGAATACCTACGTTTATATTAGAGTTGACATCAAGGGCGGTATTACGTAATTTTCGTGTGCAAAAGTAGGAATAAAAAATGCAATTCGACTTTTGAATAATTCGAGCAAATTACTGTCCCCGCAACTTTCGATGCTGGGTTACTTAGAAACTGCGTCAGTCAGTTGTCAAAACAATTATTTCAGCGATTTTTTCGCTACATCATCCTTTATCAACACCGAGTGGTTTTAATAATTTACTTATCATTACCGAAACATCGCCTTAACATAGAAGTTTTCAGTCAAGAGGACTGAAATTTTTGCGAAAGTAAGACATCCATAAGGAGTATGGCATTTGAGGAAAATCGGTCGAAGCGTTTCAAAATGGTGGCTATTTGAATTTTCATAAAAATTGGGATTTTTTTTCTGCTACATTATGAAAGATGAAAAAAAAAAACGTTGAAAACGAATTATTTGTAAAATTATTATTTTGTTATTTGAACAAAAAACAAAAGTTTCTAAAGCCAACTTGGGGAATAAATAATGATCTAAATTTTGACTTTGAAAACAGAAAAAATTAAAAAGTTGCTTTGAAATTGCTTTTAACACGATGGGAATAGTTAATGGAACACAGACTTTCAAGGTAGTGTAAAAAATTGGATTTTTAAAATTCGGTACAGGGACAAATAGGAAAAGGGACAAAACTTGAATTTCTAACTTTACGTTAGTGTAAGAAAAATTGCCTTATTTCTATTAATCCAGTGGACTATAAAGCCAGTGGTGTAGGTAGGAAAAGGGTTAAAATGGCTAAATATCTATTATAACAATTTATAATCACATTTTTTAAAGGCATCCAACTAAAATTTTCAGAGTAGATAGCTTATACTAATAACCCTTAACTTACAAAAATTTCGAAGAAACAAAATATAATAAAAATGGCGGGAGATATTGAAAATGTTTAAATGATATTTATTCCTTTGAAATACTAAATTTTCGATTTTCAAAACGTCCCTGTAACTTTTTTCGAATTTTAAGGTAGTGAAAAAAAATTGCATTTTTAAAACTAGGTAGCCTAGGTAGCCAGTGATGTGCATAGGAAAAGGGGAAAAATTGCTAAATTTATATTTTCTATATCCATTTTATGACACGTTTTCAAAGGAATTGGACCGAAATTGTCACAGGAAACCACTACGGTAATATGACACGACCAAGAAAAATTTCAGAAAACCAGTTTCCAAAATGGTGAAAATATTCATTAGGTATAATATGTGTATCTACCATGTTCGAACAAGTTTCAAATTTTCGGCTTTAAAATGCCCTTGTAGGTTTACCTGTTGCGTTTTTTACACAAAAAGTTGAATTTCTGTAGAACTTGGGAGACTTTAAATTTTACTTTAAATAAAAATTCCATTGAAAATTTGCAAAAGTCGTTCTTTTCGCCACAATTAGGGCCGCATTTTGAGTCTAAGGAGCTCAAATGTTTGTAATAGTTTTACTCTGCAACGAGTGGTCTGGTATTGCATCTGAGCGAAATCGGTCAAGTCGTTTCAAAATGGCGGCCATTTGTATTTTCAAAAAAATTGGTATTTTTTTAAACCCTTGCATTTTGCAAAACTAAGCAAAACTTTTTATTCAAATTGATAAAATGAGAAGAACGTATCTCAAACTATGTTTTTGTGCTAAAAAATTGGCGTTTTTATTATTAATTTACTAGTGACGTAGATAGAAAATAGGTCAAAATTTCTGAATTCCAATATCCATTGATATCCAATGTAGGGTTTGTTTTCAAAGAGATTGGACTGAAATTTTAATAGGACGCGACTATAATACGATAGTGCCATAAAAAATGTCAGAAAGCCAATTTCAAAAACGCTGCAAATATTATTCACAGCTGAATCAAAGCATAAAAATACACTATTTATGCGACTGATGCGGAAGAAGGTTTTAAATTTTGGTTCTGATATCTGTTTGGCTACAAGTTCTTTAGATGCTAAAGAAAAAATACAACTTACCTTGAACCAGTACTCCAAATAACGTCAAACCGACGACAAGACTGGTCAACATAATCTGGAAAAAGTAAAAGGGATAAAATTAGCACTTGATAAAAATTAAGTCAAAATTTTAATAAAAGTTGATAGACATAATAATTATTAAAGTCGACTAAATGATATGTCATATTTCGCTACAAGGCAGCCTAATAATAGTGCCCAGTGCTTATACATTTTCAAGGAACAATAATAATTCTGAACAAGATTTGATAATCCAAGTAAACCATTTATGACCCTGCAATCCAGAATCCACAGAATGTCAGTGTAAACTGTTCCAGGACGCTCACACTCCAAGACCCATCCTTAGTACCCTTATTATAAGGCATGTGACACGTGACAGGTTGGCTAGGCATTCCTAAGTGTTTCCATCTCTAACTAAATCCCAGTACATATGTTATAAGGGGTGGGATCACAACCCATAACATTAATGAGAGAGTTACCATGTTGCTCATACACTTACGAAAACAATGAATCATGAGCTAAATGAGGTTTGTTAGAAGTTTATTAATTAATTAGAACTTCTCGAGATTATAATGTAAAATATATGTATGTATATGAGATGTACTATGCATGTTCCGCGATGCAGTAAGCACAAGAGGGTTGGTTATCCGCGTGTAACAACCCATTACTCAACTTTACATTTAAGTTGATTTGGATGGAAAGTCTTAAGGGCCACATCCATTCCAATTACTGCTAAAAACAAAAGATGCGCATAATGTTTTGCCCACAACTTTTCTAAAAAGCCAACTTGCGAAAAAAATAATAATCTACATCTGAAGATATCTGACTTTAAAACAGGAAAATCAAAAAGTAGTTTTGATGAATTTTTTGGAATACACGCAAGGCAATTTTTCCCTTACGAGGTAGTTAGAGCTGGTTACATCTACAGTATGTGCAGACCTAGAACCAGATCATGGTGCCCCCAACGAAAACTCAAAGATGGAAAATGGGGTCTCCGAGCACGAACTAGCCTATAACATGACGCGGAAAGAAAACTTATCACGGTATCCGCTAATTAAAGACCACGCATCTGCAATGAGGATAATGTGGGGGCCTCCTGACGTGGGATAGAAAGGATTATGTCATCGCCTACTAAAGTAGCGCCCTCTAATACAAACTTGTAAGCTTATTTCGTTTATCAACATCCATTTCAATGAAATCTTCTTCCTGTCTTTCTGGGATATAAGGGATTATACGAGACAATGCTTCAGGTACCAAATTATTTGCTTCTTTAGGGTGCGCAAGGGCAAAACTACGCTACCGCAATCGTGCGGCCCATCTCGCTAGTCTTTACGACGGGTTTTAAAATTATTCAACCATGGGAGAGTTGTCTGTGACAATATTGAACCTACCCCTTTCAATATATGGCCAGAACTGCAATATAAAAAAATACTGAAAGCATCTCCTTCTCACCAACTTTTCACCAACGTAAGCAATACTCTGTTCCTGTCAGTCAATTTCCTGGGTCAGCACACCACCGAGACGACATTTTCTTCCCTATGAGAGCCGTCTGATTTAAGATTGCCTCAGCCTCATGGGCTTATTGTGCGTACCCCCTTTGTTTTATGTCACCCATTCTGTTAGTTTCGTTTCCTGTACAAGTTTGTACAGCCCCATCACTCGATTAATGTCATATTCTTTCGGAATCATTTTTGGCTGTCCGTATATTTCCTGTCTTCTGCGGCCCACAGCTTCGCATTCACACAGAATATGTTTAGCTGTCTTTTTGGACTTGCTGAATTATCTACAGTTTAGGTGTCCATTGTACAATTGTATGCAAAATTGGTGACAAGGGCGAGGCACCATGATTCCTGTTCAGAGGACGGAGAGCTGAGAGTCGGACTCAGAAGGTATCTTTGGAGGTACATAGAACAAGAGCTGGACAGGGCTTGAGGGCTTGTGACTTTAAAAAAGGCTTCAAGTCCTTTTATGAGGCATGTGATGAGACAAGATATTTGGAAAAATATATTAACAAAGGCTTTCATGCTACATTGAAGGGCTTGAAGCTCTTTTGCAGAACTTCCAGCCCGTAAAGAACTGCAAATCATTTACAAACGGGCTTGTGACTTTCGATGCAATTCCTTTTCAAGTGAATTGGGAATTGTAAAGCTCTTTATGTGTAAAAAGGAATTGTGGCTTTTGGGTTTCGACTCCTTCTTAACAGGACTTGAGACTTGTGGCTTCAAGCTTTTTTCCGAGGGCTTTGTCCAGCTCTGCATGGAACAGGCTTGACCTACTTTAAGTAAGTTTACGTTAGGACGAGTAGGAGAGTCGAATCGTTAAAGAATGCGATGGATGTCGACGTAAAACATACGGGTGACATTCGCTACGAATTAAAGACCACTTGGAATTTAGTGAACGATATGGTAGAGTCGAAAGTTAGTGTCAGCCGGGACGTATTTGTATAGTGGAAACAAATAACAATGGACAATGAACGAAAGGTAAGAATCACCTGGATTAAAATTTTTGTGTCAATAATAAATTGAACAAATTGCATTCATACGATTCGAACCGATCTTTACGACTAGTCTGGATACGATGAGGGATCAGAACGACTTAGTAGTGGATGGAGTGTGCAAGTCTTACTTTACAATCCACGGGGTTCCGGTACAAGTTCGCAATAATGTCCGACATTTCTTAAACCCTTGGAAAGTGTTGAGTAAGTTTAAGCTTGCAATCAAGATACTGTTTATTAGTCTATCATCACCGAACGCAATTGATATTTTTACACTCTTTACAATGGGAAAATCGTAAAGTTTTATCTGAAGGATAGGGATCCGTCTTTTCAGAATTAGAGTTTCTGGGACACCTCTAAATGTGTTTCTCTGCATGTGCGAAAGCTGACCTGCAACAAGCACTTCTGTAGAGTCGATGGTAATTGTAACAGGCAAATGAACGATCTAACGGAGAGCACTTCCCGATATGGTGCATGTGAAACTAAATAGACTAAATAGAAAGCCTTTCCAACTGATGGATCGCAAATTAACCTAATTTTTTGCATTTATTAATAGATTGTTCAATTTTGCTGCCACATCTATGAAACCTGGCAGCAACAGGCACCTTCATCATTCCGAGTTATTGTTGTCTTGTTTTATTACCAATAAACTAGACCGCTAGAGCATGTCATCGTCTAGAACGTGTACATATATGAACAGTGAGCACAATGGCTGCAGGTATTGCAAGATGACTTGCTTTAAATAATAACGAGACCTAGACAGTATTTTACATAGAGCTGTGACAAGATTGCGACATTGAGCACTGAATCGTGTCTGAGATAAGGTTATCCCGCCTCCAGCGTTGGAGTCGCACTAGAACAAATGTAATGTTATGTGTGTGTACTGTACCTAGCAAGGGCTGTATATCTTAATAAATAACCCCTGCAGCTTACCTGTCCTGGGGTAGATTAAACTCGCCTTGGTGGAATGTGGTGGTTCACCCCTCTAAATTCTCCACACACAGCCTCTCAAGAGTCTCGCACATAACACGTAACACTAGATTAAAATTAGAACTCGCATAGAATACACCCGTAACCCGTAACTCCCTGTTTTCAAGGTATGTACTCGCTAACGAATTTAAAACTCAATAAACTGCTGCCTATATCCTGAATATGAGAAGTTACGATATGAGATGGGATCGATTCACTGCATGCGCTTTTTATTTTTTATCGATTAAATAACTCGAACACAAAATGAAAGGCACACACCTTGCCAGATCTATTTGTTGAATAAGTCGCTATTATTTTTCTGCGCGTCTGTATCACAACCAGGGTTTTTTCCTGAAGTTATATTAAAGTTTTGAAGCTTCCATTCTATTGAAAGTCCATACCAGAGGGCGGCCAATAAAAGATAAGACACAAGGAATGACTAACGAGTAATCGAAAATGGTTAGGCGGGAGTAACCACTGCTGCTGCGGCTACTACAGAGTGACTTATTCTAAAGCACCACTATGGAGCTTTAGCTTTCTAAATTTTTATTTAATTTTTTCCTGTCTCACACTAGATCAGAAGGCAAAAATAAATACGCGGTTGATTATTCAGGGAATCCTATCGTATAGACATCTAGCGAAAAGTACACTTTTTAATTATTAAATTAGGTTCGAATCCCAGCTCGGCTTGGTCGTTTGTGTACGTTTATGGAACTATTTATTTCTCTACAAATATGTCTGTGGCTGTGTATGAGTGCGTTCTCGAAGCCAAATTACTAAAGTGGACGACTATGTCTTACCAACACAGATAAGACCGATGCTACCTCAAAAAAAAATCACTATTATTTGGTCTAATCAGCATGTTTGAAATGAGCCTAATTAAGCGTAGTCTCGAAAAAATAATTAAGTAAGAAGAAATCTGCTGTAACGAAATACAAGGCTTTCGTTGGTAATTATTATTTATTTCATTATTAGAGGGGTTTATCTGGAGTGATACAGTTTTTACGGCGGCGATAAACACGTTATCTCTACCAGCACCGGCTATATAAAGAGCACCAGCTCAAAGACTGACGAGAGTGCATCGTGAGGAATTGACTTGCGAACAACTCTCTCTCCTGGGTGAATTGAGCCCGGAGATCAGCTGGGCTCAGAGTAAATTTTACATTTGTAAAAAAAAAGGCCAATCTTGTAACGGGATTCTTCTGAGGGTAGAGGTGAGTTCCCAGGAGTGGATGATTGCCCCTTTGTACCCGTGACAAGTCGATTAAAATTGTTATGGTTTATTTACAAAAGAAGTATATTTACAATAAATCGATCTAGTACTATTATTCATACGACTGATCTTAGGGTTGCTCCGTCCTCTGAGTAATAGAAAGGGGGCGGCCCTCGTTCTGGGGAGTGACCGGATTGGCTTCAGATAACCGCGTCGAAGGCGGCCTCGTTTACCATTGGCCTTTCCGGTATTGCTGCTGCTGCTGTCCTCGCTGCTCGCCGCTCACCATCAGTAATGCCGCTGCTGTCGCACGGTCTGTGCTGTCCCCGACCGTATGCAAGATACGCGTCTCGGGGCCGTCCGGGCGATGACCTTCGTCGGCAGGCGCTCTCTGAAACAAAAGCCGCTCCCGATGCCTCAATACAACCTCGGGACGGCTGTTACTGGATCCGGCCCTCAATACAGGCCGGGTAGGGACTGAAGGGATCAGCCGGTACCTCAATACAGCGCCGGTTGATTACCTATACTGATCGGTCGTCGGCCAGAGCTCACTTCACTCTGGTCGCGCTTCCGATGCCGGGCTACGGTTCGGTCAACTCAGTTCATCGACCTACTGTATCCGGCTGTGTATATTATATGGGGCACTCACTACATGCCCCAGCTGATCTCCGGGCTCAATTCACCCAGGAGAGAGAGTTGTTCGCAAGTCAATTCCTCAAGATGCACTCTCGTCAGTCTTTGAGCTGGTGCTCTTTATATAGCCGGTGCTGGTGGAGATAACGTGTTTATCGCCGCCGTAAAAACTGTATCACTCCAGATAAACCCCTCTAATAATGAAATAAATAATAATTACCAACGAAAGCCTTGGATTTCGTTACACTGCTTTTATTGTATCAATAAACTCTAAAAAGAAATCCTCCTGGGAAATTAAAAAATTGAAAATTTATAAAGCAAATGCCATTAATTTCAGATAATGCCAAATTAGCGAAAATCAGATATAATTTATGATTATTTTTGTTAGTAAATCTATTAAATGTGGTAAAAGGTACTAAGATGGGCAAGTGTGCTAGTTATTTACGATTGAGTTGAGAAAAAATATTTTGTATTCTCCTCTACAAAGGCGGACTCAATTCTGTGAAATAGGAACTGGGTAGAAACCTTCTTCAGGTATCTAAGTAAACAAAGTTGGTTGTACCACAGCATGTGGTTGCTGCAGTGACGGGTTAATAATGATAACTTATCTCTTTCCTCTAACGTATTTCCCCCATCCTGGAAGATCTCAAAGGTGTGTCTTGTTGTTAAGAGTGCGGCCATTTTTATTACTTTCATGCAATCCTGGAATCCACACGCCAACTGTCTATTGAAAAACAACTTTGATGCGAAAAGTTCAGGTCTTTTGGTCGGGCCAGGGGTACTAAGATTGAGATTGGTAACTAAAGACAGATACGCATTATAAACAATTTTTCTAAGGTTTTTGAGGTGGCTCTGTATCGTATAATCTACCCGCATGTTCATAACTATATTTCTCCCTGGCAGCATGGCTTCGTGGGGGGACGGTCGACCATCACAAACCTCTTTAGTTTCATTCAATACTCCTCCCGATGTCTTCAACGATTTTTCTAAAGCCTTCGACAAGGTTGACCACAGACTTCTACTCTCAAACCTTCAGTGCTACGTCTTCTCTGTTGCTTTGGTGAGTTTTTTCCTTTTTTCACACACTACTTTTCTGGTCGAATATCCCATGTCTTCTCTCATGGCTTTAAATCTAATCCCTATTCAGTCACATCTGGTGTATTGCAAGGTTCTAAGCTGGGACCTCTTTTCTTCAAACTGTTTAATAACGACATTGTCTGTAATTTTAACGCTAACATTAACTGCCTTCTCTTCGCTGATGATTTCAAAATATTCTCTGAGATCAGCTCTATAGATGATAACTCTGAATACCGTCCGTTCTTGATGCAATGATAATCTTCTTCCACTCAATCTATCTAAATGTCATGTTATGTCACTCTCTCTGAAAAATAATACCCTCATATTTCCTTATTCTCTAAAAGATAAAACGCTTGGCATATGTGATGAGTTCAGGGATCTTGACGTATTGTATGACTCCAAACTTTCCATCAATTAACACTTTAAAACTCCTCTGTCTCATCTGCAGTACTCTATGATTTTTTTTTCAACTTGAAGTTATTTTATTGATAAGAATTCTACTTGCTTACATTTCGACTTCGTTTGTTTTTCTAACAAAGCACTGGTATCTTGTCAGCGAATAGTAATAAATCCTTAGTATGCGTGGTATCGTTGACTAAGGTGGTATCGTTGACTAAGGTGACGTGGTATCGTTGACCCTGACCAAAAAATGGGGGTTGCTATTTAAAAAAATATAACGACGTCCCAGTTCAAAAATTTTATTTGATAAAAAAAAAAGTTGATAAATGCCTTTTTATAAATAAAATCGTCCTGTTGCGGCATTTTGAACCTTTTTTCGCTAAAATTCTATATCCATACTATAAATATTATTCTTTATTAATTTAGAAAGGAAACCATTAATTCCGTAATATGACACGAACACAACCCCCGAACACTGTTGATATTCAAATATCTATGACATAATATTCAATTCGAACAAGTTGCGAAGAGTCCCTTAAAGGGTTGGGGTTGGGGAGATGAGGGGTTAGTTAGACAGGCCAGTATCGCATACATAACATGGTTCGTTGTTGTTCAGACATCTGACGGCTTCCCTTATTAACCGGAGAAAACATTCTACATACACTAACATGCTCGAGATGGGTAAAGGAAAATCGCATAACACGGTAACCGGCACGGATCATACCATGTTACTGAGGTGACATTTTGCCGGTTACACGTTACTGGACATCTCATCGCTAGTTGTTACCACTGTCACAAGATGGGATTTCTGATTCAGGACAGTGGGTGCTAGGGGTAGTTACCCTCCAAGTATCCCGGGTCTGGGATGCATAAATTTAATAAATCTCCCAAAGGATATCCAGGGTGGGTCTCGACTCCTGTCTGACAACCTAGAAAATGTAATATGTGGTCGAATGCAAAAAAGTTGTAGGCGTGGATATCTCGTCTCCTTCGGATAGTGCGCGGCTTTATGAATATACAATAATTTACTGACTTCTATAATATTTTGACCAAAAAAACTTCATTGGTTCGATGGAAAACTGACTTGCAATAGTAATAGTTGAAAAAATGTGGAAGTTAACTCAATTTCAGGAGTTATGTAAATGATCAGAAGTTTACTGACGAAAATAAATGTGTCAGTTTTCCCTTTTCTATTTCCAAGAGGATTTTAAATGACCTCGATTATTTGACCGGAACCTGAAATGTCTTATCGTTATTTCGTTAAAAATTTGAATGGCTCTGCACTAACTTAATGATTTAGGAAAATGATCTCATTTAAGCCATTAAAGATTCCATTTGAAAGGCAATTCTCATTAGGTAGAGTTAATGGAACAACATTAAGGGTTGAAGCGGTGATTATTGCTATTGCTTCCAATTCACGTCATTTCATTACATCCTTAAGAACAGACCGACTCACAAAAAGAAGAGCTGAAATTTTTCACAATGCTGGATTAAACTGTCTTCCAAATTTATCGAACAGGATGCAATATCGTTATATCACCTCCGACTAAAAACACAACTGAATATTTACGCTTTTCCAAGGCAACTATTTAATATTCGAACGGCAGATGGAATATTTATCCTCTTCTGGAACAATTCGATAGAAAAACTCCGGTCCAATAATGCAGTTTGTCTGCTTCGTTTGTCAAGAGAGCTCTGCTCGTTTGTTTATTCCCCATCGGCGTCGGCGTTCCACTATTTGACGACCTCCGCGCTTTAATTTCATTAATTTCTACGTCAACGTCAAATAATACATACTGATCAAATATACCTAACGTGAAAATCCGACAGATGAACACAGCAGCGGCCTGTCAAGCGCAAACAAAAAGAAAATTAATGAGAATGAATACCGGTTTTGAATTTCCCAATTGCGATCGAAGGACCTCTTGATGTTTTAACGCTCTTCTGAATTTTGTTTTTGTCCTTTTCCACGGTCCGGAAAATTCTTCTCCCAATAATTTTAGTGGAACATTTTAAGGATCTTCCTGTGTTTTTTTTTCAGGGTAGAAAAAATTAAGAGAACTACCCAGCTAATATATAGGGTGTTTCAAAATATCTGTTGGAAAATGAAATCGCGTTCTGAGGAAAAAGTTCCTATTAACATGGGTTTTAAAACACACCTTCATCGAGATAGTAAAAAAAAAAATTTTTCCATTTTTTTGACTATATCTCAGGAATCGTTTGAGATATAAAACTGAATTTTTGTAGACACCTCATCAATAATATTATTGACTTTTTGAGCTCTACTAAAATTTCTTTCTCTTTCCATACCGCAATGGTGGAGATTTTACGGTTGCTTGAAATATTTTTGTCCCTAATTGAAGGGGTGAGTGCAAGAACCAGGCAGCAGCTCAACTTTTTAAAGAAATTCGTCTTATGCTTTTATTCGAAGCTTAAAAAATAGCCGAATAGTTTGGTGCAATAAACAGGCTGCTCCTTCTAAAGTTAAGTGTGCTATGTATTATAAAGGAGCTGCCTGAATACGTGTTTTCAGCAAGAATCGGGTAGATCCAGGAGCTACCTGCTTTTTGGGCGAACATCCTGACATCTGTTATACAGTAGCGCAGTTAAATTTTAAAACGAACTCTTCTGATGACTTTATACAGACCTTATACACCTTACACTTTTTTTTCTATAAAAAAAGGGGTAAAAACACCATCAATAGTTTGAAAAATTGTTGATTTCATTATTTTAGTCAAAAAACAGACAGCTCCAAAATAAAAAAATTTTTTTTGGGAAATGCAGATATAGTAATTTCACAAAAGCTCAGAAATATATCACCTTTATACATAATGCTTTCAGTTTACTGAAACAAAAAACCTATACCGATACAATACAATTTATGAAACGTTTTTCTTTATTTACCACAAATTTACTAAAATGGAGCTGCCTGGTTCTTGCACTCATCCCTTCAATTTCTACGACAAAAAGTGCTTTGAAAGCACTTTTTAAAATATCAATGTTTTCTTCATAGAAAAGGTGCTCTTGGTCAAAAGCATTAAGGTGAACTGTTTTCGGGGAAAACAGCATTTTATGATGAAAAACATAAAAGTGGCAACATGTTTTATTCTGGACAAAATTACTTGTTTTTGATATTTTGCAAATAAAAAAATATATATTAGCTATCAAAAGTAGATAATATTAATGACAAGATGTGTACAAAAGCTGGGTTCTGTATCTTAAACGGTTTCTGATATACCTATCGTTAAATAACAAAAAAAATAAAAATTCTTGACGGGTAAATTATCTCGAAAACCGTAAATTTGGGGACTCACGTAATATTATACAGGGTCGCCACTCGCCACTTTCAAATTAATATATGGCTATTGTTTTGGCAACTTACTTTCCAGACTTCAAAATTTCCATTGTGGCCTAAAGGGGTGGAAATGCTACCGAATGAAAGAGAAAATAATTTTGCATGTCTTTTGACAATTTTTTTTTTCAGAATCCATTTTCAATATTTACTGCAAAGAGTGTCCTCTCGTACTTAAGATTACGTCACGTTTTCTGACACACGTAGTGCGGGAATCCTACCGGTGAAAACTTCTCCTATTTTTTGAATTCATTAATCCCAGGTCGCGTTTATGATCAAACTTCTCGAAGAAATGGCGGGTCTCATTTCTTATTTCAATCATGAACCTTCTCTTTCATGATTTTTTCGGCAAAAGCTTTAATATCTTCCCAATTTCAATCCCCCCCCCCCTTTTTCAGCATTGTGTCTATCAAAATTTCAGATTTCACTTCTAGCTCCAGCTAAACTTTTTAAGTTGAGCTCTTCTCGTGTCCATTGGCCATAAAACCGAACCCTGAGGAACACCACTCCTAAATTCTTCCGACTTCTGTGTACCTAGTTATATGAAGTTTGTTTATTTTTTTTTTTGAACAATGGGCAAATTGAGCACATTTTTAAGATTAATCATTTTGCTACATTTATACATATAGGACCTGGGAATTCGTTTCCCAGTCTCAATTGGTTGAAGAGATTAGAAAAATGGTGCAGATTTTTCATTATCGGTGAATTCTCGACCTACCGACTACCTACCTGCCAAATTGACCCTGGGGTTTTTCCGTTCTTTAAGTTCTGACAAGCAATTGGCGCCTTCTTGCTTACAAATCTACAGCAGTCAGCATCTCAATGTGATGATTTTTTATGTATGTTTTTATTAGTTTTAAAGCAGGGAGTTTTTTAGGAGCCGATAGTAGTTTGTATTGCGATGAACCCGCAAAAGGAATCCGTAACACTGCCTCGACGGAGAAGGCCATTGCGAACAACCGGGACGAGGAAGGCGGCATGACGGGCCGGCGAACGGCGAGCTGAGTACTGAAGATTTTTTTAAATAACAAGAGAAAAAAGTTTCAGAATCAAATTCCCCATAAAATAAAGTTATATTTCTTAAATCTGAAATATTTTGGGTTCCCCCACACGTCTCTGCTCTGTGTCGATTCTAGTGCGAATCACCCTGTATATTTCTCCAAAATTGCGTTTTTTAGATTTTCAAAGTGATCTTCGAATCTTTTATAACTTTGGGATTACGTTGGATTTTCGACAAAAACATTTTCCTAAAGTCGCTTTTCTTCTACAGAGTGTCCCAAAATTAAAAACAAAAGTTCTAATCACAACTTTTCAGGTTGCAATTTAGGGGACTGAAATTTTTGTGGGAGTAAGATATCCACAAAAAGTCATCTAGTCTTCTGCATTGAAGCAATATAGGTTGAGCCGTCTCAAAATGGCGTCCATTTGAGTTTTAAGAAAAATTGCTATTTTTTGAATCCCTGGCAGAGATTTTTCGAACTTGACGTTAGTATGAGAAAAATTGCATTATTTCTATTATTAAGCCAGTGGCGTAGGTAGTAAAAGGGTAAAAATGGCTAAATTTCTATAAACATTAATGAGGACATTTTTAAAGGAATCCTACTGAAATTTTCAGAGTAAACAGCTATCCAAATAACCTTTTACCTTCAAAAATTTCAAGAAGCAACTAAAAAAAATGGCGAAGATATCGGAAATTTTTAAGGGATGTTTTATTTCTTTTAAATATTAAATTTTTTATTTTCAAGGTGCTCTTTTAACTTTTTTTTCGAATTTCAATTTAGTAAAAAAAGTACATTTTTAAAATTAGGGAGCCAATGACGTGCATAGGAAAAGGGACAAAATTGCTAAATAATTTCTATATCCATTATAGGGGACGTTTTCGAAGGAGTTGAACTGAAATTTTAACAGAAACAGCTTCACGTAGGTGCATGATATGACCATAGAAAGTGTCAGAAAACCAATTAAAAAAAATTGTGAAAACATCCATAATTGAACCAACGCATTAAAAGACACTATTGCTGCGATTGGTGCGCAAGAAGAGTTTTCTTTCTGTATAAATGTTACTTATTGAAAATTATTAATAAATTATTGTTTGGAGCATTAGGGATTACGAATCTCTCGCTTTAATTAGAGAGAAACCCTTACAATGAAAATTGAAGGTCTGGTACTGACAGATGGAAAAATAAAAGCTTTTAATGGAGTTGTAAGGGAAGTTAAGTTATCGGAGTCAAGTTTATAATTATTGTGTGATGAATATTACAAAAAAAAAACACTTTTTAGCGAGATGGACCCCTATAAGGTTACAATAGAAAATTTTCAGACGATACTTTTTTTTTTTAATTTTAATTCTTGAAAAATATTCCTGACAATGAATCCTGGGAATATCAGTTCTAATAAATCCAATGGGAGAATAAATGGAGAATAATGATGACAAGGTGCTTACGCAAGGAAAATTATGACAGCGGGTTCCCTAGAAATTTTTTTGAAACCCTCAACAAATATTTTGAGGTCACATAAAAAAATTGTTTCCAATAAAGTTTTATTCTCTTTCAAAATGTGACGTATTATTTTCCAACATTTAAAATAAATCACTTCCCTCCTTAGTTTTATGAGAATTATACAAAATCATAAAATTGTTTAATTTTCGGTTAATTAGTTTCGAAGAAATACAGAATTAATTTCCAAGGATAACCTAAGGAAACTTGAAAATTATATTATTACTAACTGAACGTCTCGTTTCCTAACTTATTTAAAACGACAGCGAGAACTGAAGGATCGCTCGGATCCAACAAATTGGCGAGGCCGGAGATAATAACTCATCTAACGATTAATTGAGTTTTAAGGTCTCCTGAAACTTTTTTACCGGTCCAAGGACATGGCTGTTGCGTCAGGTCATCAATCACTGGTGGGAAATATTCATTTTGCATGTCATTCGATATTAGTCCTTTTAAAACGCTTTGTTATAATTAGTCCGGGCTATGAAAGTGATTATTGCCTCTTTATATTTCCCAGGACTGCTTAATTCTATGTCATTTTTCATTATTACTCGCAGATGGGTCAATTTATAGGAGATGATATTAAAAGCAGGACATTTTTCTTTCCTCCCTAACGTCGTCAACCCTATAATATGCGAAAATTAAGTGAGATAATTCCGTTCATTAGGTAGGTAACTTTAATAAATTCAAGAATACTAATTAAGTAAAATATGCAGCAAGTAGGTAGGTAGATGTTCAATCCCAAGATTGCCGGGCTATAAAAATGATCGCCTCTTTATATTCCCAAGACTGGTTAATTCTCCAGCATTTTTTTATAATTACTCACAGATAAGGTCAATTTATGGGAGATTAGCAGGAAATTTTCTCTTCCTCTAAACATCAAGAATTTTAAGCGAGATAATTCCTTTAATTAACTTTATAATCGGTTCGAAAATAATCATTCATAAGTAAAGAAAATTGTCAATATTTTGAAGTATCGTTTAGCTAAAATACAAAACCTACCAGGTTTATTCTTATTATTTTTTTTAGCAAGTCCATCATCAGTGTGAGCAAGCAGACAATTCATTTTTACATAAAAAAAATAATAAGTAAGTAATTAAAATTCCTGTGATAAATCATTATCGCGGAAGACATTTTTCATCTGACGGAATGAATAAGAGCAATTTAACTTTGGGAGTCATTAGAGACGGTAGCGGGTAGATCGGCGTAAGCTGGAAAACAAACCTCTGAAACTGAAACCACAGGAAAAGCGCCAAGAAGAACCCACACTAAACGATAGAATAGACTGGAATACTCTGCAACGTTGCCAGAACGACTTGATCCACCTCTAATACTAATAATTAGACAAGAAAAGCTCGTCTCTGTTTCTAACAGGATAAGTATTTCGACAAGACTTGGCAACGCTGTAATCGTCCTTAGATAGTTGATTAAACGCTTCCAGGGGTAATTTCCGCCCTAATCTTACTTCTCTCTCTTTCCTCTTTGATAATAAATCATTGATGCAGTAAACTTTTGTTTGGCAATTAAAACACAGTTACAAAAGAAATTATTGATTTTCTTACCGCTTGATGCCCAAGTCCCAGAGAATAACGTTTTCAGTTTATAGGGATTTTAGGGCTTTTAATAGCCAGCTTTTTTGTACCAGTTTTATAATCTAAAACTGATTATTTTAAATTAACTACCTACAGTCTTTTAAATTAAAAAAAAAGTGGAAACATGTTAGATTATAATGGAAACTGACTTCAAAGAGGGAAATATCAGAGAGCTGAATTTCAAATGCAAAGTAAGAACTTTCTACTATGATATGATATTTCCCAATGAGGTTGCTAATGTTGCCCTTAAAAATGACAAAGTACCCCACAGAGCTGTCATGGACGGGACTGGGTGCGCGATATAAATGTCTGCTTGCAACCCCAGGAAACGAGGGGTTGTTAAAACGCCTTTTTGTCGACTGGCGGCGGCAATCTGTCCCCCGTTACGTCACTTCCGGAACTGCGGGTGGTTCCAGGAGACGCTCCAGTCAGCGTGGGGCCTCGATTCTTTTCTGGCGAGTTCGCAAGTTAGCGGTTACAAAACGACAAATGCGACGTCAACGTACACTGACTTAAAAGACTTGCAATTGATAAATTTGTCTTTGTAGAGACCTTAATTATTATCTTTTTGATTAAGGGATTTTATTAACGCCCACATTAACGTTAATATTAACGTCAATTATTTATTACCCTTCTTTTGAGAGTGATGTTTGCTAAGCAACCAGAATATTAACGTTTACCCAAACGTCTCTTGGAAAAGCGCCCTAAAAAAACTTCTTATTACTTTTTACTCTTCTCTCAGTAAAAACTTTTTTCCAATCTATGCACGTTAATGGATCTTCCATTCACCTGCTGAAAGGGCGGAAAAAAAGTGATATGCTTGTCTCTCTTTCACCGAGCGCATGAAAGTTGGTTATTAGTACTAAGATTCTTCTCCCAAACACAGAAAGAATAGGAGCTGTATAGCGACAGGGCCTTTCGTGGCCTGGAGGACTGTTTTCTTTCGCCCTCTTTGTATGCTTCAGAGTCAACTAGTATGGAGGTAGTATGTTCGCTCTCTTTTGCTCAACGGCACTGGTACTCATCGGGGACAAGGGGACCATTACGTGATATTGTGATAACACAAATTTTTAATACACACCCTGCAGCAGGAGTTTCGTTTCGAAATCTTTTCTTGTTTTCTTGAACCCTTCTTGTCCATCTGGTCCAGTTAGATTTCCCGAAGGAATCAAATCAAATAGAATTCTTGTCAAGAGTTCTTGGGTCATTGTAAAAAAAAATTGTAAAAAAAAAATCAAAAAACTTCATTCTCGGATTTAAGGCCCTAAAAAGTGTGTCATTCGATCTGAAGAGTGAACTCATCTTTTCCTTCAAATTTATTGTTCTTATAAAATGTAAAAGTGTCGCCCAAGAGATCAGCATCACTGTAAACTGAAGAAAAATAATCATTTATCATAGAAGCGAGCATAGAAGCATGAAAATATCGATTGGGAAGCGAAAACTTAACCGCATACTACCTACTTACTTCGTTGATGCGAGCGAGGTGCTGAGGGTGGTTAGAAACCTTGATCGAAGCTGTGGGTGTGTATGGTCTGAATCTAAAGATGATCAAAATAAGTTTGCATGTTATTCTTCCATATACAGGGTGGGCCACGGTATACGAAACGGAAGATTATGGCCGTGTCTCTGGATTTTAGGATCTTTTTATTTTTGGAGTGGTAAGAGACCCGGCAGAGGTACGTTTGAAAATTATATTCATAATGTACAGGCTGTCCCAAAAGCATAAAACGTATCAAAGTTATGTTCAGAAGTTCAGAAATTCAGAAGTTTTTGAGTTATAAACAAGTGAAAATCGTCATTTTTCAAGTTCAAGGCCCTGTACAACGAAAACGGCTGAAGATAGATAAAAACGGCTTACATGTCCCTATTTTAACTTTTTATGTACTATCCTATGGTATAGAAACATTTGTGCTTTCTTTGATTTTTTTATTTGGCGACGCGTGGAGAAATCTCAGAATTTTTCAAATTTTTTATCACCCTGTATAAAGATTTCATCTACATCGTAGGATAGTAAATGAAAAGTTAAAATAGGGACATGTAAGCCCTTTTTCTCTATCTTCAGCCGTTTTCGTTGTACATGAACTTGAAAAATGACGATTTTCACTTGTTTATAACTCAAAAACTTCTGAATTTAAGCGCCAACTGTAAAAGCCAATCTTATTTTCTTTTTTCAGACAATCTAAAAATGCAATAACATAGGAGCATTCCATTTAAAAAAAACATAGCTTTGATATGTTTTATGCTTTTGGGACACCCTGTACATTATGAATATAATTTTAAAACGTACCTCTGCCGGGTCTCTATCCACTCCAAAAATAATAGATCCTAAAATCCAAAGACACGGTCATAATCTTCCGTTTCGTATACCGTGGCCCACCCTGTATAACATCACTGCTTGCCGCAAGTCTATTTTCCTCGTCGTTGGAGGAAAGCTGTCATCCGTCCCCTTCCCAAGGTTTTTTGCCCAATGGTATTGTCGGATCTTAGACCAATTAGCTCGCCAATTAGTTTGCTTCCCGTTTGGTCCACGGTGTTGGAGAGAGCAGTTTACTTTCATATTGTCAGATATCTGGATGATAATACCATTCTTCCAAAAAATCAGTCTGGCTTTAGAAAGGGCCAAGGCGTTTGACAAGATAAGTCACAAACTTCTCTGTGCGAACCTGGGTTACATCTGGGATTTGATGTGTGCGAACCTGGGATTTGATAGCACATCTGTCTCGTTCTTCAAGAGTTATCTTGTATGTCTCCAAGATTAATAGAGCCCAGGAGACAGCCAAACATGTACTGTGTGAATGCGAGGCTCTGGACCGCAGAAGACAGGAAATATACGGACAACAAAAAATGCGTCCGGAAGAATATGACCCTCATTCAGTAATGGGGCTGTACAAGTTAGTTCGGGGAACCAGACTGATGGAATGGGTGTCATGAAGTAAAAGGGGGTGCACAATAAGCCCATGTGAGGCTGAGGTGCTTCCGGTGACTAAAAATCAGACGGCCCTCAAAAGGAGGGGGTTTTAGTGGGTGGGACTCCCACATAACCCAACGCATGGGTATCCATAATGGATTTACCCTCCTTTAAAAAAAATGCCTCCAAGATAACTCTGGAAGAACGAGATTCGGAAGTCACTGAGTCACTGAGAGAACACAGTCCAAAAGTCAGTGTGTGAGGTTGAATGGTACATATGTTCTGATAATGTTCAGATACCTTTTGGGGTGCCTTAGGGCTCTCTTATGGGCCCATTATTATTTTTAATACACAAATTGTTGATATATCCACCAAGGTTGAGTTTTGTGCTTTGGGGTCTTTTGCAGATGATACTCACTTACTCTCTACCTTCTATGAAGGTGAATTGAATCGATCCATTGCTAAGCTTTCATATAGACAGACATCAATAATATTTTTGACTTTTTCTTAGCAGAATTTACCGGTGAACGCGAATAAATCTAAATTAATGTTATTTTGCTCATCTGGCTGTCGTCAAAAATCTTGAATCTTTGGTTTCTGTATATGTTGGCGGCGAAAAGCTACAATTAAAAACTTGGTAAAAAAGGATATGTACGTCTCAGATGTTTATTCGCTTCCAAGGCGTTGCTAAGCATTAAAGTAAGAAAATAATTATCTGAGACTATGATTTTCGCGATTGTAAATTACTGTAACATTTTGTATTTTCCTTGTCTCGACTCTATAACCAAATATCGCAAACAAAAGATAGAAAATAGTTGCATCGTATTGACCATCATGCTTCACACAAACTGCCAGAGCTGGAGTGTTTGAGAATGTCTGAGATCGTCAGATATCACCACCTTTATTTATTTATTCACAAATCAATGTTGACATCGAGACCCGAATACCTAAGAAGACATGCGCGAAGATCAATAATCGACGTAGTAGAAATTTGAACACTTTGCGCATACCTCGGGCATTTAATTTCTTTGATTAAACGTAGTTTCTCGTATCTATCCACAAAAATGCACAACGAAGTTAGCAAAAAGTACAAGGACATGTCTTTGTAACCATTCCGTGAGGCATATTAGGGCACATTTGTTGAGCCCAGATCACGGAGAAGGGGAATAATAGTGATCGTGATAATGGTATTTTTGTCTTTTCATGTGTGTTCAAGTGCAGCAAACAGGTGGTTAAGTGAACTATAATTTCTAAATTTAATTTTTATTATTAGAATTTTATTAATCAGACTTTGATCGTGATAAACGTGTAAATATCCCCGGAGCAAAGGGAGCTCTTCCAGCAAGCTACCAACAAACTAAAATAGTTATTTGTGTACCGAGGCCGAGAAGTACAACTTCGTGTCCCGAGAGAATTATTGACGCCGAAAGTGCGACAGCGCCTCGGACATAGATAATAATTCTCGAAGAAGCATGAACTAAAACAAAAGCGAATTCACGTACGGTATATAGCCCAAAAATACACTCTTATTATTTGTTCTAAAATATGGAGCTCTGGGAGAAATCGGGATAAAAAGACGAGATAATATTGTTTACAGTATTACTATTCCCCTTTACTTTTGGTATCCCTATACAAACTTAAGTTCATTGGTCAGTAGTCAGTACAGAAGCAATAAGACATTTGGATCAACTGATACAGAGAGTTTACGAGTTTACTACCGTAATACCTCAGCCAAGATGGTTTCCTTTGTGACAGGATTCCATTTCCATGCAACTTCAAACGAACAAGGTCAATAAATGCCGCCTTTATTATTCAAAAGCGCAGTTAGACGGCTTATGCAGTCTAAGATCTACAACATGACTTCCACAAGTCTAAACGGGATCTGGTATTAGAGCTGGGACTAGAGAATGCTACTCTAGGAGCTGATATTCAATTTCGCGTTGCATCCAAATTAGGTTTAGTCGACTTTTACATTATCATAATGGACGCTTTATCAAGTTACGAAGTCTTAGTAGAATGACGCCAGCATATTTCTATGCAGATAATTGAAACTTGAAATTATGTAGAAACGTGAAAGTTTTACATCACCAGCATTACTCGGGCCAAGCAGGTCAAAGTAATTATTACAGGTCGAGTAAATTGAAAAACTCAGAAAATACTTACCTCTAATTTTCGCAACTTGTTGTTAACTTTGCTGCCGAATGACATAAAAAACATATATAAAGTAAATGACCAATGATGATGACAAGTAAAATACTGAATAATTACTATCAAATAGCAAAATTTTGCAAAAAAAATATGTTTTTTTTTTAAGGTATAGAAGCAACCCAAATCAGTAAAATGTATCAATTCTCAACCCCTCTCCGAAGTCCATCTCTTTGACTATTCGCTAACAACGTTGACAACGTAGAAGTCTCATCCGCATAAATTGAGAAACATTCCCCCCCCCCAAGGAAAACTCGTGCTCAATTCATTTATACGGGGTGTTTCGTATAAGAGTCCACACAGGGGCATGTAGGGAAACACAAAATATGGTGATTAAACGCACTCTAGGTATACTATAAGTAGTTGTACCCATGAGAAGTTTTTTTTCCTACCTTACCCTATAAAATGTTATAATGCAACTCATGCTTTTGGACACTTACAACGTATATAAATTTGGTCTTTCGAAGCTCAAGTATAACTGAGATATTGATTTTATTCGAAATTTGAAACTCCTATTTCGAGGCCTATAACTTCTCGGGGGTGAAAATTAGTATAGGGGTAGATGGCGTTCAGTCACCATATTTTGGGTTCCCCTACACGCCCTTACCCTGTGTCAGTTTTTATATGAAACACCTTGAAACACTGAAAATAATTTAGAGCCCAGTATGGAGCCTCGAGGCATTTCGTATTTCAAACTCTGTGTTTGAATGAACTGTAGCAGGTAAATATCTGTAAAAAAGGCTCAGGTTCGCTACCTTTCTTCGGTGTTCAAGACTATCTAAATTTCTAGTCAAAGTCGAGTCCTCGATCAATTATTGGCTGACTCTTTTCTGGATGGAGTCAAGTAATCTCAGCGTATGTTTGGGAGCTGAGCTCCAAACATGTGGGCAGTACTCCAAGGATAGTAGGATTTGGTCCTTGTAGGTATAAGAGGACAACTGTTGAGGTATATAAAATTGCTTGTGCGGAAAAGTTTTCAAAGTATTTGAGAAGCAGACCTGCAACATGGTCATGCCAAGACATGTTCGCTCTGAGGCTCACGTCAAGTAAACGAAGAGATGACGATGGAGGAAGAGAGTGTCCCGCCATCACCATATCTGGCTCCATCTTCTCCAAAACGTTGACCGTAAATTGAACAAGCTAGAATCTCTTTTAGGTCATTGTTGAGTATTGGGACTTCTTTCTCTCTGCGAGAATGTGCGTCTATGGCAGATATTAGCGCATCTAAGGTATAAGATGATATAAGTGTAGTGTCATCGGCAAAACTTCATACAGGATTGTTTGTTGTTTCAAGCAGATCGTTGATACACCTATATGAGAAAAACAGTCGAAGATAAAATGGATCCCTGAGGTACGCCAGTAACCCGCAAGGAGCGATCTCCGAGATAACTCGCGAGCCACAATCAGAACTTCTCGGACACGCCATAAGCCCGGAGTTAGGCCAACAATCGATCATGCCAGACACGGCCGAAAGTTCTAGAAATATCAAGTGCAACCCCTAAAGACTTCCCATGGTGCTCGGCTGCGCTATTCCACAGCTCGATAACGTAGGTGGGCTGTCTAGGTCATGTGTTGATCTCTTCTTGCGAAAGGCGTATTGGCGGTCGCTAATTATATTAGCCCCTTCCAAGTACTTTAAAAGGTGTTGGTTAATAGCTTTCTCCATAATCTTGGATATTACTGAAAGGAGTGCCACTGGTCAATAGTTATTTGGTAAGGTTGCCTTTCTTGGGAATAGGCTGGACCCGTGCGCATTTCCAGCAGGAAGGAAATTTCCTTTTTCAGAAGACATAAAAGTCGACGGAAAACAGGTGATAGCTCAGTGGCGCGGGCTAACATAATGTGCTATGGATTCTACAAACGGGATAGTTGGCGGGGTTCTTCTCTGAAAATCGACGGAAGAGTATGAAGAAAATACTCCCGCCCACAGGTTCGCCTTCTCAGTAGCCGTGGATGCAATAGTCTCGTCTAACCGTGCAAGTGGTGGAGTCGTTGATCTTGTGAAATTCTGGCTAAATACCTCTGTGACCGACCAAAAAGATTTCCAACCGTTAGGGCAGTAGAGGAGTTTGTTCCTGATTCTTTGGTAATGAGCTCCCTGGTGCCCTGCTGAAATAAGTCGGTAATATTAATGATGGGATAGGTTATGCACCTACACCATAAGCGACTAAACCACTAAGGGGTTTTTTCGCCATTCTCGTATCTTGGTGAAACTCCTACTCAAACTTCCCCGACCTTGTTATAAAGGCCAGGAGCTCTTTCCATAAGGCCGTTACTTCCTCTTTTAATGCTAGTGGAAGTGCCACTGACCCAAATATTATCCAGTCAGAGGATAGTGTTTACCTCGCATAACATGCACTTGTGTATTGGTAGCAGGAGTCCCCACTGCCTGTTCCATATTTGCAACATACTTGGTGCACCATCACCCCCATAAGTTGTAAGTGCCTGTTCAGACTGGTGAGCAGTCAAACTACTAGCCGTTAAGCTGGTAAGCGTCATTATGTCGCTAAAAATTGGCAGGTACAACTTCCCCTATTTTTAAAGTTTTATCGATTAAAATCCAATATTTGACCAATTCCTGAATTGAACGTAATTTTAAAATCATCTTGACTAAGTTTTGTAAGACTGATAAGACGTTGTAAGACGTCCAGAGGATTTCTTATTATTGTATTTTTTCCATTTGTGCCTTTAGCAGCGATTTGTCATCTATTGTAATAATAGCCGAGGAACTAAACGTTAAGACTTGGGAGCATCATTAGCAAATATGGCTGTTTCTCAAGCAGCAACTCCTTAATGTTACAGAAAACAACTGAAAGTTTTGTCGGTTAGTTCGGCGTGTCTGTTTGATTAAAAGCGATCATGAATCATAGCTGCGGATATCAGACTTCATTAGATTAACAGCCCTGACGCCGAGCGCCGTCTTTTGTCTCTCTCGTCTCGGCCAGCTTGATAAATAGCAGTGAGCTAGAAGGGAAATATGGGAGTAATTGCGGACGATCTGGCGGTTTGGCAGGGAGTTCTGGCATGTTGTCATATTGTTCTAAGATATCTTGAATTTGACATTTTTTTGCTGTTGCATTTCCGGTTAATTCTACTATCGTCAATTATAACTGTAAAAAATGTAGACATGTTTTCAAGAATTGCAATATTCTGAATATAATAGGTATATGAGGCAGAGCGTTATACTTGATGTCACTTTTTGTCAATATCACAACTTCTGAGGATTTTAAATCAAATTTCTGCTTCTGTTGATCGAATTCCAGCCCCCTTGAAATTGACAGTTGTAATAAAGTTTATTTCTAATAACCTTTCGCTGAGAGACTCAGGAATCGAGCGAAAATTGCGAAGTTGTAGGGCTGAAGTGTCCAGGTAATACAGCTTATAATTTTTGTTCAAATCTTTCTTCCTTTATTCTTATAAGAATTCCACTTTGTTTTTATTTACGAAACTTCACCTCATTGTCCCTAAAGCAATTATAACTTTGATATTTATTTTTTAACTCGAGCCGGCCCAATTAAGAAGGTATATTTTTCATTAGGGCAAGTTTGGAATCCGGCTCCTTTATCATGAGAAAAAGACAATTACGGCCCGGGGTGATTATTTATGACCCAGTAAGCCAGATCCAGTTGGATTGTTTTCCGTGAAATAAGACTTTCAAGGCAGGATTCAAGCTGCAAATTGCCTTTCTCGTTTCGGGCCGATTTCAATGTATAAGCGAAGGGCACTCGCATAAAGTAGGGAAGGTGGGTGTGACTAACGATCCACGCACCCCGAGGAGGGACGAAAGGGGGATGGGGAGTTGAATCCTGCTTACTGAGATCTCATTCTTCAGCCCTGAAAGGAAGCTTTGTGCTCCACACGGTAATTGGAATATGTTCAATGGGAGGCTCACTTCTGCAAATGCGATCTGACTATGTCGGTGAGAAAATACCTGCTCTCTATTTTTATAGAAAGACTTGAACTCGTTTCATGATATATACGTAATAAAAATGCATGTCTATGATTTTATTAGCAGTTGATCAAAATTATTCACCTGAGGCAATGAATTGAGCTAATCCCCCCCCAAAAAATTCCAGTTGAAAAAAATCAATACATATACATATAGAATTTATTGGATTATTTTCTTAACAGTGTGTTTTTCAGGACCTTTTTTCGTTTTTGTTTTGGATTTGGCTTTACCTTTACTTTTTAGTTTCAATTTGTTATAGTGATTGAATCGTCGAAGTGGTAGAACTCGAAGGGGTGGCCGTCATGCCAAGGTTGGAGAGGTTTGATGAACTGATTTGGAATGGCAGGATTGTGATGTGGTATACTTTGGTCCTTCGGGATCGCCAGAGATATCAAATCTCATAGTAGTATGGAACCTACTTACTCAGTTCAAAGACATGGTGGATTTTCATCGTTTATTTTAAATTGAAACACTCACGACAATACCACACATCACTAATAGTAATACGACACTATACTTGAACTTCAACTATATGACATAATCAGAGCGTTAGCTCGTTAGCTGAAGATAGAAATGATACTTGTCGATAGGATACGATGTCGATAACACTTACATGACTGAAATTCCAACGGACTATGATTAATACTGAATCGACACTCTCTTTCTCTCTTCACTCCCTTCACTCTCTTCACCCTATTCTAATCTTATCTTATACTCTTTAGATATATATTATAGGATGTCGAGGTCTTAGTAAAGGATAGTTTATTGTTTATATCTAAACAAGATAACATCTCGCTGTGCTTCTATGATGGTCACTTGATGTTTATCAATACCTATGTCTTATTTATCAGATTCGAGGTAGCTTTGAAATACATAAGTTGACATGTCAGATAGTCAGATTTTTTGAATGAAACCTTCCTTTACTTTACTAAGCCCTTACAGAGGAGAGATAAGGAGGGTTTGGAGCAACTTGGAGCGATCATTTCTAGAGACAGATGCAGATGTCAAAATGTATTGCTTAGGTACGCCTAATAAGCCTAAAATAGAAATTTTAACGTCATAAATCAGCCACTTGAATCAGGATTTAACATTGTAACGAAATCCAAGGCTTTCGTTGCTAATTATTATTATTTCATTATTAGAGGGGTTTATTTGGAGTGATACAGTTTTTACGGCGGTGATAAACACGTCATCTCCGCCAGCACCGGCTATATAAAGAGTGCCAACTGAAGGACTGACCAGAGGATCCGAGGTACTGACTCGCGAAAAACTCTCTCTCCTGGGTGAAATGAGCTCGGAGATCAGCTGGGGCATGTCGAGTGCACCCATCCAGTTTACATAGCCGGCTACAGTAGGTCGATGAACTGTGCTGAACCTAACTGTAACCCGGTACCGAAAGCTCGACCAGAGTGGAGTGAACTCTGGCCGGCAACCGATCAGTATAGGGAATCAACCGGCGCTGCATTGAGGTACCGGCTGATCCCTTCAGTCCCTACCCGGCCTGTATTGAGGGCCGGATCCAGTAACAGCCGTCCCGAGGTCATATTGAGGCATCGGGAGCGGATTTTGTTCCAGGTAGCCCCGCCGTCGGAGAATATTTTCCCAGACAGCTCCCCGGCGCGTGTTCCGGAGATTAAGGCGATCGACACGCACGGTGCGACTGCGAGCGGACTACTGGCGCTGAAGGTTCGGCCGTGAACTGATCGACGGTGGCAGCAGAGAACAACCAATCAGCTTAGCGTACGCCTCGACGCGGCTATCTGTGGCCAATCGGACCGACCGTGGAGGACGAGAGCCGGCCCACAGGATACATTAGTCATCAATATTAACATTGCCAGAATATATATGTGTAAATAGGCATACTTGTAAATAAAGATTATAATTTTTAATTGACTTGTCGCGGGTACAAAGGGGCGGATATCCATTCCTGGGAACTCACCTCTACCTTCAGAAAATCCCGTTACAAGATTGGCGCCCAACGTATAAATTTAAACTATTCAGCCACAGCACCGCAGTACAGTACAGTCATAGGATCAGGAGACAGTAACGGAATCGAACAGGAACAGAACCAGGACACAAGATGGCCGACAGAACCAAGCAAAACAGAATCGCCGCATTAGAAGCCGAGGTAGCACGAATAAAACTGGCTCTCCAATCAGCAAGAGGACCGGCAGCGGCACCAGAAACCACCAGCTAGGCACAACATAATAAAAAGACACAACGTAGGGCCACGTCAATGTTTGAAAATACACTATAGATGAAGTATACCTATAACCCCACGGCCGAAATAACATGCAGGAACTGAGATTAAAGAAAAAAAAACATTTCAGCGAAACGGCAAGCCGAAAGATCCGAACATTCCTCTTTGTCGATTCTCCACCAGTGAAAATGTTCGTCCAAACGTAAGTTTCTGCTTGCCGTTTCTAGGAAATTGATTTTTTTAGTAATATCAGTTACTGCACCTTAATTCGGCCGTGAGATATACATTTTGACTTTCTGCAATTCTGGTTCGGTAGCGATTGAATTTGTCGAGCCCACGGACCGAAACGACAGAATCACATTTTCGCTCTATTTTCTCTACTCAAGGAAAAAAAGCGGAAGAAAATTGTTATCAAGTGGTGAATCTTGGTGGTCATCTCATTAAGAAATAACAATAGTTTTTTGTCAATCGCTTTAAACTTAGGGCGCCTCATGGGGTTTGAAAAAAAAAAAAGATTTCGCTATATCTGACCAAACCAATTATTACAACCAGAATCCAAAGTCGGAGACCCTTCTTGGTAAATACTTTCTTGTCGTTACAGTAAATCCAGATCGTCTATCGTTTTATTCTCCCCGAAACGTTCGTTAACTCGCCTGTTAAATTTTAAGCGTTGTACTTTGGCGACGAATTGACGTGTAAAACTTTTACGTCCCCGAGGCTGAATGCTTATTCCAAATGTCAGACATCAAACTTGTGAATACTGGGTCGTTTCCTAAAAATCCTTCCTCGTATATCTATACCACCTCTTGCATTAGAGAACCATTCGTCATGTGCAGCGGAGGCGATAAACCTTCTCGCGTCTCTCTTCAGCATCCATAGATGGCCCCTCTGAGCGTCTATAAAATCCAGCCATAAAAACTGAAAAACTCCGACGAAACGACGCATAAACATTCGACAGCGATACCCTTAATGAGATTGGCTCTCTAGAGGAATTTTTAAATCCCACCGTAAACTTTACGCCCTGATTATTTCTAACACGGCGTCGAATGCGTCCGTAAGACGGCCGAGGAATGCGAGGGTAAAAAATAAACGAGAGTTGTCGATTATGGAAAAGGGAAGTTTTGACGTCTCTTGATGAGTTCCGACCCTCAGTTAAACGCTTATACAATAATATTGTGAGTTTACGGGATATTTTGAAAATTATTATTTTCAATATAATGAAAAGTAAAGCATGAAGTCTGTAAACCTTAAAGTCATCTTGAATTAAGATATCATAATTTTTTTATACGCCAGTTCTATTCAGGTGAAAGAGTTGAGGGAGAGGGGATAGTTCTAAACGTTTAAATTAAAATTGAGTAAGATCCCAAAAGAGAAATCTGGGACGTAAGCTCCAAAATAAATTTACACACATTTCCAGAATGAAACAAAAAATACAATTAGAAAAAGGAGTTCTTGGTCAGCTTTATAGAAACCGCATTTTTACATTCTCAAAGATAGCGAATTATCTCAGAAGGAGCGGCAAACCAAATGTCCTGTCTGAAGCCCCTATAGTCTCGGCTGGAAGTCTCAATAGGCAACGTAAGTCAATTACAGAGACAGGCAACGGGAACTTCGTTAAAGGCCTGCCAGATTTAAGTAAATAATTACCAAAAGTCTCCTCTGACTTCTCGCGTTGCTATTTACTACCTCTTTGCTAACAGATAAACCCCTAACCCTAATTTAGAAGATCCCGAAAAGCTTTCGCGACTTCCGAAGCGATCCAGACACATTGTAAATTCATCACCAAGGAAAGTGAATATCCTGGTCGATGGTTTTCCATTAAAGATAAGAATTGAGTTATCAACGAATCCCGACATGTTTTATTTAAGCTCCGACTTAACAATTTTATCTCTCTATAATTATTACTGAGATTAGTAAACCGTGAATCTAGTAGGTACTAGTACGAGAAACTCCGCCATTTGAGCCGTTCTACTTCTATTTTTATCGACTTTAATTAAACAGTAAAGGGCTTTGGCTTTCCAAAGCTCATAATAGAAAGGAATTCTCGAGTAGTTTTCGAGAAGGAAATGCATTCGCGTCGAGTTAACAGTGCCCTTCATGACCATCCACGTTCTCGACAACCAAACGATTGTGGAGTGGAGTAAAATATTCACACCAAACTGGCGAGAAGTTTTGAAATTAACATCATGGTCCCGGTTAACTCTATCCAGATGAGCTTAGATTCATACACCGATTGGCCGTTTAGTTCGGACTGCACACTGTGGAGCGTATTTTCTTCTCAAACAACTTCACTTTGAACCTTTCAGAGAACAACTCGGCGTCCTTTTGGGCGGTTAAGATGCCGTATCGAGACACGTGATGGCTGATGCGAACGATATTCTAAATAAGCACGCGAGAGAAAGACTTTAAACATGCAAATGGCGTAATAAAAATGAAACAGCTCCCGGTTTACGTGTTTATTTATTCAAGCCGGAGAATTTTTTGAGAAAGACGATTTTACAGTACCGGAAGTTATGCTGGTGGTTATGTTAGGGTTCGGTGTTTTGTGGAATTAGCCATGTAAATCTTTTTAAACACACTATATAACCACTCCATATTTATTAGTGAAAGTAGAGTGAACATTTATATTTAGTCATTATTACAAGGGGTGTTTTTATACGTTTACGTAATCTTTAGGATCCAGAAAGAACTGTAATATTAAGGTTACAGTCTTGGGAAAAGCAGCAGGGCGTCGACCGTTCCTGCTTTCTATAAGAATTCTATGAATAAACTAATTCACCATAATAATGAAATTCATTTATAATTCTGGAATTACGGTCGAGATAATTTATATCACCTCGGTTTGCATATTTATAAATAAATCAACTGCCTGAGGAACAGTCTTCAGTTTCGAGTTAGTGAGACTAGGTAGAAGATAAATACCGAATATAAATTAAAATATTAAAACTTTGGGTTAAAAATGTAAAAAATGTCAAGCTAAGTGTATAAGTATAAATAATTAGTGTGCAGTGTGTAAATAAACAGGTCGCTATTTTTCTCTAATTATTATTTTTTTGTTGAATTTGAAATTACTTTATTGTCGAACCTCTCAACAGAAATCCATTATTACAGTAGGTAACTATATAATCTGGAATACTTATAATAAGAAGGACAATTATTTCCTTATTTGTAGACACTTAACTGTAGTATCTGGTATCATTGTCCTTAATACCCAAGTCAAGTTAGCCACGCTTCGGCCAGCCACGCTTTCGGCCAGGGGAAGGAATTCGATTAGATACATTTTTGGTCATTTTTTCACGTCTTAAATGGAAGATATTTGGTTTGTTTTTATTGATAATAAAATTAATAATTAGTAACATTTATTCGGACCTTTTTTAGCAAAAATTTTCAGTATTTTTTTCAGTTTCTTAAGTCCGTGGCCGAAAGCGTGGCTGGCCATTATTATGAATTTTCGGGATTTTGTGAGCTAAATTTCAGCAAAAATGATTTTTCAGTTTCTTCAGTCCGTGGCTGGTCATTATAATGAAATTTCGCACCTTTTTCAAAATATTCTCAACAAAAATTATTTTTCCAGTTTGTTTATGTCCGTCGCCGAAATCGTGAATGCGGCCAATATTTTTAAAATTTCTGTAATTTTTTAACAAAATTTCAGTAAAAATTAATTTTCAGTTCATTAAGTCCATCGCTGAAGGCGTGGCTGGCCATTATTTCAAAATTTCTGGCTTTTTTGAGCAGAATTTCACCAAAAGATAGTTTTTTCAGTTTATTAAGTCCATGACCAAAAGCGCGGCTAGCCATTATTATAAAATTTCGGATTTTTTACAAAATTTCAGCAAAAACAATTTTTCAGTTTCTTCAGTCCGTGGTCGAACCAGTGGCTGGTCATTATAATGAAATTTCAGGATTTCTTAAATAAAATTTGAGCAAAAACTATTTTTCCAGTTTATTAAGTCGTGACCGAAAGCGTGGCTGGCCGAAGCGTGGCTAACTTGACTTGGGTGTCCCTAATCAGGAGAGTTTGCAGGAAAATTTCCAGGTGTGAGGATTAAAAATTTTTAAAAGTTTTCTTCAGTCATTGTCCGATCCTGGATGTTTTATAGCGTAATTTATTCAGCAAAAAACCTTTCATATTCTAATCTAGACCTTGACGAACCATTACACTTAAAGGTACTACAATAACACAGTTATGGGACTCATGGGAAAAGAAACTAGAAATTCGTAGAATCTGCAAGATGGTGTCAATTTGAAAACATCGAACCCCAACAACCCGCTGCTACCTATAAAGTTGAAAAAAATTCTGAAAGAGTCGATTGTATTTTGGAAGGGACACATGTTAATGTCAAAATTGACTGTCACCCTCTATCACCACGGACTCAACTAAAAATTTCAAATAGAAAAAGGCTCTATGGAAAAAAGGAACTCATGTAGAAACTAGAAATTAGTACAATCTGCGTCAAGATGGTGTCAATTTGAAAGCATCGATCCTCAACAACCCGCTACTACCTATAAAGGCGAACAAATCCCGAAACAGGTCGATTTTGTTTTCGAAGGGGACTTAGGTATTTTAATTTACATTTTTTATCAACTCACGTTAAAAACTTCAAAGGGAAAGAGGGTCTTCATCATCCGTAACTCATCATTAGAAAGTTCTTTTCAGGAGAATATTTTTTGTGCTTTTTTTAGAACTGTTCCCTCAGTATGTATTCAAAAAAGAAGAATTTTTTTTCTTGAAAGGATCATGATTTCGAAAGTCATCCTGCAGTACTTATATGTCTTTCCAGAAAGATTCTCCTTATATAACGATCAAACTTGTATATCGCACGACTCCCCTCCCACCTTTTAAATAAATTTTTTCTTCTGTTTTTTTTTAAATGCTCGAAAAAACTTCTAAGTTCAGCAGGAAATCAGTGCTGTCTGTCTGTAATTCGCTATCAGTGCTGTCTATCTGAACGAGTCTTGCAATCGCTTTTGAGATAACTTCCCAAAGAGCTAGAGGTTTCAAACTTTATAAACATTGCTCAGAACTGGATGAAAATTCAATACTAACTCGCTTTTTTGTCTTCTAGTATGATGCGGTGCATATCTTACTAAATTTCAGACGAAAAAATATGTACTGGTGTTATTAGCTGCGATATTTGCGCGCTACTCAAAACTAAAGAGACATAGCAGCGTCTATTTATAGATGTTCGACGACAGATGACTGTGATCTCATCAATATTTTTTTAAATTGATTGTAAAATTTCATACAAATATAAAACTAAAAAGTAGAAATTAATTAATTCAATAAAAACAATATTTTAATACACGATCACATTTATAACGCGGACTAAAAAGTATAAAATAGTCATGGACATACTCGTAAGATTTAAACGACAAGAGCAGAGCGCGTGCAATAGATAATGGTAAGTTTTGTAGAGAGTAAAGTTGATTTAAAGTAGGATGCCCCTACTAGGAGACATACAAAGTAGAATGACATTGAACGTGTCAAATTCGACTACTATTTCCATAGCTATTAAAAATTATTGCATACTTTTGTGGTAGGATTCTTCATGTTTACTTTGTTGAGTTTAAGTGGCCTTATTAGTCAATTATTATACAGGGTGTACCATAAATACACCGACAAACTTTTTGGGGTAGTATGGGCGTCGAAACAAACATTTTTTGTCTCATATACATTTGTCCACAAACGCTTCGTTTTTGAGATACAATTTTTATTTCAATTTTTATTAAAAGGTATCTCAAACATTCTTTTGCCGATATTGTGGAAATTTGTGATATTTTTGTGTTATATATAAGTATATATTGTGTTATTTGCAGTAATAAGGAGCTCTTTTAGCCCAAGATAGGTTAAAATTATTATTAAATCCAGTGGCGTCCAAGGAGGCACCCTCACCATTATTATTGCAATAAAAATGTACGTCACTGACTTTTTTGAAATTTTGATACCTTTTTCAGATAAAGCAACTAAAAATTAAACTTTTATGTGTTTTGACTTTTCTTCGTATTTGTTGTCGTTTTCGAGAAAAAAGTAAAAGCATGTCGATTTTAATTTTAATGATTTTATTTGATCAATTTTTCGACATGCATTGAAACGGCTTCTATTTATTTTTTCTCAAAAACTAAGTAAGAAAAAATGTCAGGAGACAAAAAAGTTGTATTTTTAGCTGCTCAACCTGCAACAAAGATAAAATTTCTAAACAACTCAATGGTTTCAACTTTTTGCATTTTCTGTGCAATAATGTTGGTGAGGGTGAAAAAAATAACCATAAAAATGTTTGTTGAATCGGTACCTATATTTATGATACACCCTGTATAATTACATATATCCTTGCTATGACACTTAATCTGTCACTTTTGTCTTTGAAAAAGCGACAACGGCTACCTACTACTCATGATGTTCGTTTCTTGTATAGTTAAGACACTTTTCAAATTTTGTTCTTGTATTTTTTCCTGTCAAGGAGACCTCTTTTAAGTCTTTCAATTGCGCTTATTGAACTATTTTTGACAACCATAATGTTTTAAAATCGATGAACAGAATACGTCTCTTTTTTACTTCGGACACAGGGGCTAGCTAAACCATCATTGTCATGTATGTCGGATAACGTGTCGAGAGTGAGGTCCGGTTTGTCAGTATCGCAGCCGAGTGTCAGTTCTGGAGTCGAACACTTGTTTCTGAAGCGAGTGATTAATGTCGGCTATGGAGGCGGCGGCGGCATCATCATGTCTCCCGTTCATCATACGCCCGCCCGATAGAAAGCGAAGCCGGAGATCTCGCATCGGGAGGATCAGGAGGCGTTATCTCTAACCTTGTCTTGGAACGTCGAATCCAGAGATTGAAACGTTATTTTATTAACATTTTTTCAAGGATTTTTTTATACAATGTCCTGGAAGACTAACAGCAATTTGTATAAATCGATATAACAACTCGAATTAGGAAAATCGGATGTGACAAGCAGACAACTCCCAGACTTTGCATAATGATTCCTTTTATATAGTACATACCTATACCGTATACGGAACTCTAATACATAGAAGTTGGATTCAGAAAGGCGTCGAAAAGAATTATTTTAAGAGGATTGGTGACTTTTAGGTAGGTACTCGACAAGGATTAAATAAAAACCTATGGATGAGAAAGGACTTATGGAGTCAACTGGTTCAAATCTTTTGAATTAATTCACACATTGACTATAACAATTATTCAAAGGTAACGTTGTTACCCCCCACAAAAGAAGGTTATGAAGGAAGATTATCCATCTCTGTCAGTTTGTAACATTATCGATTCGCTTAATCTTTGTTTTACTCGTGGTTAACGGCTATTCATCGCGTTACTGACATCTTGTTAATTAAAACTGCATCGCGCACGAGATTCTATGATATAGGAGAAAGCGGGTATTATTTAAAATACCGTGATCGGACATCTCTCTATCATCATGGTATTGACCGGTGGTATAAAGGGGGAAGGATTATATATATTGAGGAGAATCGCAATGAAGCGAGATATAGTAACAAACAATAATTTTGACTAATACTTGTATTATTGTTCAACTGTTTTTGGAACCCTTCACACTTCCTTGTTTAGCACAAAGTGATTAGACCCTTCTTCCAAGTTTACCACAATATTCAAAATACTTTTAGCTTGTAGTTCATACATTCAGACAAAAACCACTATAATTTTCATTAATATCATTACGAAGTTTTCACCCACAACCCCCCATTTGAATAATCCATTTCCGGTAGTTCTTGCCCGAATTATATTTATTTTGTATCCACATAGCCATTACAATAATCCCAGGACAATTTTTTATTGGTCAATGTATATCAGAAAGGAAAAGCTAAAGCCTGTAATATATTAGTGAACACATGCATTAGTAATATGTAAATGTAAATGTAATAGGAATATGCAAACAGCCATAAAATAATGGTGCTTTTATCTGACCTTACCAGTCCCGGCTTTCGATTAAAATCGGTCACGTTATAGGTAGGCGACAATTTTCTTGAGAACTGCACTCACTTGAAAAAAAAAGTAAACCCACCTAATAATGGCCATAAAAAATATATTTTTATCTTCTTTATTTCTCCAACGATAATTTCCACTGCTTTATCAACACGCCTCCGGCGTTGCCATATCTCACCGTCGCCCTCCCTATAACTTACCTACCCCATCCATAACTCGCGACTGGGGAGCAAACCGGGAGCGGCGGAGTCCCGGAGGCGGATGGATGATTTATCGAGAGGCGGCGTAGCTTTAGAACCGTCACAAACAGAACCTTTATATAATAATATATCTTTATATATTGACGGAAACCGCTGTGCATTAGGCATTATGCCCCATATCTATACCTGACGAGGCGAGAGGAAGGGGTAAAAGGTTAATGGTTGTCGGCCGGAGTGAGAGCTTCATTAGCGTGTCTTCAAGGACATGAAATAGGTCTTGTGGTAGGGGTGATATTGCGCTAATGAGCCGATACATGTCGCCAAGTGTCCGAAGCAATTTGCTCCTGTTATATAAGGGAGGAAGGGATAATGTAGCAACAATTACAAGCGAGAACAAAAGAAAATTTAGTCGATTAAATTGTAAGGCTACCTGGAAATTTAAAATTTAAATGCCGTTCTGGATAGAAAAGATTTCGAATTGATCTATTATTGACGCGTCTAGTTCTTCAAGCAATGGCTCTTAATATGAATGTTTATGAGGTAAAAGCCTACGTCTTTATTTACAGAATCTTTCCTTGCTTGAACTTATCCTATCCACATAGGTAACTATAATGATAACAAAAAAATGGTAATGGATTAAAAGAATGGTACAAATCTAAGCAACGAAAAAAAAAGAACAAACAGTAGGTGCTGTATTATTCTCTAATTTCTACGAACCAATAAAAAAGAGGGTTATTGCTTTCTCTCGTTCCAGTCCGGGAGCTCTTTAGATTTGTTCGCAACAGAACCAGACCGGAGAAAGCGTCACGACTTAATATCCCCTGCAAACTTGTTATAAATTTGACGTAATGTTATACTTCCTAAACTTGACATAGCCTTGCCCTACGTTGTGTAATTTTAATTTTTCAGACCATCCTAATCCTAAATATACAGGGTGATTCATTAAGAATGGACAAAATGAAACAGGGTGATAGAGGACCTCAATACGCATCGATCTAGCCCCAATATGTGTCATGGTTTGGGAGTTATCATCATTCAAGTATATTTCCAGAAGAACCTGATTTTACATAGACAAAATTAAAAAAGTGATATTCACTGCTCAGATTCCATGCATTAATCCATCTCAATAAATTCTTGTAAGCAGGAATATTCTTTATAACACACCAATTCCTTTTAATGACCCCGAAGAAAAAATGTCCGCCAAGTCATAGGACCTTGGAGGTTGTAACGTACATTTCGTACGTACCGGCTAGATGTCGGTAACACAGAGACGACGGCAGGCGCGCGCAGTTCGTGAGTGACAGTGGTTGTTAGTGCATCGACCAACTCGAGTCGTAACCTCGACTGTCAAGTTGCAATGAGGTGCGTTTCAGCATCATACCTGCGTTTTCACGCTTTTTCTCTCCTGGAATTCGCTAAAGGAAGGTCGGTTCCGCAAAACACCTGAAGGTTCCTGAAATGGCGTCGTGAACTTTCACGTTAATTATTGTTAATTATTATAAGCATCGCCCACGTTTTTGGCTTGCTTTTTCCAACGGATCACATTTTTACCTGGAGGCACATTTTTACCTGGAGTCCACATTTTTTGTTCCGGGAGGCTATCTTATTCCCGGAGGCACCTGCCTTTTCCGTGCCAAGCAGATTGTCCGGAGCCAAGCAAGAAGATCCAGGCCACTTCCAGCTAGACTTCTGAAGAGCCATACGAAGCTAAGTGCCTTGTAAACATCATACCAAGTCATTCGACTAGCACCGCCCACTCTTGTTATTTTTTTTACTATCTGTTAACCGTGCTCAAGAGTGTGGTATTCATACTTGTGATATTTTATATTTTAATAAAGAGAACCTGTTATTCTGCTGACCCGCTTGTTATTGTTGACCCTCTTGGACTAGCGACTCAACCTACGACCCTTGTTTTCGTGTCTCATGCTCTCAGCGACTATTTTTCCCCTCTAAGGGTTAAATAGTTCGTTTCAAGGTCATGTTATCGGTCCTACGCCCCCAATCCACTTGTCAATCCACTCACATTTTATCGCGTAATGGCTTGGAGCTCCATCATTTTGGTAGAGGAATAGAGATGATCCTAACTTTTTTGGTCACTTTCTTTGGACGGGCAAGTCCAACTTTAGTGGAAATGGTACCCTCATTTATTTTGATTCGCCGTCACAACTTTCAGCACAAGTTTAGTGTTAATCTATGGGCTGGAATTTTGGACAGACAAGTTGATTGAACCATTTGAGTTACCTGCCGCCATCACGCGGTGAATTATATCTAAAACTACTGCAAAATGAGGGCCCATTCTTCTGTAAAACATAAATTTACAAACAAGACAGCGAATGTTTCTCCCAAATGATGGAGCCCCAAGCCAATACGCGATAAATCTAAGAAATTTTCAACCAAAATTTTTCTGACAGGTGTTGTTTTTTTGACATTACAAGGAGTTAGTGTATTATAAAGACTATTCCTGCTGACAAGTATTAAGAACCAAGTTGGCGAAATCCAAAGAAAACCAAGAAATAATAACAGAAATGCGTTAAGAAGGTTCAAAATAATTTTTCTAAGAAGATGTCATAGGTGTATTGTAGCTGGAGGTAGCCATTTCGAACAGTGAATGTGACGAGTCCATTTTGTCTTTCGTTCTATCGATATTTTACATTAAAGAAATTGTTTACAATGTTGCGACATGTAGGTAATTAAATCTGAGCAGAAAATATCGCCTTTTTCATTTTGCATAATTGCTTTTATGAGAACGAACAGGACTAGCTCAATGAAATTTGAAAAACTTTTTATTAGTAGGTCGTCATGTTATTTGTAATATTCCAAAGTATTATTTGTAGAAATGGGGTTTCCGGTAAAAATTGGTTAATAAATGAATGAACAAGCATGAAATAAATGTAATTTGTTAACATTTTTCGTTATGAAGCTGTAGTTTCTTCACCACCTTACCTTTCTAGAACAAGTAAATGTCGAATGACACTTTTCGCCTTGCCTTTTCTTCTCGTTTTTCTTTTTGTCATCTGTATCACTACAAGCACAGGAACTTCCTGACCATGTTTGTTGTAAAGCTTGGACAAAGAACACATTATTCAGGTTTTTGTACCACAAATTTATTTGCGTAAAACTCCACTTTATCTGCAATCTAGCTTTAGCACAGAGCTTCAATAATATTTGGGTGCTTGTTAATGTTGACGAGAATTCACGTAAAATCACCGTCTCAGACCAACCGGTCTGGTTTGCGTCGTGTCAATTGTCAATCAATTGTTCTTCTTAGAACCAAAACTCTTGAGTTCGATGAAAACCACGATGTTTCAAAACCAATAATAATTGATTGAGATCTTGAAGTAAAAGTAGCGCCGCGCGGCGGCCGCGATGAAACTAAAATCAGCGCCTGGCGAGTGTGCCATTCCAGAGCGGCCAGTGTATACACAGTAACCTACCTCATCGTGGATTTAATAATAAAGAATACCACCCTCAATTAACTCGATAAATATTTACATCATTACATTATTATTTGCAAACTATAAATTTTAACCAATATAAAAGGAAAACAATAAAAAGGGAAAGCGTAGGCTACAATTAATTATTGTGTAAATGTAGACTCAGATGCCGAATTCGCACAATTGCCGAGAAGAATCAACAATCGTAATCGTACGATCCGTGCAGGCGGAAATGCTATAAACGCCGAAGAGATATAAATGAAATGTTTACAGATTAAAATTGAAACATTTATTCACTCGCATTAAAAGGAAATGAACACCTGAACCCGAAGGCCTGAACTGAGAAAATACAATGAGCAAATAAATCCAGGAGAACATAAAAAGATTTTAAAAATGTATTCCAATAAATATGAAAGTTGGGAAACTGTTACCAATCACGATAGATAGTCTGAGAAAATCGCGACTTAAAATTGAATTATACTTTAATTGAAACAACTCACGTCATAAATAAAGGATAAGAGAGCATTGTATCAAATATAGCATTTATCAATAATTTCACAATCGATCAGGAAATATATTTATTTTTCTGTTTTACCATTCCCCTCAACCATTCCCTATAAAAATGATATGATTTATTAGCGTGAATTTTTATTAATAAACGACGTGACATTTTTTTTTTTAAAAGCTGGAGAGCAATGGAGCCCCCACTTTTAATCAAGATTCCCAGGAAAAACTTTAGTTTTAGAAACTTAAAATTTAGACTTCGAATTGTGGATAAATGCCCAACAGAACGGAGAATAACATGGAAAAGTGCAAGCTGATTGCGGCAGTATTAAACTCAGATATTCTGTACGCCCACCGTGTGGTGCACATAGAGAAAAATAATATGTTGTCTCTGGTGGTGCCAAATTTTTGAAGTTTAAAAAATTCAACATAGACACTACCCTTGGAACTGTTGGTCTCGGAAATAAATCTGACAGCTGGAAAAACCGAAGCAAAATGAAAACGCATAACATTCCAAACTGCCTAGAGAAAAGTGGCATTTCTTCGAGGAAGAAAAACTACTCTACCATTTTAATGAAAATTTCATGTCAGAGGAGATAAATTGTAACCTTGTTTTAGAGATACAGAGAAGTAAAGTCATATTTCGAGCGAAGGGTTGCAGGGTTTTAGTGTCAATTTTTCTTTAAAGTGTCGAATTTTTCAAAACGATTGTTTAACACGCTCGTCAACTTAAGGCCTCTTTTGCATTAAGTTTCCATCAGCGCATTCTATTTAACAGGCTTATGACAAAATCGACCAATCGTAGTTATAAACATCGCTATTTCTCTATAACGGGTAATTCACGGAATCTACAGGGTGTTTATGAATACACATGTTACAAACTAAAAGGGCATGTGGTAGGAAATGCAAAAATAGGCGAAAAATTTCCTGCTGGTGTTGAAGTTCTTCGAAAAATCTAATATTTTTTGAATATCTAATAATTGGCCGATCAGAATAACTGGAAATTTTTACAGTTGTTGTGCTAATAATTTAAGTGCATGATTTGATACCCTCAAAAAAAAAAAAGTTTATTCCAGTGACGGAGATCTGGGTATGTCGTTACCTTTTTCTTTAATATTAATTTCCACGCCACTGACTTTAATGCAAATATGACATTTTTGGCAGATATACCTCGCGTTGTTTAGAGGCGAAAATTCACCCTAGTTTTTGTTGTAGGACGCACTGTTTCCGAGATACTTCACAATGTTTGAACCCCTACAAGGTAAAATATCATAAAAATCAATGCTAAATGAGTATTTCCAGAAATTAATCATTTTTGTACAGAAGCGCTGAGGTTAAGTTCGAACAGTTTAAACTGTAAATTGCAAAAAAAAACACGGAAATTCAAACTATAAATTTACAGTTCAAACTGCTTAAACTTAACCTGGCAATGACCTGACACTTCAAAGCGTATACTGAGAGGCCCAGTCAGGCCACCCTCAGGTGAACTATATCTCCTTTGGAAATATAATAAAGTATGTCCCAACCGAGGTCCTAACTAAAATACACAAAAAAATACTAAAACAGTTCAGTTTTACCCTTAAGAAAGACCAAATTGGTTTGTAGTTTCAAAATTATGTTTGCATTCTTCTAGCGCCCAGAGACACCCCTTCAAAAAATAACAAGAGAGGTCGAGTGACACTTCATTTTCATGCTTTCTTTTTCCAAATTTGGACGAAATCGAAGATTTCCGGAAGGGCAAATTTCTGTTGGGTTATCCTGCATTGTTACGCACATTATAAACTGTAAATTTACAGTTTGAACTGTAAATTATGAAAAAAAAAATGACGAAAAACGATGGCAGCTAGCGCTTCGTTTGTAATTAATGTTTCTATGAATGCTTAGTTTTATCAGTTGCGATGTTTTTTATGTTTAAGTATATTTTTTAGTTAAGAATTTCAATGAAACCGAGTGGTAATCAGTTTCAAAATTTTATTTTAGCTCTCTTGTAAAACTGTCTTGTGCCCATGTGGCTCTTTTTGCCATAAAATCAATGCTATTGGACACCGTACATTCTTTCAAGTTTCAAGTATGTATAACAAAATGAGCCATCTTAATTGTGCAAACTATGCAATTAATTGTGCACAAAGCCTGTTCATTATTTTATGGCAAAATGTGCTATCGGTAACATAGTACGTTTTAACTCAAGACTAGCCTCGGAAGAAGGGGTTAGCTAAGCTGAAGAACGTTCTGCCATGAAGAAATTTTTCATTAGTACTGAGAATATTGTACGTGCAAAGGCGATCTAATATTCAAGAACATTTTGCCAAAACACGACCATTGGAGCCAAAATATGACCAATAGCTCTATGATACTTTCAAGGTAGATAGAACGTTTTATCACGCCAACATTAATTGTGTAAAAAACGTATTTCCATAAAATTTACCACATAGCACCGTTTGCCATACAACCACGGCGTTATTGAAGCGTGTTGCATTACAAAAACTTGCATGAGTTCCTACATTGTGGAATATATTGAAAACAGTGCGTTCTCCAAAAAAAGATGATCCTCCAAGCAAAGGATGACTTTTCTCCTCTAAACAAAAAGCGGTATCTACCAAAAGTAACAAATTTGTATTAAAGTCAGTGGCGTAGAAATTATTTAATAAAACCGGTAACAAAACATCCAGATCTCCGCCACTGGATTGAATAATTTTTCATTGGGAGTATCAAATCATTTGTACTTTATTATTTGTAGTATAACAACTACTGTTAAAAATTTAGACTTATTCTGAAAGTCTCTGATCTTACTCTGATCAGCCAATTTTTAGATACTGTAACGGGATTTTCGGTACGGTAGAGATGATTACCCAGGGATGGATAATTGCCCCCTTTTACCCGTGACAAGTCAATTAGAATAATAAAAATCTTTATTTACAATTACGATATTTACACATATTAAATCGATATTTACCTATTAAATATTAATACGATATTTACCTATTAAATCAATATTGTTGAATCCTGAACAATGTGGGCCGGCTCTCGTCCCCCTGCAGGCCGCCTAATTGGCGGGAGATATCTGCGTCGGTACACGCACCTCTGTTAATTGGTCGGTCGGACGGACGATTCACCTCCGGCTCCGCTGCGTCAGTAGCTCCCTTACCATCGCACGCTGCGTGTCGCATCTGCTGCTGCTGCGGCCTCCGGAATACGCGACGTGACGGGATTGCCGGATCGACAACTCATTACATTGCGATCCGACGTCTGGTTTACTTGGCCCTCAATACAGACCAGGCGTCGTCTGAAAGGATCCGCCGGGACTTCACTACAGCCCCGGTTGATTCCCTGTTATGACCGGCAGTCGATAAGAGCTCAGTTCACTCTCATCGATCTCCCGACGTCCAGTTACAGCTAGGCTCGACTCATTTCATCGTCCTGCTGTAGCCGGCTGGGTAATGGACGGAGTGCACTCATTACATGCCTCCTGCTGAAGACCTCCTAGCTCAGTTCACAGGGAGGGAGAGTGGTTCTCGAGTCAGTTCCTCGGATCCATCTGACCTGCTTCTCCGTTGGCTCTGCTTATATAGCCGGTGCCGGCGGAGATATCTGCTAATCACCTCTGTAAAAACTGTATCCTTCTGATAGACCCCTCGATTAATTAAAATAAATAATAATTAACTACGAATGCCTTGGAATTCGTTACAATACATAATATTAAAAAAATATTAAATTTTTCGAAGAACTTCAACTAAAGTCTCTCGCAAACTAAAGCTCCAACTACCCATGAGCACAGGAAATTTTTCACCTATTTTTGCATTTCCTACATGCCTTTCAAGTTTCTAACACGTACCTATTCATCAACACCCTGTATAATCCTTAGATATTACTATTGGAGATTCTGATAACACCCTGAAGTTCAGATTTTCAAGGATATTTAATGAAAAAAATGCAATGCCTTAATTAAGTGCGTTACACTCTGGTTACATACAGGGTGTATCGTTAATATGCCGAAAAAATTTAAAGAGAGATTCTCTGATCAAAAATAAATAAAACATTTCAAACAAAAAGTTTTTGACATACAGGGTGTAAAAAAGGGTAATTTTTTTCAGTTTTTTGACGATATCTCGGGAACCGTTCGAGATGCAGAACTCAGCTTTTGTACATATCTTATGGTTAATATTAGCTAATTTTGATTGCCAATTCAGTTTGTTTCAAATGTCAATGGAGAAATATTTAAGGGGTGCGCGACATTTTAAATCACCAAAGCTTTATATGCAAAAAAGGTATTTTTGGTCAAAAGTGAGAGAAAAACGAAAAAACGGCCATTTACGATGAAAAACTCGCTTTAGATGTTTCAAAACATGTGCCGGAAAATGAAGAGCAAAACACTTCGCTAAATCCGAGGCTAAATCCTAGAATCTCCGCCAATAGCACATGAAAAAACTGAATTGGCATATTAAAGAGGTAGCTAATATCAATGATATGAAATGTACAAAAGCTGAGTTCTGTATCTCAAACGGCTCCCAGATATCTTCAAAAACCTGGAAAAATTATATTTTTTTGACACCCGGTATCTCAAAAACATGGTGCATTTACGAACACACGTTAATGGGAATTTTTTTACCAAAGAATCTCCCTTTAAAATTTTTCGCAATATTAAAGAGCGTACCTATATCATGTATAATACGCCCGTTCCAGTTTTATTTTCCAATCCTCTTAATTTTTTCTGGGATTTTCTAATTAAATAAATATTGGGAGTAAGTACTTATCATTAATGAGTTGGAAAAGTCAACTGATACCCACGCGATGGCTATCATCATTTAAATATTCGTAAAATATAGACTGACATTTTGCAGAAAATTCGTTTTCCCTGAGAAAGAGTTTCAATCATATTCGCGATGGTAGATAGGAAATGATCCGCTGAAATATTACGTATTGTAAACGGCTCTGGCATAGAATACGATTTGAGGCTTTTAACTTCTATTCGACACCGCGATGCCGTTATGGAAACTGATGAATATAAGAAATCATCCAGAAGGCCTCGAAGATCGATCATGCTTTCACTCGGAGCCTCCTGGATTTGTGTGTTTGTTTACTTGAGCTCTTCTAGTCAATCTCAGATAATCGATCTTCTAACGAATTTTCACTGTTAGCCTTCGCCGCCGATCGTCGTGGAACAAGAAAACTCGCACCTGCTCGAAGACATATTTCCCCGCATTGAAAGAAAATAAGAAGAATCTGGTCACATCGTCTCGAGTTCGGTGTCTCAAATTCCAATTGAATTTTCTCGAGTAAAAAAAATAATTCAATTATTGAAGGAATTATAATCCTATCGTTACGAGAAAAAAATTATATAATACACTTTCGTTTCAGGTTTCAGGGGGGATAAATTTCAACAAGCCCAATCTCTCTTCAGACATGATTAGAGACGTTTTAACGGGGGATTTAGAGACTTATAGAAATGAATACCCTTACATTATCTTAGAGCGCATGGTATTTCGCAGGCAATTTCTTACATTGCTCAGCAAGGATCCTGGAATTGAGATGGAATGAAAGTCAATTGTTGGGGGAAAATGAAAATATCTGGTAGCGTCGAAGACAATGAAAAATAACATGGATAAACAATCTCTGAAGTAATTTGAACCGGTGCAATTTTATTTCGTATTCTTACCATTGTCATTGCAGCGCCTTAGCGTCCCTGGAGCCAATTTCAATAAGCAATTTAAAAAAGTCTTTGTTGACCTTTCTATTTAAATTCAAACCTACAATATTAATCTCTTACAATAATCTCGGAGACATAAACTTCAATACTCAAAGCAAAATAAAGCAGCCATGAATTTCTATCACTGAAAAATGTTGTTTTTAAAATATTTTATGATCTGGACTAAGGCCCAGTCAGTTGCAAAGTATCCTAAATATTTTAATAAAAAAATTCCCATCCGGATTCAATATTAAAATATAAGCCCGTATTGATAAAGAGAAAACATCTAAAGAATTAGAGAGCAAATATTTAGTCGCCAAATTCCGTTTTTGATCAAGTTTCAGACTCGAAATACACAAAACTCCGGTGCTTTCAGACGTAAATTTCACTGATCATTACAGATTTCAATTTAATTTGTCCTCACGCCCGACGATCATTGCATGGGTAGCGAGCCACATCAGTTGTCTGATCCAGAAAGCCTTCGCAGTTTATCGAGTTTAGATAAAAACGAATCGAATACGTTCAAACAGTCTCGTCTTACTCATATCTTGTCAGTTGAAAGACTCACTCATATTTATTTGGGTACGTGGACGTTTCAAATTTAAAAATGACGAAAAATATCGGAAGACTGTTTGTTCGAATAAACAAAAATATGGGTAGTAAGTAATATAAAAACGATCAGGCAAGGGCAAATACAGGACAAAAAAATATATATTATACAGGTTGTTCGTTTTTTGGGTTTAACATGGGGATCTCAGTTATCTTAAGATTAAACTTAAAAAAAAATTAAATTTTAAATGGTGGAAAAGTTACCCAATTTCATGCTTATGAAGAATCGGAAACTACAATTTTGAAAAAGACAGTCATTACATACTGAAATATGCTGAAAAAACTGAAAATTTGAGATTTCTTATTTTTGCCATATCTTTTTTATTAACAAAAATAAATGAAATTTTTTTGTGGGTTTACAGGAGGGTTCACATCAGCCGTCATGAGCGATCTGTTTGACACTTCACACATTTTCAAAGCTGACTAGATCCCACAGTTATCAAAGCCCACTATTGTTTTTCTAATGGGTATCTTTTTTATATCATTCGGTATTAAAAATTTGAAGGAAACCAAAAATCTATCACATTAAAAAAATGCCTCAAAATTCTTCTTTTTCTGGAAAAAATTACGTTAACCATAAGGCAAGCGATGTCACATCATCTTGTAACGTCATATGATGTCATTCGGCGAAAACACTTTTTTTTTGAAAAAAGAAAAATAAAATTTTGAAGAATTTTTTTTAATATGACAGATTTTTGATTTCTTTGATTTTTTTAATTCGAATCACATAAAAAACAATATGGTTGTCATAAGGGAAACGAAAGTTGACTATGGAAACTCTCTTTAGGATCTAGTCGGCTTTGAAATTTTTCGAAATGTCCTTTGAGAGCTCTTGACGGCTTATGTAAACCTACAAAAAATAATTCATTCAAAGATATCGCTAAAATAAGAAATCTCAATTTTTAGGCTTTTCAGCAGAGTTCAGGAGGTTATGGTTGAATTTTTCAAAAATTTAGTTTCAAATTCTCAATACGGTTAAAATTGCGCAACCTTGCCCCCATTGCTTAAGCTCCTTAGGTACTTATTAAGATACTTAGGTACTTACTTATTGTTTTAATCAACTAGTTCTACGAGGAAACCATGCCAAGACACCTGAAATCAAATAAAAATTATAATTATAATTTTATAATAATAAGAAGAAAGGAGCTAAGTAATTACAAGAGATAAATTTTCTGTAAACCTCATTAATTATACAAAAAAAGATTTGGCTTCTGTGTTTGATAGATCTAAAGAAATAATGGCGAGCCATCGGCTTTAGAAATGGCTTTACATGCCGTACCAACGTTAAAGCCGCTTCCTACAGCGCGGAATTTGGCGAGCCACCGGCTTGGTAATTTCTTTTCATGAATGCCAAGTCACGCGCCGTTTGCAGCCTTTACTTCTTTAAGTCCAACCGAGAAGAACGACGAGCTGTGAGCCACGAGCCGAGTCTCCGAGCCTGATCATTCCCACTATGCAAGTCACAAGCTCTGGCTCGCCCGTGCCAGGGGAAGTCGGAATTTGTTTTCTTTTCACATTGTTGATATTCTTGTGTACCTATACCTAATGTTTTACTAGGATCCTATAGTTACCTTACGTAGTTACCATGGGGGAGCCTTGTTTATAAATTTTTGTTTCAAACAGGTAAGTTTAATTTGAAAACTAAAATTGAAGTTGGTAAATCGCATGATACGAAAAGTAGTTAACTAGTTGCCAGTACAAATTCACTTTATCTGTGTAGTTTTGCAAAATTTATACCTGGATTACTAAAGTCCGTATTCATCAATTTTGAATATTATTATTTACTGAATACCCTATGATGGTCAAAGCAGTAAGCAGTTTTCGCACAAAAAGATACAATAAAATAACTAAAGCCGAAAACCCTTCCCTCAGAACTCACCACCTACCAATTTCGCCTTCGTTTCCATGGACTTTGAAATCCTTATGCGCTCATAATCACATGAAATGAGGGGCAGAGAGCTCTTTATAAGTCTTTGAAAGGATGACACACAGACAAAGACACAGTCAAAGCAGCTCGTAATTTATAAATAATTAATATCCAAATAAGTGTAATTGGAAATTTAGCAATTCCTGGAATAAAGCCGAGCTCGGGTCATTTAGGGCCGTTTGCATGTCTTTTTCAACAATCCAGGCGATGAGAACATCGTGGATAATGAATCCAATCCGCCGAAGATTTATTACTTATTAACAACTACAACGAAATCAATATTTTCATTTTCAAGAAAATTTTCATAGAGTGCTTACGAGTGCTTATGAGATATAGTACCTATATCACGAAAAAACTATAGTCGTTGATAAGTTGACAAAATTAACAAAAGTTGTGGCAACTTCAATTACGGTTTTTTCATGTAAAATAATTTTTACTTACAACTATACTTTCATGTACATTTTTTTGCACTACCTTACCGAACTAACCGCTTTGCAGGCTACCTAAAAGGTTGCGAAAGCTCACTTCTCGTACGTCGTCAAAGGCGACGGTTGTGAAGTGATTTTCATGCGTATTGATGCTTAATTATTAAAAATTACTTTGGATCGAGAAATAAAGTGAAAAGATTCGAACCGGTCACCTCAGCGTAAAAACTCGAGCTCTAACCAAGACGGAAATTTTCGGGTTCATGGGAGTCGATTCCCAAGTGATAGTTCACATGAGAACCGCTGAACCGTATTCTTTAACCAATCGTTCTTCGCTTCACACGGCGATCTAGGGAACAAACTTCCGTCACTTATTTACGTGGAAAGTGTGAATGTTCCAACCAACCGGGAAAGTGGAAGCAAAAGAATTAAAGTATTGTTACGAATAAATAAAAGGGTGCATTCTGTATTAGAAAGTGGGCGGGACAGAGCAACGGTAGCCATGAGTGAGTTATCGACAGGCGACGGCCCCCAGTTCTGTGCTGACCGGGGCGCGTGGTGGGGGGTCAAGCCGGACGCTTCCACCGGTAAGCGACCAACAACAGTCTGACGTCCTATACACTTCTGGATCCCTGATACCCCGACGGAATGATCTCGCTGAAAACCACGGGAAATGAATGGAAAATTCTGGTCATTTCCTGTGGAGAAGTTCCAGAAATGGATGTTTGTATGTCTGTAAGCCGAAGGTCTAGGACGGGAATATTCTCGAGATCTTTCTCTTGGATTTGTTTGGGAACTCGAAGCGAGCCGTCAGCAAACCCTCCAGAAGCTACTTCCAGAGGTAGGGATGTCCTATAAATAGCCAGCAAGCAGGCGAACTCAGGCAGTTTTAGTCTAGCAGTGTGCGAAGAAACAAGCGAAAGAACCAAGCGACTAGTGGCGATATAGAACAGTGCGGTATTCCTAAGTGACTAGTGAAAAGTAGTAAAGTGTTATAGACCAAGTAAAGTTGTTGTGTATAAGAAGTAGTGATATTTGTACATTGTAATCTGAAATTCTTGTGGACATTAAATAAATAAATTAAATAGTAAATTTGTGTTTCCCAATTATCCGTCGAGCCTACGGTTAGGAAATCCGTAACAGTATGATTAGATGTCATATCAAAGGGATATGAAATTGGACATGTTCTTGTTGCGCAAGTTCGCGCGTGTTCAAGGATACGATCAACATAGCAGAGAATGTTCTAATAAGAAGTTTGCATGGGAACTATCTCCGGTGACTCCATTCCTACGAACTCGAGAATTGCCGTCCAAGTCGGCCATAGTGTTGAAGTTATTCTCGTGAACTATATCATGTTCTCTAACAGTTTATCACTTCAGATTAGGACTATACATATACAATCTCCAATTTGAATTTATCATTTTTTTAAAAGCATTTGAAAAGAAAATTATTGGAAAATTTATAATAACAGAGTAATCAATAATTAGAATCCCGGTTTAAAATCAATATGTTTACAAAGTTTAACCTCTACGGATAATTATTTAGTTTTTGTGATTGTGATTTTGCGCTAGACTCAGACAATTATTATTATTACCTCGATTGAGTTGATATGAAACTTCATGGTGTAGTTCAAATCGACTTGACAAAGGATCTGTGTCACGTCTTACATGATATCAGTATTATCTGCATATCTCGGAGTAAAAGCCTTATATTGACTTTCCGTCATCCCGTGCTTCTGTCGTCTTTTTAATTATCAACTCTTCATAACTGTTGAAAGGCAATTAAGTTATGCTCTCTCACAGTCTTATCCCTCGCATTTACCGTCTAAAATTAATCCGGGGTTCGCTTCGTGCTTTCTGTGTATTTGTCTCGGTTATCAGCCCCTTGTCAAAGACTTTGCTATACCTCAAGATCATTTGATCAATTGTTGGCAGTAACTGACATTACTGAAAAAGTCATTTCGAAGAAGCGGCAAGCAGAAGATTTTCCTCGAAACATAAGTTTCCATACTTGCCGCTTCTGATTTGAAAACGAGCCACCCTTAAATATTCATAAATAAAACGAAATTTAAAAAATAGGAACGTATAAACACTACCTAAAATTAACGTCTCGCCAAGAGTGTTTTTGTTTTTTTCAGTGAGGTTTTCAGGCACACAAACGTTTCATAAAAAAAGGTACCACTAACGCTCTACCACCGATTCCCTGAGTGAAAAATATGACGATTTAACCGAAATTACCTATGTCGAAAAAGGCACTTTTTCCAAGATACAGCCTTTAGAAGAAAGTCAACTAAATACCTACACGTTTTTCAGAATAAGTCAAAAATGAATTAACTGAGAAACTTCAAAATTTCCACGCCTACTTACTATTGATAAAACCAATAAACTGGACATCGTTTCACAGCCATTGACAGAATGTTCCTGTTTTTGATGTCACCCCTCATCTTTTACTCTAGAACTTTTTATCCGCACGCCACTGATTGATTCTGTATTTTTTATTCAAAAAGTATCTTTTTGTAAAAGTATCTTGCATCGTGTTACCGTAATTAATTTTCTTATGATAGACCTACACTACTGAAAACGTATTTTTGTGAAAATATATTTTTTAATTTAAATAATAATTTCAACAACAACGTCCCACCACAGTTGCCTGGGTTCAAAATACGCCCATTTAACTGAAATTATTTATGTCTAAAATGGCCCTTTTTTTTCAAGATGAACCTTTGAACTGAGTACACATCAATTTCCAAAAGAAGTAAAAAATGAATTAAATGAGAAACTTCAAAATTTCACCGCCTACTACGACAATTCTCAAGGTGTGATGTGAAAAAAATCGTTTCTATGAAATAAAAATTATTATTTTAATTAAAAGAGATTTTCAGAAAAACGTTTTCGTGGTGTAAGTCAATCATTAAAAATTAAAATTTGGAAAACCATGCAAGATAACCAAGCGAGAGCAAAAAGTAGGTTATAAAAGTTTCTTGAAATAAATCTTCTGAAACAAATAATTGAAATAAAACAAAAATCTTTCATAAAACACCCTATTTCCAAAAGTAAGCCATTTAGGACCTATGCTTATTGGACTTTTTATACAAAAAATGTCCGGGGAATATCCTGAAACCTGGATAACTAAAAAAGTAAATTTTTTTTTAATAATAATTAATGGTAGGCCCCCCCCCCCCCCCCGAGGTCCCCCCTGATTTAATTTTTTCAGTAGGAAAGTATGATTTCTTCGGAAAATGATTTTGTAATATTTCTAATAAAAAAAAAATCATAACGGCAAACGGTAGGTAGGTACTTAGGTATATCAGCACGTATGGCATTCGTTTATGACAGGTGACCATGGCCTAGTTGACAACCTTCCAAACTGATGATCGAAAGGACCCGGGCTCAAAACCCATAGGGCGAAGAGGAACTACCTATTTTTCTTCCATATAAACTATTTCCAAAAAATAAAATTAAATGTGACATTCAGTAATAGAGTGCTGAGGAATCAAGCCATTGCCATAGCAATATACGAACAAGCAGAATTATCGATAAATTTATCCACTTGCATTCTCTCTTCCTTCATCGACACAAAATATCCGATAGCAAACCGCGATATTTGAGAAATCAAATGGGTGTAATAACGTACGAGTGGAATTGTTGGGGGTAATACAACGAGAGCTTAGATTTAGCCGGATATTTTTATGCAGTTGGTATCGAATACTTACTTGCATTGGAAATTTAACGACAGCTGTTAAAAAAATCAGGAGAGTGCAGAGCGCGTGAGTGATTTTTTCTGTAGATGGATTTAAATGGCCTACATGAAAGTAAGTAAGAGAAAACAACTGCATATAAGATTAACCCGCTAAATCTAACGTCAAGTTGTATTCGTTGAAACGATTGACGACAGTGAACAATAACAAAAATGCCTTTTAAAAGCACAAATATATTTGTTAAAAATACAATTTTTGTATTTTATGTTAATATTTCTAATAAAACTCATAATGACAAACGGTGAGTAGGTATATCAGTACTTACGGCATTCGTTTATGACAGGTGACTCGTTTATGATAGGTGACCATGGCCTAGTGGATAAGGTTCTAGACTCTTGATCGAAAGGACCATGGTTCAAACCCCGGTAGGGCGAAGAGTAACTATTTTTCTTCCACACAAAATATTTATAAATAATGAAATTAATTGTTACATTTAGTAAAAGAGTGCCGAGGAATCGAGCCATTACCATAGCAACATACGAACAAGCAGAATCATCGATGAATTTATCCACTTGTATTCTCTCTTCCTTCCTCGACACAAAATATTCGATAGCAAACAGCGATATTTGAGAAATCAAACGGGTGTAATAACCTATGAGTAGAATTGTCCTGAATAAATTGGACTTTTAAAGTATGAATCTTAAAATTATAAGAAATTATCAGAAATTATCACGAAAAAGTTCTTGGAAAACCCTCTAACAATTCATTATTTTATGGATACACCCTGTATATTTTTTATTTAAAAAGTAGGTAGGCTCTCTATAATTATTTTAAAACTCTGGAATTTACATTTACTTTTATAATAGCTGGAATAACGCAACCAGAGAAATTTCATTTCGCTTTAAAAATAAGAAATTTTATTCATTCGGTCAGTAATATTGAATTACTAAACTTCTAAAAAGTTATAAAAACTCATTAATAATACAAAATTTCAAATTAATTTGGAAGTTTTCCATAAATAATTAAACAAAAAATGTTATGAGGAATTTCAGGATCCATCACGGAGTTTCATAAATTTTAAATATCTACTTAATCATAACGTCGTACATCTGCTCATTTTAAATTTATAATATTGATAAAAATATAAAAGCCGGGAAACAGGAAAATTGTATTCAGCAACTTAATAAAATCTGGTACAGGGCGGAATTAGGCTGAAACCTCTACCTTATAGAATGATAACTCCCTGATATGGAATCGTTTAGATCAGAAAAATTGCAGTGAAAGGAACCGGCGAAATAATGCATCGACATCTTATTAAAGTCGCCCGTGCACAAGAAACTAGAACCAGAGCCGCAAAGTTTCACCTTTGAACTCACCGCTGCAGAATATATCTCTCGCAATTGGTGACGAAATGTCCGGATTAAATTCTAGAGCATTCTAGATCAACAGCATTCGGTTTCAGTTATTGTGAAATAGACCGGTTTATTATCCAGTTTCATTGCGGCTACATTGGCACTAAAAATAAAGGTTCAACCGATTAATAAAGCATGAGTCAACGGGACGAAGTTAAACTGACACAAACAGGAAAGAGATGGCCCAAATTTTCCGTCAAGCGTGTCTACGATATAGCGCCCCATCACTTAGCAGCGTATATTTCGCTGTTATAAAAGGACCAAATTGTTTTAAAAATCCATTTGATGTTGAAAAGATGGATATGTTCAAGTTGGGAAAGAAAAACAAAACGGGTTTCAAAAGATCTCTCTCTCTAATAGTAAAATATTCATAAAGCTTCCAACATACTCAAAACGGGAATAAAATAGCGTCTCACTAGACTTATGCCCGATTTCTTGAAGCTTTACGTCCCGGTAATAGCTGGAAACTTACTATAATAAACTATAATAGTCCGAATTATCACTTACCTAAATGATCACAAGTTTTTAATGCAATGGAATTTCCTTTTAAAACTTCTCCTGTATAGTTTTGAAATAGGGAGAAAAAAAGCAGTACAGTAGAGTCTCGCTAATCAGACCCCTGTTATATGATTCGGATAAGCTGGACTCTACTGTATGATGCAAAAAAAAGAAGCAAAAAACAAATTGATCTTAAAAAATTAAACGAACCTCGGCAAAAAGATTATTGACTCTATCAGGGAAGTAATCAAATCTTGATGAATATTATTGCATTCTTCTTGGAGTTGCAAAGGAAATGCTACAAGATTTTCTGCTGGTCCGCGAGTTACCAGTCTTCGTTTTATAATCCTCCAAAAATGTCCAATGAGGTTAAGATCAGGACTATTGGCCGGCCACTCCATTACTTCGAGATTTTGTTCTTCTAAAAAATTGCGAAATATTCTACCAGTATGAGGTCTTGTATTATCTTGGTGCAAAATGAAATTGGGACCCACCCGATTCGCAAATGGGACGAACAACAATAATTATTGGTTCTGTCAATACATCTTCTGGCAGTTACTGCTCCATTTTCAAATATGTGCAATATGTCCGTTGAAAGTTATGCCACCCCAGACCACGTTACCACGCTAGACCCACCACCATAAGATGTCACTTCTCTCACCGTTGCATCCAAATATCGTTCCCCTTAACGTCTATAAACTCGTTAAAGCATCCATTGTTGTGGAGACAAAATCTGGATTTATCGGTTAAGAGCACTCTACTCCATTCTTCCATTCTCCATTCTTCCATTGTTCCAGTTGTTATGCTGACGGTCTCCAAAATTTTTCCTTTTAATTTTTAATTTTTTAAGTTTTCCATAAAAAAGTGTCGATATATTCCCGCGAGTATGCCCGCCAGTAGTAACAAAATGGTGATGTCTCAGCTATGAAGCCGTTTGCATGCTTCGTTGCAGAAATAAATGGATCAAATCTTCTCGGGAGGGGGGGACTTCCAGGGAAGGGGGCAAATGCCAACTTCCAGGAACCTGATCCACAATATGTGAATTACAGATTGAAGAAATTCTGAGAGAGACCTTCTTGCAATAGTGTGGCAGCTCTAGCAACTTTAATCACATCAAGCTGTCTTCTTGCTAATAATACAGGGTGTCCCAGCTTATTCGAAGCGGTCTCTGTAGGCCAAACGATGGACTTTTTCAAAAAACTTTTTGAAAATTCAAGTACAGGATCACAATGGCCATAATTTAAAATTATTTTGGAGTATACAGAGTGTCCCATATGACAGTGGCATATCAAAGTTATGTTTTTTTAAATGGAATGCTCCTATGTTATTGCATTTTTAGATTGTCTGAGAAGAGAAAATAAGATTGACTTTCACAGTTGGTGTTTAAATTCAGAAGTTTTTGAGTTATAAACAAGTGAAAATCGTCATTTTTCAAGTTCAAAGCCCTGTACAACGAAAACAGCTGAAGATAGAGAAAAACGGCTTACGCATGCCCCTATTTTACTTTTTCATGTACTATCCTATCATGTAGATGAAATGTTTATACAGGGTGATAAAAAATTTGAAAAATTCTGAGATTTCTCCACACGTCGCCAAATAAAAAAATCAAAGAAAGTAAAAATTTTTCTATACCATAGGATAGTATATAAAAAGTTAAAATAGGGACATGTAAGCCGTTTTTCTCTATCTTGAACCGTTTTCATTGTACAGGACCTTGAACTTGAAAAATGACGATTTTCACTTGTTTATAACTCAAAAACTTCTGAATTTAAACATCAACTGTAAAAGCCAAACAATCTAAAAATGCAATAAAATAGGAGCATTCCATTTAAAAAAACATAACTTTGATATGCCACTGTCATATGGGACACTCTGTATACTCCAAAATAATTTTAAATTATGGCCATTGTGATCCTGTACTTGAATTTGCAAAAATTTTTTGGAAAACATCAAACGTTTGGCCTACAGAGACCGCTTCGAATAAGCTGGGACAACCTGTATACGATATTAGGTCTTGCCAGGCATCGTTTTTCATTATTTAACCCAAGATCTATTACTCATAATTACTTACTTATTACTTTAGCTGACGTTCAATACTGTCATTTTTGACATAAAAGATTACAGTGACATTTTTGCATTATACAGTAGAGTGGAGCTAATCTGAATCATAGCAGGAGGAGTCAGATTAGCGGGAATCTACTGTACTAAATTTTTGTAAAAATCAATATTTAAAAATTATAATGGGGTAGTTTCAAAAGAACGTTCCATTGCGAAAACTAGTGATCATTTAAGTAAGTGATACCTATTTTATTGTGACTAGTTCGGGCATACGGGAATTTTTTATTATATTACGCATAATACACTTATTATGCGAGCGGGCGGTAGCGGAGCGGCTTAGCGTGCCAGCGACCAAGTTGGGCTTCGTCGATCCTATACATGCAAATTTTTGTTCTACTACAAAAATAAGAAAAATTCTTTGTTCGTTTATCGAGTACCTGTCATATCATATGATTTCTAATGGAATGGTACCGCCGAGAAGAGGAAGAACAGCGCTCGCTCTCCCTCTGTTTTCCCCCACTCAATTAAAAGACACTTTTCGAAAAGAAGTCGGCGAGAACGCAAGTGACGGCGGTTCGGTGGAAAATGGAATAGATTTCGTTAGTTACAATTTCTTTGCTCCTTTTTGAACATTTAAGTTATTATGGTGATTGTTCCTGTTTGTGAATGAGAGAAAGAAGACTTCCTGGGGCCCCACAAACCTGATGCAGATGCCGGCAAGGTAGGTGCCGTTCCTGTCCTTCAATTTGAAATTATATGGCTCGGTTTTAATCCTAATATTATAACCAAAATCTCAACCGCGTTTACAGTCCCGTGGTTTCATTAGTCAAAACAGCATTAGCAAATATATCTTTGTACATAACTATTTGAATTGTAAGAATGTGTCTGGGTAGAATGAGCTAGTTCTCGAAGCCCAAAATCACGAGAGTGGAGCGATTTTATGGGATAAAATCATCCCAATAATTCAGGTCCCACTCAAAAGAGGGAATTTAAATTTTGGGATAATATTCTTCGTCGTGAGACCTTTCCAAATGAATAAAATTCAATATGGCCCCCGCCTCTCATCTTTATTTTGATTTTAATTGATGTTATGTTCACGTCAATTTCTTGATGCTACGAAAAATAAAAGAGGGGGGACAGTAGAGATCGGCACTATACAGGGTGCTACTTAAGGGTAATAACTAAATCTAAGGGCGTATTCCTGGACCCAATTTCAGTGGTTTAGTTGAAGTATTTTTTTGACCTAACCAACATTATTGCAAAATGCACGCCACTGACTTGTAATTTTTTAATATTTTTTTCACATTAGGTATAATAAAAGCAGTTTCAACGCATATCTAAAAATTGGTAAAATAAAATCCTTAAATGTATTTTCAGCTGCTTAATCTGAAAAAAACAAAAAAATAAAAAAAGTCAATGGCGTACTTACATTTTTCTTTCCAATAATATTAGCGAAAGTGTCCCCGGGACGCCGCTGCACTCAATAATTTTAATCTACTTGGGGCTAAAGTGGCTCCTTCTACAAATAACACTGTTAAGTTTCAACAATGTCAGCAAAATAACGTTTGAGATGTTAATAAAAAAAACGAGAAAAAAAACTTTAACACCCTGTATCTTGACAACTAGACATTTTAGGATACATGTTCATTTAAACTTTTCGACTTAAAATTGGCCCAGGAATACTCCCTTAAATTTAGTTCATAATATTTTCCAGTCAGGGCCGGATTATGACTTTTTTCACCCGTAGGCAACTATATTATAGCGCCTCCTCTCTCACTTAGTTGGCTTGTTAGGTTTTGTGCATGTAGTTCTGCGCAAATAAATTTAATGGAGTTAAACAGGGGACGTGGTGAACCCTATGTGTCGTATTGCGAAAAGTTTTTCAATGCTCGAAGGAATGCTCGTCTATGGCGTTTAGGCATGAATCGTTAAAAAAAAGTCCTAATTTGCATGATAAATTTCAAGTGTAGTAATTCTACTACAAAACATTATTGTGTGAAAAAAAATCTGAAAACCAGATTTGTAGTCATAATAAAAGCAAGTCAGCTTTTTATGCCACAAACATACAAGTTGCTGACAGACAGATAACAGATGGCAGATGGCAGCGAGGAGAGACGAGATCATGATTTCGTTCCATCTTATAAGTTAGGGAACATCAAACATATTTCCCGAGTCATAAGAAATTATATTAATCATACCTAGGCATATAATGTTGCAAATCTAACTATACTTCCTGTTCTGAAAAAAAAACTTCAAAAAGAAGAACTAGAGAAAAAATTGTCTTCCACTCACTCAATCTAACGTCTAGCACTCGGTCTAGCACCATTCATCATATAAACGTAAGATATACATCCTTCCCAGCAACCCTAAATTTACAACCCTCTTGTATAACCACGAGATAGCTTCGTCTACATAGATCGTACATATGTAATAAGGCACGAAGAGGCTATTTCTTGCCGCTCAAGACACTCCCCTTTAGGTTGAGCATTTATATTGTCGTATTCCGTGGGCTTTATTATTTTATTTGGACGTTTAAGGGAGTCACATGCGGTCCGCATACTAAGTGACCTCTCACCGCGCACAGGACACACGTGGGATAAAAAAAGTTGAGGAAAACTGAAATATGTGACAAATATTCCAATGGTTGAAATTTTGTCAAGTCACATAACCACATACAACGAGATTCGGAATTATGTTGTCAGAAATGCGATGCAATTGTGTGTGGAATAGAAATTGGGTTGCTTTGTAGTTGAAATGTCCTGCTGCCTGCTCTGCAGGACATTTCCCTGCTAGGAATACACAAATTTTTTGCTATTAAAAATTTGCCAATGAAAAATGAAAAATATTCCGAATATTGACGCATGTTCAGAGAGGTAGGCAATACAAATTAAATAATCTCCCTAACTAATAGATACAGTGTTAGTGTTAGTGTTTCCTGGTCATCCATCATTTTTGCACATTAAACTCGGTAGTAAAAAGAAGTTTATGGCCTGAAGTTTATGTTGCAGAACTGCAACGCTATTGAAACCTGAAATCTATTTTGTTCTATCTACAATTAGTGTTATTGTTGATGATACGTGCAATAAGTTTTTTGCAGACATCAAATAAATATTTTTTGCAATAAATCAATTCAGAAGGAAGCAAAATAATATCACCGTCATTAGACTCCAATTATTAACGCAAGTACGTCCATAAAAAATGAAAATATTGGAAACAAAAGCGTCCTTCATGAGGTTTTATTAATAAAATTTTTGCTATAAGCACTGTTGAGTACTCCTGAGATAACTCATCTCTTGTAAAGTTTTATCGCAATTAGTTCGCTGATAAATTTAGAAGAATCTTCCATTATTATTCGATTAGTAGCTCGGATATATGGACGTAAGGGCGCTTGTTATTATCCTTTCAACGTCCAGCGTTGTCACGTTGATAAGGTTCGAGTTAAGGCAAATTGTCAGAACAAGTATGTACATGTTCCATTGCAATGAGTACTCACCAACAATTCAACACAACAATAGTAATATTGTGAAACAAGTGCACAAAGTAGCCTTTTTCACACTAGTGAGAACAATCCTTTATTCAATTATTATTAAACTTTAAATACTGCTTCAAAAGCGACTGTTTATCTCAACAATAATGTTGTCATTGAATGTTATCTATTTAGGGGATCTTACATAGTGCTTACTCTGTGGTTAGGATTATTGATCGCTACTGTACGGTATGACTTTGCGTATTTCTTATGTCACTTTCTCGCACCTTTTATAAACGTCAAAAATTTTATAATTAGCGTACAAATAACGATGCGCAAAATAGTGGTCGTAGGGAAAAAGCATTTTAACATTTTATGTAATAATCATGTTTACTTGGAAATACGTACTAAACTACTTTTAAGAAAAACAAATTTAAATAATTGCTTTCCCTTCCAAGTAGAAGGTGTTAAAGTTCAATAATAATTTAAGACGTGACCCTTGTGCTACTTAGTCTGTATGTGGGATAAATATAACCGAAATTAAAGTACATAGCAATGAGGCAAGCAGGTTTTAATATTCCCAAACCCGACCTTACACTCTTCGTCGTCTCGATTCGAAGCGTGCAATAAGAACGATTAGATCTTGAATTCGTAATGTACGGTGGTGAAGAGAGCTTTCAGGGCTTTGAAGTCTATAATTCAATCAGCTATTCGCCCCGAAACAACGAACAACAAAAACATTCTACTTAACTTGAAGTCACGAATAAAAACCGTTCAATGTCGACGTAATTGCGATTTTTCGGCTTTTACATTTTTTTCCGTATTTTGTGAGAACACTGAGGACTTTGAGGCTCAACTGGATTGTTTTTACGATTCGTATTGCCGTATCAAGTCTGCTTACAAAAAATTACGTCCCATTCTAAGGACTAGATTTTTTTCTAGAAAATTTCGAATCCCTACTTACACAACTAAGAGCTCTTATTTTCCGGAAAAAAAGTTTCTTTGCGATTTTAATGACAGTCTTGTGTCACGATACAAATTAGAAAACTTAAGAGCTGCACCTAATCGTTTCTTCTGTACTGCTCTCGTCTTTGAGATAGAGGAGAAATGTAATTTTTCGAGCGAAGGTTACTATAGTGTCGATTTTTTAAAAACAATTTTTTGAAATTGTTTTGAAAAATTGTTGTTGAATTTGTTGAAATCCTTTTGAATGTTATCAAAAGAAAAACAAAGTTAACAATGAAAACTCTTAAGGATCTGGTCGGCTTTGAAAGCTTTTAGAAATGTGAAACATAATAAAACGAGATTCAACTGATTAACTTGATTATGACAATAAAATGAGATAAAAAAAAATATGGACAAACATAATATTAGGTAGGTACATACATATTATGTTTGTTTCCGCGAATATTTTAAGATCCGCGGAAAATGTCACAAAAAGATGATCTAATATTATTATTATGTAAATAAGAAAAAAAATTATAAAAGGAGGAAATTGGGATTTTTAAAGCTTCAATTAGTCAGCTTTACTTCCGAAATAAAAATAATTTTAGGGTACTTGTTATACGGATAAAGCACCATTTGCCCTGCCACAGGCGAATATTGGAGATGTTACCGACATCTGTTTGATAAAAGGGCGGAATTACCTATACCGACGCCAGCGGATGGCCTGCTAATAAAAATAAAAATATCCATTTTGAGGAAACAATGTACGCGGTAAGCAAAACAAAGAGACAAAAAAATACATAAAATAGCCAGCAAATGAATGCCATTTAAAAATACAAAACAAATGATCTCTTCGTGTACGAAAAAATGTTAGCCTTATCACTGAAAAAATACTTTCAGCGGTACTTTTTTGCTCAAATGTAAATATTATTTTTCGAATCAAATCCCTTTATAGGCTGTTAAACAACCATTAAAATGAAAAATACATAAAGCTAAATAACTTTACCTATGAACTATAAGGAGATGGGTTCAGTAACCAAGAAGTGATTTTCATGAAACGATTAAAAAAATGTGACAAAATCACTGTACCTCAGACAATTTCTCGCATATCTTAGAATGGATCGTATATTCTTAATATAGATATTGGACTCTGTCTTAAATAATTAGCGCTCATTAACTGATCTGTAACACTGTAAGAGAGATTTTCAAAAATCCCTCAGCGCACTATTCAAATTTTCTTCAAATAAAAAAAACCGCCAGAAATTGAGAATTTTTCTAAGGGTAAAAACTAAGGGTAAAAACATAGTAGAACGACAAGACTAGAGGCACAGCGACGAGGTAAGCGACGCGGCTTTTATTTCATCGTGTATGGTAATGAAGCCAAACATAGTGAAGAGGTTGACGCAGTACTAAGCGACGAGACAAGCGAGGCGATGCGCGTCGAGATAAAAATTGGATTTATTATCGCGTTGATACTGGACGGTTCTATCTGCATTCTTTTTAAGTTTTGGCAATTTCTATTCTCAAATATTCAAAAAATCGGTCTGGGTGCTGCTTGAGCTCAGAAAATAATGTATGGTACTGTCCAAACCGTTTGCATACTTTATTAATAGGATGTACAGAATAAGTTATGTCCAAACTTCCCATTGCAATAATAATAAGCCCGCGAAGCGCGGCATTATCGAATAAAATTTCATCTTCACTATCGGAGAACATTGTTCATACTGAATTGAGTTTGGAAAGTCAAAGCAGTAAATCGCAACTTCTGTCTCTTCACTATGTGCATGTCTCCTGTCTCGTCGCTTATATCGTCGCTTACCTCGTCGCTGTGCCTCTAGCCTCGTCGTTCTACTATGTTTTTACCCATAGTAGAACGACGAGGCTAGAGGCACAGCGACGAGGTAAGCGACGCTGCTTTTATTTCATCGCGTATGGTAATGAAGCCAAACATAGTGAAGAGGTTGACGCAGTACTAAGCGACGAGACAAGCGAGGCGATGCGCGTCGAGATAAAAATTGGATTTATTATCGCGTTGATACTGGACGGTTCTAGCTGCATTCTTTTTAAGTTTTGGCAATTTCTATTCTCAAATATTCAAAAAATCGGTCTGGGTGCTGCTTGAGCGCAGAAAATAATGCATGGTACTGTCCAAACCGTTTGCATACTTTATTAATAGGATGTACAGAATAAGTTTTGTCCAAACTTCCCATTGCAATAATAATAAGCCCGCGAAGCGCGGCATTATTGAATAAAATGTCATCTTCACTGTCAGAAAACATTGTTCATACTGAATTGAGTTTGGAAAGTCAAAGCAGTAAATCGCAACTTCTGTCTCCTCACTATGTGCATGTCTCCTGTCTCGTCGTTTATATCGTCGCTTACCTCGTCGCTGTGCCTCTAGCCTCGTCGTTCTACTATGTTTTTACCCTAAGACTCCATTGGTCGCTCATTGCGTCAAAGTAGCTTTACTACTAGAATTTTAAATAATAATTGAAAAAATCATTATGTCGTTCCACCAAGTAGGACTCGCTCTATTTTTTTTTATTTTTTTTTTATTTTTGTAAAAGACAACAGGAGGGTCCTTTTATAAAATCACAGCATCAACTTTCTTAGGTATTTCAAATATGGTGATACATTTTTTTATCAAGTTTAGGATGTAGCTCCAATTTCTGAGTAAAATTACATAAATCTTGCCCAAAAAAAAACAAAAAAACTCGTATTTTTCATAATTAATAATTCATAATAATAAAATTATCATATCGTGCATTCATTGTTGGTGCAACAATGAATGCGCAAACACATGAAGGTGGTTAAATATTTATTTGGAAGTTTAATTTATTATACAGCGTGTCCAAAATCTAAATACAAACTTTGGAGATTTCGAATCGGTTTTTCATGTTTTTTTTCAAATACAACGCCCTGTATATTATCATGGTATTAATAAGGTATTGAAGTCGTCATTTACCCTTGTTTATATTATACAGGGTTATTCACGGTGTACGCCACCGAAGTTTATGGCCGTGTCTCTGGATTTTAGGATCTTTTTATTTTTGGAGTGAATAGAGACCCGGCAGAGGTACGTTTTAAAATTATATTCATAATGTACAGGATGTCCCAAAAGCATGAAACATATCAAAGTTATGTTTTTTTAAACGGAATGCTTCTATGTTATTGCATTTTTAGATTGCCTGGAAAGAAAAAAGAAGATTGGCTTTTACAGTTGGTGTTTAAATTCAGAAGTTTGTGAGTTATAAACAAGTGAAAATCGTAATTTTTCAAGTTCAAGGCCCTGTACAAGGAAAATGGCTTAAGATAGAGAAAAACGGCTACATGTCCCTATTTTAACTTTTCATGTAGTATCCAATGATGTAGATGAAATGTTTATACAGGGTGATAAAAAAATTCTGAAATTTCTCGACGCGTCGACAAATAAATAAATCAAAGAAAGTACAAAAATGTTTCTGTACCATAGGATAGTAGGTACATGAAAAGTTAAAATAGAGACATGTAAGTAGTTTTTCTCTTTCTTGAACCGTTTTTGTTGTACAGGGCATTGAACTTGAAAAATGAAGATTTTCACTTGTTTATAACTCAAAAACTTATGAATTTAAACACCAACTGTAAAAACCAATCTTATTTTTTCTTCTCAGAAAATCTAAAAATACAATAACATAAGAGCATTCCATTTAAAAAAACATAACTTTGATATGTTTCATGCTTTTGGGACAGCCTGTACATTATGAATATAATTTTAAAACGTACCTCTGTCGGGTCTCTATCCACTCCAAAAATAAAAAGATCCTAAAATCCAGAGACACGGCCATAAACTTCCGTGGCGTATACCGTGAATAACCCTGTATATTATTATTTATATTTTTTAACCTTAAATTATAGGGTTTATTACACCTTAGTCTCACATTTTAGAAGTTGCAATAATATATTTGTAAAATATTATTTTATTGGTATAAATACAGAGTGTATGATTTTATACAATTGGAGGACAAATAAATTTTCTATTTTATAAAATGTAATGTAATATCTCAAACTAAATATTTCAATTTCGATTGACAGTTTAAATTATAAGACTTGGAGCTGAGGTAACTCTGCCGTCGTTTCACCAAAAATTATGACCTTAAAATATAACAAGGCGATTTAATTATTGCGAGACAATATTGAAATATCAATAATTATCCAAAAATCTGGAAAGTTTACAGGTGTAGATAAGGAAAGTCCAAAATGGCCGATGTCGCGATTTTTATAATTCTCACATTAATTGAACGCGGATGTTCGTTTGCTTCGATGTCGCGTTATAGAGATAACTCGGGCTCGTTAAATAAATCACGGATAAATAAGGTAAATTATACTTAGGTATTAAAGAGGTAAGGTAAGATATCTATTTACTAGAGAAATTAACCGGAGACGCCACAAAGCTTGTTCTCGCCTCGCAGTTCTCGTCTCGTAATTCTATCGGTCATTCCTGCGTTCTGGCTGCATCGTCAAATTATTACGTCATTTTCCGCAAATCACCGTACCCTCTCACCTCAGGTGACATTCCTTGACCTATCAGGAATCTCGCTCTGTCCTTATTCGTTTAATGTGTTAACCTTGTTCAAGCTTGTTAATATTTAATAACTGCTTTAACACCGATAGGTTGTTACAATTTTATAAAAGGAAGGCCTGTATTTAACAAAAATAAAAAAAAAGGGCGAGTCGTGGGTACTTGGTGAAACGACATAAGTTTTTTTATTCTAGTAGTACCCAAGTATTTTGACGCAACCCTGTATAATTAATCGCAGACCAATTATAAGAACACTAAGAAAATAAATACAGAATAAATCAAATAAATACACTAGACAAGGTACTTTATGAAAAGACAGTGATAGATCTCTACATCCACTACGAGCAGATAGACCTTCTCAATCTTTAGACTCTTTTCATTATTCTGTTAAAGCCCAACATTTATCAAATATGAAGACATGATATCCTAACTCTGAAAAATTCAGGTTATTTAAGCGTTTATAGCACAAAATTCTTCATACAGTAAATAGATTGCCGGAATGTATGGAATGTTCTGATGTTGTGCAAACGATGATAAAGTGTCAATCGTCTCACAGCAATTAAATCAGGAACACTCCCAAATACACAAGTCTTTGATCGAGGCTTCATTTATGTTATTTTATATTTAAAACACATAATTCAAAATCAAAATAGAGATAGATAATGCTTCAAATTAACACGCACCTGGGTAAACATAATATGTATATAGTTGTAAATAAATAATAAATTTATATGGCCTGTGTCCGGCACTCTGGTTACTCTTCAGGGACGTTGTTAATGATACACAAAATTAATATTTTATTAAAATTTATGCCCGAAATGCCAGAAAAATTGGTCGTGAGACCAGACTAAAAAATGATAACGTTACATCTGCGTGGAACTTATAACATGTATGTAGGTATCAACATCATTATTAATTATGTTTATACCGTCCAAGGGTCACAAAGCTTATAAGCCGAGGTGTGTAAACAAACATTGCCCGTGATGCATTAATTGCCTTATTGCAATTTAAACCCCTTATCATAGTTTACGGTACTTCTAAGAGTCACGTTGTTTATGAATGAACTATCTCATTATTAATAATATAACGTGAGGTTGCGACGGCGCGCTTAGAATTATTTTTCATACTTCATACGACCGCTATAATACGAAATATCGTATTACATACTCTTTGCGCATAGTTTTTTGTATGCACACGAGAGATTTCTCACATATTTATTTAAAAAGTGCGCGGAACGTAATACTATAATAAGGCATAGGCAAAAATTATTTTCGTGCTATTTTACAATAATTGAAAATTCTACTTTTTCTATTTCTTTATGGTCTTCGGCCTTTACATTTAGCCAGTAGTACCTATTCTTCTCGAAAGGTTGATTATGAAATTGATATTTTTTATGTTCAAGGGAAAAGTATAGTCATAACCCGTGCACAAAAGGAATTTCTCACTCATGTGAAATGCGGTACTCGACTTAATCTCTTGCTTCAACTTTTTCATTTTCACGAAAATAAACTACACAGGGTAGCGAGAAAGTCTGTCAACAGTCCAATAAATCTTTCAGGTTTGACTTTTGAAAAAAATGCAAAACCAGGTCATTTTCATAATTTAATTTTCTTTCTATTGATGTAATTTTTTATAGAGAGTGTTCCTTGGCTAAGTAATGACAACATTGTCTATTTTTTAAATAGGGCACCCTGTATTTTTTTGTATTTTCATATTTCCTGAGAAAATCCAACAATAATGTTTTTTTTACAGATTGCCTTCAAATCAAGTAGTTTTTGAGTTATAAGCAAGTGAAATCGCAATTTTTCATTTTGAAAGCAGAGTGTATACAGGGTGATTTATTAGCTTATATCGGAAACGGGATATCTTGAGTCATTTCCGATGTACACTGCTTTGAACAAGAAAAATTGCCATTTTCACTTGTTTATAACTCAAAAACTACTTGATTTAAACTCTAACTGTATCAACCATTATTACTCAATTTTCTCAGGGAATACGACGATACAATAATATACAGAGTGTTCTATTTAAAAAATAGATAATAATGTAAATATGCAGCTACTAAATCAGGCAACAAAGATCAACCATAACCTCGACGATAACATAACTATATCACCAATCGCCAACCTTAGTTGAGAGCATGCGCATTATTGTCCTAATCTCGGATACCACTTCTGTATGATTACCAAAATTGGCTTCGAAGCCAGTGTTTTTCTAGAAGCAATCGCAAAATTGCATTCTCGACGCGACACCTTAGAAACTTCATTTTTCAATAGGATACAAAGCAATTTCAACCCAGTGATCCCCCGGCTTCACAATTCGCTGTCGGGTGAACAGATTCATTCCAGTTAAGATGTCAACACTGCCAGCTGGGCCCGGAACCTTTTAATTTCTACAATTGACGACGGTTGACAGTTTGACCCCTGCCCGTGCGAGTTAATATAGGTACTGCCTTTATGACCTGCGAATTACTATTCCAATAATTAAAAAGTACCTATAAAGATTGAGAAGTACCTTAGTACCTACCTAGGGAGAAAATAGAGCAACTTCAATGCAGACCTTACCTAGGCCTAACTGGGGTGCTGTTCAAGCGACTAGTTGGGTAAAGGGAAGAGGGAGCAGAGAAGATGTAACTGAAAAAGCTGAGTAAGCACCAGCTGAGATAGGCAATTGGACTTCTAACAGGACACTGCCCACTAATTACACTGTAACGTACATTTTGTACGTACCGGCTAAATGCCGGCAACGCGGAGACAACGGCGGGCGCGCGCAGTAAGTGAGTGATGGTGGGTTTTAGTGCGACGCAAGCTGGCGGCCTCGAGTTTCGTAACATCGACTGTCGAGTTGAAATCAGGTGCGTTCATCTTCATACCGGCCCTTTCACTTTCTTTTCACTTCTGGATTCGCTAGAGGAAGGTACATTTCCGCAAACACAGGGAATTTTTAGCGAAATGGCGTTGTGAACTTTCACTTAAATTATTATAACCATCCCTCACGTTTTTGGCTTGGTGAGTGTTGTAGAATGATTTTGTTAATTGTGCTAGAAATATACAGATCATATTTTCATAATACCGTATGCTAATTTTAATTACAGCTTTTAAATCCGATCGAGTTTCGCTCCACTTGTAAAACTTTGCCGATCACATGTTTGATCTTAACATATCTTGAAGACGGGACATCATTTTATGTACCCTCGGCAAGCAGACTCGATCGGACCGTTCATTAATGCAAGAGTGTTTCTGATATCCATGAAATTACAGCTTTTTCCCTGGAGTCAATTTTTCCCTGGAGGCAACTTTTTCCCTGGAGGTCATCTTTTCCCTGGAGTTCACTCTTTTCCCTGGAGGCCATCTTTTTCGTACCGAGAAGAACTCCACGTACCAAGGCAGATTTTCTTGGATACCAGGTCACCCTTTCAAACCAAGCAAGTTCCTGGAGCCAAGCCATACGAAGATAAGTGCCTTGTAAACTCTTAGCACCCGATCCATTCATTCGACTAGCACCGCACGCTCTTGTTTTTTTATTATCTGTTAACCGTGCTCAAGAGTGTAATATTAATCACTGTGATATATTTTATATTTTAATAAAGAGTACCTGTTGTTCTGCTGACCCGCTTGTTATTGTTGACCCTCTTAGACTAGCGACTCAACCTACGACCCTTGTTTTTCTTGTCTCATGCTCTCAGCGACTATTTTTCCCCTCTAAGGGTTAAATAGTTCGTTTCAACACCTCTCAATAATAGGAGTGAAAAATATCCCGGATTACAGGAGATGCGGGGAGGGGGAGGAAACCCCATACCACCTAATATGTGAATGCCCAGCACTAGAGGGAACTAGACTTCTAGTATTTGGGACCGAAATGGCAGAACCAAAAGAAATAGAACAAGCACCCATTGGACTCATACTGAAATACTTTCGGGAGATGGGACCGATGAGATAATTATCCAAAGGGGTACAATAAGCGCAAGCTTCAGTACAAGGGCTTTGAACCTACCCTAGAATTAATAGTACCTACCTATAAATTCAAAAGAAATTTTTTATTATAATCGAAATATGTATTTAAAAATCGATTCAATTCTAATTTTTTATATTATTTTTTCTAATAACCGCATGTTCTCAAGTCTATACGCGCTAAAAAGTACTGTGTGAATCATATACAGAGCAAGATTTTTGGTACAAGATTATTTGAAGCCGAAAATGAACTTTGCCCGATTAAAACTGAATCACCCTGTATTTAGTTTCGCCTTCAAGACCGCAACAAGACAAAGGGCTGCTTCGTCACGATTTAGAAGTTGAGAACTCCTCTTAGTCACGGACTGGAGTTAGCTACCGTAGTTTCGAATTTGAATAGTAACCTAATTGTCAAGTGTAACTCTTGCCTTGCGCAGCACTTCACATCTTTTCCACTCAAGTAATGCGAAGTGCGTCTCCCTTTGATACGTTCCAGAAAAATGTCAATAAATATTTATTGATTATGAATAAAACACTAATATTTTATAAAATTCTACTGTATTAATACAGTACTCGTGCTTATATAGGAGTTAAAAAAAATAACAATTTTTACGAAAATTCAAAAGGCTGCCATTTTGAAACGACTCAACCGATTTCGCTCTTATTCAATCCTTGACCACTCCCTCTTTCTAGGCATCTAACTGCCACAAAACTTTCAGCTTCTTGGATGAAAAGCGGACCCTGTGACAGTGACAAAACATGTTTCTTTTTTGAATTATGAGGCAACACCTGTAGTAAAGTTTTTTGACGAAAATACAAAGACTCCATAAGTTCTACCAGAATCCAAAATTTTGTGAAATAATCTGGAAAGATGAAGCTACAGTTAGATTTTCAAAATCGAAATTTTATTAAATTTTGAGATACGTATATAATTTGGGAAAACCATTTTTTTTTTCGTTATCTGAAAGTCAGGATCGGTGGAAATTTGATGATTTTGAGTGATTTTCGTAAAGCAGGTGCGTCCTCAATATTTTTTTTATTAATCCTAAATAATCCTCAATAATCCTCAATAGTAATTTTAATAATCCTCAATAATACATTTTTATAATTAAAAATACACTGACAAAAATTTAAGACATTATACAACTTGAACTTTACTGACTGAGCTGAGGCCTCGTGATGGTTATACTCTTTGACACACTCCATTACCTGGCACTTGACTATTAGTTACATGTACCCATTATCTATTTACCTCTTCATTTCCTCGTATATAAATGAAATTAGCCTTTGAGGAAACAGTTTACCAAAGACATTCATGTTTCACGTGCAACTTTATATTAACCTATGTTGGTATACTAACTTGTTGCGCTGAAATAGACAAGTTAATACCTAGAACTTCACTAATTCTTACTAGTAACAAAACAAGTGCCTTGAAAAATTTTTGCTAAAACATTCAGATCTATTTCTTAAAAAAATCGTCCTATATGTACCTACTTCAATAGTATTTATATAAGTTAAGAGAAAACTTAAATTAGGACTTAAGACAGAAAAAGGCTTCATCTTAACTTGCACGACCTCTATCAGGTTCAAAGAAAGCATGAAAGTTTGAACTTTACATGTTCGGGCGAGTAAAGAAAGACCAGCGGGAGATAACAGCAGCCCATAACTTTAGATATTTGCGCCCAGGCGAGATAGGAAACACTATAGAGGCAAAAAGCGACCCAAGCCGGAGGCAAGAATGTTATCTGACTCTTTAGAAGAAGAGGCGCGATTTTAAGGAGGTATATAACTGACAGTTCGCCGAGATTTAGAGATTCACTTAAAACTTGTTCCCGAACTTTTATAAATCTATTATTCGAATTCTTAGCGGGACAACTTCGAGTAAGTATTAGTTATCTAAATAAACTTGCTGATCAAATCAGAAAGTTTATGATGGGATGGAAGTTTTTAAAAATTGCTTTCTTTCATGAATTGTGCACATAGCCTGGTAATGTAGTGGACTCTTTAAAGTGAACATTTTGTTTTTATTTCGGAATCGAGTTATCTTGCAACTTCTTTTCTTATCATCTTAAATTATTTTGTAACAAAAGAGAGATTTGTTTATTTTGTTCTAGAGAAGACCTTCTAAAAAATACAACGCCTACTTTCATTCAAAGAGAATTCGAATTAGACTGTCCCGAATAGAAAGAAATTCTTCCTAACATAAATCTACTTTATTTTTAAAGAAAACAAGAATCAAAATTGTCCAAAAATAGATTTGTTCAAATGAAAAAATTGTTAATTTGCCTGGTCATTTGGATGAATAGGTACTTTTCCCTAATACCATACATAAAAGCCCTGCAAGTAGATAAAAAAATGTTTCAATAATAAAAGGTTTAAAATACATACATAGTCTCAATTTTTTCTGAAAAATTTCCCACCTCTAGGGCCAGCTTGGCTATTTTATAATTCACAAATCACATTTTTGATTTATTTTTATTTTTTAACTATCAATGATTCACTTAAATTCAAGACTATTTTATAAATTTTAATATTAACTAGAGTTTCGTCGTAAAACGCTAGTGGGATGTTCGAAACGAGAAAGCTGCTTTCTATCGCGTTCCAAATCGACCTAGCTGAAACTTCAGCGTGAACTGAAAGTAAAGCCTGAAGCGAGAACTGAAAGGCGCTGTTAGAACAGGGAGTTTCAGCAGTAGCACCGGAGTTGTCAGATTGTAATCAACTTCCCGCTCTTACCCTTTTTCCATTATACCAAAATAATAAAACATCCTTAAAAACGGGAAAATTTTTATTTCAAAAATAATGTAATTCATCACTCATAAATTTCGTAAGCGTAAACCAAATTTTATTAAAAAAACAACAACACTAGTATCATATCATACAACTTAGGCAACACTGTAAGTGATATGAACATAGAAAATTGCTATGCGCGAACAAACAGTAGGTAGGCCGGCTCTCCTTTATCATCGTAGGATCAGATTGCCTGAATAATATATGATATAAGGCCATTCAAAGTAAAAGGCCTTAGGAAGTTATATTTAATGAGAGCATCTACAACACCTCGCAAAGGCGTCAAAGCTCAACGAGAATACTTGACATTAATTATTACTATGAGAAAAAAATTTATATTCATGTTCTACACTTAAGATGAATGGCAGCTCGGCGACGTCAGAAGCGGGATACTTTCGGCTTTCTGGTATCATTTTTTCTCTCATTGTGTTTTGCGGAAAAATTGGGTTTAAAAAGCGTCACAATGACACCGAGCATGAGATGGGAGAATTTTTCACACGATCAACTTTTCATAAGCTCATATTTCAACCACGCAGAATACAATTCTACTATTTTATGGCCGCGGGATGCAATTCTTTGGAATAAATGTTGCGAACTTTGCCTTTTACTAAAGTTACGTCAACTATGATGGTGACGAGCTGCTGTTAGATTTATCCTAGGTTTTATCTGGAAAGTCGTTACTTTTGTTATGTATAATATGTAGGTACATAGAATTATTCCATTGCAATCTAAATTTTATAGTGTAAAACTTAGCTAATAGCCTGGGACAAAGTAAATAAGGTGTAATGGCCGTAGAGGGATTAGTGAGCTTTGCATTATAGGTATTTATACTCGTAATATTAGGTATGAATTCATCAGCATAGTTGGCGGTCAATCGATACATGTTCATATCACCACGAAATTGACCGGCTACATACAGGTCATACCACAAACAAACAGTACAATCACGTGATTTTACAATATGGCAGTTGAAGTCTTAAAACCTTGACAAAATTCAAAATGGCATCAATGGGCATTTTGAATTTAACTTTTTTTCTGATTAAAAAAAAATTGTTTGTATATCACTGAATTAGAAATTCTGCTCCATGTATATTGGTTCATATTTAATGGCGATCATACGTAATAGTAAAGTTGGCTATGGTAGCTCCAAATCTAGAAGGCTTAGAAAATTTTGTTTAACGTAGTCTGATTAGCAGTAAGCTGCAAGCTGCAATACAAAAGCACCAACCTTCATTAATTTCACTTAAATCACGTAGAAAATATTATGGTTTTCCCAAAGGATTATTTTTTAGTTTTGACGGGATATTTTAAAAACCCCTGTAGATGTTAATGATTTCAAATCAGATTCTGGAAGGGCACAAAATAGTGAAACTTTTCTTTAATTTAACGGGCCATGTGTCTGTTACCGTTTAGGGAAGGCGATACATCATTTAAAAGGTCTCACAACGAGGAATATTATCTCAAATTTTCAAATCTCATTTTGGAGTGAGAACAAAATGGCGGCATTAGGTAAATCAGTTCAAAATATAATTTCGCCATCTTGTTCTCGCTCCAAACCCTGAAATTTTGGAATAATATTCCTCGTTCTGAAACCTTTACATTTACAATAATTATCGCAAGTGCATACTTTCTATTAAAAAAATCCAAGAAGGCGCCCCACCTCCATGTTAATTTTGACAAAGTTTACGTAAAAGATGGCAACTTTTTTTGAGGAGACATTAAAGAATGACACTATATAGTCTTATTACTGTTTCGAGATAACATCAGTGATAGCACTTGAGCAGGTAGCACTGAAGAAGTATGGTGGATTTATTTGGAACTGGAGATTAGGAACATCGAATATCTGTTCTTCTTGTTTATCTAGATGCTGGCCACGATGTAGTTAGGTTACGGTGTACTCACTGCTCGCCCTTGCCGTTACCGAAAATGGCACAAGGTTTTAGTTTCACCGGCGGCCGCCGTCGCGGCGCTACTGTTATATCTAGGCTGACTACCGCCGGTCAGGCCGCGGTAAAAATAGTAAAATGAGGACTTGATCAGCAGAGTGATCAGCTATTTATTAGGTTGATCATGTTATTTGTAATTTCCCAAGTATTATTTGTAAAAATGGGGTTTCTGGTAAAGTTGGTTAATAAATAAAACAACACACTTGAAATCAATGTAATTTATAAATATTTTCCATCAAATAGCTGTACTTTCTTCACCGCCTTACCTTATTAAGACAAGTAAATATGAAAGGACACTTTCCCCTTGTCTTTATTTCACTTGTCAAAAAATTTGTCATCTGTCTCACTACAAGCACAGCAGTCTTGATCATGTTTGTAGTTAAACTTGGACATGGTGACAAAGAACACACTATTCAGGTTTCAGTAGCACACATTTATATGCGAAAAACTACACTTTATTTGCAATTCATCACGAAAACACAACTTCAATAATAATCGGGTGCTTGTTGATGTTAAAAAAATAAATATTGTATGGCTGTAGCAAAGCCCAAATGTCAGAAGTTTTCAAGTAGCCTCAGGGGCCTCTGACATAACTTAACGATTGCTGTGAAGCAGCCGGGACCCCCTTTTAACGTACCTCCCGGAGCACGATCGGTCACGGAACTTTTTTTTTACCACTATAATTTTGGTCACCCATCCAAGTACTGACCAAAGAAAGCCATGCTGCACTTTAGAGATCGTTTGATCGAAACTCTAACAGTTTGGCTATTGTGACCGATTGTTGACCGATATGTTGATGTTGACGAGTATTTACGTGAAATCATCGTGACGAAGCCGAACAGGTCGGCATTGCGTCGTGTCAATTATCACTTTAATTAATAGCGCAGAATCACCGTTTTTATGTTCATGTTCGAACCAAAACTCATGAGTTGGATGCTAAAATCTCGATGTTTGAATTTAAGCCTAGAAGTAACTGTAGCGCCGCTCGCGGCCGCCAGTGAAACTAAAACCACCGCCTGGCGAGTGTGCCACTCGAGAGCGGGAGCGCGGCTAGTGTGTACACCGTAAACTATCTACAACGTGATGCTGGCCTATTGGAATATAAAATCTCGTCGTATAGAAATTCTGTAGCTGAACTAGCTGATCGAGAGAGTTGGAATGCGGATGTCAGTTTCAGTTGGTCTGTCCAGAATGTCTCTGGAATGCAGAAGGCCAGTTGGAGAATTAGAGACAGCAGTGAATAGTGGAGTGGTCAGAAGAAAAGTAAAGAAGAAGAAAAGTAGTTTAGAATATGAATATCAAATTATTATTATTATTATTATTTATCTCGGTATTTATGGACTAATGTAAATAATTTGTTATAAATAAAGTGAGTTCCGTAACAACACTTCTATCTAAAAATTTTTTTAAAGATTGTTGAAGCTTTTAAAATTACTTCCCTAAGACCAATCAAAGTCAAATTAAACTTATTTGAGGAGAGCTAGAATGTCACTGTAAACGATTATTTGTGAAGCAGGTTGCCCAAACTAAAATAGACGAAAAGTAACTAAGTTTTAAAATTTAATCGAAAAGTTAAACCTCATCCAAGTACTTGTAAAATAAAGCTCGTTATAAAATAACGTATATCACAGCTTTTTCTGGAATGTCTATCCAGTTTGCCAGCAGCTCTCTTTTAATTAGTTTTTTTTTATATATAAACTTTTATTATACTCGGATGAGACTATCAGTCAGGTCTTGTATTTGTAAACAGGAAACCGAAATTTACTGCGACAAGTAAATAACTTGAGCGTAGTGCTCTTGAATTTAAAATTAATTTACTTGAAGCCCTTTCAATCTTCTTGTTTGGAATTAGTAAGAGATAAGCTTAATAAAAGCTGGTAAAGTAAATCAACGTCCAAAAGACTTCCCGACAGGCCGACAGATAAGAAAATTGCAAGATTGTCACTTTATAATGAACGAGAGTGGCTTCCTTACAGTTTACTTTAAAAGTCCCCGGAATCCATTGAGCTATTATAACAAATTTCTGGGCATTAATAATTTTATACAGGTTAAAATATACAAGGTAGCCCAGACTTAATTGACCGGGCCTTATCTCATAGACACATTGCGATAATCGAGCCTAATAAAAGCAGTATTATTATGATTTTTAAAACTCGTATACCGTAACTCCCGCATAAAGAATCTCTATACGTTACACTCCTTAATAAACTTAAAAAAAATTGAATAGCACCCTGTATGTATTTTCATGTAAGATATTTAAATCTAATGAAATGGAAATGCGGAACTTTTTTTCTCACAAGGTTTTCACAGCCGACTATATAATAATTATTATAAACATGAGCGAAGGCGGAGCTTTTAGTAAATTATTTCTTCTTCCTTAATAATATTAAAACTCATTGCAAGAGCGTTTTGGTAGAGGAGGTATAATCAAATTTATCACAATTCACGACGGCCTCGAAATTTTCACCTCATTTGTGAAAAATCGAAAATTCCGACGTTTTCACTTGATGAATTTTATTATCCTCGGCGATGTTAAATTGAATGTTTTCGCAGACAGAATAAATTTTTCTCATATAAATCTTCAAGCCCTCAAATGAAGAAAAAATGCATTTAATAATGCGAAATTTCCGTGAACATGTTGAGTGTATTGCATTTGAACGACGAACATTATTCAATATTCAACGCCTTTACTTGATCAGATTTATGAGAGGAATTTACATACACACTCATATAGTCACGCAAGAGGTTCTTTTAACATACAATTTTTCGAATAAATATACCTAAGCTACAAGACAAAGAACGGTTTCTTTTATAATGTTATTTTTTTTCAGAATTACAGTTCATAGACTCTTATACAGGGTTAGAACTATTTAAAGGGCCACTACAGGGATATCCTAAACCATTGAAGATACGAGGTCGGTTAAATTAGAGAAAAGTTGCGCTATTTTGCGGCCATCTCGAATTCGTCAAAACATGCAAGATATCTGTGACCGTTCCTGAAATATCCTGAAAAAACTGAAAAGTCGAGAAATCTTATTTTTGCCATATCTTTCTTACCATTGGAAATTAATAAATAATTTTTCGTAGGCTTACATAAGCCGTTATGAGCTATTCGTCTGACGTTTCAAAAATTTTCAAAGCCGACTAGATCCCAGAGTTTTCATAGTCAACTTTCGTTTTTCTTATGGCCGCCATATTGTTTTTTATTTCGTTCGTTAGGAAAAAAATAATAGAAACAAAAAACTAATAAACTTCAAATAATAAATGGAAAAAAAAATTGTTCTTCTTTTTTTTTCTAAAAAAAAAAAAAAACTTTTTAGACCGAATATCATATAGGCCCGTATTCATCAATAAATATAACCCCTGGGGTTATATTTTGGAACATATGATTGGTTTTAAATTCGTAGCGTTCGTAGGGTTTGAGCGTTAGACCAATCAGCTGTCAGAAAATTCAAAATATAACCCCGGAGTTATATTTTGAAGTTTGATGAATACGGACATTAGAGAAATTAAAAAACTATAATGCAAGCAGTATGAATTCATATTGATTTATTTCAGCGGAAAATTTTCTGTTCTTCTTTAAAAAAAGAAGAATAAAAATTTTCCAATTTTTTTTCTAAAATTTATTAAATTTTGGTTTCCATTATTTTTTTCTCATCGAACGACATAAAAAAATAATATGGCGGCCATAAAAAAAACGAAAGTTGACTATGAAAACTCTGGGATCTAGTCGGCTTGGAAAATTTTTGTCAAGATCAATCCAATTCATTTTCAAACTGAGATTTCCCTAAACTATCCAATCGATTAGAGGAATATAAGGGAAGTGTGAATTTTAGAACACGCACTTGGCGGCCAGTGGCAGAGGTGTGAATCGGGCGCGCAAACTCGAGCCACTGGCCGCGCGGTCAGTTGTTTACGCGAAATTCAATCAGACGGCGCGACGAACGTTTCTACGTGCTAGCTGTACTGACAGGCTTTTTCAACATAAATAAGTATTTCACTCGTGTTATAATATACAAAAAAGAATATACAAATTTGACACATCTTTAATCATCATTAGAAGCAGCGCACTTGAGCAAAGGTTTTACGTTCGGGTTTTACGCTACTGCCGGTATAAAATTTCCAATTAAAACAAAAGGTTTTAGGCTTCAGCATCAAAAGATAAAAGCAGCTTTCTCTTTGGAAGCTGAAAGTCCCGTCTAGGATAAACGAAAAGAGACTTAATTACTTAAATAGTGCCGTTGGTTCCCTGAGTGACCTTTCTGAGAGAGATAGACTGGCTTGCCCTTAATGGATTAGACCGACTATTACGGAACAGCTATACAGCGAAGTGCCCTATTTAAAAGTCATGAGTCCTTATCTTCTGCAGTCTAGTTCGAGAAAATCGCTCTCGTGTGGCACGAGTTTTAGATGAAACATCAGATGGCACCACTGGATGCGATCGTCAAGTCAAATTAATGTAAAAAGATCATTTTTAAAAAATTTCAAGCATTCTCAAAATATTTTCAAAAATAATATTTGAAAAAGGACGCCGATTGTGCGAGTTATAATAAATAAGAGTACCAAACACAATATGTTGGCTATGAAAATTACCAAAATTTCATTTTGGCGTTATAAAATTTTATTTTAAATACAAATTGCAACATCCAGTATCATTCGGGGGGAGGGGGCACCACTACTAGACCAATTTTAAGTGGACCCCAAGATTGTCAATTTAAAAAAATTTCTGACCGAATTTTATATCAATTTTATGAAGCACGTTTATTGGTAACAGCCCTCCGCCTGCTTTCGACCGTCACAAAATTATTTCTTGCATTTTCATTATCAATATCCTAGGGATAATATTACCGAAAATTTTAATTCCATTTATTTTAATTACTTGCGAGTTATAATCAAAGGGTAAAGGTTTGTGAATACCAATGTTTTCGAACCTCATAATAAACCGTGAGGCTCTATTACCTATATTTATATTTACTAAATCTGAAAGACGTGAAGCGAAATAAAGGATTTTCGCTTGACTTCACTGACTAAAAGACGCAGAAAATTAAAATCTGGCATCCGAAACGACAGTCCTGTAAATATTCCCAGATTACAGGCGTCTGCCGTGAGCTAGACAGTTTACAGAGGCATCCGTCGGCCCTGTGATGAAATTTAAATTGAGACGCCCTAAAATTACAAGGCTAAATTACCATTCTGCTTTACTGGCTGTGCCATGGCTTTAGATATGGAGGAAGAGGAAGGAGATCCATGGTCGGGGAGCAAATAATCAAAGCCGATGTATATTAAGTAATTATCGTCCTTTGACTCGCATGAAATATTCAGTACGACGACAATAATTATTATTATTGTGACTGTAATAGGGTCGAGGTGAGGTTCCTATCTTTAATTAACTGGCTTCTTATTATTTCTAGACTCATTAGGAATTTACTCTTAATACCTATAACTAGAAAAATGAAATGAGAAGAAATAAAGTTATACAAAAAAATGCAGATAATATTATTTCTTAGTCCACCCATTCCAAAAAACTGGTTCACGTTGATGAGAGACAGTTTGATAATTTGGAAAATTTCAATGAACCTAATGAACCTCTCGCAATTTAAATTTTTGACTAGGTAGCCTTGGGTGCTAAAGGGCACCAAAATAATTTTGAAAACAAGAAAAAATGTGGTTCCCTTCAGGTTGAAATTAACCTGTTTCAGAATTTTTTCCAAACTTGGACGAAAGTAGGAGACTTAAGGGAATGTAAATTTTAGTTGGGACATACCGTATAATACAGAGACACATAATTATTATTCTGAAGATGATCTACATGCTACTTCAGCATTCTAAATTATTTCCAGCTCCCTGTCGCTCTCTGGTTAACCAGAAGTTGACATAAACTTCATTATTTTAATAGGGATTTTGTATTTTATTTTGTCTTGTAAGAGCTCCTCCAGAGATGAGCTTAACGATGTATCACATTGTGAGATAAAGCTCAGAATGGTCGTTGTATCATTATACGGTTTCCTTAAAATAGCTTCTTGTCTTTCACTCTCTTTCCGGGCCGTTTCTAAGAAAACTTCATCTCGAAAATTTGTTTATTAGCAATATCCAGTTTTAAAGTTCTTCAAGTTTTTGAATTTTCTGATAAGATCTATCAAACTATTATTTAAACAAACAAAAAAAATCAAAACTACAGACAATTAGGTGTGAAGGTGACATAGTCCTCGAAGGTGGGTCATTGTGACATCTCCATCGCGACAGAAGTCGTGCTACCTCAACTCGATCAGGTCAATATCTCTGAGGAAGCGATCATCTTGACTATTGGTAATGTATCATGTCCTCCGGTGTGAGGAAGTCTCTCCCGAAGGTTTGTAGTCTGGTTCTTCCCAAAGCAGGAGACTCGCATAGGATGTGTTTTGCTGTTTCGTCATCCTCCAAGCAAAGGCGGCATTCAGCGATGATCGCCAAACCCATCCTGTGTAGATGATGATTTTCTGACAGATTGGCTGTCTAAAAATATCTTTATTAATCTGCGTTGGCAGTGCTTCTTTTCCTGCATCTGCGTACCGAGCTTTATGGCATTGATTTCGGCCTGGGAAATGTCGCCTGAAGGCCCGGGCTTGAGAAGGCTGTCTCTTGGGAGTTCTACACACCCCAGCCCAGTTCCTGTGGATATCTTAGATTCATCGGTGAACCACCTCAAATCGACTGTTAAGATTTAATTTCTGTTGTCCTCCCACACGTCTCTCCTCGGGAGAAGGCCCTTATAAACAGAGAGGTTCATGATGGTTTTAGGCATTATGTCCGAGGACATAATACCCAGTAGAAGTAGACTGTGACTTTCTATGTCATCCAAGTAACTTGGTTCGATCCAAGTTACAAGCCTTTTGGCAGGCTTCTTACCATCTGTTTCATTCTATAATTAGTCCATCTGGCCTCTCTCTCCAAATAAATATAGAAAGTGTTAAGTCCAGTAGGATTTCCATAAACAGCGATGGTGTGGTGCTAATAGCACCACAAACCAGACAAGTTTGTTTATGTAGTCTAGAGAGCTTTGATTTGGCCCTGACCTGATGGCTTTTTGACCACCAAACCGTACTTCTTCTTCAAGTGTCGTGCCCCTCCAGAACATTGGCGATCAGATCCTAAACAGTGTCGTCGTGCTTACACCATGCCACTGGCGAAGGTTCTTGAGCTACGACGTTCTTCAACGGCCACAGCCACCATCTATTATATATAGTCTTCCATCTATTTTCCCCTGAATAACTAGTTGGAGCAGCTCCTACTTCGGATTTCTCACCACATGGTAAGGTATTCCACTTTTCTTCTCTTTATGATGTTTAGTACCTCGCTCTCCTTGTCAATTCGCTGCAGGACCACTTTATTTGTCACCCTCTCCATCCACGATATCCTCAGCACCCTTCGATAGGCCCACATATCGATCCTCAATCCTCCTGCACATCGTTTCAGTGAGGGTCCATGCTTCCATTCCATAGAACAGTATGCTGAAGACATAGCAACGTAAGAGGCGTGTTCTTAAGGGGATTGACTTAAACGGTAGTGCCATACGCAATTATATGTCTGACGACTATTGCGTAAGGCCAGTATATTTGTTTGGGCCCATGTTTCGCCACAGATCCTTTTACACGTCCAGAGAATTTGGGTCTTGTATTACTCAATCCAGATGGGAATTCCAAGTATGCTTTCTAACCCAGATGTTTCTCCGGTACTTGGCTTCTGCTGCAAATGGAATCGCTTCTCCCAGAAGAGTTGGGGGCGTTAAGCCGTCCAACCGTCTTTTTCTTGAAAATGGTACTATGACAGTTTTGCGAGGATTGACTGATAGGTATGTGTTCCTGATCTTCCTTTGATCAGAATAAGTAAGTCATTAGTATATGCCTCAACTTTGACACTTCATAGTGAGAGAACGTCCTTGAATATAACTAAAAAGTAGGTCTCTACAACTAGTGAATTTTCGTAGTCCATTTCTGAATAGTTTTTTGTTCATAAAATAATAATGTTTTACTGTAAAAACGAGTGTAAAAAGTAATATCAATGCATAATGCTTTTCGTTCATAGAAAATGTACGTAGCAAAATCCTTATTATCATGATGGACAATTTAGCCTTGGATGGATTACGAAAAAATTAATTTACATCGTTAACGTTACTCCATTATTACAGGAGAGCCTTTTTCATGATAATAAGGTTTTAATGAAACCCCGAGAGATCCTATCGACTGCGCCGTTATCGAGAGTCAATTTCCTTGCTTCTGATAGACAGAAGTAGTGGATAGAGAATCACCAGCTAATTAATAAAACAATTTTAATTAAAATTCTGTTTAAGTTTAATGCATGCAAATTGAAGTTGATTGGGACGACTGGGCGCGATGATAGCTAATTGATTGAACTGTCTCTCAAGCGTTAAAATCAACTTTCGGATAAATCCAATTAAAGTACTCACAAAAACTTTTCAACGCCGTCGTTGTTATTGCAATTTTTAATAAAACTGATATCTCATCGAATCACACCTTTGAAAAATTGAATTCTTTTTGCCTGCTTGAAATTTTAAGTGAGGTTTCAAAGCCAATATCCAGCTATTATTTACTATCCTGGAAAAATATTTTATGCTATTTGAAATTCTCTCTATTTCCAAACCTTCAACTCTGCGGAAGATAGTCGTCTACCTCTACACAAGCAGCTGCGAAGTTTCCGTTCGGAGTCGATAAGAGGAAAGCTTATCCATGCTTCAGTGAGCGAGTGACAGACAAAAAGAGATGACCCTACACAAGGTGCATATCAATACTTACAGGAGAAATGGATTATCAAAGGAATCATAAATAATTCCTACAAATAACAAATAAGCCATTTAGTCCCGAGAACACCATCAATTCATTTGCTTAAACTCAAAATTAATATTAAATAAAAGAAGACGTTTCACTGTCATGATGAAACAGCTTTCACGCGGAAATCTTATTGACAAAAAGCTATTATTTTCGATTTAATTACATCCTTCGTTCTTGTTCATGAATAATTTCCAGAGAAAAGCGAGCAAGACGTCAACCATTTTCAAATTGCTTGCAGATCCAAGATCTAAGACAGCTTTCTTTCTTCATGACAATTACTTAGATTTCCAGAAGGGAAGTGCAACGGCTTACGGGTTTCAAAAATAAAACAAACCTGAAATTCCAGACACAAATCAGTGAGCTGAATAAATGTCTTCCAGGATGACATCTCGGGACTTGGGTTTTTTAATATAATATCTCATCATTCCACATTATTTTATTTATCATCAGTCAAAGTAAGATATTTGCTGAATTCACATGCAGACTGAACGTTTATTAGGTACTCCTACTATAAACTACTCCTATTAAACAGAATTAACAGAATTAAATAATATTCTAATACCTGCTCAATAGTAAAGTCTTCAACAAGCGGAGAAAACAGCTTTTTCCGCGAGAAGATGAAGCTATTTTCTCCACGAGTTTATGAGAAAATCATCATACAACTTACAAAATATTGCATTTTTTTATTAAAAGTTAACATAAGACCGCAATTGAATGCGATCGTGCTACTTAGTTTGCTGTTCGATTCGAAGGTGTTCGTGTCATGATTATCTTCTCTGTTATTTCACGAGGAAAGCGCGTGATTATTAAACTAAAATCACCAGGATAATGAACGATTTATTCCATAGTCGTACAGAAATACCTTTTTCTACTTTATATTCACATCCATCATCTCAATTCTCCAGATCATTCAGATACGACAACAGTGCATGGGATAAGCAGCCGTATATAGAACTTTCGAATTTCAATTCATCAAAGCAAAGAGGCTATAACCCGATAACATATGCAGGAGGCGCCAACCCCAAACGATAACATTGGAACACTGCTCCTCTTCCTCTCCCCGACAAGAGCACGATACGGACCCCTTTGATTCTTAGAACATAATACCCCCTCTCCTTTCTCCCCAAGCATAAGCCTATAGCCAGGATATCATAAATAAATACGCCGATATGAGGAACTTGATGGCCTGCTATGACTGTTGATGATCACCACCCATTTCTCTCTGTATACGATGATAAGGGATAAAATTTGATTTATATTTCCACGTTTGTAATATTCTAGATTTGGTATGGATGAGGTAGTTTTGATAGTTTTCCGTATTGATTTGGAAAATATCACGTTGTGTTTTTATAGAACTTGCCTTGCTACCACATAATTCCAATATATGTATTTCGTTACCTACCAGAACCAGAAGCAAAGACATAATATAATGAACCAATGGTACTGATACCTACTCTCATTGCATAATTAGGCACCAACAATATTGTTTGATGAAAAGGAGAATTGTAGAAAAAAATCATACAGGGTGATATTGAAGTGTTATAACAAATGTTCAGGGGGTGATAGTATTTATAAAGCAAATAGGTAAATAGGAGAAAGTTCTTGATGATAATGGGTCCAAAAATGCATTCATAACAGATCTATGATGGGCCTTTAAAAAGCAAAAACATATTCACTTCTTCCTATTTTTATCAGTCCTATCCTCAAAAAGCTCTTTTCAAGCAGTTGACTAAAACGCAAAATTCATGTCGATTAGTATTGGAGTATCAGCGATGATAGCATCTGGCTGATATAAACCACCCAGGAACAAAACGCAGATTTTCTTGATACACCTACAATAACACGAGGAAATGAATAATTCGATTCGCAGACAATATACCTGCATCTATCTGTATTTTGATTTAATTAAGTAATTGTTATATAGCAGATGTAGCCCTCGTCTAAACCGTTATCTCGTTTCAACCCTAGTAAAGATAATTAGGTATCATTACAGAAAGGAATGTTAGCAATTAGATATTATAGTTACAGCAAGGGACGACGGGCAATGTTATCCTGATAACTGGTCCTCTGCCGGCTGATGCCCAAATGTTAATGATACGAAATTTGATACGAATAGAATCAAGAAAATTAAACAGAAAAGAGGAGATGGTTATGAACATGTGATCTTTTCCTTCCATTAACCTTTGTAGAAGACAAACTTTAATTTTATCTGACGACTATTCATTAGAGCATGATCCGTAAATTTCATAACTTTCTGTTGAATATGGAAACCCATATTCGCATATGGATCATTTATGGAAATCAGCCCTCGGTTAAAATTGCTGAAATTCAATCAACCGTATATGGTGATCAAAAGTTTCCATGGGTCTAAATTGAGTATGTATACAGAGGGAGATGAAAAAATTTTTTTTTTGTTCACCATTGCTAATTTTGTTATTGTTGGAACTATACAGGGTGTTTCTTATTAACATGCTAATACTTCAGGGTGTGATTCCTCAGGTCATTTTATAAAGAAAATGTGATATGAACGTATGCCCGCCAGGGTTTCAATTTTTTCTACAAGGTATTGAATTATTTATTTTTTACGAGTTGTTTTTTATTATCTACGAAAATAATTTAATATTTTTCTCAAATTTGGTATGTCTTTATAGGATATAAAACCACATACATATTCTAATTAGAAAAGTTTTTCTATTGCTCCACCAGTGGCGTCCCTACAAACATGTCCTCTGACATGTTTTTCAAAATAATTGGTGCGCCACTGATACTTGGCCATATGGATATTTTTTCTGATTAGTTTGATCAATTCTAGAGGAAAACGGTCTCTTGCGTTTTATCGTGTCGGATCGGATGAAGTACGCATCATTCTTGACCAAAACAATTACATAAATTAAAATTATATTAATTTAACAAAATTAGCGAATAATATTTATTTTATTTTGAAAACTGAAAATATCATAGTGGATCAATAGAAAATATTTTATAATTGAAATATGTGGTTTTATAGTCCATTAAGACATGCTAAAATTGAAAAAAAAATACCTAAATCATTTTCGGAGATAATAAATAACTCTTAAAAAAAACTCAACACCCTGTAGAAAAAAAAAATTAAGCCGTTGTGGACATTATGTTCACAATAACTTTTTTTCATAAAATGACCCAAAAGGGACCCTGAAGTTTTAGCATGTTATTAAGAAACATCCTTTATAATTGAAAAACAATAATGGAGAGACAACTGAAAGTCCACGTCATGGGGTTTAAACCAATGAAAATTGCCATTTTTCGATTTTCAAAGTTGTTTACAACGAAAATGGGTCAAGATATCGGAAAATGGGGTACATATCCCTATATCTTAGCTTTCAATGTTCTATCCTATGATATACAAATATTTTATATTTTTTCAATTATTATATTTATAGAAATATTTTTCAATTTTGATTTTTTTTATCGCTGATTTTCTTAATCCTGTATCAACCGCATCATAGGGTAATAAATAACAAGTTACAATAGGGACATGTAAACCATTTTCCCATAACTTGAGCCATTTTAGTTGTATCTGCACTGCCTTGAACTTTGAAAATGTCGATTTTCACTTGATTATAACTAGAGCTCAGATTATACCTATGCAAAATGCATATTTTTTGCATATTTTGTTATTGTTATCATATTTTCTTTTTTTGACAATTATTGTGGGCGGATATACAAAAATAAAAAAATATAAAAACAAAAAGTAAGCTTAAAGTTAATCTTATGAAGGATTTTTAAATTTTTATGTGATTTTACTGTACCTTTTTGAAAGTGTTTTTTATTCAGATATTCATTCATGGACGATACCAAGCAAATTTCTTGAACTTCTATCTTTTGAATTCCTATATTTTGCCTTGTAGAAGTTTTTGTCACATCTGAAAGTGATTGAGGGCAATAAATCTTGGGTGTTTTGTTGGTAGTAATTAAAGTTCCCACACCCGTCAGATTATTTTAATAGATTTTCAATGAGAAATAAGCTTATAAATAAGAGTTATTTCCATATTCCCACAATATTTATTCATATTTAGATATCTTTATGGAGGTATGACAGGCCTTAGTAAATATTAGGATTTAAGTGGCGCTTAAAGTTAACTAAAAAAGCACCGCTCTTAAAATTCTATGGATTCAAAATTTTTCTTATTAATAAGTTAATAATTATAGACTTGTTGAAGTCATAAAATTTGGCTATTCAATAATACGTAGGTGGGTAGGTACCTAAATAATCATACTTAATAAACTTATTGAAAATAAATTATAAAAAAATAAAAAATAAGAAAGATATGGCAAATATAAGAAACCTCGATTTTTCAGTTTTTTCAGAATATTTTAGCATCGATACCTACCCATGGTTAGCCTCGAAAAACGGACATCCTGTATGCAGGGGTTTTCAACCAAATACGTTACAAAATGTTAACATATGCAAAAATATTTATTTAATGGAAATTAACTGTACAATTAATTAAATGTGCAATTAACTAAATGCAATTAACCAGAAATCTATCAGATTCAAAAAAAAATTAAAAATTTTCTTCTTTTTTCTAAAAAAAGAACCTTTCTTCAACCGAATGTCATGCATAACCATAAGTCAATCAATGTCACGTCATATTGCGACGTCGCCCGACGTCGTTCGGTGATAAAATTTTCTTTTTTTTTTTAATGTGATAGGTTTCCTTAATTTTTTCAATACAGAATGACATGAAAATTCAATATGGCGGTCATAAGAAAAACTAAATACTATGAATACTCTGGATCTAGTTGGCTTTGAAAGTTTTTGAAATGTCAGATGTATAGCTCTTAACGGCTTATGTAAGCCTACAATTTTTTTTTTCTAAATTTCCAAAAATAAGATATGGCAAAAATAAGAAATCTCGATTTTTTAGTTTTTTCAGGATAATTCAGCAACGATGAAAATATCCTGAATTTTTTCTCAGATTATTACTAGGCATAAAAATGTGCAACTTTGCCCCAATCTAACCGACCTCGTATTTCAACTGATAAGCGAGATACCCATGGTTAGCCTCGAAAAACGGACACCCTGTATATATCCGCATATTTGTGTCATTTTTCTTGCATATAATCCGAGCTCTAATGATAATTCCCAAACTGCTCTGCCACTGTAAATAAACTACTTTAAAAGCAAACCGTACAAGCAAATTTAATTCTATTTTCTCCAGACAATATGGATACATACAGGGTGTACCAGCTCGATTTAGACAACGGTAAGGGCCGTGTAGGTCTCGTCAAGACGAAACATTTTTTTATTTGAAGTTTTTGGATTTGGACCTTCGTTGCGGAAATATGACTGACTTCCGGTTTTTAGTTTTTTGGCTCCAGTTTCGGTATTTTTAGGTTCTCGCCCAAACTGAAACTAGTTTTGGAAACTCCTTAGCTTCAGTTACAACTTTCATATTGAAGTCAAGGTTCTATCTCTGTTGGATTCAAAATCTAATTTTTCAATTTGATTCAATTTGAATTAATTCAAAGACATAAAATTTAAAAACTAGTTTCAGTTTGGGCGAGAACCTAAAAATGCCGAAACTGGAGCCAAAAAACTAAAAACCGGAAGTCAGTCATATTTCCGCAACGAAGGTCCAAATCCAAAAACTTCAAATAAAAAAACGTTTCGTCTTGACGAGACCTACACGGCCCTTACCGTTGTCTAAATCGAGGTGGTACACCCTGTATATGTAATAATATACAGGGTTTTCAATTTTTAGAACTGCTTTTTTGGGAAAATCTCAAAATGTGGATTTTCCATTATTTTTCTGTTTTCACCACTGTAATCCGCGGCAAAAATTCTTCACTTTTCCTGATTTAACCGACTTTTTAGCTGCAATAATAACGAAGTTTCAGTTTCAGTTTCAGTTTGTTTATTCGTCAATTCCAAGTAAATACACAAATGGAGTGTTACTTATCAGACACGTCATTAATAAGTTTACAAACATATTATATAAGTTGACAATCATACACAACATTCACATTAGTTACAAATAACCTATTCTACTCGTATTACCATCATTCTTAAAGAATTCGTCTAGTGAGTAAAAACTTTCATTCGTAAGAAAATCCTTTGTTTTTGCCTGAAATTCAGCAATGCTATCTGTTTCTTCAAAGCATTTATAAACAGATAAGGCATGGTTATAAACTTTAACTCCGATATAATTTGGACTCTGCTGCCCTATGCTAAGTCTAGAGAAAGGGAGAGATAAATTATTTCTACTTTTAGTCTCGTACGAATGATAAGTTGATCTCTTATGGTGTGACGCAATACCTTTTTTAACATAAACCAATAACAAGTATATGTATAGGGATGGTAGGGTCATAATCTGCATTCTTTTAAAAAGCTGTCTGCATGGTGCTCCGCTAGGTGACGAGGTCATATATCTTATGACTCTTTTTTGTGCGATAAAGACACGATCAGCACCCCCGGCGGAGCCCCAGTATATAAGGCCGTATGAAATTATGGACTGGAAGAGAGAACAGTAAACCATCTTCAGCACATCGACGGAGACCGTGAACCTCAGACTTCGGATGAGAAAGGAGCAGGAACTCAACTTTGGCAAAATACTGTCTATGTGACTGTTCCAGATTAACTTTCTGTCAATGTATAAACCTAAAAATTTTGTCGCGATGACGTTTTCAATCGATTTTCCATTAAGTTTAATCAACAAGCTCGAGTCTACTGGGATATTTTTCGTTATGATCTCCATTGCAACTGTTTTTTCATTATTTAGCTTCAAGCCGTTATTCAGACACCAGTTTTGAACGTAATGTGCACATTGGCTAGAGCCCCTAGAGAGATCCGGTCTTCCTTCCCCAACTACCAAGGCGTTCGTGTCATCCGCATATAACGCGAATAACACTCTTCCTAGTCCGTTAGTCGGGAGATCGTTCACGAAGCACCCAAACAATGTCGGTGAGATACATGAGCCCTGAGGTGTTCCCTTTTTTATTTCTAAGGAGTCTGAGAATTTCTCACCAATTCTAACCCGCTGAAACCTACCACTCAGATAGGATCTAATCCAGTCATTAGCTGGTCCTCTCACTCCCATGTTTTTCAATTTCTCCAACAATAGTCTATGATCAACAGTGTCGAATGCGCGACTCAAGTCAAAAAATAAGCCCGCTATATGTTTTCCATTGTTCAAGCCATCATAGATATGTTCCATCACAAAATCTAATGCAGTGTGAGTCGAATGTTTCACTCTGAATCCATGTTGGTATTCAGTCAAGAGTGAGTTTTTTTCTAGAAAGTTGGTTAGTCTTATGTTAAAGGCTTTTTCGAAAATTTTTGATATCTGACACTGTACCGCAATCGGTCTACAATTTTTAGTGTCTTGTCTGCACCCCTTGTTTTTAAAAACAGGAATGACCTTAGAAGTTTTCAATGTGGTAGGAAATGTGCCCAGTGAGAAACTTGTATTTATTAACTTACCAAGGTTACTTAAGGTTTAATTTGGTTACTTAAGGTTTAATTAAGTTACCAAGGTTAACAGAGAAAACAGAAAATAGGTATTTCATCACCCTGTATACATATTCACTCCACGCCCATGGAGACATTTGATCATCATAAACAGTTAAACAACATATTTTAATTTCAGCAATTTTAACCAAGGGCTAATTTACATAGGTAATAATGATCCGTCCGGGGTCTATTTAGTAGAAAGGCATAATAAGTCTGGAGTTTCATTTAAAAAAATAAAATCTATTTGAACCTTTTTGGAAGCTCAAAATCGTTTGAGTAAATAAATTAGTTAATGCTCTCTGGGTAGAATTCAGTAAATATGATTGTGATATAAAAAGATCACCTCCATGGAAAATTTGAATATCCATGGTCAGTGAACATCCGCTGTCCCTCACAATAGTCGTCCTGGAAGCGGGGATATAATATCCTGCAAATTACGGGTCAATGAATATAATCAGTAATCACGATATCACTCACAACGAGGACCGAAACAAAAAGCCCCGAATGTCGGGACATATTAGGACGTTCTCCTCTTTTCGGAATGCCGACTATCAAATTTCATGCCTTTATTAGATCCCGAAACACGATGTTGCCATTTCCTTTTCAAATCAATAGTGAAACAAACTGTCCATTTCATTTCAAGTATTGAACTTTTTTAAAACGAGAACACAAAAAAAACTTCAATATTGACGGTTATCCAATTGAAGCCTTCAATTGAAACAAAAAATCCGTCCATGATAATCGAAGATGGTAGGTAATTTCGAGAAGGAATTTTAGATCTTTTTATTGATGAAAATAATGTTTAACGCAAAGATATTTACTTTTAAATTAAATGGCTGGAACTGGAATAAAATTTCCACTTCTAGGAATTTTTATATTTCTCGAAAGGAGCTCTATATTGCACGATCTATATATCCTTATAACTGATGGTCATAAAAAAGCTTTATGATCGTCCGATTTTATGTCGGTCGTCCCCTAAAGTCGTCTTTTCCAAAACTGCTATCAGTAAAAATCTTGCATCCGGGATCACATTTTACATTGTTTCTGCCAAAAATTATCTCTTCGAGTGATAAAAAGTCGATGAGCATGGTAAAAAGTTCATTAATTTCTTAGCCGAATTGAATCAATAGAAGATTTGGGAAAACTGCTGCAGTTGTTTGTTTTACATTTTATGAGAAAATAATAATTAGGTAAATCATTATTGTGCTCATTTCGCTTTAATCCCTTATTAAGGAAAATCCCTGCTTATACAGGGGTTTTTATATTAAATCTAATTTTCTTAAAAAAACATATTACTATGGCTTGAATTTACGCTGTATATAACAAATATATGGTTCACGATAATCTGCAATCCGGATTTATAAAGTTAGCAGAGTTCATTAATTAATAACTAAGCGAACGTTCCCATTCGGGTTGAATAAACGAAGTGAGTAAATTCGATAAAGGGTTGAAAAAATTAAAATAAGGGTTCAAAAAATTATAATAATGTGGCTAAGAGGCTTAAAAAATTCTAATGGTAACAGCGAAATACGTCTTCTATGTATATCAGATAGGGCTAGACACGTTCTGTCAATAAACATGCCATTGACCGCTTAATATTAATTACGATTCATTAAATCAATCACATCAATCAAAAGCTAGAAAATCAATCAAGATGGAAAAATATCGATCATGACTATTATAATAAAGTTTAAGTGTCATCGTTCTACTGCGTTTGAAACCGTTCACATCGCAAGGACAACCATCCTGTTGAACCACTTTTTATTCAAGGCAATCTCGATGGAAACATTTATTTAAAATCATTTCAAAAGTGTATTGATCCTATGATTGGGGAACTTTTAGAAAATGACAACAAATTAATAGAAAATGAATTACTTTTCAACAAGATGGTACCCCCCTCACTATTCAAGTGCTGTATGGTAATTTTTGGTTAAGTCTGGAGATTGTATTAGTTGACCAACAGCTCAGTAATTTTAGACTTTTCCCAAAAGTTAATTGTCGGCAGAAATATTTTGGAGTAATTTTGTCCCTCCCTCCTCAGATATGCTTAAAGTGCAAAATTATAACAAATTATCCCCAGGTTGGCCGCCATCTTGAATTTAGGGGGTTAGTTTGTTTTTAACCATTATCTTAGTAGTTTTTGAGTTTTTGAAAAAAACACTCATTCTCAATAAATTTGTGGGGAATTTCATTCTCTACATTGTTTATATCCTCATATTTTTTTTTTATATTCAGTTATTTATACCAAATATTACACATCATAAATTCCAGCGAAGGGGTTGAAATGCAATTTTTGGACTTTTATATTTAAAAAACTTTTAAATATAAATTATATAAATTACCTAAATATAATTTTAAAAACCTAAAAATGTTTAAATAGGAAAGTTGAATACTTTATCGTGCAAACTCTTTTCGTCCGAGAAATACGTCAAAATCGGAGGTGAGGGAACATCGGATAAAAAATGTTGTAATTTGATATTGTTTCAAAAAAATCATAATTCGCGATAAAAAAAAAGGCAGTTTGTATTCAAAATCTCAAAATCACCCCACCCCTTCGCGATGGGGGTGGGGTTATTTGTGTATCCAAACAATGTCCCTCTCCAAACCACTGAATTTCTTTTCTTAAACACTGGCAGTCAGAAATAATCAACTGGAGGGATTAAAATGGATCATCCTGTAGAAAAGAGTCAATATTTTGTTCAACATAATCTCAGTGAATTTTGATTTAAAAAAAATATGAAAATTAGTCCTAAACTTGTGAAGAGAAAGGACTTACAATCGATTAGTATTTACCTATACGTTCGGCGATTAATGATTCCTTGTAACCGTAAAGTAATTCATTACGCTTTTTTCTATAAAAAATTAATTAACGTCGTAAAATACAAAAAAAACTAATTCCCCAAGCCAAAATGACGGCTTTCCCACAAGGGATAGGAGGTCGAATTTTCGGATTTAGACTCACCATCAATACCACCCAACACCCACAAAAAATGCGTTTTTTCCACTTTGATGGCGTAATCAAATTCTAATTTTCTGGACTAAAGGTACATGGAGAATTAGATGTATTTCACCACTTACCGAACTTTGTCGCATTCCTTGACGAAAAACTTTGTTGCACGATAATTTGTTCCATAAATTTTTTTACAAATTGTGTAAGGAAAAAGTACAAAAATTGCATTTCAACCCCTTCGCTGTAGCTTACGATGTGTAAAAAAATAATTATAAAGACATGAAATGTAGAAAAGTAAATTTTCCACAAGTTTGGGAATTAGTATTTTTGCTCAAAACCAAAAAAACTACTGAGATAATTAGGAAAAAATTCAAGACGGCGACAAACGCCTGGGGGGTAATTTGTAATAATTTTGCAGTATAATCATCTCTGATGTGAGTGGGAACCACGGTGTAAGATATAATATCTTATATACCTTATCTTACACCGTGGTGGGAACAAAACTGCATCAAAAAATTTCTGCCGGCAATTAACTTTTTGGGTGTGCCTTTTTTTCGTCTAAAATGACTGGGCTACTAAGTTCTGTCGAATGACCACTCAGATCGCCCGCTAAGCCCTTTGGATTTTTTTTGTGGGGTCATTCCAAATGGCGAATGTACGCTACGAAACCTGAGACCTCGCCTGAGACATTAGAAGAAACGTACAGTGGAATTCGGATCATGCTGATTTCAATAAGGTACGCTTTATTATTGTTTGCAAGCTGATGGAAGACATTTTGAACAATCAGAATTAAAAAAAATTCTTTCTTCCGAATCTTAACTTCAAATCATTTTTTTTAAATTTTAGTTCATTAATCAGGGTAACAAAAAAAGTGCTCGTAAAGATAGAGGATAAAAATACCTTTGACGTGTCACATGACTATTCGTGCCATTTGAAATTATTAAAAGAGTTGCTACACGCGTATAAGGGAGAAGTTTGGAAGTTGTACTTTGCATTACATGTGACATTTCTTCCCTCTCAAAATATAGGTAGGTACTTTGAGGAATTTTCATAAAAATTTCTAATTTTCGTTAGGGGTGGATCAACTTTTAGTTGAATGCCTTGAAAATTAAAATCAGACTTACCTACCCTTACTTTTTTTGATGGAAGCAAAAATGTTGGATTCCGTTTTAAACAACAAACCGTTTTGTCTCTGATATTAAAACATGCCGTCTCAGATCATGGCGCCGTGAAGGCCAGAAAAACGTTTTATTTATATTCATTTACTCGGTTTCAACGACAAGAACATGCCAACGATCCATTAACAAGCTGTAGCTGAAGCTTCTCTGCTGTTTTGAGTTTTCATGTGGAATTGGATTTTCAACACCAGCACCAGACTGTCTAAACTTTGTTTGTTTTGTCAACTAAAACATCGTTTCCAAAGCTAATAAAGAGTAGGCCTCGTAACAGTTGAACGGCGAAGTTCTTTGTTGCACCGCTCTAAGTTCCAGGCAACTACTAGATTCTAATAGATATTATAAACTCACAAACTCTCTAGTTTCCCGACAAGAAAAGTACGTGCGGCATGTTTACGAGGAAAGGAGTAGTTCTTGTTTGTCTTCGAAAACCACTTAAAATTCTCGCTTGTTGGAAATGTTTATAATAAGTAAAAAACTACGAACGTTCAGATTAAGAAGACTCACTTGAGTAAAGGCGTAGAGGCAGAATATTCGTATCTATGAAATTTCGTATAGTTCTATTAAAGCCCGCCAAAAAGTTCGCACCATTTGGGATTTTTTTTTGTTTTTCATCTATTTTGAATTTTTTTTATCAAATTTTGTGCTTGTCAAAAGATTAAATTTGATCACACTAGATTCAAGGTGTGAATATTAGCTCCAGAGAAAATGGCGTTTTCATTCTTCAAAATTACAAAAAAAAACATGATATTTCGAAAACTTAAAGTGTTTTGCGGGAAATTTGTGCAAAATTCGATAGATATTCACGAAATGTAATGTCAGTTATGAAAGAAATGAATTTTTATCCAGGTGGCCAGAAATTGGTAACTTATGAAATTTCAACGTTTTGCTCATTTTCTCTGAGATATTTTGAATTTGAAATATTTTTTCTGCTGCAAAAACTGTTAATATTGTTTATAATTATTGAAAAAAATCAACACGAGTAACGGAAACTAATACCCAGGAGCGAAATTTTCGAATTTTTGAAAGTCACATTTTCAAATGTTTTTGGTGCAAAAAATAACACCAAAAAAACATCCGAAAAGTTCAAGTATATTTATTAAATTCGAGTATTTTATTAAGAAATGAACATAAGTTATTATTTAAGTTCTATATTTGAAAATTATAATTGAAAATAAAGTTGAACTTATTGTTAGATATGGTTTCTTCGTATACATATCTAATTATATGCTTTTCATGAGACTTTGCACCAAAAACATATAAAAATGTGACATAAATTATATTAAATTCAAAAGGTTCGCTTCTGGTATTGGTGTCTGTTTCTCATGTTAATTTTTCTAATTATTATTATAAACAATACTAATATTGCAGTCAAAATATTTAAAATTCAAAATTACACTGAAATTTCAAAAGTACCAATTTTTGGCCACCTGCATAAATGTTTCTTTCAACACTTGGTGAATATCTAACGAGTGTTGTCCACATTTCCTGCAAAACACGTTTAATTTTCTAAATATTAGTTTGTTTTTGTAATTTTTAAGTAATTTTGATAAACGTTATTTTCTCCCGAGCTAAATTCACACCATAAATCTACTGGGCTATAATTTAATATTTTGACAAGCACAAATAGGTATGTATGTAAAAAAATTTCAAAAGGGCGGACCTCGGGGCGGACACTGTATATCAATTAATTAATACTCATTAGGTACTAAAGTATATAGCTGGATATAAAATTACTGTATATGAAATAAAGGATGTTACAACATGAGTTTGGGGTTTTAATTGAGAATTACTTCGGAACGATGTAACTTCGAAAATTTATGTTTGACACAATATTTCATGTTTAACATAGGTAAAAAGTCTGGCAACTGTCCAATAAATCTTTCATTTTTGAATTTTGAAAAAAAAGCAAAAACGTACTTTCTATTGATGTAAAAAAACCTTCTTGCGCATCAATCGCATAAAGAGTGTATTTTTATGCGATTCAACTATGAAAATTTTTGCCGCCTTTTAAATTGGCTTTCTGAATTTTTCAATAGTCAGGTCGAATTTGCGTAGTGGTTTACTGTGAAAATTTCATTTCATTTCGTTTGAAAGCGTGCCGTAAAATAGATTTTTACATAATAAACAAAAAAAAAATTGGCAAAATTTAACAATTTCGTCTCTTGTCCTATATACCCGCCACTGACTAACTTTAAAAAGTTACAGGCGAGTTCTGAAAACCGAACATTTGAAATTTTAGAGAAATAAACATCATGTAAAAAAATTCGAATAACTCCGCCATTTCTCTTATTTGCTTCTTTAAATTTTGGAGAGTTACAAGCTATTAGTGTAGTTGTCTACTCCGAAAATTTCAGGTAAATTCCCTCAAAAATGTGCTGTTAATCAATTAAAGAAATTTAGCCATTTTTACCATTTTCTTACCCACGCCACTACTAGCTTACTAATGAAAATAATAAAAATTTTATTGCATTAATTCAAATTTCAAATCATTTTAGTCCAATCTTGTTAATAAAGGTTTGTAGGAGTTTTTATTTTCTGCAATTATTGGGGTTGGCAGGAGCAGTCATATCTGCATGGGTGGTCTCGCCATAGCCGAGCGCGATGAAAACGGTGCGCTGGTCTGGTGCTGGTGCTGGTTTTAAATCAAGCAGTCCCGGTCTGAATATTACATTCAATCGTTGTTATTAAACAAGCCTTTAATTGTCATCCTCATTATTTTGTTGTGAAAAGTTTTCTTTCTATATTGCTTATACAGGGACTAAAAGATAGCCTTTTTCCCTAAAATTCAAAAAGCCGCCATTTTGAAACGGCTCGATCGATTTTGCTCAAAAAATGCAATACCAGACCACTACTTGTAGATAATATCTTCCTCCCATAAAAATTTCAGCCTCCTAGATTGAAAACTGCTACCAGAAAACCGTGTCACAGGACCGGATGTTTCGAAATTTTAAAGGACAGCCTGTAGAAGTAACGCGACTTTTGAAAAAATTTTCAACGAAAATTTAACGTCATCCCGAAGTTTCACAAGAGTAAAAAATTTCTTCCACTAATCTTGAAAGATGAAGCTACTAGAGCGTTTTTAAAATTTTAGAGAAATTTACATCATGTAAAATAAATTTAAATATCTCCGCCATTTTTGTTATTTGATCCTTGAAATTTGAAGATTAAAGAGTATTAGTATTATAGTTGTCTACTGTAAAAATTTTAGTTCAATTCCTTCAAAAATGTGCTCAAAAACTGTTATAGAAATTAAGCCACTTTCACTCTTTTCCTACCCACGCCACTGGCTTATTAATGGAAAAAATTCAAATTTTTTTGCATTAACTCAAATTTCAATTAATTTTCTTTCAATCCTGTTAACTTGATGTGAAAGTTTTTTTGCCATCTTGCTCATACAGGGATTCAAAAAATAGTAAATTTTCCGAAAATTCAAATGGTCGCCATTTTTAAACGGCTCGGCCGATTTTGCTCAAGTGCAATACCAGACCACTCCTTGTGGACATCTTACTCTCACAAAAATTTCAGCCCCCTAGATTGAAAACTGCGGCCAGAAACCGTGCCTCAAAGTCCGGATTTGGGGAACTTTGAAAGGACACCCTGTAGAAGTAACGTGACTTTTGGAATTTTTTTCAACGAAAATCTAAAGTCATTCCTCAGCTTTACAAGAATCCAAAATTTCATTCACTGATCTTGAAAGATAAAGCTACAGGAGCGTTTTGAAAATCGAAAAATCGTGATTTTGGAGAAATATATATATATATATATATATATATATATATATATATATATCGTGGGCAGGTGAATTTTGGAAAACCACTTTTTCGTGATCTGGGGGTCATGATCGGTGGACATTTGATGAGTTTGGGTGATTTTCGAAAAGTGATGTCGTCCTCAATAGTGTATTTTTTTGTTAAAAAATACACTAAAATTATACAAAGTGTTCATTTGCACAGTTATGAAGACATTGTCTATTTTCTTCTCAAATGGAACACCCTGTATGTTATTGTATTTTCATATTTCCTGATAAAATCCAATAACAATAGTTTCTACAGTTCCGGTTTAAATTAGGTGGTTTTTGAGTTATAAACAAATGAAAATAGTAATTTTTCATTTTGAAAAATAGATTGAAGAAAAATGATTTAAAAAATAGACAAAGGAACATCCTGTATAAAAAAAACCTTCTTGCGCATCAATCGCAGAAATAACGTATTTTTATGCGATTCAATAATATATATTTTCTTCCTATTTTTTTTTTTATAATGAATATAATGAAAAAATAATCCGATTTTTTTTGGGGAAAACTCCACCTACCTACCAAAAAAAAAAAAATGATCCTCTCGTGGATTCGAACCCGCACCAACAGTTTGCTAGGCAAGGGTGTAATGAACTGAGCCACGGTGCGTTTCAAATTTTTAGTGCTGATGGGGTAGATATATGTAGTACGTCAGGTACCTACACCTACCCATTTTATTTTTTAAACTGGTCATATCTTAGTTATTAAAAGACCAATTTGAATACTTTTTTCACCTGCATGTAGGTGATTTAATTGTCGTTGCGATTCCTCTCATTTACACATTTTTACCCTTTTCCTACCCACGACACTGGCTTATTAATGGAAAATATGCTAATTTTATTGCAATTACTCAAATTTTCAATAATTTTCTTCAAATCCTGTTAAATTTGATTTTAAAGTTTTTTTGCCATCTTGCTCATACAGAGGTTCAAAAAATAGTAAATTTTACGAAAATTCAAATGGTCGCCATTTTGAAACGGCTCGGCCGATTTTGCTCAAGTGCAATACCAGACCACTCCTTGTGAATATCTTACTCTCACAAAAATTTCAGACCCCTAGATTGAAAACTGCGGCCAGAAACCGTGCCTCAAGGACCGGATTTTTGGAACTTTGAAAGGACACCCTGTAGAAGTAACGTGACTTTTGGAAATTTTTTCAACGAAAATCTAAAGTCATTCCAAAGCTTTACAAGAATCAAAAATTTCGTTCACTAATCTTGAAAGATAATGCTGCAGGAGCGTTTTTAAAATCGAAAAATCGTGATTTCGGAGAAATATATATATATCGTGGGCAGGTGAATTTTGGAAAACCACTTTTTCGTGATCTGGGGGTCAGGATCGGTGGATATTTGGTGAGTTTGGGTGATTTTCGAAAAGTGATGTCGTCCTCAATAGTGTATTTTTTTTGTTAAAAAATACACTAATATACATCAATAGAAAGTAAATTAAATTACCTACATAATTGACCCGTTTTTGCATTTTCTTTTCAACACAAAACTAAAAGATTTATTGCAGAGTTGCCAGACTTTCTAGCTACTCAATGTAATACAACACGTGAAATCGTGATTATCGAAAATCACATTGTGAATCACTCAACATGTTGACAACATGTTGAGTGGAAACCTATGTGATTACCAATTAATCACGAGTTCACGTGCTGTATTCATTATTAGATTATACAGCGAATAATAATATTATAGAAAGTCTTCGCCAAAACTTGACATTTTATAATGGTTGGTTGACATTTCATGAAAACATAATTATTGGTGGTTTTTATAACGTCTGTAGCAACCACCAAACAGTTTGCTGCGAGATTATCAATTATCGCTGTAGTCAATTCACCGTGCTTGAATATTGATAGCTATTAAAAGAAAGTATAGGAAAATATTATATTGTGAGTTGTATAATCGCGAGAACCAAATGCTTTTATAGGTCGTCTACGAAGTAAATTCAGACACTATTATTTATTAATTAGAGAAATTCAAGTTTATTTCAGACATTACACACAAGCCCAATTATTTATTTACAGTGCAGTTCAACACCACTGTTTACTATTATTAATTTGAACACGAAATATCTACTAATATTTATTAACAGAACACTGGTAACAAAGTAGGTACTCGAAAATTAAAAAAAAGGAAATGGAAAAAACAACGCGCACTGTCTCTTGCGGCTATCTTTACTCGTGTGTAAAGTCAAATTCATTTAGAGACACCTTTAATGGACACTGTATGGAACACCAATGAACTCATCAATTAAAAAAAATTATAAAAAGTCGGACAATATAATGTATAACAGCCAAAAAAATTATTGTTACTGTTCATTACAACAAAAAGCTTTCGAAATTAATACTAAACGTACTATAGAGCAGACAAACCCGGATAAACGATTTTTCTGATCGATAGCACGTGATTTTGACTGATCATTTTTGTTATTTACCTGTGCTTCAAATGCCTCATTTAAATCACAGCTATCAGGGCATTTATTATACTATACCATACCTGATAAAATCGTATATGCAATTAGCAGATAATACAACTCTATTAACTCCTATTATATTTACAAATTTACCTTGTAAGCACTCGACCAAAAATCCCTGTTACATAAAAAGCTATTATTATTAATTGTGAATACGATACATTATCCTTATCAGCAGATGTGCTTTTACTATACATACCTTTTTTTTTCATCACTATTCAAAAAATTGTTCCTAATACAATTTTGTGACAGAACATTTTATATTTAGCATATGAAAAACCAGAAAAAAAACGATTTTTTTTTCAAATAGAAAGTTAAAAAAAGTCTTGAAAAAGTGTTTGAATTTTTCTCTTCCATTTGTTGTTTGCTGTTCTTGCCTATGCATTAGCATCTTTTCTTAGATCTAAAATCAAATATCAAGTAAATGGAGCAAACTTCTCATGTGAGGCCATTTCATACTTATAAGACCATCCCTTCGGAGTTTGAGTTTCAGCAGGTATTTATGTAAGTTATCGTAATATTCGGGAAGTTGGACCGAAATCATGAAACATCGTTCGCAAATACGAATCCAATTTAAAGTTCTGAAACAACTTATTCCGATATTTTCAATACAGCCGAAGTTTCCCAAGATCGTGAATATGCCGTGTTTTTCTTTCGTTTGCCGTAAAAGCCTCAATTCCAGATTTTATATGGAGAAGAAATTAAATTAGTCATAAAAACTTGTTCCATTAGCTGATAAAACGTTACAGTAGCCCCAAACCAGTAAAGTAGATCTTTTTTGAGTTGTCAGTACTAATAAAACAACTTTCTAAATCAGGTTCAGGTAATTGCGAAACAGAATCTTACACCATGGTAAAGGTTCGGCGTCTAAGAAAATTTCCCAAAGTTTAATAAGATCTTATATCACATTTTTATTAATGCGCTAAATTTGTTCTGACAACTTCACATCACTTTAAGCACCACGTTAATTAAGAAAAACTAAATTCTTAAATAACACCGGAAAGTTTAGCAAACTTTATAACTTCTGAATTCGAAATTAGTTACCGTAACAATTACTGGCAACATCAAACTCGTTTACTCTTCAAACTACTTAAAAAAGGTTCTTGTGTAAATTAGCTTTTCTACGGACTAGATGCGAAGCAATTCTGACATATTTACTTTGCGATGAATCCAGCTGAATGAGTAAAATAAGGGCGAACTTTATGATGGGGAATTAATTTTTTATCCATTATTTTGGTGGAGATTAAATTTCGATCGATCACAAGAACCGACTAGGCGGAAGAAAAGCAAGCTGGGGGTCGCAACTTTATATCGAAGAATGTCCTTCCAAAATATTACCATGACTAAAGCCATTTCACATAGCAAGGCTTAAGGCCGAGACCTTTTTGAACATTCAGCATGTAACTTACTGAATTTTTGATTGTTTGTTTTCTTGGTTTTAGGTTCTCTATAAAATGAAAGTAATAAGCTGCTAGTGACCATCGAGCAGTCGACGCGGCTTTTGTTAATAAAATAAACTTACTCAAATTATATCGAGCAGGAATGGTGGTTGCCAATTCAATGCCAAAAAAAAATGTTCTGTGAGGTTAATTACCAAAAAGTCATTAACAAAAATTAATATTTTGTTTGCGAATGAACTAACTACACCTTTTATACGTCGAAGAGATATACTAATTGAATAAAAAATTAATTGAAAATTAATTTGACTCATACCTCCAGTAAGCGTCCGCTTTCTCTGCGAGGAAAATTGAGATTGCTTTATTACGAAAATAAACATCAGTCTTTATACCTATACTCCAACCTGGTGCACATATTTACCTTCGTCCATCCTGCGACCACTGACCAGAGTGCCTTCGTACACATAGGGCATGGAACATTTAACATAATTATTTGTTTTCTAAAGTCTTCAACTATACTGTTAGAAGTTCTTTGGGAATTCCGTTAACGTTAATGTAAATGATGTATTAATCATAAATGAGGATATTTTTTAATAAAATATTTACAGAAGGTATTTATTTCAACTGGCAATGTGTCATAATGTCAGATGTAATAAACTGGAGGCCTTTGTGGGGGTGGAGATAAAAGCAGATATTTTTGGGAAGGTAATTTTTCTGAAAGATGGTAAAACATGGTAATTTAGGAACTCTGAAAGTTCCAAAATAGAGAGATCAAATTGAGAGCCCGATTTTTCTACACTACTGTGACACTCTCTGCCCACTTAAAAAAAATTAAAAAGAATGTTATGGGATGCCAGTTGACTTTTTAATTTTATATTTTTTTTCGTTTATGAAAGTAGTAGTCCAAGACCTAAAAATCAACAAAAACAATCTTATACCTACTTATTGTCCTTATTTCTTTTACTAGATTACCTTCCATTGCTTTGTTTCGATTAAAACGACTCGGGGGTCTTGGAGGTACGATACTGGAGGTTGGCTCTTTTGCTTGATAGGTTTCAAAAATGTACGGTTCACCCTTTTCACCAAGAGCTCTTGGGATAGCAAAAGGAAGCTAAAGCTTTATTTACAGTTCAATTCGCTGGGGTCATCATTGTTTAAGTACCTTCCTGAATTAAGTTGACCAAATGGATGGGTCTGCAGTCGAGCAGCAATCAATTGCTTCTCTATTACTCAGAAGAAAAGATGAAGGGGTGCGATACAGTATTGCTAAAACGACGGTATCTGCGGGATATTGGCATTCATTTCAAAAGAGTCTATTGAAATTTAAATTGCCACGTGGCGTTTGATAATGGGATCAGTCACTGCCGGAAGTTTATGTTAATTAGTGTAATTATTTACCGGAAAAACGCTCTTGTTTACTTGAACGATACGTTTTGACTTTAGATATTATAGGAGTTTCTCACTGTCGGCGAAAAAACTAGCAATGACGTACATAGTTAGTTAATTGGGAAACGCTGTTTTTCGTAACGACCTAACAGCTGGTTAGTTTTTGGTTTAAAACTCGAGTTCCATGAAGGAAAACTGCTAGAAGCTGTCGAACTTGTTTTGAAAAAGATACAGGCACGAGAAAAGATAAAAAGATAAATTTAGGTAAGGTAGCTTTACAGGTGGAACTTTCCGCGAATCATATACGCGTCCGCTCCTCGTGGTTGCCTCGGACGCTGTTCCTTTCGTCATGGTCGTCGACCAGCTTCCGTTTTCTCAGTCTCGCGTCCTGGTCCTTTAGCCAATTCGAAGACGAATTTATCAACATCGCCTAAAAAGGAATTTTTCCTTCCCTTTTTATTCAGATCTCAAATCCCTCTTATATCATATTCGACCAATCCTATCCTAATTCTTACGCGTCGTTTCCTGTACGCTTCTTCCACCTCCTCTTTCTGACTTCCAACATCGTCACTTCCACCTGCGCTGAAGCACTTATCAAATTGTGCCCATTGAACTGGTCAAAGGTCTGTGCATCTATACGCGATACTTTTAGCGAAAAGGTTGCCAAGAATTTTAGCTTGAGAAAACAATATTATAATTGATGTAAGGTATACGTCAATAAACTTCAACACCGTAAATGCGTTTACTCTTAATGAAGGCCAAACAGTGTTGTCTCAAGTAAGTATTCCTTAAAAAGCTGGCATAAAACTAGTCACTGATCTAGATCAACCTTTTCATTCGTTCGGCTCTCACTCATAAACACGTTCTTCAGAGTGGTCGGCTCAACAAGTTAACGGCAATTTTTTCTCTCATTTCATTAGAAATTCTTTTTTGAAAATTCATTTTTCACTGCATATGTGTTATCGGTAAAAATGTGAAGTAAATTTGAAAGACCCATTCTTCCATATTATTTTCAACATTCACTGACAAAAACAAAATAATAAGAAGAATGATTTTTCCTTGAAACGCGTGTCCGGCTTCCTTTTTACATCTCGTCAACCGACAAGTAGTGAGTACATCAAGAATTTTACCTTTGAGAACGTCTTTAACACTTTACACTCATTTTCAGTTATCCTGAGGATGGGTTGAAACCCGAAACCGGTCATGTAATTATTAACGAAAATATAGACTCATTGACCTTTCATAGTATTGTTTTAGTAATGAGAAAAATGCCAGAAAACTCATCTTTAAAGAGTATTGTAAACTTCGCCATAATGCCCTATGAAAAGAAATAAGGCAACTGAATTTTTAGAATTAAAAACGAAGCCGCAAAAATATTGTTCAAAATGGGAACATCAGTTTATTTCATGTCGCGCGGCAGCATTCATTTTTTGTCGATAAGGACAAAGCGTCAAACAAAAGTAAAAGAAGTATAAATAAAAACCCTGCGTCGGATGAAACTATAAGGCCGTGAGGATCATTCGGATAATATTCTTTTGAAATTGTCTCTATCGCTTTTAATAGGTGAAAGCCTCAGCTGTGGAGGACAACGAGGACGTGGACAGAGTGTTCTTGACAAGTAGAATGACAGCACTCGAGAGCTTTCATCAGGCAGAATTTGAAGCCAGACTTCATAAGCTTCGAGCCAAAAGGACCACTGCCAGTCGATCCGATCCTGAATTCCTGCTGGAAAAGACCTATCGATTGTTTGTCGTACTCTGACAGACGATTTATTTATTAAAAATGCCCTCACGAATGCACTGTTGCCAGCATCATCACATCTTATAAAATTTTAAATATTGTTTCAGCGTTGACAAAAATTCAATTTCTCAGTTACTACTACTACTACTACTACTACTACAGATATCCGTCTCAATCCAGTCAAGACCTTATACGAGTAGTACCTATTATAGTTGGAGTACAATCAATTTTCCTGATGAAGATATAGTATCATGTAGTCTCATATTATTTGGCAACATTCGCGTACATATATACGTAAATGCTGCGTCCGTGTCGATTCAAGGTTTAATTCCTCCTACATCACGTCGGGAGTGCTATTGGAGAATTTATGGAATATGACAAATGGCGCAGTCTGTAGGATAACGGCTACAAGAGAGATAATAAACTTGACAGGAGAAACTGGTATAGACAGGAGACTTGCGGAAGACTTCCAAAGTTCCTCCCACTACAGAGATGAAATACCGCCTTAAAACTTTATTGATTATACCAAGTGATCAGGGGAAATGTTTTTGGAATTGAAGTTGATATCTTATCATTGAATAATTCTTACATTAAAAATGCATCGAATAATCCATTTTTACTTCCACACATACCTAGTATGTTCTCGTAAAACTTCATAAAACTTTATGCGATTATACAAATTTTAACAGTCTTATCATCAAAGTTAAATTAGAAAGACGTGAAACGTGCGAGTAAGAGACACGAATAAAGTCTTTACGAGTGGCTAGCGCTATAGCGAGGAAACTAACTGCTAAACTTACGTGACCGACAAGACATTTTGCTTATACGGTAACTGGAAATTGTAGTTTCCAATGTAAAATGTATTGCAGCCGGGTAGCTCCAGGGTAAATTCAATATGGGAGTGTGGGACTCGTGTAATACGATGCTAAACTTCACTCCGTATACTGGTTTCGTTTCCGGATCTAAAGGTAAAGGGGCTTCGGGCTATAATTCATGACAAACTTTATCGAACTAAGGTAGATTCTCAAAATTGCGAGCATCAGAGAAGAAGACTTTCGATTAGAAACTTGAAATTACAAAGATATACCGTGTAACTGCCAACGGTGTCACAATAATTAACAGTAATTAGCAATAGGACTAATAACCAACATAAGAGACAAAAGATTAAATTTTGAATAAGTAAACTATTATAGATGCTCCACCATTCCTAAGTGTTCTTAGTCGAAGGCTTGTCATATTCCAGAAAAATTTTGGCATATTATAATAACTTACGCAAAAGCTTCAGCTAATATGATTACGACAGAAACGATTTTTCTTATCATCGAAGAGCAGCCATCGAACAACGTGACAATTGTTAGTCAGGTGTAATTAAGTATTAAAAAAAAAAATTGATACCACTCTATTTCTCTCTCTCTCTTATATTTATCTGCAATCTGCATCAGAAAGCGTTCTATCATAGAAACACCAGCCTTAACGGCCACAATGTAAAATTAGTAATTATGAGGTAAAATTTCGCCATAGTATACTCCAAAAATGCAATAAAACACTAGAATGGCAGTAGGTCAATTTAAAAGTATTTTTTATTATTAAAAGTAAATTTAGAAATTCACAAAGATCTCGTCGACCGGTTTTGGGTAATAAACCATCCTCAGGACAACTGAAAGTCAGTTTCAGTTAATTAAAAACTCTTTCAAAATGAAAATACAGGGTGTCCGGTAAGTACCTCCTAATCTCTCGGGAGCATACAAGGGAGGTCAAAAAAAACCTAGTCTGTCATAAAAAATATTTTCCTAAAGTGTCCCCAAACGGAGATATGGAGCCCTAAAAGGGTGCCCCGCAATTTACTTTTTTGGCTCTAACTTTTGAACCGACCTGTATAATTGGATGGAATTTAAACACTTTATAGACGCCACAGAGAGCCATCAGGCCATATTAAAGTCGATGTTTGACGTCGTCAGGGAAGTCAGGAACGAACTTACCATCATACTCGTTTATTAAAAATTTTGACAGGTGTCACTTTACAGAGCTACAAACTATTTTTTTGAATAGTCTAATACTTTGTCTTTAAAAAAGGTGCTCTTAATTTATTTCGGTAAAACTGACCGTTTTCGAGATAAATCGGTTTTTAGTTATGAGAAAAACACTCAAAAGTTACTAATGCTAAACACAAACAGGTAAAAATCAGGTTCTTATTGATAAACCTACCTACATAATGGATTGCTAGTGACAGAACTTGATCAAAATTCATATAATAGCCGATTTATCTTGAGAACCGCTAGTTTTATCGAAATAAGTTAAGAGTACCTTTTGTGAAAATGAATGACCAGCGTATTTAAAAAACAAGTTTTCAGCTCTGTAAAATGACACCTGTCAAAGCTTTGACACAATGAGTGTGTTGGTAAGTCCGTTCCTGACTTCATTTAGGACGTCAAACATCCACTCTAATATGGTTTAATGAGTCTTTATGGCCTCTATAAAAAAAATTAAAATTTCATCAAATTTTACAGGTCGGTTCAAAAGTTAGAGCCAAAAAAGTAAATCTTGGGGTACCATTTTGGGGCTCTGTATCTCCGTTTAGGGACACTTTAGGAATGTTTTTTGTATGACAGACTAGGTTTATTTTGACCTCCCCTGTATGCTCCCGAGAGATTAGGAGGTACTTACCGGACACCCTGTATAGTGCTCAAGAGTTTTACAGCGAGCCAAGCCGCCAAAAAGCAACATCATCATCACCAGATATGAAAGAGCTGCATTCAGGAGTCTCAACACTAACAAAAACATCATTATTCTTCCGCAGACAGGGGAAATGCTACCATTGTATTGAATGTCAGAGACTATGAGGATAAAATAAAAAACATCTTGACCCCTCAAACCTCGCCCCAAACATACAAAAAACTTTCTAGAGATCCTACGAATTGCATCCTCCGAAAGACCAACCAGCTGGTTAAAACTTCCACCATTCCCGATCAAGACAAACGGCAGATTATGAACACCGAAGCCAGGACACTCAGACTTTATGGACTGCCAAAGAAACACAAACCTAACGTGCCTCTTCGCCCAATTGTCAGTGCCATTGGTTCCCCGACATATTCTCTGGTCAAATATCTAATCTTTAATCTTTAACCCTTCATTCTCGTCAGTTTTGATGTCGTTTTCCTCTTCACAATGGTGCCCATCGACGAGACCCAGCAACACTCTCTTCCACCATGTACTCACTACAACCTATTTCCAGTGGAATGGTGACTTCTCTGAACAAAAGGATGGAGTAGCTATGGGCAGTCCCCTGAGTCCTGTTGTTGCTAACTTCTACATGAAATTCTTTGAGGCCCTAAACTCCGCCATCAATAAACCGTCTTGTTGGTACCGCCATACGTAGATGACACCTTCGTCGTTTGGCAGCATGGGAAGCAAATTTCTTCACCATATCAACAATATTCACCCCAGCATTCAATTCACGATGGAAATAGAACAGGATAGAAAACTACGGTTTCTTGATGTCCTCGTTAACAGGAATGAAAAAGGCAACTTGGGGCACAGGGTCTACCGAAAACGAATACACACAGATCGGTATTTACACAAAAACTCCAAAATGAAAGCAATTTTGGTGACCTTCTTCTTCTTATGACGCCATCCCCCTTCGAAGGTTGGCGATTCAAACACCTAACGTAGTTTTAGACGCAGCCAAGTGACACAGAAGATGCCAAGCGATGAGTAACCAAACCATCTATGCGGATGTCCTTCAGTCAAGAATTCTAGCGCCTGCTGACAGACCTCTTGCCCTGGATTTTGCCTTCTATAATCAGTCTTAGATGTTCATTTTTTTTCCACGCATTATGTGACCAATGTAGCGCGTTTTTCTCTCCTTGATGGCAAGCATGAGCTCTTTTTGTTTTCTCATGTGATTAAGAACTTCCATGTTTGTTATTCTCTAGACCTATTCTTAGTATATGGTAAATATATATTTCAAAGGCAGCTATTTTCTTCTCCAATGATGTATCAGGAGTTCAACTCTCGCATCCGTACAGGAAAACCGAGAAAATGTAACATCTGATCATACGTATCCGGAGCTCTAGGCTCAGATCTGTCCTTATAGAAAAAGTCGTCGTCTCATGCTTATAAATGTCTTTCTGGTTTCTTCAATGAGGCTTCTTTCTTTTTTCTTCGAATCACATTGGTCATTCACGATGACCAGAACTGATTATTGAGATTATAGAAAATTATAGTATCTGGTGGTTTATACTTTAACGTTTTTGAATCTTGCTGACCTCTTACGAAGAATATACCACTACTGAAAGTAGCCTATTGCTGCCTCTAATTTTCCGGTAATGGAAAGCTGAAAAGTCAAGAAAGAACTTGTGCTTAGTATAAGAAGACGATCCTGGTAATATAGACAGAGTGAAACTTGAACTGTAAAATTTGAGTAAGTAGGCACTGTTTATAGTGTGTTTTAGAAAATTTATTGAATATTGACTAAATCGACTATTCACATTATTGATCGAATCCACGGAAGGAAAAAAGTAGATTTGTTCAAACAACCAACAAATAACAATTATTACTTATCAATATTATGGTGAAGAAATAATAGGTAATGATGCCTTTTGGGATCTAATCAGAGGTGATCCCGTTTTATGAACTGAATCAACTTCATCGAATTGCAACTCATATTGGAACTACATATATCGACGAGGCACTCATCGAATAGATAACGATTTTCAACGACAAAGGCTAAAAGTGCAATCATTTGAAAGGGAATTTTTATTACCCACGGGCATTTTTTTGTCCTCGTCGGTTCTCCTCTCGATTTTTCCGCGTTATTAACTAATTACATACTTGAAATATTACAGAATTTTTTAAATTTTTTATTAACTCATGAAAAACTAACTAGGTAGAAAGCTTGCCTCCACGAACAATTTATATTATAATAGGCGGTATTAGAGATGAAAGTAAGTATTATACCTATAAATCCTAATTATTAATTGAAACATTTTTATATAAAAAAGTTTATTGACTTGCTTGAGAATCGTACCAAGGACCGGTGAATTGCGGACCCACGCCTTATACCTATTAGACCGAGTTAGTTATTAGACACCTGGAGATTTTGTATACACATACATTCGTCAAAGGTAAGTTTGGCACATAGGAATTCAACATCAGTCTTGACGATTCTGTAATATTTATTGTACATATAAATCGGACTTCCAGAAAAGTGGTTGGATATGGAGGACACAACATATCCGGGATTCAATCAAACCAATAATATGGCATATTGAAGTCATAAAGAGTAAAATTGCCAATGTCCAAACAATAATAAGCCTTTAGGGGACTCAAAATAACGGTTTAAGTCTCGTTCACCAGAACGACCAATTGGAATTATAGTCCTTCCTGATGTTTCAAATTCTATGGAGGGCATAGTCCTTCCTGATGTTTCAATTAGAAAGTTTCACATAATAGTCGCTAAGAAACTTTACCGTTACTTACATGCACCGTCTATTTCAAAATCCTGGATCTGATTCACATTATTTCATATTCGTGAGAAAATTTTATATCCATGATTCAATGAAACCAACTATATGACGTACTGAAGTATTAAAGAGTAATGTATAAGCAACAATAAGTCTTTGGGGGTTCAAAAGGACGGTTTCCGTCTCGTTCACCAGAACGACCAATTGGAATTATAATCCTTCCCGATGTTTCAAATTCTATGAAAGTATAGTCCTTCCTGATGTTTCAATTAGAAAGTTTCACATAATAGTCGCTAAGAAACTTTAACGTTTCCTACATGCTCCGTCTATTTCAAAATCGTGGATCTGATTCACATTGTTTCATATTCGTGAGAAAAACGCGAAAGTCTCATCGTAACTTTCCTCGAAGTTTTTCAATGATTTTGAGAGTATGACGTTGGCAGCTGACATTTATTTGCTCGGTGCTTTCCATCTCCAAAGCTGCACTCCCATTGCAATAATAAACTATTGAAGTATAAAAAGCTTCAATCGTATTACTCATATCTGAGAGCCGAATGAAAAGTTTGGTCTGAAGTTTGGTATTAGCTGTACTGTTCACAACAAATGAAGTATTCTTGAAGAAAATAAAGTTTGACGATGATTTATACAAAAATATTCAACAACAAGGTGCTGTTAAAAGTTAAGTTAGCAAGTTGAAAGTATTTTTTTTTTTTAGTTAAACGGATTGCAGTTTAAATAAATAACTCTTACCCAATTTATCCATTCTAGTTCAGTTCAATGGGAAGAGGCCTTATCAGTTTTTCCGGGTAGGGAGCTTCGGGGAATAAATAATATGTATGAGGGAAAAACAGATGTCAGTGGCGCAAGACTTGCCGGTTCTTTGTGATCGTTGGTGATCACGAATTTTCTTTAAAACCACAAAACAATTTCATTTGTTCCAGTCAATATGCTTTTTCGGTTTCTTTTGTGGTAGCAGATCTTTGACAGACTTTCATCGTTGCGCAGCTATGTTTTTTTTTAGATGAGAATTTCAATCCTGAAAAATGAAACACGAAATATCGGCGAATACCATACTTCAAGTCATCATCGAATTTGACTCTTTTCCGAACAACAAGTTAAAGCTTTATTTGGTTGCTTAAAACCGGGATTACTAGCACACAAAGTAACTACCTACCTCTTTCACTAACATATCCTTGCCTCTATCCCTTATATAGATTATTATATACCCTTATTATTATATACTCTTCTTGTGTTAGAACGTGGCGTTTTTTCGCTGGTGATGCATTACAATTTCCCGGGATTCGAATTTAATCAAAAGCGAAAAAAAACTGAGATATTTTACGGGATAAGCTACTGATTGAAACTAGTAGCCTCTACCTTGAAACGAACTATTTCACCCTCAGAGGGGAAAAATAGTCGCTGAGAGCATGAGACGGCAAAAGATAGCACGGGTCGTAGGTTGAGTCGCTAGTCTAAGAGGGTCAGCAATAACAAGCAGGTCAGCAGAACAACAGGTACTCTTTATTGAAAAGTATAAAATATATCAAAGTTATTAATACAGTAGAGTCCCGTTCATTCGAGCTAAACGGGACCGGACGGTGCTCGGATTTGCGGGAAACTCGGATCTCACGGATGAAAAAATAATCCGTCTAATCCGACCGTCGTTGAACTTTGTTCCGCTTAAATCGAGCCCACGACATATGTAATTACATAATGTACATCTGCATGCCTGTATGTAGGTGCGCGCATATTTATGTATTATACCTACATAAAAAATAATAATTCAAATTGAAATACATTTATGCCAGTACATTATTATTGTATTAAAAAAATAATCCCTACAGTACCGTTTTGTAATTTACATAATATGTATGTATAACAGGGAATGCGATAGCTCGAATAAAGCGGAACCTAGCATAATGTTGCTCGGTTAATACGGATCGTGTAAATTCTATTTTTAGCTCGGATCACACGGAAGCTCGAAACACCGGGACTCGGATTAGCGAGACTCCACTTACACTCTTGAGCACGGTTAACAAATAATAAAAAAACAAGAGCGTGCGGTTTAGCGGAATGAATTGGTCGGGTGCTAATTATTCACGAGGCACTTATCTTCGTATGGCTCTCCAGTACGAGGATGACGATTGTTATGTCAGGAGCCCTTCGGAGCGAGCTACAAGTCTAGCTGGAAGTAGACTGGATCTTCATGCTCGGCTCCGGAACTTGCTTCGGTTCAAAAGGTGGACTTGGTAGCAAAGAAAATCTGCCTTGGTACGGACAATCTGCTTGGCACGGAAAAGGCAGTTGCCTCCGGGAATAAGATGGCCTCCAGGAAAAAGATTGCATCCAAGAAAAAAATTGCCTCCAGGGAAAAAGCAAGCCAAAAACGTGGGTGATTTTTATAATAATTCACGTGAAAGTTCACGACGCCATTTCAGGAAACTTCAGGTGTTTGCTTAACCTTCATCCGCGAATTTCCAGGAGAGAAAGGAAGGTGAAAACGCGTTCACCTGCGTTCCAGGTTGGAATTCGACAATCGATGTTGACGAAACTCGAGGCCGCCAGCCGGCCGTGTTGCATTGCACTAAACGCCACCATCACTCACTTACCGCGCGCGCCCGCCGTTGTCTCCGTGTCGCTGGCATTTAGCCGGTACGTACGAAATGTACGTTACAACCTATAGAAGTATATCCACCTATTCACCAATTATGTAATACTACCGCTTCACTTGAAACTTGGAACATGAAAAGAAGCAACCAAGAAGGCAATTTAGCGTTATAAAATTTTCAAAACTAAATACACAAGCCTCTCCTCGCTTGTGGCAGTGTAATCACACACCTCATTTTTTGTTGCCAATGTTCGAGCCAATGTTTAATTGAACGTTCTATTTCGAGCAAAAAATCCAAAAAGATAAGCGCGAAGCAGATAAGAGACGGATTTCCCAGGTGTTTCTTCTCTTCCGATTCCGAACTGAAGTACCTATAGGTAAGCTTTTGATTACCTAAAGCAAAAAACAACAACTAAAAAAAGGCATGAATAGTAAAAAAAATACGAGTATTTGGAGTATTAGTATTATTATGATAAAGATTTGATAATAAGACCAAGATTTGAAGTGCCTATAATCTCTGGTAAGATTTTTTTGCAGAGATGTAAGGGCTGCTTTTATTAACAATAAGTTGTTTTGTAGAAGCGAAGCCAATTATTTACCTTTATAGCTTTCTTGTCAAGAAGGAGCGGTTTTAGATATATTATGAGATTTATTGGCATCCAGATATCAACTCCGATTTCGGCTCCCTCGCCGCCCCACACAGAGAGATCTGATTTAAAAGAAACAAAAGCCGGTAAATTGATGACGACAATTCCGCCGTGCGAGATACGAGACATGGGGTGAAATACGCGAACTCTCAACCTAACGAATCTAAATATTACCCTGGATTTACCCAGATTTACCACCCCTGTTGTGTATAGTGAGAGCGGTTATTGGATATTGTGTGAGGACCCTTGAAGTATACACTATACGGTCCTCCAGAGTCTACTTTTCTAAATTTTAAATAAGCTCCTCTGCGGTATCCAATTCCGGGTATTGAATTTTAAATCTTTAGCGGATTTTCTTGCGGAAAATAGCTGCGAAAATTTGAAATACAATGAGATTCGCAAATTTTATTCTATTTACTTTTTGAAGCTCATTGTTTATGCCACCGGGACATTTTCCTTTGAAATACTCAACGATCACGTGATTGAAAGAAACATTTATCTTCTTCACTGAAAAGACTCAAGATAGGTACTTAGGTACAAAAAAAGAAACACGTGCGTACAGTACAGGTTCAGAAAACACTCAAAATTGATTAATCTAAAATATTACCTAGAATTAATTAAAGTTGGACTCACAAAATCTTGAAAACTGCTATTTGCAATAATTAGTGCAGAATTAGCAGGAATTACTCTTCTCAGTCATTCGCCTTGGATTCCGATTCCTGGGCTCCAGAGTCTGAAATAAAGAACAATTAAATTAATGAGGACCAATCGGTATAATGTAATGATTTTAGTTTGTTCAAGAATGCGCAGTAATTATTTTACTATCAACTAGGTATTGAAATCAGCTATTTGTGCGATCATCAATAAATTTTACACCGGGAGAGAATCACTACCCCTCGTTGAAAAATCGTTAAAATTACAAAAATAAGAAATTTTACAATTTCCCATACATAGATACGAAATTCCAAAAAGACTTGCGGATCAATGCAGTAAAACGAGTGAAGCTCGGTTAGATTGAAAAAAAAGGTACTGGAAGCTTGTTTTTAATAAATGAAAAAAAAATTGACAGTTCAGATGGAACCGCCTGGCCACTTGCGAGAACGTCTGTCATTTGTAATGTACATTTTGTACTTACTGGCTAAATGCCAGCGACCCGGAGACAACCGCGTTGCGCGCGTCGCATAAGGGAGTGATGGTGGCTTTTAGTTCGGTAGGTCGACGGCGGTGCAAGCTGCTGGCTGAAGGCCTCGAGTTTCACCGACCTCGACTGTCGAGTTTCGATCCGGTACGCCGATACCTGAGGTTTCATTCCCCCTTTCTCTCCTGGAGTTCGCGGAAAGAAGATCGTTTCCGCAAAATACCTGCAATTTTTACCGAAATGGCGTCGTGAATAATTCACGTAAAATACCTCAGACATCCACACGTTTTTGGTTTGGTGAGTGATCTAAAATGGTTCCTTTATTTCCACTTAAATTATGCAGATCATATTTCCTTTAATGCAATATGCTATTTTAATTTTTAATCCGATCGAGTTTCGCTCAATGGCTACCCGCATGTAAAATTTGTTGATCATCTGTTTGATCTTAATTCTCTTGAGGATGGGACGTAATTTTATGTACCCTTGGTAGGCCAGACTCGATCGGACCGTGAATATAATTTAGAGTGTGTCTGATACGGAGTGAACTTTCAGCTTTTCTCCTACGGAGCATTTTTCCCTACGGAAGCACATTTTTCCCTACGCGGCACATTTTTTACGAACAACCAGGATCATCCTTCCGACCAGCCAGGATCTTTTTTCGAACAACCAGGATCATTCTTCCGACCAGCCAGGATCATTCCTACAAGAAGCTGACCTGACTCCAGCCTCGTCAGAATCACCCAGATAAGTGCCTTGCTGCATGACCATATTTATCAGACCGCTTCATTCGGCTCAACTCAACACTCTTGTTTATAATTGATTGTTAACCACGCTCAAGAGTTGCACTGTGATAATAATAACTGTGATTTTTTTTTTAATAAAGAGTACCTGTTGTTCTGCTGACCTGCTTGTTATTGTTGACCCTCTTAGATTGACAACTCAACTCACGACCCTTGTTGTCTTTTATTTGCCTCATGCTCTCAACGGTTATTTTTCCCCTCTAGGGTAAAATAATTCGTTTCACATTTGCAGTCAGTGCACATTTTGTTGGAGGTGCAAAGTCAGCTCACCCCCAAAGTCCCATTTTTGTTTTTTTCCGTCCGATTCACAGAAGTGAAAAGAAATCTGACAAAGCTTTTGAATGGTTCCCTTAATGGAAAACCGATCGGGCTCGAATGATCAAAATGTTGATTCCTTTTCCTTTAATGGGGAATCGATCCGGATGGAGGTTGATGTTAATTAGGAATTTTTTAGGCCGGGTGCAGGATACACTGGGAGATAATAGACAGGATTAATAATTTATTATTATGGCTTTAATTATTGCGTACTCACTATTTACTTTCGTACCACTGGGCGAACCACTGTAACCCGTGCGGGGTATGCGGAAGTCTTCAAATTAATGCGGTTTTTTGCGAAGGGTGGCAGGGTACTGCGTGTACCACAGCCACGAATTGCGATCGGCCTTTTTAATAAGACACAATATTAAATGACGAATTTTAATGCGGGAATCGCGACGAATCCCACAGCAACTAACGAAGGATGCTGGTTGACTTGCTTGTCCTTGACTCTAACTAAGCACTGTCTCGATGCGTACTCTCCGACTCCGGACTCTGGCTACCGCTGGTGCTGGTGGTGAATGTTTGAAGATTCACTTTCACGTTTGAAAATTTGCAAAAGGACAAATTGAAATTTCTACATTTTTTGACAAGCTTCAGGAATCATGGATATTCTGGACATTTTTTTCGAACTTTTGACACTTGAAGGATACCTACCTCGCGATCATTTTTGGTTAAATGTATTACACATGCCAGTTTTTAGATGGATATAAAGAGCTATAGCCAAGACCTCTATAGCCGATGTTGTTTGGCGCTATTTGGCGCGCTCCACAGCTCCTATAATAATAGGCAGCTGAATTTTATTTTATTATACAGTGTGAGTCGGGTAGAACGAACCAAACTCCAGGAATGGATTTTACAATGAAAATAACAAGAAAAAAATGTGTTCTAATTTTAATTTGTATTTAAATTGGATTCATTACAAACATTTTTTTAGTGTTTAGATTCTAGCTGACATGACAGGAATGTCACATTCAGCCGAGAATTCTGCTAATGCAGAACTCCAGAATAATCCCGCGAATATTCGAAAATGCAAGGCTGTGACGTGACATAACATTCTACGACTGGAGCCACCAGTGAAAAGTCTAGAAATGACGAGAATCCACGGCCGGCATGTATATAAGAGCACCATGTCAACAGACAGTCAGTTCTAGATTGGAAGTCAGTTTGGTTGGATTGAAGTAGTTGAAGAGTGAAGTAATTATGACACGTGAATTGAAGTGAAATCAGAGAAATAAGAGAAGAGTAGTTAGTGTTGTGACTTGTAAGCAGTGAGTGTAAGTAAATAGGAAGAACTGATTATTTGGATTTTGGTTGGTTGTGTTGTGTTGCGATTGCGACTGATTCAAAAATAAAAAATTTTGTCAGATTTTTTTATTTGAAACAATAAAAGTAAGAACGTTACAATATTATACACACGAGTAAATATATACCTAATATCAGCTGAATTATAAATTATAATGTCTGACAGAAATCCGTCCCTGGTTCCCGGAATAGTAGTAATGAAAAAATATAGAATTTTTTATATTTATTCTCAACACTTGGGAAAACTTTAATTACTCCATTATTGAAGCTCTTCATTTTCTTAATAACCGTTCTCCTTTAATTTACAGGCCCATTCTCAATAAACTTAATGAAGTTCGCGCTTTCTTAAAAAAACCACCAGCACCAGCGCCAGCACCAACCCTCCATTAATTAATTGTGGCATTCTCAATAAACTTAATTAATAATTTTCTGGTCGGACATTCAGACACGCTTGAAATGGAAACGATTTCTAATGAGCGAGAAACCATATTTACGTTATTACGTCACTACTACGCACGTGCGTAGAATACAAATACGGACTTCAGCCGGAAGACCATCAACTTTCAATATGTTTACTTCATCCCAATTACAGAAACCAGGAAGGAAATACGCCGAAGGGATCAACCTATAAACATAGGAACAGAATCCCTTAACACTAAAGGTGGGAGGATACTCTTATAATAGGTGATGTAACAGTTAAGCTTCGATAGTTTAGTAAGGAATTAGAGAGGGATAAAATATGAACAAGTATATAGTTCAAAAATTAATTCCTCTAAAACAATTACTTAGGTACCTATTTCTCAAAAAATGCATCTCCATGATGATAGCGAAAGGAAATTCCATATTAAAGCTTTCCAAAGGAACGGTTACTATTCGACTGGATACAATAGCACTGGTTTGAAAGGATAAGTGGAACACATAAGGGTGATTCCGCTCTATACTACCTCCCAAGTCCCTTATACTAATAATCACAGAGGGTACTTTAGTGTTCCAAGATGGTGATATGTCAGCAAAATCTAACTCAGCTGAAATATGCATTTATCTGCGGACGTTTCGGGAATGCGAATAAGCTGCTTTTTAGTTTATGCCTTTCAGAGGGATGAACAGTATTCGGAACCCTATCACGGACTAGGACAATGAATTATATTGTACTTTTTGCACGATCAGGGGTATTTGTTCACTTGGATGAACTATTGCTGTAAAGTTAGCTGTAATAACCGTTCTAAGAAATAGTAAAATACAATCGATCTGTCCTGGACAGAGATAATAAAATTTCAGCATACAGTATGAAATTAAAGAACATTAGGGTGTTAGTAAACTATAAGCAGCGACCTCGTGCCTCGTATCATACCAATAAATAGCACCTATTTTTGTAACGATTGTTTTGATCCCACAGTATCATTTCAAAAAAACACTATGTATAGTATCGGCTGCATTGTGCGACATCGGCGGTTCTGTTCGGAAGTAGCTATCTTTTGACTCCGTCGGTTTGGTTCTCGTCGTTAGCCGATCTGTCAGGGACAAGGCTTTTAAAAGGATTGTCGGTTAAATTCTAAAACTCTAAAACAGTCCAACTGTTCTTTATTTTCATATATTTTATTACCATCAGAATTTATAGCAGCTAAGCGTTCACCACCCAATTAGCGAGGAGTTCGCCCTTCTTTCCAGATGCCTTTTGCCCAGGATTCTACCCTGATTGACATGGAGGACCAGTAGACCGAATACCAGTATCACCCATTTCCCGGCAGTACGCACGTTAATTATTAATACAATGCAGCACCAGCACCATCCATGAGCTAGTACCGTTCACAGGCAATAACTCAGGCGCTCCAGAGTCCAGACAGATTTACATGGAGCTGTATTGAACCCGTTTTTTGAGACAGGGACCTTAAAGTTCAGTATACGATATTTGAGCTTTCTTGGGATTTAGATTCTAATTTTAATTTGCCACTAGAAGTTCTTTGCAGAAAAAATTTCGCACAGCATACGAGGTGAAGACATGGACCGTACCGTTTCGGCCTTATTATGGACTCATCAGCATATCATATCAGTCAGACCCACGCTATATACACATACTGTATGAAAGTTCACAGTTCACATATCTTAACTGGCCTTTTCTGATGATAGTGAAGTAAAATTTTAATGAATTCATAAAAAAATTTATTCTGTTTAATAAAAGCAATGCGTGCGCATTGCCAAAGTAATAAGTTAATTTCGTTGGTGAGCTAGCTGGCTGCTAAATAGCGTTCTTTACCTCCCCGAAATTTGCTCGGGGGTGGATTGAACGGTACATACCCTACCACTTTGTTAATTTTTTTTAATAAGGAGTTAGTTACATGATTTAGGTCAAAATCGCTTCCAAATTCGTTGTTCTCATACTATAAAAACCGTACCAATTTTCAAGTGGGATTATTTGTTTTGCTATAAAATACAAAACAGGAAAACGACATATTCACACCTTTTAAAATATACAAAGTGTGTCTAAAAATAAAGACCATTTAGTTTATAGACAACTAAGTATTACGGAATTTCGGATTTACAGCCGCACGTAAAATAAGTTTAATTTAGGACTCAAAACCCCGATTGTGTAATATACACCACGAGATAAGCACGTTACATTACATGCATGCCAAGTTCGTTTAAATGTTTCCGCTAGTTTGGGGACCTCGACCTTGTAAACTTCACTTACCAGCACCCCCCTTATTAGAGCTTAAAACTAAAGGCTAATAAAGTTGCCTTTCTCTTACCACTTTGATAAGAATTTTAGCCTAGTTTCGGAAATATGTCACTTAAACTTTCTTACTTCGACCGAACGGAACAAAGCAAGAGAGAAATATGTGCTATAACTTTCCTAGCCTGTACAAAATATAAACATTATTTAAGTCAAATTTCTTCCTTAAAATTATAGGAAGTTAAGTACCTATAGTAAGTATACACATTTTATGAAATTAAGTTTAATCTGATCAAATTGAGATCATATACAAGCCGTTTTCTTTTATCTCTCTTGCCATTAGAACCTCGAGAAGTCGAGAACTTGATACAAGGTCGATTAAATAAAAAAAATAAAAATTTTATGATTATTGGGATTCTGAAAAAAAATCAGGAAAACCTCTAGGAAATATCTTGGAAAATTTTGAAAAGTCTAGATTTTTTATTTTGGAAAAAAAATTCTCGAGTAAAATATTCAATGAATAATAAAAAGAAAAATCGTGGAAAAATTCTCAAGCAAATGACAAATAAAAACACTGTTGAAGACGTATTAGATGACCGTTTGACCGTTGGAGCTCATCGGCATGCCACATCAGCAAAATGTAATTCCCTATCTTCTATGTAAGAGCAGTTGACTATATAACTACAAGAGCGAAATGACCATCCATGTCTTTAGCAGTGGTTTTCTCTGTCTTTGGCATGACATCAGTGATGAACATAAGCCCTAATCAACGAATTTTCTTCTTCTTACTTTAGCCATATCTTTTTTATTATTGAAAATATATGATTTTTTTGTTAAAACGTTTCATAAAGTTGACATTTTGATTATCATTTTAGTTTCGAAATCACATTTTTTAGGCACAAGTGCTTAAAAGTTTTGCTTTAAGTACAATCTTTTTTTCGTCCGTGCTTAAAACACTCCCATTTGGTAACTTGTACCACAAATAGCTATTTGTATATTCCCGTAAGTCGTCATTTAGCTATCCATCTGTCATTTCAAGAATTTTCAAAGCCAGCCACTAGATCTTGGAGTTTTCATAATCAACTTTCAGTTTTCCTCTGGCCGCCATATTGTCTTTTTATAACGTTCGGTCTAAAAAGTCAAGGAAATAAAAATCAATAAAAATTAAAAAAAATACTCAATTTTCTTCTTAACAAATATTTTTTCACCGAATGAGGTCAATGTAATGTAATATTGCTTGCCTTAGTTTTCATTTTTATCTTTCCAGGACATTTGGTAAAAAATATAAAACCATAACATCTTGCAGTTTTTTAATGTTGTAGATTTTTGGTTTCTTTATTTTTTGACAGCGAATGACAAGAAAAACCAATACGACGACCATAAGAATAATAATAAGAAATTGTAGTTGACTGTGGAAACCCTGTGATCTAGTCGGCTTTGAAAATTGTTAGAATGTCAGTTGGATAGCTCATGATGATGCTTCGGCGATACATACAGGCTGTCCCAGAATAAACAAGAGTTTCCTTATTTTTTTACATAAAATCTTTATAACATGTCATCGTCGTATGCTTAATATGCGTAGGTACTGTAAATAAAAGTAATTGAAAACCATTTCGTGTGCATTTTCAGAAAATTTGAACAGTGAAGATAATTTTCAGAAATGAACATCTTCAGCTAATTTTGAAAAATTTTAATTTTGAGTGAGCATAATCTAATAAACGTGACATTAGGCAGTAAAGGCCATAAAACGTAGATGTTTTTCTGAGTAATTCTCACGTTTTCTGTGCTGCGTGTTTTTTTTATGGTCACACAATTATTATTATCACGTTAATTTTTGTAACACTAAAAACGAAGAAAAAGTCATAAAATAACGAATAACTCGAAAACCGTAAATAATCTGCATATGGGATTTTATCAACCCCCCCCCCCCCCCTTCATTCACTGGGCTTCGTTTGATCCATGCCTTCTGGGACAGCCTGTATACTAAAATTGGAATGACACAGAGAAGATTAGCATGACCCTTGCGCAAGGATGATACCTCGGATGATACTTATGCGAATACACAAAAAATAATTCATTTTCTTTCAATAATAAAAAAGGCTGAAATAAAAAATATGAATTTTCCAGTTTTTTCAGAATATTTCAGCAACGACTGAAGTTGCCCCAAATTTTGTTTCAGTTTTTTAATAAGATTGAAGCTGTGCAAGCAGCTCTTTACTACTTTAACCGACCCTGTATCTCTCTCTGCTAGTTCTCAAGATGCTGAGAGAGAAAAAAAAACGTTTATTATTTCATTTATTTCAAGGCAAACGCAGCGTTTTGACGTTTGAATAACTACCTACCTAACATAATGAAATGAGTTTATTGTCGTTTGAATTTCGTGAATGTAGATATTTACCGCTGTTATGTTTCTTCCATTGCTGTTGTCAATTATTAATAAGTGACACGTGACTAGTTGTAGGTAATTTGTTTGTGTATAAAAATGTGTGATAGTAAGTTGAATGGGATTTTATTTAGTATTACATAGGCGAATGCATGTAGGATACTAGAAACCCTGTGATCTAGTCGGCTTTGAAAATTGTTAGAATGTCAGTTGGATAGCTCATGATGATGCTTCGGCGGTACATACAGGCTGTCCCAGAATAAACAAGAGTTTCCTTATTTTTTTTACATAAAATCTTTATAACATGTCATCGTCGTATGCTTAATATGCGTAGGTACTGTAAATAAAAGTAATTGAAAACCATTTCGTGTGCATTTTCAGAAAATTTGAACAGTGAAGATAATTTTCAGAAATGAACATCTTCAGCTAATTTTGAAAAATTTTAATTTTGAGTGAGCATAATCTAATAAACGTGACATTAGGCAGTAAAGGCCATAAAACGTAGATGTTTTTCTGAGTAATTCTCACGTTTTCTGTGCTGCGTGTTTTTTTTATGGTCACACAATTATTATTATCACGTTAATTTTTGTAACACTAAAAACGAAGAAAAAGTCATAAAATAACGAATAACTCGAAAACCGTAAATAATCTGCATATGGGATTTTATCAACCCCCCCCCCCTTCATTCACTGGGCTTCGTTTGATCCATGCCTTCTGGGACAGCCTGTATACTAAAATTGGAATGACACAGAGAAGATTAGCATGACCCTTGCGCAAGGATGATACCTCGGATGATACTTATGCGAATACACAAAAAATAATTCATTTTCTTTCAATAATAAAAAAGGCTGAAATAAAAAATATGAATTTTCCAGTTTTTTCAAAATATTTCAGCAACGACTGAAGTTGCCCCAAATTTTGTTTCAGTTTTTTAATAAGATTGAAGCTGTGCAAGCAGCTCTTTACTACTTTAACCGACCCTGTATCTCTCTCTGCTAGTTCTCAAGATGCTGAGAGAGAAAAAAAAACGTTTATTATTTCATTTATTTCAAGGCAAACGCAGCGTTTTGACGTTTGAATAACTACCTACCTAACATAATGAAATGAGTTTATTGTCGTTTGAATTTCGTGAATGTAGATATTTACCGCTGTTATGTTTCTTCCATTGCTGTTGTCAATTATTAATAAGTGACACGTGACTAGTTGTAGGTAATTTGTTTTTTGTGTATAAAAATGTGTGATAGTAAGTTGAATGGGATTTTATTTAGTATTACATAGGCGAATGCATGTAGGATACTAGAAACCCTGTGATCTAGTCGGCTTTGAAAATTGTTAGAATGTCAGTTGGATAGCTCATGATGATGCTTCGGCGGTACATACAGGCTGTCCCAGAATAAACAAGAGTTTCCTTATTTTTTTTACATAAAATCTTTATAACATGTCATCGTCGTATGCTTAATATGCGTAGGTACTGTAAATAAAAGTAATTGAAAACCATTTCGTGTGCATTTTCAGAAAATTTGAACAGTGAAGATAATTTTCAGAAATGAACATCTTCAGCTAATTTTGAAAAATTTTAATTTTGAGTGAGCATAATCTAATAAACGTGACATTAGGCAGTAAAGGCCATAAAACGTAGATGTTTTTCTGAGTAATTCTCACGTTTTCTGTGCTGCGTGTTTTTTTTATGGTCACACAATTATTATTATCACGTTAATTTTTGTAACACTAAAAACGAAGAAAAAGTCATAAAATAACGAATAACTCGAAAACCGTAAATAATCTGCATATGGGATTTTATCAACCCCCCCCCCCCCCCCCTTCATTCACTGGGCTTCGTTTGATCCATGCCTTCTGGGACAGCCTGTATACTAAAATTGGAATGACACAGAGAAGATTAGCATGACCCTTGCGCAAGGATGATACCTCGGATGATACTTATGCGAATACACAAAAAATAATTCATTTTCTTTCAATAATAAAAAAGGCTGAAATAAAAAATATGAATTTTCCAGTTTTTTCAGAATATTTCAGCAACGACTGAAGTTGCCCCAAATTTTGTTTCAGTTTTTTAATAAGATTGAAGCTGTGCAGCTCTTTACTACTTTAACCGACCCTGTATCTCTCTCTGCTAGTTCTCAAGATGCTGAGAGAGAAAAAAAAACGTTTATTATTTCATTTATTTCAAGGTAAACGCAGCGTTTTGACGTTTGAATAACTACCTACCTAACATAATGAAATGAGTTTATTGTCGTTTGAATTTCGTGAATGTAGATATTTACCGCTGTTATGTTTCTTCCATTGCTGTTGTCAATTATTAATAAGTGACACGTGACTAGTTGTAGGTAATTTGTTTGTGTATAAAAATGTGTGATAGTAAGTTGAATGGGATTTTATTTAGTATTACATAGGCGAATGCATGTAGGATACATATTTCGAAAGCAAAAGAGGAATGCCAGTGACATCAACGAGTTGGTTATACATGGCGAATACCTAGTAAGAAATCGAAGAAAAAGTCCCGATCTGAAGTACAATAAAAACCATTTTCATTTCTCATTCCGATTTCCAGCAGTACCTATACCTATAAAATAGAAATATGGTAAGAGGAAATATTTTCAGATTTAGCGAGGCTCTAAATTTGAAAATCAAATAAAATCTCCATACTTTTTAAAATAATACTGGAATTTCATTCCCTATGGCAGATTTATGCCATAACCAGCAGTTACAGCGAATGTGGAAATGATCGGAAGGAAAACCGAGCGCGTGAAAATTGGCAGGACAGTCAGTAGGTAACAATAATTCTATGGTCCCTGTCCCTGTCCCTCGTTTTATATCTCAGCAAGATCCTATATTGTCGGCTGCAGAGCAGTAGATTTATGGGAATTTACATCAATATTTGCTAACGGTTCTAAGCGTTTGCGAACGACAGCGAATCTAATTTATGTGCTCATTTCAATATTTGCCGCCCGAACAGAAACTCTAAATGTTCCTTCTACCTATAATAGATAATAGAAATATCATAACCTCAGGTTCACGTACGTTCTTTCAAATGGATCTAAAAACGGATATTATAGACTTAAATCACATAGCGAGTGCTCTTGACAACTGAAGTATTCTCCTACAAGCTCAATAACAAAAGCAAATGTTCAAATTTCTCCTCCAAACGAAGTTCTGTTTCATAGATCAAAAGCTTAGAAGAAAAGCTCTCAAAGTTACTATTAGAGCCAACTATTCCGGAGATCTGGATGTCTTATATACTACAAAGAAAAAGATAATGAATAATGAGTAGAAGGTATCATGAAAACTGAATAATAACGTTCATTTAATTAATAAATAAAATAAGATTTGTAATAAGTATCTTTTGTACTCATGACTAGAACGCGGCGAGTGTACAATTGTTTTACCATGCGAGTTTTGTACTATACTTTTTCTACAATCACATTTTTTTCCCATCAAAAAACAAGATTTATAAAAATTTTCAATGGAAATATGAAACAGAAAAGCTAATTCAAAAACCTAGATAATTGTTGATTATGTATATCATTTACTGTTGCATGAATGTTGCAGTTTACGCTTTTTCAACTATTAAAGTTACAGGATGTCCCAGCTCTTTCGAGTCGTTCTCTACGGACCAGACGATGAATTTTTCTAAATTTTTGCACATCAAAATTCAGTGGAGGTAAGTGCAGCTCATCTTTGCGTCCAAAATTTTCCCCAAAGATATTACACGAAACGTGAAGCACTTTTACGAGCTTTTCTGCCAGTTTTCAGACCTGATTTAGGGACTAGGACAATTTGACACACACCCTCCTTCCAATAGCTGGTTATTACACCAACTTCAAATTAAGCCCAACCATTACAAGAAGAAATGTTTCCGACAAATCATTTTGCTTATAGCTTTTGATTTTCTTCCTGATCGGCACACTTTTCTAGTGGTGGTGATGTGACAGACTGATGAGATGGAACTGACTATTGAAACATCGATGTCTCTGTCTTCACCATACTATTAGAGTAAATGTGTCGTTCAGAAAGTATTATTATTACAAGAAGAAACATTTTAATTAAAGACAATTTTCACATGTAATGGTATTCCTAATTCCCACTCTCCCACAACATGTAATACTGGGCATTGGAAAATCATTATGTTACTCAGTGAATAGGTACACTCTCAACAACAATGAGGTGGTCCATTCATCCGTTCTTGAACTTGATTTTTATTTTGAAGTCGCATAAAAACAATGGAGTATGTTACCTACTGAAGATCGCACTGAAGATATTACACTACAGCCTGAAGAAACATTAAATCATTAGATACCAGCGCGCCAAGTCCTTGCCTCACAGCTTCTCGCGTTCTTTTATTAGCCTTCTGTAAGTTGGAGATTCTAGAAGCTTTGAAATAACATCAGTCTTGGGAAACTTTCTTCGAACATTACCAAAGAAGCGGCTAAGAAGATACTTGTTCTTAAATGTTCGAAGCGTTCATAAATCCTCTTGAATAACAATGCAACACAGTCCTTAAACACACACGGAAACTTCATAGTTTCATCGAGAAAATGATTATGCAGATTATAGTGGACGTAGCTCTTAAGCTAACCATTCCTGGAGCATCGTTCTTTCCTCGTCGACTTTTCTCCACTCCAACAGTATTTCCATGGGGAACTGTTCTTTTTGGTTGCAAGTATGATTAAATTTGCAGCAGTTTTTCTCGTTTTAATACTCGGGATATCCGTAGAGCTATGCTCTATCAGGACAATTTTACACCAAGTGTAATTTCTCTCCTAGACTGCTCCACAAGGGAATTTATTACTTGAACATGAATTTCCTTCCGTTTCTTTTTGTAGAGCTTACAGAGAAGAAAATACATTACAAAATTATTTTCCGCCACTTTAACGGTATATTAAGTTTACAAGCTTTTTTCTGTAAGAAAATCTGTTTAGAAAAAAAATCTCTTTGTGACACAAGTTGCAAAATGGGAATATACTAAGCATGTAAGAAAATTTCCTATGAATAGTTCTATAAGTGATCATAAAATATAAATTTATGAACTCTATAAAGTATTATTTTATATTGTTAAAGTGGCAAGCTTTATGAAGATTCATGAAAACTTACTTTTAATTGTCATTTAATGTCAGTTTTAAGCACAAGTGCGTAAAAGTATGTCACTTTTAGGCACTTGTGCACGATGTAGATATGTTACGGTGTACACATTGGCCGCTCGCAAGTGGGACACTCGCCAGGCGGTGATTTTAGTTTCACGGGCGACCGCCGCGCTGCGCTGCTGTTCTTTCTAGTCTTAAATTCAAATATTGGTTTTCAAAAATCGTGATTTTGAATGTCCGGAGAACATAAAAACGGTAATTCTGCACTATTAATTAAACTGACAATCGACACGATCGTAGACCCAATGCAGACCGGTTAGTCTTCGCCTCGGTAATTTCATGTGCATTTACGTGAACAATGAAATATTATTAAAGTTGTGTATTAGTGATGACTTACATGACATAATGATGAATAGCTACAACGTGCATTTATGCCCAACAAAATGCTATTTCTAAACTAAAATGACAACCAAAATGGCAACTTTATCAAACGATTTAACAAAAAATCATTTTGCTATAAATGTTCCTATATGCTTATGAAATATGTGAAAGTAAAGCTAACGTAACTGTTCGCAAGGAAATGAATTGTCCTTTGAGAATAATATGTTTTAAATTTGATTCAACAAAATGTCAAATCCACACTTTTAAAACTAAATTCATCACAAAGTTTATTCTATTTCCGCAAGTAGGGAAAATATTGTTTTATGTGTGTGTATATTCTTTCAGCATAAACTAGGGTTCACAGGGGGAATTCCGTATTGTTCCAGGAAGGGTACAAACGACAAACCATGGATCATTAATTTGCGAGACCATTGTCGGATCATATATCTCTATTCAGAAGGCAAAGCCGGCAATTTTCAGCTCAGTTTGCTTGCAGTTGTGCCGGAGCAGTGTGGTGTAAAGTGGAAACATACATCCTCCCCCCTGGTGTTCCGTATCCGCAACGAGTGTAAATGTAATTATCCGCGGGACCGTCTCCAGAATCCGCTTTTCCTGGAAGCCTCGAAAAGGATTTCCAGTCTCGAAAGCACGCAAATTATATTTCATCAATCACAGCCGATAAAAAAATCTCAATTCGGTTCACAGTTGTTCATTCAACACAAAAGATAATCCAGTATCAGCCTTAATATCCGAAATCCAACAAAATTAAATATTTTCTGTTTTAGTTAATATGCAAATATATGTCAATGCTGAAATTCTTCATCAATTGGTAGGTGATTTCGTTATCTGCGCAGATATTTCGTGGATAATACAAAAAAGTAGCACTGGGAAAAAAGGCTGCAAGAAAAACGAAATATCAATAAATTCGATTTTGAAAAAAGGTGAAACATAAATCTGTTCCTTGCCAAATTGAACTGAAAGAATCTTTACTGTACAGTACTGAAAACCTGCCACTGGAGTAAAAGAACTACAGAAACTCCTGTAAAAATGCTGCGAGGTCTAGACTCTAGAACCATCGCGTTTTTGATGACGAAGACGCGAGACAGCTTCTCATGTACTATTTGTGCCCAGCACTCTCACAAACCAGCCATACCACTTTTGAATTTAGTGACAACTAGAAAAAAGAGTGCCATCAATAATTTATCATTTATATATTTTTTACACTTAAAATTTTAGCTCAATATTATTTGTATCCATTGAATCAGGGGATTTGAGCATCATTAATTCGGGAGTTAATTATTGTATCGACAAGGGTCAAAAGCAGGGCATTCATATTGTCACGTTCAAAAGGGGTTGAGCTGTCGGTAACAAGTGATAAGATGGAAAGTTTGGAACAACAGTCAACAGCAGAATGATCGAAGAGCCGTTGAAGAGATGAACGACCGTTAATTTTAATCTCAAATGATTATGCAAAATGTTGTCATGTTCTTTCAAATTTGGGTGATTTAAGCACAACTTTGATCGAGTAAAAAGACAACAACTCATTACAACAACACCCACTCATTAAACGCGTTAAAAACATCAATTTCATACGTCTATCTTCTAAACTACGAGAATGGTCCTATTGTATTTGAAAATAATGCTCTTTAATTTTCACTGCCAATTTTCAGGCTTATACGAGGGTGGGGGGCGGTGATAATTGCTTTCGTGTACCGATTCCCTATTTCATTCCCTCGTTCCGTGAGAGCAGAACGAAGGATTTATGTTGATCGAGAAGGCACTTGATATCGGCCTATACTTGAGTTTTGCTTCTCTACAAGCTTCCACTTAATTTCCACTAACTCAAACATGCAATAAACTGTTCAAACTTCTATAAATACCCTCCCGTAACACCCGCTTCATCTCTTAACAACAATCCCAACTCCGCGTTAACTTGAAACAGTAACGAACGGGTCTGTTTTTTTCATTTATAGCTCGATCGGCAATCAACGTGAAGTTTTATTTACACAAAACTCCAACACTTGATCCTCGGCGTGTAAAAATAGAGCAAAAGGGGAAGCTGTAACAAGCGAACGGTAATTAAAGACCGAATTCTAACGAAATCGCCCTGAAATCCCTGAAGCAAGGAAACCAAATCGACAACAAGGGCTTCAATTAAGGAGCAGATCTTGCAATGATAACTGATCGAAGTAGCCTGTGAAGGGACACAATTGCCCTTTTTACCTCCCATTCCAGGGATTTAACGAAGGGTGTGGGAGACGAAATGACGGCAGATGTTCCACTGTTTCAGGCGAGTCAGCTACATTGAGAGGTTTTCAGTTGGCGAAAGCCTCTTTCATTCCATGAAAAGAAGACTTTATAGATTAAGAGGCCATCTCTCTAATAGAAGAGTGCAAAATACTCCTTTAACTTGAGTGATTTGGTCGGGGAAACCACCACGAAATAAAATTAACACAAAGTTGAAGTTTCGCTTGTAAAATTACTATTATATCCTGAACCTATCGATACCTGCAAAATGTCCTAACGCTGAAGTAGCCAGTAATTGGAATTAATAGAAGCAACTGGAATTAGTTTGGTGATTTTTTTAATATCTTCGCTGGTATATCTTTCCATAAACGCAGAGTATCTGGAATTTACGAAAGCTGGCCCAATTTCTATACAAAATATCGCTTTGTGAAATGCCAAAGTTCAGATACATAAATAATGTACCCTTCCACCCAACCATGAAATTCTATGACATCCTTACGTATATGAATTATTATACGTAGGTTAGTTAAATCATCCCCCCATCGCTGATAATAATCTTTCTTATCTGGTCATTTGAAAAAAAGGGAAATTAACTATTGAATCTTAAGATGCCTTTCTCACGATACCTTCATGAGAATTGAACATTCATTTAATTTCCTTTCGCCTGGAAAATTAACAACTGAAAACTCGAACGTCGAAAACGTTTTGATATTCATAACATTGTCATGGCTTTTAATTACAATATTTCATTTTCGATGAAATGAATTCAATTATGAAAAAAATTTCTTGAAACGTATCTTTAGACAAAGGAGTTTTTTACTGAAGTTAAACAAAAGGTCTTTGAATTGAATCCAGCTGTTGGCTGAGAAGTATGGCTGCTTGTACCTTACAATTATTCATTGACATGATTTCTTTTTTTATCTTAAAAAAATTGTTTGATACGAGAATCTCGACAATGACAAGCTAGACGCGTAGGAAAGCAGATTGGCTAGTCGATTAGTCCAGAAAGACAAGTGAAGGCTTGGACGTTGTTATACTATTTAGTGTTATTTACCAAAATGTCTCTCGAACACATTAATTTACCGTAATCGGCGTAAAAAAAAACTGACACAATCACAGCCAAGAGCAAATTAAGAAAGAAGTACGAAACTTTATACTTTTTAAAGTTTTATCTCCATCAGTTAAGTCTTTGCGATTGAAAGTCTGCGATTGCGCTTGGATTTTTATAATGCAAAGTTTGACAACATCGCACTGGAACATGCGGTTATTTTCATAGGAGTTCCTGGACGAATTTTTGCTTTTTCCCGGTCGTTGTCTGAAATGACATTGAATGGAATACAATATACCGCAGATTATTCATGTCTTTTATCTAGAGTGCTCTCCACATAGGACGCGATATCGAAATCAACCAAAGGGAGATATGACTGGATTATTTTCGGTGCTAGATTTGTATTCCGAAATGGGTTTTGGTTTTGATGTACGGTCCCAATGTGTCTTGACTGACTGGCGCTGTCTGTTGCTTTGAAGAGCGAAATGCGATGTTGTCAAATCAGAAGTTAAAACCCTCGATTGTTACATTTTTTTATAAACTTTTTGTTGAAGATAAATAGCGAGAAACAAAAAAAGACTGACCCGTTTTGACCGATTACAGAGAGCGCCAGTTAAATCTTAATGCATGAGTTACATCAAAAATCAGTTTCAAACTCGTAGTTTTCACGCTAAAAAAACGTATAGTTATCATTTTTCAAATTGGTAAGATGAAAACAAAAATTCATTTATAAATTATTGTAAAAGAAAATTCGAACTTTGTACACCCTGTATCTCTTAAATCTGCGGCTTTTGTATGAGACATGTTATTTAGTTTAATAGTCCTACAGTAGAGTCCCGCTTATCCGAATCATATAAGGCACAGGGTTTCTCGGAGTTGTGAATATTCGAATTAGCCAATGGTCGGATTATCGGGACTCCACTGTATTTAAGTGTCTCTAGTTTCCAGATTGTCAAAAAGCAAGAAAAGTAGCGGCCACAGGTTTGACCCTTGGGGTACACAGGAAGTGGGTGAGAAAGTATCCGAGATATGACCATTGTATAGGACACGTTGCTGCCTGTTAAGAAAAAAATTAAATCAAGAATGACAGCAGTTGTGAAGTAAACCCAAAACGATCGACCTTTCTCAACAGAGCATCATGATCGATCCGATCAAATGCCTTCGAAAAGTCGATGTAAACCACATCCACCTGCGCCTGACCATCAAAAAGATCTGCAACAAAGTACGTGAAGTAAGCTAAGTTAGAGACTAAAGACAGCCGTTCCATACAACCATGCTGGCAGGGAGAAATTGACTGAGAGACCACAGGATACATGCAAAAGTACAACGACATCTCAAATATAATGGCGAAGTTATTCCAGATTGAGATGGGTCTATAATAATTAGTTATGGGAGCTGAATTCACATTTTTTAAGATCGGACACACTTTGGCCATCCTCCACACGTCCGGAAAGGTTGAGGTCTTCATGAGAGAGCACCATATCAACTGCGAATGCACTCAATTTGAAACCATAGGTCAGTCCGTCATCGTGGATGATGACTGTGGCGAATATGCGCTGTAAAGTACTCTGCAAAAGTATTCACTATATCACTGTTCACCCAGCGTCCTTTACCACATGTGGAATTCTAGTGTTACCTCTTTTATTCTGAACAAACCTCCAAAAACATTTCGGCTCACTCATGAGACTGTTTTGATGACTATTGATATAGCTCTTACTACGCACTCCTTATTCTTACCTTAATCACACTTCGAATCTCTCTAAACTTCTGAAGCTTAAAAAGTTTTTTTTAAGAATTTTTGTGAAACACTGACCATTACTAAGAGCTGACACTTTTTTTTTAATATTCTCAGATCAGATTTTCCAAGCGACCTTTGGAGATTCTATTCAACTATGTACAGTTTGGCAACCCTGAGTTAACTGGGGTGAAAAGGGTACCCAGTTGGTTTGTTGGAGAGAAACAATGAGAAAGCACAAAAATTAAAAGAGGCAGCATCGGTCTTAACTATGTAGGTACGACAAAGTCGCTCCACTCCAGTAATTATGGGCTGCGAGAACTTGCTCATATACCCAGCTTCAAGTAAACCAAATAAATAAGTAGTTAAAAAGACACCACAAATATCTAGAGCAAGATTGGGATTCGAACCCAGTCTTTGCAGATATTATCAGTAATTTTTGGTCCTTCGAGCCGGATCCATTCATCCATCCATTAATTGGAACAAAACGTTGACCTTGGATTTTTTATATTAATTTTTCATGTTGATTCAATTTTTCTCGTAATTTTTTTACGAACAAAAAAATGCCACAAAGTGAGCTTGATATTACACTTAAAAAATAGGCATTATGCATCATTTGTTGCAATGTTATCGCACTTGCTTTTGCTTTACTTTAAAACTTTACACAAGCTTAATTTTAATGATCTTTTATGATCTAAACATTTACAACTGAAAATTAACATTTTAGATTTAAAAAAATGATGGAAACGCCATAGTAACATCAATGCATTTTTTGACTTCATGGACTCGTTCATATAGCCATGACCGGTACGTGACTCGAACCCACCATCAACATTACCATGACGACGATTAGAGTACTGATGCCTAATTAAGCGAGGCCACCAGCCGCTCATAAAAGCCCTTGATATGTTTTAACTTTCTTTCAAGTTTTAATAAATCTTCTTTTTTTACATATTAGCGAACATAATACTAAATACCACCTACTCTAAAAACTTGTTGCCAAGATATTCTCAACTTTAAGTTGATGCAATAATTTTGCAATTTCCGATTTTAAAATCGTTGCAAGCTGGTTAAACGGTAAAGTCATAAAATATTTGATTACCACATTAAGCACCAAACGATCATAATGTATCCATAAATCTTCAACGTCTATTCCCGTTTTCCAAACTGACAACACCGTCCGAATTGTTTCTGGAGAAGGAAAAATAAAGAACTGCTAGCTGGCTGGGAAAATCCAGTTTGAGTCTGCAATTGTTCACGTCTGGTTTTCAACAGCACTCCTGAGATGCGCCCGACCCCCCCTAGAGGGATGGAATATATTAGGGGGGAAACATAAGGGGGATTGCGCTTAATCTAGTACTTCTGCTATCCTTTGAATTTTGGCCTGTCTTTGAACTGGAACACCGCCAATTTCCTGACTTCTGAGGGTTATCTAATCTATTATAGACTTCCAAGGTTTAAAAATGACATTATTATTATCATCACCTAAGTCAATAATTTTCTGTTATTAAAGGAATAAATTTTTAGTTTATACAATTACGTAGCTTTATCCTGACGGAATTATTATTATTAGAAAACTTAATGAACTGAAACTGTTTTTATAGGAATGATCTTTGTTGCAATCTTACAGAGAAAAAGAGCTCTTTAAAGGATTTTTTTAATTCGGACTATGATCAGGAGGTCTAATGATTGGTTCTAGAAATTAACTGATTTCTTCCGCTACCAGCTTTTTTCTCAAAACCTTGAAAATGTTTTCGTAATTATACACCCTTGTAAAGATTAAACTGCTGATAAGGTAACATCATATAAAACATAACTGAACGGTGCTGCGTTAATAGGCCAGGTTAACTGAACCTAGGCGGAGGCCTCCCGCAATAATAATAATCCTAAATAATTCGTAAGTCAAAACCATTATCTTCAAGGTCTACCTACCAGTGTTATAATAATTGTATATTAAAATACCCTAATATGAATAAAAAAGAAATTTTTTCCTATAATATTTATAATGATACCTACCTTCGACAAATGATCCACATATTATGTAGAATTACACGGGCATTATGTAAATATAATGCATACTTGACTAGGCTCTTATTTACAGTTCGCTACTTTTGATTTGAACGCAACAACTGAAGCGCATCCTTGAGACGCGACGCTGACTTTACCGTTCGTCGAAATTTGCGGAATAAACATAATTTCACGCTCTTTTTACTACTTGCTGGTAGAGGAGAATTTATTTATTGGAATGTGAAAAAATTCGACAGCAAACAAAAAGACAAGAACAAAATCAAACTGGCTTAATGCTTAGTAAAATCAAGGCTTTGTGATAAAAATAGGAGTTTTGGTCCTCTTCGGCTTGTCACATTTTTATAATTATTTCGCTCTGGGTCTGCCGGATTTCCCTACATGTGGGAAAATTTAAGCCTCCTTTCTAAAGCCAATATTGCCAATTAGACAATCTAATAAGTAGTAGAAGTCCGGAGTATAGAGTTCTTAATGTGTTTTTATGCAAATTAGCTCTATAGTTATGAAACAACTGCAAGGTCATGGGAACGCTTGACAATGGGCTCGAATGATGGGAAGGGTAGCTTCTTGTTTCAGCACCTGCAAGGTCATTCATTATTCATTCCGAACAAAGGAAAGGATCCCTATTGTTCGGAATAATTGGTGATCTTGCAGGTGCGACAACAATCGAGACCTGTCAAATCTCCCCATTATTCGAGATGATTAATGACCCTGAAGGTGTTCCATAACAATAGAGCTAATTTGCTTGAAACACATTAAGGAGATCTCCGGACTGTCTATTATGGAAAATTTTTAAACATTCACTAGATTCGGGTGGGGGGTTGCACCTAGCTACTCTCAAATAAGGCGGGGCTTAACATTTCCCTATAGATTATGTGGGGAGCTTGAATTTGTCTAGATCTAGGGAAATCCGGCGGGCCAAATGTCTGCCTATCTACTCAAATTCAAATTCTTCGTATTGTAATAGTACAAAAGTAATGACCTAAAAAAAACAAAGAATAACATAACGAGCTGCTTGTCTTCCTTCGCCTATTCAGGCCCTACTCCCTAAACCTTTCAAGAGAGCCACATGAGGGTAGTCGAGTTCAGGGTATGTATCATCGAGTCTGAAGCTTAAAAACTTCATAAACCTCATCAGCATAGATTCGCCTCATTGATGCGCACTAAAACTACAAAACAAGGAGACCCCACAAAAGACGCATAGTGCATGAGTCTTAAAAAAAGTAGGAATGAACCTACTATCGACGACAAAATATTAAAACAAATTTCATCGTCCTGCCTAAAGCCTACAGAAGAAAGGGCAAAAGTCTGAGCAGTATGAAAGACAACACCATGCAAGGTCTATAAAATAAATGTACCTCTCCTCTGCAGTATTGATTTGGAGAATTTGAGATAGAGTAGTCAAAAACTATAGCTTTTTTGCTTTTTTTTAAATAGATAATTTTACACTTTGGTGATAACTTAGATGTGGAAGATTTAGAGGGAAAACCATTCGGAAAGGGATCCGATGCCCACCTTCGGTGAAAGCGCATCTGACTTCGTCTTCACAATACCAAAAATTTTCATATAAGCGGCACTGATAAAAATTGTAAAAAGTGGATGTCCAAGCATAGATCCTAGAGGTACACCGGATGAAATTCTATACGTCTGATGCATGAAATTTGTAAAAAGGCACCTCAACATAAGAATCCCCTGCCAGCGAGATAATCTCTAAAGATCTTATGGATGGGTTTCAGAAGCCGAAGCTACGGTTAAGAGAATCGAAGGCCTTGCTAATGTCCGTATAAACAACATCAACCTCTTTTTTTAAAAAAAGATAAGAACAACGCAAACCGTCTTCCACATCTCCGTAAGTTTACTCTTTCCTAGTGTCATATTTAAAATATGCCAGGAACTCTCATACACAATCTTTAACAAGAAAAGCAGGAATTTTGTCTGGACTTTTCGAGAGTTTTGGTCGGAGCTTTTTGGAAACGACCATAACATCATCCTTAAAAATTCAGGAAACAGAGACTACAGTATGCTCCCACGGACCCTTGATCCGAAACCCTCGCCCTGGCCCCAATGGAGGTTCAAATTGGGAATTTAAGAAGGAATCAAAGCACTCAACGGACTTCTGGTAGCCCGCGCTTACAAGATTGTCATGGTCAAAATTCTCGGGGAATAATTTTCCGTCTGATTAAATCGATCGATACCATCGCAACTGATCCATTTTTGCCCAATTTTGACTTTTATATCCTTCGAGAACTAATGCGTATATTTATTTTCTATACCGCTAGCTGTGAAGTTGAAGGAATAAAGTTGTCTGGAGCACGATAAAGTGATTAAAGTTTACCAGGAGGAGATATCAAAACTTTCCCATTCCCGTAGAAAGCCTCAAATAACCAAGTTGGATGGTAGTAGTTTTCATCAATCTTCATCCACCGTACAGTCCTGTGAGAATTCCACCTGGGATTATGACAAAACGACAAAACTGCTTTACCCCTCCTGCACGATTTCGCCTGAAACCACGTACTCGGTCCATTTTAGCTTTACTACATTAAGCATCAGCTTTTAAGATGACAAAACTCAAAAGAGAACAAGACTAGGCATAGGCAACGATTTTAACACGAATTCGAAGGTATTACAAACATTACTAACGAAACTCGTCCAAAAAGAGTGGGACCTTTGACGTTCAGAAAGGTCTGCAGTGAAAAGATTCAAAATATCACACAAGAATTGTTATAATTTCAAGAATCAAACGTCTCCGCTCATTTTTCAAAGTTTACTCCACGATCCCCGTACGTACGCTCATGAGTTCATGCGAATTAATAAGCAAATGTTAACTGCTATTAAGTGATATTAATCAACAATTAATTATTTATAATTTGACAAGGTAATAGTTTGTTTTCTACGCTGTAAAAAACATACTTTTGCAGTTGAGAAAATAGGTTTATCTATGTCGTCAATTTGTCGTGACCTCGTCATTAGTATAATGTAACTATACCTACTACTCACAATCATTTTAACACCTTCATTCAGTAAGTACGCAATTAACATAATATAATCATTTAACAATCTAGGTATTAACGAGTAATTAGAAAATAACAGTAATATCGCTGTGCCTAAGTAGGTATTTATACTGCACATCCGCTCTGTGCTAATAAGAAAGCAGGAATCAAATTCCTGCTATATCGTCTACATCTATATCAGTAAGAAATCCTGGAAAAAGTGGAAAACCAACTTTTTTCACCTGCAATACCTAGGTCTTCGCTAGGAATACACTGGGGTTTAATACCTTTCAGCTATTGAAGTGGGTGTTATCCAAACATTAAAGTTGAAAAGAAAACTTCCTAGAGTTTTCTCGGAATTGAAAATTCTCGTATTTTTCACCAGTCTGTATAACGTCAATTCCACAATACCAAATAATCTACCCCCTCCCGATCTACCCGATCTGGTCAACAGAACCTGTGACGAAGATCAACCCTAAGTATTCCGATTCAAAAACCAAAAAAACCCAACTGCTTATCGACGAAAGTCTCTAACATGCACTCTAGGAGAGCTACTGGAAAAATTTTAAGACAATTTTCAATTTCTGGAAAATTACACAAAAATGTTCAATTGACGTAGGTACTTCTACCAAAACCGCTGTTCAAAAAAAAATTCTATTCTATGTATATTCTTATCACTTTATTATTGTCCAAAAAGTAATTATCCTCGTTCCTATTCCTGTTATCTCCTACTTGGTGCAAAATTTTTTGCTAATTTGGCAGTTTTTGCCCTTAATTACTATGCCTATGAAATGCAATTAGTCAGGCATTATAAAATAACTGGCAATACACTCCATTGCCAGTGTACAAATTCTTCATCCGTTTGCTCACAGACATACCAAACAGGCACCGCTTTTCCGGTGTATAATATACTTAAATTGTTTCCGCCGAAGCCCAGTTCGGAAAAAGAAGTTAAACTCGTGAATCACCATCCGCGGGAAGAAGTATTTCTTACTTCTGGCTTCTAAAACGGCTCTAATTTATGCCCAAGTTTGGTATTCTGTGCTGTATTTATCCTGTTAGAGATATTCTCATTGGTCACCGATATCATTTTTACAATCGCAAACATTGTTCTCTTTAAAGGTGTGACTGCTCAAACTTGTCGTCCGGGGAATGTACGTCATGTCCAGCTCGAGGTCCAGCTTGTACAAAATGGCATCCACAAGAATCTTGTTCGTCATTATTGCATTTGCTCTTGTGGGATCCCTGCGTATGCGCGAAAAGCTCCTAGAATGGAGTATTCTGACCAAATCATGACCAATAATGAGATGGGAAATCTTGAAAGGAAATCGTTTGCAGAGGCTTCCCAAAGCAAGTTGGAGGCTAAAATGTTTAGACGTCTTCCGATAGAGTTCCAGACTGTATAATGATATAATTTTAAACATATTAATAAATATACAGGTGTGTTTTATTTTGTAGTACTTACCTATGCATATACCTAGTCCAGTAAAAAAAAAAAAAAAAAAACTGGGGAAAACCCGTAACTTTTTTGTCTTGGGAATCTTTTGGTCTTAGGTGAAAGGGTAGTTTCATCCCCTCAGGCTAGATAACAGGTTTGTTAAATCGGGCAAATAAAGTGATCGTTTTTAGCGTTTAGGGATAGTTTGAGAGGAGTACGAAAAGCAAAAAACAGTAAACATATTAGACCCCCTCCTCCCGTACGGTGATCTTAAAAAGAGAACATTATAGAACAGACAAAATTATACAATAAGCTCATCTGGTCTAACAGATCGTGTCCCGACCTACGACTAAGATCAACCCTATAATAATTAGTCCGATTCGTAGACCAAAGAAACCAAAACGTGACCCAACCGCCTGCCTATCGATCTATCTCTCTAACACGCCCTTTAAGAAAGCTTAATAGAAAAAAAGGTAAAAAAAAGGCAAGTAACGCCAGTAAAAGGTAGTTTGTCCATTTGATAGAAATTGATCGATTTCTATAATTATAAGAAATCTGTGCCCCAAGACATCTTATTTCGTGTCTTGTAATCTTTCCAATTTCTCTAAAACACGGCCCAACACACCAGCGCCATACGGACTTTACAAAAGCTTTCGACTGCCTGTCACATGATCTGATTGTTGCCAAGTTGAACTCCTTTGGGTTGCCATGGAATATCGTCGACGTATTTTTCGACTATTTGAGAAATAGGCTGCAGTATCTGGAGATCTCAGGTTATCGATCGCAGGCTTTTGACGTCCCCTCGGGTGTTCCATAGGGATCTGTTCTTGGACCTCTCCTATTTATAATATTCGTCAATGACGTGGTCAATATTTTTAAGTCCAAGTACCTGATATATGTGTCGAATCTGCGACACTTATAATCAGATCTCCCACGATCTGGACATCTTCTGCTGTTCAGTCAACGACATACGGCTGCGGTTCCTCGGCACATGACCTGCAGCTCCTCTGCGTGCTTCACATTTTTTATTCTTTACCTACTTGGTATTTTTGCTACTCACTGTGTAACTAACTGTTTTTAATTCTGCACTACTGTATTTTTATTATCTAGTGTTCTGTAATTGGACTTTTGTCTGTGTGAACATATTCGAAATAAATAAATAAATAAATAAATAAATATGCGGACGATATGAAGAATAATTCCCGCATTGAGTAACCATGCGATGCTCTTGTTTTACAAGAAGATATTGAGATCTTTTATTAATGATGGTGTTGGTGTAATGGTCTAGACTTGAACATCTCGAAGTCTTCAGTTGTGTCCTTTACAAGGAGTAAATTGTGCAATACTGTTTTTGTATTTATCAGTGATAGTGTTTTACAAATAAACAACAAAATCCGTGATCTTGGTGTCTTGTTCGGTTTATCATTCTCCTTCAAGGCTCACATCGAAATGACTGTTTTTTAAATGGATATAGGACTCTTGGTTTTCTGATTAGAAACTCACGAGACTTTACTAATAAAGAAACAACTATGTTGCTTTTCAACGCATTGGTCCGACAATTATTAGAATATGCTTCAATGATTTGGTATCCATCTCAGGTAGGCACTATTAGTGTGCTGGAGAGGGTGCAGCGTCGATTCTTGAAATTTCTATCTTTCAGGGTTGACTGTGTGTGTACAGCGTTCCCGATATGAAACAGAAAATACTTCAGAAGTAACCAAAATAAAAATATTTTAATAGTTTTATTCTGTGAAATTGTTGTCTTTCTTATATTGATAATTTTTCTTTCTCTTTAAATTGATTATATATTTCATATAGTTTGTTCAATTTATTTTAAGCCGCCATATCTAAGTTTTTTGTGTTTTCCACATCTTTATTTGGCTATGCCGTTGGTTATTCATTTATTTATTTATTTAAATAAGTAATTGTGTTAATGAAACCTACGAGACAATTTATGTTTATCAACAAAGATAATTTTTTATACGTTTCAGTTACAACTTGGTGCAAAATGGTATCCAAAGGAATCTGTCTGGTTCGTCGTTATTGTACTTGCTTAATAAAATCCCTGTATGCGCAACCCGCTCTTAGAATGGATGATTCTGACCAAACCATGTGTTCCGTCCCCATGTATCCTTTTCCAAAAATTCTATGTTAAAGGGCACTACAATAGAGTACCTACACTTGATGACTTCGAGTTGAGTCACAGTCCTGTGTGCACCTGTACTGGAACCGAGCGAATCCACTTCGCATCCTGCATCGCGACGGTATGACCCTTGTTGCCGAATAAAAGCTCTTAGCTGTCTACAAGGGATGTTTACGGTAGGTGCATAATTCTTATTCTGTAAGTTATATAATTGCTCTCCAAATTAGTTCCGCTGGTCCTTCGAATCTTCTAAATTACGTAACTTTAAAAAAAGCGTGACTTGCTGTGCAAATAGAATAAATGAGTTCTTGAGAGTAAGTCATTGCGAAACACCATAACTAATAATGAAATGGGCGAACTTTTAAGGAAATCGTTTGAAAGGGTTCCCCAAAGCAACTTGGAGGATGAAATGTCTGTAGATGCTCTTTTTTAAAGTGATTTTTCAAACAGTAACTCTTGCATAACTGTCAACGCAAAAACATGTTTTGTCAGTGCACATTTGAGCACACGTAAGTATTATGACCATCATCCGGACCTAATTATCATGATGTAATTAAACATAATAAATAATAAATAAATATACGTTGGTGTTAAACAATAACGTTTTCTGAACGACACATTTGCCCTAATGGTATGGTAAAACAGAGACATCGATGTTTCAATGGTCATTACCATCTCATCAGTTTGTCACATCACCACCACCAGAGGAGCCGATCAGAAAGAAAATCAAAGCTATAAGCAAATGATTTGTCGGAAACATAGTGACTTGCAAGGCAAATGCCATCTGACGACTGAAAAGTATATAACTTTCAATATGTCAATCAGAGATTCTCCCAGAGAAATCTGCAATTTTTCACTACCATTTCTGACAGTTCACTGAAAAACCAATTACCTTGCGAATCTCAGTAAACCACGCCTACGAGTATACATACAGTAACTAACATTACACTTTGCATAATTTTTACATAAACTTTTTGCATAAAAATCGACACACAGCAGGGGCGTGTAGGGCACCCAAAATATATGGAACTCCATATTAAGTTGCACCTCTGAGAAGTTATAGACCTCGAAATAGGGAATTCAAAATTTGAAAAAATCAATATCTCGGTTAAACTTGAACTTAGAAAAACCAAATTTGGTACACGTTTTGAGCAATCATTGATAGTAGTAGGTAGGTAAAGTTAATTGTACCATTTTAAAGAGTTGATATTGATAATTTTTTCGAAATTTGAAAACCCCTTTTCAAAATGTACAGAGGTAAGTTGCGTTGAATCAATATATTTTGGATTCCCCTACAGGCCCCTGCTCTGTGCCGCTTCTTATGCGAAACAACTTATATATAAATTGAAAATTAATTAAATTTACAGCTTTCGTAGAAAAATCAATGCATTCAACTCGCGGATAATGGTTATTAACACTCATAGAATGATTAAGACTCACTATAATGATAAAATTCATTATTAGCTTTTTACTTAACAACTATTTTATTATTCAAAAGGTAATTATCCTCGTTCCTGTTCCTGTTATCACCTATTTGGTATGGATAAATTGTCTAATTTGGTCATTTTTGCCCTTAATTGCCTTACAACGCAATTCGTCTAGTAGTATAAATAGAAGCGAGTGTACCTTTCATTACCAGTGAACAAATTCCTCCGTTTGCTCCCCTTAGAAAACAGAAAACGAAGGTATGTATAAAATCCTGTTCCAAAATATACGAACACTACTATTATCTGTGTAGTAGTGCGAAAACATATAGCAGTTCTAAGTGCACCCAAAGTCTAATTAACCGACCTCATCTAAGTTCACATATCTCATCATCTTCAATTTACACTTTTTTATTCATTTTGTTTTTGTGGAATTTCGTCTCACACCAGGTCGTGAACATGTTGTATAATTTATTTTTGTTCGTGCAAGTAGTTCAGGTGTATCACTTTAATTGTTTTCTAAGCTCGCAGGAATAACCATCAGAATTCAGAAGTAAGAATTATAAGAGTATTCTTCAACAAACGGAGAATCATGGGTATCATTCACGAGGGCGAACCTTCCTACACGAGCCGTAGGCGAGTGTTGAAACGTGCAAGTGAATAATGACCATTTTCCGCGAGATGAAGACACTATTTTCTCCGCGGCTTTCTGAAAAAATCATCATAGTCACGCGTGTCAAAACGCGTTTTGCCTGTGTTGTTGCACTTTGCTCTAATTGGTGATTTTTGTTCTATTATTTCACAGGCTGATCTGTAATAATTATTGACTTCTATGAGTGAAGGTGCGTCTATTATCTCACGGCATTAGGAACGTACATCGTTTTATTATTAAAATGAAATCAGCATGATAATGAACGTTTTATTCAATATAGTCGTACAGAAATTTTCTTCCGAGTTCTAAAACGGCTTTAGTTTATGGCCTACGTTTGGTACTCTCTGCTGCATCCATCCTTGTATACAAGAGATTCTCCTTGATCTTCTATAATGTCTTTTGGAATAAAAATACTGATGTCTTTAGAGGTATTAGTAACTGTAGCTGCAGTCAGACTTATCTTCCAGGAGTTAAGCTCCGTTTAACTCTCAAAAATAGCTTTTAGAATTCCTCGAAGGACGAGTTTTCGTCATATCATTTTTTCATGTATATTATCTTTCGAGATAATTTTTATGGGATTTGTTTTACTACATTCAGTATTGAGGCGACTGTAAATGACGAGTTTGTAAAAAACAACACTATATTATATCAAGGAGAATTTATTGCAGCAAGATAACCCACAGCACAAATAAACAACAAACGTCGGACATAAATTTAAAACATTTTGGAAGGTCAGAAGTAAGAAATAATTACCTTTTTCTGATTATGGTGATTCCTGACTTCCTCAGGAATGACTTTGAAATATTGGCTTAGGCTGGGTCTCCAACGGGAGCCAAAATAATGAAAGAACTTTTTTGATATATTTTTTTTAACAAAGGTATTCTTTTAATGTTTCAGTTTCTACTTGCACAAAAAGGCATCCAAAGGAATCTTGTTTGTCGTTACTGCATTTGCTCTTGTAGCATCCCTGCATGACGATTCTGACCAAGTCATGGCTAATAATGAGATGGGCAATCTTGAAAGGAGATCGATTGAAGGGGCTCCCCAAAGCAACTTAGAGACTAATATGTTTGACAGAGCTATGAGACCTCATTAGAAGGACGTACTTAATATAGTAACTCAAAGAGTAAAACATTTTGTTTATGCATATCTGAGCACACTTTTTAGCACCATTCTTACCTAGTTATCGCTATACCATGGTATAATATTAAACACTAATAAAAATAAAATATAGGTGTTGTTTTATTTTTTGTATATTTGTAGTAAGTATACAGTGTGTGTCACAGGCATGGTACACCCCCTTTTTTTCCTTTATTTTTTGAGATAATTTTTTGAAATTTGGTACGTCGCATATTCTCGATAGAGCGCACTTTTTAGCAGAAAATTGAATTTTTTTCCTCATCCGGTTTTTCCGGAAATGTTACCAACTTTTTATTTTTAAATGGGACACCCTATATATTATTATATTTTTGGATTCTATACATTTGTACGAATCCAACAATACCACATAAGTACCATTTTAAACGTCAAATTTGTTTTTATTTTATTTTTTATTTATCAATTATAGTGTGCCATGACTATTTCGTTTTACTCCAATTGGATCGTCTAATGCTAGAAAAATCGAATTTTTGTTCAAAGTACTAAATTAAGTGATTTATTGATGAATTATGGGCACCGGAATGATTTTTTGAGCAACATATTGGTACCGAGGTACCATCTACTAGTACTCTTAATAAGGGACATTTTGGTGTACCCATTTTGTATCTGTTACCAACACAACTGAAGTCATGGCACACTATAATTGAGAAATAAAAAATTAAATAAAAACAAATTTGACATTTAAATGGTAATTATGTGGTATTGTTGGATTCGTACAAATGTATAGAATCCAAAAATATAATAATATATAGGGTGTCCCATTTAAAAATAAAAACTTGGTAACATTTCCGGAAAAACCGGATGTGGGAAAAAATTCAATTTTCTGCTAAAAAGTGCGCTCTATCGAGAATATGCGACGTACCAAATTTCAAAAAATTATCTCCAAAAATAAAGAAAACAAGGGGCTGTACCATGCCTGTGACACACACTGTAGAGTCCAGTCGAAAAAGGGGTTAATACCGCTTCAGTTACTTTTTTAAGTCTTGAGGTTATTTTGGTCTTAGATGGAAGGGTAGTGTAAACTCCCACGGGTTAGGTAACAAAACAAGTCTCGTGACCAAAACATGTTATATTAATAAATAGAAATCGAGCAAAAATAATCCAGAAAAAGTTATGGTTTTAGCGTTTACGGGTAATTCAAGAGAGTAGGAATTATATTACACCTTCACCCCAGAACTTTTCCAAAACGATTCGCAGAGAGAATTTACCAAATTGTAAACTTGAAATTAGGGTTAAAATGCAAAAAAGGTCGATATTCGTTTGAAGTGGGACATTTTTTGACGTACAACTGCTGATAGAGCTCTAGAACTATTCTTTAAGACCAGAAAAAGCACCCGAGAACAGTTGCGCTCTCAATTTGCGGTGCGGCGCGAAGTTAGCATCCCTTTTTTGTTAAAAAAATATATTTGGACTGAAGAACTATTCCACCCAACTATATGGAGAAAGCGAGGGAGAAATGCAGTACCTGATAACTAATTGTAAACAGTATGATTTCGTTAAAAGCAGTAAGTATAATAGGTTTAAATAACATAGAGGATGGTTTACTGTCTTTCTGTGTTGAATTAAAATACAAAATAAACAAGCGACGCTTTTTTTGTCGCATTTTTTCTAATTACTGCCTTTCTACATAGTTAGGCAGTATTGCTGCACTCCTCTCAGAACTTTATAACCGAGTATAGAACTATACTACAAGAACTTTAAAACTCGTGTCAAAATTTGGGGTGCCAACTTTACACGACTCTCTGAGCCACGTATAATCAGGTGACTTAGCGCGGCTTATCAGCGGCTTATCACTGGCTCGCAAATGTTCACGTTACCTGAAATTCTTAAATTTAATTTTTGTCGAGGTTCGTCGAAGTCAGAATTATAATTAGGTAACTGATAATTAAACAAACATTTAAATTGTCTGAAATATTCTCGGAAAAATTAGCTGAATCTCAATTTGAATATTTTCATTTAAATAGGGTATACTAACGAATTTAGTTTCACCATTTAGTAATTACGAACTGAATTACCCTCTTATCTCGGAAAATTCATGGCACTTTATAATTTATAATAGTCAGTTTAGACCTATGCGAATAATAACCACTAATTATTTAATAATCACCTTAATTACTGGAACTAGCTATACTCACGGGCCCACGCGTTGTTTGTATGCAAAATTACGTTTCGGTAAGCACTACCTATTTAAATCTCAAATAACAAATAACGGCCATCTATAAATGGAAAAGCCTAACTCTAAGTCCATGTTTTACCTAGTCCAATGTTGTCTTGACATAAATAATTATTTTCTGAGACAGAATTCGTATCTGATTTAATGGACAATAATTTTAAAGGAAAAATAAATAATTAATTCCCACAATTGACACAAATCACATTAGTTTCAAGACAAAGACAACCGTCTCTAATAAAACTATTCACAGCTGCAATAAATCCTTAAATTTTTAGTCTTGAAAAATATGAAGAAACAGGCGTTTTATTAATTTCTTGTATGGCTTGTCCACTGAGTGTTGTCTGGTGAGATGCCACACTGATCCTGACTATAAACGATTTGATTTTTTATGTTTTAATTCGTACTAATTCTAATTATTATAATTGTACCAATCAAATCAATTATTGTATTATATGTAATATTTCGAGGGGTAAGACACTGGCAATGAATGTCTACAACACTGCCAAACACTGCCAAATATTTCCAAGCATTTCCAAACATTTCCAAAGCTGTGTACAGACATTTCCATAGAGTGTCCTACCCCTCGTAATATTTATATTATAATAATAATAAATATTATAATAATTATAATATAAATCAATTATTATAATTTTACGAATTAAAACATAAAAAATCAAATCGTTTATAGTCAGGATCAGTGTGGAATCTCACCGGACAACACTCAGTGGACAAGTCATACCTACGTTCTATTGATGTAAAAAAAAATTTATACAGGATATTCCTCGGGATATTCCTTGGCTAAGTAATGACGACATTGTCTATTTTATCAATTGAACACCCTGTATATTATCATATTTTTATATTTGCTGAGAAAATTTACCTAATAAGAATGGTTTTTAGAGTTGCAGTTTAAAATGAGTTATGAGTTATAAATAAACAAAAATCCCATTTTCCATGTTGAAACTAGTTCGGAAACGGTTCCAAAAATCGCAAAACGGCTTACGTGTCCTTATCTTTTCACATGATACCCTACTATGTGGTTTAAATTTTTATATAGGGAGATGAAAATTATCAGTTTTTTTATTTTTCACCCCATATAAATTTCACCCTATATTTCATCTAAATCATAGGATACATAAAAAGTTAGCACAGGTATTATAAAAACGCCGTTTTTCGATATGTCGAGCCGTTTTTTAAAAACTTTAAAACTTAAAAAAAAATAGAAAATAGCGTTTTCATTTGTTTATAACTCATAAACTTATACCTACTCATTTTAAACTGCAACAGTAAAAACCATTCTTATAGCATTTTCTCAGAAAATATGACAATACAATTATACGGGGTGTTTCAGAGATATAGGGCCAAATATAAAAAGTAAACCTCTCATAAATATAAATTGAAAAAATAAGTATCAACTCAAAATGGAGTTTCGTTTAAAAGATACGGGGTGTTACCTATTTATAAATCTTTGTCATTACTGAACCAAGGAACAACCTGTATAAAAAATTTTTACATCACTGGAAAGCAAATTGAATAAAATTGTCCTATTTTTTCATTTTTTCAAAATACAAAATTTAAAAATTTATTGGGGTAGGTAGCGGAGTGACTTGACTTTTTCAACACCCTATAGATTGATATAGTGATATAATACACTTATACAAGGCGTAAGTGAATAAGTGCAAATGTTTCTTTGTTAAAAATTAGGTAGGTATTTTTAAATGAAAATAAATGATAAATAAATAAAAAAATATAAATAAATCATATCTTCTGTTGAGATGCGAACTTTTTTATAGAGGGTGTCAGATAAGTTTGTCATAAAAAAAAGTAGTTTTTTTATTTATTTTCTTAACGGAAGAAGTTGCAGAAATTAAATTGAGTGGGCGTAGTCTGCTATTTTTGAGAATATAATCGGTGGACAATTTATAAATTTTCTTTTGGTGTTTTACGGGGATGGTATAAAAGGCCAACCCTAGAACATATTAATTTAAAGTATGTAAATTTTTTCTTACATCTACACCGTCATTTTTAATTTTTTAAAATTTGGCGACCTGAACCTGTTTTACAGATATTTTTTTTGGAAGTGTTCAAAATACGTGACCCGTTTGATCTCACCTAGAACGAGACCCGGCAGAAATACACGTCAAGCCGCAATAACTCATCCCTATCAGGTTCAGCTCATTATTCCCCGTACCACCTTTATTGGGACTGCTTTCATGTATAGAACTGCATCACTTTGGAATAGAATTCCAAAATTCGAAAACGATTCAAAGTCATCGTGAATCGATATCTCTGCTCATGCATGCACCGCTCCCAGAGCGTTATAGCGATTTTCCTTACGGTGAATGTGCTTTTTCAAGATCCGCAACGGCTCAGTTACCGATCTACAGGGTGTTAAAAATTTGAAGATTTTTTCTTCATAGCTCCTGGAGGATAGTCAAACTTTAGTCAAACAGTTAGTCACACAGGGTCATCACAGTTTTATTTTCAACAGACAGTGCCGACTTATCGGACAAAATTAATGGAAATGAGAGATGATCGAAAATGCCAGAGTCTGTTTTTGCCATTTAAAAAAAATCCAATTTCGTCAAACGAATTAAAGGAAATTGTTTCTTTTTCTTTTCTTGATAACGGTTGCAGATTCCAAAAAAACTATAGAAGACCAAAAAGTTTCAAAATAAAATAAGAAAATTCATATTGTATTTTAGAATCTATACCAATGGTGCCTCGCAAAAAAGTTCAGGGGGTGAAATGGGAGAAATTCAGGGAAAAAAATCTCTATAGATTCTCTCACAACGATTTGTCATATGCCCAAAGATGTAAGCTCTACAGCGTAATGTATATTCCAAATTTGTGCTAAATATCTCAAAAACTATGGGAGCTCTAAAGAAAAAATTTTTTTTTTTAATTTCAACACTCTGTAGATCGGTAACGAAGCTGTTGCTGACCTATTTTTAGGTATATAAATTTTAGGCACAAACAAGTCAAAGAATTACTTCCTTTCGTATGTACCTGATATTTAGGAACACACCGTATTGTATATTTTCTAAAGTCCAAACAGGCATGTATGAAAATTTTAGAGCACTAACAAATCCATACGTCTACATAAATAAAGTCTTTCACGTTAACTGAAAGGTTGCGATTAAAAAATATGGATGGTGGAATGTGGGTGCTTCTAAAATTTTAAGCGAAATTAGTTCCTCTCCTGTCTCTATGATGTTTTTTCAGCTAAAATTTCCATTTAGACCCTCTTCAAACTTGAAACAACCCCTCGAAACTCGGACAATCAGATCGTTTGCATTCTCATCTCGAATAAAATATGCATTAGACCGATTTGTTCGCCAGTAGGTGTTGAACCAGAAATGATGATAAAGGGGATGAAGGTCCTGCTCTCCCTATTGAAATTTCCCGCCCAGTTTCCATGAAATAATAACGACGTCTACATGCACATCTTTCGGTTCGTTATTGAATTCAAAACGACGGCGGTAGCGAAACGGTTGTTAAAAATACCGTCATATTCAACCCCCCTCCCCCCTCTGGCGGGTTAATTAAGCCCCGTCGCAGCCTACTGTGGTGTTTGTTCAATTACGAAACACGGTTTAATTTCGGCTGGTTCGGTTTCGATGGAATATCGTCCTTCCTGTCGACGAACTGTAGTTAATTTGCAATGCCTGATAGGGACAATATTGAATGATCACGCACAAAGACTCGATGTTCGATAACTGAAGGACAAAGCTATATTTATTCTGTTCTCGATCAAGTTTAGTAATTCACTTCACCTAATAAATCGTCCAGAAAAAAAAGAGTTTCGAGCGAAATATCATAGATCAATTATGAGGTTATCTTCAACAAAGGAATCATAATTTAATAATCAGCAGAATCGATTTTAAAGGGGAAAAAAGGGCACAGGTTTTTCTTTGTTCATATATGTATACATTGAATTGAAACTAGAAAATAATGCTAATTGTCGATGTATTGGTCTGATCATATTTCCCATATAATTTGTCAAGTATTAGGTACATAAGCGTAAAAAACCCAAAAAAAAAAAAAAAACTTTGAGAAAAAATTTTTGGTGACTGTATATCGTTGGTCCTATTTTCTTCGGAGGCAATCAAACAGGCAGACACAATAATTGACCATGTGTTGACTGACATTATTGTGAACGACGAAAATTATCTCACGGATCAGTTGGTATTTCAATAAGATGGGACTCCCCCGCACTGCTCTGCCTGCTTCTTAGTTAATGGATTTACACATCCCGCTTTACTGGATTAAAGGAGAGGTTTCATTGAATGACTCTAACGTCAAGTTTTCATTTATTGAAAGGATTAAAGATTTGAAAAAGTACTAAAACAAATTAAAATGTATAAAAAAATAAAAATGAGGAGAAGTGCCTATAGTAGTTCTGATGGTAACAATAGCGAAATTAATCTTGTTTCCCTAAATTGTCAATATAAAACTTTATATAGATCAATTTTTAAAGATCAGATCCAGTATCATAGACTCAGAAAACGTCCAAACTCGGGTCCAAACTGGTTCAAAGATTAGGCGATTCTAGTCGTGCCATGGGAAAGTAAACCTCACGTCCAAGATCTAACAAGGCTCTAGCAAAACACTGACCAAACCGCCTATCGACTTATCTCAATCTAACATGCACCCTCGGATAAAAACAATGAAAATAAATGCTTAGTATTTAAATAATGACTATAATTTTACATTTATCTTCTAATTTTTGTAAAAAAGGCAATTATCCTCGTTCCTGTTATCACCTATTTAGTCCGTTTATTTTCGCTAATTTGACAGTTTACGCCCGTATTCACAAACGATAATTTCCTAAATAATTACGTAATAAATTATCCCCATCTCATTCTATTGCAAAAAAACTGCATATCTCCATCTCACTCATTTAAATAATTACGTAATTATTTAGGAAATTATCGTTTGTGAATACGGGCATTCAGTGTCCTAATTATCCCGTATGTACTTTTCACGTAATTTGTCTAGTGCATATAAATAGATGCAACTACACTTCATTGCCAGTATAGAAATCCTTCATTCGTTTGCTCACTTCAGAAAACGAAGGTATGTATAAAATCCTATTTCAAAACATAGAAAGCCATTTACCTTTTACCTTTCTTTTCATATTATACTGTTGTATCTTTAATATTGCGAAAAAAATTCAACGACAGATTCATTGGTCAAAAATAAACAAAAAATTTTCTATTAACGTGTGTCAGAAAATGCACCGTTTTTGAGATAGAGGCAAGGATAGAGGGTGTCAAAAAAAAAAGAAAATTTTTCTAGTTCTTTGAAGATTTTTGAAGTTTTTTGAATTTTGATTGTTTCATCATTAATATTAGCTAACTTTTTAATACCAATTCAGTTGTTTTCATGTACCATTTGCGGAGTTCCCAAGAATGAGAGAAGTTTTTTTTTCCCTTCATTTTCAGACCTATGTTTTGAAACATCCAATGCGAATTTTCCATCGCAAATGGTCGTTTTTCTCTAAAAAGGCTCAAGGTTAGAAATTATGACCAAGCTTATCTTTTTTCCCACACGTTAATAGGAAATATTTTGTTTATTTTTGACAAAAATCTGCTTTTAATTTTTTTCGCAGTCGTAAAGATGCACCTGTATATTTACTTGGTAGTATATTCGGTGTAGCAGTTCGGAACTTATATGAATGTCTAATTATTATAGATTATAGAGTAAATCGATATCAATAGTTTTTATTTCACAATCTTCCTGTCAGACCTTTTTCTATTCATATTTTTTCTGAAGAATTTTGTCTCACATCAAGTCGTGAACATGCAATACTTTCTAGTTTGAGTTAGTAGTTTTAAATTAGTATTCCGTGTTCAACTTTGTGAAGCAATAGGTATAGTATGTATATCAAAATTTTCGGAAAAATGTGTAGATTAGTAATATCATTGGGCCGTGACTTATAAAAGTGTCAGAACGGTAAAAGCTACCCTTAAGCCATCCCTACGAAAAAAATATTTAGCTACGAAAAAATGCTTTCAAAAAGTGTTTTATTTTTTATTTTTATATTTATATATTTTCGAAAAAGAAAATATATTATGATTTTGTGTGTTACAGATAAAACACATTTCCGAGCAAGGTATATTTCGTGTAGAACAATTGTATCTCTGAGAACATTGTTTTTTTACAGGAACATTATTAGATTAACCGTTTCTTCAGGTGCAGCAAGAAATACTACACATCATTGGTTCTTATTCTAATCCGCATCACTGTCAAATTTCCAACCGTAATTTGTTGATGGTGGTAAATAAGAAGAGCCTATGAATCCCGATTCCATTCAATGCACCTCTCTACTGTCGGGTTCAAAGCTGCTCGATTTCAAAGTTTTCGGTAGAAACTTGCCTCTGCATGAACAACCACCATCTTAATTCTGCTAGGCTTTTCACCTTTTCTTGGACGGTAAACATCACAGCCTTGTAGATCTGAAAAAGCAGCAATGAAAAACTGCTCTTTGTTCTCTTATATCTTTTCAAATGACTCGAGAAATAATAAAAACTAAAATCAGAAAGTTTTCGAATATCTCGATGTAAGCAGAATTTTCTTTTTTTCTACTCTTAATGAAATATCGTTGACCACCAAATTGCCCATCTTTTTGCAAATTCAGCCCATCCTGTATAGTAGGATTAACTTTAAAAAGTCAGATGTGACGTCACACTAACCCTCCGAATTAATATTTTTAATTTCACCAGAAAATGTCAAACAGTTAATTGTCAAGTTGTAAAGGAGCGTAAATTATTGAAGAAATCATTCAAACAATGAATTGAACCGCTTACGTCAGTTTGAGAGCCACTGACAACTACATAAAATTTATTCACGTCGTGACATTCTATCCTCTGTGTTGTGCATTTAATTCTCATTCAAAACCAATGTTGACGTATACTTATTTATGCGGGATGGAGTGTTTAGACAAACTGGACGGTTACTATAAAAACCACGTATGAAACAAAATAAATCGAACTATCAAAAGGATGTGTATTCTTAATCGATACGTATGACTTTTAGACTTTATTGGACTATATCTCTCACGGTTTCCAAGATCCCCATGCTGTTCATTCTTATCCTGGGCACACTGTATATCCAGTCATTTATCAGTGATTGTTTCTAAGACGCTTTTGGCCATATCTATTTCCATCATACTCGTTATTTTCTTACTGTAGTCCACCGATAATCAGCTTCCTGTTTAGGAATAGCGAAAGATTCCGACTACTGCTGCAGTAATCCACCACAACTATTACGTAAACACTATCGGACTCAGTCTTAGAGGTTATACTCTAAAGTTACACCACACCTAAAGCAGAGTTATCAAAAGAGGCTCCAACGTCGCCTTGTTCCATTCCTTCTCTTTGTGGAAGTTTGATACGTGTGCCATGCCAGCGGTAGCCTCTTTGGTAGGGGAACTCTTGTAAATTCAAAGAAACTTCAAACCCTCATATTTTATATAAAAATCATTGTGTCGAAATAACTTCCAAAACTTCTTTTATAGTAACTTCCCAGCTACGATATCAACTTTAGCGTAACACTTATTAGTGAATCTTTCCAGTTCCACGAATCTTTTTGCTTTACGAGAGTAGCACGTATGTTCGTTTCAATGTGACTGCCAACTACTTCCAACCCATATTTCCTTCTATTCTATGGTAGACATGAGAATTGCAGATTAAAGTTTTTAGTTTCAATAATGCGACGTGTTAGTCGATCCAGAGCAACGACCCATTTGTCTTCCTCCATTCCTGACTGTGCTGATCTAAAGCAATCGAATCCATAGACCAGCCGCGTAGTGCATGTTAGCATGTTAGCTATAATGATGGAAAAAGCACAGTAATTTATGTTTACCTATCTAGGAACTGATCACTATAACGTATTCTCTGAACTTATAACGTCTTTGTGCTGGACAACGAGCAATCGTCGCGGTAGCTGCCAAACGGATATCATTTTTTGTGTATCACATAAATAGTTCCCGCTGGAACCCAGTTCAGGTGAAGAAGTTACCTTAGTTAGTATTTCTTACTGCTGGCTTCAAAAACGACTCATTTATGAATGACGTTTGGTATTCAAGTTGCATTTATCATCGTGCAAAAGATTCTCCTTGATCGCCGAATACCGTACTTCGACGGATTCCAAAACGTACAACTGAGACTCATAAACGAAGTTGCACGACTAACTCCAGTAAAGATGTGTCTCCAGTAACTCCAGGGTCCGCGAGACTATTATTAAATTACAAAATGATCGATCGAGGTGAATCTTTCAAAGGAATGTAACCGCACAAAACAACAAATGTCGGACATCAATTAGAGACATTTTGGGAAGGAGCATAAAATCTTTGCCTCAGCTGGGTGTCCGACGGAAGCTGAAATATTAAAAAAAAAAGAATTTGATATGTTTTTTTTTAACAAAGATCATTTTTAATGTGTTTCAGTTCCAACTTCTACAAGATGGCGTCCAAAGGAATCCTGTTCGCCGTTATTGCATTTGCTCTGGTAGCATCCCTGTATGCGCGAAACGCTCTTAAAATGGACGATTTTGACCAAGCCATGGCTAATAAGGAGATGGACAATCTTGAAAGAAGATCGTTTGAAGGCTCCGAAAGCAACTTGGATACTGAAATGATTGAAAATGTTGCGGCACCTGAAGTAAACTGTTATTATGGAAAATATGGAGGGGTAAATTGCAAAAGGATTTAAGTGTAATACTATAGAAATGGAGTAAATGAGTCCTAAACTTTCTTTTGTGTTGTAAAATCTAGGGCGCAAAATTGGAAAAGCTGTTTTAAAAATATATATGGGCTCTATCCAACCGAATATTGCTTGATTCGTTTTGCCACCAATAAATTGCTACTTTTCAGTACTCAAAAACGTACTTATCTCATTTTTCAATTTTTTGTCACTTGAACCCTTTTGTCGTCTTACGTCTTACGTCTTACGTCTTACCCCTTCATATGTAATGTAGTTTTTCAAAAAGTATCACTGTTGCGTAACTGTCAATGCAAGTATATTTTGTCTATGAATATTTGAGCACACTTTAAAAATATTTTTCCTACGATCACTATACAAAACACTACTTTGCGCATCGTTTTTTGTGCGCAAACTAGCAGATTTCTCACGTATCCAAAACTGTGCGACAAAGTGACATAAGGCATAGCCAAAAATCGTTTCCGTACAGTTTTAATGTAAACAATAGTGATGGGCGGTAACTGAGAACTCAACTACTGTTACTTAGTGTTAATGGAATAACTATTCATTTAAAGCTTCAAGGTAATAAAATAAACACAAATGAGATAACGTAGAACCCGACAAGACTATAAAATATAATATACTTATTATTTTCTTATTGTGGCAGTAATTATTAAAATTTACGAGTGATCGCTAATAACAGCATTGGTAGCGTTGAAATCAAATTCACGAACGTGAAAACTCGCACACCTCTAACTTCAATCGACGACGCACAGTCGGCTGCGTTGTGTGGAAGTTGCATATCTACCACGTCTCCACGCTCCACGTCACTTATTTTTAGTTTAGATACGGAGTCTAATAATAAATAATAATAATATTGTCGGTAGAATTCAATGATTTAACAGTATATAATAGTAATATTAAAAAGTCATTGGTAGAATTGAAAATAATATCTACCTACCTAGGTAGTCTGAAAAAATAATTTATGTGTTAAATTTGTTAAATAATTAATCTATTAAATTGTGATCGTAGGAAAAGTACTGTGTGTAGCACGTGCGGAAAAGAAATTTCACACTCGTGAGAAATTTTCTCTTTTCCGCACTTGTTTCACAATATACTATTGAGCACAATCCTTACCTAATAATCGTAATACTTACCCAGCTATAATACCATATTATTATACTCGCCATTACATTAAACACTATTAATACAAGTAAGTGTTGTTTTATTTGTAGTTTATAGACCAGAAAAAAAACTACTCGAGCATCGAGCGCTAAATTATTGTAATCTTCATAAATCGGTTCAATGTTGATTTTGGATATTTATCCTGAAACGAATTATTTAACCCTTAGAGGGGAAAAATAGTCGCTGAGAGCATGAGAAGAGAAAAACAAGGGTCGTAGGTTGAGTCGCTAGTCTAAGAGGGTCAACAATAACAAGTAGGTCAGTAGAACAACAGGTACTCTTTATTAAAATAAATCACAGTTATTATCACAAATTATTAACTTGAGCACGGTTAACAACAATAAGGAGCAAGAGCGTGTAGAATCTGAATGAACTGATCGGTTAAAACTTGGTAGGCAAAGGCACTTAGCTTCGTAGGGTCTTCGGGCGAGGGTGAAAGTTTAGCTGGTGGTAAACTTGGTTTCAGGTACAACCCCTGTGCTGCCTTCTTGTTAGAAGAAGAACCTTGCTTCCATGAAATAGTTGGTTCCGGGAGTAAAAGTTGCCTCCAGGTAAAAATGTGCCTCCAGGGAAAAAAATTGTCTCCAGGTAAAAAGCCGTCTCCAGGTAAAAAGCTGTAATTTCAGGTGTATCAGAAACACTCTTGCATTAATGAACGGTCCGATCGAGTCTGCTTGTCATGGGTACATAGAATTATGTCCCGTCCTCAAGATAGGTTGAGATCAAAAAAATGTGACTGACAAATTTTACATGCGAGCGAAACTCGATCGGAAGCTGTAATTAAAATTAGCATACGGTATTAAGAAAAATAAATATGATCGGTATAATTCTAGCACAATTAATAACATCATTTTACGACACTTACCAAGTCAAAAACGTGGGCGATGTTTATAATAATTTAAGTGAAGGTTCACCACGCCATTTCGCTAAAAATTGATGTGTTTTTCGGAAACGACCTTCCTCTAGCGAATTCCAGGAGAGAAAGAAAGGTGAAAACGCAGGTATGATGAGGAAACGCACCTCATTGCAACTTGACAGTCGATGTTACGAAAATCGAGGCCTCCAGTCGGCCGATGCATTGCACTAAACGCCACTATCACCCACTCACTGCGCGCGCCCGCCGTTGTCTCTGTTTTACCGGCATCTAGCCGGTACGTACGAAATGTACGTTACAATCCCACTGACATGACTCCTTCAATCAACGATAAAACTTTATATAGATCAATTAAAGATCAGATCGAGTACCACAAGCTCAGAAAAGGTCCTAATAAATCCTAAAAAAATCCTTCAGAAAGCGTTGTTTTTCAGAAAAGGTCCAAACTGGTTCAAAATAAGGTTCAAAAGTAGTCTGTAGTTGTGGACAGTGGTCTAATAAATTCTGCACAGGTGGGCTTTCGCATCCAAAGGTAGGTACTTTGCTCACTTGGTAGAAATTTCGATTCAACTTCGATCACTATAAGAAATTTTGGCCACAGTATATCTAGAGCAGGGTTAAAATTACGCATAAATTCACAAGCTCTAAATTAACATTGAAAATGGTAAATTAACACCTGGAAAAATCTTTATTTCAGATGACAAATTTATTCAGTGTATAAACGAGACTGATCGTATTCGTTATTTAGGTTGTAACTTTAATTCGGAAATAATATTCGACAGGAACATTATTGAACATTTCAATTGCAATCTAGAAAAACTGACTGTATCAGAATTATTGAAACCATATCAAAAATTGAACATCATGAACCAATATATTTTTCCATTATTAACATTCCCTCTTCAAGCAGCTCCTTTATCTAAAATACCAAATCTTATAACCAACAGTTTAGATATCATCATCCGCCGTTCTGTTAAATCTATCATTGGTCTTCCTGCATCTACTTGTAATAATATGTTATACTCACCAAGGAAATTCAGGGGCTTAGGTCTTGTTTGTATGAAATGGGAAGTACATTTACAGCATTTTTCAATCGCAAAAAAATTACTTTCTTATAATGACCAGTTATTTCACCGCGCTTTCAATTGCATTGAAGAAATAGATAACTGTTGTAAAACCCTAGCTACAAACGGTACAACTTCAAGACAAATTCGACAGAATCTTAGGGAAACTGAATTTCAAAAATGGTGTAGCTTATCCTGGCAAGGTATTGGTGTTTGTCATTTTAAAACTTATAAGCCGGTCAACAACTTTGTAAGTAGTCAACATTCGCTTTCTTCCTCTGAATGGACAGCAGCGATTAAACTTAATTGTAATTATGCTAACGTGAATGGAGTCCCTGGAAACAATTGCAGCTCCGACCGTTGCCGTAAATGTGGTAACGAGAAAGAGACACCCGCTCATATTATAGGTAGCTGCAAGAGTAACACACTTCTTATCACCTCAAGACATCATAAAGTGAAACACCATATTTCTCGATTACTTCAAGAAAAAAATTTCGATTGCTACGAAGAGGTTTTTGCAATAGATGAAGCAGGAAGGAAGCGTTTCAGTGACATAGTTGCATTTGATAAAAAATCAAATAACGCCTACATAATTGATCCAACTATACGTTTTGAAACCAATAATCCAAATCAAGATTCTGATGTTCAATTGGAGAAACAAAATATTTATGATGGTTGTGTCGAATATTATAAAAAAAAATATTTTGAAAATTTTGGTAATCGAAATTGGCATACTTTAGGTTTATGGTTTGGGGCTAGAGGATCAATTAGTAATAGTGTTTTAATTTTTTTCGAAAAATTCAATTTAAATAAAGATGAATTATTGATAATTTCGAAAAATATACTAATTGATTCTCTGCACATCATTCATCACCATATTTATGGTTGATTTTATAATATTTGTATTTATTAATTTTATTATTATTATCTTCTAAGACTGATTTGTATACTGTGTATATATTGCAACCTACTAAATGTAGACAGTAAATAAATTCTATTAAATTCTATTTCTCAAATAAAACCGATCCAAATAACTCGAGCACGGTTAGGGGAGACGATCCCGAAAACGGGTCTTATTGATTTATGTTTAGTAGTGTGAATAAATAAGCAATAAGTTCATATTTAAATCAATAAAAGTCAGACGATCAATATTTTCTTGAAGAATCCAGAGAAAAAATTAAACAGTGTCTCCAGGCGTTAATTCCAATTATTCTTCTATATTATGTAATTTTACACACGGAAATGTCTTAATCGACGAACCAAAAGTGCTTATCACCATCATTCCCCTTCTGTGACTCTATAATTACATGTATCTTCTTATTTTTGTTAAAAAGGCAATTATCCTCGTTCCTGTTCCTGTTATCACCTATTTGGTGCGTATATTTTCGCTAATTTGACAGTTTGTGTCCTAATTATCCCGCATAGAGATAGAATAGAGAGGAGACGACATGACGTGACACAAATGGGATCAGGTCCGCCATATTGATACCACTTTTATGTCAAACTTATGTTATGACATAAGTGAACGCTTTTTATTGAATTTCATTTGATTTAAGGACTGTCTTTAAGATCTTTGGTGTTAAATTGAAAAGCCAAAGATGGTTTCTTGTGCAGTTCGTACCTGCTGTAGTAGAGACTGCACTGATAAAAAAAAAACGTCCGGAATAACATTCCATAGGTAAGTATCAACAATATACAGGACCGTACCTACTTGCATAGTACACTAAAAATCTAAAATTGAAAATGACCATGATTATTTGCCGGATATTTTATATTCTTTTATTGACTTGAAAAACACAAAAGGTCTGCAATATCCATCTGAAGACGTGTTAAAAATATGTATGAAATGTGAGAAACATTTTTATTTATGAAAATTTTGCAAATAAAAATTAAGTCTGACCCTGTCGAGTCGCCATATTGTTACTCCTATAAGCTCCACCCACTGATGCCGTTTTTTAATGTACTATTAGGTGATCATAGCGGCTCCTCTCTATTCTATCTCTATGTTATCCCGTATGTACTTTTAACGTAATTTGTCTAAGGCATATAAATAGATGCAACTACACTTCATTGCCAGTATAGAAATTCTTCATTCGTTTGCTCACTTACAAAAACGAAGGTAGGTATGTATAAAATCCGATTTCAAAACATAGAAAGCCATTTACCTTTTACCTTTCTTTTCATATTATAGGTACTGTTGTATCTTTAATATTATGCGAAAAAAAAACTCAACGACAGATTCGTTGGTCAAAAACAAACAAAAAAATTTCTATTAACGTGTGTCAGAAAATGCACCGTCAAAGAGGATGTCAAAAAAAAAAAGATCATTTTTCCAGTTTTTTGAAGATTTTTGAATTTTTTTTTAAGAATCGTTTGATGAGGTACAAAGCTCAGCTTTTGTACATGTTTTATCGTTAATATTAGGCTACCTTTTTAATACCAATTCAGTTTTACCATTTGCGGAGATCTCAGGAATGAGAGAAGTTTTTTGCCCTTCATTTTCTGACATATGTTTTGAAACATTCAAAGCGAATTTTCCATCGTAAATGGTCTGTTTTGTCTAAAAAGGCTCAATGTTAAAAATTATGACCAAGATTACCTTTTTTCCCACAAGTTAATAGGAAATTTTTTGTTTATTTTGGACAAAAGAATCTGCTTTTAATTTTTTTCGCAATATTAAAGATGCACCTGTATATTTACTTGGTAGTATATTCAGTATAAATATACACAATCTTCCTATCACACCTTTTTCTATTCACATTTTTTCTGGAGAATTTTGTCTCACATCAAGTCTTGAACATGCAATATTTTCTAGTTTGAGCAACGCAGCTCCCCAAAGCCTCATGTCTTGTCTACAGTCTCGAGGCATAGAATATTCCAGATAATCGAATTTCACAAAAAACACTAGCAATCTACAGAATGCAAGTTTAGCGGTCTCGTCCTGATTATAGTTTCAATTTTAATAATAGTCAGTTTTAAATTAGTTTTCCGTGTGCAACTTTGTGAAGCAATATAGTGTTATCTCGAGTGTTATATATCAAAATTTTCGGAAAAATGTGTAGATTACTAATATCTAGAGAACGGATTATAGGCAAAGTGCCTATCTGTGCCTTTTTTGCCTATTTGAGTATCTGGTGCTTATTTTCACAAAAAATGCCTATTCTTGCCTATTCAAATAAATGTAAATTTATCCACCTCAAAATACATTTCATGCTAATAATTAATTATTAACTTTGAAAGAATCTCAAGTCAATAGCCTATAACCCCTTGTAGAAATAATAACTGACCCGGACACCTGTGGTCCGAGCTTTGTAGCAAAATGCTAAGTGTAATATTGTAACGGAACCACCCGGGGCCCGTTGCTCTTTCGCAAAAGCCACTGTGATTTGTCTAGTTTCTCGAATTTCTCCCTAATAGGACCGCTGTGATTTCATTCGTTGTGTTTACCGTTGTGTTCACGTAGTTACCCATGCTCGTTGATTGAGGAATGCCAGGATTACTATGGCCGAAACGGATGCGCAAAAGAACCTATTGTGACTCATTGTATCTCGGTTAGTTGGGATTTCTTTCGGAAAAGCGGGGAAATTTACTGAAACTTGTTGTTAACGGTGGACTTCCTATCAGATGTCTAAAAGCGAATGATGAGCGAGAGAATTCGTTTGCAGAAGCGTAAAATGGTGAAGGGCGAGAGGGGCTGTGATTTTGCATAGAGAGTATAAAACAATGGAAAGCGAATGATGGATCCCTTTCATGCAATTTTCAAACTCCAATCCATTTCGGATTCCACTCTTTTGCACACCTGTGCTTTCTTATTACTTCGTTTTGCTTTTATTTCATTTTTTTGATTTCATTTCAAGCAACAGCTTGAATTAATTAAAGAATATAACCATTTTGATTACAGACTACCCGGGATATGGCGGAAGTGTCTGTCTGATTACCTATTCAATAATTTTCTTTGCCTCGTAGCGCGTGGCTGCGTTTTAATTTCCTAACAATTTTACCTTTAGGTAATTACGCTCCTATTCTTGCACTGTTTGCTTTTTCGGTTTGGGTTGATTTACCGAGGGAGATGGAAATAATTTCCTTATCATCCTACCTAGGTGCAATCCATTTCAATATTTGTAATTGTTTTATTAATCAAACAACGTGCTTGATGTAAAACAAAATCTTAGGAAAATTGCTGTAAATTTTTGGAAATCGGTAGGAATTTTTAAGGCACATATAAACGTAAATTTCTGTTACTCATTTTTTCTGTGTAGTGAAAGTTTGGTAGTAAAATTTGCCTATTTTATTGCCTATTTGGTTCAAGTTTAAGCCTTTTTATTCCAAAAAATGTGCCTATAAAGGCGCCTATTTTGAATTTTTTCTTTGCCTATGATCCGTTCTCTACTAATATCATTGGGGCGTGACTTATAGAAGTGGTAGGAGGGTAAACGCTTCTAACTCATAAACCCATAAACCGCCCCTACGAAAAAAATATTTTAGGTGCGAAAAAATGGTAGAAAATGCTTCCCAGAAGTACGTGTTACAGATAACATATACATTACCTTGTAAAGTACATTTCGTGTAGAACAATTGTATCTCTGAGAAGTTTTTTTTACAGGAACCTTTTATTAGATTAACTGTTTCTTCAGGTGCAGCAAGAAATACTACACATCATTGGCTCTTATTCTAATCCGCATCACAGCCAAATTTCCAACCGTAATTTGTTGATGGTGGTAAATAAGAAGAGCCTATGAATCCCGATTCCATTCAATGCACCTCTCTACTGTCGTGTTCAAAGCTGCTCGATTTCAAAGTTTTCGGTAGAAACTTGCCTCTGCATGAACAACCACCATCTTAATTATGCTAGGCTTTTCACTCTTTTCTTGGACGGTAAACATCACAGTCTTGTAGACCTGAAAAAGCAGCAATGAAAAACTGCTCTTTGTTCTCTTATATCTTTCCAAATGACTTGAAAAATAGTAAAAACTAAATTCAGAAAGATTTGTTTTTTACGAATATCTCGATGTAAGCAGAATTTTCTGATGTTCTCAACGAAAAATCATTGACCACCAAATTGCCCATATTTTTGCAAAATTTAACCCATCCAGTATCTCTCAGGGTTTCCAAGATCCTCTTGCTGTTCATTCTTATCCTGGTGACGCTGTATTTCCAGTTATTATCAGTGATTGTTTTAAGACGCTTTTGGCCATATCTATTTCCATCATACTCCTAATTTTCTTGCTGTAATCCACCGATAATCTGCTTCCTGTTTAGGAATAGCGAAAGATTCCGACTGCTGCTGCAGTAATCCACCACAACTATTACGTAAACACTGTCGGACTCAGCCTTAGAGGTTATACTCTAAAGTTACACTACACCTAAAGCAGAGTTCTCAACAAAAGCTCCAACGTCGCCTTGTTCTATTCCTTCTCTTTGTGGAGGTTTGATATGTGTGCCATGCCAGTGGTAGCCTCTTTGGTAGAGGAACTCTCGTAAATTCAAAGAAACTTCAAACCCTCATATTTTATATAAAAGTCATTGTGTCTAAATAACTTCCAAAACTTCTTTTATAGTAAGGAGCAATCTTCGCGGTAGCTGCCAAACGGGTAGCATTTTTTGTGTATCACATAAATAGTTCTCGCTGGAACCCGGTTCAGGTAAAGAAGTTATCTCAGTTAGTATTTCTTTCTACTGGCTTTAAAAACGACCCTCATTTATGAACGACGTTTGGTATTCAAGTTGCATTTATCATCGTGCAAGAGATTCTCCTTGATCGCCGAACTTCGACGGATTTCAAAACGAACAGCTGAGCTCATAAACGAAGTTGCACGACTAACTCCAGTAAAGACGTGTCTCCAGTAACTCCAGGGTCCGTGAGACTATTATTTAATGATAAAATCATCGATCGAGGAGAATCTTTTAAAGGAATGCAACCACATCACAAAACAACAAATGTCGGACATCAATTAGAGACATTTTTGGAAGGAGCAAAAAATCTTTGCCTCGGCTGGGTGTCCGACATAAGCTAAAATAATGAAAAAAAAAGTTCTTGATATGTTTTTTTTTTAACAAAGATCATTTTTAATGTGTTTCAGTTCCAACTTCTACAAAATGGCGTCCAAAGGAATCCTGTTCGTCGTTATTGCATTTGGTCTGGTAGCATCCCTGTATGCGCGAAGCGCTCTTAAAATGGACGATTTTGACGAAGCCATGGCTAATAAGGAGATGGACAATCTTGAAAAGAGATCGTTTGAAGGTTCCCAAAGCAACTTCGAGACTGAAATATTTGAAAATGCTATGGCACCTAAGTAGAAGGATGTAATGTAGTTTTTCAAAAAGTATTACTGTTGCGTAACTGTCAATGCAAGTACATATATTTTGTCTATGTGTACTTGAGCACACAAAAATATTTTGAGCACAATCCTTACCTAATAATCGTGATACTTACCCAGCTATAATACCATATTATTATACTCGCCATTACATTAAACACTATTAATACAAGTGTTGTTTTATTTGTAGTTTACAGACCAGAAAAAAAAACTACTCGAGCATCGAGAGCTTAATTATTGTAGTTTTCATAAATCGGTTCAATGTTGATTTTGGAATATTTATCCCATTTTCTAAATGAAAACTAGCAATGAAACCGATACGTACATTTAGTAACTTAGCCTTTTTTTCTATTTTGAAATTCTATCATTTCTTATTATTCTATCGGTTTTAGCCGTACCTTCGAATTTCTAAAAAAAAACGACAAAAGAAATCTGCTAACGGCTAGATTAGTAAATTCCAAAACGAGCAGAGTAAGTTTCACGTTTAAGGGTAGCTTAGGAATGGTGGGAAAAATATTATTCTTCTGTTTTATGCCCTAAAAAACTGGCAGATCTTGTGGCCAAAATGTATACTACCACTTGAACACGAGCAAAAAAATCGCGAAAAAGATACGGTTTTAGCGTTTAGGGGTTCAAGAGATGCGGTGAACGCGAAAATAACACCATCGTGTTCTGCGCACCCGAAAACGGGAAGTTATCATAGCGAGCCGCTCGTTAACCGTTAACCAGTCACGTTGAACCGGCTGATCCACAGGAAATCGGTGCAGATCGTATAGGTTCCCGCACATTCGGGAATTCAGGAATAAAGGTCTTCGTTAAGAGGCCATTAAAGAATGAACCCAAAAAAGTCTAAAGAAGTAAAGGGAGACAACACCAGGCTGCAGACAGACAGGTCAGACTGTTCTTGGCCGGCTCCTACAGAAACAGCCGCTAACATGATCAAAATGGACGTCAAATAGAAGGTCAGACTACTTTTTGTCAGGTGCGCTCACCGGTCACAACAGCTTGGACAGGCATTTACAACTTATGGGGGTGAGGGGTAAAAGAATGGTGTTGATTACATTTTCATTTTTATAAGAATTATTGATTTTATTGCTTTTTCATCCAATGAAATTAAATTATTTAGACATAAATTAACCACAGCAGAAATAAAGGAACGATTAAAAATTAGAAGCAAATAGGAAAAAATGTTCCAGGTGAACGTTCTCGTATCAATATCCGAGATGCACGCAACAGAAGAATATCATCCGACTTACATTTTCTGGTCCAACACTTTCCGCAATCAACTATTCCCATGACCGACATAAAAGCGTTCTCAAAGTTGCCAATTCAGTATAATTTTCTCTTTATCCAACCTAAGATACGCTTATTTCAGATATATTGTGAAGTTTCACGCACACTGGCAACAACGGAACGGGACTCCCAACTCTCCCTTTCTGTTCCATGAATAAATCTCGATGTGCTTTGAAACCTCCCTCTCCTCTCAAGCGGGGGATTCGAGGATTCGCTGGAATTTTCGCAATCAACTGAAAACAAGTCAATCATGTTATCGAAATTATAATGTTCTTTAATCCCACGGTCGCCATATTTATGACGCTAACAAGACGCGTCCAATTGCCTAATCTTGGATCTTTATTAGGCAAAAAGTGGGGATATAGAACTGGAACTTCCCCTCCAGTAGAGAGGGGAATTTTACAGTCGAAGGACTCTTTGATCGCAGAATGAGTTTATTTGATTTTAAAACTACTGCCAGGAGTAGCCGGTTTGATACGCTCCACTTCTTATTGTAGAAAGAATCTTCCAAAGGGGTTTTCAGTAGATTAACGGTTACAAAAACATATTGAATGAAGTTTTCCCGTGGAGGACTAATTTGAATAACCAAAACCATAGTATTAATAATGTTGCGTCCCATTTTTTACTTTACATTTTCTACTTCCTTTCAATCCTGCCTTTCCGCAATCTTCCCTCCTGTTGTATGTTTTTCTTTTTCTTCAGCCGTCGCAAGAGTTCATCTCGCATTCTCAGGACGAAAATGTCTCCATACACGCTTTCCGCGTCGCTGCCATTGTTACACATAACGCATTTTTGTCTACGCAATCCAAGAAGAAGGCATCCTCGATTACACCAAGACTACTTCAAAAACCATAAGTTTGCACGCATTCCTTAAATAATCCGCATTCCTGATTTTATCTTAATTATTTATTTGCTCGTCACGGCACTCACTTATTTTCAAATACCGCATTCTTCCAAATCAAATGCAACGCATTTGGTTCTTCGGTCAGATATTAAGTTCGTCCACAATCAATCCCAAAACAAATAAATTGATTTTATTTAACTATGCCGGATTAGAAATTGTACTGAGGAAATTCAATGTTTACAGTATGCGAGTACAATAATAGGATCATTTTAGGTACAGTACAATTTTTATACGAAGGCGAATAAGGTCTTACTGCGCAGGGTGTTCTCTAAGGAGATGTAATGCCTGAGAGGAAGAAGGGTGTTCTCTGTGGAAAGATGTAATGCCTGAGAGGAGGAAGGGTGTTCTATGAGGAAATGTAATGCCTGAGAGGAGGGAGGGTGTTCTCTGGGGAGAGATGTAATCCCTGAGAGGAATGAGAAGTCGATAAAATCGAGATGGTGTGAACCCGCTTTGGCTGCGGGGAACCACACCTGCGACTTTGAGCAGGTGTGGTTCAGGTTTTGCTGCGAAGATCGATGGGAAGTAGCCGAATTCGAGCCCGGGGATGGTAACTAATGTACTAATTTCTCTAGCCGTACTGCGAACCAGTCTGCGGGTTCACCAGCTAGACCCTAGACGACCCTCGAGCCTTCCTTTGTGGGATTCGAGAACGAATCCCTGTCATGATGGACGAGCTGTTAGGAGACTGTGGCAACCGACACAGGAAACTAGAATAATAACAATTCCAATGAAGTTAATGGACATAGCGGGAATTTTAATGGAATAATTAGGAGGTTTCGCAACTTGTGTAATCGTGTGAAGTACCTACCTAGAGGTGTGTTTATAATAGTCATAGGGAATAGGAAACAAGTTCAGTGGATGTATAACCGTTACTCGAGTCACTTAATAAATAGTATAAATTTTCTTCGTGGTCTTTATTGTTTTTTTTTTTGTATAATTATTGAACTAAATAATAATCTTCCTAAAACGTCCATGAGGCACGGTTTCTGGTCGCAGTTTTAAATCAAGGGAGCTGACATTTTTTTGGGAGGAAGATATCGACAAAGAGTGATCTGGTACTGTATTTGAGTAAAATAGGTCGAGCAGTTCCAAAATGGGGACTTTTTGAATTTTTGAAAAAATTGCTATTTAACCCCTATGTAAGAAAGATACAAAAAAAACTTTTCACCCAAATTAAATTGTTTGAAATTTGAGTTAATGGAAGAATATTTGCATCATGTATTTCTATTATAAATCCAGTGGCGTGGGTAGGGAAAGGGTAAAAATGGCTAAATTTCTATAATCGTTTATGAGCCCATTTTTGAAGGAATTTAACAACAAAATGTACAGCTATTTTGTAACCTTTAACCTCAAAAAATTTCAAGAAGCAAGTAAGAGAAATGGAGTAGATATTCGAATTTTTTTTACATGATGTTTATTTCTCTAAAATTTCAAATTTTCGGTCTTCAAAACTCCCTTGTAACTTTTTTCGAATATATTAAAGATAGTGTAAAAATAGCATTTTTTAAGTAAAGTTGTGGAGGGCATAAGAAAAGAGACAAAATTGTTAAATTTTGCCAATGTTTTTTGTTTTGTAAAAATCAAAAATCCATTTTATGACACGTTTCCAAACGAAATGAAATGGAATTTTCACAGTAAAATATCACTACGCTAATATGACCTGACTATGGAACATTTCAGAAATCCAATTTAAAAAGCGGTGAAAATATTCATAATTGAATCGCTATTTATGCGATTGATGCGCAAGTAGATTTTTTTAATTTTCACGTAATTGAAAAACTCTGGGAAACACAAATATTTGGAGTTCTCTTCAATTAGGTAACCTGCTTTATGTCAAAATAACTTTTTTATGTCGAGTTCATTTGTTGTTATAAACATACTTTTTTAATTAAATGAAAAAGTTGAAATAAAATGCCAATATGTGGTTGGCAGTTATGTTCTGGGTAACAAACAAAATATATTTTTAATTTTAACGGGGTTGTCGTAGACTCGAAAACGTATCTCGATACGTGTTATGGGAAAGTCTAGGGAGCAGTTAAAGCGAGGCTAAGGTAGAGATGAGCGAAGAAACTAGAAGTATTATTTTGCCGCCTATTATCAGTCACCAAAGTATCCATTGACAAAAAAAAACTTTTGCTGCCTAGACAGAGAGGGGGTAATAAATTTTGGTCGCAAGACATAATATCACATCTACAATGTTAAAACTATGAATGAAGTCTCAAACTTTTAAATTTATGAAAAAAAACGACCCAACAAACCCGCACACGGCTGGGATATAAAATATAAAATACCAAGAAGAATTTTATTAGTTTATTTACGTTTATTTAAGTAATAATTATTATTCCTTGAATGCAGCAAGAAAAATCTAATATGATCTTCAGCAGGAGTTAATTCAGATTCTTATTCTATATATCGATTAATTTTTCACAAAAATGTCTAAATCGACACAGTTAAGATTAAAATGCAAATCATTGTTCTTGAATCTTCTATTTTTATCTATTTATTGTTGTTCAAAAGGTTATTAGGTAATAATTATCCTCGTTCCTATTCCTGTTATCACCTCTACTTGGTATAAAGATTTTTGCTAATTTGGAAGTTTTTGCCCTTAATTACTAGATCTATGTAGGTACTTTAAACGCAATTAGTTTGATAGTATAAATAGAAGCGAGTACACTCCATTATACCAGTGTACAAATTCTTCATTAGTTTGCTCCTCTTCTTCTCTCAGGAAACGAAGGTATGTATAATAAAATCCCTAGTAAAATCCTATTTCAAAATATACGAAGCCAAATATCTTGTACCTTTCTCTTCATCTTATACACTTACACTTACGATGTAGTAGTTTGTCCCATATTCTGTGTAATACAACTCGAAAAGTATGAAACTATCTCAATTTATTTTACTTATCTCACCATCTTCACTACCTATTTGAATTTTTTCTGTCGCATTTCGTCTCACAACGGTCGTGATCGTGACTATGCAAGTCTCGTGCTTAACTCCTCTTAACAATCGTATCATCAACAGGAACAAATGCATTTTGAGTCCCAGCCCCTCTGATGAGTGGATACTACTTTGGAATTTGTGATGAACCAAAATTGTAAGAATGTGCAATCTTAAAGAGAGGAGCAACCGAGGGAGCAACAAACTTCGAATTCGATTTTCATTTATTTAAAGCAAAGCAGAACACCTGATGCTGCTAGCTGGGAGGTCCTTGTGAAAAGCGAAAGATCAGTGGACTTTGGTGCTCGGAAAGTGGTGTTCGCGTTACGGTCGAGCTCCAAAGAGAAACGCCAGCAGGCAACTCAAATAAGTTGTACTTATTTGTCTTTGTCGGTTTATCTGAGAAAACCTTTTAAACCAGCAGTAAGTGTACCATTCATCGTCAAACTACTGCCAAAGGGGTAGCTAACGTCGGTCAATTCTTGTGTAAGCATTGTGTAAAAGTTCTACCAAAATCCTGACAGGATCGTCACTGCGAGAGGCTATTCGAATCTGATTTGGTCGAATGTGTTAATGTAAAAATCCTGGAATAGTTCCAGTTCTACATCTAAAGCTCAGTCGACATAGGTTACCTGTGATTGGAGAATATTTGGATGGTGAACGACAACCTTTAACGGATTACCATTTTACCCGAAAGGAGATCAACGAGTAGATGAATCTGTTAAACCGCAGATAGGAATCATCACTGTGAGTTTTTAACCTGTTAATTGTGCTACCTCCCATTTAATTGTTTTCAAACGTACATTTGACAAAGCAGAGTAGTGTTTGGTTTACCAATTAATGTCAATTTAGTTTAAGGTATTTTACTGTGTCTATTAAAAAAAAAATTCAGGTAGGAAGGCCAACTACCTGCGGGCTGGTGCTTGTAATTTATTTAACTATATCTAATATTTTGATTTAGCTCTGAATTTTTGTTAGAGTTTGTTACTGCTAAATTCCCATAAATTACCGATATATTACCAAGCGTCCCCATTGCCGAGCACCAACTATAATAGATCCTTATTATGAGAAAACACTCATAAATTTTTATAATATCAAAACGGGAAAGAGTTCAAGAAGAAATAAATTCAGGTCAATTCCCGTTCCACTGCAAATTTGATTATATTTTCCTTTGTAGAATCTCTCCATACTTATGGATGACAAATAAAACATTGTTAAATATTTATCATCCATCATTATCCTATTGATCGTTGAAACTCGCGACAATCTATAAAAGTCAAGTTTGTACTCTATGACGTTGCACTCTGGCTTGAACGTATATCTAGGGGCACTCCAAGCTTAGAATTTAAATCTTTAATGATCAGATAGCGGATGCAACTTACAGCTTCTTGTTTACCAATGGCTAAGGATCCGACTAATGAAGTAAATCCACCACAACAATCACATAGGTAACCACTTTCGGGCTCAGCTTTAGAGGTTACACTCTAAAGTTACACCTATAACGCAGTGTTCTGGAAAGAGACTCGAACTTCGCTCAGTTCCATTCTCTCTCTTCTCTTTTTGGAGGTTTGATGGAGGACAAATTTCTTTTTCAGGTTGCGTTCACCCCCTATTGCCCAAAAACCACCCCCTTTTTTTTAAATCTCCTTTCTAATGCCCCAGGGTCGGAAAAAAACGCGTGCAACTCGCTTCTGGGGAAGCCTTGTATCTAATGAAAACTGTCCGTCACCCTTCGCCCACCCCCTTGGCGAAGAACCACCCTCCAAGGGGGTTGAAAATGTGTTTTTTTTTTATTAATTGGACAACCTGCCGCATACCCCAATTTTCAAGGGTGCTGACTCGGGTGCTGAACACGATGGTCACTACCTTAGACCTCTACCGCCTCCCTAAATTGACCAAATCGCCCTCTAATAAGTGGGTTAATTTTTTTTTTTTTCGGGAATGTTGGAAAAATTATTTTGTATCATAATTTAGCGTGCTTTCTATTGGGAAAAATATGGAGACAATGTTTCTGTTACTCTTACGTCGGGAAATAATATTTTGAATATACAGGGTGTCTGCTTAAGGCTGGCCACCGGCTATATCTCGGAAACTAATGGGCCTAGAACCTCAAAATAAAAAATTTCTAGACATAAGTGATCACGAGAAATTCAATGAAAATATTTTCAAGATGGCCGCACTTCCGGAAATACCGGAAGTTGACACCTACTTCGTTATTTTAACAGGAACACCCTGTATATTGTTACATTTTTTAAATGTCTGAAGAAATCTAAGACAGGTGGTTTTCACCATTGGAATTTAGATTGAGCGGTTTATGAGTTATAAACAAGTGAAAATCGAAAATTTTCAACTTCAAAGCAGTCTAGAACTAGAACGGCTCAAGATATCCAAAAACGGTTTACATGCCCCTATCTTAACTTTTCACATAGTATCCTACTATGTGGTTCAAATTTTAATACAGGGTGATGAAAAATCGGATAATTTTCATCACACTGTATTAAAATTTACTCCACATACTGGGATAAGACATGAAAAGTTAGGATAGGGACATGTAAACCGTTTTTGGATATCTTGAGCCGTTCTAGTTCTAGACTGCTTTGAAGTTGAAAATTTTCGATTTTCACTTGTTTATAACTCATAAACCGCTCAATCTAAATTCCAATGGTGAAAACCACCTGTCTTAGATTTCTTCAGACATTTAAAAAATGTAACAATATACAGGGTGTTCCTGTTAAAATAACGAAGTAGGTGTCAACTTCCGGTATTTCCGGAAGTGCGGCCATCTTGAAAATATTTTCATTGAATTTCTCGTGATCACTTATGTCTAGAAATTTTTTATTTTGAGGTTCTAGGCCCATTAGTTTCCGAGATATAGCCGGTGGCCAGCCTTAAGCAGACACCCTGTACAATATTTCATATTATATCATATTGTGTTTTTTTAGGAGATCAGTTTTGAATTATGTTTTTGATTAGGGTATTTTGATGATGATAAATCAAGGTAAACGTTTCATAAAACCTTTTTAATCTTTAATATGTATAAGAATAAATATAGAACATGCAAATATTGCACATGCAAATATAAATAGAAAATATTGAACAAATTTATGTACTTAGAAATAATAATATTATAATGATAATCTTTTAGTACAGCCAGGGGAAAACTAGTGTAGCCTTGGTCTTTTACAAGTGGAATTACATTGCTGATACTCTTCAAAATGAACATCACATTCTTACGTAAGAGTACCTAACAGAAACGTTTTCTCCATATTTTTCCCAATAGAAAGCACGGTAAATTATGATACAAAATAACCTCGAAAATAACATTTCCAACATTCCCGATAAATAAAAATTCACCCCCCTTGGAGGATGATTTTGTGAATTTAAGGGGGCGTTAGAGATCTAAGGTAGCGACCATCGTGTTCAGCACCCTTGAAAACGGGGGTATGCGGCAGGTTGTCCAATTAATAAAAGAACACATTTTCAACCTCCTCGGAGGGTGTTTTCCTCGATTTGGGGGGATGAAAACGGGTGGGAGAGGTGTAAAATGGTTACCATCGTGTTAAGCATCCTCGAAAACGGGAGAATGCAAAAATATTCAGGATTATAAGATAAAAACATTTTCAACTCCCTTGGAGGGTGGTGCTTGGCCAAGGGGGTGGGCGTAGGGTGAATGGCATTAGATACAAGGCATACAAGGTTTTTTTTCGACTCGGGGGCATTAGAACGGACATTTTAAAAAAGGGGGTGGTTTTTGGCCAATAGGGAGTGAACGCAACCCGAAAAAGAAATTTGCCCTACGCCGTGTTGCAGCACCCTCGAAAACAGGAGGGGGAAGTGGTTTCGTTGCGTCTGAAAAAATTCGGAAATTTCGTGTTTTTTCCGACTCATAAACGCCACTAAGCAGCCATATTTCTTTCTATTCTGTAGTAGGCATAAATTGCAGATTATAATTTTTAGTTTAATTAATGCGACGTCTTAGGCCCGTTTTCGAAAATTTGCCGCCCATAAAAATTTGCCGCCGCAGGCTATAGCCTACCTATAGTATAGTCTAATCGGAAATCCGCCACTGCATGCAAGCACATCAATGATGTGCACTACTAAAATCGTGGACTGTAATAAAAAATGACAAATCGGCTCGACCGGCCAAACGCTTGCAAGTTACTACATATAGAATGACACGCCGGTCTCCGGCGCGCGACTTTTACGCAACCTCTCGCGTTCAAAACGCCGACACGCCAACGAACGCGTCCACACGCGACCGCAAAGTCGCCCGTATAGTATGCCCCATTTAAACTGTGGTTCTGTGACACACGCGTGTCGCTCGCAGGCAAACGGTCGCGTTTTTGTGGTTCGTGTAGAATGGGCCTAATAAAAAAGGACAAATCGGCTCGGCCGGCCAGACGCTTGCAAGTTGCTCCTTGTAGAATGACACGCCGGTCTCCGGCGCGCGACTTTTACGCAACCTCTTGCGTTCAAAACGCCGACAAGCCAGCGAACGCGTCCACACGCGACCGCAAAGTTGCCCGTATAGTATACCCAATTTAAACTCTGTGGTTCTGTGACACACGCGTGTCGCTCGCAGGAAAACGGTCGCGTTTTTGTGGTTCGTGTAGAATGGGCCTTTTATAGTCATTGGTCCAGACGCCTTTGTCTATACATCCACAATTTATGAATGTGGTACCTATGCTAAATCAGAGAATCCATAGAAGAATCTTTAGGTACCAGTAATGATCGAAGAAGCTTAGTAATATAATAATTATGTTTATCTGAGAACGGATCAATATTTCGTACTCTCTGTACAACGTTTTTTTTCTGGAGAGGAGCAGTCGAGGGAGCAGTCGACGTCGACGTGGCAGGTGCCAAACGGATGTTTACATAAATAAGCGGATGTACCTATGGGGAAAGGGATATAAGTCGAAAAAAGGTGAAATGGATAAAGTGTAGGTACTTACATATCAACTTATAGTAAATGTTTTTAAATAATTTCGACTTATACCCCTTTCCCCATACATCCCCCTTTAATTATTAAAAGACATTTGGAGGTCAGAGTAAGAAATAATTACCCTATGCCGGTGATGGTGATTCCTGAGCAAGGAGTTAAAATCACTTCTTCGACTGGATCACCGATGGGAGCCAAAATAATGAAAGAACGATTTTGATATGTTTTTTTTTTAACAAAGATAATATTTAATACTCGTATGTTTCAGTTTCCACTTGTACAAAATGACGTCCAAAGGAATCCTGTTTGCCGTTATTGCATTTGCTCTGGTAACATCCCTGTATGCGCGAAACGCTCTTAGAATGGACGAGTCTGACCAAGGCATGGCTAATAATGAGATGGGCAATCTTGAAAGGAAATCGCTTGATGGTTCCCAAAGCAACTTGGAGACTAAAATGATGAGAGGTTTCCCAACACCGCCGCCCAAACCGTAACAAACTGTTGCATAACTATCGATGCAAAAAATTTTGCCTATGCACATTTGACCACTCTTATATATCCATTCGTACTTCATTACTATACTCGGCTATACCATGATTTATATAATTGAACATTAATAAACATAAGTGTTGTTTTATTCGTAGTTTATAGTAAAGTCAAAAAAAACTAAGTTATTCTATTTTTCTATATTTTTTTTTATAAATCGGCTCTAATATTATAAATGTTGATTTTTGAATATATTCGTAATTTCAAAAATAAAAAAGTGCGTATGTAAGTATTTGTATAAAAATTTGACTTTTTTTCTATTTTGAAATAATTCTATTATTAGGAAAGACAAATTTGACCGTAAAACATCTTGCCTAACCCTATGGGGTTAAAACTAGCCATAACTATCAGAACTCTTCATCAGACTTTCTCAAAATTTGCTAAAACAAAAAAAAAACAAATCAACAAATACCTTGGGGATATTTTAGTCTTAGGGGAAAGTATAGTAAATCCACCAAAAAAAAATCCCGAAAAAGTAATGGTTTCAGCGTTTAGGGGTAGCTTGAGAGGTGCGTGGAACGCGCACAAATAACAACATGATGATGTTCTCCTCCATCGAAAACAAGAGGTTATCACATTTTAAGACTCTGATTACAGAACTTTCTAGAAAAGATTTCATTATGACAAGCAACTTTTTTGAATAACTTTTCTCCATCAAGTCAAAACTAAAAGAGATACAGCCTTTGCTGGTTTAAAAAATGAGAGTCCAGCCCTGTGATAAATTATGCTTGAAGGTCTGATAGATAAATTTTCCTATGCTAAGAGAAAATAGTTTTCAGGGCAGTGATGTTAATTTGGTTGGCTTGATTAGCCTTTTTTTTTATTTATTTAACTTACCAAAAAATTAGTTTAGTTACCTGAATTTATCACAGGGATGGACTTTCATTTTTTCAAACTATTAAAGGTTTCTCTTTTATTTTTGACCCAACTGAGAAAAGTCAGTTGAAAATGTTGTTTGCCTTAATGAATTCTACACAGGGTGTTAAAAAATTACTTAAATTCAAAATCACCCTGCACTTCCATCTGATTTTTTTTATTGTTTTTTTTATTATTATTACTTAGGTGTATATAAATTGGGAAAAGATCCATGACAGTGAATTATTTACTTCTAACTCATCTTATAGTTACTGAAAGTTATTACATTCTGAGATAGATCATCCAGCAAAATGATTTCGTGGATGATTTTATTTCTTTAGTGGAAAAGTATTGCGTTTCGGTGAAATTTTTAAGAGACAAATTTTTTTTCAATTGAACTGGTCATCCAAAGTGTGAATTTGAAGATAAAAAAAATTATTAGGAAAAAAGTTCTGGAAAAAGCTTTTAGGGGTAGTATGATTCACACCCTTGCAGAGAACAAGGGTGGATAAAATTATGTAATTATGGAGGCTTCCTGGTAGTAATGTTCGAATGCCAAGCCGTCTTTGGTAATTATTTACATCCGCGGCTCCTAAGTTTCATCAATTTTTTCGGGACCGAGGAGCGAAATAGGTGTGCTGAGTGGGTAATAACTAATAAGCTAAAAACAGCCATTGCAAACTAATATCAACGTCACCACTAAAGCCTCTTTGGCACTACGGTCGAATTTCTATTTTTTTTTTCACTTTCAGGGCAAGGAATATCTTCGAGATCAACAATAGCACAGTTTTTACTTTGAATTTTGCATTTATTTTGCATTTATATTCAAAAATACGTGACATCGCTCGCTGTTATGGTCCGACTACGTTTGAATGCGGTTCGTATGTTACGTATATTATCAGGTGTTGATATTACGAGTTTCCGCCGTCCACTCGACACTCTGACCTTGCATGTTTATTGTTTTCGCTGTTCTAAACAGGCCCGCACTCAGGAAGACCTTCTTTTGATGCCCTTTTGTTCGCTTATCTTTCATTTGCAAAGCAAATTAATACCTTCCTGGTGTTACTATAGGTATGTCCTATTCCTATTATTACCTCTACTTGGTACAAAGATTTTTGCTAATTTGGCAGTTTTTGCCCTTAATTACTATGCATATGTACTTCAAATGCAATTAGTCAGGTAGTATTAATAAAGAAGTGAATACACTCCATTGCCAGTGTACAAATTCTTCATTTGTTTGCTCCTCTTAGAAAACGAAGGTATGTATAAAATGCTATTAAAATAGCTACAAATTCTCACTACTGAAGTAATCCAGCACAACAATCACATAACTACTTTCGAACTCAGCTTTAGATGTTACACTAAAAAATTACACTTATAACGCAGTGTTCTCAAAAGAGGCTCGCTCTATCTTCGCTCTGTTCCATTCCTTCTCTTTTATGATACCTAATCCAGGCCAGCGGTAGTCTCATTGTAGAAATTTTTGACGCGTAAGCATGAGATCGTACCTACCGGGTGCATTTATTTCAACATATACTTGCTAAGGCATTGTCTTGCTAAGGCTGGCCACCGGCCATATCTCGGAAACTAATGGGCCTATAACCTCAAAATAAAAAATTTCCAGACATAAAGTGATCACGAGAAATTCAATGAAAATATTTTCAAAATCAACTTCCGGAAATACCGGAAGTTGACACCTACTTCGTTATTTTAACGGGAACACCCTGTAAAATATTATATTTTTTAAATGTCTGCACAAATCAAATACAGGTGGTTTTCACCATTGGAATTTAGATTGAGCGGTTTAGGAGTTATAAACAAGTGAAAATCGAAAATTTTCAACTTCAAAGTAGTGTAGAACTAGAACGGCTCAAGATATCTAAAAACGGTTTACATGTCCGTATCTTAACTTTTCACATAATATCTTACTATGTGGTTTAAATTTTGATACAGGGTGATGAAAAATCGGATAATTTTCGTCACCCTGTATTAAAATTTACTCTACATAGGTCCGTATTCATCAATAAATATAACCCCTGGGGTTATATTTTGGAGCATGTCATTGGTTTAGAATTCGTAGCGTTCATAAGGTTTGAGCATTAGACCAATCAGCTGTCAGAAAATTCAAAATATAACCCCAGAGTTATATTTTGAAGTTTGATGAATACGGACAATAGTGGGATAAAACATGAAAAGTTAGGATAGGGTCATGTAAACCGTTTTTAGATATCTTGAGCCGTTCCAGTTCTACACTACTTTGAAGTTGAAAATTTTCGATTTTCACTTGTTTATAACTCCTAAACCGCTCAATCTAAATTCCAATGGTGACAACACCTGTAATTTGATTTCTTCAGACATTTAAAAAATATAATATTTTACAGGGTGTTTCCGTTAAAATAACGAAGTAGGTGTCCACTTTCGGTATTTCCGGAAGTGCGGCCATCTTGAAAATATTTTCATTGAATTTCTCGTGATCACTTATGTCTGGAGATTTTCTATTTTGAGGTTATAGGCCCATTAGTTTCCGAGATATGGCCGGTGGCCAGCCTTAGGGTGCCAGCCTTATAGGGTGGACACCCTATACATCGTTTGCTCGCTTGACCTTCCACGGACCTTTGCCCTGGCAGTACCAGTCGCATCATGGCAGAAAGCTTCGACTTTAAGATAACAATAATTATTACTACCTTAATGAAATATATTTGCCTCACTGCACCTTCTCGAACACTTTTATCATTCATTTGCGTGAAATAAGAAAGGATTAACTCAAATGCTATGCTCTACGCCGGCCGATTTTTAATCTCAGGAATTTCGGTCACACTGTACCCAAATAACTTCCAAAACTTCTTTTATAGTAACTCATTAGCTTCATAGAACCGGCTTTACTGCAGCACTTGATGAATCTTTATAAAGCTTTTTCGCATTTGCGAGAGTACTTCGGCATAATTCGTTTCAATGTGACCGCCAACTGCCATTTCTTTCTATTCTGTGATAGACATAATTAAACACGATACGACTATTGCAAATTACAATTTTAGTTTCAATAATGCGACGTCTTAGAGTCATTGGTCCAGATGCCTTTGTCTATTTTTTTTTTTCCTTCGAGGGCCGTCTGCTACAAAATCGCCGGAAGCGGAAGTCAGTCTGGTCCCCTGTAAATCCTTGCCCCTGTATTAGTTTGTACAGCCCCATCACTGGATGAGTTTCATATTCTTCCGGACTCATTTTTGGTTGTCCGTATATTTCCTGTCTTCTGCGATCCGGAGCTTCGCATTCGCACAGGACATGTTTAGCTGTGTCTTGGGGCTTGCTGCATTCTCGGCAGCTTAGGTCTCCATTGAACAGTCCTATTTTATTTAGTTGTTCTTTTAAAGCAATAATATGTTCCGTCAGTAATCCGACTGTGATACGTAACTGATTTCTACTAAGTAATAGTCGTTCTTCAGTTGTCGCCTTTATGAGTCACTTGATGAAGGCTTTCTCATGTTGTTGTTTGGTCTTTTTATTCCAATATTCTTTGTGTCTGTTCTTAACCCATGTATTAACTTGGCCCCGTGCTGTACTCTTTGGTACTCCCAGGGCCGATTCTGGGCCTATATATTTAGCCGAGGATCCATTTCCTGCCAGTTCGTCGGCTTTTTCATTGCCTATGATTCCGCTGTGTCCTGGCACCCACATCAAGGTTACTTTGTTGCGTCCTGCCAGGCTTTCGAGGTTTTCACGGCATTCCCACAGTAGTCTGGACATTATCTTGGGGCTTTTTTTAAATAAAAAGGGAGCATCGGTCTTAACTGTGTAGGTAAGACATAGTCGCTCCACTCTAGTAATATGGCTTCGAGATCGTGCTCATTTTTCCAGACACAATTTTAAATATAGCCTTTAAAACAGTGGTTCCTAACCTGGGGGTAATTACCCCCGCAGGGGTAAAACGGAAATTCTAGGGGGGTAACATGGGATGGTACGAAAAAGTATTAAAATAATAAACAAAATAATAGTACGGTAGCACGGCGCTCTTACCAGTGCCGCTGACGGCAGGGCGGCGACGGACCGACGGCGCGTGAGCGGCGAAAGTAGAGTTTCTTGGACTACGGGAGGATAATTCATTAAAAGTTGATTTTCAAAATTATAAACTCAGCACATTTTGGCGAAAAGCAGCTGCAGAATACCCTATTATAGCTGACAGAGCTTTAAAAATGTTGATTCCATTTGCTACCACTTACAGATGTGAAACTGGTTTCTTGAGTCAAACCGAACCTAATATTGTTAAACTTGCGAATGCAAAGCAATTTCAACCTTCACACTAGTTAAGTAAGAGATTTATATATTACTAGTTACCTAAACATAGGCTTACCATACGTCCCTGTTTGACCGGGACGGTCCCGGTTTGAGGCACTAGTCCCGGCGTCCCGGCCAGTCACGCTCTACGTCCCGGTCCCGCTTCGGAGTAAAGAATTTAAAAACCCTCACATTTTCATTCGTATCAAATATCGGACAGACTGAATTATTGAAAAAAGTTCATTCCAGCCAAAAATATGAATGGTATAATCAATAAAATAAATATTTTTAAATAGATAAAAAAGCGTTTAAATTAACATTTTGCGAGTAATTTTTCAAAAAAATTTTCCCGGGGGAGAACCCCCGTACCCCCCTTTCGTCTGGGGGGTATTCCATACCCCCCAGGCCCCCCGGTTGGTCTCCAACGTTAACCGTTATTTGAATCCTATAAAGAACCCTTTCTACAATTTAACATTTTGGCCTCGTTATACTCACGGCACGTATATTTATATATATTTCTTGTCCCGGTTTGGGATTTCAAAATTATGGTAAGCCTACCTAAACATGCAATTTCTTACATAATAAACATATTTTTGTTCGAGTTTGTGTGGTTTTAATTATTTTAAATTAGCTAGGGGTAAACTCAATTCCCAGACTTGTTCACAGGGGTAGGGACATTGAAAAGGTTAGGAACCACTGCTTTAAAACAAGCTAAATACAGCCTTCAACAAAAATAATTTTTAATGTGTTTCAGTTTCAACTTGTACAAAATGGAGTCCAAAGAAATCCTGTTTGCCGTTATTGCATTTGCTCTGGTAGCATCCCTGTATGCGCGAAATGCTCTTAGAATTGACGAGTCTGATCAAACCATGGCTAATAATGAGATGAGCAATCTTGAAACGAAATCGCTTGATGGTTCCCAAAGCAACTTGGAGACTGAAATGACGACAAATATCCAAACGACTCCGCAGGGATGGATGATGGCAGGTGTTCCAACACCGCTGCCTTCACAATAGCACAGTATAGAGCCAGGCAGTAAGGACATAGGCCGATTTTGACTGGGACGCGCATGTCTCAAAATCTACTCCTTTTCAAAATGGCGGCGCAATAACAGCTGATAAACGTCACAAGCAAACGTGGTAACCAAACTTTCAAATTCAAATTCGATCAAACTATTCGGTAGTTAGCTGTCGTCACAGGAACACGTACTGATTATTTATTATTAAATAACATTAAATAATAAGTACCATGACCGATACTATAGTACGAAAAGGTGATGCTCTGCCTCCAATAATTATTGTAGGTCATGTTCTGCTGTTATGGTTGGGCTAAGTTTTTTCTCATTTCCGAAGGATCCAGAAAGGTAAGTAAAATATATTTCCTTGTACTCAATTGTTATTTTAAAGAATGGGAATATAATCAAATTTTTAAAATCACTACCATGAACAGATTTGGGTGTACCCAGATATGACACTGAAGAGTGTTCTGAATGAGTCCACATATGTGTGGTTACCTTATATTATTTTTACGGGATTAATTTCTTGTAGATGCAGAATATGGACCATTAATGCCGGCAGGAAGGACTTCGTGGTTAAAGGGCCCGAGTATTGCAATAAAAATTGAAAATTGTGTGGCTGGCACTTCGAGACCATCATGTTTCTCAACCTGGAGAGAACGCGGTTACATGGACATGCGGTGTCTACAATATTCACCTGGAAGTCTGGTTCGTACTTGAAATGTATATTTACCTTGATTCAGATTGCGTAATTATTTACCTTCACTAGACTGTGATTACATTAGGGGGGGACAAGTGCCGATTTTTTCAGGCAGGAAGGGCCCCCGATATTCATGATTATTGTAATTTACCATTAGTATTCATTTTAAATTTTCGCTTACAGACAAATCAGGAGAAAGTCAACCTGGTGGCACAGTAGCAGAACAAGCAGAGCAGTGTTCTTCAATATTCACCTGGAAGTCTGGTTCGTACTTTAAATATGTATATTTACCTTGACTTAGATAGTGTAATTATTTTCCTTCAATAGACTGTGATTAACATTAGGGGGGGGCGAGTGCCGATTTTTTCAGGCAGGAAGTACCCACGATATTTATGATTATTGTAATAATTTACCTTTAGTATTCATTTTAAATTTTCGCTTACAGACAAATCAGGAGAAAGTCAACCTGCTGGCACTCCATCAACGTCGGCAGTAGCAGAAGAAGCAGAGCAGTGTTCAACTGCAACGGTCGACACTCAGACTCCCAGGTGTCTTTCTACATACACACCTCGGAAGGTGAAGCTCCGGAAGCAGCTACAAGCTATCCGTAGGCGGACAATATGCGAGACATCGAATGAAGATCTTGAAGACCTTGAACCGTTTTTTGAAATGTGCGACAGGTTTTTGCCAAGTAACCTAGCTAATTTTGTTAAATTACAGGTTTTATTCATAATTGAAACTTGTTTATTTGTTTCAACTTCATGTTATTAAATTATAATTTAAAATGGTACTTGCACGTACCTACCTTTCATATATTTCAATTGAGTATGTGTGATTTCTATTTCCTAAACTATCATAAAGAATTTCTTTGGAAAATCCTTGCAAAGTCTTATGTTAATTTTAAATATTGAAAACATGTAATATGTAGACAAAATTTATTATTATGATTATTAGGAACGGTTTCAATAAAATATTTCATTCTTTAATTAATATATTTTATTTTTATTGTTTACCTGCATTTGCATTCCTTACACCTTAAAAAAAATACCGTGGTCCCGTTGCACAAACGTTTAATTACAGATCTGCCAGATAATTACTGATTTTAAAATGCCCTGTATTATCCAAATGTTGGTCTGATATTGCTGGAAATGATTACCTATACTCCCTTTTAGAAGAGTTAATTACTGATAAAAAACAAAAGATCATTCAAAATATTCACCATATTTTCAAAATTTGCAATTTAATACGATCTTACAGATTCAATCTCAAACATAATTTTAATTTTTCAAAACTTTGTCCAAGTTGCGTTTTCGTCTGCCCACACTACATATACATATAGGTACGAAATAAAAATACAATTCTCTAAAAGTTTTAAAAACAGATTCGTAAAATAAAATTTTAAACTTGAAAATATTTTTTTTCTACGATTTTATAACCATTAGTTGTCATTTTCTGTAACTTATAAATTATCTCGACTCATAATGATTTTCAGCAAAGCCATAATTCAATTGAAATTGGCGCGCATCTTTTGATACCTACTTCGCAAACTCATGAAAAGTTACCAAGTAAATGTTCCAATTTAAGGAGGCCATAGAAATGTAAAAGTAATTCTACTCCTTTTCAAAATGGCGCAAGGTCACCCAGATTGACTACATGAGAACAAAGGAAAACCGGCCGTATGTCCTTACTGCCTGACTCTATAATTCTGTGACAATAGTAACTGTTGCATAACTATCACTGCAAAAAAATTTGCCTATGCACATTTGACCACTCTTATGGGCGTTTTCACACTGGCCGACACGACACCGGCACGACAACGACACGTCATCAGCACAGCGCCGATACCGACACGATATTGGGATTTTATTTGCACATACTACGACACGGCACATGCAGTTGCCGTGTAATAACGGTTGTTGCTGTTAGAGAAAAAAAGAGTCATGGTGAAAGTTACCAAAAAATTGTATTTGCTATATTTGTTATATTTGAGGCGCAAAAAAATAAATAAGCAAAGAAAGTTATGGGTACATCCAATTATAAAAGTGAGATATTTAGAAGGTACCTATTATAATCTTTTTGAGAAGTTGACTGATGACCCAAACAAGTTTATTAGTTATTTTCGCATGAGCAAAAATACATTTGATTACATATTAGATAATATAATTAGTAAGATCAAGAAACAAGACACTCACTTTAGAATGTGCATACCACCCGAAGAAATGCTTGCAGTGACAATAAGGTAAGTCTTTTACTATAATGAGAAACTAATTTTATTTTAAGTTCAAATGATTACAAATTCAAGTTCAAATTTAAGTTCAAAAACAGCTCAATGTATACAAAAAAAATTACAAGATTTTTTTCTGATTTAAATCAATAAACTGATAAACAATAAAAATAATATATAAAAAAAATCTTCTTCATTTCGTATTGTCATTTGCCATAGCTTCATTAAATAGTTCTTGAAACTTATTTCCATTTGCATTGTTTCTCAAAAATATTCCAGAAGGTTGTTCTGTCGGTTGTTCTTGTTCTGGGTGTTCTATCTGATTTGAAGGAGGGGGCGATTGATAGTCAAAAGTTTGGAGTGAACTTTGATAGGAGTCTGAGTAGCTCATCACAGGCGAAGGCTGCGGTACATTAGCATAATACTGTTGGCGTTGATTTGAAACACGCTGTTGTTTAATTTTTTTTATAGTTGCTAAAATTTCCATTTGCAAATCCATCAATTCTGTTTCATTCATATCTCGTATATACGGAATAAAGGATAAAAGTAATATTTCTTGGTCGGATTGAAGATGCCGCGAATTGCAAGCATTTCCTGAACATGGTTCATCTGATTTTTTCCCTTTTTTCAGTTCTAATAGGATTTCACGCTCTATATCATCCAATTTCCTTTTTGACTTTGTTGGCCGACATTCAGTTGAAGTTGATTGAGAGGTTGATGGAGCAGGCTGCAGCTGCAGCGTTGATATAATTCGCGAAGATGCAGTTGGCAGCTGCGACTCTGCAAACTCCTCAACTTCAGTGCTGTGGTCTTCTGTTTGAGTCTGACTAAAATTACTTTCTGTCTCATCCTTTTGCACTAGCTTCAGTAAAAATTGGAGATGCTCGCTGTATATATAACTTTTTTTTGCTCCTTGGCCAGTTTTTGTTCTTAAAGACCTCAAAAATGAATCCCTAATATTAGTCCATTTAGCTATAATTGTCTCTCCTGCAAAAAAAAAGAAAACCAAATTAACTATAAATTAATTTTTATTTTTTCTAGATATTTAGCTACCGGGTGCACTCTAACAGAATTGCATTATAATTATAGAATTGGGATATCTACTCTCAGCAAAAATATAAACTTCGTGTGTAGCGAAATATGGAATACTTTCCGACCCATTTATCTCAAGGAAATATCACAAGAGGACTGAAGAGAAGTAGCCAATGAATATCAACGTAAAGCCAATTTTCCTAGGTGTCTTGGAGCTATTGATGGAAAACACATTCGGATCGAAAACTTTCCTCATGCAGGATCGATGAATTTCAACTACAAGAAATATTACTCTGTAGTCCTTTTGGCAATTGCCGATGCAGATTACAATTTTTTATTTGTGGATATTGGAGCATATGGAAAGGATTGTGACTCGTCCATTCTTCAAAATACTGAGTTTTGGAGAAGACTAGTTAACGATGAATTAGACATACCAGAAGCAAAACCTTTAACACCAGAAATAAACCTGAAAGTTCCTTATGTTTTTGTTGCCGATAATGCGTTTCCAATGAATGAGCATATACTAAAAGACTTCTCAAATCACAATTTGAGTATCAAACAACGTGTTTTCAACTATAGACTGCATAGAGCTCGTATATATGTGGAATGCGCATTCGGAATTTTAAGCAACAAATGGAGAATATTCCATAGAGCAATTAATGTTTCCAAATGTTTTTCAAAAAATATTATAAAAGCTGGTATTGTATTACATAACATAATACGCAAAAGAGATGGATATCGCACTGAAGATTTAATTATATCTTCTGGTTCCAAATTACAAAATCTACCACATGTTAAAACACAGTCCCCTAATAAAACTGGGCAAGGCGTGCGCACGTGTTTTGCAAATTATTTTGTAAGTAAAGATGGACAATTACCATGGCAGTTATCAAAATTTTAAATTTTAATTAATAAACGAATAAAGAATAATAATAATTGTACTTACCTGTCTTTTTCTTTTCCGCTTGGGATAATTGGTCATATCCATCCTCCAAATATTGAAATATTTCCTGTCAACTTTTGTCTCGAAGTATTTTGTTTTTGTTGTTTTCATTGGTTTTATCCCAAATACAGGGCTTAGATTCCACTAGTTCAATTAATGTTACATTGTCGTATTTAAAATTGGTCATCTTCTTAGTTTCAACTCAAAAATTCCCTATTTATCAAAAAATATGGAAAATAAATCGTCGACGACGCGAGTGGAGTGACTGCTGCTTGCCGACACGTCGTTGCCTGTAACTACACGATACCAACGGAACGACACGATATCGGTAAGTGTGAAAGCGCTCCCATTTAATTACATGAGCTTACGCATCCACCGGCATCGTTGTCGTTGTCGTGCCGGTGTCGTGTCGGCCAGTGTGAAAACGCCCTATGTCCTATCGATTCGTACTTCATTGCTATACCCGGCTATGCCATGATTTATACATACATACATATAATTAAACATTAATAAACATAAGTGTTGTTTTATTTGTAGTTTATAGTCCAATCAAAAAAAAAACTAAGTTATTGCATTTTTTTTATTTTTTATTTTTTTATAAATTTGCTCTAATTGTATAAATGTTGATTTTTTAATATCCGTCATTTTAGAAAGTGAAAAAGAGCGTAGGTATGTATATAAAAATTTGGCTTTTTTTTTCTATCTTGAAATAATTCTATTATTAGGTTTGGCAATAACTATCAGAACTTTTGAAGAAAATGAAGAAAATTTGCTAAAACAATAAAAAACAAATCAACAAATGTCTTGAGGATTATTAGTGTTAGGGGAAAGGATAGTAAATCGACAAAAAAATCCCGAAGAAGTAATGGTTTTCAGCGTTTAGGGGTAGCTTGAGAGGTGCGTAGAACGCACAAATTCATGATGATGTTCTCCTCCATCGAAAACGGGAGGTTATCACATCTTAAGACTTTGATCACAGAACTTTCTTGAAAAGATCGGATTAAGCACCTCATATACCTAAGTGGCGCAGAGAAACATAGCCAACTTAAAGTGTAGCAATATTTAATTATACAGGGTGATTTTGACATCAATCAATTTTTAACACCTTGTAGAATTCATTAAGACACGCAACTTTTTAAAATAACTTTTCTGCATCAAGTCAAACATAAAAGAAACACAGCCTTTGCTAGTTTAAAAAATGAGAGTCCAGGCCTGAGATAAATTATTATGGTATCACAGGGATGGACTTTCGACTTTCATTTTTTCAAACTATTAAAGGCTCTATCTCTTTTATTTTTGACTTAATTGAGACAAGTCAATTGAAAATGTGGTTTGCCTTAATGAATTCTATACACAGGGTGTTAAAAAATTACTCTACTTAATCACCCTGTACTTCCATCTCATTTTTTTATTGTTTTTTTTTATTATCAGGTTTAAATTGGCAGTGAATTATTTACTTCTAACTCATCTTATAGTTACTGAAAGTTATTACATTCTGAGATAAATTATCCAGTAAAATAATTTCATGGGTCTTTAAAGGTAATAACAAACCGGATTTTTTTGTTACATTTTTCTCATACTTACCTAACAGAAGAGAAGAAATATTTAGCTTTCGTTATCGAACAAACGATTTCGAAGACAAAATTTCTCAGTGACAATTTTCTAACGAACCACATAAATATTCATAACTCTCGAATTCTCTTAGGGAGTACTTCTGGGAAACGTACAAGGGGGTGACGAGTGGAAAAGAAAAACAGAGAACTTGACTCTAACCCTCTTATATCAAGCAAACAACCCTAAATCAGGTTACGGACGCGAGTCGAGGTCTCCCAAATGTTAATTTCCCAGTGTTAACTTTGTCCAACTCTGCCAATATTCTCCTGCCAGGCTGCATAAATTTGCATCGTCCATCAGAACAGTGCCCGTAGTAGAGGGAATACATCCGTTATTCCGCAATGAACTTTAACTACCGAACACTTCAATACAAACGTGAGTTACTCGAACAGACGACTTTGTCAAGTACCTACGTGCGACTGAACTTCAGTTAGTTCAGCGTCCTGATTGGAATAACTTATTAATATGAACGTAAAACGGTGAACTAACAGGGATAGATTCATTTCCCTGGAATTAACATCAAAATGTCTGTTTTGGTTAACAGCACGAATTCAATAACTGGTAGACAGAAACCGGCGATCTCGTGCTAGATATGGTGCCATTGAGACGCACCTACAGTGAGGACGTTTTTAGTTCCCCCTCATTCTTTAAATGTTGAGCCAAATGATTCCTAAAATGAGAAATAATAATGCATATAATACGTTCACTGTGCAGCATAATAATATGTCTCCGTCTCCAATATGAAACACAATCTACTTCTACTTTTACGACTACCCCGTATAATACTAAAATTTGCGACGGTTAAAAAGAAAGTCATCTCCATATTTTTGAGTAATGGGAGACCCATTTTCCGAGCCATGTTCACAGCAATTCGTCACCCCCGGAACGGGGCTAGCTGGTATCATCACACCCCCTTAGCATGGCATAGATATATTCAGGATGTCTATGCGCCAGTACCGGGTGTATTTCTTCATTTTGTAGCCTCTCCTTGTTAAATCGCTCCTATCACTGTGACACATTACCTGCCATATTTCATCTCTATTCCAACCTACAGCAGAGGGGTTAGAGGGGTTAACAAGAAATTCTCTCTCATTTTCATTACACGGTCAGATTACAGAATAAAGTTGCGGATGTGCAAACCAACCTGTTTGAGGTAGAAGATTAGAATGACGTAATCTCTCTTTTGAACTCGCCTAAAAGACTATTTTCCCCGTGTATCTGCGCTCGTAAATACCAGTAACAACCACTAAGCTGGCAGCTTCATTTCCGTTTCGTTTCGTTTCGTCCCTTGAAGGGATGACCGAATCGAACTACCCACCCAAGTTTTTACAACAATGCCTTAATCAATATAAAAGATTTTAGCACTCTCGTGTCTTGTAGAGACTCTCATTGTTAATGGAATTAACTAAAATTAAAGTTTTCACCATTTCCCGTACAAATGCAACAAATGCTGCAACAAATCATCATGGAAATTAAAATTTAATACCGAAATCAATTATTCTTTCTCAAAGCCTAACATTTTGTGTGCCCTGGTGAAATCAGGGTCAAAATGACCCACCAATAACTCTACGTCACATATCGACGTTTCATATAAAATATTGACGTTGTCCCCGAATCGCGAAAATATGTAATAAGAAATTTCAAAACTTTCTATTTTGAGACGTTTGAAATAATTTGATCTTTCCCATTCCCAAAATCCCTGCAGGGGGAATCCCCGTCTAGACATGAAATTTGACTCATATTATGTCCAGCTTAAACAAAAGCTCAAACCGATTGATCTTTTGATGGTCACCACTTCGCTGAGTAAGCTTCAAATTCAATTTCGACGAGAATATTATCTAGAGCGATAAAGAATCTTTTGATAATTTTTCAAGCAGGGTTGATAATGTAATCCGTAGAAATGGGCGAGACAGCTGTTCATGCAAAATTTAAGTGCCCAGAACTCACACACGAACTCGCCATGAAGTCCTGGGACGACTCGGCATCCCAGAGACTAGCAAGCAGGAGAGACAACCTTGTCAAAGGAACTGAACTTTTTGATTAACCAAAGAATTCTAAATGTGAAAGGATATTAATGGTAAAACTTCACTAATAGTGTTGAGTGAAGCTACCCGCTATGCAAAGAACCGTAATAACGCCGTGAGTAGGTACTGTTTCCAATTTATAAATTGGAAAACCCAAAAAGGGTGTCCCAGTAACGGGAGGGTTGGTCACTCATACTCATACCGTACTCATTTTGTTAATTCATTCTGTTGCTTCAATAAAACTTTGTTCTATATAAACGAACTATCAGAGTCCACACGAAAATTCCATTTCAAAGAAAAGCATCTTGAATCAGAAAAGCAATAGTTTTAGTACTCGCTCATGAAACATTGAAGTTCAAGCGCTTGTCAGATCTTTAATGCAAAATTTGCAAAAAAAAAAATCGAACTAACTATTCGTGCTGCATTGAAGCGCCCCAAAGAAAACTCTTTTATTTATCGCAAAAGAGGTGGTTCATGATTTTGCATGACTCTATGAGAAGCTCTGCGAGACCGAAGAAACGATGTACCTAATTTCAAAAAAATCATCAACATCCCAAAGGAGCTCCGTGCTTCTTGGGATGCTGCGCAGTTTTATTTGTTTTCATTATTGACGTCTTTGGTTTTTGACACAGTCTTCTTTTATTTTATGGACTTTTGTTGTAGTATTTTGTGTGATTTAAAAACACTTTTCAACTCCTATGACAACTTTCATCTCTAAACGATTTATTACATTCACAAAGCGCCTAATGAACTGGCAAAATGAAGTGGCTTAAAAAAACCACTTCATTTTTCTATTTCTAGTTATACCTACAGACAATCTTCGAATGAACTATGATTTTACAAGCATCCATTTCACGAGTTTATTCTTCTCAGTTTATAACATGAAAGGAGTTTCGCAGCAGCCTCCAAGCTTTTAACTTGTTCTTTTTCTCTCTTGCCAACAAACGAAAACTACCTGCGTACTTATTCCCCCAACAAAGAGGCTTTCCCACAAAAAGAACCCAATTTTTAAGGCCGGTTTCCGAGGCACGCCCTGAACTTCAACGTCGATCTGTTACATATTTATAGCGGATAGGGATCGAGTCACGTAACTCCACCGTTTCCAGAGTTCCACTACGGCCCGACACTCCAAGCAGTCCCGGCCACAGTGACACGAACACCACGAATATTCTCGTAGTCATTTCGCGCAACCTCACCGGATGCACTGGAAAAACTCCCATAGAAGTGCCATTTGTGACCGTGCCATTTAGTATTCCTCAATATGAAGCTTCCGAACCACAGAGGAGACATTCTGGTAATCGGAGGCCCTATATTATGCGTCCTTGCGAATCCAGAACGAGTTATAGGAGCCTGGAAATGCGAGCAAAGGAGGTCTATGTTCTCCATTACAGAGTTGCCAAGCGGGTTTGGGTTAATTTCTCTTGTTGAGATGATCATTAAAGTCTTCGTTAATATTTTGACATGTTGAAAAAGGTAGGTGGAAATTTCCCACCACCCACCACAAACATGGATTATCTCAAATTTAAACTCGAACATGCAGAACTCAATTTTCCTCCAATGATAGTTCAACCAAAATTGCCTCCAATTAATAAACTCGTTCGGGGATTAGTTTGCATCCAATTTGCAGTAACAGCTGCACTTGAAGCTGTTTTGTAATTATAAGCTACAAGTTGATTAATGAAGGTCAAAGCTGCAAATTATGTACAAACCGAGGTACAAACATACCTGGGTACAATAATTACTGAAATAATATAACTTTCAGGCTGGGATAATATGACTGGCATAAAATATGTAAGCAGAAAATTGAACAAACAATAAAACCTTTTTTATTGAAAATGCACATGCACTGCAGGGAAATCCCTATGACGCTCTGGGAGCGGTGCATGAGCGGAGATGTCGATTCACGTTGGCCTTGAATCGCTGCAGGTTGTATACATCGGGAAGCACGCTTTTTAGTTTTTATAGAAGCTGATATGGAAAAAATGAAGAGCCTTCTATGATTGTGGGATTTCAAAAATCAAAAGAAAAAAATTTATCTTCATTCGTTGCCGAGATATAGGTACCATATTTCCAAATATTGTGGAAAATCTGTGTTGAAATGCCTGGCAAGACCTCGTGTACTGAATAGCAGGGTTTGCTTCTAAGATGTTCTTGAACTTAGTGTTCTTCGAGCAGACATTTAGGTATAGTCCACTGTTTTCGCGAGCGAGAATAAAATTATTCACCTCTTGCTCAAAGAGATGCTGTATTATAGCCGTTTGCATTACCCTTCCATCTGAATGACGTTGTTCAGTAATCTCGATGCATTTTTAAAAATCATCTTTTCCTTACGCAATTTATCCTTTACTTGCATGACCCTTGCTGCCCATCCCTAGAATTATGGTTTTCACGGCAAGAGAACATGCGTGTACCGCGAGTTGTGAAAAAATCTTCCAATACTTGCTACCAACACCAGTTGGAGTCAGAGTCGGAAAGAATAAGAGTATAGAGATATAGCAGTGAGCAGATTCAAGGACGAGCAAGCCACCAAACACCCTTCGTCAGATGCTGTGGAAATCGTCGCGACTCCCGTATTCGTAAATTCGTCATTATCGTGGCTGTGGTACACGAAATACCCTGCCCCCATTCGCAAAACCGCATTTATTTGAAGACTTCCGCATCGCCTGCACGGGTCACAGTGGTTCGCCCAGTGGTACGAAAGTAAACCGTGAGTACAATAATTATTATCATAATAATCATTAATCCTGCGTATTATCTCCTGGTGTATCCTGTACCCTGGTCCTTCGTCTAGATTTCAAACATGCTTTTCGGCTTTACACCACCCGCATCCAATTGGTTCCCCATTAATAGAATCATTCAGACATCTTAGGAAATTTTACTAACTCAAATTATTACTATTTCAACCAATCATGTCTTAGAATAAACAATTTGATTTAATATCTTGTAAAAAAGCAACAATTTATAACAACTTGTGCAATTATCAGTGATAATTAATCACTATCACATTGCAGTATTTTACTCGTGTACAAGCGAACTTGGTAACCGAACTGAACAAACTGATATAGGAACTAAACTCAATTATCAAACTCTTAACAGTGGAAAATGCAATTGGCGTAATATTATGAAATCGGTTGTGGAGTGTAAGCTATAGTCAGAAACACCGCTCCTTGAAGTAGAAGTTAGAAGAGAAGCAACACAAATTCCCTGCTTTCGTAGCTTCTGGGTTTCCTTCACGTTCCCTCATGAAGCCCTCCATGGAGTCGCAAATAAAGTTTTCTTGAATTGATTGAAAATTCGATGGAAACATAAACATATCCACATTAATTTCGTTACTCTGCGCAACGTTGTTCTCTGTACCTGAACGATTTTTAAAAACTGAATTTTCCTAGACTTTATTTTATTATTGCTACGTCTTTTTCTACCATAGGTTCGATAAATACCTAATTTGGATTGTCAATTAACTCAAATAATTAATTTTACAATTATTTAAGATTCACTCTGACTACTTACATCACCTGATGGATCGCCTCTTGATTCGTATTGCACTTTGTTCTTGACTTTTCGCTTTCCATTCTAGAAACATTTTAAGACAGTAAGCTTTTAGACACCATGGAAGCCGTTCTCCCAACAATATTCTTCAAATGATAAGTCCCGAATAACTTTACTTTTTATATATTTCTCAACGAATACATTAACGAAACATCAGGAGGACTCGTGTTATTTATGGTGAATCCTTTAAACATTTCCTTATATTTTTAAAAATCTTTTCTATTCTGCCAGTGCAACCCTAACCACATAATAACGCGCATAATAACGCCAGGGCACAAGCCTTAGACGGCGGCAATTTTGCAATTTTATTGGTGTTATATTTTTCCGTGCATTTTCTTATGAAGAGGAGCGCATTATTTTTAGCAGCCCACGGGTGCCGATTATTTCATCACGTTACTCTCTGCACAGAGAATTCGTGTAATAAAATCAATTCTACACCAGGATGCGCTAACGTTTACAATGTTAACAAAAATGACACTCGATAGAAATAAAAATCATGAATTTTCCTCCGAAAGTTTTTTTTTCTGTGAGAAAAATTTTTATTAAAATATCTATTTTTGAAAATCGAGTTGAAAATTAAAGCAAAAATACGGGTGTGATACCTGTGACAATGTCGGGGGTGATCGATAGTCTTCCTGACGAGCTTCCTGACCTAAAATTAGGGTGGAAATGCCGCAATGAAAAAAAAAGTGCAATGAAAAATCACCGCAGAGCCACCCCAAACTATTAAGTAATTTATTGGTTCTCGTCGGCGGACAGAAGTGAAGCGTTGGCCAATCGAAAGCAGGACTCAACAAATGCATTACCTAAATTAATTTTTATCGTTCCATTTATTTGCCTGCCATCGAGATAAATGCATTTTATCGAGAGAACCATAAATTTTCTTGGCGCTAGAAAACAGAATTCTGCTCTATCAACTGCTTCTGATTTAGTAGGTATGAATTAGAAATTGCGTAGATTTCACAGAATTAGGAATATACTTTTCTGGAATTGCTTCTTCTATCGCTTTAAAAATTATTCATTCATACAAATATAAATTTATTATAACCACTTTATGTAGTTTGTGCACTGGAGAATATAGCAGGTAATTCTCTTGAGCTAGCACGCTTCGATTGACTTGTCAAACCCCAAAAAAATTTAAAACATCTCCAGGGACCTCCTCTACATTTACTACGGGTGTCCAAATTTTTTTTTATCAAGGGATATCCGCGTTATTTCAAAACAGAAACAAATTAAATATGTAAAACTTCAAATATACCCCTAAGGCTTTGCGGCACACCCTCAAAAAAAAAATTAGGGTGTAATTTGAAAACAAACAAGTAGGGGATTTGGGGGGTTGAAAAGCGTAAATGTGTATTATTGAGGATGCAGCCGCAAAGCCTTGGAGATGCATAAATTTACTAAATTGCATTTGTTTTTTTTTTTAATAACGCGGATTTTCCGTGATAAAAAAAATTCGGGACACTCTGTATGTATAGGTTAATGTTGGTAGTCACCGTCACCAATAATAAAAGTCAGTACTAGTAATAGATAGCGGAGTTCCTCAAGAACGACCTAAATAACTAGTCGTTGATGTCTTGAAGAGGTACAAATTTACGCCAGGATGATATGGCATGCTGATGAGTTTCTAAAAACCGAAATATCTTCCACCTCGACCTAAAGTCCAATAAATTTTCTTCTTTTGTATAACCGAATAAAGAGTGAGTCGAGAAAACAGTGAGTGAAGTATAATGGATATTGTTTTCTGAGGCGTGTTTGCTCTAGATGAAAATCAATTGGCACTCGGCAATAAAACTATTATTAGACAAACGAGCTTTTGTGCTCGATTATTGTTACAATAATAACAGTCATGCTAATCAAGGAACAGAAAAGGGGATTCGGGAAAGTCTCCCAACCCCCCTCACCACGCCAATAACGAGGGTTTGTTGTTTCTTTGACTAACCGTGCGAGCAACACGTATCCAGCTAGCAAATTACGTGTTGTCGTTCTCCTAGTTGTAATTCTGCCGGTAAGAAGCTTACCTACGTACTAAGAATACGATATGTGGGTTAATTAGAACTTCAAATACTCAAAACTGCCAAGATTGTACGAAGCAATGGCGTTGTCATTCACGTCGAATTGTTTACAATTTTGTAATCAGAACAGAGGAACGCTCCTCTGTTTTGTGTAAATAATCGTGATTATTAGTGTTCCTTGCCCTAGCCCAAATATTTGATAACGCTAGTGCAGTAAGTTAATAATAGTCTAGACTAAAACTTTTTTGTTTTGATCATTAAACAATTCTACCATTTAACTCGAAAATTATAGAAATAATTATTGAAATATTGAAAATAAAAATTATTTTGCCTGAAAATCGCTTCTTTTGAAGATAATGTAACGTATTGACAGGTGCAATCGAAACTTCAAGAGACAAAAGCAGAGGATTGAAGATTCACCATTCTAGGGCAGAAAATGCTGGAATCAGCCATCTTCAAACACTTTTCCTTTACTCGTTTTTACTCACTATTTATTTATTAAAAATTTGAGTCTAATAATTTATGAAAAACTTTACACCCCACACCTGACACCAATTGTAACGGATTTATCGTTGAAAAGTTCGTCTAAAAAGTAAATTGAGACTCGATTAATATTTACCTATTAAAGAAAGTTATTTATTTTTACACCCTCGAACTAAACTAATTATTTATTTAAACTTTAAGCATTTATTTTTAAGTCCAGGTCTTGTATAACGAGATGTAGTATATCACGCGAACTTAACTTTTTAGACTGACTCACTGCTTCCTTAAGCAGCCTTAAGCTTTAGATATCTCGCATTCTAAGGACTTAGTGGTGCTAGGTTTATCTCGACCATGATTCTCGAACTATTCGCCATTATTAGGACCTATTTCTAGAAATCCTATTATTAAACTTATTCATACTGTTCATAAAGCTAGCAGCTAGTCACCGTTGATGAGTCAACAGACTAGAGCAGCATCGTGTACTTTAATCAGCGTTCGGGGGAGCCACTGCCCTCAGTTGCTGGCATGCATTTTGGCTGCAAGGGGTACATCCTATGGCGCAAGCTTTTTTGTCGTTTTCTTTCATTCATTTTCATCTTCCTCACTAAGGTTAAGTGACCGAGGTTGTGCTGAATGTTCCTAATTAGGACGAAACTCGTGTCTACAATTTCCACCCCTAACGCACAACCGGACATCAATGAATGGCATATTGTTTTGCAATATGTCGTTCATCTTTCGTCAAAAAATTATTGGTTGGAACAGAAAAAGATCTACGTCATAATTTTTTTTAACATTTGTTCTATCTGGATTTGGATAGATCGTATGGGCCGCTCTGGAGCGGGCGTAGGTCGTATGTTGTAAAATTTGGTGACCATTATTTTCAAGTGCTTGATGCTTGAAGAAGAAGAAAAAATCATAAAATTTTTCAAACGTTCTTCGAGTGTAACTAAGCCGTCCCGGAACATTTGCCTGATCCGATGTGCATATTCTGAAATTACAGTATTATTCAGATTCCTATTATTTACTTCTAAGAAATCCATCGTTGATATTCAATCAAAAACTTTTCGACAGCTTTTCATCGAACTTTGGATGGAATAACAATGCCTGATAAGGTTGTAGACGATCCCCTTTAAACTTCATAAAAAAAGAGACAAAGAGAGTTTGTATAAATAAGCAGGCCGAGGCGGGGTCTCGCAAAATTGTGATAAGTAAAAGCGGGCAGCAGATTTTAATGAAATTTGTTCGCGATCCTGACAGCTTCGGGCGATTTCATCAAAATATTACGAAGAGACATGTAATAATATGTTAAGATCGTTTGTTAAGTAAATTTTACTGCGATAGATTTTAAAATATATTAAATTTCTCGTTCGATTTTTTCACCCGGGAGTGGTGATGATGGGAACATTTTTTTATATTACCTTGGGAAATTGCCCCTTTTGCCCCGGGAATTTGATAATTGCATTTTTGTACATTTGCGTTTCGTGTTGTTTCCCTGGCTTTTACCTCTTCAAAAAATTTGTTTCTGCAGATAGGCAAAATTATTAGATTTCTATAGAAATCAGCCTTTACCTGCCCTTACTGAAAATTTCACTAAGAAAAACTACCCTGGTATTCCAAAGGGCAATATGTATGTGGTTCCAACAAGACGGTGCACCTCCGAACTTTCCAAGTCCTGTAAGGGAGATTTTCCAGGGAATTGGATTGGTAGACGAGAACCGATTAGGTGACCAGCAAGATCTCCAGATCTCACACGTCTTGATTTTTCTTAGGCGGATATTAAAAGAAAATTATTGAATGCGTCAAACTAGTCCAGGTGCAATTCCAAGTATTCTAGTAGAATACGCCATCAATTTCGAACATTTTATTCGAGTGACTCTTTTTTTTAAAACGACTCTTTCCCTTGAAAATAAGTAAGGGTTGAAACTCAGAATTCATTCTTATTGAAAACGGATTAATTTATTCCAAATTTAGCCCCTCATTGTCATGTATAAACTATAGAGATCGTCCACTTCTCGATGCATGTTCTAAATTTAATAAGTTATAGACTAGACAGTGATACTGATGAACATGTGATCAATAGTAATTGCATCGGTTTTTGCCGGGATTTACCGTTAGGGACACATATTTAGTTAGACATACCTAGTCGATATGACCATGACCGCAGCTGAGACAGTTCAGACCACATCGCCGAGTGGAGAGCATAAATCAACCCCTAATTGATAACCCCCTCTCGCCGCCAGCAAATTATCCATCCCCTTCCTTGTGTGGTTGCAGTGTTTGCGCGCCGCCAGTGCTATTAATATCAGGAATTATGGCTTTAATTCATCCCGATTTTGATGTCGATGAGATTACCTAGCCGGTGATGACAAACTACTCCTTTTCCATGCTCCTGTATTACACGGATAATATACTTTCATTTTATAAAGGAGCCGTAGAATATATGCTATGCATTTCTAAAACCAATTTCCTATCATATAGGAGAACTTATTCCATATCTACGATATCTGAATTTTGTATTGATTATTAGGTAATAATTAAGGTAGCAGAAGGAAAAGTTTTCATCAATGCTTGGGATGATAAATCGGATCAAAAGCAATTCAGGAACGACCGTATCGATTTTCAGATATCATACCGTATCATGTACTAAGGTGAATGTGCATCCCTTCAATGTGCGTCCTGGTCGGAAAATTTAACAACCGAACGCGCAGCGCGCATAACGAATTCGGCTAGTAACGGCCTGTCTCTGCACCGAATAAAACGTGCCAAACATTTTCGATCGGCTCCTTGGTGAGCAGTCTGGATGGTGTAATCGTAGAGTTAATTGCGTTCGGACGTTCGCAGGTTTAACTTTGCCCGAGTTACCATAGAAGGTATCGGCTATGGTAAAAATTATTTATTCCATAATTTTTTTTCTTGAGGTGTTATCAATTCGTCGGGCTTGTGAAATTGGACCGAAAGTTAAAAAATTTCAATTAAAAAAACTATAGGTGATAAAAAGGTGGTAAACGTTGGACAATCAATTATGACGTTTTACCACCCAGCCCGACTTTTTTTCAGGCCAACTTCACGTACCTCATAACCCCTATAGCGCAAACCTTTTGACTGCGGCATTTTTTATATATCTAAATAAATTTTGCACCACTGAGAAATTGCGTGACCTTGAACATTGGAAAAAATCTCCAACAGGTATCCTCGCTCCCCCCCCTTGAGATATTAGTAGTGTCAAGTTTCGAATCTAACTGCACTAATCTTGCAATCATAAGTCGCCATTGTCCCACTTTATCTAGCCCATCCTGTGTATTTTCGTAGAAAAAGGGGCGCATTATTTTTAGTAATCCACGGGCACCGAATATCTAGAGACGGTCCTGGTTGTAAGTTGTAACACTGCTAGTTTCTAAAGCATTCAATAAACATCACTGTGAACAGTTATACGTACAATGATCAAATAGGTTCGTCTTTCGTCTGACATATCTACGACGCCGTATTAGTGCCACAGCGCAAATTATTTTTTTTAATATTTCGACATTTCAAATCTCAAAATTTTGAGATTGCAAAGGCAAAATTTTGTGATTTTTTTGTCAAAATGTTGAGTTTAATTCTCAAAATTTTGTGTTGTAAATTTTAAAATTTTGAGAATTAAAGTCAAAATTTTGAGAATTAAAGTCAAAATTTTGAGATTTAAATTCAAAATTTTGAGTTTTGAAATGTCGAAATATTGGCACTGAAAGCAAACAACAATTATTGTTAAGCAAGGTTAAAGCGCATGTCACTCAACGAAGTCCTGTGTAGCTGAATCTGGCCAGAATCTGATAAGTCAGGTCTTAGGTCATTGTTAGGTTCTCTCTCCCCCTTGAAATTTACAACCTCTAGGGCTTTTTCTTCTATCTATTTTTTATTTTACTTATTTTCTTTTTTTTCATATTCTTGAAATTTCAGGGAAATTAATAACAATGGCCAATGAGCTGACTTATCAGGTTCCGGTCAAAACCACGATACACATATACACGGTATGCCGATTGCTGTTACTATTTTGGTAATTACTGCGCAATGACGTCATGTGGTTTTATTTTGACTTAAAGTTTTGACAAATACCTTAAAATATTGCGTATTTGGTATTAATCGCGGCGAGATTGTTTATAAAATAAATGTCAAATTATATTGCTTCCATCCTTTTTGCTTGTGTTTTTCTTTGTGCTAGATTTATTATAGAAAAATCTTTAATTTTTTTTCGAAAAAAGTAAAATAAAATTTTTACAATTTTTTCAAATGTTATTGATTTTTGATTTTCATGATTTTTTTTGTACTAAACGACATAAAAAACAATATGGCGGCTATAAGAAAAACAAAAGTTGACTATGAAAACTCTGGGATTTAGTTGGCCTTGAAAATTTTTAAAACGTTAAATGGATAGCTGTTGCCGACTTATGCAAGCCTACAAAGAATTATTTATTTATTCTTGACAATAAAAAAGATATGAGCAATCTTATGTGTAATATTTGATCCACGTGACGTCACAAGACCGGAACGCAGTCTGCGCGTCATCGTCTATCGGCATACCGTGTATATGTGTATCGTGGTCAAAACGATCAATCTGGTCATCTTTTTTATTCAGTAAAAATCGATACATATCGTAAAATCAGTACAACCTGACAACATTGTGCTGTATTCCAACTGTATTTTAACAGCGGAATAATCTCTTTGAATCTCGCATGCGTACTACTTCTGTAGGCTGACCAAAATTTTGAGATTTAATCCCAAGACTTAATCTCAAAATTTTGACTTTGCAATTTCAAAATGTTTACTTTGAAAATCATGTCAAAGAAAACAAACCAGTAGAAGTGGAAAACGTGGAGAAACTGCATTCACAGACCTTCTGAAAGTGTAAAATAAAAACAAAATAAATTTTTTTTTGGAGGGGAAATCCTCATGGTGGGCATGGTTCTACCCACCCGATGGTAATGCCGGAAGGAAAATGAAAATGACAACTTGAAGATGACGATGAAGAAGAAACCTTCGGCATGATCTGTTGTGAAAAGTTTTCAAGCAGTATACCTGGTGAACAATGTATTTTATATGCGATGTATACAGGATACAGGATGTTTACTGTAAAGTTGGCCAAACTTCACAGGCTGATTTTTCAGACTAAAATAAACAAAAAATTTCATGTTTTCTCTCATAAAATGCAATTTTTCTCGGAAAAGGTACATTTCAGAGCCGTTAACCAAGAGTACCTTTTTGGTGTAGAAAAGATGGACGGTTCAAAGGCGCTGCTTAAAATCGCATTTATTCCAGTGTCGTAGAAATTAGGGGGTCGAAACCCTCAAAATACCCTTAATCTACGCCACTGAATTTTTTTTAAACCTTTATTCTACGGCGAAAATAAGAGGATTAGTGAGAACATAGTGTGTATAAGAGCTGAACATTGTATCTCCTACGGTTCCCGACATGCCTGTAAAAAAATTTTTTTCGAGACCCTGATCTCAAAAACGGTGCATTTTCGGACACACGTTAATGGGAAATTTTTAGTCTGAACAATCAGCCTCTGAAGTTTGGCCAACCTTACAGTAAACACCCTGTATATAGGCTCATGATACAGTGTGACTGAAAATAAAAATTAACACCTGCAGAAATTGTGATTCCCATGACAGTTGCATAGTTTTAGAAAAATAGTTTCATGGTATGTAAAAAATCACTCTGTATATCTGATTAGAGCATAGTATTTTTCGAGCAGCAGGGATTTGTTGCTCATAAGGTTTTTATTTGACAATCAAAAATGTATTTTCTATATGATGCTAACTTTTTGGTGAAACTTGTAAACGTAGATCGGTTGATTGATTGATTGATTGATACATTCCTTCGGTCTCCTTCGAAAAAAAATGTACCGTTTCACTTGCGTTAAAAGACCTTTTACACGCTCGTGATGTTATATCAACCATCACACACATGCATGGTGTTTTCAACACTTGTAGAATAATGCACTAGTATTATTAATTAGAGATTTTTCGCTTCGGTGACTCCCTAAACTATAGAACTAGCGTTTCCGTCGACTGTTTACTATAATATCAGTAACATCTACCTTCACCACTAAAAAAATAAATTATACGAAGCATAACGAGGAAAGTAGAAATCTATCCTCGGATTGATATATTTGATATTCAAGAAATTTTAGTACCTACCCTCGATTAGTACTAACTTTATTGAACTGATTTTAATAGAATTTTAATGGAATCAATCACAATTTTTCCTATTATTCTGTTACTTCACCGCGTATCAAGTCTGGACGGCACTCTGCAACATCGTACCAGTACAGTAACAGCGTAACACAGTAACATCGCAGCGTCCCATCAGTTGTCGGTATTTCGGCGTCACATCAAAGAAATGTTCGCGACGACGTTGCACTATAGATTTGCCGGTTTGGACGTGTCTGCGAAACACTTGCGTTGTTTTGATTTTTGTGTTGGTCAAATTGATCAAAAATTCAAAATCAGTTGGCGTTATTCTTGTGAAGTTTTCATATAGACCACTCACTGACTGAAAGTTTAAAATCTCTCAATAACTGACGACCGCCGTACACAGTTCTACTGGTGTATAATTGATTCTGCCACCAGCGTCTTGATCTGTGTTTTTTCTTCTGCACTAAATAGTGCATAACTATAATATATGCTGCAGCCGCAATGTCCATCTTTTTCGAATACACTCGCGCAACTAATTAAAAAATTTGGGACGCCTAAATGTTTCGCGTTGATGTTTCGGGGCGATGTTCTGTTGCACTAAATTTTTTTTTTAAACCGGGCTGACCACGCAACATCGCCGCGTACAGAAATGATACGCGGCGGTGTTACGTGACGATGTTCTGTTGCATGTCTGTACGCACCTTAAGAAATGCAACTGTAAGGATTAATAAATTATTAATAATTAATGGGGGTTCTTATGCAGAAAAAAATTGACCGCACAAGTTTCTCTAGGAAATATCTTGGTATATAACTTTAAGCGAGTTCCAATCTAGCAATAAGTTGTCACCCTCTGGCCCTTTTAGAGTACCCCACTGAAATTTTCAGGAATCATAGTTTATGGTCTAAATAACTCAAATCCGAAGTCGTCAAAAAATCGTCCTGAGAAAAAAGACATTATTCAAAATATAAGTGAAACTTTGTCGTGCCAATTTTTCAAAATGTTTTCTTTGATGGTAAAGTTAGAAAAAAATCAAAAGCTGTTTTCGAAAAGCATTGCTCAAATGCGTCCAACGTAACTTTAAACAGCGGTATATCGTTTCGGTGTACGGCAAAAATTTACTGTTTTCACTACTTTTTGCCTCTTAACAATCGTCTCGACAATCGTTATCTCAAAAATGAATCTCTTAATCGAAAAAATTTATCTATTTTTTTTATTTAAAGCAAGTTTTTTAGGGTGGGCTATACGAAGGTAGACACTATGCCGCCAATTTCGACGAAAACCTGAAATGTCACTAAAATTACAAATTAATGTCTTTGGTGTCGACGAAATTATCGATAACCTTCGGCATCACCAAAAGTTTCTGCAAGATGGCTAGCCAGGTTGTTGATGACTATGGAACAAAAGGAACAAACAACAGCAACGTGTTGAGGTTCTAAGGCAATACCACGATTAAAATGTTCCATTTTTAAGCTCCTGCGGCCAAACTTGGGTTCATCATTTCATGCAAGAATCAAAACCATCGAGTCTAGGGTGACGCCGCTCAAACTACCCAAAACAGAAAAAAGCTTTACGTTGTGCCAGTAGTCTGTAAAGCAATGACCACCGTCTTCTGGGACAGTGATGGTGAGTGTATTCTCTTCACCGATTTTACTATGAATGACACTTATTATTCTATAGGATTTTAAGAAATTCTCTTAAGAGGATCTAGCATGCAAACAGGCGTGTTATTTCGACATACATAATGTTGCCCATCAACTGACTACACTAAAGCCATGTGATTTCCATCTTTTTGGGCTTCTGCAGGAGTGGCTCAAAATTTCATGACGAGGACTATTTTGCCAAGTTTGTATGTACATGAATGATCGCTCCCAACCAAAAATAAGTATTCTATAAAATGAACTTAATGAAACTCCTACTAAGATGGAAAAAGTATAAAGACATTTTAGACTTTATACTTTCATTTACTCATTGCAATTATTGAACAAAAATTATCACCAAATTCCGGTTTATATTTGAACGCCCCTCGAAATTTTTCTTGGATGCTATGGAGCTAGGAAGGTTTATCAAACACATTCTGTTTAAAGCACCTCGGCAAAGGATAAATCAATTTTTTTCACTTTTACTTACACCGTATTTTCTATTCACAAAAACACGATGATTAATCTGATGTCTATGCAAAATAACACCTTTTGAAAATAGATGATACACAGCGACCAGATCCCGCATAAAATAATTCTATAAGAGTAAGTGATATTTATTACCAGCTTAGTCACTATCAACTGAAAGGCAATAAGAAATACTTTCTTCCTGCGTCACAGGAGCAAAGCTATCTAAATTCACCTTCATCAAGTAGCCTCTCTGGTCAACCAGTGGAGTAGAACGGAGCCGTTTGTGTTCAGAATCGCCGCCTTTTCCACGATTCCATCAAAGGCTTGCCCGTGTCCCGAGGATTTACAGAGACAGAACGAGGGATCTAGAAGGTCGGCTTTCGTGACCGGTCACTATTAAAGACAGTGATTAAATTACTGGTCTCGCATCCCTGCAACTCTACAGGACTTATTGCGACACAACAGGGAGATTACTCGAGAGGGAGGTCTCTTATTAGAAGCCGCGGGATCAGGACGGATTCGTTTAATGTGGGGAGGGGGTCTACGTGAAAGGATGAATGTTTTGCGGATGATAGCGAGGTTGATGTTCGTATAATTTTGTTTGGCAGTAATGAAATGTAACAAAGAGACCAATTATTGGTTGCTCAACTTAATCCTTATACAAAAATTAGATCAAACGTATAATGTAAAATTCTGTCTAATTTGTTAGGTATTCATCAATAATCAGTGTTTATCCTTTTTAATTAGTGTTATGTTTTAGGAATAAAAAAAACTCAGAGTAGCAATAAAAATGGCCATCGTAAGTCTTATACGAGATATCAGTTCCTGCAGCAAATGCAACAACATTTTTGGGATCGTTGGTCAAGATAGTACGTAAACGATCTGCAACCAAATGTTGTGTACAAAATGGAAGACTTATCAGCATGCAGTTCCACTTGGGCCATTGGTTGTCATCAAGGATGATCATTTGCCACCGTTTCAATAGAAATATGGATGAATGGATGAATGAATGATTCTAGTGCTGATGGTCAGGTCAGAGTACTTAGAGTAGCGATCATAAAGACTGCAAGTGGCTTGGTGAAACGTTCGTTACATTATTCCCATCAAGATTAACTGAAATGAAGAATCAAAATGAAGAGTGCTTTTTTTACTTTCAAGTCACGTAAACTTCCTACATTGAAACTTAACCCTTTCAAATTGAGACATGTGGTTGAGACAAGTTGAGACAGGTGGACAAGGGTTGGCTTTTTAAAATATTGATTTAGTACGTGTTTGGGCGGTTTTAATTTAATTATTATTGAGAAAAAATGCGGCAACAAAGAATCACCGTGGTAGGTACCAGGCGGAAGAAAGCAAGAGTGACAATTTTATAATCAACAATTTTATCCGGCTCTAAGGACCAAAAAACGGAAGTTATGATACTCGCCTAATATCATGAATAGTTGAACTCTCTCTGCGCTGGAGTTTTGTTTCTAAAATAGTAGCAGAAACAAAATTTTAAGAATCTTGCTAGTCATTTCTGACTTTCAACAAATTAGTTCATCGATTATTTCTTTAAAATATGCCTTAGAAGATCAAGAGTTCAAGGTGAAATAGATGGGCAACACATGACACTGCTTGAAGGTACATCCACAAATCAACATCAAGAACCTGGAAATCTGTTGAAGTTAAGTTAAAAAGCAGATCCGTCAGGATTTGACAACTATGCGCCTTCGAACACGGTGGATACTCAAGTTCAAATATATGCTCGTCGAGGAAATCTCAGAGATTTTTCTGGAATTGAACAGTTGCCAGAGTTGCCCAGGCTTCCTTTCAGGAATCTCGGCGGATAGAATATTCGTCAGTGGATCACGAGGTGGCGTCCGAGGAAGACATTACTTATAGAAGACTTTCGACCATCACTATTCAGAAACCTCCCGTACAGTCGTTGGATGGAAGCAAATGCTTTGGAATCGCAGATGGAGTATTGGAATGTGGCATGTGGCGTCCGAAGGAGTGTTCGGCTTTGCTTAATATACTTAAGGCAGTCTTCGGCCGTCACTATTCAGAAATCTTGGACAAATCCTCGAATAAAACATATGAAGTAGAATTCGGAGTAGAGGGAGTAGGGGGTAGAAATGATTGTTTAGGATGACAGTCATTTTAGCATACTTTTATTGGAAACCCAAAAAAAATTTAATATGAACGGCATTATAATTTCAAATTTAGCAACCAGAAAGTGTGCACATGTGCAATAATATCCTTAAAAGCACATCTCTTTTAAATGTTTCTAAACAATGACCAACAGAGGGTTTAGGAGAAAAGTCCAATTTTTACTGGGAATGTACAGGGACTTAACCGGCCTTTCCTCATCATATACGAATGATTTTTTCGCTCGGTTTTGCGTCGAAAATTTCTCTAGGGAAAACGATCTATCGAGCAATCAATCGACCAATAAATTAATAATGAGTAATCCCCCCAAAGCCGACATACATGAGGGTGATTTTCCGGGATCTCTCGCCTACGCTCACACGTTTCTGGACACGTCTTCCAGTCAATGTCAGTTATTTTTACGCTATCGAGGCCACTTTCGGATAGATTTTTCACTAACAGTCGATTACATAATATCTCGACCACATCGCCCGCCACTGTTGGTCGTTTTGTTACCTAATCTCACCGTCGAATGTCCCTCGTCTGGCTGAGTCGCGTCTCATTATCTCCGGATTCCCGTATCTCCGACGGACAGTTTATTCGGGAACGATCTGATGCATGGACTTTCCAGAAAAAATTATATAAGATTGCGAAAAATTTTAAAGACACATTCTTTGGTTAAATAAAAATAAACAAAAAAATTTCTATTAACGTGTGTACAGAAATGCACCGTCTCTGAGATACAGGGTGTCAAAAAAAAAGCTTTTTTTTGATGATATTTCAGGAACCTTTCGAAATACAAAACTCAGCTTTTTTACATGGCCTATCATTGATATAAACTACTTTAATACCAATTCAGTGTTTTGAATGAGCCATTTGCAAAGATCTTACGATTTATCGAAGTTTTTTGTTCTTCATTTTCCATCACATGTTTTGAAACATTTAAATAAAGCGAGTTTTTTATCGTATTTTTTTTTTAAACAGTTCACGTTAGCCATTATAACTAAGTGTATCTTTTTGTGTACAAACTATCTAGGGTCAAAAATACGCTTTGAAAATATTAACTTGCCCAGTGTCGTAGATTATAGGGGCATAAAACAGCGTTCAACCCAAAAATCTCCACCACTGTACAAAAGCTGAGCTCTGTATCTTATTTGGTTCCCGAGATATCTTCAAAAAACTGTAATTTTTTGACACCCTGTATCTCAAAAACGTTAATGGCAAATTAAAGTAATAAAACGATTGGTCATTATTTACATCCGCGGCTCCTACAGTTTCACTATGGCACCTATATAGGGGTGGAGGACATACCTATAGTAACACTAGGAAGGTATTAATTTGCTTTGCAAATGAAAGATAAGCGAACAAAAGGGCATCAAAAGAAGGTCTTCCTGAGTGCGGGCCTGTTTAGAACAGCGAAAATCACAATAAACATGCAAGGTCAGAGTGTCGAGTGGACGGAAGAAACATTAAAACCGCCGGAAACTCGTAATATCAACACCAGGGCCGGTCTGGTAACATACGCAACATACGAACCGCATTCAAACGTAGTCGGACCATAATAGCGAGCGATGTCACGTATTTTGGAATATAAATGCAAAATAAATGAAAAATTCAAAATAAAACTGTGCTATTGTTAATCTCGAAGATATTCCTTGCCCTGAAAGTGAAAAAAAATAGAAATTCGACCGTGGTGCCAAAGAGGCCTTAGTGGTGAGATTGATATTAGTTTGCAATGGCTGTTTTTAGCTTCTTACCCACTCAGCACCTCTATTTCGCTCCTCGGTCCCGAAAAAATTGATGAAACTTAGGAGCTGCGGATGTAAATAACTACCAAACGATTTTATATACAATTCCCAGACGATTCTAAAACACACGACAAGTCCACCAAGTTCAGGACGCGAATGTTTTAAGTGCAACGAATTCGGACACATTACTCCTACGTGCGCAAAAGAAAAACAAGAATAAATTGTATAAGTACTATTGATGACAAGTACTTTCCTATTAAAATGAAAGGGACACACTATCATGAATCAGCGGATACCGGTAGCAATGTAAACTTGATGCAATCCTATGTACACAATAAAATTGGTATTGAAGCAAACAACTCGGTCTTTCGCTGGTCTAGGAAATACGATTACAAAGCCGCTAAGAGGGACCCAATTGGACGTGGAAATTGACAAGAAAGTCTACCATATATTAGTCTTACGAAATCAATGATTCCTAAATTTATCATTCAAGAAATCAAAGAAGGTAAAATTTCTGTTCAAACATTTTTTGTGTCTCAATACATTTTAAATAATAATTTAGGTTTATTTCTCATTGAATATAAAATATACTTTAGATGGTTAGATGGTCTCTTCGTGTCGAATACGCTTTGCATCAAAGACATAAAAATAGTGACAAAAAAACTATTAAATTAGAAATTTTCGTTCCTGATATTAGTTTTTACTACTCCTGTTAATTTTTCAAATTATTATAAACAATATTAAATAATACTGCAGTAAAATTATATAAAATTAAAAATTACACCAAGAAAACTGAGCACAAATTTGAAATTTCAAAAGTTACCTCTTTTTGGCCACCTGTAGGTATAAAAAATTTAATTTCTTTCATCACTGACATTACATTTGATGAATATCTGACGAATTATGCCCAAATTTTCTACAAAACTCATTCAGTTTTCGAAATACTATCATGTTTTTTGCGATTTTGAAGTTTAGAAAAACACCATTTTCTCTAGAACTAAAATTCACACCAAGGATTTAGTGTGCTCAAATTTAATCTTCTGGAAAGCACAAACTTATGACAAAAAATTTTTCAAAAAAGATGTGTTTTATATTCTGCATAAATGTTTTCCTGGTAATATGGGTGTACAATTCAAACAAAATTCTTCCCATATAGTGCGAAGTTTTTGACGGACACTGTATAGGTATAATAGAGAAATGAAGCGGTAAATAGTAAACACCCATTAACTGAAAACTACTTAAACAGTTACGTGGAAGGAATTACATAATTCTCCTTATTTAGAATCATTATTCAACGCAAGTGAAATCATGAATAGGTACTTCGACGACGTTTAGACTCGAGAACATCAACTACATTCATGTAAGCTATGATCTCAGCTATGATTTAATATAATAACGTTCTGCATGGAAGATTCATAAAAAATGCCAGCCAAAGATAAAACTCATAAAAGCAGCAAACCAACTGAGTAAAATTGGAGTCAAATTCAGGCCAAGCAACAGTTCATTTGGTAATGTCTGGGTTAATGTATTTCGTATTTCCCACCTGACACAACATTACAATGACGGTTACTTTTTAGCTATTCATATATTTTACATAACCAGGAACAGGTTGCAGAAATAAAATTTAGTTTGAATTCTCATATTAAATTTCACTATACCCACAGAAGACAACAATGAACAATGCTATGAAACTAGGAAAAAATTACATAATCTTTCTTCATCTTAATAATAATTCATCTTCATTCTCAAGTCATTCATTTTAAAATGGTTTAAGCACGACTATGTCGTTATGACATGTCTTGTGTCATTTTTAGCAACCATAAATGACAGTAAGTGGAGATTAATTCTTATATAGGGGGTCCCAGCAAGAGAGATCAGAATTATTTGAAAACTATTTTATAAACATGGTATTTTTTGACATCATTTGTGACAAAAATCACGATCATAGTCGTCTTTCAACAATTATCGAATATTCTCCTCCATCTCAAGAATACCCAAGTCAAGTAAGCCATGCTTCGGCCAACCACACTTTCGGTCAGGGAGAAGGACTTCAAAAAATAATTTTGAGCTTTTTTTTCGTTATTTACGGTTAAAAAGTGCAAAACATTTGATTTATTTATTTTGTTTTGATATATTGAATATTTGAATATTATGAAATTTCATCACATAAAAATCATCGTAAACTGTAAAAATAGCAATTTTTGAAAGGCCACGCTTTTGGCCACGACTTCATAAACTGAAAAAATCATTTTTGTTGAAAATTTGCTGAAAAAGGTCCGATATTTTATAGTAATGGCCAGCAACGCATTCAAGTGCGGACTTAAGAAACTGAAATCTTTTGAATTTTGTAAAAAAATTTGGCCTAAAAAAAACTAAATAAACTGCCAAAACAAGTTTTTGCTGAAATGTTGCTGAAGAAAGTCCGAAATTTTATAACCATGGCTAGCCACGCTTTCGGCTATGGACTTTTGAAACTAAAAAAATTATTTAGGCAGATTTTTTTTAAGTTCGAAATTTTACAATAATGCCTGCCATGCTTTCAGCTACTGACTTGAAAAATCGAAAAAATGTCTTTTGCTGAAGTTCTGTTCAAAAAAGTCGCAAATTTCATAGTAATGGCCAGCCACGCTTTTAGCTAGGGACTTAAGAAAAAGAAACTGAAAAAATCATTTTACCTGAAAATTAACTGATGGAAGGTTTGAAGTCTGAAAGTTTATAACAATGGCCAGCCACGCTTTCAGCTGCGGACTTATTAAAAAACTGTGAAAAATAGTTTTGTTGAAAATTAACTGAAAAAAGTCTGAATTTTTTTAATAATGGCCAGCCACACTTTTGGCTACAAACTTTATAAGCTTAAAAAATAATTTTCGGTGAAATTTTGCTTAAAAAAGTGAGGAATTTTATATTAATGGCAAGCGACGCCTTTAGCTAAGCTAACGGACTTAAGAAACTAAAAAAAAACATTTTCAAAAAATTCAAAAATTCAAAAAGAAAATTAATTAAAAAAAAGTCTCAAATTTCATAATTAATGGCAACCACGATTTCGGCTATGGACTTAAGAAACTGAAAATCTCGCTGAAAATATAATTTTTGCTGAAAATTTGCTGAAAAAAGTCGGGAATTTTATAATAAATGGCCAGCACACACTTTCGACCACGAACTTAATAAACTGAAAAAATCATTTTTTGCTGAAAATTGATCGAAGTCCCTCTCCCTGGCCGAAAGCGTGGCTGGCCAAAGCGTGGCTGGCCAAAGCGTGGCTAACTTGATTGTGTCTCAAGAATGGTCTGTGCAAGGGTCTGTGGATTATCAACTTACACTATTTTCTTCAAGTAGCCCAAGAAGAAAGTAGTCAAGGGGGTAAAATTGCACAACCCTGGTTGCCAAGCTGGTTGCCAATCTGGCAAAAAATTATTTATTTTTATTAAATAAGATTATTAAATTATAATAAATAAGATTAGTAAGAATATAATAAGAATAAATTATGAAGAATTATAAAAAATATAAAAAAATAAGAATACCTAATAAGAATAAATTACAAATTAAATAAGATAATGCCGAGGATAATGCGCTCAGGTCGTCGCCAAAAGACTTATTAATGTTTCGTTGGATGTGTAACAACTTCTTGTTTCATCGTCTTGTTGAAAATAGACGTATTCAAGATTAACCCTTCAATTGCAGACATGATTTCCGACCATAAAAAGTTTGTTGCCATGTCATGGTAAGGCTGACCCGAGGGCTGACCATTCACCGTCACGGCGTTGCCGTCAATGTCCTTAAAGAAAAGTAGGGTACAATCACTGTTTCGGCTCGAACCGGAACCACACCAAAGAAATGACTCTTCGAGGATGCATTTGTTTTTGAAGAATGACATGAAGGTTTTATTCTTTCAGAGAAGCAGCGTTTTCGGAAAAAAATACAAGTTGTGTGGGTTCCGCGGGAGAACAAAAATTAAAATCAAAAATCATCATTTTTGCAAGATGTAATCAAAAATTCAATCAACAAATTGATAAGTTAAATACTCGGCTAAATAAAATATAAATTATTATAAGCCTATTTTTTCTACCAATGCATACTTTAATTCTATGCACGCGAAGTGAACACGCTTTATAACGTTGAGATCGGAGGGTATGTGGATAAGACAGAAAACTCGTATCTTCATGGTGTACCTACATACCTGCCTAGGTATGTGAAGTATGCGAATACGACGGGGATATGTTTGTTATACAGGGTGATTCATGAGTGACCTTACATAGACCAATGGTGATAAGCGGACTTCAAGGCGGGTCGAAAACCACAAAATAAATTTTTTTTGTGTGATTTGTTAAGAAGTTACAGGGTGTTTTATGTCTCAGGTACAAAACTTTGATAGGCGATATTTCTGAAACGGCTGGAGATATTTTGTAGAAATTTACTAGGAATGGTGCATTCCGGAAACTCATCAAAACCGCATTCTGAGTTAATCAAAAATCCAGGACCGGACTTGAAAATGTTTGCCCCCATGGTCATTGTTGAAAAAGTTTATTTTCTGACCGTGCTACTGAAAAACTGTCATCAAATTTGAAAAGATAAGAAAAAACTCTATAGAAATCATTCCTCAATTTGAACGGCACACCCAAACCGTCTCGAAAAAAAAATGTCAAAGTAAAACTTCTCAGTAAATTATCGTTTTCGAGCAGACATATTTTACTTAATGTTCGTCTGAATTCCTTCAAATTTATTTTTTGACTTGTTTCTGTGGGAAAAATGTTGGACAGAAGGCCAAGCTTTATTACTGGGAAATCAGGTGTCAACTACAAAATTTTCAGATTTCACTAATAATCACAAATCATTTCACTAATAACGAATACCAGACAGTATGTTTGTGTATGGTTTCTGCAATGGAAATTCAAGAGCAGCTGCGAGAGAATACCATATAGAAGATCACAATCGAAGAACACCGGCCCATGTAACGTTTCGCGTCTGTTTTCCAATTTTCTCGAAACCACGGCATATTTCCCTGAGTTCAAAGGAATGTTGAACCTCAATTGGAAAATCTGAGCCATCAAAACATCGTGGAGATGGTGGCAGTAAATCCAAGTACAAGTACGCGAAGAATTGGGTAAGCACTGAGCATTTCTCAATCAAGAGTATGGCGAACTTTGAAAAAAAGAAGAGCGGATGCCATCCCTGTCACGTACAAAGCGTACAGAGGCTTCAACCATTCAATGAAGTTCCATTGAATGGACTGCGTAGAATTTTGTGTACTGATCGAAGCTCAGTTCACGCGGGATGGTGTAACGAATAAAAAAAACTCCCACCTGTGTCCCACCTGTTCATGGGCATATGAAAATCCGCGCTCTGTTGTTCAGAAGAACTCGCAACAGATTTTCTATAAATGTGCAGTGTGGCATTGCAAATGATACCCTAATAGGACCCCATTTTTTGCTGGGCGGCTCACGGGGGAAATTTATTTACTTTTCCTACAAGTCATTTTGCCCGGCTTGCTTGCAGAGGCGAACGTGAACAGGCGTGCTCTTTCCTTCCAGCAAGATGGGGCACCACCGCATTTTTCTCGACAAGTCAGAGAGCATCTCCACAATGAGTACCCCAATCGTTGGTTCGGGCGCGGCGGCCCTCATTCCTGACCACCTAGGTCCCCCTACCTCACTGTTTTAGACTATTACCCATGGGGCCATATGAAGCAGGAAGTCTAAAAAACGGAAGTAAGTACCAGAGAGGACGCTTAGGACGCGAATACTGCGGTAGTTGCTGATGAAATTAGAAACAACAGGCAAATAATTCAAAAAGCAAACCAAAATTTATGGAAACGCTGCAGGAAATGTATTGAAGTTGGTTAAGGACATTTTGAGAACCGTTTATAACATTAATATTGATAAAATTTAATTTACACTGACATTTTTCCCACAGAAACAAGTCAAAAAATAAATTTGAAGGAATTCAGACGAACATTAAGTAAAATATGTCTGCTCGAAAATGATAATTTTACTGAGAAGTTTTACTTTGACATTTTTTTTTCGAGACGGTTTGGGTGTGCCGTTCAAATTGAGGAATGATTTCTATAGACTTTTTTCTTATCTTTTCAAATTCGATGACAGTTTTTCAGTAGCACGGTCAGAAAATAAACTTTTTCAGCAAAGACCATGGGGGCAAAAAATTTCAAGTCCGGTCCTGGATTTTTAATTAACTCAGAATGCGATTTTGATGAGTTTCCGGAATGCACCATTCCTAGTAAATTTCTACAAAATATCTCCAGCCGTTTCAGAAATATCGCCTATCAAAGTTTTGTACCTGAGTCATAAAACACCCTGTAACTTCTTAACCAATCACACAAAAAAAATTTATTTTGTGGTTTTCGACCCGCCTTGAAGTCCGCTTATCACCATTGGTCTATGTAAGGTCACTCATGAATCACCCTGTATAAAAGTACGTATGTATGTCTTTAGAATAATCCAGCATCAACAAGTAGGTAGTAATGCAATATTAAGCCAAACCTGTTCTTTTCTCTCGGATCAAGAACGCAAGAGCGAAGGTGTAAGGTGTGTACAGACGTAATCTATCCGAGAATCTATCAAGCCTGAAGCCGTAAAGGTCATTTAATAGATTTCGTTGCAAGAACAATGCTAAGGAATGCTGTCTATTTCTATTCTATTCTAGTTTTTTATTTAACGCAAAGCTCATCAAAAATTCCCGTGATTTAATTTTTTTCACCGTTTTCTATACCTATTTTTACGGTATCGTAATCACTGGTTAACAAAAAATTAGAAGGAAATAAATATCCGGACATGATCTTATGCAAGTAGGCTACTTGCATTTGCATACAAGAGAAGTCTTGCTGTTCCAAGAACAAAGCTGCTAATTCTATATAATTGTTAGCAGTGTACCAGTCACTAGTCACTACAGACATCGTACTATACAAATCGGTATGTCTTCAATAAACAAGGCCTTAATTGTTATTGTTTCTCCAGAAGTGTCCAGGACGAACAGACTAATAAGTCTTCTGCAGATCATATATTATTGCAGCTCCATTTTTTCCCACATCGCCTTCAAACATGATAATTGTCAAAAGAGCGCTGAAAGTCTGGAAGGCTTTTTGTTTTTATTGTACCTACATGTTAACCTTTAGCCTTTTATACTTTCGATAGGGTTCAAGTCATGACTTTTGACAGGCCATATAGCTGCTGTCATGTTGAGAGACCCAGTTGTTGGCAAAATTACTTCATTGATGGGATGGCGACATCACGTTGTTTAATAATTATATTTGTTTGTATAATAATAATTATTATTATTTCTATCAATTTTCATGAATTCTCCAACACACTCCAGGTCTCTCCACGCTTATCCATGCCCATCCATACTGTTAACTACTTATTTGCCTCGCTCTCGGCCTCGCTATTTGCTATATGGAGATTGTCCATTGCTAGTACGCAACGTGTAATAGGGTTCCTCGGATTTAGGTCCCAAATTAAGCATGACACATTTTTAAAATAAATATTTGTTAGACTGGGGTTCCCCGCCATTGGCTATTTTTAGCTAATGATGACGCTGGGTCGCAGAACCACGGCGAGCGGGGCATTCATTGCAGCATTGGCAGCGCGAGCAGCGAGGCCTCGAGCAGCAACGAGAGAGCGCGGTAGCCTGCAGTCAATTGCGCGTGTATGAATTATGAAATGTAGCGGTGTTATCCAATAACGGAATCCAGAGGGACTTTCAATAAATAATTTCAATAGTAATTTTGTTTAATTGCTAACATCAGAAGTGGGATACGAATCTGAATCAAAAATTCAGGCTTTTTAACAGTGTGGTGCACCTTTGTGATTTTGAACTTTTGCGAAAAATTCAAGTGGTGCAGGGTGTGGTTCTGAGTGACAATATGTCGGGGAAAATCTCTCGAGTGTCTACAAAGACTCGGCATAGAGAAAGTTCGGAGAGCAGTAATTCTAGTGGACGTCGAAGTCGCCACGACATCCCCGGACACGGGACAGGTCCCATGCGAAGCATCGGAGGAATGGTTCCAGAGACTCGCCGTCGCTAAACAGAGGGATCGTCGCACTCACCATCGACGGCAGAGGTTCCAGGAATGAAATCAGTAAAGAGGCGTTCGAGGCGAACAAGCGGTGGGTGGTTCCCGTTGGAGGTGAACAGGAACGTCGGAGAAATAGTGAGTCTTCCAGAGTCACTGACGATATTCTTGAAGGGCTTGGTAAGCATGAGCGTGAGAGCACCAAAAGGCCAGAAATTCCAATAGGTATGTCTTTGACTAATATTATTATTGCGGACTTTAATCCTTTGTTTGGGAATATTGACGAGTGGTTGAATGGTGTGGATGAATATTCGGCAATTTACGAATGTCCAGACAAAGTGACTTGTCATTTGGCCCTGAGTAAGTTGCGTGGTCTAGCGGAAGTTTGGTATGGAAACAGACCATGAATAATCGTGTCTCAAATAATACTATTTCTCCTGTTGGTAATCACCGAAATCAGAATCGTCGCCCAGGTATGTTCGTTTTGTCGGTAAGTTTTGTAAAATAATGTCTCTACAAAATGCTGTAGGGTCAAAAGTGCTTTATTGATTTGGGTAGTGAGTGTTCTCTTATTACTCGACAATTATTATCGCCAATTATTATCGCAATTGGCACTAAAAAAATAATAATAAAAAAAATACAATCTAGCGTCGTATTGAAAACCTTCGGTGGGTCACGTATTGAGCCTCTGGGTCGTCCGACTGCTACTGTGATAATTGACGATGTTGAAAACTGCATCGATTTCTTTGTTGTCGAAAAATGTGTGCTGGGATTGAATGTGTTAATAGGTCAGAAATTTTACAGAGTTGAGCGATATCACGTATGTAAAGATCGGCGATAGTTTAACATTTTCGGTGGTCCCTACTCATGTTAATGTAAACAAAGTGAACTGCGTTTCCTTTCGCCGCGCCTCATATTAATATCGGAATACCGGATGCTGATCATCAGAACGGGTTATTGAATCTTTTGCAGGCAGAACTATTCCGCGTGTAACGCGACCGATATTTCTGAATTAGGAAAAACCACTTGTACTGAGATGGAAATTGAATTAACAACTCCGTCAACCAGTGGCGGGTCGTCCTCGAAGGTTCTCTGAACCTGAGACAGAAACTATTCAAAAGATGCGGTCTCCGAATTATTAGACAACGGGATAATTCGCGAATCTACCTTCCCTTACGCAAGTTCTGTTCTGTTGCAAAAAAAAAAAAATGGGATCAGCGACTCTGTGTCAATTACCATCCCTTAAATGCTATTACTGTCAAAGATAAATACCCGATTCCATTGATTGAGGACTTGCTCGATCGTTTAGCAGGAAATAAATATTTAAATATTTTATAAAGTCTTGACCTGGCCATGGGGTATCACCAGATTCCTATGTCATCAAAATCGGTTTCGTTGACAGCGTTTGTCACACAGGATGGACACTATGAGTTTCTCCGTATGCCATTCGGCCTTTCGAACGGTCTTTCTGTGTTTCACAGAATAATAAATTTTGTTTTAGGAAATTTATGATTCACAAGAGTGATTTCTGTTTAGATGATATTCTCATTCCTGCCAAAACACCTCAGGACTCAGGAACAACTGGGGTATATCGTGTTCTGCGGAATCAGGAAATCGAACGGGGTGCAAGGGCTGAGGATTATAATTCAATCGGACCGGCATCCCTCTTATCTTGTTGAAAGAGTTGAAGAATTCATGAGTAAAATGCTGGTAATTATTGGGTTATAATTAGGTACCTAGTATTGATGATACATAAAACACTTACAGTGAGTATTAGAATAATATAATCATAACAGCCTTTATCGTCCAACAGGTATTTTTGTTAATTGAAAATGCACATTCACTGCAAGGGGATCTCTATGACGCTCGCTGGGAGCAGTGCATGAGATATTAATTCACGTTGACTTTGAATCATTGCAGGTTGTATTCCTCAGCAAACACACCCTTTGAAATGCTATTCCAAAGTGATGCGGTTCTATACATGAAAGAAATCTGAAATACGGTGGTCGAGGTGTAATGAGCTGAACATGATAGGGGATGAGCTATTGCGGCTCGATGTATATTTTTAGAGTGGTGTCAAATGGGTCAATGGAAGTGTCAACGAATCAGCTGTTGTTGATGTCACACAACTCCAATATAGTAGCAAGAACCTCTGCAGAACAGCAGAAACAGAAACAGCGTTTCGAAAAGGTGTCTTCCTATCACTTGTCAAGTTGGCGATCTGATCCTGTTGAACAGTAAAACTATTACCAAAATGGAAAGGTCCGTTCTTGGTGATGAAAGTGTTGGCCAATGACCGGTACTAAGTTAAGGAGACCTGGAGTTATACGGTCGCAGATCAAGTACACCAGTGTAGCTGGAGTGGAAAACATGAAGCCCTGGATACATTTTCCGGATGACTAGCGACTGAAGAGTGAAGACCTAAAGAAGAGTGGTGAGCGCTATCCTACCACAGGTCAGAATGCAGTTACATCTAATCGATAAGGTAACAGTCTCATTAGTTGAACGTCAGGGAAGAGATGTAATCCGGGTTCGGTTGTAGGCCGGTATACCGAACTGTCGTGCTTTCAAGACCTAAAGAAGAGTGGTGAGCGCTATCCTACCACAGGTCAACGTCTCTTCCCTGGGAGGGTATAATTATCGATTGACCCTAAGTACTTTATCCGGGCATGACTACCGGCAAGTCATGTTGTCGTGTCAAGAAAGCCTATCAAGAGGAGTGGTGTTGGGCTAACCAGCCACAGGAGTGGTGTCGGGCTAACCGGCCACAGGCAAAGTACTTGTTATTTAATGAGACACTACAAAATTATATTTGGATCCACTTATATTTAAGGCATGAGCATGGATTAATATTAGTGCATGAGGTACCTCATACTGTTAGCGCTTCTTTCAGTTTATAGGTCAAGGACATCCAGCCAGACGAGTTATTTGAATGCTTAAAATAACAACTAACGATTAGTTGTTGCTGTTCGCGAGTGACTAATACGTATTGTGCGTATTGTGTTACAGATACGCACTTCGACAGTGAGGACACTGCGGAAGTCAGGATGGTCGAATGTTAGACTGGGGTTCCCCGCCATTGGCTATTTTTAGCTAATGATGACGCTGGGTCGCAGAACCACGGCGAGCGGGGCATTCATTGCAGCATTGGCAGCGCGAGCAGCGAGGCCTCGAGCAGCAACGAGAGAGCGCGGTAGCCTGCAGTCAATTGCGCGTGTATGAATTATGAAATGTAGCGGTGTTATCCAATAACGGAATCCAGAGGGACTTTCAATAAATAATTTCAATAGTAATTTTGTTTAATTGCTAACATATTTTAAAAACTGATGACTAGGGATTTTCGAGCTATTTTCGAGCTCTTCAATGGTATTTTCGAGCTGTCTCTAGCTTTCACCGTTTTCCGGAAAATCGCAATTTTTTTGCAATGCTCACATTACACTTGACTTTTTTAATTCAATCTGTGGAGAAACCCAAACAGCACAGGAATTTCGAGCTATTTTCGTATTTTCAAGCTATTCAATGAGATTTTCGAGCTGTTCCTAGCTCTCGTAATTTTCGGGAAAACGAAAAACGCTTTGTCATGCTAGGATTTGACCTCAATTTGGAAAGTACGTACCTACTCCCGGAAAAAAACGAAAAGCACAGGAATTTCGAGTTATTTTCGAGCTACTCAATGAGATTTTCGAGCTTTTTGTAGCTTCATATATGAACGGCCACTTCAGATATAGAAATGCTCACTGCCTACCCCTCTTTGGAAAGCGAATAACATGTTTTTCGATTTTCCGGAAAATTACGAGAGCTAGGAACAGCTCGAAAATCTCATTGAATAGCTCGAAAATAGCTTGAAATTCCTGTGCTGTTTGGGTTTCTCCATAGATTGAATTAAAAAGTCAGGTGTGGGTAATGTAAGCATTACAAAAAAAAATTGCGATTTTCCGGAAAAACGGTGAAAGCCAGAGACAGCTCGAAAATATCATTGAAGAGATCGAAAATCCCTCGTCATCAGTTTTTTTTTAATTAATTTTTTTTAAATGTGTCATGGTTAAATTAGAGATCTCTCGGATCTTGTTTTTTCTTCGTTGATCGATAAATATGCTCGTAAAATTGCCATTATTGCTACTGAAACAAAGATAACAAGAATATTTCTTGATTTTGATATTTTCATTAGTTTTAGTCGAGGTTTTAGTGAATAGGTACTTACGAGGGTACTTATTTATATTTTTGTTGTAGATTTTTATTTTGCATTTTTTTTTATCACGTAATTGTCTTTTTTCACTTGTGCAGTGGTTTTCCGTAATAAATTATTATTATTAAAATGAAAAGGTACATGTATAGAGGGAAGGAGGAAGCCACTATCCACGCCACTACCCAAATTACCCAAACCAATCGCAGATTATATTTTTCATAAATATTTGAAAATGAATCTGAAAAACAGTGCGGGTCGAAGTAGGTTCGAACCCACAATCTTTGGCTCCTTGGCCAGCGGTCTTCACAACTGCACCATGGAGTCCCTCATTGAAACCGAAAAGTTTCATCATTTTAAAAATATGAGTGTTCCAAAATTCATAGTTCAACTCTTCTCCATTTATCGGAACGGAATACTTTGTCTCGCTTTATGTCCTACAAAAAAAATTTCCTGAGCTTCCGCAGCTAAACTAAAACGGATTTTGCTCGACAAATTCAGTGGACTTATTAGAAACCAATGATGAGAAAAAGCAAAACCAAGACTATGATAGTCTTGATCTTGATTTTTCTTGCATCAAAAGATTTACCCTTGGTCTTGTCTAATCTTGCCAAGTCTTGTCAAATTGTCAAATCTTGATCTTGCTTGCTAGACTTGCTAGTGCGGTCTTCCATTCCCACATTGTTTCAAATTTAAACTACCTAATAGGCTCGGATATCAGGCTCAGATCCAACATGTGTCCTTAGATCAAGTGAATTTGGGTACTAAATTTGCTAATTGAGGAGTGAATTCCGTAGGTGGTTCTGTGGAACCCTACCTCAAGTGAAGGAGGTTGCTCGGGCATTACCTTGCGTTGTCTGGTTGTGTGGATGGTACAAAGGTTGAAAATAACTGCTGACATTTTACAATAATTGAACTGAATACTTTAAAAGCAAACATACCTATCAAAAATCATTTTGTTAATATTTCAAAAAGTCTAATTCGTATTAAATATTAAAGATAGGAAAATTCTTTTAACTGACAACCGAGCTGGCAACCCTCTATAAATGTACAAAAAATAAAGAAGTGAATATTTTTCACTTAAGCAAGACTCAGAAGACGAGGAAGTTCGGTCTTGTTTGGGACAAGTCTCGCAAAGACTTAGTCTTGATCTTGCAAATCTCTAGTCTCGGTTTTACTCGAGGTTTTACTACTACAGGAGTACAGGGGCAATATTGGTCTTGCCAAGGGTCTTGCCATTGCTCTAAAATATGCAGCAGCAGCGTTTTCTATCATTTAAGTCGGTCGCCACTTCGGTCATCACTCGAGTCATCACTTCACTCAAAGGCCAATTTTTCTCTAACTTGCCAATAACTGTGAGACTGTGACTCAAATTACTAATTTAATCAAGTTGTGAAGAATGAGCAAGACAAAAAGACTGACGGTTGGCATGACTTTTGTAACGTACCTATGTCCTAAAATTGGAACTATTCATTTCATGCCTCGAACTACTTGAACTCATAATCGTCTTGCGATACTGGCTTATTTCAAGCTAAAAAATGGTGCTGGGCATTTTTATTTTATATTACCTACTGTTTTGCAAAAGGGAGATTCCCAGCCCCGACCCGGTCAGGACCTCACTGGTCAAGTAACTGCCATGTTAAGTATATCTCTCCTGTTATCATCACCTAAGTACTCGCATGAGTTTAAGGCGCCTTTTTTAGTATTTCAAACGATTTCAAATAAACAAGTATCGCGAGAGGCTTGTCAACCAACTGGCACAGAAACACAAGTCATACCTAACGACTTAACCTTCATTTAAATTTCAGACTCTGATTTGAATGTTGAACTTCTGTTTCTGTCTCACTCCTACTGTCCATTGCCTACTATTGCCAGCGAGATTGCCAGTCTATTTTCCGTTGCTCACTCTTTATTATTTGTGCTCGTACCTATTTGTGTTATATTCCAAACATGAAAAACTTACTTTTAACATTTCCGCGAGAACATTTCCCATAAAATATTATTTATACAGGTGGGCCACGGTATACGAAACGGAAGATTATGGCCGTGTCTCTGGATTTTAGGATCTTTTTATTTTTGAAGTGGATAGAGACCCGGCAGAGGTACGTTTTAAAATTATATTCATAATGTACAGGATGTCCCAAAAGCATAAAACATATCAAAGTTATGTTTTTTTAAATGGAATGCTCCTATGTTATTGCATTTTTAGATTGTCTGAAAAAAGAAAATAAGATTGGCTTTTACAGTTGGTGTTTAAATTCAGAAGTTTTTGAGTTATAAACAAGTGAAAATCGTCATTTTTCAAGTTCATGGCCCTGTACAACGAAAACGGCTGAAGATAGAGAAAAACGGCTTACATGTCCCTATTTTAACTTTTTATGTACTATCCTATGGTATAGAAACATTTGTGCTTTCTTTGATTTTTTTATTTAGCGACACGTGGAGAAATCTCAGAATTTTTCAAATTTTTTATCACCCTGTATAAAGATTTCATCTACATCGTAGGATAGTACATGAAAAGTTAAAATAGGGACATGTAAGCCGTTTTTCTCTATCTTCAGCCGTTTTCGTTGTACAGGGCCATGAACTTGAAAAATGACGATTTTCACTTGTTTATAACTCAAAAACTTCTGAATTTAAGCACCAACTGTATAAGCCAATCTTATTTTCTCTTTTCAGACAATCTAAAAATGCAATAACATAGGAGCATTCCATTTAAAAAAAACATAACTTTGATATGTTTCATGCTTTTGGAACACCTGTACATTATGAATATAATTTTAAAACGTACCTCTGCCGGGTCTCTATCCACTCCAAAAATAAAAAGATCCTAAAATCCAGATACACGGCCATAATCTTCCGTTTCGTATACCGTGGCCCACCCTGTATAATAATGAATTAGGGATGTACATCCCCTCGATCTACCCAATAGGTAGATATTTGGCTAGGGGCTAGGTAAAGGATCTGTTTGCCAACAAAATTTAAATCCTGTGAATTTGATCCGTCATTCAAAACTGAAATTAACGTAATCAAACTAAATAGTAAATAATGGTGTGTGTAAATATGTAGGTAAATAAATATAAATAAATAAATAACATGTACATATATACCTAACCTAATAGAACACAGGAGTAGAATTACCTAATGCTCGACCTAATGGGAAATTTATGTTTTCTAAGCACCCTTTATTGACGTAGGTATAAAACGAGGTATAAAATAACAAAATTGAAATCATTTTTAGTTTAGGTAGGACCTACATAAATTAATATATTACTAAAGGTCCGTTTCATAATAAAAATAGAATCTCTTTAAAATTTAAAGTATATAATTATTTCACCTTGGTTGCTATTGTTTTTAATGATAGATAAAAACGGGCCCATTTCATAATAATATTAGAGTCAAAATTTAAAGTTTAATTTTCGTTATTACTGTTGTTAATAATACCTAAAAGTGACTTTAAGCTTCCTTGGTTACTATTATTTTGTTGTTACTAGTACCTAGTTTAAAGTTTCTTTAAGTAAAGTGACTTTAAAATTTATTATGAAACGACCCTAATTTTCAAGGGCCCTTTTCATAATAATGTCAAAGTGACTTAAAAAAATTTAAAGTCTAATAATTTCACCTGGCTACTGTCGAGGCGAGTGTCGCTGTACTCTTGTTCTGTTGTTAAGAATATAGTTAAAATGACTTAAATTGGAATAACTTTAAAATTTATCATGTTACCTACACAAAAATATTTAAGGGCCTGTTTCATAAAAAAATCAAAGTAACTTTTTAAAATTTAAAGTCTAATTTAATTTTGGTTACTGCTGTTATTAATAATACTTTAAAGTGACTTCAAGCTTCCTTGGTTACTATTATTTTGTTGTTAATAATACATAAGTATGTAGTTTAAAGTTTCTTGAAGTAAAGTGACTTCAAAATTTATTATTAAAACGACCCTAAGACTTTAAGGGTCCGTTTCATAATAAAATCAAAGTAATTTTAAAATTTAAAGTCTAATTTCACCTTGGTTACTGTACTATTGTTCTGTTGTTAATAATAGTTAAAACTCGAGTTAAAATGACTTAAATTGGATTGACTTTAAAATTTATTATTTAAACCTCGATTTAAAGTGACCCGAAAATACTTTAAGGGTTAGTTCGAGGGTTCATAAAACCAAAGCGACTTTAAAATAAGTCTTGGTAAAACTCGAGGTAAAACTTCATCTTGGTTACTGCTGTTGTTAATAAAAATTTAGAGTGTCTTTAAGCTACTGTAATTTTGTTGTTAGTAATAGTTTAAAGCAAGGTTTAAAGTGACTTAAATTCCAGTGACTCTAAAATTTGAAGTCTAGTTTCATTTTGTTCAAGTACTACTGTTGTTAATAATAACTTAATAATAACACTTTAAAATGTTATGTTACTATTATTTTCTCGGTAATAATATTTTAGAGTTTTAGGAGTTACCTACTTAAAGTAAAGTGACTTTACAATTTATTATGAAAACAACGAGAAAACTAGGAAAACGACCCTAAAGACTTTAAGGGCCTGTTTCATAATAAAATCAAAATTACTTTAAAACTTGAAGTCTAATTTTCTCGTGGCTACTACTATTGTAAAAAATCTTTAAAATGACTTTAAAAGCTTCCTTGGTTACTATTATTTTCTTGGCACCTAATAATAGTTTAGAGTTTTAGACTTACTTAAATCTTGCTTAAAATAACTTTACAATTTATTATGAAAACGAGGAGGAAAACGACCCCGAGAACGACCCTAAGATTTTAAGGGCGCATTTCATAATAAAATCAAAATGACTTTATGTTTTCTTGGTTACCTTACTATTGTTTTGTTGTTGATAATAGTCTGAAGCTCGGTCTGAAGTTACTTAAAAAAGTAAAGTAACTTTAAAATTTATACCTAATGGAAATAATCCTAATTTTAAATGGTGAAGTTCCAACTTCACCTTGGTTAGGTACTACCGAGGTTGCAACTGTTGTTAATAATAGTTTAAAGTGACTTTAAGCTAAAGTGACTAATATTTATTATGAAACAAGCCATATGCCCTATGTGAAGTTAGAAGTTTAAAGTCACTTAAGCTAAAAGTCATTTTAAACTATTATTAACAGTATAGTAACCAAGGTGAAGTTGGAACTTTTAATTTAAAATTACTTAAGATTATTTTCATAATAAATTTTAAAGTCACTTTACTTTTTAACTTGAAACCAAACTATTATCAACAACAAAACAATAGTAAGGTTGGTAACCAAGGAAACTTAAAGTCACTTTAAAGTATTCTTAACGATAGTAGTAGCCGAGGTTAATAACCAAGGTGAAATTAGCCTTTAAAATTTATTATCAAAACGACCCTAGCTTTAAATTAAAAGTTCAACTTCACCACCTTGGTTACTTAATGGTTTAAAGTGACTTAAACTAAACATCCCGAACGAATTATTTGCAACAGTGAAGTAATACCTATACGCTGGTTCTGGATAGGTATAATCGAAATAAACACATTCTGTAATGTAATTTAATTAATAAATTCATACCTTCCTCTCCTATTTTCGTTAATTCAACAAGGTAATCCAATTATTAGAAAAGGGATGCACCAACACCACTCGCACATTAATAAACAACGCAAACACGAACGAAAACCACTTGATAACACACAATAATTTTCACGAATTACCTACTCGCCGGATTTGCAACCGAAGACCCGGAAGAACCGTAACGCGAGTTAACACGCCAAAATCTCAGAAATCACAACCGATTCGGCATTCAACTCAACTCTACATAATAATAAAGGCTAACCTCTAACTCCAACTCTACGTTACACGATTTTGATCTTTCAAGGCACAACATTTATTTCTTATTACTTGTGTCTTTCTTTTTCAAACGCTCACTCTCCTTCAATAATGCACTAGTTATGTAGGTATAATAACTATTTTATATTTTACACACCTTCGGTTACGGTGACTGTGATAGCAAAACATAAAAACAGTTACTCGCTTAAATCGAATGTCACTTACACGTGTTACGTCTTCGTCTCTCTTTCTGGTCACTGCTAATGACACCGTGAGATAGACAGAGATGAAAAGACAATGCAAGCGCCTATGCGAGAAGTTGACCATAGAGGGGATTCCGAAGTCTTCAAGTCAAGCAAGTACCATTACTCACTAACGCAACACCAACTAGAATGTCTCCTTGAAGGTGAGCCAAGCTACTCCCACAGAATAGAATAATTAATAATCAGAAAAAAATAATTAAGTCTATTCTGTGCTACTCCACTGTAATTATTATTTGAATTAAATATTAATGAATTGAATTCCTGAAGAAAAAATTAAAAAGATATTGCAACAGTGGATTATTTCTGCGGTAAGACTTGCGACCCCCGATAATTACTTTCTTTATTACCGAAATATGAAGAACAATAATAAAAAATCAAGAAATGTACCGACCTTCTATCAATATACTTTAGTTAGTTACTGGACGGAATTATGCGAAGCCGAAGAAACGCGAGATTCTGGCATCTCATTGTATGCTGTGTTGCCTGGTTCACCAAATTGTACCAATTTTTTAATTCACTGTATGTTGGTTGCTTGGTTTTCATTATCTGACCTGAGATGCTGCGTTCCATGTTCTGTAGTAATAGTAATCATTCTATGGTTCAATGCGCTGTTGATACTTCTTGAAGCAATGTACCGGGTGGGCAACTAAGAATGGAAGCCAACCATATCTCAGGAACGGCTCGTCATACAGTTTTAGGGTAAAATTTTTTAGGAGGAAAGTGACCCCAAAAAATCGCTGGAAAATATTTTTGAGCTTCTAAAGCTACCGCTAGGGGGTAGTTTTCTCGGTATGTTTTCAACGAGGTTTTCAATTAAGGGAATCCTGAAATATTTTTTTTTTTTTGAAAATTGATATATTTATTTTTACATCGTGGAAAAGAGAATTATATTCTTAAGGTGTTATAAAAATCGCAGCTGAATATCTTTCGCCCAACTGTAGATGTCTGCCAGTAAATTTGATGCTATGAATTTTTAGAGTTTGGTCTCCATGAGCGTGACGTGAATATGTACCTATACAGGGTGATGAAAAATCGCCTATTCTCTATTTTTTCTGTTCACCTTTGGTAGGTAACTTCGTTATTATTGAAGCTATGAAGTCGGTTCAATTAGCAAACATGAAGAATTTTTGTCGCCTATTACAGTGGTAAAAACTGAAGAACAATTGAAAGTTCACGTCATGAGATATTCCCAAAAACGCTATTTTGGATATAAAAATAGGAATATCTCATAACGTAAACTTTCAATTATTGTTTTTCTGTTTTCACCACTGTAATAAGCGACAAAAATTCTTCATATTTGCTAATTGAACCGACTTCATAGCTCCAATAATAACAAAGTTACTATAGTGTTGAACAGAAAAAATAGAGAATAGACGATTTTTCATCACCCTGTATACATATTCACTTCACGCTCGTGGTGACGTTTGATCGCCATAAACATGCTTGAATTTCAGCAATTCTAGCCGTGGAATGATTTCCATTTGATCAGTGCGGAGGCCAAACTCTAAAAATTCTTAAAATCAAATCTGCTGGCAGATATCTACAGTTAGGCGAAAGATATTCAGCTGCTATTTTTATAAAACTTTAAGAAATAATTCTCTTTTCCACGATGTAAAAATAAATTTACCATTCTATTTAATTTTTTTAAGAAAAATCGCCCTATTTCCTTACATGTCAAATATCGCCCTCTAGCGGTTGCGGTGGTAAAAAAATTAAAAATTCGAAAAATATAGTCGACAGAGGAAGGAAAACGCTTTGTAACGAGACCAATCTTGTTAAATTCCGTTAAAGTTAACTGGAATAATCGACTTTTAAATAAACAAAATTCTGACGTACTCTAACCACTTTATTTTTGAGGTTATGACAAAAAGTTTCTTATTAAAAAAAAATCCAAATTATTTTGGGATTAGACTACATGTGTTTCGAATACACCCTTAATTGAAAAAAAACGGAGAAATAGAAAAATAACGGTAGTTTTAGAAGTTCAAAAACATTTTCCAGCGATTTTTTGGGGTCACTTTTCTCCTATAAAATTTTACTCTGAAGCTGTGTGATGAGCCGTTCCTGAGATATGGTTGACATCCAAGTTATCCACCCGGTACATAAAGGTCCAGATTGTACTCGTACCGGACACTGGGGAGTGGAGATCAGTAATCGGTGATCAGGTCGGCTCTAGGAGTATTCAAGCTGTTCCGTCGAACAGGGCGCCAAAACAAAAAAAAATTAATTCTTAAGAAATATTAATTTCAAATTCTTAGCGATTTGGCGCGCTTTTTTCACGCATTCACCGTCATTAATTATTGGACCTTGATAATTTCTCCCCCTCTCTGTCGTCCACTTTCCAAGAACATTTTCTGTAGTACCTAACCTACTGTTCTTATAATCCTTATATTATTATCCTCCCTATCTTTATTATTTTTGTGTCGATTTCGGAAAATAATAATAAAACTATCGTCTTCAGGGCCGGATTATCCATAAGACAATAATAGCAGGGACTCGCCCAGGGGCGGCGAAGACTTGGGAGCGCAGAGGCGCGATCACCGCGGCCTGATTTATTGTTTTATTGCATTATTATTCACGAGACGGTCGTTTAAAATAGTTAGTTATTTGACAACTATCCTCTTAAATATAAATTCAGTAAGCAAGTAAGAAACTCTGTGATGACCGTATTTAACATAGTTTATCGCAGAACCTAGGCCATCAGTTATCGATCAATTCTACAGAGATGATTTTATTGGAAGTGAGACTTCGGGCCACTTCTTTATCTTTAGTTTTTGTAAGAAGCGTAGTTCTGCAGGGATTTTGGAAACGAATAAAAAACTAAGTGGCGCCATAGCCAGAAGCAGAAAAATCGAGTTGAAAAAAAAAGCTTGAACGTACTAACGATATTGCGAATTATAAAGAAAAAGGATAGTTTTTTTTTTGACAATTTGAAATATTAGAAAAACTGTGAAATAATTTTTCGTACAATATTGTAGGCTAACGAATACGAGGTGGCGGTTGAGCTACCGACTCTGACTCACTGCAGATTCGCAGAATCGTATGAGATAACGTGACAATTTAAATTAGTGACCATTAGTGTGTTCCAAGAATTCTAGGAATAAATAAATTCACCGTAATAATGATATCACATAATTCTAGACTATTTCTAGAATATTTCTACCCCCTCAGTTTGTATATATAAATGAACTGTCTGAGAAATAGTTTCCAGCCTTGAAATATAGGTGAAGCAGTGGACAAAATAAAGAAGTACGTAGTAGAAATAAATTGTGCTATTAAATGTGGTTACAAATAAAAACTATAAGTACTTCTTTATGTTAAATAAGAAAATATTGTTAAATAAAGCGTAAATAAATAATTAGATAAATAATTAATGAGTAATTTGTGAAAATAATTATAAGTACTTATTTCTCCAATAAATAATTGATTGATTGAGCCGGGGATAAGATACTTTAAAGACTATTTTCTGATAAAAACTTATCTAAATACTTCGAGCTTTTAGATGGTGAGGACGTACATTCGACGTTACACCAGGAACGCTTATGCCAGGAAAGGTGAGAACTTCTTCTGTTTTTTTTTTTTTTAGGTAAATCTTGTAAGTATCACAATGAAAAATCTGAAAACTGTTAATTTCCTTTCATATATTTTTTTTACTATTTAAACGTGACTTTAAAAGGTTGTATATTATATTAATTAGATACAATTTTGTGAATGAAAAATAATGCGATACCCGGAGTGATTTATATAATAATTATTTTTGAGCGAGCCTAAAAGTATACCCCAGGTGCTAGTAAAAGTTTCTAATCCAGCTAACCAGCTAATGGTAGGAAGATTATACAACAAAATTTATTATGCCTAAATTAATTTAAAACAATAATTATTAAAACAAATTGTTATACCGATGTATAACAATATCCAATCTGTACTTATACTGTTGTAGGTAACTAATTTACATAAGTTTATTTCGTAAAACACAGTCGGGGTAAATACCATAAAGTAATTATTATTATGAACTATGATGTATGTGTATTTAGGAGAGCATAATTATTCGAAGATTCACAATTAGATTTACATGAACGTACAAATACGTTTACGCTTGGAGAATCTTAAATAGGTGCGTGAACTTATCCCGAAAAAATCTAGCATGGATATGGAGGGTATATTGGTAAAACATACTAATCGTTAGACCAGATTTTGCCCCAACAGGTTTCGTTTTATCACCTCTCAATTTTTATTCGAAAAAGGAAATTTCCTAGCTAACTTCACGAACCTGGGGGGTAAAAGTCACAACCGAAAGGCCCTCGTTAGTTCATGCTTTTTCTACAACAATTTCATTTTACCACCTCCCAAAAAAATAATAATGTTTCCAAAAAATACCATAAAACGCTGTGATATAACGAAGGAAAGCTTTAAGGGTTGATGGGGATGGTATATCGTTAGACAAGCAGATTTTGCCCCAGTAGATTTCGTTTTACCATCTCTCAATTTTTATTCTAAATAGGAAACTTCCGGCTAACTTCACGAATCTGGGGTAAAAGTCACAACCGAAAGGCCCTCGTTAGTTCATGTTTTTTCTACAACAATTTCGTTTTACCACCTCCCAAAAAAAAAAAAAAAATACAATGTTTTCAAAAAATACCATAAAACGCTGTAATATAAGAAAGAAAAGCTTTAAGGGTTGATGGAGATTGCGTATATCGTTAGAGCAACTTTTGGCCCCAGTACGTTTCGTTTTATCACCTCTCAATTTTTATTAGAAAAACGCAATTTCCAGGCCAACTTCACGAACCTGGAGTGTTAAAAGTCGCAGCCGAAATACATTCGTTAGGTCATGATTTTTCTACAATTAATTTCGTTTTACCTCCTCCCAGAAAAAGTTATTTAAAAATAAAGTTTTCCAAAAAGCTTTTCAGGGTTGATGGAGTTAAAGTGCGATTTACCTAAGCGAAAAAACATTTCACTACAAATTTTAATTCCCCAAGAAAGCGCAAAACTACTAATATACTTTCACAATTCGGACTAACTTCAAAGAGAGTAATTTTTTAAGTGTAAAAACATTTTTCCCAGTCTAGTATATACTTATGTATATGTCAACCCCCTCCATGACTTCGTTTTTCTAGCCTCCGTGTCAATTAATTTTTTTGTTTTAAATTCAACTTCACAAAGTGTATAAAATCGAAGTTCTTGATCTTTAGGGGTTGAAAACGTCAGTCCAAGTGCTCCCATGGATGATTCTCCGCCAATTTCGTTATTTCGCCCTCTTAAAATTAGCCCGGACAAGGAAATAATAATTTGGAAATTCAGGCAAACGTCAAAAACTGAAAAAAATCTAAGGGGTTGTTCTCGATAGTGGTTGAAAACGTTTGACCCAATTTTTTTCGACTTGGAGGAGATTTCATCACATATTCAGTTGCGTTTCTTCTCCCTCTAGAAGCCACCCGTTATGAATAAATAGCATTTTTGAATCTCAGCTAAATTCAGGGGGTCACAAAATAGGAAGCGTTTTTTTTTAAGATATTTTATTAAGATATTATACTTTTAAATTAATATAAATGCATTAAATCATAAAAATGTAAAGTTTAGAGCATACAAAATACTACAAAAAGTGAAACATTCGAACGGCAAATTTTTTGTTTAAACAACGCCTATATAAGCTACTACCGCGCTCGAATTTTCCAATGCCATCCTTCCCCTTTCCGTATACCCTCGAGGCCCAAAATATTTCAAGAATTCCTTTAAAAAAATCAACTTTTGCCTGCCATTTACTCTTTTTCCCAATAATGTGAGAAATGTTTCCCAAAATAGGTATAAACTTTCTCCAAAAATAACTTTTTCCATTTTTTTTTTACACAAAAATACAAATTAAGAACTGTAAGGGTAAAAAAATTGGTCGAAGAAAAATGATTGAAACGATTTCAGCCCATAAAGATTAAGCCGTTCGATTTTCCTCACTTTGTGAAGTTAACCCCGGTTTCTATGAAATAATTTCTCTGTCCAGGCACTTCAGGCAAATTCACAGATGGTGAAAAAATGAATCTATGGTGTAGGATAATCTTCTAATGATGCATTTAGAATGGATCAAATATTTTCAATTCAACTCCTCTAGGAGCAGGCTCTAAAAGGTATATAGTTAAATTTTTCGCTAAGGCGATCGTACTTCAACTGTATCAACCCTTAAAAGCTTACCTTTGTCATATTAAGGCGATTTATGGTATTTTTGGAAAAACACTTTGCTATTAAATAATTTTTTGGGAATGGGTAAAACGAAATGAATTGTACTACTAAAAACATGGACTGTTTTAGTGACAATGATCAAAATTATGAAATTTCAACAAAATAAAAATATTTATTGGTGATAATAATGTGGAAAATCATGAGTTCGAGGATCTTGAAAACGAGTTAACCGAGTTCCAACAGCTTATCAGACTGGACCAAGACGGACCAAGACGGACTATTATGGTCTTCGTCTTGGTCCTTTGATGTTGTACGATGCTTCAAGGCATTTGTGTTCCATAGTTGCTTCTCTTGACGTTTCGGGTTGAGAGCTACGTTTTGATTTTGGGGGGAGTTTTCAATGTAAAAGATGACCATAATTGACCACCATTGTTACTTCTGTTTAACTGAGTGGTTGGGTAGATTCTGAGTAATGCTGGGCAGGTCTTTTGAAGTCCAAAACAACTTTTGCCTTCTGGTAATTCACCGTTGAGAATGGGGTTGTCTGTTGTCTATTGGTAGTGCCAGTGAAAGTTTTCTTCTTATTCAGTTCTATTATTGGTTGATATATCTTGATGCTATTTGCTTTGGTCTACCTCTGTAGTCAAAGGTTCATGAAGGAATATATTGGGCTCTTGGTTTTCTGAATAGAAACTCACGAGACTTTTCTATATAGAAACAATTATGTTGCTTTTCAATGCGTTGGTGCGGCCATTATTAGAATAATGCCTCACTGATTTGGTATCTATACCAGGTGGGCACTATTTTTAGTGTACTAGAAATGGTGCAGCGTCGATTTTTGAAATTCCTATCTTTTAGGATCGATTGAATATATCCGGAGACCGGTGTCTCGCAACAGGTATTGTTGGCTAGTTTAGGATGTGTCAGTCATCGGGAGCAGCGTCGAAGCTTTCCTGCTGTTCTGTTCTTATACAAAGTGATTAACTATTGCATTAATTGCCAGGAACTTTTGAGCTTATTGGACTTCTCATTGCCTCGCCTTGCATCTTGTTGTAATGTTACTTATAGGCTTTGTACTTTGCTGCATTAACCTATACAACGACTACTCACATGTTCAATCAGCTATTGACATTTTTGATACCAGCGTTTCCGATAGAAAACTGAAAATACTTCAGAAGTCACCAAAATAAAAATATTGTGGCGAGGGAACACTGGTCCATTTATTCTGGATCCTGGATCTGGATTCATGTTTGTTTATTTACATTACATTCTTCAATAATCAGCTGATTGTTGGTCAGTTAGTTGACATGACATGACAGGAATGTCACATTCTGTCGAGCATTCTGCTAATACAGAATGCCAGATTATTTCCATGTAGTGTTCGTAAGCGCGTGGCCGCGACGGGTGACGTGACAGATCATTCTACCTGCGTCTGGAGTCACCAGCGACACGTCCAGAAACGTCTAGAATCCACGGCCGCCATGTATATAAGAGTGCTGTGACAACAGACAGTCAGTTTTAGATTGGAAGTCAGTTTGGTTGGATTGAAGTACTACAGGATGATGTGATTATTGTGACAAGTGAAATCAGAGAATTCAGATAATGTTTACTTTAAGTTACCTTACTTAAGTTTTGTTGTGTTTTCCCCATCTTTATTTGGCTATGCCGTTGATGGGTGTATCTAAATAAATATATAAATAAATAATCAAATTTCTTAAAAAATTCATTTGATCGATTGAGTGATAAGAAGATCCAATGAAATCAGAAAGGAACGGCTGCTTGAGAAAATTCATGATGACGTCATCGCGCAAACGTCAATAATAATATAATCGACCGTCAAAGTGAGTTTCATCATTATAATAGATAGAAACGTTTCATAATGGAATTATGATATTATGTTCAAAACTTTATGAGTTTTTGTCCACATTTAAGACCGCGACTGTGGTTACATCACATATAGAACAGAATACAATTTTAGCTAATTGAATGGAAGTAGAGAGTCAAAGAGGAGAGGACGGGACACTTATTTATTTATACATGCTATAAAATCGACCACAGAAAACAAAAAGGTCTACCTCAAATACAGGGATGGCAAAGTTGAGAATTGTTTTCAAATTCAGTTTGAAACAGTTTATCAGGTCTCATACATTCTGAGGTAGCCTCAGGGTTTCAGTCATCGAAGCTACTTCATTCTAGTTCTAGTTCTAGTTAATTTATATTTTATCTCGTTTCATTTTAGCAACACCAAAACGATTTTGAGGTTTCCATCATTGAAATAAAAAATAAAGCATTAATATAAAGGGAGCCAAGTTCTATACCTAGTAACTCCTAATATTTAATATCAGAGTTCTAATATTTATTGTTAAGCAGGGCAAGTAATAATGAAAAATCTCCCTAGACCAGGTGAGGGTTTCGATTTCCTCGTTTTGCAGAGAAAGAGAATTGTTTCACAATTGTACACTAATAAAATCCACCGTTTGGAAGTCTATTAACCCAACTCTCGGTAGAGCTGAAACAGTGAACGCATATGCTGGCATTGCTGGCCCCTTTTGGGAATCACCATCACCGTTTCAGTTTGGAAACTACTTACAAAGTTGCCATATTAAATGAACTCTACTCTTTCCGTCGCGGTCACGGTTGGTCTGCTACCTATACAGGAAATTAATGTAAACGTTTGGCAATGTTGCCTGACCCTGTACCCTCCCTCGTAGGTATATGGTCCCGGTGCAGATTACTTTCGGCCCCTACGATGGAGATTTCTTACGCTGCTTATCAGTAATATTGGCATTTTAGTTCTGGGCCACAAATTTCCAACTTTACGCTTTATTTAAAATCGATACGTTTATATACGTGATACCGAAAAACCCATGAGAAACAGTGGCGTTACTTTAAGTCAGATCGGGAAGAGCAGTTAATTCAGTTAATGTAAACACAATCGCTAGGCGTTTTTTATAAAGTTCTTTAATAGAACGTATTTATTTTTGATTTATTAATTAGACAAAATATTACGTAGCGGGCAAGATTCCCGCAAGTTTTAGCTTGACACATTAGCAGGTATTCCAGATACATAGTTGATGGAATGTCACGGTTGGAGATATCCACCTAAGCTTTATCGTTATGGCTCCAGCTTCCATCTGATTCATGACTGCAGCGTTCTAGATCAGGAGACGTCGAGATGAAGTGGTTCCCCACCAGCATGAAGAAGAGCTTGGAAAAGAGTCTTACCGTTGTGGTTCCAGTTTCCATCTGGTATCTACATAACTGCAAGACCCTTAAGGAAGTTTCCGTCAAAACACCCAAACGTTATTTGTACAGTCTGGGCGTAGAAGGGTAGAATAATTGGTAATGACAATAGATACTGGATCATCGATTATTTTGGTCAGGTTAGACATTGTGATCACCGATGCCGATTGAAGAAGATTCTTTGAGGACAGCACAGGTGAAGTCGCGGATATCATCGGTGAACTAGATGCTCCATTCCAGCTCCAGTTTGGTGCCCCAGAACTAGGCCAGACTGTTTCGGTAGCAGGTATCGAGATGAGCTAATTCTAGGACTTGATGTAATCCAACGACATTAACTGCAAATTGATCTGGAGCAAGGAATCCTGAGTCCATGTGGAAAAGGCTTGGTGCTGAGTCTGAGAAGATCACGCATGAAGAGTAACAAGAAAGTATAACCAACTACCAAAGACCGCCAGAACCATGCAGTCTAAATCTTAGTAAATGAAAAAAAGAAGACTTACTAGGGACTTGATGTCATCCAACGACATTAACTGCAAATTGATCTGGAGCAAAGAATCCTGAGTTCAGGTGGAGAAGGCTTGGTGCTGAGTCTGAGGTTTGAGAAGATCACGCATGAAGAGTAACAAGAAAGTGTAACCAACTAACAAAGGTCGCCAGAAGCAAGCGGTCTAAATCTTAGGCAGAGTAGAGGTTAATGTAAAGTAAAATAAACAAATACTGATGTTAACTATTAGTATAAATTATTGTAGGTAATTTGTTATAAATAAACTGAGATTCCTATATTTTCGTTATTTCGATAGTCCCCGGAATATATCATTTGCGTGCACCTCTGAAAATAAAGGTATTATTTCGCGAACTGATGAAGCAGAACGAGGGAGGCTATGAAATGAAACGACTAGCCCGGACTAAATTCTTGATGGAATCGAGTGACCCTTGCACGATACGCTATACACACTAATAGGATCCAAGCACAAGTATAGCAACAAGGAAGCCCTTCAAACATCTCTAAACTCTTATTACATAATATATTAGATTATACTTGGGTATAAAAGTCAGCATTTTCAACTTAAAGCAAAATCAGGAGTCTGGAGTAAACGGTCTCGTATAGGCGTGTGCCATAAAGACATTGTTTTTTTTGCTGTATAAGTTTTTCTGGATCAGAGCTGTGTAATAAAGAAATGTCAACAAACGTCATTCAAAAACAAAACATTTACAAGCCCACTTGATATATTTTTTGCATATACAACCCAAAGTTTCATCTGGAAGTTGCTTTGAACAATATTTGAGGACAATAAAGCTCATTTCTCCGGAGTGGAGTTTTTCAGTCGCTCTAAACGTTCACTCCGCATAAACTCTTATACGTTTCAGCCCGGAATAAAAATAGAAAAGCTTTATGTTCTGTTTCATACATATATAGAGAATCTGAAATCATAAAAAAGAGAGTTTAAAACTTCGCAGCAAGATCATTTTAAGCTACCATTCTTGCAGGAAACAGCTACTTAGATATGAGAAAATAAATTTTTAAAACGCCTACTTGAAAGCAATTTGAATTTCCTTAGAGAATGAACTCCTAGATTTTCATCAGCAAAATTGAAAATGTTAGACGTATTTAATCTAGGTTGGATGAATTTACAATATTACCGTGAAGTCTTCCTGTACTGTTTTGTATTCGTCATTTCAGTAAACGAATGAAGTTGTCAGATATTGGATTTTCGAGGAATGAAATTTTGTACTTTGTAAATTAATAACATCTCCCTTGCATCTGGAATAATTAGTTTACCTCAACCAAACTCCTCAGAACCTCAGATAACTACTATAACATGCGCATAAAGTAATATCTTCAACTTGCCAAAGTTAATAATGGAGAGTAGTTCGAAATGTAATTACAGCCTTTATTTGGTTTACTTGGGGGATTTTAATAAACTGTTACTTCTGAGAAATATTCCATAACCTGGAATGAACCAATTTCACAAATTATTAGTTATAAATTTATTTATTGCATGTAGGTATTATATTTTTTTCTTGATTTCTCGCTATATCCGAATAACAAGAGTAAGTTATGTATTTTTTGAGAGAATTTCTTGTATCTTAAGTGTTATAAATTTTAAATCTTATAATGTTATCTGTTAACAATGCTTCCTTTTAAGGAAGAACAGACGTCCTTGAATTTGATGTTCTGTTGCACTCCGCAAAATGCCTCCATCACAATCCCATAGAGTATGTGTGGTACATGCTCCAGAGAAAATTTATATTGAACTGGAGGTTAGAAACATCGAACATTTGTTCCAAAGGATGTAGACTTGGTGATAACGAAAAAGTAACGAAAATGAAGATTTAGGATGAGTTCAAGATCAGTAAGGAAGTTAAAAACCCCTCAACGCTTTTATGCTTTCTTAAGGAAGGACACACGTCCTTGACGTTGATGGTCTGTTGCACCCCGCAAAATTCCTTGATCATAATCCCATAGAAAATGTGTAGGACTACCTCAGAGAAGATTTATTTTTAAGTGGAAGTTAGGAACATCGAACATTTGTTCCAAAGAATACAGATTGAAATGGTGAACAACGGTGGCAGTAACGAGGATGAAGATTTAGGATGAGTTCAAGATAAGTGAGGAAGCTGAACACCCCTGAACGCTTTTATGCTTTCTTAATGAAGGAGACCTTGACGTTGATGTTCTGTTGAGCCCTGCAAAATCCCTGTATCATAATCTCATAGAGAATGTGTGGGAGATACCTCAGAGAAGATTTATTTTTAAGTGGTAGTTAGGAACATCGAACATTTGTTCCAAAGAATACAGATTGAAATGGTGAACAACGGTGGCAGTAACGAGGATGAAGATTTAGGATGAGTTCAAGATAAGTGAGGAAGCTGAACACCCCTCAACGCTTTTATGCTTTCTTAATGAAGGAGACCTTGACGTTGATGTTCTGTTGAACCCTGCAAAATCCCTGTATCATAATCCCATAGAGAATGTGTGGGAGATACCTCAGAGAAGATTTATTTTTAAGTGGTAGTTAGGAACATCGAACATTTGTTCCAAAGAATACAGATTGATATGGTGAAGAACGGTGGCAGTAACGAGGATGAAGATTTAGGATGAGTTCAAGATAAGTGAGGAAGCTGAACACCCCTCAACGCTTTTATGCTTTCTTAATAAAGGAGACACACGTCCTTGAGGTTGATGTTCTGTTGCACCCCGCAAAATGCCTGTATCACAATCCCATAGAGTATGTGTGGAACATGCCCAGAGAAGGTGCCTATAGGCACCTATATGGTCATTATGATATTCATAATAGCTTATTCATAAACGATCTACATATTTCATTCGTTAAAATAGTATATTGTGAAACAAGTGCGGAAAAGAGAAAATTTCTCACCAGTGTGAAAGAATTGTGACACGAGACGAAGTCGAGTGTCACAATTCACACGAGTGTGAAATTTCTTTTCCGCACGTGCTTCACACAGGACTTTTCCTACGACCACAATTTAACAGGTTAATTATTTAACAAATTTAACACTTAAATTATTTTTTCTGACAATGCTCTGCTTTTATGGCATTTTCTCCAATTTATGAAATGTTTATAAGCACAATCGTATTTTTCTCTCGAAACTATAGGTAGCAAACTCAAAGAACACAAACCTGCTTGTTTTCTTACTTCAGGTGGTGTATTTTCTGCTTCAGATTCAGAGGAATCACAATCCATTATAATATGATAGGTAACTAAAGTTTATTTTTTCAGACTACCTAGGTAGGTATTATTTTCAATTCTACCAATGACTTTTTAATATTACTATTATATACTGTTAAATCATTGAATTCTACCGACAATATTATTATTATTTATTATTAGACTCCGTATAAACTAAAAATAAGTAACGTGAGCGTGGAGACATGGTAGATATGCAACTTCCACACAACGTAGTCGGTGTGCGTCGTCGATTGAAGTTAGTAGAGGTATGCGAGTTATTTTCACGTTCGTGAATTTGATTTTAACGCTACCAATGCTGTTATTAGCGATCAACTCGTAAATTTTAATAATTACTGTCACAAGAGAATAATGAGTATATTTTATAGTCTTGTCGGGTTCTATGTTATCCCATTTGTGTTTATTTTATTACCTTGAAGCTTGAAGCTTTAAATGAATAGTTATTCCATTAAAAATAAGTAACAGTTGAGTTCTCAGTTACCGCCCATCACTATTGTTTACATTAAAACTGTACGGAAACGATTTTTGGCTATGCGTTATATGTCACTTTGTCGCACAGTTTTGGATACGTGAGAAATCTGCTAGTTTGCGCACAAAAAACGATGAGCAAAGTAGTGTTTTGTATAGTGGTCGTAGGAAAAAAAAGTTGTAGAGCCAATCGCACTGATAATGGGACAAAGAGGTACGTTAGTTTTTGTGTATATTTGGCAGTCCGTTAAGTTTAGGTATCCCGCTTCAGTATTCACAATCAGCCGTTTGACTTGATCAGGGATGGTGAAAATTTAGATGATTAGTGCAGATCGTGTTTAAATTGTTTGCACATGAGTTTTAGGTGCAAGAGAAAGCGCAACTTTGTACTGAAAGTTTTTTTTTTGCGCACTAATTAGTGTTTGATAATAAATTTTCGAGCTTAAAAATGTTACTCGAGAAAATGGGAAATTTTATCACTCCAGGACAGGACGAAATAACCTTAGATGGTCTGGTGAAGATAGAGACATAATATCTCGTGAGGTAATGAAAGTAGTACTTTCAGCTGCTAGACGTCATATAAGACACGATCTTTTGTGTTACTATAAGACTCTATAAATCTTTAGTTTTCTCTGTTCGACACACTCGTCTCCAGTTGTATTCTTGGTTGATAGACGGCAGCTTGACAAGCTAAGATTAGCGCTTAGAAAGAAGCAAAATCTTTAAAAGAAAAGTAGGTACTGAAGCACTATAAAAATTCTGCATAAGTAGTAATTACTCAAAATTATGACAAGCTAGAAGTGGATAATATTATCAAAATTATATGTAACAAATTCTACATGTAACAATAAGTTACATGTAGAAAAAATATAATTTTTTTTATACTCGTAAGCACTGAAATATAAAAGATCTGCAGCAGATATCGTTTGCAGGAACAACAGAAATACATTGATTTTCTGTAGTATTTGAAGGAAATCCTCTACAGTCTTATCTTTCCTATCGCTTTCGATCTGTATATACAACATGCGAGTACTCGGCTTTATCTGATTTAAGCTTGCAGTAATGCCTGGCATCGGAATCGAATCCTTATATAAGCACGTCATTTGCCAAAGTATGGTTTATGATAAATTGCTAAAGAAATTTCTTGCATGCAGTTTGTATACCTTTCATATATCTACCTATCATTTATACGAAGTTACTTACCTCTATAATGATCCTGCCAAAGCTATGATTCCAGAAAGGTTTATGATAAGAAGGCTAGAATGCCAGATAAAGTTCTAGAGTGGAATATAAATAGGTATTATTCCTGTGTCTGACAAATTACTTGAATTTTGCCTTTTAACGATATTTGAGTGCATTTCAGAACAGTTCCAGATGTAAAGCTATTTATTCTGAAAAAAAAACATCTGCTTGTTAAAAATCAGAGAATTGTTGATCTAATATATGCATAGAGCATCGGCCGATTAATATATACATAGACGCTTCTTCCTGTCCACCACACCAATAATGTCAGACTAGTTTTAGCTTGTAATGATCCGAAAATGTTAAGTTCAATTAAAAGGTATGTAAAAAGCATCACCGCTGTGGTAAGTCCTTGTTGTATGTACTGTAAGGAATTAGAATCTTGTTCAGTTTATTCCGGGACCAGACTCGCAATTTCCTGTATTTTAATAATAATTGTCCTTATTTACTAAATGTAAATACTGCGAAGTATCAATATTACTCCGAATTAGTAAATATCAATATGTAAATTGTGAAGCTATTATTTGATTTACTCACCCGAAGTATTTACTCAAAATTAACAAAAAATTATATTTATCGATAACTAGCTTTAATATGTATTTTCAAAAAAAAAATTTTTAATAATATTTGTACCTTTCTTCTAGTATGGGAATCCCGCAGACATCACCACCAGCACCACTACATTATTATGTATCGTCACACTTTCAGTCACCTACTCGCTATGTAAAGAACCGTAAAAACGCAGTGAGTACTGTTTGATGTATAAATTGGACTACCCAAAAAGGAGTTCCCTGTGTTTCTCAGTGAAGTCTTCTTTTTACTGTTAAATAATCTGATTTTTCTAGCATAAGTTTGTTAATCATTGTTTCTATAAGGAGTAACGGGAGGGTTGGCCACTCATATCCCATACTCATTTTGTTACTTCATTCTGTTGCTTCATTGAAACGTTGTTCAATACAGGGTGGGCCATCGAAAAGGTAACAAGCCTAATATTCTGAAAAGTTAAGATGTATGCGGAAAAAGCCGAAACAGGTCGATTTTGTTATCAAGGGGGACATATTTACGTGACAAATTTAACTACCCAAGTTCACCCCCTTGGCAGGGGTAGTTGGGGTACTTGAATTCTCTTTACAACGATATAAACGAGCTAGTTTTTTCGTTAATTTTCTGACTGGCTGGCATGGCCTTGATGATCGTTTGAGGCAAGTATGATTACAACTACAGGCAGTTTTAAGGAGACTGGACTTGAAATTGACTTGACGATTGAAGCGGAGTTCTATACAGTAGTTGCATACAGTGACCTGAATTGTTGTTTTTTATTTTTTTTCTGGTTGACGTTTAAATGATCTAGCAGCATCCATCAATTTCTCGTATGAGGTTATGGTAAATTATTTTACAAGAGTTTGAATAATTAGATAGAAGATTCGATTTAAATTGGGTCGAGTTTACATGATACTTTTTTGAAATGTCGGGATAAAGTGTAGTACCACCATAATTTCAGCAATTTACTCACTGAAAAGATATTTCATGTACATACATACAACTTGTGACAGTTTATTGAATAATATCCAATCAGATATTGCATTGCTGGCTGTGGCATTTATTTTTCCTTATACCTATGTTTGGTATATTTTTATAGTAAGTGCTTCGGAAGCACTGCTTCCTTCCTAAAATATCAAACATACTCATAAATATTTTAAAATATTGCTCACGCTTGAATAAGAAAATCGCTTTAAAAAAGTATGTACACTAAAAAGTTAATTTTTAACTGCCCATAAATTTAATATCGATCATATAGCCGATTCTCTGTATTATCCCTGATAATGGGATAGAGTAATTCTGCTACATTATTCCTCCCGCGCAATGACGTGGTATTTTATGTGTAAAATCGACCACCATGAAGTTAGGAACTATCGGAAAGTAATTACGGCTTGAAAGCCGAAAATATGGTGTAATAATGTAACGGGTTCCGTTAACCAGAACTGCGGTTTTTGGCGTTACTAAAATAGCACGAATACGTTACGAGTTAGAAGAGCTGGAAATTACATATCAAATTGGTAACGACGCGTTGTTTCATCGCTGCTGCTCAAGCTCAACCAGTAGAACATTTTCAATACAATAAAGCTTACATTATGAAGCAAATACCAACTCAACAGCAATAGCAAATAATACCAACTCCCTTAAACCAAGTGGAATTCTCGCACTGGCACTATTACGAACCGCCTACCGCCTGTCGAGCAAGATCCTTTAGACAAAGCAATAGCTTGGAATCCATCGGCAAACTCATTATCATCTACATAGAGAGTTACAGAGAGAGGAATGGTGTATTTGAGTTTGACAGCGGTCAGTATGTTACAGTTACAGAGGCTCAGAGTTCAGATCAGAGCCTATTAATAATGAGAAAGGGAGAGAGTCTTCAGACGAACACTAACAAGGGTTTGATTAACAATTACGAGATCTACGATGGTATCAGTTTGAAACATGTTCCCATACGCTCATCTGGAATAACTCCCCGGTTGAAATTTATTAATTAGATAATTCTCCCGAATTAAGTGATAAGATACAGTGATTATTACAGCGGCAGCGGCTGGTTTGTTTCTCTGCGGGATAATAGACAGGATGTTTACTAAGTAATAAAATCTAATGTTTTTTAACTTGTTACAAATATTATTTTTTTTAATATTGTTAGTGTAACCTTACCTTTTAAATGAAGGATCCTGCGTCATGCGCTGCGCAAAAAACTCTTTGCGCATGAATAAATTCTCCCGCCCTGAATCTCTGACTTCGAATGTTTAAAACAAAATGGCCGAGATGATTCTAACCCCTTTGAAACTTCCGATTTTACCTGTGATCGTGATCGTCTAGTCTTTAATCCCTAGACCTTCTGATTGCGTTGTAACCCTATTTTGTTGGTTCCTAGCAAATGAAAATACTCAAGTTAGCCAATGGTTGAGAGAAAAGAGAGATTATTAAAACACAAGAATTTCCTACTATGAAATGAAATCAAACTTTTTTTTTATTCATTCTAATTCCCTTGCAAAGAAAACTCTGACTGTGTTCACAAACATTAAATACAAATGACACAACACATAAAATTAAAATTGATAATCACCACTTTTGATATAAAATTGCAATTAATAAACAAATTTTTTTATATTCAGAAAGAGGACATTTTATCTTCTATTTCGAAGACTCATACATCTTGAAAAGAAACGAAACACACAAAAATGCATATAGAACACAAGAAAATGTATAATAAATTCACATCTTGCCACCGGCAAAGTGCCACGTTTGAATACCAGATGACGTATATAAACCCCTTAAGTGGGCTGGGATATTTGTGTTAACTTTCGCATGGTGGGGGAGTAAAAAAAAACTAGAAATTTTTTTTTCACTTTTTTTTTGGTAATAACCCGCCTCTTATATACCAAAAATAAGTTTTTCCCCATTTTCAAGTGTTCAATCTTTCACGATTCCAGTGGCGGGTACCATAAAATCCATTAAAAAATGAAATAAAATTACCTAAAATATGAAATATGCAGAGAATAACATATATATTGCAGTTTTACTTTAGAAAATGAAGTAAGTAAAAAAGTCAGTGGTGTACCTATCTTATATTAGGGTAACAATTATATAAAAATTTAAAATAAATTATGTAAAATAAATGTGTGCAAGGAAAGAGTGTTTATCGTAATTAGAATAGATAAAAAAAACCTCAATAGCGTCTCTTGAAATATCAGTTAGTGGCGTTTCTTATTAGGGTAACTGTTCTATAAAAATTTAAAATAAAATAAATAAAATAAATATGTGCATATGGAGAGTTTTTATGGGTACTTATTGTACTTATAATTGATAGAATTTAGAAAGAAAAAAAGTCATTGTCTTTTTTTATAAGGACTTTTTAGAAAGTCCAAGTTTTCAGAAACAATAAACGTACCTACCTATCAAAAAAAAATCTAAAACCGAAGAAAATAAATTTAAAAACTAAAAATTAAAAGCAACGTTGGTGATAAATACTATAATTAGAAACTAATACCTATAAAAATATTGTTCTTTTCCAAAAGGAATGACCCTGTAGTCTTTGCACGTTTATTTCTTGTCCAAATAAATCAATTTCAAATTATAAATTACAAAGCAATACAAATATTGCCATCTATGTTTATGGTAAAAATGTTCCTCGACATCCCTAAACTAAATTGTAGCTTCCTACAAAATAGTATACTCACCATGAAAATACATTTCAAATATTACCTAGGGACATCTATATTTAAGTAGTAAAATCGATACCAATCTTGATCGATAAAATGTAGTACACTGTAATAGTACCTAAGGGCATCTAGAAGTAAAACGTGTGTAGTACAATACAACTGGGATTCAATAATTCTATAAGCTAAAGTGCAGAGCGCAGCGTTCTAGCTCTGCTCCATGCTTAGCGCTGCAGTTGTTATTTCGGCGCGCGCCACTGGTTCCGCTCTTTGTTATAGATTTTCTTCCATAGATCCCTTATTTTTTTATGGATTTAGTTCAAACTTTCACTAATAGATGGCACAAATTAATACCTTTAAAATGAATATAGTTTTGCCTTTCTAACCCTATGTAAGATAGAGATAATCAAATATACGACTAAAATCGTCATGCCCTCCGCGCGGCAGCAAGAACATGACGATTGTAGTCGTCACGCCCAGCTAAGGGGTAAATAAATAAATAGGTTGGTTGCAAATAAATAAATAAATGAATCGTTTGGAGTGCAGAAAAAGAATAAACATAAAATGAGATCAAACATTTATATAACAGAGGCGTTATCGAACTGTAAAAAAAGACAATTTAGAATAAAAAAAATCATTACTATAGTGCATAAATAAATTATAAAATTAATTGTGAATTATTAAAGAAATCAATAATTACGTTTGTAAGTTTGAAATAATGCTCGGGATTACGAACGTAATTCGTCGGTCAAAGATTATGACATTACATGAAGAAAACAAAATATCGTTTACAGTTCAGACAACTTTATCATCAACCCTGTACCCCATACACACACATAAAAATATGAAAATAAACTGTGGGAGAAAATGACACGCCTTGTTCGCCAAGTCCTGCTACCACGACTTGGCACAGTGGCGTTCAATTGTGAGGGGTAAAATTGGCCACAGATACTATTAATGAAGGAAGTGAACCGTCACCATAGTTCTTTCATTTACAGTTACAAACAAAATACCCCAGCGTTAGCTCATCGTTATAAATCGTTGATTGTAAGCACGCCCATGTGCTCGTGCAAAAATGAGTTATAATGGAAACTGTAGGTAGACGCATCATTTAAATAAAATATCAAAACATGTGTTATCTGCATTTAAAGCAATAATTGAATCAAATAATGAATAATGATCAAAATCCCCAAATGAATTAATTATCCCAAGATCAATTTACTCCAGATACTCTTGCCTGTATTTGACATCTGTGGCCCTCGATTCCTTTTAATTTCAGTTGTCTTTAGATTGGCAGCTCGCACTTTATTGGTGATTTTATTGCAAAACGTTGTTGTTATTTTATTTATTTGCCTTATTTTACTTGCTTCAACGATGATACTAATTTTTATATTACCTTCTCTGGTCCATTAAATGACTATGGACTAATAATTGAAAAAATGAAAATTTAAATATCCTTAATAACAATGGTACTGATTTATTTTAAAGACAGCTATTATTATAAATTAAGGATGGCGTTTGAGAATTTTTTTAAATCTGAACAACTAAAGGATGGAAAGTTTTTCTTTAATAAGAAGTATACAATGGAGCAACCCTACTGAGACTGCAGTGACGCTGTTGTAGCGAGGTAAAGTTCGAGGAAGAAAAAACGTATATTAACTTTTAATTTTACAGCGTCCTTTGAATCTAATACTTGGTGACAACATGAAGGAATATTCTCTTCATATTTGAGATGGCTCCCTGTATTTTTAATTCCATCACTTTACTGTTTGAAATTTCAAAGGAAAATTTAACATTGTAGTTGGGTAAATTTGATAAAACTAATTAAGTTAAAGTTTGCTGCTCTGGAGCGAAACTGTGCCAGCAATTCTCTAGAAAAGTCGTTTTGCTAGTTTAACAAGATTTTATGGTATTTCTCTTTTATTGAGTCTCGTGAGAAGTCTATCTACTTTAATTTATGGAGTTGCTTTATTATGACATTGATTAATAAGATCCCTACAAAAGACCTTTAATTGACCGAAGGAGTTTTATTATCAAGCAGGAAGCGTTCAGTCCATGCATACTTTATTCCTCAGCAGAATTTTCACAACTCTTCATTAAAAAAATTAAAAATTGTATCCTTTTGAAGAGTACGAGTATAATATAGAAAATCCACAAAATAAGTTGGGAGGTCAGCGTATAGTACCAAAATCCGGCACCGTCATCTGTGTTATGTCACTCATGAATAATTGATGCAAGGCTTCAGACAAAACAAACAATAATCATACCGTATAAATCTCCTTGCATATCTGGGCCATACCTACATATCGTGAGATAAAATGATTTGACTGAGCAATTCGTCCATCAAGCTGAGCTCAAAATGAATAATTGAACTGGGAAGAGTGAAAGGTTCGAGGGTCGTGTTTTCATTCATCAGGGGGGATAAATTATGCCCGGACTACTCTTTGTGCCCCAAATGCACGCCAAGGTCCAATACGGGCTTGAATAATTACATCACGGACTGAAATGAGAATTGGGGTAATTACCGGGGAGCGTTTATTTCGTGAAAAATAAGCCAGAGATCTAATTTTCGTAATTTCCGTAAATCGACGTAGAAATATCGGCTGTTATTCTTTGCAGGTCGAGAATTTAGAGAGAGGCTTCGGTAGGCGGAGGAAATACAGAATGGGGTAAGAAATTAATTGAAATTGATTCCAGATTTCTGTGGATATCCGCAGCATGCTAACGAATGAGTGAAGTCCAGCAGTGTCCCCATCAACGATTTTAGCGAAGGTGAGTCGAAAATAAATTTATGTGGAATATTGTACCATCTTTCTCAATTCTTCTAATTAGCTTAATTTACAGGTTTTTTGACAATAGTCTCTTTCGTAATAGTAAAACAACAATAATAGTATATTATGTTACTATTAGGTGTAGAAGGCAGTCAGTTTGTGTTGGGCTCAACTGTTGCGACCGAGGCGAAGCCGAGGCTATGCATTTGAGCGAAACAGTCCTCCTTCATACTTTGTAGAAATGCAGGGCTTTTTTATCAATATAATTCATTTGTATCTTTCGAAGATGTACCAAAGCTCCAAATAATTCAAAAAAGTTAAGAATAATATTCATCAATTTCAGATTTCAATAACGATGGATTAAATCGAAAATGATTAATTTCCGGGAACCCTTTTGTTTATCCGCATGTTACGATTCGATAATTGGAAATTTAGTTATTGCGTATCAACGACAGCAATATGGCAGCCGAGTGCGAATATTTTGCTTTAGACGCAAATTCTTGAAACGGAGATAAACACTCGTTGGCTCTTCGGTCTCGGACTCGAATGTGGTTAAGATAATTTAGTAGAAACGATTTAGCTTCTAGTTATGAAGATAAGAGATAAGATAAAAGGTAATAGATAAAAATTCAGATAATATGCAGGGGAGGCTTGCCGTCCGTTCACGCGACCCGCTTTCTTTCACGGCCCTGTCCGCCTGTCTCTGACGCTCCACGTCCTTCTCTACTCGCGCATCCTCTCGGCTGCTATCTCCAATGAGGAACTCTTATGTCATTTCTGGACTATGATATTCGCAACTCTAACGCGTCTCTTCTTTTATCCTTCTAGATTATCGTTTTTTCACGACCTAAGGTCCGTGAATTTAAACACGCCGTCCTTTTAGAAAAGTTTTTTTGCTCTATAATTTTTATTTTATTTTATTGAAGTTAAAATAGCGTTAAAATACCTTTAACGCAATAATAGGTTACTTTTAAACCAGCTACCTAATGATGCGGTAGCCTCCCTCAACATGTTTGAGAACGGTGTGATAACAATGGTTATAATTAATTAATCAAGCCATCTTAATTATCTGGAAGTAGATGTTCTATTCTAGGCATATGTTTCTTCCGGGTTGAGCTCAACAACTGTCGCCTTGCCTCAGTTTACCCGCTACGAGAGACATAATTAACTTAATACCAATAATCAGCAATCATCGACATAGTACTATACCTTTTCAACGTCACTTTCAGAAAAAGTAACAGCTATTTCAGAAAAAGTAAAATCAAATTCAGTAAAAGGGACTTCTATTTCAGAATAGTTAATTCAGATTCAGAAAAAGTAATTTCAATTTCAGAAAAGTAAGCTCATATTCAGAATAGGTAAAGTCAACTTCAGAAAAAGTAAAAACAATTTGAGAATAAGTAATTCCAATTTAGGAAAAAGTACTAATTTTTTATAAGCGTAGGTATATTACCCTTTAGAGAAATATTAGCGTAGATAAATGTTTTGCATCATTTCGTATTATTTAAAGTGTTTAAACTTTATGTTAATTGCATAAAAGTGGGTACAATTTTCGTAAGCTTTTAATAAAAATTATTACAAGGATCATGGAGTGATGACGAATCGAAATATTAACAATGCAGTAAGACGTAGGGAAAGTTTGAAGGTAATGAAATAATTTATGAACGCATATTGAATCAAGTCAAGTTGAAACAGAACAAATGGTGATAGTATGGGAAGAAGGTGTTATGCATTCCAAACGGCTACATCAAGGCCCTTTCTGTCTCAGCAGTCCCACTGGCCACCACCCCCAATCGATTGCATATTATATTTTTCATAAACATTCGAAAATTAATTAATCTCAAAAATAGTGTGATGTTTGATGATCGAACCCACGATCTTGGGCTCCATCAGAGGTCTTGCGCCCATGCACCAGGATTCCTTTGTGGGGTGCCCTACAAAAAAGCTAATATCATAGTAAATAAAAACCATACATCACACCGAAAAAAATTATCAAAATTTAAAAATAAAAAGCATAATTATGCACCTATGTTATAATAAATGCATTTACAAAAGAATAAAAATAACGTTTTTTATTTACAGAAGATAATTTATTCACAGGGAGACCTTTAAGTCTAATTTTCTGAAATTGCTTTTACCTATTCTGAATTTGATTTTACCTTTCTGGAATTGAAGTTACCTTTTCTGTATTTGATTTTACTTTTTCTGAATTTGAATTTACTTTTTCTGAAATAGAGGTATTTTTTTCTGAATTTGACATTGAAAAGGTATAGTACCTACTAGTCGACAACAACGGCGTTAACAAGACGGCGGCGGCAGTCCACACAGATCAACTTGCTTTTACAGATTAATTCAGTACTTTCAAAGGGTTGTATAATGATAACGAATTACGAGAGATAATTAACACCTCGATTAGGTAGTTAATTCGAGAATGAGACAATAACGATCTATTGTCTAATCTAAAATATACTCTATATCTTATTCGTTCATAGGTAGCTACTCAAAATCGTACATATTTTTACGCGGATCTTGCAGCAGGGATTAATATCTTGACTGTTGAGCTGACAGCAAAAAATCCCATTACTATGCATCACACGAGTAAATTTTCTTTCTCCACATACCTAATAAGAAAATAGAAATTCATAAATATTAAAACGTTCCTCGGCTATACATCACCCTTCATAGACGTCAAAGCGGCAGAGATGATGTATATGCGACGTAATTTCGGCATATTGGAAGAAGCCTTATTACATTCGGCGGTGTAATTTTAAATTCCCCCGTATATTGCGAAAAGCCCTGGGACCTTGCGTCGAGACTTATACTCGATATAAATCTCCACACGTCCATGTAAGTTATTCCACAATATTGCAGGTGTATAAAAATAACAGAGCAACTGGAAAATATTACCGGCAACATATTAGGGCAGTATGTTTATCTAAAGTGCAGGATATGCTTGGGTCTGCTGAAAATAAACAGAAAAGGTAACGTCAGCAGGCGTGCCTAAATCAAGAATAACTGTTAGTAGATCTCATATTGTGACTTGGAACTGTCTGGAGTCAAAATGAATTCTCGTAAGTTTTCTTTGAAAACTATTCATTTAAAAGTCCGTCAGGTCAGGATTAATCATAAAACTTCTCCACAACTAAACTCTTGAAACTTTCCATAATTACATTATAGAGATTAATTTCCTTCTACGTAAAGAAATCTAGTTACTATCTAGACTCTTTACTTTAAGTTTTAATTCTTCAGCTCAACTTATTTTCAGTTTCCCTTGTCTGATTCTAAGCTCTCCTAGAACTGTATTTACATTATACTGTTGCTATTCATAATTATTTTTCAGCTATTATCGCAACGAACGACGGTAATGCTATCTTTCGGCTCCACCGAGTTCCCTCTCTTGACCTCTCGGTTGCCGGCCTGGTAGGGAATAGTATATTGTGAAACAAGCGCGGAAAAGAGAAAATTTCTCACGAGTGTGAAACAATTGTGACACGAGACGAAGTCGAGTGTCACAATTCACACGAGTGTGAAATTTATTTTCCGCACGTGCTACACACAGTACTTTTTCTACGACCACAATTTAACAGATTAATTATTTAACAAATTTAACACATAAATTATTTTTTCAGACTACCTAGGTAGTTAGATATTATTTTCAATTCTACAAATGACTTTTTAATATTACTATTATATACTGGTAAATCATTGAATTCTACCGACAATATTATTATTATTTATTATTAGACTCCGTATAAACTAAAAATAAGTAACGTGAGCGTGGAGACATGGTAGATATGCAACTTCCACACAACGCAGGCGCTGTGCGTCGGCGATTGAAGTTAGTAGAGGTGTGCGAGTTATTTTCACGTTCGTGAATTTGATTTGAACGCTACCAATGCTGTTATTAGCGATCAACTCGTAAATTTTAATAATTACTGCCACAAGAGAATAATGAGTATATTTTATAGTCTTGTCGGGTTCTATGTTATCCCATTTGTGTTTATTTTATTACCTTGAAGCTTTAAATGAATAGTTATTCCATTAACAATAAGTAACAGTTGAGTTCTCAGTTACCGCCCATCACTATTGTTTACATTAAAATTGTACGGAAACGATTTTTGGCTATGCGTTGTGTCACTTTGTCGCACAGTTTTGGATACGTGAGAAATCTGCTAGTTTGCGCACAAAAAACGATTTGCAAAGTACATAGTGTTTTGTATAGTGGTCGTAGGAAAAAGGCTTTAAAGAACGATAGCAGTCGGGTGATAGTTAGAAAATCCTTACGAAAGTCAAGAACAAACTATCAGCATTCAATTTTTAAATATTGTATTTATTATGTATAGCAGCTAAGCAACTCATTTGTTCACTCAGCCGAGGAAAGTGCAATTATCTTTCTATTACGTTTTGTTATCAGCGACACCGGTGGGCGGCGAGGTCAAAATGGCTGGCGAAATTTTTCATGCTTACCTATATTTAATTAATTTATTATTTCTTTTGAATCATCGCTACTATTCATTTTACTATAATTGTATTATTTATGGTGTAACCTCGAGAACATTGGAAGTTTTAGTGATTTCGTATTTTAATTTGTTAAATCAAATGAAGTGGTCGAGTTACTTACGGCGACACCATGCAATCTCGAGGATTCACGCTGCTTTGTTACATACTGTGTTCTGAGTTCCTTCAATTTATTTTAAAGGAGTTCGTTCTTTTTCCCTGGGTGCCTTTTGCCAACCGGACGCCGAGGCGGTACCATCCATTATACCAATACCATCACCAACACCAGCAATCAAGCAATGATCCAGGCGCTCCAGGCAGATTCAGATTCACATGGAGCAGTATACTAAACCCGCTTTTTCAGACAGTGAACATCACCACCTGCTAAATACTAAATAGCGTTCTCTACCACCCCTAATTTTGCTAGGGGTGGAATTGAACGTTACAAGTCTTTACCTGATCTATACTTATTATAATTATTTTCACGAAACTATATATGTAGTTCCAGAAATTTTCGAATTATCGTGTCATTGATCGTATCCTATCCTGCTGTAGATATATAAAATGTCTATTATACTCTGGAATGATATTGCTGAAATTATTAAGATGTCAGACCTCTAATAAGCAGAGAAAAAGTAATACGGAGAACGGAGAAAATCTGAATAATTAGAGGAAATACAATTCCTGAAAAATTATTGGAAGTGCTCTGCTAATGGATCGATGACATGCCGCCTTGCTGATATTCTCCGTCTTTGATTTCATCGCCTGTCAAATATCTCGCCTCCAACAAATCGATCATTATCTACTGGGAATATTGAATAAAAAAACAAATATCCAATCTGAGGAAAACGTCACACTCATCCCTCATAAAAATTTATCTTTACCCAGGCTAGCTCAGCATGAAGATGTAATATGTCACTTGACTTATATGATTTTCTGCAATGTATAGGACATAGTATATAAGTACAATCAGTTAATCAATTTATTGATAAAATTATATCTAAAACAGAATTTTCATATATTCTGGACTGAATGACACACTCAAAGGGTTAACAACAATAGCAGCTTAGCGCCAGTACCGGACCTCAGCACGTGCCTTTGTCTACATTGCCAAACACAGAGCACAGAATACATAGAGGCCGCACTACGACAAATAATAGCCAACCATCTCAACGAGAAGTTAAGGCAAACTCTCGCTTGGGGGACGAACGATGGAAAGCCCAGCTGGAATCCCTCACGACCGAGGACAACTCCGTGTGGGGAATGGCAAAGGCACTGCGGTCCGACTGCAAGCCAACGCCTGTTCTATATGGACTCCACGGTCTCGTCTACATCCCCGAGGACAAAGCGAAGACCTTCGCCGACCAACTCGAGAGACAATGGAGTTCCAACTCCTAGCATGCCGACCTGAACATCATAGACAGGGTCAATCGCTCAGTAAAGAAGAAGGCTGCAAGAGCCCTTCAAAGAAGTCATCACTTCAACGACACCGGAGGAAATCGAGGGATTCATCAAAAATCTCCCGAAGAAGGCTGGTCAACATCAACAACGCCATGCTCCGACTGAATCACTTTCCCGCGGAGTGGAAGTGCGCCGACATCATCTTCATCCCGAAGACGAGCATCCCGATCACCCTTATCTCCATGGTGGGAAAGATCGCAGAGGCGGTCATTTTGGCGAGACTGAAGCCATCGCTGAAGGAAGAGAAGCTGATTCAACCAAGCAGTTCGGCTTCCAAGAGAAGCACTCCACGGTTCAGCAGACCCTCAGAGTCGTCGAGTGCGTCATCAAGGGCTTCAAACGCAATCAAGTCACGGGAGCGTCCCTTGACGTGGCGAACATCTTCGACAAGATCTGGCACAATTAGCTCATTTTTAGGCTCCTCGAGGCCTAAAGTACGAGCCAAGCTGAAGGAAACCAGAGAACATTCTCATGGCGGACCTCCAAGGATCCCTGCTGTCCCTCTTCCTATACAATTTGTATATTTCAGACATCCCGAAGACACCAGGCACGGAAATACGCCCACGGGACCGCTGTCCTTACCAGGTCGTGGAGTCCGAATAAGACCACCAGGCGTCTACAGCATGTCTTGGATCAACTGGAAAACTGGTTCTGAAAATGGAGATTCGCGGTCAACCCGGAGAAAAGCCCAGTAATCCTATTTACCAGGCGGAGGAGGACACCGACAAGAGGTTTTCGACATGCAAATCTCCTGGAAAGACTGGGTGAAATATCTCGAAGTGATGCTCGATAAGAAACTCACCAGGGAAAAACAAACAGCAGAAATGGCAAAAAGTGTATGGAAAATAGCAGGGTCAAGCGTCCCCGCTATTTGCCATCACTTTAGATTAACCCTGACGCGAGCCCCGTCTGGAGATACGCTGCGGCAACGCACCTGAAGCGACTCCAGGTCGTTCAGAGCAAAATGCTGCGGTGAGCCACGGGGCTCCTTGGTTCCTCAGAAACGAGCAGATACACCGCGAAATGAAGATCCCTGGCTGAAAGAATTCATCAAGGAGCAAGACGAGAGAGCCTTCGTCAAGGTCAGAGACCACGCGAACCCCCTCGTCTATTACTCGCTTGATTCCACCTAGAACAAAACCGGGCAGAAATACACGTCGAGCCGCAGACGCTCATCCGTATCAGATTTAGCTCGTTACACCTCGTACCACCCTATTTAATGACTTCTTTCTCGTATAAAACTTATAAAATTATAATCATATCGGTGACCGTTTAAAAAGATCTCACCTCTATTATGCACGATTAGTTAGCATTATTATAAACTGAATATTTAGAATTATGAGGATTTTAAAATTGACAAGCAACAGTAACGTGGGATAACAAAAGAAGAAGATATTTTAATTAAACCCAAATCAGAAATTGAGCTCATATTGACAGGAGAAAATGGAGTAGATATTTTCATGAAAATGCGCAGTTTTCTTTATAAACTTTTACGTCTTTTCTATGTTTTCACCGTCTCACGTCTCCCGCCTAGACCTACACACAAACTTTTATGTTTCGTTCCCTATAGAAATATCCTTAGACAGATGTCTTCCATCATTTTCTCTTTACATTCTCGCAAATTTAGGGAAGCCGTCACATCCTGCACTATATCCCGTGTCATTTTTAAAGATCATATCAATGTCGCATATCGCATTGGGATGGAACTTCGCGTTTCGCCAGTGCCGACAGACGACTGAAAAACGTTGAAATAACCATAAGACATCCCATATAACAGGATTATGCAAATATCAGTTTACCACCCTACCATAATTCCTGTAAACCCAGAGGATTTTCTTGGTTTCCTTGGCCATTTTCATCTCTCAGATCTACATCCAATAACGTCAGAATATCTTGGAAAACCTACCTAAACATTCCATGAAAAGAAAAATATATCTTCGTTTTATGCAATTGCAGAGATAGAAGTTTATATTACTGTAATAAACTGTAATTGTAAGATTAAAATGAATCACCCGGTGTATGTGTAAATTTAATGAAATTTGCAAACGTCACTGCATGATCATGTTAGGCAGGACCTTAGAGATGCTGAAATGAGATGGAATTCCCTTCATGGTTCCAGGAAGCATTCCCTCTAGTATTCATCGGTGGCTCTCAAACGTAGGAAATAGGTATCTATGATGGACTATTCAAAATACAATTCGGCAGTCTAATATCATCAACCCCCCTCCCTCCAATGCAGTAAATAATTTAATTTTCCCTGGTGAAAAAAATTGAAACAGGTCGATTTGTAATTTTTTAATTATATCCCTCTCTTCAACCACGTTAAGGAACTCAACTCTTAATATTTTAAACTGTGAAAGTAGCATTGATTCCCTTTTTTTAGCATTTTTCCTGTACTCTCTGTATCCGATGACGTTTTTCCGAAATTCGATCGGAAAATCCGTTTTTATGTCAAAAATAGAGCCAAACGTGCGTTTCGGATAATTTTTTTTGAATTTCAACAAACCGTTGCAAAGATATCTTCGTTTAAAATTTAAGCCCAAACATAGAAATAACACCCTGTATCTTCGTACCTGTTGCCAAAAAAAGTCATAGATTTAGACCTGGTATTAAACTACGTCGTATTGGTCATGAATCACCCTGTATAGCAAAAGTACTGGTTCTCTTTCCCCTCATTTCATAAGTAAGTCACATTATCACACTCTACGTATGACTTGATGTGGCATGAGTTACAGCTGATATGGCATGCTGATGAGTCCCAAAACGAAGCAGTCTATCTATATAGGATCCGGTTCCAATGTTCTTTGTTCGTTTTCGTAACCGACGTTTGAGAACTGCTGAGTTTAGACGTTTTAGGCATTAGTGTGCAGAGCAACGTAGCAACTTTCTTTACACGGGAGCACTCAACATTATTAGAAATACTCTTATCTGGCAGGTGTGTACATCAACAGTTGTCTAAATTGCTCAGAACACTCAGAATGAGACTAAGTATGCGATAATGGACGAAATTCTTATTTCAGTCATCTCTTTAGTGAGTGGTCTTGGTCTTATACCTAACCTACTACATTGTACATAGTTCAAGTTTTCCGGATCTTCGTAATGGATACCAGTCAGGAAACATTCAAGTAAGTAAATAAAAAAGCATAAAATTTGTGCGCGTTTCTATTGGAAAGCAGGAAGAATTGAATTTCAAATGCAAATGAAGTAATTTTTTTCAACTTTAAAGGTCGTTAGTAAAAGAGAATTCCGTAAACTAATAATAATTAAAAAATCCCAGTGAGTAGAATTGTATGCAAATTGGTACAGAGACAAAAGCAATTTGAAAGATGAAAACTGGCGAGGTTGCCTAATTAAACGAGAACTATAATATGGAAAATGTCACAAGAGATATTCACCTAGATAGCTGAAAAGCTCCGCTTGAAAAAGGGATTTTGATGTTGATCTGACAACAAAGGGACAGCAGATAGGGATGTGATGCACAAAATTGGACAGATTCTGTTGGTTTTTCCACAAGGAATTCATTTTTCCATTTTTCATTTTAATGCAAATAATATTCAAGATCTGATTCGAATATGAATATTCATTTGGACTTTTTCATATCCTGATGGATCGGGCTAAATTAAATTTAACTGCCGCGACGTAAAAAATTCATTTTATTTTTAAATCAGCCGTAAACCGCAAAGTCTCCGCAGCTTTCCGTAGTCAGAACTTTGGAGGAGAAAAAATCTTAATAGTCCATAATTCATGGGTATCAACGCTAGAGTTCTGAAATAATTCTAATTTTATAAGGGTACTTATACGGTATAACGATTCTACTTAAAAACTCTTCTCATGATGTTCTAATTATATGGGCCTCCGACGTGTACCTACCTGCATTAAAACACTAATCGGTTCAGCACCTGCTATGAAAGCGATAATTCTTACAGTAACTTTAGATTTTCTATCCACAAAATATAATATAACTAAATTGATCACTTATTAATATTTTATTTATATATTCCCAAGAAAGGAATTCGTTATGCAGTCCTGCAGAGCGCCACCCCTCCTCAGTGGAGCGGCTATTTAGCTTTAATTCCAAAACTTGTCTCTTTCAACATTCGAAACTCGAATAATTTCTTTTCCGTAGTTTAGTTCTCTTCGCTAAACTTGCTTACGCTTACTGATCAGACGCAACGTTGCCAGCCTGCTTTACAGCATGAATTCAACAGAATCATTTCCTACGTATAGAAATCTCCCTGAATTGCCTAAAATAATCAAGTATCCAAAGGAGTCTAGCAACAACATCACCATCCAGGACATATCGGGAAAATAGTCACCTTCAACTCTTGAGAATACTTGAGAATAATAAAAAACAAATGCTTTCATCGTACGACATGGTATTTTGTAGTATTCTTCTTCAGGTATGACTTCATTGATTGGCTACAACTACAAGTACCGCTTTCGGTCACTGACCACCATCAGGGGGTACAGGGACGGCTTGGCTGTAAAAAGAAAAAAGGGGGTGAAAAAATTAATTAAAGATTTGTATGAGACACAGTATTGGAGGGGGGAGGGGGTTGAAAGCTATATTGATTCAAAAAATTCAAAACATCCTCGATTTTAATAAAAAGGATGGACTACGAAATTTGAAGTATTTTAGTTAATGATAAAAATTAAAAAAAAAATAGTCTTAGGTTTTTGTGATTCTCTACATAAGACTGATACTAAGTGGGCTGTTGGGAAGCTGGGAACAAATCTGACAGCTATCGTTGTTGTGATAGGTTCTCAATTCAAGAGCTTACTTCGTTGCAGTCTTGCAGAGCACCTGTCAGCACATGTGAAAGAATTTGCTGTTAACTATATTTATTGTAAAGATTTCTGAGTTACCGGTATTCTGAAATAAACAGGAGTTACACAAAACTTCTTGCCCAAAACAGTAGTATTGGATCAGTAGTATTGTTTAACAGCAGAACAAATCTGTGTGCAGGAATGGTACCCAAGGGTTTGGAAAAAGAATAGTCCGTTAGAAATTATTGCTCTTGTAAGTATAGTGAAGGAGGACTGATCAATTGCTTCTGGAAACTCTGACGAACGACGGGTAGGACTTTCAAGTTAACATGTCTGGTGACTTTATGTCTGTTAATGATTTATAGCTGATTGCTGCAAGGGAAGAAGCACTCAGAGGAGCTAAGTAAAAACAAAGTTCGAAGATTTTGGGTTTATTACAACAAAGAGAAGGGCCGGTGCGATAAAGGGCGCTCCGGTTCGACAGGGATCTGAAGATGGACTGTCTCCTTTCTCTCCCATCTTACTCTTACTCGTAGTATTTTCCAAAAATTGCGCTCGCTCTGTGATGACCAAAAATAAATCGTCTAGAGTCGCCTCACTGTTTCGCCTATCCCAATCTGACCGTGTCTCGTTATCTAATTTTTTAAGTACGATATTTTATTTATTGTGATTCGCGGTTCCTTCTGATTGGTGGTGCCTTCCTTTTTATTCTGGAACCCAGGATGCTGATGGCTGTTTGCCTGATGTCCTGTGGTTTTCGATATAGTAGTAGTAGTATGGTGGGTTGGGGTGGTGCACCCCAAGCGACTAGGCCACCGAGAGCCCTTTTCGCCGTACCCGAATCATGGTGAAACTCCTACTCGAACCTCCCCGACGTTTTAATAAGGCCAGAAGGTATTTGTATGAGAGGAGTTTCATTTCTTCCTCTTGCAGCTCCTCAGACCCAAAGAGGTTGAGCCTGAGGCTGCTATATACTTCGCATACGCCTATATAATGGTAGGAGTCCTCGTCATCCATTCCGCATCTAGGGCAGACCGGGTCCCGAGTGATCCCCATAACTTGTAGGTGTCTGTTCAGACTGCTGCGACCGGTGAGAACACCGACTAGTAGTCTGAGTTCTTTTCGGTTCATTCTGGACATGCTGGTCCATCTGTTTCCGATCGGACCGGTCAGAAACAGCCTGGCCTGTCTGCAGCCTTGTGCTGTTTCCCAGTGGTTCTCTAAACCCTTGCGAGTCCATTCTTTTATAGATTCTTTGAGAAGATTTTTGGCCAGACCCAGTACAGGCTCTGGTCCGCAAAAGGTTTCCCAGGTCCCGAGCTTCGCGTAGTGGTCTGCTAGCTTGTTGCCTGGTACACATGAGTGTGCAGGAACCCATACGAGATGCACTGATTTTCTGTCCGCCAGTCTGTTCAGCGCCTCAGCACACTCCTGGACCAGTGGGGAGCTGGTTCCGTGTGTGCCCAGCGCTTTCGCGGCGGCCTGACTATCCGTGCATATGTATATCGTCCGTTCTTAGGCTTCTGTTATCTGCTCCAATCTAGCTGCTTGCAGAATAGCATAAATCTCCGCCTGGAAGACGGTTGCGGCAGGCCCAAGAGGAAAGGATCTTCCCAGTTTCCGTCCAGCCAGGTAGAGCCCCGCTCCTATGTAGCCATTTTTGTTCCTGGAGCCGTCTGTGAAACAAACTAGTCTTCCCGGTTCGAAGGCTACCTCTCTTTTTTCCCACTTTTCCTTTTCAGGAATTTTCAGGGTAAATTTCTTGTTTTCTGTGTTGTTCCTTGTTTTTGAGGTAGCCATAAGGTTTGAGATTGGTATGGTTTTCGATATAACTCTTTTGCGAACTCACGGCGCTGATTGTGAAACGTAGGTTATAATTACGCGAGATCCGGCTCGAAGGACCAAAACTATGGTGACTTTATGTCTGATGATGATTTATAGCTGATTGCTGCAAGGGGAGAGGCACTTGAAGGAGTTAAGTAAAAACTAAATTCGAAGATTTTGTGTTTATTACAATAAAGAGAAGGACCGGTGCGGTGAAGGGCGCTCCGGTTCGACCGGGATCTGAAGATGGACTCTCTTCCTTCTCTCACCTCTTACTCGAGACTTACCCTCAACTCCGTACGTGCTGTCAGCTCTTACATCTTCTAAAAGCTTAGGCGTTGGTGCCACTTTGGACACGAGTCCAGTGACAAAAAAATAATAATTTCTCTACACAAATTTCATTTAAAAATCGTTAAATCAGAGTGCGGTAGCGAATTATGTTTCATCAGTGTCTATCGGTGTATTGGAATTGTAAACAATTGTTGTGCGTGCATGGATAATCCACGGGAGGAATGAGGTTGAAAATGCCGATGATTAAAAATGCGAATATGAAAATTTGCGTTAAGTAATACCGAAAAAACAAGTCCTAAACACTCTCGTTGCGGAACGTCTCGAATCCCGATTGTGAGTGCTGAAAATGAACTATACGTCCTCCTTGACCGCAGGATACTCTCCTTCTTCCTTCTTCCCGCCCTTTTGTCACTCCCGTTCAGGTACAGGCGTTGTGATTGTGATTAGAAAACCCAACGGAGATCCGATGCGTCTTGACAGTGGTCTATACCTACACGCAACAGGAAGGGTTGCGAAAGGACAGGATATTGAGGACAGGATTGAAAGGAAACTCAAAATAACAAGAAAATGTTAAAATTTAAAGTGGGGGGGGGGACAATAAAATTATAAAACAATGTAAATGATTACTTTTTACATTACCACTACCAGATATTCCCGTAACTCTTGATAAATTTCATATTAAATTTCTAATTCACGCCCACTCAGCCCTCTATCCCACGATCCTATAACGATCGATCTGCGTTGACGCCAGGAGATTTTTTGTCGGCAAGAAGTTGACAGCGCACTTCCAGAAAAGCGATTTCAACGACTTCAGACAATGGGTCAGCATTAACTACTGTTCACGGTGGCAGAAAGAATATTTACCAAAGCTGAAGACTCAGATCCGTTGGAAGCAGAAGGAAGCAGAACTCATCCAAGGTGCTGAAAGTTGGTACTTTGGTCACATCCCTCCCCCAGGACGTTTTTGTGAGCGTGGTTGAACTGAAGGTAAACAAAAACATAATAAGTGCACCTTAACGATCGAATAAATAAATTAACAATTTTTCTTCAAGTACGGCCAGGATTACGGGATTCAAAAGACTGGAAATAGGCTATCCCATAAATTCGCAGTAGCCCAGCTTTTGAATTGATTTTTTAATGGATTTTAAGGAATTGAAGTGTGTTTCATTTAAAAAGCTCATTTCAGAGCATTTTTCTGTACTTTCTGAATTCGGGGCCATTTTTCCCGAATGTCGATCACAAAATCCGCTTTTCTGTCAAAAAAGAGCAAACTATTTCTTTTCGAGTACCTACGGTCCTGGAGTTTCAATTTATCGATAGGGGATCTTGAACTGCCTCAGTAAAAGGGTGATTCTGCTAAATTTTGTTGGATTGCAAAAATATCGCCGTTTAAAATTTAAGCCCAAACATAGAAAACACCCTGTATCTCTGTACCTGTTGATGGAAAAGAAAATTTGTCATAGATTTAGACTTACCTCACCTCGACGTCCTCTACCTGGCATTTAACTACGTCGCATTAGTCTAGAATCAGCCTGTATATTTTAAACAAAAATAAAATAAGCAAGAATTTGGGATCATTTATTTGGGCTCTTGCAATCGTAAAACATGCACGTTGTCGTATTTAACATTCCAGAAACTTGACAAATAACCTGTCCACGAATAAGGGAGTTATATTCGCCCTTATTTTTGTTCAAGACATGTCATCTGCGATGATAAAATTCTCAAAACTCAGTGCTCTTATCACTTTTCTACTTTCCAAAATCTTATTATTCGTTGAAACTTAATGGCATATTGAATGAATATTACCTATTGATGTGACAAGGAATAATTATTATTATTGCCGCTGTAAAATTAGACCAGAGGAACTTCAATGAATGCATAACTGCATACAATAAAATAATTAAAGCGGAAGGTTTTCCTTTTATGCTACTTCTCTGGCGTAAGAAGAAAGTTCGATTTGAAGGGAAAAGAAAAGTCTTATCCAACTTTAAACATCTCCTTTAGACAGCCACCCCTCTTGACGAAGAAGCCAATTAATATTCGTGTTTTAGACACTTCAAGGAATAAATTATTGGCGCAGCTTTAATAATGTTATAGTCACTGAATAAATTTTACTTTTAAATGCCTCATTTTCTAGCAGATCGACTTCGGCGACGATAACCGAACTAAATACCCCAATCCCTTTTCCATATGATATTATGTAAGTATCTGATTCGGCAACAATGTCCGGTGAAGATTTAAAATGCGAAATGCGCTCGATTTAACAGATCAAAACCGCACATTTTCTTATTTATTTCAGCGTTTATGAACGCATCCCTAGTCGATTTTTCATTGCTTCCTACGTTTATTATAGCCAGAGGATTACGTCCTTTGAATATTTATTCCACTTTCATCGATCATTTTTATCTTGTTCGATTTCAGGTCATCTTTCTCATTTCGGATTCGTTTAGATGTGGCTGAATTTTATAATTTATATCCTCATAATCCCTTTCTTGCGTTACAACATTTTTCATTCTAATGTTTTATTCGCTACGTCTGAATATTCGAAATTCAGTATCAAACTGAAGTAAAAGAAATTCATCCATTTTAAATTTGGAAACGCAATAGATACTTTATTTTGAGGGACAATTCGAAAAAAAAATCTTCGAAGTATTACAATAATGTATCACGCGGCTTTATTATCTCACAACTAATAATTAAAATTAGATACAAATTAGAGATCTATTTTACTTTATAATCGCCTTGAATTTATCACTTATTCTCGCTTGTAACACCGCTGCTATTCTAATGTAGACTGACCTAGCCATAACTTTATTTATATGCCAGGTGGTTCCGTCTAGAGAAACAACTTCAAACCTCTCGAGAAGAGTCACCTTTCCTACGAGAATTAACCCGATTCTCCTTCTCTAGTTTCGAAATCACGCTTCCGGCTCTCTCCGCTGCTCGAATGTTCGTGTTAACGGTTCCTGAACTTCCGTTCGGCCTTCCGTTCGGGATCCTGAAGTCTGCTCGAGAGTCCAGAAGTCTCCAGAACGCGTCCACTAACCATCTATGGAAAACCGACCCACATTACCTGAAGACTGCTGTCCCCGTGTAGTTGCCACCATGTTGCCACACCTCACGTTTTCTCCCGATAGCAATATTGTAACGTTCTGACTTCTACTGTTCCACAAATTAAAAGACTTACAAAATTGTTTATTCTTTATTTCAATTCTGTCACAACACAAATTCACAAATATAACAAATTTACGTTACCTTCCAAATAATCAGCTCTTCTTCTTTACACTACTAAACACAACTATAGTCTCATTTACCTATATTTTACTTCACTTCTACAGACTATTTCCAATATCCACTTATCTGTCACAATCACTTCACTCTGTTCTCTACTCTAACTCTCTTCCTTATTATTTACTCTGTGGCACTCAAATCTAAACTGAATGGCTGCTGTCATGGCGCTCTTACATACACGCCGGCTGTGGATTCTCGACATTTCTGGACGTTTCACTGATGGCTTCAGATGCAGGCAGAATGATCTGTCACGTCACCCGTCACACCCACGCGCTTTCGAACATGCGCGGCATTACTCTGGCATATTATAATTGTAACATTTTCTATGCATGCCGATTTTATAGCTAAATATCTGAAATTCTGAAATAATACGACGATTAAACCAGGGAAGAAATTTTTTATCGTGGACGGGGAAAAGACTTTGGAATAAACCTATATAAAGCACCATACACCTTATTGTAATAGATCTTGAGAGCAGACCCAAGGCCTTAGATGGAAATAACCGATTCCCATGAAATCTTCGAAATGAACTGATAAAACCCAGGAATATTGCCTTTCCTGAAATCATAAAAAAGCTGGTCTCGATTTTCCGTAAATTCGGTTTCAAGAGTTTGGGCTTTATAACGTTAATGAACGTAAAGGGATGGATGATGTCGATCCTCAGCTACATCACACTCCAGAGATCTAACGACGGTGCAAAGTTTGGTACTCAAAACAACACCGACCACCCTGACATAGGAGTTCAGAACAAAATTGCATTGATTTAGGTCCAGCAGCAAAAGTAATAAAGATCGACAATGCGACGTCTACTGGGTGCACCCGCTGAGGAGCAAAATTTACCCTGGAAAATTAAAACCACTTACTCATTCAATAAACAGTTCTCAGTCCAAGGCAATCTGCAAAAGCAGTCACATCCTATAACAACTTGTCCATATCCGCACTCCAATCACGTCGACATCGGGTATACTGCCAAAGAGGCTGCACACATCCACCAGACAGAGTTTCTGAGCCGTCAAATCACATCTAATTCGCAGCAAGACACCACCACCACGGCTTCTTCCGGTGGCTAATGTAGAACGATCAGCGTGGAAGACTTTGCAGTCTGCTGTTAAAAGCTGCTAATCGTCAACAGAAGTATTAAGCCAGGTTTCTGATACGGTCAATAAAGTTACGTGATTGCAAAAAGATGCAAAATTATAGAATTCGGCAACTTTCATGTTCAAATCACGCAAGTACATTTGGGTAGAGTAAGCTGATAACCTCCATTACTTGCTCTGATCTTGAACTCCCAACGTCACAGTAGTCGCGCAATTATTACTAATTAGAACCTAATAAGCCCCTCCTGAGTGACTCTAATTTCGGCTGATATACACTGCATGTAGACAATCCCAAGCGGCATGAGAGTTATCCAGACATGAGTGTCTGTACACCACAGCAGTTGACACATTTTAGCTGAGTGAATTTACATTCCTTCACAGGATGGTCCTAAGCGCACCGAAGACAAACTACCTTATTCTTGCACTTGCTCGCGAAATGGTGATAAGCATTACAATTAAAACATCTCAAACATCCAAGGCGTCATAACTGAACATCTGTACCCTACAAAAACGCGACTGCTCTTGAGAGAATCTCAAAGCGTACGTAAAATAGAGTGGAAAACCGTTTTTTTTTTTTGTTTTTTTTTTGTAGGCTCGATCGATATGACCTTCATCTCTGATTCTCCATATATCTCTGTGTTTTGAGTCATGTTTTGTAGTCAAACCTACCAATGTCAAACGAAAAGGGTTTTAGCAGCGGATTTTACATCGTAGGCCTCTGGCAAATTGGTGACAGCCAATTATCGGTTAAGCTTCTTGCACTGATGAGCTAACTGACACCTCGTTCACAGATACTTCTAGCAACCGCCACCTTCAAGCCCGAAGCTATGGGATCGATTGCCTTGAGAAGATCTGATTTAGGTTCTGCATTACTTTTGTTGGGATTCTTTGGCTTAATAACAACTGAGTGTCACCAACCAGCCGCTTGACTTGACCACCCGTTGCAGCAGGAGAGGCAAAAATTATGACGCGTATACACTTTCCAACAGCAAAGGAAATACATAGCACAATCGCAATTTTATTTTAATTTAGGTTAGGGTACATTTGCCCTGCCCGTCTATTTTTGAACTGCGCACGCACCATGCAACCCGTAACGCGGTGACCGAGCTAGCTGAGCTCTGGCTGATTCAGAGCAGCAGCAGGCAGAGCGAGTCTGGACACACGCGTCGCAATACCATGGTGCGTTATTAAATAATATAATATTCTGTTAAAATTAATATTTTCGAATATAATCGTAAAGAAAATAGCGTCTTCATCTCGTGGAGAATGACTATTATTCACATGTACGTTCCAACACTCGCCTTTTCACCCTCGTGAATAATACCCATTCTCAACTCTTTGAAGAATATACCATTATATTATGAAGTTAATGTGTTACATCCAGAAGAGTATACTCAAAATAATATAATCTGCGTCCATATTATGTGTAAAATCTGGATAAGTTTTCTATAAGATGTCACATATCGTTATATAAAGATAAAGGCAGTAACTAAAGAGCTTTCTATATTACATAAAAAAGTTTATCTAAATTATCTTTTAAAAAAAAACTGGATAAATAAGAAATGATCTCATAAAGGACTCATAAAGGATGAAGGACTAAGCATGACAACCTCAGAGATTCTTTCTGATTGGATACGAAGTATATTTTAAAGCGTAAAAATAAGTACCTACTTTGCTCTGGAGCTGATATTGCTAGTGAAATATTATGCAAGCCGCAGACTGGAAATTTTAACTCATGCAAAAATAATAAAAACTGACAAGATATGTTTACAGTCACATGTAGCATTCATAAATGCGCTTCAGGTGTCTTAGACAGTTAACATGACCTGAGAGGTTTGTTGTTCTCGGCAGTTTATAAAATGAACTGAGGTTCTCGATTAATGAAGGTTCGGGGATATCAATTTAGAATCTTACTGACGTCAGCTGCCATTGTATATACAGAGCGCCAGCTCCGCGCATGAGTCAGTTTAGTTTGGAAAGCTATTAGAGGAAGATCATTTCAAGAGTGCAAAAAGGAAGAAATAAGATCAGAAGTAAAGCTAGCGAACAGTTGAATCAATCGCTTCATGAATATTTATTTAATTCTAGTATATAGTTTGATTTAGAGCTTTGATTTATATTACATAGCTGCTGACACGTAAAAATCCCATCACGGGGGAACAATACTTAAAGAGATTCATGTGTAAGCCATGAAGGGTTTATATATGGACTAATATAAATAAATCCGGACGTTCAGACTGGGATAGCTACCTTTCAAATAAGTATTTTCATCGCCCGACAGAGCTTCGATTTGGAGCTTTTTAAACTGTTCGGAACGCATGGTATAACCGATCGTGGCAGCTTATATCCCCCACCTGATATCGGGACATAATCCCACTTCTGAAATATCTGAAATAATAACCGTTCGAGTTTCCGACGGCGGGAGTAGCCGCGGGTCTATCGCACTCCCCAGCCCTCTATTTGATTCTATTCTGCCCCTTGTTGTACAACATTCGCTTATTAGGAAGAGAAAACTCCGCTCATGCGGTAATTCCAGACCCGAGGTGACAGGCTATACATCATCTCTGTTTGCGGGACTTTACTATACGTTCTACCGGCGCGATGTTGCATGTATTTCTCTTAACACGAAGAGAATATAATATGTGGCTTAAAAAAATTTAATTTTATAAAAAAAATTAAATTTTTTGTCTAAGCTAACTAGAATCTCATTTTCTTGGAGTAGATGAAAAGGAAGATAATTAATGATGGATGATAAATAAAACATTAAATGTTTTAAAAAAATCTAAAAAAAGTAGCATCTTCAGACGTATGTAAATAAAATTATTGATAATTTAGCAACAGCAATGGTAAAGAGAGATCATAAAACAAGTAACTAGATTTAAATGAATTTAAACAGAACTAACTAGATCATAATATAATTTCTTCGGATCTTCTTAGTTGTTGATATAAAGAAGAAAATCAAGCAGTGGAGAACGATACGACGATATGTGTCTAGCTGTTCATTTATTACTGTGTATTGTTGATTATGTAAATGTCTGTGAATCTCTAGAGATTCGAGAAAATTTAATTTAAAATAATGATCGCAATGATGAAGTAATCAATTTAGTTGTTTGCTGTTAGAATGTGATTGTTTTCTACTAAGCGTTTTGCAAATTTTGATCTTTCTGGATGTTTGAGTCTGTGAAAGTTCAGGTGTTCGTTGTAGCTAATTTCTAGATTTCTACAAGTTTGTTCTATAATATAAACTGAATTACAATGAGAACAGTTTAATCGACAAATTTCCAGGTTTTTGTAATCACGGTAACGTTTCCTTTGCATTCAGCAATATAGAACCATTGCTCATAAAATATTTAATTTTTTTTTAATTAGTGTTTTATTTATCATCTGTCAGTATGCATGCAGAGATTCTACAAAGTAAGGGTTGAAAACGTATAAGCCATAAACAAGTGGAGGAATGGAAACTTCATGTGATAGCCTCATACAAATTTCAATGATAATATGTAACTTATTGCTCTATAATTTGAACACTGCATTGCTTCCAGACATACTGAATTATCTACGAACTCCTCGACTCATCATAGCAGATCCTCGTTATGGCTTAATATTGGATAACGAACACGTTTTGCAATGTAGATTTATCCAAGCAATGCAATTCCCATCACATAAGGGTACCATATCACATATAGCTGCAGCTCGGTTCTTAGTCCTTTATTATTAACATTGTTAATTGAAAATTATTATCTTGATTGTTCTCTTGAAGGGTATTATTAGAAGCTTCCACTCTCGCTATTTTAATTATTATTATTTCGGAGTCAGAGATAAGACGCAGTCATTTTGTAACTTTTTAGGGGGGGGGGGGTACACATGTATAATTTTGTAACAGAAAAAATACAAAGCAGCCTTTGGTGCAAATTCGTCTGCCTCATGCAAAACTTGGGTAACAGTTGCCGAATTCTCTAATTTGAACCAGGAATCATATTCTTGCGTTAATATAAAAGTAGATTTAGAGCGCTCTTATTAGTCTGTTCAGTTAAGTTAATGACCGCATTAAAAGGGTTTTATTGAAATTTCATTATCTCATAAAATATATTTCATCAGAGTCACGATTTAATAACTTAGCTATCAAAAAGCTCCACCGACAACCATAATTTGGATAACTCATCTTAAAAAAAAATCAATGAGAAAATTTTATTCATAATCACAGATTATTGTCATTAAGGCGACATCTGGCAATGTTGTATAAAGACACACCTGATGTAGATGCTGGTTACATCGAAATGTGGGCAAAACTTTGCTTCGCAGCGGAAGTTTATTAACAGTAAATCCTTGTTAAAGATGAAATTTTAATGTTTTCGAGCGCGAGAACATGAGTTTTATCACCGACGCGTATGCCACTCCGAAAGGGAGGCATGGAATAGGAGCGACGAGCGGCATATTCATGCAAGAAGTTACACGTTTCTTGTCGGATAAACCAAATTTAAAGTGTCTTCTTCTTTTTGTCACGAGAATAAATTTCAAGATTTATAAAAACCACTAACACTAACACTGAAAATAATAGCGCTTGTGCTGCTCGGGTGGAAAAGTGGATGTTTTCCGCTCTAAAACGAAAACTTTATTTACTTGCAGTCGAGTTTTATATAATTTTTCTCTGCAAAAGTCGGAAAAGCGTGCGAATTTTTTAACTGCATACCTACTTTTTCTATATATTATACCTAGGTATATAAACCGAGATTTTACTCATCTATTCCGCTCATAACAATAAATGTAAAGTCAGTGAAAATTTAATAAAACTTCCTCAACAATAGCATCTAGCACTAGCACTAGCACTTATTTTTCCTGTAAAATCATATACATACCTACATAAAATATTTATCGCTGTCAGATTTTCAGATTTCTTATTGGCTGGGATTACGAGTTGGAATGTAGACACTTTCATTAAGGACCTAAATAAATTTATAAAAAAATAAACAAAAACAGAACATTTTTTATTTATGCTGAATATTTTAAGAGCGCCTACGGCGCTTGGGAAATCTCTGGCGTGGAGTTTCCAATACGATGCAATAGCTTCCGATCATCAACAGTTTTGGTCATTTTTAATGCAAAAAAGCGCGGCAATAGACTTCCTGGAGAGATGGTCACGGTACTGAATTTAATAAGCCTCAATCAGGGATAACTTTAGATATTCTACGCCCTACTATTAAAAATAATGCGCCCCTCTTTATGAGAAAACACACAAGATAGATAGCTGGAGTTAGGCTATTAAGTTAGTAAGTTAGGAAAAGTTTTTCTATGGTTTTTATTACACCCTGTAGGTTTTTTGGGCCGCTGTACGTGAATTTGAACATGCAAAAATTTGTTTTTTTTGGAACTTTTTGCCAAAATTTTTGTACTTTTTTGATACATTCAAAACGTTGGTTGGGGTTTTTGGCAAGAGTTTTTACAAACTTAAATTGCTCTTAGTTGTAAGGTGCTGAAGTCGTATCACAATTACTCATTGCGTGAAGAAACATGCTTTCTTTCTTTGATAGTTCTGCTTTGCAGAGGGTACGCACAGGAGAGTGTGTGGCTTAACGCACGTTTGTTTTTGTTTACCTTCTGCAATTTGATTATGTCTCGGCAATTCGATTTCGAGACGGATCTAGTGACATGACAGGAATGGCACATTACCAGGCCAGTGTAAGAGTGTAACTGACAGCTCTACTAAATACCAGAATGATTCCGCATTCTGCGAATGTTCGAGAATGCGTTCAGGCTAGACACGTCATTGCAGCTCCTAGATAACTTCGATGACACCTCAGGTAACTATATAAGAACCACCGTAGCTGGAGACTGAGTTAGTTGTATTTTGGATGTGAATGAGAGCTGAAGTATCACAGAGTAAGGAAGACATAGAGTAGCCAATTGTAGCCAGTGGTAGTGTTTGGTTAGAAGTGATTGTGAATACTGAAGTAGAAAATAAAGTGACGTATAGACAAGCGAGTGAATGAGTATAGTTTATAGTTGTGTAATATATCTGTATGAAAATAAATAAGAGAAACAGCTGATTATTTAGATTTGGAAGTTATTGTTGTGAGTTACAGTCGTGGTAGAGATTAAATAATTTTTTAAAACTTTAATTTGGTATTGATAAAGTGTGAAACCCGTAACAACACGTTTTCTCGTTCCCAAAGACCCGTGAGGTTGATCAACAGGTCGACGTCTTCTCTAACAAGCGCAAACCAAGCGAGAAAATGGTAAATTTCACGAATTGGAATATGTTTTTTGGCGCGCTCAAGCGGCGGAACTGTTATTAGTCTTAAAAAAAGTTTTTTATGAGAAATGTGTGAAACTTTGTTTCCCTTAATTTATTAAATAGAGGACTTTTCTAAAAAAACGCCTCCTTCTGGAAGCAGAAATTTCAGAAAGTTCCAAAATTCCAAAATTTGGGCGAAAAGTGCCAAAAAAATCAAAGTTCCGGACAAAATTTTTATCTGCAAACTTCACATTCATATTCAGTGACTCAAAAAACATAAAGGGTGAAAGGCATTCAGTGATTATTTTAAATCTGTTTACCTTCAAGGCAAAATAGTGCTTCCATCGTTTTCAGTGAGTCAAGTGGTAAGATCTTCTAGGAGACTATAAACCAGGACGACATCAGGCTCTGGTCGGATTCCATCTTTCCTGGTCCGTGATTGTGCACCAGCTTTGGCTGCTCCATTGGTACATATAATGTAATCTCTCACTTTGGTCGGCAAATTTTCTAATCTTACGGAAGACGGAAGAAGTCGAAGGTATGTCCCGCCTTACAGAATGGAGATCCCTCTGTCATTGGCAACTATAGACCAGTAGCTGTTTTGCCAAATTTTTTCGCAGAGAATCTCGAAATGATTCTGTGTGATTACTTGCATTCTTCAATTAAAGATCCGTTGACAGATAAGCAACATGGCTTCATGTCTAAACTTTCAAAAATTTCTAACTTACCTTTACTGATTATTTTGCGACTTCAATAAACCAACAGAAACAGGTGGATTTTGTCTAAATAGATTTTTCAAAAGCTTTTGACAAACTGGACCATTCAATTCTCATTGGTAAGCTTTCTTAATTTGATTTAAGTGATCAGCTCATTTCTTTCTTCAGATCTTATCTGCAAGACAGAACTCGATATGTTTCTTGTGGTGAATTTGACTCAGACATTCCTCTTGTTATCTCGGGGGTTCCCCAAGGTTCTAATCTCGGACCACTGCTCTTTTTAATATTCATCAATGATGTCTTCATTGAATTCTTGATGTCCTCAGTGAATTGATTCTTCAATCATTTTGTTCTTAATTGCCCCCATCTAAGGCGGGGCTGTATAAACTAGTTCAGGGAACTAGACTGACGGAATGGGTGACAAAAGGGGGGAAGCACAATAAGCCCATGAGGCTGAAGTGCTTCCGGCGATCCCGATCAGACGGCCCTCAAAAGAAAGAAAAAAGGTGAGTCATTTGTAAGCCAAATGTCGGTCCGCCATGCCGATCCACATTAGTTCAAAAACTCACCAGCAGCCGACAACTATTTTTTGTGCTTCTCGAACCAAGAAGAACCAGCAGCGCCAGTGTCCTCGCAACAGCTGTAGAGAAGACTACTAGACTATTCACGTACGACAGCGCTCTCAGTGTGATTGTTTACCTGCGGAACTGCGTCAGGGAAAAAATAAAATGTTCATTCAAACAAATTCTTGTATCAAACTTTGTCATAAATGAAGGCCTTTATTTGCTCAGATCACAAATTGAAGGTGCATGGGATCGATAGAGTCAACACCTCGATCTAGGTTTAAGAAACAATATGGACAATACCTACTGAGTCATCTCCTCACTAGGGGTGACAGCCATACAATTTAGCGCAACGCACTGAAGTATGTATTTCCTTAAATTAACGCAAATTGAATAAAACAATTGAAAAGTTAATAAACTCCATGAAGCATTAACATTTCTCGTTTAAATATGCCCTGTACAAGAAATATCCAAAAGACCATTTTTCCAGCTACAAGCAAAATATATAATAATTTTCAAAGTAAGTAAGTATTCTATCGAATGAATTGAAAAATTGCCTTTTATTCTTTTGAATTAAATTTCATACATTCTTTTTGAAGTGGAAGTAAACATTTTTGCTTAAAATTGGTTCTACATAATATTTCTACATGAAAAGTCAAAGGAAACGGCGAAATTTTTATTATACACGATTTCTATGAAATTGTACCTTCACGACTCGTTGAATCGTTAAGCACAATCTCTGTAACAACGTTTCTTTGCATGAGCATAAAGACTCTAAATAATGCCCTGTGAGCTCCAAATATAATAAATTCAATTTTAGAATAACTGAAATGGAGCAACACGAAGCTGGTATATCTGAGCTAGGAACGGGATCTGAGGGTGAAATATGAATTAATTTATGCCCAGAGGGGATTCAGACAGAGTATAAGTAGAGTTAAATAGTTTATCTCGGCTCTGTGCTTTCCCGTAATCAAAACAACGTTGCCACGTTCATCTACCTAATCAATTATTTTAATACCTGGTAAGCAAAACGACCCGCTCGTTTTCAACGACGAGACAAAATGTTTATTTACATATCGAGGATAACTAATTCAATATCCCGCAGAACTCCGAAATTATGCTGATGAGACGAAGATGAAACAAAATGCCAAACGCGTAAGTACCCGAAATTCTTGCATGCGCGTCCGGGTTCTACACAATCAGCAAACTGAGCAAAAATTATTAAATGCAATGACAGCAATAATTATAATTTAGTAGAGAACGAACATCGTTGCTTGATCTGCTTACTTCAGTATGAGCTTACATTTACTTACAAGGAGAGTGCCAGTTGTCACCTTGAACTTTGTCTTAGAGGGGCCCGAAACTTGCACTCAAATTATCAAAGACATCGTAAAGTTTGCGCAGCGAAAGCCATGGAAATGTCCAGTATGGGCCGCTCCTGTTTGGCGTGAGTTTGTGTTCTAGTTCTTGTATGATTTATGTAATGAAGTGTGTTAAGTGTTCGTCGCGGAAGCCGATTACCGTCAGACTAAACCACACCTTTTATTAAAGGTAACAACGCGTGACACATGGTCTCCCATCCAAGTATTGACTTGAACCAAGTTCCAAAAACTCTTCTATAGGTATGCCTCGTCTGAGACGTATTTGGAGGGTTGCCGCGTTTGGGGACAAAATCAATATTTTGGGTGGCTAGCCACTATGTCATGATGCTCCATTGACCACGCATGAACAAGTTCAGTATACGATTGTGAAATGCTATGTTCTACTTAAGTCACTCGGGCAACAGTATGTTCGGCCACCTTTTTTCCAAAAGAAATTTTACCTCTTTTAGTCATAATATTGATGTAAATGGTTAAACTGTTATTGGTGGTTTCTATTACGATATCTTCACCACAATGGATGCAATTTTTTAGCATTAATATTAATATGTGGCTCTATCTTGAAAGCTGGCAAACTTGCATTCTCCTCATTGTCATCTTAGCTGAAACGATCCATTCTTTGATTTGTTTCCAAATTTTTGTTTTTAACGACAACAAAACTTAAGGGACCTACCTACGTTAACATGGATAGATGTAGACACCTACTTGAAATAAAAAAGCCGTCTCTAGTAGCTTGTTTAAAATCCGTGCTCTATTGCAGAACTTAGTCAGACCAGCTACGAGTACAGCTTCAATTAAACTGCACAATTAGACATGTAATTATAGTGCAATCGGACCACAAGCCCTTATTTTCCATCGTAAATTCACCGTGTAGTGTGGTTATTACCAGTTTATTTAGCGTGATTACAGCTTCGTGCTAGCCTAGCGCACTACCAAGTCGCTATTTACATTATTCCGTTTGCATTTTTCCCTTTAACTTGAGCGGAATCTCTGCTTTATTCTGAATGAGTGGTGAAATTATACCCAAATAGAGACTCCGTTCTAGGAATTTATTATAATTATCGTGGATATGTACCTACCTCTAGTTATTCCCAGATAATTTTAACTTATACAGGTCATTGTAAAATAAAATGGTGCAAAATTAATGAGTGAAACAGCCAAAAAATTCTGCTGAAAAAAAAGACCTGTTAAAAAAAACTGTTAACATCTGTGCAAAAGATTAAGTAGGTACAATTTTTCCTAAAGACATCCTATTTAGACAAGTTGGTGCTTAACGAGTGTCACTAATTAAATTGTCAAAAAATTTGTCGAAAAAAATAATTGTTAAGTTGTGTCAAAAACCTAATTGTCAAAATAATGACATACGGTGGGAGCTTGAGTAAGGAGATTTGTTGCAGTCTGTCCATAATGTCGGTTTCAGCATCATAAGCGAGGGGCTGACCAGGCAAGCGGCATTCCTCGGAAGGGCAATTTTTCCTAAAGTAATTTGTTTCGATTTTTTTGAAGTCAGGATTTTGAAAACGGTTAGAGAAATATTTGTTTCTATTCTTCAGGCAAATAGAAACAAATACAGCCTTTTAACATTCATCTTCCAAGGAAAAGTGTTTCGAAGGAGAAGACCTGGAAGAAGCCCAATATCGTGGCTCAAAAACCTGAGGTCATGATTTTCAAAAACAACCACAGAACTGTTTAAGGGGGCAGTCAAAAATGTCATCATAACTAGAATGGTCGCCAATATTTGACACGAATACACACTCGAGAAGCACGTTAAGAAGAGAAATCCCAAATCCCTTCCTTCCCTTCCCTTCCTCCTTTTCCCTGCCCTCTCTTCTCCCGTCGTCCCATTACTCGACCAAGCAGGTAAATTCATGTAGGTACCCTGCATCCCTTATCGAAGAAATGTGTAAATGAAGAAATAGTACAAAGGAACTGTCAGTTTTCTAGGAGGAGGTTGACTCGGCATGGGAGGACGGTGGAGAGGAGGAAGGAGAAAAAATGAAAGAATGAAGGCTATAATATTTATCTGAAATTGCACTGTTTCGACGAATTCTCCATTTTCAATCAGAAATAAGAATTTTGCAATCTAAAAGGTCAATCTTCCAAAAATTATAATTTCGTTAGATTGGAATGAAGTAAAACCAACATAAGTAAAACGGCTGTTCTAAAAAGACAATAGCATCCATTATCGTAGAAAATGGTTTCACTAGACAGAGACTGAAGTCATTTAAGTGGTAGTCTTTGATACACCTTTAGATATGGTACCAGCGACGATATGGTAGAGAGATGCAAAACAAGTCGTTGCAAAATGAGGTCACCCATGATTTGCAACTGGAAACACATTCTGGAAACGGCCATAATAGAAATTAGAGTCAAGGGCAGATGTAGGAAACCAAAGACAGCTAGTGACGAATGAAAGCAAGACAAAGACCAGGACCATGATAGTCTTTGTCTTAGTCTTACACGTCTTGGTCCATTATCATAGGCCTAGTATTGGTCTTTCTCTTGTGCCTGCATCAATTAGACTCAATCCTGGTCTTCTCTTCTTGCTGCCAAGTCATGTTCTCGTTTGCAAGATCTTGTGTTCCTGTAAGTACCTCCACACTGATTAATACCAATAAAACTTTCATATTGCCAAAATTTCATCAGTTTAACTCTAGATCTTGGCTTGGTTTTTCAACTGCAGGTAGAGTTCTGAGTTTGTTTTTGCTGCAAGTGTTGCTCTTTGACTTTTTGAAACCAATGGTAGTTTGGATAGACCAATAAGACCATGATGATAGTTTTTGGGCTTGTATATGTGGTCTTGGTCTGGGTCTATTATCAATAGACCCAGGTATTGGTCTTGGGCCTGCATCAATTAGACTTGATCGTGGTCTTCATCTTGTCTGTCAAGATATGATCTCGTTAGCAAGATCTTGCGGTCTTGAATTTCCACACTACACTGATTAATACCAATAACACTTTTATTTTGTTAAAATTTATAAAGTCTCATCATTTTAACTCTTTATATTGGCTGGGTTACGTTACTGCAATTATTGGACCTGGTTTTTCTGCAAGACTGAGACCAAAATTTCAAGACCATAACCAATTCTGCTCATCTCTAAAGAAAGCAGAAATTTATGTTATAACAGTTGGTCAAACAACCCTAAAAACAATAAATTTTGATGATTCTACCAAGTTAGGGTTGTTTTTAAACATAAAAGAAGAACAGATTACTTACAGCTTTGAATTCATAATGGGCATGGTAATAGAAATCATATCTGAATTAACTATAGGAAGGGTAACGAAATTGTACTCATGTACAGAGATGTATCAGAAAATTTAATTTTCGTTAATCAAAAGTAGAGGAAATTGAAATAATGAATTTTCCAGAAATCCTGTCTCACCCGGCAACATTACCTTCATATTTCCGGTATTAGCGCCCGCTCAGGTGTGATAAGAGCTTGGCCAGACATTGCAAGCCCTATTTAGTATCCTGTAACATCCTGCAGGATTAGAGCAATAAGGCACTACGTAAACACATATGCTAGAGGTAGATAACAACTGTTATAGTATATATATCTATAACAACCCCATATTTATGGACCTATAAAATACAATACATAGAGATGCGATAACAGAATGTCAATAAATTAGCAATAAATAATATGATCACAAACCATAATAAATTTATTATGGTGGGATCGAAAATTATTGAGATTAATGATGACCAACAACTAATGACATCTTTATGATGCTATAATTGAATTGATTTGCATGGTGGTTATGTGTAAGTACTCACGTAATTGCTTGTGAATTAAGTTCTATTAATATTTATTATGTTTTTTTCGTAATAAAGATAAACATTCGTAATATCTCACCAACACCACCAGCTCGTTATTTTTTTGTTATATTATGCTAAAGAGATCCATCATTATTTCAGAAAATTTCAGGTTTTTCGTACCACATCCAAGGCTCCATCACGTTATGTAAAAGCGTGAAGGGATTTGAAATTTGTCACCTAGGAATGAAAGGGCCGAAAGCCATGAATGAATTCCAGGAGAGTGTCTGAAATTGATAAATAATCGCACATAATGGGAGTTGGAGGAGTGCATTTGTCAAAGTGACAGATGAAGTGACCAGCCAACGGTCAACCAGAAGACTTTACGTCTTTTACTTGCGCCTCAGGAAAAATACACGATTTGTCCCGTTATCAATCATAAAGCTTTGCTACTTCGCTTATAACAACTCGAGGTAGCAAAAATCATTAAATCTTAATATTTAGGTAACCTTTAGTTTTTCGAATAGTCGTCTTAAAAACGAAAAATCTGCATCACTTTAAAACATTACGAAGCTGTCCAGGAAGACTCGCGAATCGCTAGGAATTTCTAAAAAAATTTCCTCAGTTTATGGTGAAATTATATTTGGCAAGTGTGTTTTATCTTTCACCCAGTAATGAAGGTTCCGACAGCCTTGATCAGTGATTCCCAAACTTAACCTCTTTTTTACTTAATATCCATGGGAGATAAGAGAACGCTTATTGTAAAAGTTCCCAATTTCTCAAATATGTGCTCCACATTTTTTAAAGTTCCAGACCATTTCTCTCTCATTTTTTCTTGAATGGCACAGAGGAGGAACTCAACAACCTTGAATATGATGTTGCGAATGGTACCAAATACTTTTGCATGTGGACGTTCTTGCATTCTTTGGTCCAAAACTGATCTGAGCTCTTTAAGGAGATGTTTCTATCCCCGACACGGCAATACTATTTGTTGGTTTCCTTCATGTCGGCGGTTGGTCTTTTGTTTTGCCATAGAAAATGTATGCAGTCACTATTTCCTCAAAATTCTTCCTGTCTGCTGTCTGCTCCCGTTTTTTTTTTTTTTTTTGACAGAAATCGCATGGGATGGTAAAATAATCGAGCATCCCAATTTCCTTTTCTATACTCACAAGGCTCTATTATCGGTGTCAGGATCCTGGTCCTTCCGATAGTGCTGCTTTCTGTCCATTGCGTAACTACTAATGGAAGCGAGGGTCTTCGCCAAGCTAATAGTTTCTTCATGCATGTCCGATCTGATGATTCTCTAGTGTACCATATCTATGCCGATTGCTGATGTTACCCCTAACCCCTAGGAACGTTTGTTTTGTTTATCCTTATCCTCATCACTTTCTGCACTTCCTTCCTGCCACGTAGGTGCCGCATAAAGCAGTATCCCTCACCAAACTGACCTATCAGCACCCGCTTATCGGATTTAATTTCCTCCACTCCCAGCATCATTCCATTTAGAACCAATCATGTCTTTCTAGACTTATTTATAGGCGTCCTGAAATGATCCCCGGGTATCAATTTCTGGGCAAAAACGACCTCCAGGCATTTAACTGTTTCCCTTGTCTCTATTTTCTTTCCAGGAGTTGTGAAATACCACAGCTTCGATATTCTCTGGGGTTAGCTGCAGCCTACTTTTCTCCACCCACTTAGATAGGTACCCTTCTGACTGACGCGTTATTTCCTCTCATTTACAACGTCTTAGATGTTATTGCATGGAAACGTCTGCATGTGCTATTATATTACGACTCCGGATACCGTTTGGAGCCTAAGCATCCCAGAAGACATAATGTTCAACAGAATGGGTCCCAATATGGGGCCTTGTGGAACACCCGAACATATGCATTCTTTTTTCTTGGTTCTAAGATAAGCCGGTTGTTGAAGTATTTATTGAGCATCCTCTCAAGATATAGCGATAGCGGTATCTTTGCCACCGCTCTCTATAATACAGACCATGAGGCTCCATTAAACGCGCTTTGATATTTAACGCTATTAATGCCAAAATTCCCGTAATTCCTCGATCATCTCTGATAGAAAGTCTAGATACTTCATATAGCAGCCTACCAAATAGTTCATAGCTTCATTCGCTTGATCTGCTGCTTCTTTTGTTTATTGTATAGATGTTCTGAATTTCTCTTGGAAATAATTACAGATCTGTTGTTTTAAATTTTGCAAAGTTAATGTCTTCAAATCATATTTAAGAATTTATGACCTTAATACTTAGTCAAATCTTCCATGAGTTCTTAAAATCAACAACAATACGAAACTGGACTGAGAGGGAAGTCTTGCAGCACTGGCAAAACTTACCAAGATTGCACCATTCGAAGGCTTTTATAAAGGGTACTTCGAAAAAAAGGACTAACGAACTATTGGAGCTTAACAGGAAACAACTCTGAAAGCCTTAATAGCGCTCAGTGCCCAGCACTCATAGCGATCAGCGCTCAATGCCGCCTGTGCTTGGAGGATGACGAAGCAACAAAACACATCCTATATGTGTGTCCCGCTTTGGAAATGACCAGATTACCCTTCGGGAGAGGTTTTCTCACACCGGAGTACCTGGATACATTGTAACGGGATTTTCTGTTAGGTAGAGGTGATTTCCCAGGGATGGATGTCTGCCCCTTTGTACCCGCGACAAGTCAATTAAAAATTACAAATCTTTATTTACAAGTATTCTATTTACACGTATCTATATTTGTCTTGCTAATACTGATAACCACTGTATCCTATGGGCCGGCTCTCGTCCTCCACAATCGATCCGATTGGCCGTAGATAGCCGCGTCGAGGCGTGTGTTAAGCCTATTGGTTGTGATGTGCCTCCGCCCTCAATCAATTCACGGCCGACTTTACACCAGTGATCTGCTCGCCGTCGCACCGTGCGTGTCGATCATCGCAGTCTCCGGAATACGCGCCGGGAAGATATCCGGGAGGGTATTCTCCGACGGCGGGGCTACCTGAAACAAAGTCCGTTCCCGATGCCTCAATATGACCTCGGGACGGCTGTTACTGAATCCGGCCCTCAATACAGGCCGGATAGGGACTGAAGGGATCAGCCGGTACTTCAGTGCAGCGCCGACTGATTCCCTATACTGAATCGGTTGCCGTCCAGAGCTCACTCCACTCTGGTCGGTCTGCCGATGCCCGGTTACAGTTAGGTTCGACTCATTTCATCGACCTACTGTAGCCGGCTATGTATATGGGACAGGGTGCACTCAATGCATGCCCCCGGTGATCTCCGAGCTCAATTCACAGGGAGAGAGAGTTGTTCTCGAGTCAGTACCTCGGATCCTCTGGTCAGCTCTTCATTTGGCTCTCTTTATATAGCCGGTGCTGGCGGAGATAACCTGCTAATCACTGTCGCAAAAACCGTATAACTCCTGATAAACCCCTCGAATAATGAAATAAATAATAATTACCAACGAAAGCCTTGGATTTCGTTACAACATTAAAAATAGTCAAGATGGTCAGCTTCCTCAAAGAGGCTAACCTGATGGAGTTAATGTAGCATGTCTAGATGTGAGCCACAATACATCTTTGGTCGCAGTGGAGGTGTCATAGTGGCCCGATAAATATAATCTAATCTAACCTTGAAATCAGTTAATTTCTCCTGTAAACTTTTTAGCAGCCATATTTCCCATGGGATCAGGTCATTAAACAACTCAGTCAGAAGAAGCAGAATTTTTTTTTTTTAATTCTAACTATCCCCCGGGCCTAAGATATTAACTTCGGCTTCATACCGTCCCATCTCCACAATATATCCAGCTTAGCATCATATGTATACAATGCGCAATGAAGTCCTGTCTGCGTAGAAATGAGTCATTAAAAATTATTTTGTTGCTAAATCTCAACAGTAGTAGGTACAATAGTTTTATCTATTTCTGTTTTAGGTATATTACAATTTTGATCATCAGTTTTCCAGAAAATAATGAAATAATGTCCATTAGCATTAAGTTGTAAACACAAAATCTCCAATCAAGAGCTACTCCACAGCCCGATTGCGTTCTTGAGCCTGCAAGTGATCCAGGGTTCGGAGTCACTTCAAAGGTCGGGATGATAATTTAATTACAGGAGATCTGACAGGCGTGTCGTCTCTCCATCTTGTAATAGCGACCCCGGTGGAAGCTGTGCTGTGATCCCTCCTGACACACGCAGCAGACAGCGGGCCTTGACATAGCCACAGCGTAGGCATAGCCTATTTGACGAGGGGTCGCATCGCGCGGCCAACAGGTCATTTTCATTTCCAGTTTCCACCAACGGCAGCGCTCTTATCAGGACAATGCAGGACGGTTTGTTTTTAACTTTTAGTTTTAGGTCAAAATTATGCTTGATAAGGGTGTCAGTGATCATGTCATCCAGGTGACACCGTCCATTAGACCGAATAATGGAAACAATTTGGTCAATTTTGGTTTATTAATTTTTAAAGGGAAGGTAAAATAATTGTTTCAACATCTATTATAATTTATGACCCACGATTGAATGCACCAATTTAATTTTCCAAGAAATATTGCTGCATCCCATTTTTCCTTATTGCTGCATCCCTATTTTGAATTTCAATAAAAACTGAAAATCGCAATTCTGCATTTTCATCAGTGACCTGACCGGCCGCAGTAAATACACACTTGTATTACTATCCGCAACTATAATAATAGAAGTAAACTAATTATAACAAACTACAATAAAAGTGTGGTTTTTCTATTGTGCATTCTCTCTTTTATCGCTCTAAAACAAGTTGTAGTTCTGGGAGCTGAAACTGGGATAAATTCATTTACCTATAATAGAAACGGACGGAATGAAAATATACGAACTTTGTTCAGCTCTGAGTACAATTTAGGGAAGGTTTTCACAGTTTGCAGTACATAAAACTGCAAAGTTTCCGCGCTTACATTTTTTCCCCAAAAAAAATATCTCATGAAAACTCATCGAAAATCCAATTATATCGATAGGAAATAATATTAATATAAATTCTAGCAAAAAGAGAACAAATCACAAGCTTAAAGTTAACGTCTATCGTGGAATTACCTTCCTTGTTTTCAACGTTATGCTTCCGGAAGGATTTTGTTATCTCTTGAGAAGTTTTGGAATTGAAGTAACTAGTTGTAGCCTGAACTATGAAGTTTTATCCCTTTCAAAAGTATGTTATTTGTACCTTTAAAACATAAGTTAATTTTTTTATGTTGAACTTTTGGCCTAGATTAGGTAGTTTTCTTTTCTTTCTAGCTCGCATCGATTTCTTCTCGCTTATCCTTTACATTCTCTAAGAAATGCGAAGCGAAATGAAGTGATACCTTCATGCATTTCAAGTAGCTTATATAACATGTCTGTTGACATAAAGACAGCCAGAAAATGAACAAAGTGTGTTTTCCATTACAAATTTAGTTAGCCCAGAAAAATCTTTCTAATTTTCATATTTGTCATCTCACAAATTACTAATATTTCCTGTTGCCATCTCCTATTTTATTGCATTACTACTTATACGAATTTACAAGTTCAATAATAATCTCACTACTATTACTGCTTTTTAGTATTATTAGGAGACTAGGGGGTAACAGAAGGAAATGTCTCAATCAACTCTCAAATGTCCCCCAGAATCTGATTTTTCCATTTCTGGAATATTCCAGTCAAGAGCAGCTCCCAGACACTCTTGACAAATTAACTGTGAAAGTTATATCTCATACTTTCCCTCTCCATGGCCGAGAATTTCCCTATAAACGCCAAAAGGATATTAGGAGACTAGAAGTAACAGAAGGAATACGGAACTCGCGTTGCCGTAGGTGCAACCATCTGGCCAACCCAACTGCAGTAGACCGAGTTTACATGCTCCAACCTACGCCATCTCCCGGAGCTGCCATTGGCACTGCAGCACCGATCAATCATCTCCGATATCTTAATTCTTAACACTGTCCCCTTCTTAAGTCTGTACGTCCCGGAGAGACTATTCGTTGCGGACAAACTGTCGCGACAAGCGATCCAAATGAACTACTTTCATTTGGGGCTCCTCTGGATCCAATAGACGACATCATTTTTACTCTTAATGACCTCGCACATACAGTCCTTCCTAGTCTGTATTAAGTTTTGGAGAGCTTCCCTTTTTAAGTTGGAGGTTGTAGAGCCGTACCCGATCACCATACTGGAATCCTCCGGACTTGACATTTCTATCGTACCATCTCTTCATTCGATCACTCACGAGATTAAACTTCCCCCGAACTGACTCGTGAATGCTGGTTATTCGTCACCTGAAAGCCTCTGCGTAACCGCTGGTCTTTCTCGGTGAGTCATCCGTTGTCCAATTGTCAGGGACATTAACAGTGATGGACTTTAAGCTCAGGGTTTCTTGTTCTAACTGGATCTTCTTGCAGTGCTGGCAATCTTCCTTGCATAGCCTTCATGACAGAGTATGTGCCTTTCTATGGATCCTCCCAGGTTCATCAATTCTCTCTGCCAGGACGAGTTGTTCAGAATTACCCTTCACACGAACGGTCTCTTTCTCATGCCGTAGTGCATAGCATGATTTCGTCATTATTTTAAGGTAAGCGATGTATTCCTGATGTTTAGGATGACACCGTACTTCTGCATAATATCCCGATGAAGTATAAAATCATCTACGATGCCGCAACCAGTATCTTCTCTCTCAAGGTAAATCGTCTTAGCCCAATTACCAACTCAGCTTCTCCAAACACACGAATTGTCTCACCATCAGTCGCTGTCTTCAGGCTAGCAAGTGGGTGACTTACTGGTGTTTCAGAGCACGACGACTGACGATCGAACTTGTAGCACCGGCTTCAATCAGAAAGATGAATTTCCGGCCATCGAGCTCAGTATCTAAGAGCAGACTCTCCCTTGATTTCTACAGAAGTGACGCAGTATATGTCATGGGGCTTGAATGTGTGCCAACCAGCTGACGCCCCTTGGTCCAGGGACAGTCCGTGGATCGTACCAACGGCAGTCTCGGCATATGTGACCCGTTTATCCGAATCCAAAGCAACGAGGCCTGCGCAAGGTCTTCCTGTCGAAGTTGGCCTGACCAACTCCATTCTTTCATCCACTTATTGGACCTCCAGAGTTTCCAGTCTTCTAGAAAAACCGTTCTTTTGTTGACCCGTCTTATCAAAAAATACCTCCCGGACTCGATGTAAGCCACCTCGTCTGCGCGATGACTCGATGCAAAGTGCTTGAATCAGCTCCTAATCCTCTGTTTTATTATTCTCACTCAACAAAATCATCTGCCTGGTCTTTTGATCGCTCAGCCCATCAATGAAACTCCATCTCCCCATGTCTCTTCGATAGCATTCGGGTACCCCGAGTACGTCAGCGATGTCCACTTTGAATTTTTGCAAGGTCTCTCCGCTCCTCTGCGTCTTTGAGGCTAGCTGCGTCTGGAATACTTGTTTCATATAGCTGTCTCTAAAGCGCAGCTCGAGAGCCCTAACCAGCTTTTCAAAGTCCCCCTGGTAATGCTCCGGAATAGTCTGCAGAAGTTCCAGCAAGAGCCTGTTCAGAACTACAGCTGGGGCTTTCTCTTCTGGCGTCCGTGCATTGGTTTCCGCGGCAGACTCAAACTGACGTCGATAAGTATTCCAAGAGCCCAGTCCATCATAATCTGGAAGCTTCACGTGATGTCAACCACCTCTATGGGTGCTCGCTGCGCTCCCCGTGCTTCGTCGTTTACGTGTTTTCAGGTTCTGGATGCGATTATGCAGTCTCTATTTCGTCGATGACCACTTTCCTGATGCCGATAGAACCTTTTATGATTTCTTCTTTAGCATTCTGTATACTTCCCTTAAACTCTCGATTTCTCCACCAAAAAATGAATGGTCTCAGTTTAATTTTTCGTAGAATTGGTCTTCATCGTACTTCAATTCATTCAGAGTCTTTCTTTAACTCTTCTTGATCTTCTTCTTTTCCTTTACCTCGTTTAAATTCTTGGTCTTCCATAATTTTCTTTATTTCTTCTTGTTCTTTCAATATTTTCAATTCTTCTTATTCTTCTTTTACTTTTAACCGTTTCAGCTCTTGAACTTATAGGATTCTTCTGTGTTCATGTCTCTGTTGGTCCAAGATTATTTTCTTTTGTGCTTCCGTCATCTTAAGTGACTGTTGGATGGCTTCAGTCGTCAATTTTTTCCGCCTTGCTTCTAATTATTATTATGGACATAAACATTCAATACTTGATTTATCACTGCAAATTATTATCCCACTTCTGACACCAATGGTACGTTTTTCCCTTCTGTTGGTTCGTCGATAATTTGGAAAGCCAATTAACTGAACTAATTACCTTTTTTTATTGCCTAATTACCTTTAATAATTTACTATTTTAATTTTATTCGATTAATACTTTAATAATATTAAAAAAAATTAAAATATTATTAATACTAATACTCATTAGGTCTCGTCGCCTTGAATACATCAGCTTGATTCCTAGAATTGACTGATCAATGCATCAATGCCACCTTAAGATTGATAACGTTTTCTGAGCTATGCCTGCAGGTGTCTTATCCTTAATATATCAATAATAACCCGTATAATGATAGTTCTTGTAGTTACAAACAAACTTGATGGAAAATGCAAACATGTTCTCATGTTTATTAAAAAATGGGGGAATAATGTACACCAAGGGACCTCATATAGTCAGTTCAACGCAATAGAAAAAGAGTTTTGCTTGGACGATGTCTGAGTCGATTACTCGAACAGAAAGGAAAAGCATTCATTCCATTAATTTACATACTAAAGGGGTTTATATGTCCATGAACTCTCTTGCCAGCTCAGCAAGCTAAACAAGAATCTTTCGAGGAAATCGGTCGAGTGAACTCCTCAGACACCAAGGTGTGTTTATTTGCAATACCCTTGGGGAATCAGTTAGGTACGCAAGAGGGGGGGGGGTGTATCGTTCTTGTCGACTCAGCTCATCAGACAATAATGAAACCTATTCGCTATTATTGACTATAATAAATATCAAAGACCGTATATTTCGATGATAATCAGGGTTCGGTCTTAATCTGGCACTACTTAATTCTGGTAACTTTCTCAAGTCGGGAATTGGAATCAAATAGGAAATGTTACAATCACAGTTTCTTAGGAACAACAAATAAATCTCTGCAACAAACACGGATTCCTAAAGAAAAGAGCAAGTAGTGTAACTAACTGCTGAACTAGTTAAAGCAGAAGACACCCAGAGGAATTTCTAATTGCGGATAATAACAATAAATTTCAAGCAAGCATTGTAGAGGAATTAACTCAGGTGTAACTTAAACTCTGTTGTCGTATCGGTGCTGATGCTAGTGCTGGTACTGGTGCTGCTTACACCATAACGAGTGAAAGGAGTTGCGATCTAATCTATCCCTTTTCTCCGCAGCCTCGGATTCGCACTTTCCCGAGCCCTCCGAGATGACTGCCGCATGAGCGCTTTCGATGAATGAGCAATAAGCAGTCGAATTATCAAAGAGGAAAACTTCGCATCATCACCGAGTTAATAAGGATCCGTATATCTGAAGTGAATACAGATGTTACTATTTCATTTCAGTGGGTAACTATAAACTGATATCGCATTGTAATCAGGTATCCAACTCCGATAGAATGTTATAAGCTCACGTTCAAATTAGATCAGTTAATTTGTTCTGTTCCACTGGCTTTCAATGCAAAATGATACTCAATTCAATACAACTACTGATGTTTAAATCAAAATTATATATGTATGCATTCTCGATTAATATTATTCCGAACTAGGTATAGAGCCTGATCCTTTAACCACCCATTAAATTAAACACTCATCAGCTGTCCAGTGTCCACCCTAATTAATGCGCCAAAAATGTCTATAATCGATTTACAAAGCGATGAGAAAAAATGTCTCTCATTTCATAGCTGTAGATGAAGCCTTGATCCACCACCGTACACCATGCAGAGACCAAGGAACAGTCGAAATCGAAACGGTGAATTCCTTCTGGAGAATCTGCGCTGGCTGACAATAAAAATGTTTATATAGTATTGATAGGTTCCTGCACATTCAGAAATACCGAGCAGCGAGCTTTTCAGATCATTATGTGAAGCTCAGGACCACTGAAAACTTTCCTGGGTCAGGGCAAGGTATTGTAATCGAGGCTATTATTAAGAAGTTGGCCCAAATTAGTTTAAAAACGTATTCGGAAGCAGCACCAGGTTGCAGATTTGCCAAACCATTCATAACTCAGACAGAAACAGGTTGGCCAATATAATCAAACTGAATCGGAGGGAGCTTAACCCCACTAGTACTAGTTGGAAAGCTCGTTGGTCACAGCAGTCTGAACAGGCACTTCTAACTTATGAGAGGGGGGGGGGTGCATGAAGTCAACCCCAATATTTCTGGGACAGAGGTACTACAAGAGAAGAAGATGGTGAAAGACCTCGTCATGGAGAGACCTTGCAGGGCCCCTACTCACCATATAGTGGAGAGGGTCTGTCAAAAAAAAGGTTCCATCCGCCTTGGACTCGAGAATTTTTTTTGATTTTTTTTTCATAAAGTTTGACCCCCTCTTCATTTTGGTGGCATTTTCAAAAATTTAATCGACGCCCTGGCGGAGAAATGTGCATGCGAAGACATCGGCAATGGGTTTTTTGCACATAACTCGCTTAATTCAACTCTGAGCATAGTAAATATCCTGTCAAAACATGAAGAGCTATCGAAGGAATGTCCGAGATGTCGAAGGAAACACACTTCGAGTGTGTGGGTGTTGTATACAGGGGAGTAGCTTGCATAGTAACAATTTACAGATCATCTGGTAGTCGTGAGTATGACTTGTTTTTTAAAAGGCTTGAAACATTAATTACTCGCATAATAAATAAATATCAATTCATAGTTCTCTGTGGCGATCTGAACATTCACGGGGAGGACGCGGATGACAGACACACCAAGCAGTTGTTTGACGTATTCCAGTCATATGGACTTAGGAACCATGTTAGGGAACCAACCAGGTATACTAATGGGAAGGGATCACAGTTAGATTATATCGTAACTAACTTCCGGGAAGATTTACCATGTAAAGTAATGGAACTAGGCATCTCTGATCATCTGGCTCAGAGAATCTGGTGGAAGGTGCAGGATGGGAACGGTAGCAAAGGTGATAATAATGACAGTGAATTTGTATACAAAAGGATGATTACAGAGGGAGCAATATCAGAATTTAGATATTTATTCAATAAGACAGAGATAGATATTGATGATGGTAAATATTCACATGTCGACCATGTTTTCGGTAAATTTTGGTCTCATTTTATGTGGTGTTTTGAGGTGGCTTTTCCTAAAAGGTGTGTGAAAGTTGGTAAACATGATCGAGTGACTATTCGATATTCAGATGAACTAAAAAAATGTCATCATAACTTAAAATTCTTAAACTGGGTGAAAAAGATCCTAGGAGACCAATGGTTAGGTGATCTGTATCAGAGCTTTAGAGGGCAGTTTAATAAAAAACTTGACACATTTAGAAGTGATTATTATATGTCTGTGATAGACAATTCAGGTAATAAACCTAGAGCATTCTGGAAGATAGTTAATAATAAGCTTGGTAAGTCCAGACATAACATTCCCATCACTCTCAAAACTGAGTTGGGTAAAGTTGAGGATCACGTGGGTATAGCGAATGAGTTTGGCAGGTTCTTCGCGACAGTCGGGATTGCGTCGCGTTTTTCGGTCCCTGGTGCTTCATGCACAGTTGGCCGGCTACAGTCTGCCTCGATGTTCTTCCGTCCAGTCACTGCCGACGAGGTAGCGATTATAATAGCAAACTTGAAGAATGCTTCGGCGGGTATTGAGGAAGTACCTGTGACGCTTTTAAAGGCATGCTCCCGGGATATATCGGAATACATGGCAAAACTTATAAACATAGCTGTTGGGGTGGGTGAGTTTCCTGACGTGCTGAAATTAACTAAAACCATACCAGTATTTAAAAAAGGAGATCGACACTTGACTGAAAATTATAGACCTATCTCATTGGTTAGTCCATTCTCAAAAATAATAGAGAAGGCCGTTTATAACCGACTAATTGATTTTTTGCAGAAATTTAGCATCTTGACAGAAAGTCAACATGGATTTAGAACACTTTTGTCTACTGAAACAGCCACCAGGGGACTCACTCAGTACATCAGCGAGAAAATAGATGATGGTGAGTGTGTCGTGGGTGTGTTCTTTGATTTGTCTCGTGCCTTTGATACCCTTAATCCTAACTTTATAGCAGACAAACTGAACCGTATCGGCATTAGGGGCCGTATAAATGAGTTTTTGATCTCGTTTGTGTCGGGGCGGAGGATGGTCGTGGCTATGGGTGAGGCTGTATCCGATGAGTACGATGTGAGGATGGGAACTCCTCAGGGTAGTGTGTTGGGCCCGTTGCTCTTTCTGCTGTACGTGAATGATCTGCCGGATCATATTAACAAGGGAAGGATTTTTATGTATGCCGATGATACATCGATTGTCATCTCCCACAGAGATAGTGATTTGGCTGCCCTGGAGGTAAATGATGTACTGGTACAGTTTGGTAAGTGGTGTGAGGTTAATAACTTGGTTCTGAATCACTCTAAGACGAAATATGTGCAATTTACAGGTATTTATAGGGAACCGGTCAACTTTGATGTTGTGCTTGACGGCATAAAAATTGCGCAAGTAGGTGTAATCAAGTTTTTGGGGACAATTATTGACTCAAAACTTAATTGGGTTGACCACCTTAACGGTGTATGCGCAAGACTGAATTCTCTCTCTTATGCTATGCTGAAGTTAAAGAAAATATTTGACTGTAACCGTCTGATACAGTTATATTACGGATTAATTTATCCAGTCATATCTTATAACATCATTTGTTGGGGTCAGGCAGCTGACGTGAAAAGAGTGTTTGTCTGTCAGAAGCGTGTTCTTCGTGTAATGTTTGGGTTGACACAGATGGAAACATGCAGAAATGTTTTCAGTAGGCATAAAATCATGACAGTTGTTTCATTGTACGTTTATAAAATATTAATGTCCACGTATGATAACTTGCAGAGTTTTGTAAAACGAAATGAAGTTCATGGCTATTCGACTAGAGCAAATAACTTGATTCATATGCCCAAGATTAAACATCTAAATTATAAGAAGTCTCCGGTCTATGCTGGCTGCTCCCTTTACAACGCTCTTCCCGCAAATATTAGGAGCTTACGCAGAAATCAGTTTAAGATTACTATAAAGACTATACTGTCCTCGAATATCTTTTATACATTAGACGAATACCATGCCTATATAGAATTCGGTGAATTTTCTGGAGCTATAGCTTAGCGATGTGAGCACGGAGCCCTGCGGATGTCGTCTATAGTCTATAGATGTGTTAAGACGTGCAATACTTTTTTTTGTAATTTCGTAGTGTCAATTTACTGTTTTTGTTATTGTAAATACTGTACTCACTAACGACGAGCCATGTAAATATGTTGTGTGTTCTTTAAAATGGCGAATAAAGGAATAGAATAGAATAGAATAGAAGACGCGTAATTTGAACTTTGACTGGTCCAAATCGGTCAAACGGTTCTCGAGATATCGCATTTTCAATTTTAAGGTCCTTTCTTCAGGGTTCCGCCGCGGTGCGAATACAGCGCCGTCCGTGTTCGCGTGTTTTGCATGGAAAAAATCGACTTAGGGACTTAATTTTTTTTTCATTGACAGACAGCAGTGTATCAATGATGCCTGAAATTTTGAAGTCGCTATCTCGATTAGAGGGGGAGTGGGAGGGGAAATCATAATTAAAATTCAAATTGCTATAACTTTCGCTAATATTGGGGCCTCAGGCCCAACCAATGGGAGATGACACTTTGGAATGCCTACTTTAAAATGGTTTTTTTTTTCGATTCCGCCAATATTGGCAAGATGCCCGCAGAAAAACCGATTTCCCTCCCCCCTTTTTTTTTCTTAAAACTGTTTTTTTGCCATGAAAGAAGGGGGTGGGGGTAAAATTTTTTTCGTCATCAGGCGGGAATTTTTTTTATCTTTGATTTGAGCCCCAGTAGACCTCGATCGGACCATTATTAAGGTCACAGGGTCACCAAACGCGTTTGGTCCTAATCCGAATGGCAAGGATTAGGGTTATCTTATCTAGATACTGCTGTCTGGCGATGAAAAAAAAAATTAAGTCCCTAAGTCGATTTTTTCCATGCAAAACACGCGAACACGGACGGCGGTGTATTCGCACCGCGGCGGAACCCTGAAGAAAGGGCCTTAAAATTGAAAATGCGATATCTCGAGAACCGTTTGACCGATTTGGACCAGTCAAAGTTCAAATTAGGTACGCCGGTACGCGTCTTCGAGAGCTCTTCATTTTTCGACGGATATTTACTATGCTCAGAGTTGAATTAAGCGAGTTATGTGCAAAAAACCCATTGCCGATGTCTTCGCATGCACATTTCTCCGCCAGGGCGTCGATTAAATTTTTGAAAATGCCACCAAAATGAAGAGGGGGTCCCACTTTATGAAAAAAAAAATAAAAAAAAATTATCGAGTCCAAGGCGGTTCGAAAGTTAGACCCTCTCTACTACATAGCCTACCTCACCAAACCAAACAATGCCGATAGTGTTTTGGGTGGAACGCATATTATACATACCTAATATAATGAGGATTGCCATAAGGTAAAGGGATAAATTAGCAACGATGAGTATTCCGATTCATTGAGCCGTTTAACCACGCTCTGAAAGAACTACACCGCATTTGGTAAATAATAATCCATCAAAATATAGTCAAAATACATTAATCACGATGAGCTGCTTCCACATCCACCATACTCGCTAAATTTGCCCCCTGCGACTATTTCTTCTTTTCAAACTGGAAGAAGGTGGTTCCAATTTCCAATTCCAAGATTCATCTTTCAGACGCCAGAAAACAAGATCGTCTACGATCAGAAGTTTTTGGCTTCGGCCTTCCCAAAAAAATATAATTCGAATTCTGTGAAAAATTCAAGAAAAGTTGCCATTTTCTCCAAAACATCTAAAAAAAACTTATACATTTTTATAGAATTGGGAGATTATTTCATTTTTGAGTGCCTTTCTAGCTTACATTTCAAAAGAAAATAATAAACGTCTTTATTATTGATGAATTCAAGTAACATTTCTGTAAAATTCTTCAGAAGTTTCTGTCAAAATCATCAATTCAAAAACGTCAATTCAAAAAATAATATCTTGCAAACTGAGAGTAAACAACTTCAACAATGTTCATTAAACATAAGCGCGGTGGTGACTACATTCAGGCCCGGCGGAACTCCTGTTGTGGGTTTGGAGTAGTCACCACATGGAATTCAGGTAGGTGGGGAATTCCCCATGCGGAAAATTGTTCCCTCTTTCCTTTTTCACCAGCAATCTCCTCGTAAACTCATGGATCAAGGTCCAGAATGGAGTGTTGCTTTATTTTTACTTCTAACAGCCATGATAGAAATCATTGATAGGTTAGAAATCCTTAACAAAGATTTGCAAAACACTGAATCGATCGCGAAAAAAAGCAGATGACTTTCACTTGCAAGCGGCACGGGATTCCAAATGGGAAACAATTTGGAAAAAGTGAAGACGCAGTTCAAGAGTTGCAAATTGACGAGCCAACTCTTCTTCAGTAGCGGAATATCCCTTTGCGCCTCGATTCGAATTGTGGCGCAAATCATCAATTATTACAAACTCCAAAAGATTTTTTCCAAAAATGTTGAATGTTATTTGATCTCCGTTATAGTATTTACATACTTCCCTATTAAAAAAATCGCCCTTAGGCGCATATATATATATAGATTAAGTTTCATAAAAATCATCAAATTCGAGTGATTTAGTATGCTGAAATTTTGTCTGCGGCGTATTTGGGGCGGCGGCTAATAGTTACGTGGCCTACATTAAAGAAAAGTGTAAATTCGTCCCTGCCTTGGTCGAAAGTAGATTTTAAATTGTTCTTTAGAAATTAACAATGGAATCCCCAAACTCCCCTCCAATAACTTGGAGGATACTTCGTACCCCCAGACTCTCCGGAGGCTGTCCCCCTAAAGTGACCATAAAACTTTTTTCAACCTGAGTTAAATAAAAAGAGCCCAAAAATCTATACCGCTTGAGGCCTCCACCTAACTGGATCCGCCACTGGAAAGAGGGAGGGCGGGGGGTTGACCACTATATACTCCCCCTGTTTCGCCGACCCTAGTACATTTTATGAAAAGTTGCACATAACGCAAGATAAAGAGCAATAATAACATTTTTATACAAATGGCAGCATTTTATGGTGAAATTTCTTCAAGGAAACGTAAAAATATTTACATGAAGAGACGACTTTACGGAAATTGCAATAAAAAGTGATGTTTTATGAGGAAAAGTGCTTTAAAGTAGGGCTCATTAAAGTTGAGATATCATTTACACTACAAAGGTGTATTGTACCGTCTTCTCAGAAGTTAAAGTTAGAATATGGCTTTATTGACTTTCTAAAACTCCCACAGCTTCGCAAGAAACTTTATACCCACCCACCAGCAATAGCAAAAGCTCTCAAAGGATTCCATGTTCTGCTTTTAGAAACTACTAAAAATAATTTCATTCTGGTTATTTAAATAATTCTCTAATATTTTATTCTAAAAATCTAAAGTATAGATTATGAAATACGGTTACTGTAAACTATTCACAAGATATACCAAGCATTTTACTGCTCTCAAACCTTATTACTTATTATTCGAAAATATTTCTAGAATAAGGGTGGTAGACGTGGTACTGATCGTTATAGTTACAACCGCCATGCCTTAAGTTTTCCAGATGAATACGTTTATTATGTATATCGCGTGTGAGTGGGAGCGAATGAAAATGTAGCTTATGTAGGCGTTGTAAAAAAAAATTATGTATGAGATTGAATCTGTGAAACTGTTAAGAAATCAGAATCTTTCAGTATATTAGATTACAAAGAATTCAATACCTACAAGCGATTTAGATTGTTGTGTAGCCTTTACTAAATGTTGTCAAGCATTATTTTAATCTGATCTGAATGATTCACGAAAACTAGTGAAACCCACATAATCCTATTGTACGGTATTTTCGCCAATTTTTTTTCTACTGCAGAGAAATGAAACCGAAGTACAAACCGAACCTATAGAAATTCACGAAACCACAAATAATTAGCTTCACGCTCTTGCCCAACTCGGATCGATTCTATCCCGTGATCGGAATTTATTATATTCGTTGCGTGCTCAGAACTCCCAGAATCGCTTATAATGACCCCAATTAATCCAGAGAACTTCAGAAGTCGCCTCCAGAGTTAATTGTTCGAGAAGTAAAACTTCAGTAGTAACTAATTACGCTTTCTACGTCGGATGGCGACGTAACCTGGGTGATTTTTAACATGAATTTCTTAAACCATCGAAGCCTCTTTTCTAAAATCATCTTTCAAAGCGCCTTCTCTTAAAACAATGCACACTCCCAATCCTGTTATAAATGGGATTAGAGCCTTATTTAACAAAGGCCTGAGAAATTGGCCCAAGGGGTAGTGCTTGCCGCGGATTGGGAATCACATAACTATATTAGGTACGTTAATAAGTTCTTATTACAGGGTTTTTTCCTTTGATAAAATCCTGCAAAAAGTCATTATTGAAAATATTGAAAACGGTGTGCGTTGCATTTTTCCGTAAATATTAAATTTAGAGTAGACTGTGGATTTACCCCCTTAGGATGCTGCTGCTGAGGGTAAAATGATTGAAACAGTTAAAAAAATAACTTCAAAACATTTACCGTAATAACAAAAACGTCTCGTTTATAATATGAATTTAACGTATCAACGAGCAATAAGTCACCGATTGCATCGCAGAGTCGCATGAGAAGATTCGCTTTCAAACTGGTCGCTGCCGATGATATCTGCCGCAGTTGTTGATGAAACGTCCGGAGCAAGTTGTTGTCGGGGAGCACGGCTCAATTGCTCGGAATCTCCTCTAAGGTTTTAATGTTTTTTTATGATGACTCTACAGCTCACTAGCAAACGCTCTCGGGTGAAACTAAGTCGATTCAAATCAACTTATTTTAATCCAAAGTTGCTTGGTTTAGCCACTAGTAGGAGATGCCAATTCTGAAATTGTTATTTGATTTTACGGCGTGTTTGATAACTGGAACATCAACGAACGTCATTGTATAAAGTCGTATACCTATTTTAAGCGTAAAAGGAGAATAACTTTTTTCAAGATCAAGGCCTCGTTTAGGAAATATCTCCAGAAATGGAAAACTAAAGTCGCAATAATAGTTATTTATTATGACAAGGGACAAAAGTGATAGATTTTACTCGAGATGTGATTTCGTCCCCGACGCGTTAGCAGAGGGGACAAACACCTCAAGAGCCGAAATCGCACTTTATTCTTGCGTAATATGCAATTTTTGTGAGAGAATGAAACCCCATGCAGTATTAGAACGTCGAAAAATTTGATCGACGTTGCCTGGTAAGTGGTAACGAAGCGAAGTGGTAACGAATTTAATTCGATGAATATCATTATTTAATTAAAATTAAAAGAGTTTTCGATTTTTGTTTCAAGTTTTGCAAAGGGTCTTGTAAGTTTTCGATGAGTGGATTAAAAAAATAATAAGTGAAATTTTTAATCCTGCATTCGTTTCAGTTAATTTTTTTATTTCTTTCTGTCTATATTATTTAGATTTGTGCGACTCTGAAGAAGGATAAAAGCAATTTCCGAAATATGTATAAGTCAGTGGAAAAAGATCACCTGTTTTAATCATTTTTGTCCAACTTTGTAATGATACAGGATTTACCTATACTACCTACCCTCAATTGTATTCAACTAACAGTTGAGAAGAAAAGAAAGAAAATTTCTAATTCAAGAAACCAAAAGTATTCAATTATTATACAAAAAATAACAACCAAATGAATAAAGCAGCCTAAAAAATGAGAAAATTGATGGTTTCAATTTTGGTCGCTGACAGATTTGTCCACTAACTAAATGTTGGAAAGACTAGGCCATTGATACACTCCCAGTGATTCACCCCCTTATAGATTGGGTAAACTCTCACGATAAGATATCCGTTATTGTTGGTTGTTCCGTTGCCTGTGGATGGAAAAAGACAGTTGATGCAACATTTCGATAGGTCGTCGTAAGAGCGGTGACATACACAGTGCAGTGCCACCGCTTACAATCCTGTGGGCTTATAATAATATGTTTTAGTTATTTTGATAATTATTGTGTTCCGTTGAAATAATGATGAATCTTTCAGATTTTGACTGCGAAAGCTGTAGCAAAAAAAAAGGTATCAGTTTTACCGATAAATAATAATTGTTGAAGATTCTATAGCATTGATTAATTTTAGCCTTTTTTGGTAAATGTTCTGGATAAAACGTTGCAATTGATTGATATTTATAATATAGAACAACTAATTATGGTATGGTGGCTAATGTCAATTAAGTTAACGGGCAGATTTCTGTTACTGTTTTTGAAGCTAACATCGACGTCAAATCACTTTTATTAACATTTTTATAATTCCTTATTTCAGGCCAAGAATACCCGCGTTGATATTTTTCATCTAGAAACGATATTTTTAACGGCCCCAGAAATTTACAAAAATATAACTTATTAATGGGCCATTATAAATATACTCACTGTTACAAGTTTTTAAGGTGTATTAATTTTACATTATATTCGCATAATTTCCAGTCGACACTATGACTGGGCGTCATAGGCGTAGATCAAAATTTTAACATTTTTAATGTGAACCTTCTTTTACCCACAAAACGGTTACGGTTAGTGCTTTTTGTTTATCATAACATTATTCATCCCACGATACACATATACACGGTATGCCGATAGACGATGACGCGCAGGCTGCGTTCCGGTGATGTGACGTCACGTGGATCAAATATTACACATGAGATTGCTCATATCTTTTTTATTGTCAAGAATAAATAAATAATTCTTTGTAGGGTTGCATAAGTCGGCAACAGCTATCCATTTAACGTTTTAAAAATTTTCCAGGACAACTTAATCTTAGAGTTTTCATAGTCAACTTTTGTTTTTCTTATAGACGCCATATTGTTTTTTATGTCGTTTGGTACAAAAAAATCATGAAAATCAAAAATCAATAACATTTGAAAAAATTGTAAAAATTTTATTTTAATATTCGAAAAAAAATTAAAGATTTTTCTATAATAAATCTAGCACAAAGAAAAACACAAACAAAAAGGATGGAAGCAATAACATTTGATATTTATTTTATAAACAATCTCGCAGCGATTAATACCAAATACGCAATATTTTAAGGTATTTGTTAAAACGTTAAGTCAAAATAAAACCACATGACGTCATTGCGCAGTAATTACCAAAATAGTAACAGCAATCGGCATACCGTGTATATTGTGTATCGTGATCCATCCTATGCGCGTATCTTATCTAAGATTGTATTGTACCTATATTTTATTAACAATGCTGAGTGTCTTAAAGTAAGAGGCCAGGAAGTAGGTGAACAAGACAAGAGGGAAGAGGGTAAGAAAAAGAAGAAGAATAAAATAAATAACCTCACTTTTTCAAACTATATAATATGAATGTATGAAGTGAACTAGAGGAAACAAAAATTCAAATTATTATTTTAAATAATTGGAATAATAGGTACTTACCTCAAAAACTCGGCCGGCAAGTCTTGTTATAATTTTTTTAAGTACGTAATAATTAAGTGACTAAATCATTTTTTCTACAAGGCAATAATAGGCAACTGTAAACTGAATGCTGCGTCACCCTGATATCTGATAATTGACCCCAAACTGAACCATTGATATTATATAGTACCTAATTAATGAACCATTAAGATATTTTAGATGATTTTCAAGAAACTGTTAATTAATAAGGTAACGTAGGCTGCAAAAAATGTTTTAAGCTTGCTCCTAACATTCTCGCAACATAGTTACAACTCTAGTTGCCTCTACTTCAATTCCCAGTTCCGGGTTCCGGGAATTGAAGTAGGTTTAGGTACTAGGTATTCACTATTCTCTTCTCGTTCACCATTCGAACCCTTTTTTATGTATCAATGAACTATTCCTCACCCAAGTCTCCAGAGACTTCTAGGCTAGGTAGTGAATAGTAAAATAATTGGGTATATTATAGTAACTCAATTGACAAAATATTTGATGTGTTTTCTCAAAATTTTCATTTTATTTCAGACGCTGTTATTTATCAGAAGATCTCTAACTATCTCAAAACCTACAATGGTCAAATATCTAAATCAGAAAGAAGCAATCGATGTTGATGTCGAACTCTTCAATGAATACAAATTTTCGGTTGATCAGTTAATGGAATTAGCGGGGCTTAGTTGTGCAACAGCCATTGCAAGAACATATTCACAAGTAAGGTTTATCAGCTGAATAGGTAGTTAGCCTTGAATAAAATGATGAAATGTATCACCTTTTTTCCCCTTTGTTTCAGGAACAGTTTTGTGACTCTAATATCTTGGTATGTTGTGGCCCAGGTAACAATGGCGGTGATGGCTTAGTATGTGCTCGACATTTGAAGCTCTGGGGTTATAATACTAAAATTTATTATCCCAAACGTACAGAGAAACCTTTGTACCAAAATCTAACTCATCAATGCATCGAAACTGGAGTTCCCCTATTAGAGACCTTACCTTCGCTAGAAGAAGTGAACTGCAAGTATGGACTTATCATTGACGCCTTATTTGGATTTAGTTTCAAACCTCCTGTCCGGCAAGAATTCGTCCCTGTGGTGGAATTGATGAAACAGTCCAAAGTGCCAGTTGCTAGGTATAACGTACGTTCTTTGTAGCTCTTAATGCATTTTACGATTTTATCTATTACAGTATCGATATTCCAAGTGGTTGGGATATAGAAAAGGGTGAACCTGAAGATGGTGGAATTAAACCAGAATTACTGATTTCATTGACAGCTCCAAAGCAGTGCGCATTAAAATTCTGCGGAAAGTTTCATTATCTTGGAGGGCGGTTTGTCCCCCCTAAGTTGGAACAAAAATATTGTTTGGACTTGCCAAAATATCCCGGTACAGAGTGCTGTGTTTTGCTGAATAATTAAATGTTGTGATATTTATATTTAAGCTGTTAAAATTTACATATTGAAATAAAAAAGTAAACAATAAAACTCGTCAACTCATAAAATTTTATTTCTTTACGTGAATGAAAAAATCATGCTCCATAACTTCCCTATCAAATGCCAAGCAAGCTGCCACACAGGATGCACAATGAAACTGATTATCATTGCAAGAGCAAAAACAATGATGACTAGTTCTCCAAAAAACAATACGCTCTTCAGGATCTTATCCTTCAAATTATCAGTCTCCAATATTTCAATTAGCTTGTCCAAGAGAAAGCGTATGCTGAAAAGGAAGCCATCGAAGAGAGGAATAAAACTGTAGAGCATCACGAGGACAGCTATGGTTACGTTGTAGGCATCCTGTGCAAGGGTCGTTAACAAAACGATGAAATTTGATGACCTGCAGTGATTAAAAATAGTTTCATTAAAGTAATACTAATAATTAAAATTTTAAGTAGTCGTACTGATCTCTAGGAGTGCCTCCTCGTTCTTGATAATCTGCCAGAGGGTCTCGAACGGCGTGAAGACTGCTAAGCACTTTACTAGCAATATTGAAATTACGACTTGACTTGACATTTTCAGCTTCTTTTTGCTTGATTAATTCGACTGCAGTACAGGAAAAATCTGATGAAAGCTTTAACTAAACGAAGTATGATTAAAAGTTACATACCTGCACCTTCGTCACTCATCTTATTTTCGTTAGGCTAAATAAATAAAAATATAGAAAAATAAATATTTATGGTAAAAAAATATTTTTTGTCAAACAAAAATTAAACAATTCAATATGTCATTGTAATATTATATTAAATTTTAAAAATTGATAATTATTGCGCCAACTATTACTATTATACATTTATACAGGATGAGTTTCTTTCAATGTTTAGTACTTACAGAGATCTCGGAAAGTACTGCAGTTAGAGGAACGGTTAAATGGGAAAAGTAGTGCAGTTTTATGAGTTAAATTCGAAGCAACTTTAGTTTTTTTTTATCTTCATGGGTGCCTAGATAAGTATTTGATATAAACTAAATTTCCTTATACTGAGATAAGTGAGATAGCACGCTTATTGGGATTAGAGAAAAATAGTAAAGGAAAACGTTTTATAATCTACGAAAATGGCACGACAAAATTAAAATATAATAATATACAGGGTGTTAAGAAAATGACGGATAAACTCTTCAGTACATTGTAGGAGACACTTAGTAGAGTACGGGAAAAATAATTTTAAAAATTCTGGTCTTCAATTTGGTGAGATAAAAAATGCCAAAGTTAACATTTTACTATCTTTGTTTTTCAGTATTTGCAAAAAATAAATTATTTCACAGATATAAAAAGGGTACCTTAATCGTTATCAATTGAAAAAAATTGCTTAAGATGTATTACTGGCTTGGAAAATTTAATAAGAATTTTCTTTATTTTCTAAGGTGCTGAAAAAAAAGCATTTGGCAACAACGGTTTTGATGCCTTGACTACCTGCATTGTTAGAAATTAGACGAAATTACGAAATACCAACTGTTATCGTGTTAAACGTTGTCAAATTTATTGTTCAATATTTTGCTTATATCTTTTAAAATGTAGCTCTGGATTTTTTTAAATGATTTTTCCCGTACTTTACTGAGTGTCCCCTACAATGTACTGAAGAGTTTATCCGTCATTTTCTTAACACCCTGTATAACGCCGTTTTATTTCGTTTTATTTGCTATAAAATAGTCTACCACGTTTCCCTTTACTATTTTTCTCTAATCCCGATAAAAAGAGTGCTATCTCAGTAAATAAATTTGCAAAATTTAGTTGATGTCAAATATCTAGAAATAGTTCATGGATATTTACAAAAAAAAAAAAACCTTGCTTCGAATTTAGTTCATTAGCTGCACTATCCCTGTACTAAACATTGGAAAAATACTCATTCTGGAATAAGATTATTGATTTAATGATGATTAAAAATTATGTTTTATATGTTCTATTCTAAATTATTTAATTAGATTAGAAGAGAGTTCTATACAAATGATACGAATAATTTATATTAATTAATGATTTTCTTTAAAGATGTTAGAATTTTACCTCAATAATAATTTATTTAAGTTATATAATTCAAAATTATAGAGAACTTGAATATTTGAAACTTCGCGGTATACTTGCGCATTGTAAGTGACATTACAATCTGATGACAGAAATCTACTGTCTTCGTTATCTTTTTATTTATTAATGCCAAAATTATATCTCCTCATCAACTTTTACTCTATGTTGATGTCGAAATATCATATTAAGAAAAAATTTATCTCAAAATTATAACGAAAATTATGATGAGATTGATGAGAGTGGCACGAAAAATAAAAATAAAAATATGAGATTCAAAAGTTTCAAAATAGCTTGAAAATTCCAGTTCCTCAAAGTGTTTAAAGGCCGACCTTTTCATTTCTTGTTTCAACGTTAATAAAGGTCAATTTACATCTAACGGCTAGGATAGGGCCGGGTGTGCAACGTGGGCGTGAAAATGGATTTTGAATTGCAACATTTTCATCTGTCGAGGACGAGCTGACAACAAAACGTCGCTGTCAGATGTAAATACAGCCAATCAAAATTCACTTATTGATAAAAATGCACGTCCACGTTGAACACCCACCCATCAACCCGTGTCCGTGCGCGTGCAGATATGTAAATAGACCTTAACACGATACACATATAAAGTCTATTTTTTATTTAGATGGACTTGTCAAACAGCTGTTAAGTTGGTACCCTGTGCAATCTTTAAACAGTAATTTTCATATTGTCGGATGGTAGTCTGTTTTCTTGACCTTGGCAAAAAATTTACGTTGTGACTAAAGTAACGGCAACATTCCCTGATTCGTGTATAGGCTATGACGTCACCTGCAAAACATGTTTCCTTGTTGTAAGTTGCACTGTTATAAAACGCAAGTTAAAAACTTCAAATTACTTTATTTTCTTCGAAAATAGTCCTTTTTTAGAAGTTATTCGTTTTTTGAGGATAAATTTAACTGTTGCTTCGATTGACTATAATAATCTAATGACGTTTTGCGAAAACTAGGTCTGGGTCCTCAGTCGGCACTCTAGTCACAGCGAAACGCCAGAAACTTGAAAAGTTGAAGTTGTCAAATTGACAAACCAAATTATCAAATTCAAAATTATTTAAATGCTCAGGCAGGTAAATTTATTTCAAAAGAAAGAAAAGAATGAATCATCAAATAATGCTATAAACATTAAAGATGTTTCTCCAGATTAAGCAAAAATACAGTTAAACCAGATTCCTTGAAATATTCCTTGAGAAATTCTTAAAAAATGATTTCAATAATGTAAGTACCTCTATTTGTCAAGAATAGATCTTTTATTTTCAACATTTTTACATAAAACTATAAAGGAATCGGTCTAATCTTACATATATAAGATTTATAACAGTAAATAGCTAGGTACTTACACTTACAAGTCTCTAAAATTTTCCAATTTACCACTAGAAATTGCGTTTATAATTTTTCTAATTTTAAATTTTGAAATAAAATGACATTTCAACTAATCGACATAACCTAAATTAATTTAGTAACCATTCTAGTGACTATTTTGGTAACAACTATCACCATAACCAACCTAATCAGTCTTGTTGCCAATCGTTCCCCTAGAATTTTGACTTGGTGGAATCCATCTAAATAAAAAATAAAGTATACACGGTATGCCGATAGACGATGACGCGCAGGCTGCGTTCCGGTCTTGTGACGTCACGTGGATCAGATACTACACATGAGATTGCTCATATCTATTTTATTGTTGGAAATAAGTAAATAATTTTTTGTACACATTGCTTTTATGGCTATTTCTGATATTCGGTTAAAGGTGAAGGTGGAGATTTATGCAATCATAATCATAGGTTAATTATTCAAAAGGGAATATTTTAAAGAAATATAGGATACAAATATGGTGTCCCAGCTTATTCGAAGCGGTCTCTGTAGGCGAAAAGATAAATTTTGAATTTTGCAAATTCAAGCACAGAATCACAATGGCCATAATTTAAAATTATTTTGGAGCATACAGAGTGTCCCATATGACAGTGGCATATCAAAATTACCTATGTTTTTTTTATGGAATGCTCCTAGGTTATTGCATTTTTAGATTGTCTGAGAAGAGAAAATAAGATTGGCTTTTACAGTTGGTGTTTAAATTCAAAAGTTTTTGAATTATAAACAAGTGAAAATCGTCATTTTCAAGTTCAAGACCCTATACAACGAAAACGGCTGAAGATAGAGAAAAACGGCTTATATGTCCCTATTTTAACTTTTCATGAACTATCCTATGATGTAGATGAAATGTTTCTACAGGGTGATAAAAATTTTTAAAAATTCTGAGATTTCTCCACTTGCCACCAAATAAAAAAATTAAAGGAAGTACAAATGTTTCTATACCATAGGATAGTACATAAAAAGTTAAAATAGGGACATGTAAACCGTTTTTCTCTATCTTGAACCGTTTTCGTCGTACAGGGTCTTGAACTTTAAAAATGACGATTTTCACTTGTTTATAATTCAAAAACTTCTGAATTTAAACACCAACTGTAAAAGCCAATCTTATTTTCTCTTCTCAGACAATCTAAAAATGCAATAACATAAAAGCATTCCATTAAAAAAAAACATAACTTTGATATGCCACTGTCATATGGGACACTCTGTATACTCCAAAATAATTTTAAATTATGGCCATTGTGATTCTGTGCTTGAATTTGCAAAATTTTTTGGGAAAAAATTTATCGTTTCGCCTACTAAGACCGCTTCGAATAAGCTGGGACACCATACTTATATCCTATATTTTTCTTTAAAATATTCCCTTTTAAATAATTAACCTATGATTATGATTAAATATAGCATAAATCTCCACCTCCACCTTTACCCGAATATCAGAAATAGCCATAAAAGCAATGTGTACTAAAAATTATTTACTTATTTCTAACAATAAAATAGATATGAGCAATCTCATGTGTAATATCTGATCCACGTGACGTCATTGCGCAGTAGTTGATCAAAATAGAAAACGCTATCGGCATACCGTGTATATGTGTATCGTGGCTGTCAATATTAACTCACTACTATCAGTCGAGAGTCGACTAAACCTATTGGCAGCGTTCCAAAGGCATCAGCTTTCACAGCGGTTGACCAGCGGGCTTTATAACTACGCACGGATACTAAAACATGTTCATTTTAGTATTATGATAAGTATTATAGTTTCGTAACTTTCGTATGCTATAATAGTAGTTGAAAGATCAAAATCATCCTAATATTCTGTGACTTTCTTATTTTTATAACGTTTTATTAAACGTAAAATGGGCGTTTAGGGACTCTACTTTCATGTCAGTGAAACACTGACAGTAGGCAATAGTTTGAATCTGCCAAACGTACGACAGAATAGGGCGGTAAAGTTAAACAACTGACAAAAACGATTGAATAATGAGCTCATTGTTCAATCGACCTGACACTATTATTCGATATTATACAGGTTCTCTAGAATCATCGGTGGGTCGAAGTAAACGTGCCTGCCACGCACGCGCCAACTAAAAATGGCATCCTCATGCTGTAAGTACAAAAATACTTTAAAATCTAGATCTTAATATCTACACGTGTTCTATTTGACCTATGCTGTTATTCAGACAGTTATATTTTTATTATTAAATTAATATTTTACAATTAAATAAATAAATTAAAATATTTAAAATTAATAAATAAATTTAATATTAATAATAACTATCAATTTTTATTTTTTACAACTGATCTGAGTAAATTTTCAACTAGTGGTAAATTCCGTGACCTGGAAAATTGGAAAAATGTTCACTTGTAGCTTGTGGCACATTTTCGGAGGCCTCGGCTTCGGCCCTTCGCGACACCTCCCCCCCCGTCTCAAACCGCGTCCATAACTACACGACTCCTGCTAGTCATCCTCTGTTATTTTCTTATTTCTCATGAGGAGACACATTATTTTTAGTAGCCCAATGCTGGCGCTGAATACCTATTTTACTATTAAAAAGTGAATCATTAACGTTTAGGGACCTTAGCATTTCTCTTTTTGTCGAATGTCATACTTCATTGTTGACATAATGACATCTTAGCAATATTATTTCTTATATTTTTTTCTTAAATTTAATTTTTATTTTACAGCTGCTGTGGCCTGTCCTGTGGCTGGGTGAAAAATTATTAAATATTTCCATTTTCAAATTTACTTTCTAATCATCAATAGCTCAATTCAAAAAATTCAGTGTGTTAGATTGATTCATCTGTATCAAAATGATCAGGTAGGCTATAAATAAAATATAAATTTCTAATGTCAATTTTTCAAAAAAACCTGAAACAGAAGTCAGATATGACTCCAAAACTCATTGATGCAAACTCCCAGAATATCAAGTCCTAATAAATATTTAGTTTTATTTAAAAATTTATTTATTTATTTTATTTTATAGATTCGCCATCAAAGTTGGACTAGCCGGAACCGCCATATACTACCTCAGCCAAGAAGGAGTGTGGGCAGAAAGCGAAAAGTCCCTAAAAATTTATGACACATTAAAAACCAACCTTTCTCCTTACGTAAAAACAGCTACAGAAAAAGCACACATTGAAGTCAGTATAATAACTCCCGTTCGATATGTTTACTTACTGTCTATTTACTGATGTAATTTTAGATACCGGCACTTCCGGACCGGAACCAAATATCATACCTGACAAAACAATACTGGAATAAAGGGGTTCTGGTAACATTCAAGTTCATTTCAGAGCTACCACAGCATGTTAGTAACGTCACTGATAAAGCTTACCATTCATTGATGTCAAATCCTCAAGTAAAAGATGCTATGAAATCTATAAACTTGACCTCTCCAAACGATGATCCTACAGGAGGGGTGAAGGAGAAACAGTGACAACACTACTTAATGTCCATGCTGTTATACAATGTTTGTTAGTTTTTCTGTACATATAGTTTTCGTCATAAGGTCTTATTGCTTATTTATTTCTCTAGCTGGAAGATATTATGTAATCGAAATAACATAAAGTGATTGTTAATCCATGTAATTATATTAAATTACCCTTCCCTTTTGCGATATCTTCAAAACTCTGCCCGTAACCATTTTTTGCTTATAAATTTACTAAATCATTAACATCAAGACAATATAATATTTAATTCCAGATGTTTTTAAATCGGATTTCGCGGTGATATTTATTCTTCAATTTGGCAACCCTGGACAGTCGATTTGAGCTACCTGTTTACAATAAAGTTCAAATAACTTCCACTTTGCTCATAATTATTGTTAAGAGGATTAATGTCCTGCTGGACAAAAAAATCCATGCAGACGGTAAAAAAACAGAGTTTGATCTTTTAAGAAAAATCCATGATAAGGAAAAGAAAGTTGAGCTTGGAATGTACAATTTTGAGTTGCAATTTCGAAACTCGAAAAGGTGTCCAGATTTTTTTTTGTCCAGCAGTGTATCTATTACAGTTCTGAAGTTAGTATGAAATCAATTCATTAGAAAATATTGGTAGTAAAAAAATTGTATCGTAATATTACCTTATTTGATTATGTCTTATGTCAAACACAAAAGGACATCATTATAGATATTATAAAAACATTCTAATAACAATTAAGGCGAGGTCCAAAATTCCAAATGAAGCCATATTAAATGAAATTTCATGCACTAGTTTTGTCAATGTCAAAGGTATAGTTCAAAGCTCAGAATTCCAAAGGGTACCAACATAATTCGGCAAAGGCCTGGTGGTCCCAAACTGAAAGCGTGCTTAGTAGAAAACTTAATAATTGCACCAGCTCTGTTGCCATGTTGAACATTATTTAATTAGGTTTAGAACCATTAAAGTAACATTACAGTATACAGTGTCCCTGAAACGTCTTTAGGGCTTACCATCAAACGTTCCTCGGACGAAGAAAGTCAACTTTTTTCAGTACAAAGTTACTTATTTGGTTCAGCCACTATTGTCTGTATTCATCAAACTTCAAAATATAACCACAGAATAGACTAATATAACTCTGGAATACGACAGTTGATTGGTCTAATGCTCAAACCCTACGAATTTTAAACCAATCACATGTACCCCAGGGGTTATTTTTATTGATGAATACGCGTCTATGAGATGTCAAAGTGTCTGAAATTGTTATTTTATAAAAGACAAAAATTCACATTTCAGCGCTATAGCGGCAATCACTTACGTGACAGCGACAACCAAACTAGACCTTTGCCCATAATTAAAAATCCATAGCCAACTCTAATTTATAAATATCTGGAATTATAAAATTCATCTGACTTGTGTTAATGGGGTCAAGGGACTTTCACTGGCAGGGCAGCCAACTTGTCGTCAAAGATTTGTTTTATGTAAATGTTACATCCAAAGAAAAATAAAAACACGAGGTTAGTTTTGTTAAATAACTTTATCTGATTTTTTTGTGCAATACAACATTGTAAGTAACACGTTGTTAATCTGGATTACTTGAGAATCCTCATGGCATAACTCATTGGATGATGATAGACACTACTAACTGTACTTTCAGGTATAAAAAATGGACTCTTAACTAAAAAAGAGGCAACAACTTCAAAATACCAAATATTTTATTAATTTATATTGTTTGTTTAATTTTAACAGAAGGTCTTTACTGCAGTAAATAGAAGTTACAATGATTATAATAATAATATTAAATATCTAAGATGTGGAAGTAAATTAAATATAAAAATTAACATTATATTAATAGGATTAATCAATAATCCCAAGTCTAGTTAACAAAATTTAATTAATTTAAGTCGGTTTGCTTAATAAGGAGTAAATTCCATTCACTGTATTTGGACCTTAACTCTACAACTCAACAATCTGGAACCTCCAAAATTCACACAACACAGTAAAAATCGATTACTTTCAAGATATACAAAGATAATTTATACTAAAAAGTAACAAAATTATTATACTGGTGGGTGACTTTTTACTTTTTAAAAGAATATTTCATATCATAATGTGGCAGTTTTGCTGTTAGATTGTCAAACCAATTATAAGATTAAATTAAAATTTGTTGCGATTTATTTTTTATTATACAAGACTTTCAAATAAAAATAATCGCAGCAATTCTTCATTTTCAAAATAATCATAATTAAAAAAAAAAAAACAGTAATGTTATCGTAACCCAGATTGAAAGTCTAATTATGTAGCATTATTAATAACTACACTTTAATTAAACTTTTACAAGTAATTTGAAATTGTCCTCATTGTTAAATTAATCAAAAAGTAAAAGTAGTTTTGAAATAAAATATATTATAGAACAGAACAGAATAATACAATAATAAATATTATGAATCCAGTTAAAAAATATAATAATTACCTGGATTACTAGAACATTACCACACTGTGAAAAGAAGAGAGAAGAACTGTTAAAAAATAAAAAATCGAGCCACTAGGCGGCAGCTTCCACTTCCATAGGTGTTGCTGCGGCCGCACCGCCCTCCGCCTTCTTCTTCTTCTTTTTAGCAGCCTTGGGGTTAGCGGAGCTGTTCAGGAGGGATTTTAATTCAGGATCGGTGATCGAGTGAGTTGACTCGTAGACGTCCGTGTCCAACGGCAGACCGGTAATTCTGTGCGGCCCATTCGGCATTAGAAGGACCGTAAACTTGTATTGCGCCACAAATTCTCCTAGAAAGACATCAATCATTGATAAATCAACTTTTATTTATGAAGCGAGAAAAATTGTAACTTACCAGGTTTCTCAAAGAGAACTTGAAAGGGTTCAATGACCTTATTCTTCACACACTCGACGACGGCCATCTTGGTCTTGGTTTCGTCTTCACAAGTGCGCAAGTTGAAGGGCATTGTACCGTGCTTCTTGCTCACCTCACTGAAGAAGGCTCGCGACGATTTCAGCTTCAGCTGGTAGGTCTCGTCGGTTTTCTTATAGATCGACACCTTAGTGTCTCCGTCCTTCCCGACACCTTCGCCTGTAACGAATTCGTAATTTATTGTCTCATGTTTTTAGCTACAGAGTGACGTTTTCTTAAAAGCAAATTAAAATCAGATTGATTATAATAATCACGACATTTCAGTTGGATCAATTGGAGTTAAAATAAATTCATCATAAAAAACATACCACCAACACCATATTTTATAATGACTCATTCCCGAGATTATTCTTACCTGTACTAATAAGCACATCCATTGCATAAACTTCGTGTTTATCCAGCTCGCATTTTTCATGTTCCTTTCGCTGCGCCTCGTTCGGATTCTGTATTATCGTCTTTTCGCCGTCTATCCTGAACTGCTTCAGCTGATGACTGAGCATCCCTTCGACAGGCTTGCAACCGAAAGACTCTGCAACTTTTTGTACGGCATCGGTGATGGCCTGTCCGTCGTTCCCCGGCTTCATTAACCTCAGGGCAGCCTGGGACGCATAGTGGGCGGCTAGAATAACGTCCGCCTGACGACCAGTAATGCGCTGTGTAGAAGGAGAGCAAACGATTGTGTGGGCAACTACGGCAATGAAACCGTCCACATGCGCACCCAAGTCACTGGAAATACAAGAGAGAAAAATTGAACACATTTAATGGTGACTGTGGCAACCCCAGCATGGGGGCACTAAAATAATTACTCACACTTTGACAACGTCGTCCTGTTTGAGATTGTAGTCAGGTTCGCTGGGTATTGGTGAGAAGTGACAGATGCAATTGTTGATCGAGACGCAGGTGGGAAACGCGATTCCTTTCTTCAATTCCTTCTCTTTCTTGAAGACTTTGTTGGTTTCTTCAATTAGAAGCTGATCACCGAATTCGCATATTTCCTTCACTGAAGCTCCGGCCACACATTTCTCCAGGACTTGTTTCAATATCCCTACAAACCAAACAAGTTACGGGGTTCATTTCGGCTTCGGCAGGTAAAAAAAAAAGGGAAAACCATCAACAATTTATTACGTATGTATGTACTTTCAAGGTGATAAGTGGTCACTTCTTGTTGTGGGGGTTTATAAAATTTAACCTTACAAAAAAACGTGGGTGTATATTTTCATAATTTATTCGTAACTGAAGGAACGTTTAACTGGCCTTTCTATGTTTAAATTTTGCACATGGCTTCGCCGATCCAGGAGGATCGGCTGAGGACACGCTCCATATGTCCTTAGGATATGGCGGCAATTTTGACAGGCATACAATCAAAGAATTCTTCGGCGCTTCATGGAACCTTGGGAAATTTGTTGGATTATAAATGCAATAACGACTTACTGTTGACGATTTCTCCTGCCATTTTATATTTCGTAACCACCAAGTCTTCCGCGATGGTTTTTTCGACCACATCTTTATCGTCCGCCATAATTTCCAACACAATAATCAAGAACACCGCACAATCCCAATTCCCAACACCAACATGAATGTCAACGAAAACGAATGCACGAGATGAACGATGAACGGAAAATCTTAAGTTATCTCTAATTTTAATCTCTAATCGCAGAACAAGTGACAAATGACATTTTCAGAATTTTGACACTAAATTGCTACGTTCAGCAGGATTCTCAAGTATCCGTCTTAGATGTAAAAACATCCGGAAAGACTTTACAGATTAAACGGCAGACTGGTATGGTAACTGCCAACACGATACACATAATATACATGGTACATGGTATACACCGTTCACTTATTATAAAAGAATTGGGTTATGGTGTAGGGTGATAGAAATCACTGGGTATAACCGCTGTCAATCATTGGCTGGAGCTTGGTTATGTCTCTTTTTTATGAGGTTGAAGTTTTATGGCAAGGAACAGGACATAGTTGCCAGATGGATTTTTGATATTTTTGGTATTCTTCTTATTATATTTTTATTTACATCTTTGGGGGCTTTTTATTTTGAATCATTTAGTCACATTATTGCAATCTTTAACTAGAACGCAATGTCGCTGGATCTAAGATCTTAAAATCTTAAGCTTTTCATAAGAGTTTGAGAAAAAGGTTATCATGTAATTTTGCCAAGTTAGGAAAATACACAAATGTACTTTTTGAATATAAAATAAAAAACTTGAATCAATAAATTAATTTACTTTTAATAAATACATAGCAGGTAATTAAAATATATCGGTGCGTTTATTAAAATATTAAAATATAGGTACCTACGAAAATGAAAAATATTTTTCGTCAATTCGTCGGTTATTCGGTATCGTAGTACTGTGTCAGAAACCAGCCAAAGATTCTAGACTTGAGTACTTGAGAATGCTTTACACAAGATACTTTTCAGTTTTCGCTTCTGGCCCAAAATTATCCCCCATTATCAATAACAGCTACTGCATCCTGCTTAGAATCAGAATCATCTTCAGCGCTCTGATTTTAGTAAGATTTTCACCATGTCCATTTGTTTCGTCCAGTCCTCCGAAATAAGTTTTTCACAAAATGATTATATTAATTTTGTCACATATCAGGTGTACTTACATTTTGAAAGCTCTTCAAGACATACATTGTTTACTTTATCCTTAGAGGGAAGCTGCTAATTTATGTGCTTGTATAATGAAGTTTACAATACCCCCATGATTTCGATTGGGTTTGTATTGGAAATAGATTATTGCAAATCTTTCGGAAACACAATATTTTCATAATAGTGCCTGTTTTAGGCAGGCTGCCCAAAGGTGTAATTTCACATTTGACCTGTCTAATAATACTTTCTAATGCACGGTCTGACTACTATCAGAGACCGCATTACTAGCAATTTAGCAGATACACATATTTTACTTAATACTTACATCCCAAATATATTTTACCTTCAGAGAATGACTTAAATGTTTGCTCAAGTTTGGACTTTCTGGATCTTAATCATTGAAATGCTTTCCTAATGCGGATTTATCCATCTAAAGATATATTATTTTCGTCATTTTGCTCTTTCGAAATTTAAAATGTCAAAAATTTAATAATTTTATTTGTCAGTTTGAAAAAAATTGATCAGAGTAAAAAATTACCTATCCTAGATACCCCTTCTTCTAAAACTTCAATTAGACAACAAGGCTGCTTATCAGCTGAGACAATTTGAGTGATTTGACAAATGTCAGTCTTTACTTAACCTTTAATATCTCGATCAGCTGATATTGTCAATCGAAATCTAGGGAGTTTTCATTTTTGTAAACCTAAAAACAAAAGTTCATGGCCACCTAGTTCTTTTTTAATATGTGAACGGTGTATATGCCGAAAGACGATGACGCGCAGGCTGCGTTCCGGTCTTGTGACGTCACGTGGTTCTAAGATTACACCATGAGATTCCTCATATCTTTTTTATTGTCAGGAATAAATAAATAATTCTTTGTAGGCTTGCATAAGTCGGCAACAGCTATCCATTTAACGTTTTAAAAATTTTCAAGGCCAACTAAATCCTAGAGTTTTCATTGTCAATTTTTGTTTGTCTTATAGCCGTCATATTGTTTTTTATGTCGTTTGGTACAAAAAAAATAAAAAATCAATAACATTAAAAAAATTTGTGAAAATTTTATTTTATTTTGCGATGGAAGCAATATAATTTTACATTTATTTTATAAGCAACCTCGCCGCAATTGATACTTTAAGTCAAAATAAAACCACATGACGTCATTGCGCAGTAATAACCAAAATAGTAACAGCAATCGGCATACCGTGTATATGTGTATCGTAGCTTGTACTAGAATTAGAGTAGACAGAAAGTCAGAAATAGATACAGAGACAGAAGCAGAGAAGAAGAGTGACAACAAGACGATTGTGAACGTGAACTTAAAAAAAAGGTGAAATTAAATTTTTAGTTTACCTTTAATAAATAATATAAGGGTTGTGTTTGTGTGTGTACCGAGTACCGGTTTCTCCTAAAATTATTGTTTAATTGCGTTTAAAGTATTTATGAAGTAAAATTAAAAAAAAAAATTAGTTAAGATGATGCCCCTCATAGCTCCAAAGAAAGACGGAGGTCCGAATGCAAAATTCTTTGAAAGCCAGGAAACATTGAGTTCTCTGGAAGGAGTCAAGCAATGGCTACAGAAAAATGCAAAAAAGGTAACTTTACAGTCAGTGGTAGAAAGTTCTGTTGGAGATTATTTGCGAAATCAGATATTCGTTATAAATTTGTTGGTGTGAAGCTGAGACTGTACAATAACGCCATAGTGCTAGTGCTTCCTTCTGGACTTTGGGCTAACTCTTGATATTTTATTGGATTATCAAACGAGTGGTTTGGACTGGTTCCTATTATGAAAAACAGAATTTCAATTTCTAATTTTTTTAGTTATATTGCAGCAATTTAAGAGAAGCGGCAAGCAGAAACTTATGCCTGGCCCGGAGGAAAATTATCTGCTTACTGCTTCTTCAAAATTGTTTTTACAATAATAGAGGTATTCACGAGGGTGGTAAAATGCATGTAGTTTTACGAAATCAACACTTTGTGCTTCAGAATTCAGATAACCAATCAGAATTGTTATATTTTGTATAAAATTACGAACTGTCACTATTTCATAAAACAGCACGCATTTTACGAGCCTCGTGAATATCCCTAGTGTCAGTTGTCAGTTACTAACTACATTACTTGTCAATGTACTGTCAAATTTATGATAGGGGGGTTGATCATATTCATAATCCATAGCCAACTTGATCAGAATAGAGTTGGAATATACTATAAAGTTCCGGTAAGGTTGGGTTTACCTGTCATCAGTTACCCAACTGTATACGCCCGCCATTGTCTCCGTTCATGTAGCGCTGAAATCCTTTCAGCGTTGCCACATACAAGCCGTTCTCCTACATTTGCCAGATAATCTGTAAAAGTTAGGCGATTGGCACTTTTGCTTCTCTCTCGTGAGTTCTCTCTGCTAGTTAATCTGGCCGGTACTTTCTTTGTTTACTACTATTTCTAAGAATATTATAAACAATGGAAATGTTTAACAGCGGGTATTATAAAGGCTCATTAAGTTAACAAGCAGATTTCTGTGCCCATTTCTGAAGAAGGTATCGAGTCTAAGTGGAAAATTTTTTAATTTACCTATTCTTGACACGAAAGTAATTACAAAAATGTTAATAAATTTAATTTGAAGTCGATATTGGCTTTAAAAATGGTCACAGAAATCTGCCCGTTAGCCTAATGAGCCTTTATAATATTGGCTGCAAATGATATAAAAACTTAACGGTAATGTTGCTGATTGACACCTTGGGTCCCCTACACAAAGTCAGGTGTTTGGTCAGGTTAAGTATTTTGTTTTTCCTCAAATTTCAAGAAAATGAAAGAAGAAGAGTAAAATCTAAAACAGAAGATATAGAAAAAGCCGTAAGGGCCATACATTTGAAGGGAGAAAAAACCTAACCTGACCAAAGACCTGACTTAGTTTTTCATTATTACCTACATAATTTTAATTTTGAAAATTTTATTCTTGAATTAAAAATTATGTTCCTATATATTTTTAATTCAGAAGCGAGCAAGGTAACCAAACGACCACACTGCCGCTGGGAACGTAGGCGAACGGAGGCACGAATAACGATTTCAAGCTTTTTTTCCCTTAAAATTTACATCCTTTTTCTGTATCTTCCATGTTTTATATTTCACTTTTCTTCTTTCATTTTCTTGAAATTTCAGGGAAAAAAATACCTAAACTGACCAAAAACCTAACCTAGTGGAGGGGAGCTAGTGTATGGGAAATCAGGTTGTCAATCAGCAACATTACCGTTCAGTTTTTTTTATCATTTAAACATTTCCATTGTTTATAATATTCTTAGATCAAAAGAAAGTTAAAAAAAGCCTGGCTGACAAAATCAACTCATTTTTCAAGACAACCGCGGTCCGAATAAAGTTGAAATACAGTAATACTGTTTCAGACATGAATATTTTAGTAATAATAATAATAATAATAGTAAACAATAGTCAGGCTTTTATAAATAAATTTTGGTGAAACCCCTAGATCAGCGTCCGGTGACTTTTCACTTTCACCATCACATAAAACTCTGAGTACCTACACAAAAGAAAAATCTGTAGATAATTTAAATTTAATTACTATAAAAGTTGAATAATATTTTATTAATATTACTTAATTTTTTTTTCAGTACATTCATCCAGAACCAGTTACAAATAAGAATCTTTCTTCTCTCATCATACAGCTTCTACAATTCCAAGAAGACAATTTAGGCAAAAATGTCAATAAACCTGCAATGGGAAGAATTCCTGTAAGTGCCTGAAAAATCATTAACAAGTGATCGTTCGTTAAATTTTTTAGCTCCTTGATGCATCATTAGTGAATTATCAAAAATCTAAATCAAATTTAACATATTTCAGGTTAAATTTTTCATGGATTTCAAACCCAACGGTGCTTTATGCCAAATGCTTCTGGCAGCGTACAAATTCAAAAATGAACATGGCTGGCGAAGATTTGAATTTCCCTTCGGAAAGGTAACCTAAAACTCTTCTCACATACTTCTCAATTATTTTTATCGTCTATTTTTTCTAGAGTGTCAAGACTGACAAACAGATCGAGATGTACCAAGCTATGGAGAAAGCCCTCATCCAAAACAAATTGTACTCTCTCCCGGTCGCGTACATTTGTCCCGACGTCGACAAGAACCTCGCGACCCGATTAAAGGAAATCCTCCGCAAACGGAACTGTCAAATAGTCGAGAACGAAGAGACCGCAAGCCACGTAATTTATGGCCAAGTCGATCCGTTGGAAGAGGAATACGGGAGGCCGGTGTTTAAACGAGACAAGATGGTCATGATGCATTGGTATTATTTTCCGAGTTCGTATGACACTTGGGTTAATGTGGATTCCGCCGCCGAATCTATGAACACCGATAACCTGAGTCCCCATTCGGAGCCTTGGCGCGTGTCCTGTAACTGGGTGTTGGATACCGAACAGTATAACGAATGGATGTGCGAGGAGGACTATGAAGTCGACGATTCTGGAAGGAAAAAAACGCATCCTCTGAGAATGTCGGTTGAAGATTTGATGAATCCGTCAAATGATGATAGAAACAGGTAGGAAAATTCGAATAGTTTACTATGATCATTCTAAGAGTAAATTTTATGAAGCATGAATATCATTTAATCTGAAGACAAAAAATGTCATATCAAACGTCATAAGAGGTCTGCCGGTTCTGAAGAAATAATTACATTCTTAAACAAGTGCATTCACAGATTTCAAATTACCTACATAGTTCAATACCATCTAGGGGATGATAATACATACTACCAATACCAACTAGTTCATCACTGTAGTGTCTCAACAGAAGGGATGACGATTCAGTAATCAATTTTCATAAGAATAATTTCTTCAGAGTTGAATATTCGATTATTTCGCAGATTTTTTTTTTTTTTTGTCGATCTTTCATTGAATCGATTCAATTTTAATGAAGATTAATCGAAATGGGAGTTCAATGCAACAAAATTGGAAGTTTGTTTGCAGTTAACAAAAAAGGTTGTCAACTATGGAAAAGGATACAAGTCAAAAAGAGAAAATCATGTACAAAACCAAAAAATGATGTTTGGCAGCGTTTTCCAAAAAACCAGTCATAGTCAAGGTGGCAAGTGTTCACTGTGCAATCATAAAGCCTGTTCTAGAAGCTCTATGACAAACTTTGGCAGATGATAGGTCACTTGATTTTATACATTTTTTTTAATAAACATGGTTCCAATTCGTTTTTGTTTAGATGGCACTATTATAAAATTAAAAAAATACAATATAAAATAAGATAAAAAAATAATATACAGGTGTCCGGAAACTATGCGCAAATAAATTGTGATTCTACTTGAAAAAATACTGTCAAAAGTTCCTAGAACATTTTTTTTTAACTCACAAAAATAAGGAAGTTATAAAGGTGTTTCTCAAAAATAGCTGATTTTCTCCTATAGAACAAGAGGACCTTTTTCGAATTGTTAAGGCTCTTTGGCCATGAGGGATTCAAGTGTAATTTAGACCAAATATGTAAAGGAACATCAGTGATAAGTGTGCCAAATTTGAAGAAAATCCATACACTAGAAAAAAAGTAATAAAAAAAAAATATTGATTTAAAAGAAAATTAACGTTTCACCCCAATAATTTTTTGTGCACAATTTCCAAACACTCTGTATAAGCCGTATGACAAACTTTGACAGATGATGATATTGTTCTTACTTGATTTTAAACATATTATTTTCTGAAATGAACATGGGTCGGATTCTTTTTAATTCAAAACTATTACACTGTATCAAACTAATACTCAAAATGACTCAAAAATTGTTTATTGTCATGTCAGCTTTAAGTTTTTTTATTTTATGAACCTCCTCTTATTAAAATATAGAAATATGTGCTTTTAAATGCTTGTAACATCTAAACAAAAGCGAAATGGACCCATGCTTAATAAAAAAATATTTAAAAGTAAGTGATCTATCATCTGCCAAAGTTTGTCATAGAGCTTATACAACACCCTGTATAAAAAAAAATGGAAATACAACAAATTTCAATTTGGCAAATTATTTAGCAAGAAGTGAGTCACTGAGGAGACAATGCAGGCAATGACAATTATGATGTTTCTGACTGGAGTTCAGTTAGCCTTGCGATCTGTCACTTGTGTATGACATATGACACATATATCAGTAGTAAGGTTAGGAATAAAAAATGGATGATTATCTAATTTGAACAATTAGAATTGATTGGGTATTTTTACTCGATTTTATTATAAAACAAACAAATTGTTATTCCAATAAGTGACCACAGAGGGAGTTATAAATGAAATTTTTGTTTTAGAAAAAAACAGAAAAGGAAACGATCACCGTCGCCGACTTCGAAAATCGGCAAGAGAAAAAGTGGCAGAGGCCCGGCGATCGGGAAGAAGAAAAACTCAGACGAACCGGAAGCGGACGATCTGACCAAAGACATGGAAGAGCCGGCGCCCGAACCGACCATAACCGAAGTCCCGGCTCCGCCGCCGTCAAACCCTCCTGTGAAGAAGGACCACGAGCTGCAGCCCCTCAAGGGAGGCTCCATTACCGAACTGGAGGACGTAGAGGAACGAGCGGAAGACTCACAGACAGGCAAGAACAGCGACACCAACACACAGGAGGATCAGGAAGATAACGTCACTGAACAGACGCATCACATAATCGTCCCGTCTTACTCGGCGTGGTTCGATTATAACTCCATTCACGAGATCGAGAAACGTGCCATGCCGGAGTTCTTCAATGGTAGGAACAAATCTAAGACACCGGAAATATACCTAGCGTATAGGTAAGTCTGTGTCAACTGTCGTTTAAAGCTCTCTTTTTTCATAACAAATTGGAATCTTGACAGAAACTTCATGGTGGACACGTACCGTCTAAACCCAACGGAATATATAACATCGACAGCGTGTCGCCGTAACTTGGCGGGTGATGTGTGTGCCATAATGCGGGTGCATGCATTTTTGGAGCAGTGGGGCTTGGTCAATTACCAGGTGGATACAGATTCTCGCCCTACACCCATGGGACCGCCTCCGACATCTCACTTCCACATTCTGAGCGATACTCCGTCAGGTCTTCAGCCGGTGAATCCCCCCAAGACACCTCAGCCGAGCGCCGCTAAGACCCTGTTGGACCTGGATCACGCCGATAAGGGTTTAGAGAAGGGAGAGAAGAAGGAGGGAGTGCCGGAAGTCGGAGCGTTTGGATTGAAATTGGATCAATACGGGAAGAAGCCGGCGTTGTTGAGAAATAAAAACGCTGCGAGCTTGACGAGAGATTGGACGGAGCAGGAGACTTTGTTGTTGCTTGAAGGTTAGTTGAATGCAATGAAAAAATTGAAACGGGCTTTCAGTTCTTTATTATTTGAAAATCAGATCTTTTGATCCCTTGAATTGAAACTTTTCAAGATTTTTAGGAGGGTTGAGTTTTATTGGAGAATTATAGAAGATAAAATCCTATTTTATGGTTTTTTTTAATATTATTTTTTTATTTATTATTTGCAATTATTATACCACTGTGCTTTTCCTCAGGTTTGGAAATGTACAAAGACGACTGGAACAAAGTCTGCGAGCATGTCGGTTCCCGTACCCAGGATGAATGCATCCTCCATTTCCTTCGCCTGCCAATCGAGGATCCCTACCTGGAAGATCCGGAAGCCGGCAGTGCGCTTGGTCCTTTGGCCTATCAGCCGATCCCGTTCAGCAAAGCCGGTAACCCGATCATGTCCACGGTCGCCTTCCTGGCGTCGGTGGTGGATCCTCGAGTGGCTTCCTCAGCCGCCAAAGCTGCCATGAGCGAATTTGCGTTGATCAAAGACGAAGTGCCGACTGCCGTCATGGAGGCTCATATGAGAAACGTCGAAGCCGCCGCAGGAGAAGGAAAGTTTGAACCGGCAGCCGGTTTGGCTCTGACTGGGATCGCCGGTAAGTACTTACAAATGTCATTGTTTTTATGAGCTAAATATGATTTATTAAATGTGTGATATTCAATTATCTTGAATCTTTTTGTCACTAACATTATGACCAAAGTTGTAGTACCTAGACCAACCCAGATGAAGTTTGACTTGACTCATATTTTCATTGTCCAGGCACAATTCCCGACAAGGAAGAAGAAGACAAACTGAAAAAAGAGCCTGAAGTGAAAGAAGAAGACAAATCTTCCGACGCCGAAAAGAAAAATGGTGAAGAGAAACCAGCAGTCGAGAAGCTGAAAAGTGAACCGATGGAAGTCGATAAGGAAACCTCGGAATCGATAGAGGTGAAGAGTGAAAAAGGCATCAAAGACGGCGAAATCCAGAGCGCAGCCGCGGCCGCTTTGGCCGCCGCCGCCGTAAAAGCGAAACACCTGGCCGCCGTCGAGGAACGAAAGATCAAATCTCTGGTGGCGTTGCTCGTAGAAACCCAAATGAAGAAGTTGGAAATCAAGTTGAGACACTTTGAGGAGCTGGAAACGACGATGGAAAGAGAACGCGAAGGACTGGAGTATCAGCGGCAGCAGTTGATCACCGAACGGCAGCAGTTCCACTTGGAGCAGCTGAAGGCCGCTGAATTTCGTGCCAGGCAGCAGGCCCATCAGAGGTTGCAGGCCGAGCAAGGGCAGTGGGCTTCACAGCAACCCGCCGTAGCTCATAATCAGTCTACGAGCGAACCCGGACCCAGCACAACACCGACACCTCCTTCTCCTCAAGCTTCTGCCGTTGTTCACTAATAATTTCAGTCGTAGTAGTTTTGTAAAGTAAGAGAAACCTTACAAAATGACGGTTATGTTCCCAAATTGGGAAAACTAAATGGAAACAGTTTTTTGTACTTCACCACCTCAGATGGGTACGGTTCAGTTTATTTGATTTTTTAACTACTTCTTCTACTTTTGTAAATGGATCAGGATCTTCTGCCTAGTTTCGTAGTAATTGTTGATTATCCAGTAGTTTAGTAAGGGTGAAACCAGAAATTGCGATTGCAACATGCGATTCTGAACAGTTCAGAACTTCAAGTGTTTCTTTTATTTTTTTTTTCCAAATATTTTCAGCAAATTATTTTGGGTGTTACATTTAAAGAATATCAAGCTAGCTCCCCCAAACTGGAACCGATCCCCAAATTTTTTAATTGTTGAGACTCTAATGAGTTAATGACTATGACTCTGAAAAAATATCACATTCGAATTTAAATATATATTTATAGATTTATTCTATAAGTGTTGGAGGAACAAACTCAAAAATGATTGACACATGGACTTATCCTTCAACATTTTAGGAATAAAACTTCAACCCATAAATAATTTGAATCGTACTCTACACTGGCTCTTATGCATGAAATTTTTTTTTATTACTTCTTATAAAATGTGAGTTTGATGATAAACTAGCAGTGGAGTTGTAAAAATTTATCTTGATGATAAGAATGGCTGTCTTTCTAAAAAATATTCATATTATGATTGTATATTTTTAATTACTTTCGTGAGTGACTATTCTGTGCACACTTTATACTTGTATTACGTTTTCTACATAGAAAGTATTGTAAAAATTGTGTATTGTATTATTATTATTATTATTTGCATTTACTTTCTATATAATTTATAGCTATCCATATTTATATCAATATAGACTTGAATCCTGTTAATTTAATTGAAGGGATCTTTTTAAATCCTAATATATAATAGTGTGAGCAATTATTTTAACTGGTGGTTCGGTATATTGTTTTTTAAGTTTTTTTTTGCAGACTAATCTATTGATTGAATACTGTACAAAAATAAAATTATTCAAGTTTCATCAGGAACAAGAAAATTTATATTATTTATATAATTTACAACATAATTTCTTCATTCGATAATTTTATATTCAACTAGTTAATTGTAGCTGGAATTTATTTCTTTTTTGAACACTTACTTACAATTATTAGTATAGTAGTTGTGTTGCATTATCCTCAGATAAATATTTACGTATTGTATTTGCTTTATCCATTGATGGTAACATTATGTTCAAAATTTTAATTTTTAAATAAAAGTAGAATTTGCACTTCTTGTTTATTATCAACAAGCTGCCCTTTTGAGGCTCGTTTTCCTCCCTGGTGTGGAATGTGTGTCTCTTCCAACAACAATGTTGAGTTAACAGCGATAAACTGGCATTCCATTTATATTATGCTACTGTTCCTCTCAACGAATGCGCACCAAAATTGGTTAATAGAACAGTTAAGAATTTTTCAAAAGATTCTGGACTTGAACCCTTCTGAGCTGGAAGGATCCCTATCACAGCAGGATTGTAGAACATTTGAGAATGTGCGTACGTTCCGTGGAAAACTTGTTTCCTGTTTCTAAAATGCTCCTGAAAGTACCAAAATAGAAAGTGCTTTCAATTGTTTTGAACAGTCCGGAATATCTAGATTCAGAAAATTCCAGACCATGCTATTACATTCTGAGATATTAAAGAATATTCTTGACAAATATCTTTGACCATTCTATAATATTCTGGAACAATCTAAAAAAAGTTCAAAGTTTTGAAATATTTTCTGACGAACATTCTGGAACATGCTAGAACATTTTGGTATCAACATTCTGGAACACATTTTTTTTCAAAATGTTTTGTAATGATGAGCATTCTCAAATATGTTTTATTCTAGAACATCCTATACATAATTTCAATTTGGAACATCTACAATATTCTGGAACCTTCTAGAACATTCCGGCATTCGATCCCACCTTTTGACATCCTCTTCTCCAGATTCAGTCCCTGCGGTCCTAAACTGAAACATTGCTATGACGAATGGCTGTCATACCATATAATTCTGAATATTGTTATGGTTTTTCCTTTGGTGGGTGCGCCGATAAATTGGAAAGGCAATTTACTGAATTAATTACTTTATAAATCACTTATTTTAACTTCAAGTCGGTATTATAAAGGCTCTGAACTGAACTGCTGGTTAGTGGTAGCTTCCAGACATCCTGACAGAGCAGTTGTGAAAGTTAGTGTCGAACTTTCCCATTTATGGCAGAGAATATCCCCTAAACGTGGTCACTGATATCAGGGAACTATGAATGTATAGAGGTGTGCTAATCGCGTAGGCGAGTCTGTCGATTCCCATCGCCCACATGGTGCCCCGCTACAGGATCTTCTGACGTGTATTCGGCGAGTATAAGTGTACAGAGGTAGCAGGAGCTTGTTCGCTATGCTACTATAGCTCAGATCCAAATTAGTAGTCACTGACATTACTAAAAAAACTATTTTGGATAAGTGGCAAGAAAAAAATTCAGTTTCTGTGTGCCGCTTCTTTGAAATTGCTTTTTCAGTAATCTCAGTTAGTGAGTACTATTTTGGATTTGAGCTTTAGAGCCACGTCCCGCTCGTTCGGCAAGTGATCGGCAGTAAGAATGTCGTATCAATATTCTGGAACATCATTCTTTAGATTCTGAAATTTTTCCCAACATTCTTAAACATTGTCAACTATGTTATATTCTGGAACATTCTATATGATTTAGGAACAACTACAATATTCTAGAACATTCAGGAACCTTGTCGCTGATGAGTAATACAGCAATCGTTCACTATCAGCAATTTTAAAACCTCAAATTTAACTTTCTGTTGCTTACGCTCTTTTAATGATCTCCATCAAATTGTTTATAAAATTGCAAGGAAAATTAATTAAATGAAAAATGACAGATAAATATTTATTTATATATTATTGTACATTCATAAATAATGTGATAACTTTCTATATTCGTTAGAAGAGATCAGCGTATTATACAAAAATAGAGGTACTCGTTCTCAAAAAAACACAGTCTACTAATAAACTTCTTATAAACTACTATAAGAAAATTGTAACAAAATAGGTACTTTCATCAGCGGGATATAAAAATGATTTATGCATACAACCAATAAAAATGAACGAAAATATGAATTTTGGCCAATAATAACAATAACACTAACACTGTAAGCTTGAAATTACTAAATTAATTTGGCAGTGTCGGCAGTCAAGTCGAGATGTTTGGTTTTATGCATTAATCCTAAGAATACCATTTGAACTATACATATCAATTTCAGGCCTTAAAGTAAGGCAGTGCAACAACAGGTTTTCAGTAACACAATATAAATACATCATAACTAACTCAGAGCAGATTTGTTGGATGGTCCAAACATTGCATTCACAACTGCGGCAGACATGATTTTGATGCTTCCATCCTCGCGTTCACAGAGCTCATATTTCTAGGCTGATTGTCTTTGTCTACCTCAGTTGTGGACAAAACTTTTGGAGCAACACCAAGGACCATCTAACAAAACAGTATAAGATAAGTTGTTATGGTGTTGCAAGATGCGATTTTATACAAATCAATATAATATAAAAAATTCCATAATCAACACAATGAGCTCGAGGAGCATAAAATACGAAATTATTAAAAACATTTTTATGTTCTGATTATAAAATAATATTTGAGAATTTCTACAAAAAAGCGTGCTAATTTGAAGTATTCAGCGTTTTTTTAGTGTACATTTTAAAATAACCTTGCGACTTGCCTAAATAGGAATTATTTACCTCACTCTTATTACTATTTGTCACTTTAAAGAAACGCAGCAACGAGCTCTGAGTCACTGAAGACTTTCCGAGATCGGTGTTGGAATTTTCTACCCTCGTTGCTTCTTCCTGATTAGAAATATCCGCACTAGAATAGCCACACTCGTAAGAATTGATCAGTTCCTTTTTAAAATTCTTTTCAAATCGCAACTTAGTTAACCAATCAAGTTCCTTCTTTTTCGGGGGTGAGAAATTTAAATGAGGGGCACTCCCATCGACTACAAAATTGGGTAGATTGATTGTTGGGGAATTTATACGATTATTATACTTATCAGGCGAGTTATTCATAGACTTTGGTGACCAATCAGAAATTTTACTTGTGCTGGGTGTTGAACTAATTGCACATAAGTTTCTATTATTGTTTCCTAAATCCAGGTTAATTATACTCTGACTTAGATTCGTTGTATCATTAAGGACGTTATCGCTTGAAAATAAACGTCTAGGACTTATTTTGAGAGGTGCTTTCATTCCGTCCTTTGTGTTGCAGTTCTCACAGAATTTCGAACGAGCCAAAGTTTCTAAACACTGTTGACATTCCACTTTACATTTTTTAGAACTGGGAGGTGTTGAAGCGTCGCATTTTCGTTTATTTTTCGATTCTAATTTATTTTGGGGCGATAAAACTTCGATTTTTCCTTTCAGATCTTCATTTTGGAGCTCCCCGATTTCCTTTTCGTTCTTAATATACCAAAATTTATGGGTCATATCATCGGAGCAGGTGACTATTAGGGGATTTTCAGATTCGTTCCAAGCAACCGAAGTCACCTCTGCCAAGTGCCCGGTCAACTTAAACCTCGGTAATTCTGAATCTCTTCTCCAAATGTAAGCGCAATCGTCGCTGCTGCCGCTTATTAAATAATTCCCGTCGGGCGAAATCGCAGACTTAATAAAGAAAGTACTGTTCAAATGGCCTTTGTATTTCATGACCGGCTCACTGGAGAAAGTCTTAACGTTAAAACAATAAATTGTGTTATCGAGACAGTTTGCGTAAAGTCTTGTACACTCTTTATCTAAAGTTAAATAACTGTAACCGCTTCTCTGTTTCACCCCGCAATATTCTATCACGCTCTTAGACTTACAGTGAGTGGAATAAGTCTTACGGAGGTCCCAGAGTTTTATGTTACCATCGCCGGCCATGCAGGAAATGACGCAATTGTCATCTCTGAATACGAGACCGGTTATGGATTTGGAACCGAGACTAGGAGAGGGATTGTGATTGCGTTTACTACGGAAAAGAGAGGTGCATTTTGTTGTCGGGAAGTGTTGCAAAGAAATCTGCTTGTCAGGTTTACCTATGTAGTTACAACAGTTGGTACGGATGTCCCATATCATTATATTGCCATCTCTTCCTCCTGAAATCAAAAAATAATGTTACTATTATTTTAATAATAATATAACTATGATATGATATCCAAAATTATAACAATTTAAAAAGATCTTCACCAAGAGTTCCCAAGAGACGCTTCAATTCATTAGTATAGAAACTTGAATATGTATAAGTTTGAAATCTGAGATTGCCCTGGCTAAATAGTTGGTAAAGCCAAAGGCCATAAACTCTATAAAAGAAGAAACCCGGGATTTACAGGATTATTGTACTATGTACTTGGTCCTTTTTTGTACTTTACTTGTATAATAATTATTATTGTATTAATGTATTGTGTTTAATTTTAGATTATTATTGTGCATACTCTATTTATAGGCTATTGATTATGTCTTATAGAAAGGAACTAGCAAAATCGTAGGTTTTTATTGCATAAATCCTTCAAATGGTCATTAAGGATGAAAAAATCGTGGAGTACGTGCTATTAAATTAGAGGGTGAAATTGGAGATAGGTAGTGAAACTGCATCCCTCTAAGGTTTTTAATTATATCTCAAAAACAAAACAAAATTAATAGGAAATTTTTTATAGATCATGCAATTTAATGACACCTATCCTCACGAACCAATGGCGTGCTACTAATATCGAATTTATTACAAAAAATAAGATTCAAGATGTTTCCAGCCTGATTTCTATGAGTACAGAATTGATACAAATTTATGAAGGATGTACTGTCAATCACCATGTCAGAGCAAGTACTAATACTAAGTTTACAATTATTTTTATTTATATCATCATAAATCCATCTGATCTGAGGAAGGTTGAAGTCCCCACAGAGGACTACTATATCATTGAAATTCCTTACAAATACATCATTAAGCTTTATACAAAATAATCTTACAGCCAGTATTATAAAAGCTTATTAAGCTAACGGGCAGATTTCCTCTGATATCCTCAGATATCCTCTACCTCGGAAAATCATGACTCCTGAGAAAAACTAACCAATGATTTATCAACTGCAATGAGACAGCCACCACCCTCTGACTTCACTGATGAACTCTGCTCCCGATCTCGACGATAAACATGGCATCTTTCACAAATTAGTTCGGAACTGTACACTGATTCATTTAACCACGTTTCCATTCAACATATCACATCAGGATTAGACAGAAAATAATTATGGTAAGTTTCTGTCAGCTTAGACTAAAGTCTACAAATATGCTGATAGAAAAATGATGTCATCCTATCCATAATCATACTATCCATAAAAAAAAAAAACTAACACAGCAGTTTCAATGATTGATGGTACAGCAAATGTAATGGTTTGGTGATTGAACTACTGACTCATTGACCAATAAAGAAGGTCGAGAGTCCATTATGCCCTACTGAATTTTTGTTTAAATTTTTTATTGTAAGTTAACATCTTCCATGCCAATAGAGAAGTCAAGATCATCATTTAGATATAGTTGGTGACGAAAGAACGATTTGTCTGTGAGGTATACCAGTTCAAAATTTATATCCCTAAACTACAAATAGTTATCCCTACAATTTGTTCATACCATTAAATAAAATACATTACATTAGGTATATTATTAGTTTTTGATAGTTTTATTTATGTAATTCCAAAAATACTTAGCATTTTTTGAGGAGTTTCTCTCAGCTTCATCAATACATCAATTTTTAATTGTCTTATACAGATGGCTCTCACCTTCTTAAACTCAAGATAGTCAACTAGGTTGTTATACTTCAGTCATTGTTTATGCAATTTTTTGTTTATGCAAGTATGTATTAGGCACATTTTTTGTTAGAGGTACATGTTGATTTATAAATTCATAAAAATTGAGTAGAATTTATCAGTGTTGCACTCGATGTTTTCATTTCTTAGGCTTTCATCCCAATCAATATTGGAAAACCCTGCGTTTATACTAGTGTAATCAGCCTTTTGGAAGTTTAATTTATCTTTAATATATGTTTTATAAAACCGGTTTTCTTGCAGTTAATCTCAAAGAATGCTTGGTTGTGATAAGGATCAAGAGGTTCAAGATAGTTGGGTTTTTTTAATCTTTAATGGCCATTTGAAGGGTTCATGCAACAAAAACCAGCTCATCTTTTGATAGTTCCTTATTTCCCTGTTTATTAAGACTATCTATCAATAGCCTACTAGATTAGAGATTAAGGCGAAGGAGAAGAAATTGACGACTAATCCATAGTAATGGACACTTATTTATATTTCCACATTAAAAATTGATATTTGCAAAGGCAAGTACTTAAAAAAGGATTCAAAAAGCCTCTTTGATCTCTTAATTAAAATAGAAAATGTATCAAAAATGTTTGACTGGGGTTGTTATTTGTTAACTTGGGTAAACCTACAGAAGTGGTACCTATACACCGTTCACATATTAAAAAAGCACTAGGGGGCCATGAACTTTTGTTTTTAGGTTTGCAAAAATGAAAACTCCCTAGATCTCGATTGACAATAATATCAGCTGATCGAGATATTAAAGGTTAAGTATAGACTGACATTTGTCAAATCACTCAAATTGTCTCAGCTGATTAACAGCCTTGTTGTCTAATTGAAGTTTTAGAAGAAGGGGATATCTATCTAGGATAGGTAATTTTTTACTCTGATCAATTTTTTTTCAAACTGGCAAATAAAATTATTAAATTTTTAACATTTTATATTTCGAAAGAGCAAAATGACGAAAATAATATCTTTAGATGGATAAATCCGCATTAGGAAAGCATTTCAATGATTAAGATACAGAAAGTCCAAACTTGAGCAAACATTTAAGTCATTCTCTGAAGGTAAAATATATTTGGGATGTAAGTATTAAGTAAAATATGTGTATCTGCTAAATTGCTAGTAATGCGGTCTCTGATAGTAGTCAGACCGTGCATTAGCAAGTATTATTAGACAGGTCAAATGTGAAATTACACCTTTGGGCAGCCCGCCTAAAACAGGCACTAATTATGAAAATATTGTGTTTCCGAAAGATTTGCAATAATCTATTTCCAATACAAACCCAATCGAAATCATGGGGGAATCAGGGTTCGAAAAAATCATGATTTTTTTATAAAAATCAAAAATCAATGATTTTAATTAAAAAAATCAAAAAAATCGTGATTTTTTTGATTTATTTGATTTTTTTGATTTCTTTAATTTTTTTTTAATTTCTAATAATGTGGTATGATCTATTTTCGCTCTCACATCAGATATGTGAGAAGTTTTTGCTTCATATTTTCGTTAAGGCTAACAAGTGGTCGCCACACCATGAATTTTGCGTTTTTCTCTTGTAATTTTTTTCTCCACTTTTGGTTTTGTTGAATTATATAATTAAAAATAATAAAATTCAAATTAAGAATTGAAACAAATTTATTTACCAGAATCAGTTAAAATTCAGAAAAGTTAGAAACATTTTTTACGAATTATACTTATGAAGAACTCTTTAGGGCGCCGAAGTATCACAAAAAGCCCCTCAAACCCTTTCACTATTCAAGATCACATAATAAATAATAATAAAAAGGGACAAATATTCTTGTTCCTTTATTGTTTATTTTTTTATATCCAAGTTCATAGTCCAGCTAAGTGAGATCAAAAGAAAGATGCAGGAGATGAAATATAATAATAGATACAATAATTGGTTGTTCCCATAATTACCTACTGCATCTATTCAAATTCAAACTTAAAGCAGGAATACATAAATTATGATCACACCTTAAAGGTTTCAAGTTTCAAAAGAAAGCAATAAAATATGTTTTCAATGTTTTCATCAATAATAATAACTATCTGAGGTTTATGGTACCCTTCACCCTTCTATTTAATATTGTGTGATTTTTGTGGCACCAATTAAAATTCATTATAGAAAATAAAAAACTCGATAAAAAGGTAGTATTTCTGATTTCTGATTTTTTTGATTTTAATCGTTGATTAATATAAAAAAATCACTTGATTTAAATCGTTGATTTAAATCGTGATTTAAATCAAATGATTTAAATCGGGCGAACCCTGGGGGGAATTATTGTAAACTTCATTATACAAGCACGTAAATTAGCAGCTTCCCTTAAGGATAAAGTAAAGAATGCATGTCTTGAAGAGCTTTCAAAATGTAAGTACACCTGATATGTGACAAAATTAATATAATCATTGTGAAAAATTTATTTCGGAGGACTGGACGAAACAAATGGATATGGTGAAAATCTTATTAAAATCAGAGCGCTGAAGATGATTCTGATTCTAAGCAGGATGCAGTAGCGGTTATTGATAATGGGGGATAATTTTGGGCCAGAAGCGAAAACTGAAAACTATCTTGTGTAAAACATTCTCAAGTCTAGAATCTTTGGCTGGTTTCTGACACAGTACTACGATACCGAATAACCGACGAATTGATGAAAAATATTTTTCATTTACGTACCTATATTTTAATATTTTAATAAACGCACCGATGTATTTTAATTACCTGCTATGTATTTATTAAAAGTAAATTAATATAATTGATTCCAGTTTTTTATTTTATATTCAAAAAGTACATTTGTGTATTTTCCTAACTTGGCAAAATTACATGATAACCTTTTTCTCAAACTCTTATGAAAAGCTTAAGATTTTAAGATCTTAGATCCAGCGACATTGCGTTCTAGTTAAAGATTGCAATATGTGACAAGATGTTTCAAAATAAAAAGCCCCCAAAGATGTAAATATAAATATAATAAGAAGAATACCAAAAATATCAAAAGTCCATCTGGCAACTATGTCCTGTTCCTTGCCATAAAACTTCAACCTCATAAAAAAGAGACATAACCAAACTCCAGCCAATGATTGACAGCGGCAGCGTTGCCAACGTTGGTGATTTTTCACCAGATCTGGTGAATTCAAGTCTTATTTGGTGATTTGGTGAAAACTTTTATCAAATGCCTAAAATCTGGTGATATTTGAATATTTGTGATTTTTTAACACGAATGTGGTTTATTACTTTCATCCTTCGATCAATTTTCCTTTTTTTAAGTATCCCCAAAGAAGTAAATCTTATATTATGACTTCTAAAAATGGATTTAATGGGTTACTTAATTATAAAGATGATAAAAAGACGACTTATGGTTTGACTGGGGTGAAACTTGTCACGTGATTAACTTTTGTGCAATTCGCGGAAGGGATATAATATAGGTACCTACTTCTGGTGATTTAAAATGAAATCTGGTGAAATTTTAAGGTTTTGTAAAAAAATTTGGTGAAATCTGTCAAAATTTGGCGATTTTACTGCTAAAAACGCAATCTGGTGAATTCTGGTGATTTTTTTGGCTAGAGTCTGGTGAAATCTTGAAATTTTGGTTGGCAACGCTGGACAGCGGTTATACCTAGTGATTTCTACCACCCTACACCATAACTCAATTCTTTTATAATAAGTGAACGGTGTATACATCAGCTGATTATGATAGTCAGGTTAGGTATTTTTTCCCTTGCCCTTACGGCTATTTCTATGTAGGTAATCTAAATTTACGGGTCATCTAAATTTTATATTTTACTTACTATAACATTTAGTAATACATAGAAAAAGTCATAAGGGCAAAGGAAAAAAATACCTAATTTAACTTGTACAGTTTTCTAACTTACCCGTAGCAAACATGTTTGGATCTTCCTTCCGGAATGCAGCGCTCTTCACAGATCTGCTGTGTCCGTAGAACGTTCTGATCTCTTTAATTTCGCCCTGTTGCAAATCGAACAGTTTGGCCGTGTGGTCGCCCGATGCAGTGATTATCGATGCTCCGACGTACGACCAGGCGATTTCAAACACGGCGTTAAAATGGGCTCTTGTGCCCATTCTCTCCATTCCGGGGCTGCCGGTGTCTATCACAGCCAGGCTGCCATCCTCGTTTGCTAAGGCTAGAAGTGATTTGGTTGAAGGGTGGCTGCCGAATCGACAGGTGAAAATCGGGTTATCGATCGAGTTTTCGATGTACAGGGACTGATAGTTGTCAGAGTTTTGGCAACGTAATCGATGAAGGGATGGTTCGTAAGACGTAACGGACGCTGGAAAGATACAAATTATGTTTTCAAAAATTTCAGTAACTTTAACAAGCAGTTATTGATATTCGTAAAGTAGGTAGGATATAATTTTAACATGGCCTCTTTGGTTTGACCACACAGGAACTTATATGTAAGAATCATGCAGTGCCCATTAATCTATTAGGGAAGAGCCAATAACAGGCAGTACTTAAGTCCCTAAGTTTAGGACAGTCTCGATAGAGACTTGAAAATTCAACTTACCAAGTCCATATTGCCGTTTCAAGAGATCCGAAAAATTGGCCATGGTCACAGATTTTATGGAGAGTCGTCGAGATTCATCAAAGATTCAAAGTTATAATTTCGAATAACTTAAAATAGCATGGTAACTGTGCAATAACTTCAATGTGCATTAAATTAAAATGTATGACATCCCTAAAAATTAGCGGGATTTGGAAACGAATAACGAATACTCGGCGGGAAGATCTTGAAACTTTCGATGTTTCATTTGAGTTTTGAGTTTGATTTGATTGAGATTTGACTTCTAACTTCTACTTTTTAACTGTTTTTTTTTTTAATTGAAATTGACAAATCTAGTAAAATCGCATCAAATGTCAGATGTCATTATGGTCAAACACAGGATAAGTTAAATGTAAATGTGTAAATGATTAATGTAGTAAAGTTAAATAAATTGTTACTTTTATCTTTATTTCATCAGTAGTGTACTGTGGAAAAAACTATAAAGACTATATAGTATAGCACGCACTCACTAATAATAATAAAAGCTGTTACAAATTCTTAAGTTAACGATAAAAACATCGCTGAAGCCACACAACCAAGGTGGGGAAAATTAGTTTTGTGGCAATGTGATGTGGTGATGCTGAAAGCAGCCATAATTATGACTGCGTTCAAGATTAAAATTCTTGGGTGTGGTTGCGTTCACAATAACACGCCTTTTGGGTGATAAAAACAACACAATGCATTACAGATATTGGGTAAAATATTCATGAAACAATACGACGTACCTTCCGAATATTCCTATACGTTTTACAATGAACGCTCTCAGATCAGAAGTTTGAGCAGACTGTTATTATTGGTGTAAGTGCGTGTAAGAATAACAGTCAATGTGAACGACAAAAATTTTTTTGTGTAATTTCAAGGAGAATATGACGAAAAAAGATAGATATCCAAAAATATATTTATTTGACGCTACTGAACAAAGTCGGACTAATAAATAATATTTTACATTAAATAATATGAATCTTATTTGATGAACAAAAATCAATAGTACAACCAATCTTGAACTTGAAGAGTAAAATCAAGTCGAGGTCCCAAAAATTTCTATCAGCAGGTCTCAGTTATTATACAGGGTGTCCCAGCTTATTCGAAGCGGTCTCTGTAGGCCAAACGATGGATTTTTTCTGAAAAATTTTTGCACATTCAAGTACAGGATCACAATGGCCATAACTTAAAATTATTTTGGAGTATACAGAGTGTCCCATATGAGAGTGGCATATCAAAGTTATGTTTTTTTAAATGGAATGCTCCTATGTTATTGCATTTTTAGATTGTCTGAAAAGAGAAAATAAGATTGGCTTTTACAGTTGGTGTTTAAATTCAGAAGTTTTTGAGTTATAAACAAGTGAAAATCGTCGTTTTTCAAGTTCAAGACCCTGTACAACGAAAACGGTTCAAGATAGAGAAAAACGGCTTACATGTCCCTATTTTAGCTTTTCATGTACTATCCTATGATGAGGATGAAATGTTTATACAGGGTGATAAAAAATTTGAAAAATTCTGAGATTTCTCCACGCGTCGCCAAATAAAAAAATCAAAGAAAGTACAAATGTTTCTATACCATAGGATAAGTTAAATTATACCATGAAAAGTTAAAATAGGGACATGTAAGCCGTTTTTCTCTATCTTTAGCCGTTTTCGTTGTACAGGGTCTTGAACTTGAAAAATGACGATTTTCACTTGTTTATAACTCAAAAACTTCTGAATTTAAACACCAACTGTAAAAGCCAATCTTTATTTCTCTTCTCACACAATCTAAAAATGCAATAACATAGGAGCATTCCATTTAAAAAAAACATAACTTTGATATGCCACTCTCATATGGGACACTCTGTATACTCCAAAATAATTTTAAATTATGACGATTGTGATTCTGTACTTGAATTTTCAATTTTTTTTTTGAAAAAGTCCATCGTTTGGCCTACAGAGACCGCTTCGAATAAGCTGGGACACCCTGTATAATATAACCCATTTTGTTACTGCACATGATGATCGTTTTTCACTCTTATAAGAATTTCTTGGAATGAAAAGTTATACACTCGCATAATACAAATAAACAAGGTATGTCAGCGCGCAGCCTGTGACGTCAGTGTGGTGATAGCTATACATGTGACTCAGCAGTAATAATGACGTTAAGTCGTGATTTAATAGCTTTATTTCGACGTTTGAAGATGTTCTAGTAATTTTAAAGTTTGATTCAGTAGGCAAAGAGATTTTTTTAGTTTGCTAACATAGGCAAAGGCGATTGTGTATAGCTTCATTTGTATCGTATCACAGTAGTAAGCACCAGCACTTTCTTTTATACTCCATAAATGTTGACTTTCACCTTAAAATATTTTCAATTCTTCCGTTAGAGCTTGGGATTACAATCACCACAGTGACGTCATGCGCAGCGCCGACGTGTTTTCAGTCTCAAAAGATATAGATATAACCACCGTGCTGCGCTGGTGCTTTCTTTTCATGCACACATCTAATACAGGAATTGTAATAATGCATTGGAATTATGGTCGATTTTCGTTCTATTATAAAAAACCAATAATAAGAAGATATGAGTATGTAGATAATAAAAAAAACATCTAGGGTATACTTACAGGTGTCCTGCGGTAACTGGACAGCTAAAAATGGAACGTCATGCATGTATAAAATCGTATTTTAAGCTTAAAACAAAGAATACTTAGCTTATTTCAAGATCATAAATAAGGCCTCGTTTATGCAATATTCCCAAAATTGTTGTTCAGTTACTGATGATAAATTTTTTTGAGATATTTCCAAAACGAGGCCTGATATATTAAAAAAAATCTCTCCTTTATGCTTAATAAATGACGATTTTATTCATGAAGTATGAATTTAAGTTCGATTTTGGCTGACCATCAGTTACTAAAAAAACACATTTTCACAGCAGTCTTTTGTTTTACATTTAAAAAATAATTCTTCAGTCATGTAGGTACCTATATATTATTGTATAGCGCAACATAAAAAAAAAGAACCAGCTGAATAACTGTAACCGCATAATTAAATTTACTTTAATAATATTTCCTTCACCTCTGAAAAAATACAAAACTGCTGAAAAAGAAATAAGGTAGGTATAGAGGTAATATGGTGGAATCTTTTTATTATCATGTACTCGTTATGGCAGCGAATTTCATTGCCTGATAAGCAATAAGCATTCGCGAAATCGGTTATTCACTGGAGCTTGTAGCGTTATAGAGATAACATAAATCAATATCATCTGTATATTATCCGCTACACTATAAATGTTTAAGTTTGGGATGAATGCCAAGTTCTGTTCGAAAAGTTACATTTTCCGAATTTTTTGTGAACGGAGGCTTTACTTGTTGTTTAGACGGCGATAAAACCCCCGCAGCCCCGCGGCACGCGGGGAATCCCAGCTGCAATAATAGACGCCGCGCCGTTGTTCGCAATTTTATACGCTGTAAAAAAAGTATAGGAACATTCGGAAATGTTTAAATTTTCTTCACATGGCTAAGATATCCTATACTTTTCTTTTCTATGTTTGAAAAGAGTTCCGACAGGTGTAATTATTATCAACTTATATTATGAGTTATCAACTGCTGCATTATCAACATTTTTTATCTTTATAATGTTGGCAATAAGAGAGTTCTTAATTATAAAGTGTGTTCACGCAAATGAAAGTTAATATGGTTCGGAGAAAGGTTGATTTTCATTCAATTTTCCTTCGGAAAACCTCCAAAAACTTAAACACTCTAGGAGAAAATTTAATTTGAGTAATCTTTTGATTTTAATATTTGTCCCGAGTCGATTATCGTCCCTGGATTTTCTTGCCTAAGGTTTCAGCTTATGCATGAGGCCAAATTTAATAAATTTATAGCTTCAATATAATTATGAGGTTGAAATTTCAAAAAGCTCCGTCGGTGGAGCTTTTTTTGAAAAAAAGTTTTGAACTTCAAGAGCAATTATTAAACAGCTGATTTTTTAGGTCCACCTGTAAATACAGGTGTGAAACCAAAAATTTCAAAGCCGTCTGGAGACGATGAGACATCAAGCTTCAAATTTTTCTTGTCAAAACACAAGAAAAATTTATTTGGAACACTATGGAAGGTTAAAACAATTAAGTGATCTTGCATGCACTCCTTCACATATCACCATGCTGTAGGATTTTTTTGTAAGTTTTTTTAGTTTAAATCCAGTAAAAGAGAAATATAAAAAGGAAAGGGCAGCTGATGCGAAAAAAAATCGAAATACCTTAGGAATATCGAAAGTTATCCCCAATCAAAATCAGTCAAAATGTTGGGCGCGACAGTTTCATTTTTGAAAACAATTTTTTTTCATTTTAATTTCAATCAACATTTTTGAACACTTGAAATCATTTTGAAAAACCGACATTTAAAATACGAATACAATAATTATTATACTATTTTACACAATTTTCCTGAAAAAATTCGGGGGAAAGAACCCCGGACCCATTGGTTAACTTTCACTTTTTTTCTAGGAAATTTCATTTTTTTGGAAGACTTGCACATTTTCATATTACTCTGGTGTTAATGCTATCTAATGAGTAATGGTCTGCTTATTATTCTTCACGAAGAATCATTTGCGCTAAATTTCGTTGTTTTTTCGAATTCCTATATCGAAAAAAGAGTAAGAAAAAGAAAATATTTAAGAGGGTCAAGTGTTATACCCAGCAGGCACCTACATCATTTCGAATTAAGGTACATTTATGGGGTGGTTCCGAATAATATTATAACACCCATCAGAAACAGAGGCTTTACCTAGGTGCCATATAAAAGTCCCATGCAAATTTTAAGAAATCTCTTTAGGGGCCATAGACTGCCCTTGTTCTTAATCTGCACATTAATCAATTTTAAAGAAACACAGCTCTTTTTATCTGTCTTCTTTTCTACCGAGACTTTTGCAAAAATCCTGAACAATTATTATAAGCACCCCGGTGTCTGCCTTTGGTCCGACAATAAAAATTTAGGTGAATATCTAGATGAGCGGCATGGGTATAGGGCGAAATGGCTTATACTATCGGATAACTCGTGTCTCTAGGAGTATCAAGGTACCATTGAATTTTTGCGCCGGCACGTATTAGTCGAGAAATAAGGCCTTAAAGTTTCATCCTTGCCCTAATACGTGTATTCGAACATTATACGCGCGAACAGGCAGCTCGCTTATCCGACGGTCACACGACGATCGAGCGTTTCCTGTTCGAACGCAATCATATGACGAATACACGTATTAGGGCAAGGATGACACTTTAAGGCCTTATATCTCGACTATTACTTGCCGGCGCAAAAATTCAATGGTACCTTGATACTCCTAGAGACACGAGCTATCCGATAGTATAAGCCATTTCGCCCTATACCTATGCCGCTCATCTAGATATTTACCAAAATTTAATCCTACTGTAGGTATATTTTCTAAGGTATATGGACCATCATCTCTTGATCTTGCCATCAATCCATCATCAGCAGCGATCATTCTTCCCTAGTCCCTTCTGTTCATCCCCGATCGTCTCATGCGTGATGCGTATGTAGAATCTTTGGTGGCATTGTCCACATCTACGCCAAGCAATAGCGAGAGAGCTCTAAAAATACAGTTTTCTACTCGAGTTTACCATTTTATTTTTCTTATTGACTATTTAGTGCAAAAAATCGCTTTTTTGTAATTTTGCTTGTAAAAGAAAAACTAAATGATGGGACAATGTAAATAATAGTCCCAACAACACGGTAATGGACGAATTGTAGAGAATTAAACTACGAAGAAAATGAGAGCCGAAGCAACCAGATCAGTTTAAAATTAAGAAAGAAAACCCCCCAAAAAATAAAAAGATAAGTTTTTTTTTAATTCGTAACATCAACCATTCTTAACATAATTTTCCGGAAGATCTTCCGGGAAATTGTGTTAATTAAGTCACAGCAAAAGTCCACCGCTCATTTTCTTTCCAACTCATTCCCGGCCTCCCCCCCCTATTTTTATTTTTATTAAAGCCCCTTATTAGAAAAAAAATAAATAAAAATAAAAACACTTTGCGCAACTCTTTATAACATGCCGCGCGTTTGATCGTTTGTATTGCAGGTAGCATAGCGACAGGTAAGTAAGCGTTTTATTACCTACCTGGGGCGCCTCGAGTCAGTTGCTTCTTCAAAGTCCGTAACACCGTTACCTACGTGACGTTTTACGTTGACCACCACCAGACGGTCCTCTAGCTCGTTGTGATGATTTCAAGAAGGCGTGGCATGTGTTAAATACTTCAATTCTACTCTGTTAGTCATCAAAACAATAATACTTAATTACCAATATAAAGCATTATGAACAACTTAGTTTCAATATTTTCAAATAAGCTGCTGGAAATATTCTTCATGATGGAGTAAAACGGTTGCTTCCTCTTACCTACTCATCTGATGGTGTACCTCTGTCTTTTTAATTTCAAGAACAGAAAGTGAAAAATCATGGCAACCGTCAATAGATTGTGTGTTGTTATTTTCCTATTTGGTCTACTTTACGAGTATTGTAAGTACCCCTTTGAATATATTTTTTAAGTAAATTTCTCATCTTTAAATGGAGCTCATCAGTTTATTTATTGTTTAAATGTTTTGTTTTTGTAATAATTACTTATAGTGCCGATAAGTTAGTGTAATATATGTAGTAGTTTATTGGCGACTTAGAAATTTCGACCCGGGGGCAAGAATTTCTGAGGGGGCTCTCCCGTTTAAAATGATCTAGTAGGCGTAAAAAAATATGCAAGTATGTATGACGTAAATAGGAGTTCGCGTTTAGAGTCCAGGGAGATCTTGGGGGATCCCAGTAAATAGGGAGGGCCGGGTCTCACAAAGTCATATTTAAACTGCTCGGATAATTTTCCCACTGCAAATAAGTTTTTCCAGATTTTCCTAATGACTGAGGGGAGGGCCTGCTACAGTTAAGCGGACCTGGGGGCAAACTTATATTATATTTTGTTTACGTTATAAGTGGTAGGTACTTAACACACGTAAGTTTGAAATAATAGTTACAATCAATACAAAATCATATTATGAATTATCTTTTTTTTATATTTTAATTAGGACGTACCTATTTTATTATAGTCGTCGGTAAAGTAAAAAAACGTACCAAAAGTTCATAAAAAAATCTTATCTAAAGATTTTCCTTCAATAATTATTGTTAGTGAAGAGGTTATAGAACATAAATACCCAAAAATCAGCTTCTGGGGGTGCAGCGCGTCCCTCCCCATCCCAAAAAAATCCAGCCCATTGGTAAAAAAAGTAATTCGAATGAGCTAGGACAGCCTGTATACCAAAAATTTAGTCATAATGAGAATGGCAAAAAAGTTGTATTTTTATGTCCCCTTCAAAACCAATTTTCATTTTTCTTCATAGCAGGTTGTTTGGTTTTCGAGTAATTTAATTTTTCCAGAGGCTGCGCGCCAAAAAATTAAAACAAACGAAAATTCGCGAGCATCAAAAATACAAAATTTGCAATTTCTTAAATATTGAATAACTCGAAAACTATGACATACGCGAAAAAATTAACAAGACACCTTTTTTTAGGAAATCAGTGAAATCACCCAATCTTTCTTTTTCTATAAGTATTTATTTATAATACCCAACTGATAACCAGTCAGTGGCGGATTTCCGATTAGGCTAGGTAGGCTAATATTAAATATCGAAAATAATAAATATTTTCGAGTGCTGGCAACTTACGTGACCTTGGATATTGAAAAAAAAATTGTCTGCGGCGCTTTTTTCGAGACGGGGCCCTGGGCTTGCATTTACAAGCAGCATCACTTGTTATAGAATAAACATTGTGGCATTTTTGTGTTCTTTTCATCACTTTTTTTAGCAAAAAATTTAAAAATTTCGCGAGGGAAGACCCCCGGATCCTATGCGACGGGAATTAAATAATACAATAGGCGGCGATTTGATTCAGCCTATAGGTGGCACATTTGTAAATCCACCTCTGTAACCAGTTATAGGTGTTATAGAAAAAAGAAGACTTTTTTGATCGAGGTTTAAGGTTTTTTTGTGGGGAACGCCCAAAACTGATTTTTGTGGATTTATATTCTATAACCTCTTCTCTAACAATAATTATTAAAGGAAAATCTTAGATAAGATTTTTTATGAACTTTTGGTACATTTTTTACTTCACCGACTGGTCCGACTGGCGACAGGGACAGGCTTTACAAAAAATAATAAAATAAAATAACTTTCGGGATTTATATGTTTTTAATCCATTTAGCAGCTTGAATTCTTCCAAAAAAGTATCTTTCTATGATCAAGCAAAAAAAAAAACTTCAATTTTGACTATTTTGGTTTGACAAGACTTCGTGTTGGAAAATCCCATCAGCAACAGATTTTTTTGCAACGCAAGTGACTCCTTCCTCTTTTACGTAACTCGAACTCCAGAACGTTCGACGTTTGTTCGTTTTTGTAAATTTTTTGTCTTTTGTAAATAATTAGGATATATGTACCATAATTTATTGGATAGGTACATCGTACATGTAAAGGAGCAAATGCACTCTTGAAACAATGACCTGCGTATACACTTGCACTTATACAGGGAGTAACTTTAACATTGGGAAAAAATGTAAAGCGAGATTATTTGGTCAAAAAATTTCCCATCAACTTATATTGGTTAATTATAACAAATTTCCTGTAATTTTGGGAATCGGTAATACTCGATGAGTAGATCAGAAGTCTTCACGGACGTAAACTTAGAAAAACTCGTTTTCTCGAGGTATTCACCTCTAAGATTGAATTTTTCCTACGCCGTTGATGTATCAGTACTTGTCGTGGAGATAATTCTCCTATTAAATTCATGGCTTTTTTATAACAATGATAAATGACTTGACCTATCACAGGTGTCAAAAAATACAATTTTTCAAGTTTTTTGATGATATTTCGGGAGCCGTTTCAGATACAAAACTCCGCTTTTGTACATGTCATATTATTGATATTGGCTATACCTATAATATTTAATACCAATTCTTTTTTTTTTTGCATGTGACATTGGCGGAGATTTCCAGATTGAGCTTCATTTTCCGACACATGTTTTAAAACATCCAAAGCGAGTTTTTCATCGTAAATGGCATCGAAAACGGTTCACTTTAGCACTTTTGACCATGTGTAGAAAGCATTGGTAGTTTAAAATGAGCTTTTAAAATGTCAACTTTCCAATAAGTGTCGTAGATATTAGGGACAAAAAATCCTTGCGCAACCATGAAATCTCCGCCACTGACATAAAAAAAAACTGAATTGGCATTAAAATTAGTTAATATTAATTAATAGACATGTACAAAAGCTGAGTTCTGTATCTCGATCGGCTTCCGAGATATCGTCAAAAAACTGAAAAAAATCTTTTTTTGACACCCTGTAACTAAAAAATTGAAAACTTTTCGAAAAAATAAAAAATTTACGGACACGTTAATGCGGGAATTTTTTTGACCAAAGAATCTCGCTTTAAAATTTTTCACAATATTAAAGATACAAATGTAGGTATACAGGGTGTCCGGTAAGTACCTCCTAATCTCTCGGGAGCATACAGGGGAGGTCAAAATAAACCTAGTCTGTCATAAAAAAAAACATTCCTAAAATGTCCCTAAGCGGAGATACAGAGCCCTAAAATGGTACCCTAAGATTTACTTTTTTGGCTCTAACTTTTGAACCGACCTGTATAATTTGATGAAATTTTAATTTTTTTATAGAGGCCATAAATACTCATTAAGCCATATCAGAGTGGATGTTTGACGTCCTAAAGGAAGTCAGGAACGGACTTACCACCACACTCATTGTGTCAAAGTTTTGACAGGTGTCATTTTACAGAGCTGAAAACTTATTTTTTAAATACACTGGTCATTCATCTTCACAAAAGGTACTCTTAACTTATTTCGATAAAACTAGCGGTTCTCAAGATAAATCGACTTTTATGCGAATTTTGATCAAGTTCCGTCAATAGCAATCCATTATTATGTAGGTGGGTTTATCAACAAAAACCTGATTTTTACCTGTTTGTGTTTAGCATTAGTAACTTTTGAGTGTTTCGCAAACCTAAAAACCGATTTATCTCCAAAACCGTCAGTTTTACCGAAATAAATTAAGAGAACCTTTTTTAAAGATGAAGTATTATTAGACTATTCAAAAAAATAGTTTTTAGCTCTGTAAAGTGACACCTGTCAAAATTTTGACTCAACGAGTATGATGGTAAGTGTTTTCCTGACTTCCCTGACGACGTCAAAGATCGACTTTAACATGGCCTGATGGCTCTCGGTGGCCTCTATAAAGTGTTTAAATTCCATCCAATTATACAGGTCGGTTCAAAAGTTAGAGCCAAAAAAGTAAATTGCGGGGCACCCTTTTAGGGGTGCAAACATATCTCCGTTTGGGGATTTTAGGAATTTTTTTTTTATGACAGACTATTTTTTTTTGACCTCCCCTGTATGCTCCCGAGAGATTAGGAGGTACTTACCGAACATACATCAGATATAGATCAGAAATTTCTAATTCTAAAAAATATTGCTATTCCAAATGAACCCCAATAATTATTATTAACAGAATCTATTATACCGTATGTCCCTTTTCGAGACGCATCGTAGGGAATTCCCAGGTTAATATCAATTGCTGTAAAAAGTTGGCTCCCCGAATTATTTTACAGTAAAATGTTAAATATTGTAACACTTATGAGGAAAAACGGGTGCATGCTTTCTGATGCATCCATCAATGGGGTTTTCAGTTGGTTCAGTCGTTTTCTAAAATATCGTGAAAAGGTTTCAATTCGTGACGTCATTTTCATTATTGACTTTAACAATAATTATTAAAAATTATGTCAACTGACCAAAATAACGTTACAACGTATAAAAACCATGAAAGTTACGTCACAAACTAATAAACTTTTTCACGATTTCCTCGAAAACGGCTTAACCAACTGAAAACTCGGTCCATCCATCAAAAGACCCCGCTTTTCCTCAGCAATCATTTGACATTTGACATTTTACTGTAAAATTATTGTCGCTTATTAGAACGACAGACCGTATTTAGTGACGAATTCTTGAACATTTGGCATGTTTGCCATTAGTCTAATCTAATACAAAACTTGTTTATTGTTTATAAGGACGTTCGATAAAGCGACGAAGTCGCATTTACGTAATAACGACTGCAAAAGTTTCATGTCAATGGATGGAAAAATATGAGAAATTTTACTAGTAACAATAATTTTAAACATTTTTGTCCTGGTGACTATGGTTTATTTTTATTATACAGGGCCAATGGCGGTGGTGATCATGGGCCAATGGGGATCATAGTTGTTATTTTGAGAGCTACGCATACGGAGAAAGTCGTGTATTTTTGTAGTAATTTGTAGTAATTGTAGTAATCTGAAAATATTTTTGGGTAGCTTCCGTCGTTGTTGCAATATGCTGAAAAAACTGAAAAATCGGGATTGCTTAATTTTGGCACATCTTTCCTATTATTATTGGAGATTAATTAATAATTTTTTGTAGGCTTACATAAGTCGTCAACAGCTGCTATCCGCATTTTTTGACCAAGGACATACGGTCGATAGGGGTCCAACTTTTTTACCTCCCAATTTTTACGCCACTGGATAAATTTTGGTTTTAACATATTGTTCCAAAAGCTAGATATTTCTGGTACAAAAAAGGCATAAGGTTTAGTATGTAAATTATCAACAGTTTTTGAGTTATGCACAATATTAAGAAGAAAAAAAAAGTTGAGCTCATTAACCTGACTAGGTTTTTCGGGATCGGCGGATCTGGAGAAGAAGCCCCACGTCAAATCTTCCAATTTTTTTTCTAAAGTTGAAAAACATTTCCGAAAAAATTAATAACTTTTTGTCATACATTGAATGTCGTAAATTGTACGTATCTCAAAAACTGTTGAGAATTTACCTACCAAATCTTATACGTTTTTTGTATCAGAAATGTCTTGCTTACGAAAAAAATTCCAAAACCAAAATTTATCTAGTGGCGTAAAAATGGGATGGGGGGGGGGGGAAAAATTTCTACATCCCTGATTAAAATTACTCTCACATGTAATAAATAGGAATAGATGGATGAATACATGGAATAGACTAAGTATTATGAAAACAACACAAAAAATTTAATCAAAAAATATTCAGCCGTTTTGGAGTTATACAAAAATAAATTGTAAGTTTTTTTAGAACATTGAACACCCTCTACCCTCTGCAACTTCGTTAATATTCAATTTGTAGGGTTTAGGTTCGTTCATTATGACTTTTTATCCTAAAATCAAGTAAATATTTTACCTTAGAGAAGTTTGTCCCCTTTATTTTGGGGCCAATAATTGTGAAAATTGGTGCATTGCAAATTATATTATGGTTTTTCTGTAAATGGTTTTTGCTTTTGGCATCGTTCGGTGAAAAATATTTCTCTTAAAAAAAAAAGTAAAATGAAATTTCCAAAGAATTTGATAGATTTTTGCTTTAATTGGTTATTTCAAGAACAATGGTAAAAAGGCAATATTAGCGGCTATAAGAAAAATAAAAGTTGACTATGAAAACTCCTGAAATGCAAATGAATAGCTCTTGACTACTGGTGCAGCCTGCAGAAAATTTATTTATTTATTTTCAATAATAGAAATATGGCGAAATCTCATCGATTCTTCAGGTTTTTTTAGCATATTTAAGCAACGACTGAAATCTTCCAAAATGTATATTCTGGTTACAAATTATTGAAAAAGTACACAACTTTGCCCCGATTTAACCTACTTTGTTTGTACCTCTTAACTTAAAGTAACCAAGATTCCTGTACTTTCTGAAGTGTATCTGAAAACAGGCACCCAAAAAATAGGCAGATACATTTTTTAAATAATACTGAAAAATACATAAGTACAACCAGTTTCTTTTACATCAATAAATTTAGTTAGCTGGTGGTTACAGCTAAGGTAATACAGGGTATTTACTGTAAGGTTGGCCAAACTTCAGAGGCTGATTCTTCAGACTAAAATAAACAAAAATTTCCCATTAACGTGTGTCCGTAAATGCACCGTAACGGCTCTAAAATGTACCTTTTCCGAGAAAAATTGCATTTTATGAGAGAAAACACCATTTTGTTTAACGATTTTTCAAATGGTACCTTTTTGGTGTCGAAAACATGGACGGTTCAAAGGCGCTGTTTAAAATTGCATTTATTTCAGTGGCGTAGAAATTAGGGGCTGGAAACCCTCAAAATACCCTAAATCTACGCCACTGAATTTTTTTAAAACCTTTGTTTTACGGCGAAAATAAGGGGATAAGTGAGCACATAGAGCTGAACATTGTGTATAAGAGCTGAACATTGTATCTAATACTGTTCCCGAGATATCGTAAAAAAACTGGAAAAAGAATATTTCTTTCACACCCTGTATCTCAAAAACGGTGCAATTCCGCGGACACACGTTAATGGGAAATTTTTTGTTTATTTTAGTCTGAAGAATCAACCTGTGAAATTTGGCCAACCTTACAGTAAACACCCTGTATATGTTACAAAAGTGTAATAAGTGTATCGTATAATTTTAAATAACCCCGGTATACAAATTTTAAGATCAATAATGCTTTAATAAGCTGCTTAATGAAACATCAAGGGACTTTTTAAAAAGGTAAGCAGATTATAAGTCTATAAAGATTACCGGGTGAGCTTAAAAAGAACTTTACCAAAATATAATATTTAATTTTTTAGTAAATTTTCAATAATTTTTTTGATTCAATATTTTCATTTTCAAACAGATAAAACTACTAATTTAACGAAAAAAATGACGATGGTAAAAAAGATGAACTAGATCAAAGACATCGTGGAATTTTAGAGATTTCACGAAACTCCCCTCGTATATTAGATTGCAGCCTTGTCATGGTTTCTTGATCTCATTATCGAGAGCAATATAAGGACATGTCATGTCAACGCTATAGATCACGGAAGGGCTTATTTGAATTGAAAGCCTCCCTTTGGCTTCATTATCAGCCAATCGATCGCTTCTATTACCATATCGAGTCGAGTGGGCTCTCAAACATTCTCAAACAAACCCAGTCGTATTTTATTCGACATTTACATTACACGCTGTTATATCTACGAGTGATTTGATTTTTCGCTACTCTGCTTGCTTTTGCAAAAAAATAGTACCTACCTATACCGTAAATCTTAAAATATATGGGTAATCTTTGACAATAAAGTTCAATAATAATTATTGATGTATATATGTTGTAAAGTTACAAAATAAATTATCATATGTCTCAGTCTAGGTCCTAAGGTAGCAGAGTAACGTCAATAAGACGTCATTTTTTGGTTTTCTGCGATATTATACGCTCTTGTGACACGATGAAATGTTACAGATGAAAGGTAATTATGGCGTAAAAAAAACGTAATGAGGGATGTTTTTCATTCCATGAAATACTTTTTTCCTAAAATAAAAATACACTTCAAGTTATCATATGTATATGTCATTAAAACGTCATAAAATGGAAGTCAATTTACGTCTTTTTGACGTCACTAAATTTTTGTTCACGACCCTAATGGGCTGTCTTCAATAATAACCTGAGGCGGTTTTTCTTGTTGCCGCGCGCAGTTTCAATAAATCACCTCTATATGATTTCGAAACATTTTTTCGTGTTAATTAAACTAATGACGTCAGAATTGAAACTATGGTTCAATGGTTTTAAAACAGTTTCAAACCAGTGGAACCTCTACTTTTGAAACGTAAAACGCCAAAATGGAAAAAGATGGGTGCAATATTTCTAAACTTCAGTTATACCGAACGGTAGCAATGCCAATTTCAACATTTTGAATCAGTTCATTTTTCATTAATTAATGACGTATAAGTAATGGTTGAAATAGTTTTGAATTGAAATGTAATTGAAACTGTTGCAACAAGAAAAAGCGCCTCTTGTAGGTACCAATCCGACGTGTTTTCTACGTCATTTAGAGGTTGATGACGTCAGCAAAATATCACCAAAATATGACGTTACAATCACGTTTCTCTGTTAACTTGGAACATTAGCCATTCATAATAAAATTGAAAAGTTTATGTCGTTTGTTTTAATAATTCCACCTGTAAGTTTTTTTTTCTCATAAAATAACATTTATGCTTCATCTCCTGAGAAGACTCCATATTAGCATTAGCGAAAAAATTACATCTGTGCGATATGTCATCAATCTCAATAAACCTCAGTTTACATATTTTAATATAAAAATTTTATCTTGTATTCACTGTCGTCTTTCCTGGCAAATTTGATTGATGGGTATTTATTTTGGGATTGGGAGGCAGAGAGGGTTATTTAGGCCACCAAGAACTAACTAGAAAATGCAGCAGAAGCACAAGAGCATCGTTTATGGTGTAAGCTAATAAGATGAGCGAACGGGAGCTGTGTTTTAACAATGAGCCTATACATATATAGGACTAAAATCTCATAGTCAGTGCATGAGAGAGGCGGGCCATACAGGCTCTGACCTCTTACTCTTACACGTTGAAATTGGCACTTTGATACTCTACAGAGGGTGACAACAATCTACCCTCATTGTGTATGGCTAACTTTGTTATTTCAATAGTTTAACAGATTTCAACAGAGTTCAACAGATTAGGTTAAATTAGCAAAGTTGGGCAGAATTTGTTGCTTATTAAGAATAGGAAAGCAATTACTGAAATATGCTGAAAAAACTGAAAAATCATTTATTTTATTTTAGCATTTATTTAAAAAAATTCTTAAAAATTTTCTTCTTTTTTCGAAAAAAATCTTTCTTCAACCGAATATCATAAATAACCATAAGTCAAGCAATGTCACGTCATATTGCGACTTCACACGACGTCGTTCGGTGATAGAATTTTCTTTTTGTTTTCGAAAAAAGAAGTAGGAAATTTTGAAGATTTTTTTCAATGTGATAGGATTTTGGTTTCCTTAATTCTTTTAATATACAGGGTGTCCGGTAAGTACCTCCTAATCTCTCGGGAGCATACAGGGGAGGTCAAAAAAAACCTAGTCTGTCATAAAAAAAAAATTTCCTAAAGTGTCCCCAAACGGAGATATGGAGCCCTAAAAGGGTGTCCCGCAATTTACTTTTTTGGCTCTAACTTTTGAACCGACCTGTATAATTGGATTAAATTTAAATACTTTATAGAGGCCACAGAGAGCCATCAGGCCATATTAAAGTCGATGTTTGACGTCGTCAGGGAAGTCAGGAACGGACTTACCATCATACTCGTTGAGTCAAAATTTTGACAGGGGTCACTTTGCAGAGCTAAAAACTATTTTTTTGGATAGTCTAATATTTCATCTTTAAAAAAAGGTGCTCTTAATTTATTTCGGTAAAACTGACGGTTTTCGAGATAAATCGGTTTTTAGGAATGCGAAACACTAAAAAGTTACTAATGCTAAAGACAAACAGGTAAAAATCAGGTTCTTGTTGATAAACCTATCTGCATAATGGATTGCTATTGACGGAACTTGATCAAAATTCGCATAAAAGTCGATTTATCTTGAGAACCGCTAGTTTTATCGAAATAAATTAAGAGTACCTTTTGTGAAGATGAATGACCAGCGTATTTAAAATATAAGTTTTCAGCTCTGTAAAATGACACCTGTCAAAACTTTGACACAATGAGTGTGGTGGTAAAACCGTTCCTGACTTCCTTGAGGACGTCAAACATCTACTCTGATATGGCTTAATGAGTCTTTATGGCCTCTATAAAAAATAAAAATTTCATCAAAATACACAGGTCGGTTCAAAAGTTAGAGCCAAAAAAGTAAATTGCGCGGGCACACTTTTAGGGCTCGATATCTCCGTTTGGGGACACTTTAGGAAATTTTTTTTTATGACATACTACTATGTTTTTTTTGACCTCCCCTGTATGCTCCCGAGAGATTAGGAGGTACTTACCGGACACCTGTAGAATGACATGAAAATCCAATATGGCGGCCATAGGAAAACAAAATTAAGTTGACTATGAAAACTGTGGTATCTAGTTGGCTTTGAAAATTTCTGAAGTATCGAATTGATGGTTCTTGACGACTTACCTAGCCTACAAAAAATTATGTATGTTTTTTCAAAAATAAAAAAGGTATGGCTTAAATTAAAAAAAAAAAATATATTTTTCAGTTTTTCAGCATATTTCAGTAATGGCTGAATTTTCAAAAAAATTTATTTCCCTTCTTAAATAAGCAACAAATTCTGCCCAACTTTGCTAATTTAACCTAAACTGTAACTCTTGAAATAATAAAGTTATTAGTCATAATGAGGGTAGATTGTTGTCACCCGGTATATAATTAATTTTTTTTGAAAAAGAAAAATGGTTACAAAGAAAATGTGCTGTGCCTAATTATAGAAGTTGATACGAGATGAAACTGCCGTCACGGGTGTTTTAGTAGTAGGGTCTGAGACGCGGGCACCAAGACCGGCCCTGATAACGTGAATTTAGTATATCTAATGAATAAATTACATTTTTTCCTCAAGATATTCATTTCTATTGAGCTTCAAGGCAAATTTTTTCTTGGGAATTCAGATATATTCGTGGATATTTCCATTAATTATACCTACCTACCTATCAACGTGTAATAATTTTGAGTGAATTGTTGCAAATTGAAACATATTAGTAAACGTAATCATATTAACAATAATCCTGAACCGCAATAAGATTTGTAAACTAAATCTTTGTAGGTATTCTAATAAAGAATCAATAATAAGTAAAATAAGTAATGTCATTAGAAGTAGAAACACCCGCCGTGACAATAAGCCAAAATTTTAAAATACATGTGTCTTATTATAGAAGACCCACGTCACCATTCTGACCAAAGCAGCAATAAAGGTGTAGGTACATAGATTTACGAGCCTAGCGGTTCGCAAGCCGCTCCTAAGCCATTAGTTCGCTTGATAAAAAAATTTTAGACGTGGTTTGGAGCGCGGAACGAACCGCTCGCGGCTAGCTACCTCATCGGTTTTTCTAACGAACGTAGGATTGGGACGACGTTTTGCGAATTGCGAAGTTTGTTGGGCTTTTCTGCTGCTCGTAAGAATCTACGTATCGTTGTTTCCGTTTCTTTTACAAACAGCCACTCATCGCCAAAATCATAAAATTTTCTACACGTGACGACATAATTGCAGGCAAATATTAAATAGTATATTCTATATCAAGGGCGGAAAGAAGTTCATTTCAGCGAGTATGAAGTTATCGGGCCGAGCGGAGCGGAGCGGAGCGTAGCGGAGCAAGGGTTTAAATTTAAAATAAATTTAAAAATACCGTTAAGTCTAAAATAAATAGCATTCGTGGAAGCTTTCGACGAGAACTTAAAAGAATCGAAGAATCCAAACGATCAGGTGTAGGAACGGATGAAGTATACGTGACTGATATACATATACAGGGTGTACCAGCTCGATTTAGATAACGGTAAGGGCCGTGTAGGTCTCGTCAAGACGAAACGTTTTTTTATTTGAAGTTTTTGAATTTGGACCTTCGTTGCGGAAATATGGCCGACTTCCGGTTTTTAGTTTTTTGGCTCCAGTTTCGGCATTTTTAGGTTCTCGCCCAAACTGAAACTAGTTTTGGAAACTCCTTAGCTTCAGTTACAACTTTCATATTGAAGTCAAGGTTCTATCTCTGTTGGATTCAAAATGGCGACATGCCCAAGACTTTAAATTTTAAGTCTTTGAATCAATTCAAATTGAGTCAAATTGAAAAATTAAGATTTTGAATCCAACAGAGATAGAATCTTGACTTCAATATGAAAGTTGTAACTGAAGCTAAGGAGTTTCCAAAACTAGTTTCAGTTTGGACGAGAACCTAAAAATGCCGAAACTGGGACCAAAAAACTAAAAACCGGAAGTCGGCCATATTTCCGCAACGAAGGTCCAAATCCAAAAACTTTAAATAAAAAAACGTTTCGTCTTGACGAGACCTACACGGCCCTTACCGTTGTCTAAATCGAGTGTCCCATAATATGTGGGCAATCTCCCGGATTTGGGTAAATTTCGTAAAAATAAATGAAAAAATAGCTATAAAATTAATTCCTCAGAGACACCCCTTCAAAGATATTAGCTGTTGAAGTTGAGGGTTGAAAATCAATTTATTGCAATAACTTTTTTATTTCTTGGCCGATTTTGATAATTTTTGGTTTTATTTTGTATTATTTGGGACTGTTTAGAATAGTGTTTCATAATCTTTGGTAGCACATACATAGACCTCGGGATGGCATAACCCCCTCATTCACTTGAAAGAAAACAATAAAAATAATAATTTTACAGTTTTTTAAGGTTAATTTTCTTTTTATTTGACATTTTTTACATAAAAAATGTATCCTTATTTATTTCGATAGAGCGAACCGTTATCGAGATAAACGTCCTTCTAATAGGTGATGCGTCGCAGGAACTTTCTAAATTTCAAGTAAATTTTAACAAGATGGCTGACCTTTAACAGTAAATTGAGCAGGAAACAAAACAATAACTTAATTAAATACACGTCAAATAGTGTCAAAGATTTAATTTCATGCAGATTCAATTCTAACTGATTTTAAAATGAGTTACAGAAACGCTGAATACGCAGAAAATCAGTCAGAATTGAATCTGCATGAAATGAAATCTTTTGACACTGACGTGTATGTAATTAAGTCATTGTTTTGTTTCCTACTCAATTTACTGTCATAGGTCAGCCATCTTGTTAAAATTTACTTGAAATTTAGAAAGTTCCTGCGACGCATCACCTATTAGAAGGACGTTTATCTCTATATCGGTTCGCTCTATCGAAATAAATAAAAATTATTAAATTATTTAATTATTTAAATAAATAATTAAAGATGCGTTTACATAAGGGAGTCGAGCGGTTCACGAGCTGCTCACGGGTTTGAAGCTCCCGAACGAACTGTTCGCGAGATCGATGTGAAAATAATTTTCATTTACAAGCTATTTTATTTTCAAGTTTTCATTTTATTGCTTATTAGGACTTAATCCGGGAACCGTGTTTTTAATTTAGCAAAAAGTTTGAAATTTTCGATATTTTATACTTCAAGATCAGCCAGCCACAAGTGGTCAATTTTGTTAATTGAATGACTTTTTTGAGAGAACTGTTTTCTTTTCTCTATCAAATGATTAATTCTGAATTCTACAATATGAAAAATATTATATCAGATGTTTCTAAAAAAAAAACATACATTTTATAAAGACATGCTATATGACGTCACTCCCTGGCAAAATGTTATTGTTTTTTGGAAAAAGAAGAGAAACATTTTTTTATGTAATATATTTGGTTTTCCTTGATTTTTTTATACCAAATGGCATGAAAATTCAATATGGTGACCATAAGAAAAACAAAAATTCATCTAAAAAAGTAAAATTAACCAAAAATAAGTAAAAAAAAGCCTAGAAAATTTTGATGACACCACCTGTGTTAATGCATGGTTATGTTGCTATGGTAACGTACCATATTTCTGAGTGATTTTTTCAATTAAACAAAAACGAAAATTGCAGTCTATTTTTTTTTTCAAATCAAAGGAGGGGTGTTTAAAATTACCCTACTCTTGTCCATTTAACCAACTTCGTATCTCTTACCGTTTCCGAGATAGCAGTAGTGAAGATTAAAATATGGAACACCCTGAACAGATCGTTAGTTTTCTCTGTTCGATACATCCCTCTCCTGGTGTGTTCTCGATTGATGTGGCAGATTGCTGAGCTGAACGTTCAGTGAAATCTCGATATCTCTGTCTTCACCAGCATCAGACCATCTGAGATTGTGTCGTTCAGAGAACTTTAAATCTCTATAATATCTAAAAAAATGTTCAAGGAATCATAATTTTAGAATTTGGATTACTCTTCTTAATTCACACAACATTAAAACACAATTTTTATCTCTCAGCCCTAGCAATCGATTGCTATCGATGTTCAGGAAGTGACCCTACAAAGCCTTTTCAATGCAACGAATGGTTGACAAGTGATATAGACATCATACCAGAAACATGTGATGACGTATATGGTGCCCAATATTGTATCAAACATACCGGTAGATTCGAAGGTACCTACATCATGATGTCACTTTTGCTTTGATTGAGAAATGGGTCGGGTATTTCAAAACTAACAAACCATTCTAAAGGATGACCAAAACTAACTCGATGCGACTAACTCACTAATAACTATTTTTCTTACATTTTTAATATGTGCTCTGTATATGTATGTATAACATAATTGCTACTTTTTACTAACAATGTTACTCTACTAATATTTTTTCCTGGTGCTTGGATTGCTTTACCTAATCTGCAAATGGGATAGCCGAAGGTATCAATTGTTACCAATGCAGCAGTCAGAAATCCATGGATTGCTCTGATGGAATGATTCAAATGGGGGGAATCGAACCTGAAAACTGCGATCATGTTTTTGAAGCTGAATACTGCGTCAAATCTTACAGTTTGGAGGGTAAATTTTAACACTAATATACTAATACATAACTTTCATTTTTTTGCTCTGTATAGCTTATTATAATTCCCAGTCCCACTAATTTTACTGTATGGGTGTTTGGGTTATTTTTAATTCAATGATTTTTGCCTGCCCTGCAATAATTGCACATAAAAATTAAGAAAATACAGTCGTAAAGGCGAAAACAAAAGTATACTAGGAATTTATACAAAAATTATAATCCTATTACATAAATTCAGTCAATAACAAAACCATTGTCCTAGTTTTTTTGGTCGTGACTGTACCTTCAATATTTTTTTGCTTGCCTAATTATTTATTAACTACTGGTAGTGTGATAATTACTTAATTTGTCTCATAAAAAATAGATCATTGAATTTGGAATACCCCACATTTTTATAATTATTAACATAATTAATATTTCTGACATTTTTTGTACTTACATTAGGTACAAAATGTAAAATTTAATTAACGTTGTATTTTTTATAGGAGGCATTGGCACAAAAAGATTTTGCTCATCTTTAGACCTGGGAAATTATTGCAATTACGTTAAACAACCAGGGGATTCCCTGGAATACCACACGTGTGTTTACACGTGTTCTGGTGATGGATGTAATCCAGCGACAATGAAGAGTTCAAATATATTCCTGATATTGACAATAACGAGTTTTGTTCTCATTGCTACTGCTAGACTGGCATTATAAGACTCGAGCAGAAATCATTGTATCGATTTTTATGACAAATAGGCGAACAATGACATTTAAAACCAGTAAGTCAGTAGTGTGTCTAGTGTAACTCAATAATAAACTTTGCCAAAACATCGAACACTTTGTTGTAGATTGGAGTAAGTAGTGATAAGTTCTATAATAGTATATAGCTAGTTAGATAATAATTATTGTACATGAAAATCTTTTTATTTTGTATGTAGTTAATAAGTTTTTTTATGTATACATTGTATGAAAGGTTTATTCGAAATATTTAAATAAATGTATGATTGAAGATTTTGATTAACTTACACTTATGTAGCAGTCTCAGATAAATAAATATTACAAAAAACGTCAAAGCAGTGATAAAATATGAGCTCAAAACTTTTACCCTTCATCTTTTTTTTCGGCAATCGAAAGAGGCATTCTAAATTCAAAAATGCATATTTATGATTTTTATCAGGGTAAATTTTAGAAACTTTTTTAGGGTCACTTTAGGGTTGCTGCGGTCGGGCTAATTTGATTAGGCTCTGGGCCAATTAAAATGATTCTTGGCCAATTAAAATTCGATCGTTGTCGAAAAACAAAGCCGACTTACCTTCGTTGGGCCGAAGTATTAATTGATGCACCAAAATCTCATTCAGATTTCATGCGACTGTAGTAGCATCAGCAGCATAAAGCGGTACGGTTTAATTTCCTCTAAGATAAAAGATAGTGGGATGCCAGTGCCTTATGGTTTTTGAATAATTGATCTAAAGTAACCTGAACTATAAAGGCATCAAAATTCACTCAGGTTATGAGATGTTAACTATTTCTAACTACTGTAGTATCTACCTACTGAATAATAAAGTTGATCTTTTAATGAAAAGTATATTTATGAATTCTGTTTACAACATAACTTATTGAAATTCTATGGTTATGAAATTACTAATTAATTGATCATGAAGTTAATTGCAAAATATCTCATTTAACAGTTTAACTGGTAGAGAAAATAGATCTATTTTTCCTTCACATAAAAAGTGACAAATTCATTTCAAGTATTACTTGAATAATAATGGTGATTATAAGTATTAATTAATAAAACATCATCAATTTCTTGACGAGATAAGGCAATAGAACGACACAAAAATCCTAACAGATTTCTCTGATATCACTCTGAGCAATAAAAGGTTATGTCACACTTTGCTTACTGATACGACATTTTGCCTTCCTTGGAATGTCGTGCCGAGACTGGAGAGCGGGGCCCTGGACGAAATCTCAGGATAGGAGACCGTGGTCTCCCTCTGGGGTGGCAGAAAGACTGTTGGACGGCGTCGTGTCCCGTGGGAACACGTGCCTAACTCTGGTAGCGTGGTCGTCCTTCGAGGTTAGATGAAACTCGAAAATATGGGGCTACGAATGATGAGATCCAGTATTCATGGGCAGATAGTAGCAAAACCTTCAGATAATGTAAGGGATTCCTTCCATAAAAGCGGATATTCAGATGTAGAGATGGTGGAAACCAATATGGCGTCCGTGAAGACAGGTGGGGTTCTACTCCGTAGATAGGTTTTCCGACGAGATAAGATAGTACCCCAATTGATAGGGTAGGTAGAAAGAACTATAACAATATATAAACTCTATTAGAGAAAGTTTCAGATAGTTTGAACAATTTACTTACCCTATTTATATAGGTTCTTTTAGATAAAGAGAAAAGGTAGGGGTGCGACTGGTCGCTTCAAGCACCGAGATTGGAAGATCGCCGAGCCTGTTCCAGACTCGCGAAAAGGACCAATCCTTTTGCGCAACTCAAAAGGGTGTTAGTTCATCTTCCTAAACTACATCACAGCGACATCTGTGTTTCTAGTTAATCGAAAAGGAAGATTGTAAGAGAAAGAAGTTACAGATTGTACTACAAGGTAGGGATCTTGAACTTGCCTAGTTTAGTTAGTTTTACCACTCGGCAACAGGTGGCGATGTTGGATCGAAATTCATGTTTCAATCAAATAAAGTGGCTAGGCGGACACCTTTATAGTAGGGATTTAGACAATGATATCTTATTTAATAATATTAAATGGAGCTAATTAAAGAATAAAACCTTTAACGACGTTACACACCTCTCTTTACCGGGGTAAGGAAAGGATTAAAGATAAACCAACTGGAAAAAGCACAGGCGTGTTTCAAGTTGTTACTATACCCGAAGAAGGGTATGTTTGCGAGACAACTAGGTGACGATAAGCTTAGAGAATATTATTCAGAAATCACGTTCATAAATAACATGAACCTTTCGAGGAAATAAGATAACAACTCTGAACGAACAAATTGTCAACGACATCGTTGATCTGTTTCATTGAATGAATAAAATTTCTCTTGTATATGCTTACTAAGGTAACATGCAACTTTCAAAAGGGAATAGCGTTAGGTTTACTAAAATTACATGCAACTTAAATATTAAGCACTAGGTAATAATTATTCATAAGGTATAAAAATAAAATATTCTTGCTTCATTGCAAAGGCAACAAAATAAAAGATATGCTAGTAACGGTAGTAATAAGATAATTAAGATAACTTTCTTAAACGGTAATTGTTCTTGCCGAACAATGTCGATAAACAAAGGAATAATTTCTAGATAACTAGATATGAAGATACGATAAGATATGATTAGGTAATATAAGATAAGATAGATAATATAAGATAAGATACATACTAAGGTAACAAAATCAATAATACTGTCAGATATCACAGTAATGAATATTCTGAAATAAATTAAATTCGAATTCCTAAGAAGGAAAAATCTCCTGAGGTGGGCACGAAACATCTCCCTTGCTGTTGAACACCGCTTCCCCGACCAACGACAACCCGCGCTCTGCTTTGAAGCATGTCCCGCCACTGAGACAGTGGTGAGCGGAAAAGTCTAGAATGAAACTGTCGCGGTTAAGTAGCAGGTTTAACAAAGCAAAAGTGAAACTCGATCCTCAAGGGGGTTGATGCTGTCCAAACTTGGGCATCAAAACATCTATGTACAGGGAAAGATAAATTTTTGGAGTCCACAAGGGTAATCCATGAGTAAGATTTTTCATCTTTGAACCTGTCAAAACTTGACTATGTCGTCGTCTATGCGACTCCATAATAAGTGGTTAAGAGAAAGGAAGTTTGCAGATAATCACTGCGTAGCTTATCAAATAGCGTAATTGCAATAATCACTTCGATAAAACATCCAATAATCGCACAGATAAACATTCGATAATTGCACAGAGAAAACATCAATAATCGCCTGGATTATTAGATAAACATCAAGGTAACGGTAAGATAAATTATTTCACTCGGTAAGATAAGAAAAATGGAACAACCATTTTCATCGCTAAGGTAGGGGGCATTCGATATCCATGTTCAAATTCATTTACGTTAACACTGAATATCAAAATTCATCTTGGTAAATTCGTAGCTCGAATTCACATAGATTTTTATTTTCCATTTTGGAAAATATTCGCAGAGAAGATAAGTATTAGCTACCATTCTATTATGGTACTAACAGGTACAGATAAGGTAAGATAAGGTAATTCCTTTTCTTTGAAAAGAAATTTAAGATAAGAAAGGCACGAAGCTTTGACTAAAGCTTACGCCTGTCATTTTTATCAAGAAGAAAATTTGCTAATTCAATTTTCGTTTTCTTGAAAGATAGGTAAGACAAGGTAGAGATATTCTGTTGTCTTCCGTTGAGACAACAGAGGGATTTTTCACTTTAGCCATGCAGGGCGGAAAATCTTAAAGCACCCAATCTTGGAAAGATGGTAGATAAGATAAAAGAGATCTGCTGTCGTCTGATTTGACAAGCAGAGCAGTTTTCACTTTAGCACATAGCAGGGCGGAAACTGTCGGGAAAGCACCCGTCTAAAACTAGACGGTAGATAAGATAAAGGTAAAAGATAAGATAAGGTAGATACAACGGCAAGATAGCATTTTCTTTAGTTCATTGAACATAAGAAAATTTAAAAGATAACATTAGACCTGTAAACGTGGTCAGACAAGATAGGCGAATAGTTACTTTTCAAGGTAATGATTTCAGATAACCAGAAAGATATGGCTTCTCAAAATTTGAGCGATAAAATAAAATGAGAGCCTGAGGATAGCAGATACCGATCCCAAAATTAGCAACATTCACACTTAGCGCTACATTCACACTACTAGTTTCGAGATCCTTGAGAAACGCTTTGAAAGATACGGTATTCATTCTGCATACATTCTTCATTCATTCTAAGATACAACTAGAAACGGAGCTTTCTCAATTCTCGTATTGCTAGGCCTCATTTTCTAAACGGATTTTTGTCAATTACAAAAAGAGAGATAAAGATAGGTAGGGGAAACAAAGTTAAAGAGAAGATATTACAAGGAACTATTCGTCACTTTTCGGCGGGTCTTCGCCTCGATAAGCCTTCAAATCTTTAGAATGCCAGCGACCTAGGGGATTGCCTTCTTGGTCTTGTAATTCGTACACTAATTTAGACACTACTTTAGATATCCGGCATAGTACGAATTTTGGGGCCAATTTAGCAGCAAAATTCTTTGCGGCATTCGAAAGTGGGTAGGTATGTTTCCAGACGAGGTCACCCTCGGTGAAAACATCGGGGCGCTTGCGTAAGTCGTAATGTTTCTTACTTACTTCGTAAGCTTTCTTAAGTCTATCGCGTATATCACTGAAGATAGGAGGTAATTTAGATATGTCTTGTTCTCGATGAACATAAGACAGATCATCAGGTAATTCTAGATAATTATCTGAGACTGGACCGTAAAAGGTTCCGTCTATAGGGACATTTCTAGCGAAAAGTAGGAAAGCTGGAGCGTGTTTAGTAACTTCGCTCACCGATAAGTTAATTGCTTGTGCAATTTTATAAACATTTTTATCCCAATCTTTATGATTGTCTCGGATGTAAGACGAGATGGCTGTAAGGATGGTACGATTCGTTCTCTCGGTCGGATTCACCTGAGATAAATGCCTTGCGCTATACCACAAATTAACTTCGTAGTTTTTCAGCAAATTAGTAAATAGACTGCTTTTAAAAATTTGAGCGTTGTCACAAAGCAGAATTTGGGGCACACCGAAAATTAAGAACACTTGGTTCTCAAGAAATTTTGTAACGGCAGCTGCTGTAGCATTAGGCATTGGTTTAACCAAAACGAACTTCGAAAACCAATCTGTGACGACTAAAAGTTGGGTGTTTCTAGCCTTAGATCGAGGGAAAGGTCCCATGAAGTCAATAGAGAGAAATTGAAAGGGAAAATTGATTTTCTTATAATTACCCATGAGTCCTACGCGAGCAGTGTTTGGGGCTTTGTGTGCACCACAAACCTGGCAGTTTCTCACGTACTTTTTGACTGAGATGATCATTTTGGGCCAATAATAAACTTCAGATAATCTTGCCAAAGTTTTACTTACTCCAAAATGTGCAGAAGTTGGAGGGTCATGAAATTGAGCAATTATTTCCTCCCGATTAGGAGTAGGGACAACAATTTTCCAATCAGATAGGTTAGACACGACTTCCACTCGAGGCTTAACATGTTTATAAAGAATATTGTCTTTGATGGTAAAGTCAGGGTATTTCTCAGGAAACTCAGTAACTTTGGAGACCATGTCTTTATACCAATCATCAGGTACAAAGTTTTGGAGAGAGATAGAAGAAATAGAACGGGAAAGATAGTCTGCAGGGACATTGCAAGTGCCTTTTCGATGTTTAATGTCGAAATCAAACTGGCTGAGGCGTAAACACCATCTAGCTACGCGACCCATAGGATCTTTTAACGTGCGAAGCCAGAGAAGAGAGGCATGATCGGTGTAAACTGTAAAATTTGCACCTTCGACATAAGGGCGAAAATATTCTATACCAAAGAGGACACCTAAACATTCTCTTTCGGTAACGGTGTATTTCTTCTCGGCTTTCGAGAGCATTCGACTAGCAAAAGCAATGGGATGTTCAAAATCTCCCTCGAGTTGAAAGAGCACCGCACCTAACCCGAAATCACTTGCATCCGTCTGTATGCAAAAGGGCTTCGAGAAATCTGGGCTAGCTAGAACGGGAGCTGTAGTTAGTCGTTCCTTGAGAAGTTTAAAAGCTTGATCAGCTTCTGAGTTCCAAGTTATTGACTGTCCCTTTTTTCGGTTATGCAGCAGAGCTGAGATAGGAGCACTGATTGTAGAAAAATCCTTTATGAAACGCCTATAATATTGTAAGATACCTAGGACGTGTCTTACTCCAGTGGTGTTATGAGGAACAGGGGACTCAATAATCGATTTAACTTTCTCTTCACTAACTCGCAATCCGTTTCTATCGATAATAAAACCCAAAAAGGAGAGAGAATCTCGACAGAAGTGACATTTGTCGAAGTTGACAGTAAGATTAGCGTCTTTTAAACGCTCGTATACTTCCCTTAAAATTTCCAGGTGTTTCTCGAAACTATTCGTGGCGATAATTATATCGTCAAGATAAACGAAAACAAATGGCTCCAAAGCTGGACCTAAAATTGTGTCCATAAGACGTTGTTGGGTTTGAGCACTGTTTCTCAGTCCGAAAGGCATTCGTCGGAATTGGAATAAACCTCTCCCGGGAACTACAAAAGCGGTCTTTGGGCGGGATTCTTCGTCCAAAGGAACTTGAAAGAAAGCCTGCTTTAAATCGATGGAGGTAAGATAATTAGCGTCTTTGAGCTTGCTCAAGATAGTATCGATTCTAGGCAGGGGATATGAGTCATGTGTGGTGATCTCGTTTAGTTTTCGACCATCAAAACACATACGGTATGTTTTGTCTTTCTTGCGGACCAAAAGAACAGGGGACACCCAAGGAGAATTACTTTTTTCGACAATTTCTAACTTAAGTAATTTATCTACCTCTTCATTTAGATATTGTTGAAGGGTTGGAGATAATGGATATTGTCTCTGTCTAAAAGGCTTAGCGTCTGTTGTTTCTATGGAATGGCATAGCACATTGGTCTCAGGGAGTATATCAACACGGGCTAAACTTTTGAATTTGTCTATCGTCGATTCAAGTCTAGATAGGTCGGTAGGAGGTAAACAAGAGATATCCTGAATCTTATTGATAGCGCAAACCGTAAGTTCATTAGGTAAGATAGAAGGTAATGAAGACGAAGGATCACCGGGATGAACTTCGAAAGATTCATTTATGAAATTAATCATCATGTTGAAAATACGAGCTACGTCTATTCCCAAGATAATTTGTGGTGAAATGGAAGATACCACATGGAATTGGACTTTCTTTGTGACGTCATCTATGGTCAGATCAAGTTCAATTATGTCGATAACAGATAGAGGGGAACCGTCAGCATTTTTCAGGGAACACAACAAATCCGAATTTTTGGAAGGGATGGGTAGTTCACCCAGAACTTCCTGCATGGTTTCCAAATCACAAACAGAGATATTGGCGCCGGTGTCAAAGAGGGCTGTATAAGGTACGTCACACATTTTGACAGCTATAAATGGTCTATTGTCAACAGGGTTAGATAATAAGATTGGAGCTATAACAGGTATCAAAGAGTCAGCACTTGGTTTAGGTATGTCCTTTTTAGGAGGTATTCGAAAGGATTCGAAAAAGTTTGCAACTTTTTGCAACCATGATTTCCACTGTTCCTTTTGGATAGTGAAATCAACAAGATAACTGGAAGATATTAGTGCTGGTCTTTTGGAAAGGGAGGAGACTGATCGTCCTTTGACTTCAAGCTCTTTTCTACAAGGGCTTGCTTTGGGCGGCTTGTCTCTTGTTGTCGCACTGCACCCTGTTGTGCAACTTCGTCGTTTTTTGAACGAGAAGTAACTTTGAGAGAGTTCAGGAAATCTGCCGAACATGAGGGGCATTTAGACTTGTAGACATTTTTATGGCCACAGCCATAACAAAAAACTTTTCTAGGGAGATTACACCTTACATAGGTATGACCTTTGTTGGAACAATTCCAACAGGTGACTGCAGAAAGGTTAGTAACAGGGATCTTGGTGTTACTAGGTGTAGGTGCACCTTTAGTTGGTGTGCCTCTGGCTTTACGAGAAGAGAAAGAAGCTGGTTCTCCAGAACATGCTAGGTCTGAATTTAAGAGACTTTGAACCTTCTTAGAGGGAGGGGGACGATATTGTTGGATAATAGTCCTATTATCTTCTAACTTCTTTCCAATGGAAATTATGTCCTGAATGTTGTTTACCTCAACAAGGGCAAGATGATTTTGGAAATAGGGATGAAGATTTTTCTTGATTATTTTAAATTGTTCCACTTCTGATGGAGGAGTAGACAATCTCTTAAATAAGCCTTGCATCGAGGCAACATAGATAGCAACTAACTCAAATTCACCATGAGTTCTTTGTTTGATTTCCTCTAATAGGTCATCATCGTAAGAGAGGGGGAGAAAAGTAATTTTCAATTTATTCTTGAGATCTTCCCAAGAAATAATTGAGCTGGCAACACTGCGAAACCAAATCAGGGCCTTGTCTTCAAAAAGATCCATTGCGGAATCAAAAAGATCACGGTCTGTGACATTTCTCGACCTTTGAAGTTCTTTGACCTTTTCTAGAAATTGGATCAAATTATCCTTAGAAGAACCAGAAAATTTAATATTCCATTTATAAACTGGAACACTAGGTCTAGAATGAGTGGAGACAGTAGAGCTTGATGCACTCTGGGAATTGGATGAGTTATCAGTTTGGTCTAGGGACTGATCGTTTTTCAGAAGCCATTGACCTTCTAATTCTAAAGCCTCAGAAAATAAATCATCAGCTAAAGCTTTTGCTTCAGGATCTTGATCAAGTTTGAATCTATTGATTCTAGAGATCACATGATTCAGACGACATTGAATTCTTTGACAGATAGGGTCATTAAGAGACAAGGGAGCGTCCTGTATTTTGATTTTCAAATCTGCAAGAGTCTTTTTCACCTCTGCAGAATCTTTGTCAAAAGGGTAGACAGATTCGGAAATAGAAAGAGGATTTTCTTCCCTATTTAACAGGGCACGAAACTGAATTCGTCTTTCCTCCATGCGATTAATGAGAATTTATCCAGGCGATTTATTAGTTGTTGTAATCCAGGCGATTTATTAGTTATTGTAATCCAGGCGATTGACAGTTTTTCCGTGCGTATAGTGAGCTTTTAAGCAATCAGTGTGTTTACGTTGCTTGATAAATTTCACGTTGTTATCTGTTACCTGGCCTTAAAGGCAGAGTAAATTTCCCCTTTTTCTTACCCGTGCAATATGGAGTCGCGTAGGCGACGACGTAGCCAAATTTTCGCTGGCTTTAAAGACGAAAAGATTACCTTCAATTTCAGACTTTGGGAGGAGATGAAACTCCTACCCGAATTCGGAGTAAACCCGGATATTAGGGCTTGGCAAGTAAAAGCAAATAAAGAATGTTTTCTTATTGAAAAGGACAGATATTTTAAATTTCTATCTCTTCACGCTGTTCTGGAACACCGCCACCCTGACATAGATGTTTTAGACCATTTCTGTGAAGTCGCACAAGAAAGGTGTGACGCAGATAATATGGACGTGACCGCATCTTTGTTCAGATATAATGCCAGGCACCTCTCTACCGAGGCAGTTATCTTTGAAAATCCTATGGCCGAGGATGAGAAACAACGGTTTCGAATTCTAGGTTCATATAAAAAACCCAGCGAAGATTGGTTACAAGTGCACAGAAACACTTGGACAAAGTTCCAAAAACAAGGAAACCCTGAGCGAGTTAGCATTAACCGTCCAATTAAACCTATAAAGTCGAGATTTGAACCAGAGACTGAGTTGGTGATTACTTTAGGACAATTGTTACCTAGTCGTGTTCGTTGTCGTGAGAGGGCCATGTTGGCGATAGCCTACCCTACAACTATGATTATTAGTCCTTGTAAGACACCCATACCTTTATATAGTAGAAGAATCTACTACCCTCGCGACATTACGCCTGATATTCATCATACGGGACGTCGACATCCGTTAAAACATCTAGTTATTCCACTCTTTTTAGACTCGAAATTTCCCTTACCGGAAATATTCAAAAATAGGTGTGTTTGCCAACTTCTCTCATATCGAATCATCAAAAATAATCTTTTCGTGACCGCTCTTATATTTGACCATTTAATTAAAAATTCTTCTTGTTCCCCTAGGAGCAAAGACATCTTTCCTCCATGGCGAGAAAGTTTCCCTAAATTTTCCCCGTTGATTGACATAAGCGCAATCCAGATAATCACCCTTGCAGACACTCTTGTGCCTACACCTGTGGGACAAGAGCACTGGATTGTGTTGGGACAACTTTTAGTACGCCTGGTGAACGATGGTCGAATGTGGAGAAGGTTCGAATCTCACTTCGGTGTCCTGAATAGGGAACCTGAAGACGACTTTAATAACTTTTTATGGTTTCCAAGAAACCGTCCTAACCGTTTCCATTCCTCGAGGTATCTCTAGAAAGAGATGTTTACCTTGATGTTTCTTTATCTCATAGTCAAACTCGTTTGGGAGTCCAAGTTCCCTTGTATTATCTTTACCCAGGAAGGTTACCTATCTTTTAATTTTCTGATGCTCAGATTTTCTATAGCATCGACCCCCTTGAGGATCGATACTCTCCCTGTTTGCTACTTGAATCTGCCACTCGATCATGATGATTTTACCTCTGACTTTTCCGCTCCCCACCAGGGATGCCAATTGCTGCGGTCGGGCTAATTTGATTAGGCTCTGGGCCAATTAAAATGATTCTTGGCCAATTAAAATTCGATCGTTGTCGAAAAACAAAGCCGACTTACCTTCGTTGGGCCGAAGTATTAATTGATGCACCAAAATCTCATTCAGATTTCATGCGACTGTAGTAGCATCAGCAGCATAAAGCGGTACGGTTTAATTTCCTCTAAGATAAAAGATAGTGGGATGCCAGTGCCTTATGGTTTTTGAATAATTGATCTAAAGTAACCTGAACTATAAAGGCATCAAAATTCACTCAGGTTATGAGATGTTAACTATTTCTAACTACTGTAGTATCTACCTACTGAATAATAAAGTTGATCTTTTAATGAAAAGTATATTTATGAATTCTGTTTACAACATAACTTATTGAAATTCTATGGTTATGAAATTACTAATTAATTGATCATGAAGTTAATTGCAAAATATCTCATTTAACAGTTTAACTGGTAGAGAAAATAGATCTATTTTTCCTTCACATAAAAAGTGACAAATTCATTTCAAGTATTACTTGAATAATAATGGTGATTATAAGTATTAATTAATAAAACATCATCAATTTCTTGACGAGATAAGGCAATAGAACGACACAAAAATCCTAACAGATTTCTCTGATATCACTCTGAGCAATAAAAGGTTATGTCACACTTTGCTTACTGATACGACATTTTGCCTTCCTTGGAATGTCGTGCCGAGACTGGAGAGCGGGGCCCTGGACGAAATCTCAGGATAGGAGACCGTGGTCTCCCTCTGGGGTGGCAGAAAGACTGTTGGACGGCGTCGTGTCCCGTGGGAACACGTGCCTAACTCTGGTAGCGTGGTCGTCCTTCGAGGTTAGATGAAACTCGAAAATATGGGGCTACGAATGATGAGATCCAGTATTCATGGGCAGATAGTAGCAAAACCTTCAGATAATGTAAGGGATTCCTTCCATAAAAGCGGATATTCAGATGTAGAGATGGTGGAAACCAATATGGCGTCCGTGAAGACAGGTGGGGTTCTACTCCGTAGATAGGTTTTCCGACGAGATAAGATAGTACCCCAATTGATAGGGTAGGTAGAAAGAACTATAACAATATATAAACTCTATTAGAGAAAGTTTCAGATAGTTTGAACAATTTACTTACCCTATTTATATAGGTTCTTTTAGATAAAGAGAAAAGGTAGGGGTGCGACTGGTCGCTTCAAGCACCGAGATTGGAAGATCGCCGAGCCTGTTCCAGACTCGCGAAAAGGACCAATCCTTTTGCGCAACTCAAAAGGGTGTTAGTTCATCTTCCTAAACTACATCACAGCGACATCTGTGTTTCTAGTTAATCGAAAAGGAAGATTGTAAGAGAAAGAAGTTACAGATTGTACTACAAGGTAGGGATCTTGAACTTGCCTAGTTTAGTTAGTTTTACCACTCGGCAACAGGTGGCGATGTTGGATCGAAATTCATGTTTCAATCAAATAAAGTGGCTAGGCGGACACCTTTATAGTAGGGATTTAGACAATGATATCTTATTTAATAATATTAAATGGAGCTAATTAAAGAATAAAACCTTTAACGACGTTACAGGGTCACAAAAGTTACCACCAGTGAGTTATGTATGTTACTTTCAATTTGGTAACTTATGTGGCCAATGGTAACTTGAGTATTTAAACTAAACCCTGATAAAATCATATAATTTCTGAATTTAGAACTCCTCTTTCGGTTGCTGAAAAACAAAAATGATACCGGGAAAAAGTTTTGTGTTCATATTTAACACACTTTTGATTTTTTTGCAATACTTTTAGATAGTCGCATTAGTTACTGAGGAGTCACTTAAGTTACCAGGACTTTAATGTCATAGTGGTAACAATAAATTTCAAAAACACACTGGTAACATAATTATGTGATATTTTTTCAATACAATTTAAAATTTCCGCGTTTTTTGTATAACTATAGAGCTGCACCGTGTTTGTTTGCCATTCACAAACATCATACCCTTACGTTAATTACGTGCTAATTTAAAATAAAAATAATAAGGAGTCATTTTTTGGCTTGGCAACTGACTGGACAGACAATAATTATATCCACTCACCTAACTGGCCTTAGACGAGTTGTAATTCAGTCGGCTAGATGCAAAACCAGACAAGTCTATCATGGACATGAAATTGAAGAAAACTACAAAAAACTCATACTTTTAGGAAGTGAACAACTCAGATTCGCAAACTAAATGGTAGGTAATATTCAAAAATAATGTGATCAAATTGAAAAATCAGGATTCGTAGGAAACTGATAAAAATAATTTTAAAAATTGACGTGTCTGTTTTTTAAACTTAAACTTTACAAATTTGAAGTGAGAAATTGACTCATTCTTCTTCACACTGCTTTTCCTCCTCTTGCACAGAGGTTATCTCGGCAACATTTTGAAAAACATCCTTAAAATAGACCAAGCTATCTTGCTGTTCCCAATCTTCTCCATAGTGCCTTGGCAAAAGTCCTTTGATAATTATTATTCTTTTGGAGGATTGAAACTGAAAATGCCAGTAGCCTGGTTGCTTAAAAACTTTTTGAGTTTCGTTTTTCCAATCATTTACTGGAACTTCAGAGCCAATTCTGTAAACTGTAGCAACTGTTTTAATCATATCAATGTATTCTGTAGGATGAATGATTACTGTTCTTTTTTTATAAATTTTTTCGATCTGACCAAACAGCCGATCGGGAGGGATGTAAGAATGTCCAACCGCTGCAAAGACTAATTCTATGTTCTTGATTTATGAAGGAGCTTCGAACTGCAACCAATAATTTAGCATGCCAACGAGTATGGAATTTTTGTTTTGTGCTCCGCATCCATCACAGCACAAGCGAACTGTTGACACGTTGTTCTCAAAATGAAAATTTTTTAGAGTAAAGTGTAGAGCAGAAGCTATTTGATTGGAGCTCCTCTGAAAATCCAGTTCTGTCCAGACAAACGACCTGACATTAGCAGAGTTTAAAGCACTTCTGGAAGATCCACATACAATTGCGAAATGGTAGAAGTTTATTTGCATGCTAAAATACGCAGACTGGTCAGGAAGTTTAGGAAGGGCTAAATTATTTTGACAGTCGAATGAGAATGTCACTAGATCATCTCTTTCTTCTTGAAGCAGCTTATAAAATACTTTGGCTCTTAGTTTGTTCACTCTTTGCTGAGCTTGCAAGTTTGCTTTATTCGTTGCATCCATTTTTTCATTTTTAATATTTATATTATATTGCAAACAAGTAGAGCATAGATCAGTCTTTGGTGTTCCAAAACCAATGTTGAAATGTTTATTGAAATAGTCTCTAAAAAAACATTCCTTTACCTTTAGTTCCTCATTAGTGACCATGGTATCATTGTATATTTTCCAGAGCTTGTTGAATGTTTAATTCAGCAGGAAAATAAATTCTGTTGGAGATTTTCGAGCGGCAATAGTGAGATTCAGTACATTTGAGTGACTCGACAAAGTTTTTAATAGCCTGCCTCTTGTTATCATTTTTGTGCCCGACCCGGTCTCCCCCTCTCTTCTCAGTAAGTAGAACAGACTTTTCCTTGTAGTTTTTCATTATATTTAAAATTCTGTCTTTCCTTGTGCCTAGAATATCCTGAAATGCTCGTCTACATACTGGAACTACCAAAGTATCACGTCGTTTAACTTTGTAACGCAAAATTAAAGACTTCGGCCTATTTCCTGTTTCTTTTTCTGTGCCTTTTTGGTTTCCCTGATTCGCAGTGTTTCAAAATAAACATATCTCGAGCTATTTTCCCTTTATTTTTGTGAAAAGATGCGTGAAATTCCTGCACATCTCTCATGGAAAGGTGGGACACACACTGGAATGGCTGATACGGTTTTCATGCATGGCCACAGCTAGGATATACAGGCAAGTTTTTGGGAGAATACCTGAAAAAAAAAATCACATGTTTCATAACTCGAAGAATCAAAATTTAAAATGGAATTATCCAGGTTAATTAACTCATAAATGCCTAATGGGCACGTTTAAAAAATTTAAGTTTTGGCGTTTTTCATATTATTTAATGCAAAAAAAACCTGCACAAAATTTCGCGTTGATATTTCTTGCTTTTTGAGATATTAGGGAATTAATAATTACGTCCAGCACCTTTTCGATTTCACAAATAAATTACTTTTGGGTAACCCTGTAGTGTTACTTTTTATATAAAAAAAATCATATTTTAAATTATAATGAAAAATTCCATTGGTGTAAAAAATCCCTTTTACCTATAACAAATTCGTACACTTACCTTGCACGTTTCGCCTTTGGTCTTTTTGTATCTTGTTTGTGTTTGTCTCTTTCGAGCCTTAGTAGCGTCACATTCTGCAATGTTTACCAGCTGATCTGGACTATCAAATTTTCTCAAAGAATCCATTTTTTACATCAAGTTAAACCACAAATAAATTCAAAACTACCTACTACCGTGTAAACAAACGAAAGCACGCCAGTCGACTGTGTCAATGTTTTCAAATTTATTTAACCACGCCATAACACCTGTTGCTCTTACTGGTCGGTTGGAAATGTCGGTTTATGCACCTAAGACAAGCTCGGACGTTTCGGTTTTTGCATCTCAGATAGATTTTCGCATTTGAATTACAATTGACCTGTCGGGCTTTGCTTCTAATATTCATTTGGGACATGTAGTTATTCTTTGCATTCCGAAAAAATAAAACTCATATTCATAAAAAGTGTGACTTGTCGGGTTTTGCATCTAGGCGACTGAATTAATTATTAAAGATCTGATAGAAAAAATGAATCATAGCAGGTAACTTTGTATCAATAATGACGAGGACAGGTAACTTATGTGACATTTGTTGGAAAAGATTCCGAAAATGGGAAAATAATGGCCATAAATTGAAAGGGATCAAATCTAGCAGGTTATCTGTATTAAGTAGTTCAGCCAATTTTATTGAAAAAAAAGTGATTAACCTGGTGGATTTCACCTAAAGTACACACCTAAAGTAACCTTTACAGTGTTACCACCATAAAGATTTTTATTTCAAATTAGAAATCGGATAGGATAGGGTATTCAAGTTGGTAGGACGAGTATGAAAAAGAAATAAATATTTTTGGAATTAAATCAGAAAACTATCAATAAACGCATTTCAATCTCTTATAAGCAGTTCATGTATTATATTTATTTTTAAATATGCTTTCTAGGCTAGCTATTGGTTGATTATGTTCTTCTTCCAATGAAACCACTGGTCTGCAGTACATTTCAACTTTTATGTAGTTGTCACTGCTGTTACCTGAGTGGAGGGGGGGGGGTTAAAACCAAGTTACCCTACCTTCAGACTGCAGATCAAATTATTACTACAAAAGCCATTTCCGAGAAGCGGCAAGACAAGCAGAAACTTAATTTTGATCTGGGACTTTAGTATTAATGATTTGTAGACAACTGGGGAAAAATAATGGTCATCCAGAAAACTTGTAAGGAAATCAGGAAATGATTTAGACATGTTCGACTCTATTCTTTTATTTATCATGTTAGATTATATCTTTTGAAACACAGTTTGCTAATCTGAAATATAATTAATATTGGAAATATAAACCACTGAATTGGCGTTTTCTAAAAAAGTTGAAAAAGTGCAGTGTGTAAAAATCAGCTTCCGGTTTTTCATCACAAGATTTTAATTTGGTTTTAATGGTCAAAAGATATTCATTATCATTACTATCAACTTACACACTCATTTTTTCACAAATACAATACACGTATCAGTAAAAAAATATATTATACTTTGGAATAATTTTGCAATTATACACTGATATTTAGAAAGGATAGTAGTTAAAAGTAGAGCATGGGCTCAGAAATGATTATTTATAAATACCCATGAACTTGAATAATACAAAACGTACACAAAAACACATGCAGGAATGGACATAAACTTATTAAATATAAATAAGCAGTAATAGTAATACATAATTAATAATTATATAAATTTTATACTTTGTCTTTGCAAGCCTGTAAGTCTGTATAATAAAAAATAGTATAATATACAATAATTATAAATAATAATAAAAAAAAAGATAATCACATACCCAGCATTCACATTTACTTATCTACAAACCCGATAATAACAATGAACTGTATGATTTCATTACTGTTGATCAAGAGCAACAGGAATTTGTCGGTTTGGTAATATGAATGCTTAGTTGAAAAATTATTGATTTTTTACAAAAACTAACTTAAGTAACTGTACAAAAAGAACACAATCATGAATTAAGAATGTTACATTCATAAAAAATTTGGTAACATAGGTCAGGTAAAAACAATAAAAATAACTGAAATAAAAATCAAAACGAACATTAAAATTAACAAAATAACATATAAAAATGATATGTTAATTCTACAACAAATAAAATTGAAACAACGGTAATACTTTTACCAAATTGAATTTTGCCGTACTTGCAATTTGAAGCTGTAAGCTTTTATGTAAGTGTCACTTTTATTTTCCCATCGGGAAATTGCATGATAAAAATCTATAAAAATTTTAATCATCTTATTTATTCAATTTGTCCTCCAGTTCTTTCATACGCCTTTCAAAGTTAGCCAATTGGATTTTTAGTTTCCTCACCTCTTCAGATTTCTTATTATATGCAAGTCTCAACTGAAATTAAAATAAAATAGTTCCAAGAAAATTCCTTTATCAATACAACTTACTTGTTCAAGTTCATTTTGAATATTATCTCCAATGCCGTTCATTTCCTTGAATATAGGCAACACCTCATTTTCTCCCACATCGTTTCCCGCCATAATCTCATTGAACTTTTGCTGAAGCTGCCGGACTCTAGTAATCTGATTCGGGGGTTTTATTGTCATCGGCTGGTCCTCGTTCTCCAGAATAAGATGCTTGGGACGATAATCCGGAACCGTTTCAGTCGAAAGGAAAGCTAGTTTTCTCTTATTGTTATCTATGGTGGGAACAGTCATGGAAATGATGGGATTGCTGGTTAAAGTGGGAGATTTATGAACACGAGGTTTCTGTAATGGCATATTTGTTGTCGATCCTAAAATTATCCATTCGTTTTAGATGATCTTTAGCATTAGTATTATTATTACTACCTGTCTTCATGGACATTAAAAGAGGCCCAGAATTGATTCCCTTGATCCATTCCTGGGCAGAAAGAGCTGCTTTTGCGGCCACTGTATCAGGGTACAAGTCTTCGTGAAATTGGTCACTTTTTCTAGGCACAATCATACTGATCGGTTCACAAAGGCCTTTAGTTGCATGCAATTTATAAAACCGGAATACTTCACAAATCAATGGATTTAGACCTCGCTTTGGCATTACTCCCAGACCACGCTGATTAATAAAACAAAAATTATAAACCATTTCATCAACATTTATTATAGAATTTACCTGCGGATTCCCACTAAGAAATTGACCTAACCAGTGTACGTGGGGTGCGTCATCGGTAACTTCATAATAACGAATATTTCCATCACCTTTACCGGCTAGGTACGCCACTTTGGTATCCGGATCATAGAAAGGGAAAACCACTCCCGAAGAACTATCGATTGTGTCGGTGGCTAAAGGAGATGAAAGATCATCTTCTGACCACACGGAATATTGTCGGTCAGAGTGACGAGAAAAGCCTGTGGTCAAGAGACGGCCGGTCGAGCCCAAGTACACCACCTTGCTAGCTTTAGAGCCGGCGTGGCAGATTCCTTCCTGAAAAGAGGAAACCGATTTAGCGTCCGTTTTAATAATTGAAAAAAAAGACACTTACGGCTTTGATCATTCCCGTTCTTGGCTCAATGATCCTCAGCTTCTTATCTTTGCAGGTCGTAGCCAAGAAACTACCGTCTCGATTAAGTGACATTGAATATATGACGTCCCGATGGCAATCGATGACGTTGACAGCTTCACCTTTCTCTATATCCCATACAATTACCTGCGGGAATTAAATTAAATACTGAATTATGAGCTTAGCTTTAGTTGAAAAAAAAAAACAACTTGCAAGCTGTTAAAAGTGACAATCTTGAAAGAATAATGACACCTAATGTTATGTAAGCAGCGTTTAAAGAAAAGAAGATGAACAAAAACGATTAATTTTTATTATGAACTGCAACACTGGCATCTTCCTAAAACAGTGTCCATTTCTTTACCCTTGTTTTATTGGATCATTTCAGTTATTTATTATAGTGTGAGCAAATGAAAAGGGCAAACGAAAACGTGATTTAGGTAGGCTCTGGGAAAAATTTCATGTCTGAATTTGGATCTGTAAAACAGTAAAATGAAAATTTTGGTTTGTAAAATCCAAAACTGACACTGACATCGTTTTTTATCGTTTTCTTGAATTCACAAAAGTGTGGTTTTTATTATACATACTTTCAGTCTCCCACTATCGACAAGGTTAGGCAGCCAATTAATCATTCAAAAAATATTTATTTTTGAGTAATTATTTTGACATTTTTGATGAAATGAGATGTGTGCGTGTTTTCAAAGTTAGTTTTGTGTTTCTTTAATATAGGGCTGATAACAAAGCCAAACAAATAAGGAGCAGCTTGCAATTTAGAAAATGGTTAAATAGATATCAATGCTGTAGGTACTCCGTCATGAAATGAATTACAGAAGAAGTAGGTACACTCCAACACCTTAAAAGCTGATTTTCTCATTGGCAGCTTTTTTGCAATTTTTTTAATAATTAAACTAAATATTATGCAGCCAGTAATACAAGAAAACATTTAGATTTTTTCATTTTTAATTGAGACAACTCAATAGAATACAAATATTACATTCATGATAATCGTTTGTAGTGATTTTTTGACACATGAAATTTTTTCTGGAGCCTACCTAAATTACGGTTTCATTTGCTCACACTTCTTCTAACACGATCTTTTTTTATAAAGTGCATAAGATATAAAAAAAAAATTATTTATATAAATATTAGTAACACATGTAGTATACCTAGTAGTAAAAGCTTGAAATTTTCATATTACCTAAGAATATTTTTATTTTATTTAAACTTCCTGCAAGTGATATTCAAATTGACTACAGTGCACTGATCCTATTACCCCCTCTCCTCTGTTGTCACTGTTAATGATATACAATTAGAGCTGCACAAAGTATTCTTCATTAGAAGTATGGTTGAGTAACACACAAATAAAACCATTAAACTGAAGCAAAATGTAAATAATGCTGTAAACCAATTATTACACTGCATTGCAATGTAATGCAATGTAATTTAAAATTCAGGAAAGTGAAATTACAATGGCATACCTGCCTAGAAGTAGTAGTATTCAGTTTGGAAAGTAACTTAAAATATTATAAAACAAATAAATTATTACAAACCATAAAACCATCAATTATATTAAAAATATATAACGAAATTTAGAAAATTACAGTTAAAATTATGATTTATACTAATTAATTAATTTAATAATACATAATGCTCTGAAGAGTTGACTTTCATGTTAATCTTAGTTGAGGATAATTCACAATAATAATTTGAAACCATGAGCCCTTCAATGATGAAAAGTAATTTTAGTACCAGCTAGTTACTATTTTTTTTTATTTTATTAATACACCGTTTTTACATTTATAAAGATTTAGGTTTCTTTACCATAAACTGCTATAAACAGTAAAGTGTGGTCATCATAGGAAGCGACTAGCATGACATTATTATTAAAATTCTGAGACAATGAAATGAAACCTCATTACAGGCTTAGAAATTCGAAATTACAAGATGAGAAAGCTTCATTAGAAGTTATTTTGACACCAAGCAAGCAATCACTGGGGTAGTAATTGTATTTTTAAAAATGACACTGGGACCTAGCCTGGGAGAAACTGTCGGAGGGAGGGCAGGGCGGAGGATATCCATCTGGACATCTGCTCCTGCGACAACGCGGCAACAATCCGTAAGAATAAGGGAAAAAAACTGCCCAAGTGGTATCCAGGCAAAATGCAAAATGGGCTTGTCTTCAAAACGAGAATTCTCTGAGGATAGGCTTTGGTTTTTGATTCATAGCCGCGACCATTTGGGTTAGGCAGCAAGAGCAGATTTCTTCTTACCTAAGGACTGCTAATTCAAGCAAGAACTCCCAAGCTAGCTTCTGTTCAAGGGGGGGGGGGGGGGGGGGTACTAGTGGAAATAATTGTACACTACTATGGTGGAAATAACTAGAAATACTGGAAATCAAATGGAAATAGTAAATAATGGAAATTATATGAAAATATGGGAAATAAAGTGGAATAGTGGAAATAATTTAGTACGTTGAAATAATTTTTTTCATCGAACTCTCCCACTATTCCTATGGGGGGGGGGGATGTGTTCACTTCTAGAAATATAAATAACTGGAAATAGTGTGGAAATAACAGGAAATAACTCAAAATAAGTGGAAATAATGACGAAATTGTGGAAATAATATGAAAATTGAGGAAGTAAAGTGGAAATAGTGTGATAATAATTGGACATGTCTGAAAGCAAGTGGAAATGGAAATTATATAATAAGAGTGTAAATGATGTGGAAATAAAATGAAAACACTGGAAATTATTTGGAATTAGTGGAAATAAAGTGGAAATAGTTTAGTGTATGTTGAAATATTTGCACATTTTTTCATCAAGTGAACTCTCCCTCGGGGGTGTCAGTTCCTGGGAATAAATGTACATACAGTATGGTCGAAATAACTGCAAATGGTGTGGAAAAAACATTTAAAAACTGAAAATTAATGTAAATAGTGGAAATAATGTGAAAATAATGGAAATAGTGTGGAAATAATTGGACATAACTGAAAGCAACTGGAAATAATGGCTATGTGGAAATGAAGTGGAATAGTGGAAATAATTTAGTACCTTGAAATAATTTTTTTTCATTGAACTCTCCCACTCTCCCTACATGGGGGGGATGTGTTCACTTGTAGAAATGGAAATAACTGGAAATAGTGTGGAAATAACAGGAAATAACTCAAAATAAGTGTGGAAAAGTGGAAATAATGTGAAAAGTGAGCAAGTGGAAATAGTGTGATAATAATTGGACATATCTGAAAGTAAGTGGAAATAATAAAAATTATGTGGTTAGAGCGTAAATGATGTGGAAATAAAATGAAAACACTGAAAATAATTTGGAAACAGTGGAAATAGTTTTGTGTATGTTGAACACATTTTTTCATCAAGTTAACTCTTCCTCAGGGGTGTCATAATAATGTCATAAAAAGTCATAAAATAATGTGAAAATAATGGAAATAGTGTGGAAATAATTGGACATAACTGAGAGCAAGTGGAAATAATGGCTACGTGGAAATAGAGTAAGTGATGTGGAAATAAAATGAAAAAGGTTGGAAAATGTGGAATAGTGGAAATAAAGAGATATAATTTAGTGTATGTGGAGACATTTGCACATTTTTTCATTGAGTGAACTTCTCGGGGATGTCAGCTCGTGGATAATTGTACACATTTGTACACTATTGTACAAATAGTGGAAATAAAAATGGATATAGTGGAAATAATGTGGAAATAGTGCAAATAAATTAGAAATACTTCAAATAATATGTAGTGTGAAAAAACAGGGAATAACTAAATAAAATTAGTAAAAATAGTGGAAATAAAGTGGAAATACCATGGAATCATGAAAATAAAACATAACTATTGGAAATATTATAAAAAATAGCTGAAATAATGCAAATAAAGTGGAAATACTTCAATAAATTTAGTACCCATGTAGAAATAATTGTACATTTTTTCACCGAGTAAACACCCCCTCGCTTCTGTTTTATAGAAAGCATTGTGGGTCCCTGTCTTAGCTTAGAATTACTAGAAAAATACAGAATTGCTGTCACTAAGCTGTGTCGAGAAAAAGTACCTTTAAGCAAGCTTTAGCTGCTTGTTTAATAATCTTGAGACTTCATAATCAAACATTAAACTCTTGAAAAAGCTTTTCTTTTCTCACTAATGACTTTTATGTATATTAGTTATTAGGTATGTATTAAAAAGTTTCATTTACCAGATGGTCAAATCCGGCGCTGAAAAGTATGTTTTCGGCGGTAGGGTGCCATTCGATATACGCTACTCGTCTCTTATGACCCTGCAATTCCACTAACCAATCGGTGAGATGAGAAGAAATACCCTGATCTGGTATATGCCACAGTTTGATCTAAAATTAAAAGTTTATTAAACTGATACCTCGATCCCAAGTTCATGTTAATTTGAAGATACGTATGTACTTACAGTACAATCATCCGAACATGACGCTATGACGTTATCGTTAAAAGGATTCCATTTTATATCTAATACGGGACCGGTGTGACCCGTGACTCTGCTTGTGTTAAAATCAAGTCTTCCAGTCTGAAAATAAAATATCCACTTTGAAACAACTGGAAATAATTAAGACCATAATGGTACTGGTAACGGTATTGATACTGTAAGAGGCATCCCAATTGACAGCTGGCTTCTTTAAAATTAGTGAAAAAATCTAGCTCAATTTTACTAGAGACAACAAACTAGAGACCAGTTTGTAATGTAATAAAAAAAAGTTATTGCTACCACGTCTATCTGTTCGGTACAAATCTTGCAATCGATTTTAAATCAACTTCCTGAAGAGCTAGAGACTGCATAATTTAAACGTAGCTCGAAACTGGATGACAATGCAATACTAACTCGCTCTCTTGTCTGTTCGGATATTTTTTGAAATTGAAAAATTCTCAGCGCCAACGAGAGAACGCATAGGCATGTCTCTGTCGTAATCTCATCAAGATGTTTAAAAGCAATTGCAGAATTTCATACACGTATTATAAAAAACTAAAACTAAAAGCAGAAAACAATTATTTAAATTTAAAAAAAATCAACACGGATTAAAAAGTATAAAAAATAATTTTTAATAGCTATAGAAATACTTGCAAGATTTAGAACAATAAAAGTGGGGCGCGTTCAATCGATAATAGTAAGGTGTGTGGCGAGCACAATTGATTTAAGCTAGGATGCCTCATTTATTTCTTCAATAATTATTGGGTCAGGCATCCTCATTACCCTTCATTTATTAATAGGCTTGGTTAGGACGCAACATAAAAAAAAATACTTACATTGTCAATGGGAATAACTATAAAGGCACCCCCGCCTGCTACTTCCGTGACGACAGCCACGAATTTTGGATTGACAGCGCAAAACTGGGAATCATGTGCGTTTTTTGTAATTTTGACATTATCATAGCAACGGTCTCGTTTGGCCGGTTCTCCATAAACGTGTCGGAACTTGCTACTGCGCACACCTCGGAACCAGACCTAAAAAAATAAGGGAAGGGATTTGTTTAATATAAAGAGAATTCAAAATTCTACAGAATTTATGGTTTTCGAAACATAGTTTGCATAATCAGACCAAGGTGTATAGAGTGTTTGGAAATAAAATGAGTATTGTCATAATATGTAATTACGATTTAAATGGGATATGAACCCTATTTTTACCTCTAAAATTTACCAAACAAGTATTTTACAATTTTTTAGCCATTTTTATAAGTCGTAGAAAAAGTAACCTCTTCAACAAACTTTCTTTTATTCTTAGGTATGTGGCTGTGGGTGGGACCAATTGGTTCGGTAGGACTAATTTCGCGCATGAAATGTAAATGTGCAACAGGAAGTGGGAAGAAGCTCTCCGTATAAGGAAATTATTAACCTATGGGATGGAAGCTGTAAATGTGTAACAGGAAGTAGAGAGAAGCGCATGCGCGCTATTCAAATTCTTAGCTCCCGGTATGTTCGTGCATGCGTGGAAAATGTATAACAGAAAGTAGACAGGAGCGCGCTATTCAAATTATACAATTTACTACAAGTATGTAAGCTATGAGGTATTCTTCAGTTAGTTTTCGTAGGAACAAGAAGTACTAAACGATCTAAAACACGTAATTAATTGTATTAATTAATTAATTCGGACTTCGATACGACCAACCGCAGCAGATTTACAAGATTCTACAATAAAATTTATAGAATTTATAAATAATAATCTTTAAAAATAACGTTCTGAATTTAAATTCTAATAAGAGGAGCATTTCTAGCATTTCCAATATCAAAGTTGAATTTTTTTCGCCAGAACCAGAACTGCCTTTCTCAAAGTAACTGTAACTGTAGAGGGAACTTTTATACCTATAGGTGCGCGTGCATACCTACATACTTCACTTACACGCAAGTAGGCGGATAGAAGATAATGAAATAAAAGTTACTTAAAGTGACCCACTAGTCGTTAATAGCTAGAGGCACTATGCACTATTCTAAAATAGTCTGGAAAATATCTGGTTAACAATAATTAATAGTCAACAATAATAATAATAAACGTTCAAGTAATGATTTTAATAAGTGATGATGTCACTTCAAAACTAACTAGCTTCTTTGTTGGGCGAGAAAATGCGGAATAAATTATCAAATTCATCTGTCCTAATAATAAATAATAAGTAAGTCATCTTGTCCTACTTTACTTGATCCAAGAGGATTAATTTCTCCAAACAATACTTACAATGAACGTTTCTTATCATTTCACTGATTGCCAAGTTCAGCGCTACGTTAATTTCTTATTCTTGTTGATGGTTGATGGTGCGCTTTTTCTATCATGGAAAGTTTATTTATTTATTTTAATTATAAACAGCATATGGACTGGCTTGGCAGTGTATTTTCAATAAGTACCCATCTAATTCCTTAATTCTTTACAAAGTAAAAATTAAAAAAAAAACTACAAAATATATTAAGAATACTGCTATACTGTTGCTGCATCTATGTATGTACATTTTGTTTAGTGTAATATCTGCAATAAGTAATTTAAAAAATTATACCTTCTCTGATATTATTGGCGACATTCTGACAAGAGGTGTTGAAAAACAAAAAAGCACTTCACTTCGTTCGCGGTTAGCTCTTTTATTATGTGCATGGTACATGACATAATATCATGTACCTACCTATTGTAAAAAAACTTTATTGTAATGCACAATAATAGTAAGTGTGGCCAACAAGTTGACCTTTCAAGTTCAGTTTCTCAAACAAATAGCGCGAAATGATTCACACTGTGAATATAAAATTGTATATAAAAATAAACAAGTTGCAAACAAAAGATTTATTCCTAATGTAATTTTTTTATTGTTACATGGGGACTTTTTCTCCTCTTTATACCACGCGAAGTGGCGCTGGCGCTACGAAAACGAAACGAGCAAATTTAAGTTGTTTATATCATGAGCTCTCGGAGAATACTATTATTTTAGATTCGAGAGAAAAATATTTTTTATATAACAGAGAGCCAAGAGTGAAGCAGTACAGTTTGGACGTGTATCGAAGAAGAGCTTCCAGTAGTGTTTAGTACAAGTAGTACAGTGAATGAACGAATAATAGTAGAGTTTCAAGAGATATGATGGAATCTAGCGTGGAATCAACAGTGAAAGGATAGTCATTCTTGAGTAGAAGTGATAAGTGAAGTGAATTATGATGAACTTTTCCCTCTGAAAGTGAAAAAAAAAAGAAAACGCAATTGCTTATTTTGAAACCTCGATTTTGTTTTGCCATCTGATAAATTCCACTTCATTGGATATTTGCGTTTCGTATCAAAACAAATAATTTGTTCATATGGTTTATTCCGCGTTCGATCAATCATTTGCTAAACTGTCAAGACCTTCAACCAATCAATTGAATAAACATGGTTATTAGATAAATGCGGCCCATTAAAATCACCTTGTAAATTACAATTTCCAATAATTTAGTACACAAAAATCGATCTTTCAGAGATTATTTTCCATTATGCTTACAATAAAAATTATATTTTCCCGATAAACGTAGCAAAACACCGCCGCATAATGGGGTGGCTCATCATTTTTATATGAAAAATTGTCATGGGAATTTGTTGGGCGCCTTTTAGATATTACTTGTTGCAAGAGTGTAGCAGGTGCGAGAGCAGGTGGCTCTAAAAAGGCGATAATCCGGGTCGATAGTCCGGATTTTTTTAGACTCTTGTCTCTTCTACGATCCGGAGAATTTTCATATGTAACCATCTATCTGCGCTCTTGGAATCTCCACGCTCTTTGAATCTCCGCGCTCTTCGAATCCGTCGCAACCAATTTATTATAGACCCTTACAATCCGGCATTTCCGATAATCCGGCGCTGAAGAGTACACCTTGATGTCGGATTAGCGCGATTATACTGCTTTTGAATCTACAGGGTGATCATTTTATTTGAAGATATTGAAATACATAAAAAAACTACACATCGGCCAAAAAAATCGCTGATGAAAGTTGTTCGTCTGGAAGGGGGACATCCAATGGTAATAAACTAGACCCCACCACTCCCACCCTCTAGGGGTGGGAGGGACAACTTGAAATCTTAAATGAGAACCCACTTATTTATTGTAAATTTGTATTTTACGACTGAAAATCCTTATAGGGAATTGCTCCCCTCCTTCCTCCTCCATGTACGAGTAGGTAGTGGTGGGGTGGGGGGTTAAATTTGAAACTTTAGTTATAGGAACCCTTTGCATTTTTGGATTTTATGGCTAAAAAAAAACGTAGAATTTGTGTGAATTTTTTTTCTCGATTCACGGATCTCTTTCGTCCAATTTTAGTAAAAAATATAGGCAGATAAAAAAAATCGTCGCAGTGTCGTCTATCATGAATATAAAAAATGTTCCAGACAAATTCTACGTGTTTTTGCTCGTAAAATCCGAATTTGCAATCAAAAATAAGTATTCCCAAGCAAAATTTCAAATTCACTCCCCCACCTACATGGTGGGGTAAGGGGGAAACCACTTCCTACGTATTTTCGACCGTAAACTTCCAATCTGCCAAAAACAAAGTGAGGTCTCATGTCCCACTCCTAGAGGGTGGAGTGGTGATGGGCTCGAGTTTGATATCATTGAATGTACCTCTTCCATAAGAAGTAAGAACCACTTTCATAAACGAATTTGGCCCGATGCGGATAACACATAATAGCACCCTGTATATTATGAGGGTAGATCGTTAGGTCCTGGGTTCGAAGCTTCCTAATTCTTCCTGCCTACAAGATCAAGAATCCACACGTTTATTTTTCCTTTTCTACCACAACCCCCGAAAAGAGAAAGACCGGACCTTTTTGTCACGCGTAGGTTAGTGGGTCCACTTTCTGAGGAGAGAGGCTGTACTGCTCAAGGCCTTTCTTCGGCCTTCATTGGACTTCACTGCACCGCATTTTTTAACACTGGAAGAAATTAACAAAATCCCATTACCCATTGGCTCCCGAACATTCGGAAACTATTATACTCGATACACGTGATGACCGCCAAGAGAGAGGAGCCTCATGTGAGAGAATAGCAGGTATCCTGGCAATTACCGAAATTACGAAGAGTAGTTCTAAAAACATCCACCAGTATGGCGCTGCTGTTGGTGAACATCTAGGGTACCTGTATTACCGACACTGACGCTTCATTTTTTGTACAGCTGGATGTCATATTTTTGGCACATTTGGGCACAAAGTGGAAAAAAGAAATAAAATATTAATAAGACTAAAGAACGAGGAATCCTATTTAGTGGGTACTACATAAAAACATATTACGGGTACAAGAAGCTGTAGAATTTAGTATTTGCTATCATTTATTACCGGATATCTTAATTCTGAAGCAGTTACTGAGAAAAAGGGTCTTGAGAGACACAGGGACAACAGAATGATCGTTACCTTTAGAGACAACGCGAACAAGTAGAAGCCCCTCTTTTTATTGTTGAGCATCCTCTAACTCAGAAAAAAGTTTACCAGTTTTACTAAATAAGCTGACTTGATAACAAATTGTGTGGATTTTAAGACCGTTGTGGTCTCGTGGAAGTTAATAGGTGTGACATTCCTAACTTTTTGTGCTACTGAGACTGTAAAAGTCAGTGTTGGTAATACAGGTACCCTATGAAAATCAGCAATACAGTTGAGTTATGTGGGGTTATGTGGTTTATATTACTTTAAAATGGATTCATCAGTAGGTAGTTTTTGTAGGTAAATTGTATGCATATCATAAAAACTTCTGTTGAAGTCATACTTATGTTATTTGTGGTGAACTTAACAAAAATATACCAAATTGTGCTTCACGTATCTTACATAAAGAGATTCAAGAGCAAGTGTGTGCAAAATAAAATAACATGATTGTGTAAAACTAAAAATAAGCAGACAAAACTTATAATTTAATAAGAATGCGAAATGTGAAAAGCCTTACCTGTGAATTTCTCATGATTCCAAACTTCCAATAGATGAAGGGGATAGAGAAAGATCAATAACGTTGCACATCCATTCATGCACACACTAACATGCCTTATAACTGAAAATAACACCCACAAAAATAAACAAATAAATAAAGATAAAAAACGAAGAGTAGAGATAAAACGATAACAAAATAAACAGTGACAAAAATTGGCAAAATAAATAAAATTTAACGTAATAACGATCAACGATCACTCGACTGTAAAAAAAATATTTGGAAACTAAACATCATTATGTTAATGTTTTCAGGAAAACTGAATACCTAATCTTTTTTTTATGTATATTTGCAGCAAAATTTTCCTTTATTAGTTCATCATTGTTTAACCTGACAAATTTTCAAAATATCATGGTTGTGTTAAAAAAATAAAAGGGCAACAATAATTAAACTAAACAAATAATTTTTGTCACATTATGAAAGTGAATAAAATAAAACACGTACACTAATAAAAAGTTATAAATCCGCATAACTTAAAACAAAAGTTTTAGAAGTTTTACCATTTTCACGGTTTTTATTACAAATTAAACAGCACAAGCTTCGCGCGGCGCGTTATACAGAAGACTGCTGCGATATTTCACGCTGTGAACGACCTCCGTCACTTCTTTGCTATTATAATGCAGCAAGCTATCATTTCACTCAGCTGCGCTATCAATATTGGAGCATTGTCTATAAAAAACTTATTTAAAATAATTGCGTGGCGGATGAACATAAATAACATTTACTTACACAACTAATGAAAAATTATTTTTTTCTTTCGTTTTTTTGCGAAGAGTGAATGAACTGACCAGTGACCACCTACCAGTAGGTACCAGCACCAGCAGTATAGTCAGCCAGTCATGCCCTGCACAAGCACAATTAACCAATATTTTCCGCCAAGATCAAGGGTGTCTTTGATGTTGACCAGCAAAGCTGCGGATAGTCGGATACTATGATGATCTGCGCGTTCATTAACCGCTCGAATTTACGGTACGTTAATTTAAATAACAGGGAAACAAAATTACGTTCAGCGCCAACACATTTACCGTAATTTTAATCCCAGAGAATAGAACCCGGTGATTAATATCTATATTTTGCTCTAAAAACGAGTCAATTACTCATTTCGTGGTCGGATTCGGCATGCTATTTCGATATAAAATCTACGGCATCGTAATAATAGCCGCTGATATTTATTTTTTTTACCTAATACAACTCGGCTAATGATATAGCACGCAGGAAGATTCTTTTTGCAATAAAATGAAGAGCAAAAACCAAACAATTTTATTTCCATGATTTCTTTGGGTATTTAGTTGTTCCACTTCCGACCATGTTTCACTGGTTATCATCATGAAGTTTTTGTAGGTCAATGAATTTTGTCAGTGGATGTCAGCTAGGTCTTCAAATAAAAAAATGCTCATTGCTCACACGGTTTTCGGAAAATTGACTGATCAATTAACAAAAAAGTCATCATTAGCACAGCCCGGTCAGAAAACGTAATTTCCAAAATACAACACGCCCATAAGTTTTTGAATTGGTTTTTTTATACAGGGTGTATCAGAGATGTTGAGCCAAACTTGAAGGGGTGGTTCCTCTCATAAATGTAAGTTAAAAAAATAAGTCTCAGCTCAAAATGACGATTCGTTAAAAAGATACAGGGTGTCAAACTTTAAAAAAATATAAGAGTATAACTCGTGTAAATTTAAACCGATTTTGATGAAACTTGGCATGAACAATAAGCAAACAAAGCTCTTCGACTTGGCTGTTTCAATTTTTGTAGATGTCTTTCAGTGGCGTAGATATTCAGGGTTGGCGCCCCTTTTCCCTCCCTGTATTTTACGCCGCTGACTTTATTGCAAAAAAAAAAAACCGTTATTCAATAGCCCATTAATTTTAGAATAAAAAAGTGTTCGGTAGTGTTTTTCATACGCTGCACCGTTTTTGAGATATTTTCAGTTTCATCAGGAAATGTCGGACCATTTACCTTACAAAATTATTAAAAGTTATCTGACTAGAATTTTTATGCTAAATTTTATTCTTAATGATTAGTGAATTTTCCTGAGGAAACTTCAAATATCTCAAAAACGGTGAGGCGTATGAACAAAACTAAAGAATACTTTTTTGTTTAAAAATTCATGGGCTATTAAATAAGGTTTCGATATCTGCAATTAAGTCAGTGACGTATAAGATAGGGAGTAAGTAGAGCTAACCCTGAATATCAGATTAGTGACATTTCCTGAGAAAACTTCAAATAATTCAAAAACGGTGGGCCATACGAAAAAAAATGAACCTATACTTTTGGTTCTAAAATGTATGGGAAATTAATAACGTTTTTGTAATTGCAATAAAGTCAGTGGCGTAAAAGATAGGGAGGGAAAAGTGATTGCAACTCTCAATATCTACGCAGTATGCCACTGGAAAATATCCATAACGTCTGAAATAGACAAATTAAAGGTCTTTGTTTATTGTTCATTCCAATTATCATCAAAATCAGTTTAAATTTACAAAAGCTATAACTCTAAAAAAATAACTAGGTATAAAAAAACTATTTATATTTTTTTTTTTTAAGTTTGACACCCTGTATCTTTTAAACGAAACGTCATTTTGAGCTGATACTTATTTTTTTAACTTACATTTATGAAAGGGAACCACCCCTTCAAGTTTGCCCCAACATTTCTGATACACCCTGTACCGGGTGTCCCAGACTTAATTGACCAGGCCATATCTCATATACAGGTTGAGATAATCGAGCCGAATAAAAGGCGTATTATTAAAATTTTTCAAGCTGTATAACATGACAGCATGAAAACAACCCCCACTCCAACATCCCCTAAGTTATAGCCCCCACCGTTGAAAAAATGAATAGCACCCTGTATATATTTTTGTATATTCAAAACCAGTATTCGATTGTCTATTCAGATGATTTTTCAGATTCAAAATTGGTTGACAAATAACCAAGAAAAGGTTCATCAAGGTGGTCATGACTTTTTATCTTTAACTTTCTCTGGATGACTTTTGCTGTCAAAATTGATCAATATTTAGTCATAGTTTTTAACAGGCAGGTGATAGTTATTATTATAATTAAAGTCCAAACAATTTATTTAATAATTCTGAATTATTGGGAAATTTTAAAAAATAAAACAAGAGACAAAGCACTTTATCATGAACCTTATGATGACTGTGACCTGCTAATTAAAAACTATGACCAAAATATTGATAAATTTTGACAGCTAAAGTCATTCAGAGAAAGTTCAGATAAAAAGTCATGACCACCTTGATGAACCTTTTTCTTGGTTATTTCTCAACCAATTTTGAATCTGAAAAATTATCTGAATAGACAATCGAATACTGGTTTTGAATATACAAAAATATATACAGGGTGCTATTCATTTTTTTAAGGGTGAGGGCTGTAACTTAGGGGATGTTGGAGTGGGGGTTGTTTTCATGCTGTCATGTTATACAGCTTGAAAAATTATAATAATATGTCTTTTATTCGGCTCGATTATCTCAACCTGTATATGAGATATGGCCTGGTCAATTAAGTCTGGGACACCCGGTATATAAAAAATGATAATAATAATAAAACGAAAGTTCGAAAATTTAAAACTTTGGGTCTCTTGATGATTAAACGTACGAAAGGCTAAAAGCACAACAGCAGTTTTATTTATTTTTTAAATTAATAAATTCCGAGTTTAAGTTAAGAATTCCCGACTTTATTGAACTAAGAATTCTGTCTTAAAACTCCGAATTCCAATTTTAAATTTCCAACAAGGAACAACACACTTCTTATTTCTTCAAGACGTCATAAAGCAAAACACCAAATTTCTCGATTGCTTTTCAAGCAAAAAGTTTCCACTGTCGCCTAAAAAACATAATGAATGCTTTTTGGCGACTGTTACAAAATAATTGGTTTTACGGATTTAATGCCGTTCCTAAAATAAAACTTTTTCGGCCGCTTTTACTTCATGGCCGCATTTGCCATTTACTTTACAGCCGCGTCTACGTCAGTGGAGAAAATTTAAGATTTATCAGCTTCGTGAAGTGAGCCGGAAAAACAAACGGACCACGTTTGACCACCCAATAATTTCGTTTGACCACCTTTTGTTTTTGTGTAATTGAAAAAAGAAAAATTTCCGGCTAACTTCACAAAATTTGCAAATTGAGTAAATGGTGATGTTTAAATACTAATTCGTTTGACCGTCGTTTGACCACCTCTAGAAAAAAAAATTATTTTTTTAAATTTCCGATTCGGCCAACTTCACAATATGTCAATTGCAATTCTCTCTGGAAGCTAAACGGTTTGATTTCGGGAGTCGTAACTAGCTCACCCCGTTTGACCATCTTTTGGTCAGGTTTGACCACCCAATAATTTCGTTTGACCACGTCCAGGTAAAATATGTTTTTTTTTTTATTTTCGATTCGGCTAACTTCACAATTCTTCAATTCTCTTTGGAAGTTAAACGTTTCGTTTTCGAGGTTCGTTATACACTGTCGTGAAGTTGGTCCTTGACAAAAATGAAATGAAACCACTAAATTTTTCAGTTTAGCTTCTAGAGAGAATTGTAGGATTGTGAAGTTAGCCTGCATTTAAATATCACCATTTAGGTACTCAATTTGGAAATTTTGTGAAGTTAGCCGGAAATTTTTCTTTTTGCAATTACAGAAAAACAAAAGGTGGTGAAACGAAATTATTGGGTGGTCAAACGATGGTCAATCGAATACGCTAGAGCAATCTGGTTTTCCCGAGTTTTTCCGGCTCACTTCACGAAGCTAGATTTATCGGAAACATTTTTTGCTAATAAACAAAGATTGAGTGATCAGGAAATGTGATTTTGTTGATCTCCCATTTAGTCGAACCAATAAAAAATGACGCCCAGAGAAAGCTTCACTACAATAGCTAGAATACATAAATCAATCATAAATCTTGCAATTATGTTTTATTTTCTGCTGTAGAATGAAAATTAGTTCGTAAAAGCGAACGTTTAAAATAAATAACAGTCTCAAGCTTTAAAATTTGCAACTTTTGCGCCCATTTTTGAACGAAAAAAAGAGTTACAGATAAATCTTTTTTTTTGTCGCTGAATACGAATTCGTAATAAAATCAAATGAGGTTGTTATTTAAAACTAACCACTCCCTCGCAAGGGGAGAGGGGTGCAGAACGGTTTTTGTATTCAAACGATGTTTCCCACCGAAAAAAAGACACTTCTGTAAAAAAACATTTTTTTTGCAGAGTGGGTGATTTTCGAGATATTGGAAGAAATGAACAAAAACAAATTTCTTCGTTGTTCCAGATTAATGTTTCATAATATTATAAACCTTACACATTTTTTGTCGCTGAATACGAATTCGAAATAAAAAATAGGTGTTGTCATGTAAAATTTCAAAACCTTCCCTCGATGTCCCTAGTCCTACAAAACCACTTTTATAAAAAAAAAACATTTTTCCGCAGAGTGATTACTTTTTGAGATATGTACACCTATTTGAATATTTCAGGTTATGAGAATCATGAGAATCTTTTTTCGCCGAATCGAATTTTTGAAGCCGAGACTAAGCAAAATTTCACGTGAGGTTCACGAAAAACATATTTCGGTCGAGGTGCACACAACATTTCTTAGACGATTCCCTCTCAAGTAGGTAAAGTAGATCAACCATTTTTTTTTGACATATTCTGAACATTTTTTTACATTTCTATTACTGGGTCGGTTTACTTCACGGCCGCTTTTATCGTAACGTAGACGTAGAAGTGAAGTTTTCTCCAGTGAGTTAGAAGCGACCGTATTGTAAATGCGGCCGTGAAGTAAAAGCGGCTAAAAAAGTTTTATTTTAGGAACGGCATTAAATCGGTAAGACCAATAATTATTATTATTTTGTGACAGTCGCCCTCGCCAGTCGCCTAAAAACATTCAATATTTTTTTAAGCGATTGTCGAAACCTTTTTCTTCAAGTAATCGAGATATACGTCTTTATGACGTCATGAAGTGATAAGAAGTGAGTTCGACGTTGTAAATTTACAATTATTGTAATGCTGAGTTTTACGTCGCAATTCCAAGTTCTAAGTCGGAATTTCAAGTTTAAATTCGGAATTAAACACAAATAAAATTGTTGTGGCGCTTCAACGCCTTCGTAATTACGTGAAAAAATCCTTGAATATTTTATATCGGGACTGAAATAATTATGTAAATGCAAAATCCGAGTAAAATCTACAATGCCCATATGAAAGCTATTTAAGTGCATTTTAAATTTTGCGGTTTTTCAATATTTCATTTTTTTTTGTCTATAGTTAACCTTTAATTATGGGTTTCTTGAATTTTGAAAATTATATTTTGTTCTCAATGATACTCTACTAACTTCTTTGTTGGTTTGTTCGCGTAGAATGCCAGAAAAATAACAAAGGAATTTAAAAGCAAGCAAAACTGAGATAAGTATAGTAAGTACCTATACCATCATCATCATCAGATATTACAGATTTCAACCGCAATGTGCAATAAGATTTTACGGCACGATAAACTTGAATTGAGGGTTCCGGCTGCGGCTATGCCCACACAATATATTACATTATAGAAACCGTAAATATTTATTACAGGTTACAGGTCTGTCGGGCTTAATTCTCTTCACAGGTATACTTAAATGAGCATTAAAAGAGGCAGACAACCTGGCGAGGACCCGATGAAGAATAAACAGGATGGTAAATTGTAATTTTCTCTATACGTTTATTATGGCGCTGATTTTAATGTAGTTCGGCTTTTTTTCAGGCTTGCTCCCTCATAACACATGATAAAATTATCATGACTCGACCGCGCTCGAAGAAGCAACGAGGCAGCTCGATGACGCTGCCAGAGTCTCATCCTGTGGATCCCGCGAGCGAGCGGTAGCTCGAAGGGACAGCGGACGCCATAGAATAACGAACGCCCGACCGCTGCTTCTCACACTCTTATAAGGCTCGGTGTAACAATGTTCTGTTAGATTAAGTTTACTAAAAAATAATAATCTATTTCGATTTTTTTCATATGGTCGTAGCGAAAATAGCGTCTTCTACTTGCAGGTAATGGCTATTATTCGCTTGGACGATTACAACATGAGTCGTAGGTCGTAGGCCATAAGCGAGTGTTATAATCATGTTAGTGAATAATAGCCATTATTCGTGGGATTATCGGGAGGCCATATTTTATATACGACTAGAATGACATACATATGACTTTAAAATGCTTGCCTTATGGCTTCTTGTGAAATTCAGTGATTTGTTTTAATCAAAAAGGGGAATAAATCGTTGATTTTTTTTATTTATTAGATTTTTGGTTTCCTTGATTTTTTAACCGAATGACATGAAAAAACAATATGGCTGCCATAAGGAAAACAAAATTTTATTACGAAAAGTCAAAACTCTTAGATCAAGTCGGCTTTGAAAATTCTTGAATTGTGAGATTGATAATAAAAAATTTATTTTCAAGTTTTTCAACAATTAAAAGGTTTGGCTAAAATAAGAAATCTCGATTTTTGTTAGCCGAAATTTTGTTTCAGTTTATAAGCGTGAAATTGTGCACTTTTCTCCAATTTAATCGAATCTGCATCGCTGCTAATTCTCGAGATTCCAATGGTGAGAGGTAAAAAAAAAAGGCTCAATTTACGTAATTGATTTTGGTGCCGCCGCAGTGCCGCGCCGCAAACCGACAACGAGATATAAAGGCCGGGCGGCAAGTCGTCGGACTCGTCGGAACAGCCGGCGGTTGGATCAGTTAAGTTGAGATTTGACTTGAGAAAGCCAGTTTGGCATGAAAATGGCCAACTTTGTTGGCCATTCTACCCGTGTGGATTGTGGAACGAACGCAAAGTTGCCGAGCTGTGATTAGCCACTACCCCCGTGAATCATGTTCATTCCCACACAAATATTAAAAGTACGTAGATTGTAGAATGCACATCGTTCCTTTACTAAAATTAGTAACATAATAAACGTTCAAGTAAATAGTTGTCAAGAAATAATATTATTGGACGCTTGTTCGTTATCACTCCCGATAGCGACGTAATCTTATACGAGAGAGGGAGTGTATGATAAAAATGCTGAACTGTGATTGGCCGCTACACCGTGTCGAATGTTCATTACCCATACAGTATGCAGCCCAATAAAAAAATTTAATCATGTGCAATAGATCAATGCAATAGCAACACTATCCTGAATCCTAATAAGCTAATAATAATTAATTATTTCATTTGACTATTACATATATCCGAGCATATACCAAAACAGTATTTCACGTATCTGGATTTAATCGATCGCGGCGGCGGCGCATCAAAGAGCATCTTAAACTCGATCTTAAACCCCTGGTATCGACTTTATTAGTTTATATTTTGGACATCCCTGTCTACTGCATCTTTTAAATGATGTCGCATACCTAGTTACAAAACAAACAACAAACAATTGTTTTGAAGTTTTTAACCTTATTACACAGGTGTTCCTAAATGTCATGTCAATACTGAAGAGGGTAATTAATAATAATTAAAATTATTAGGGGGCTAATATTCTATGACTAAAAGTTCATGTAAACATTTGCCCTAAATTGCTTAATTTTTAATATACAGGGTGTTACAGTAGTTGTCAAAAAATGGTTTTTCTTTCATTAATATCCTAAGAGCCATAAGGAAAATCATCTACCTAAATTTTCATTTTCATAAATTTGAGATGTAATTTCAACTTTATAAAAATTGAAAATGTACCAACAGAAGCATTTATTCTAAACGCACTGCAAATTAAATACCTATCCTCTATTTGGAATTGGAAAATGCATTGAAAAAAAAAACTGTAAACAAACAATGTAAATAATCGAAGATTAATATTGGGATATCACGATGGCGTGGTCGAGTAAAGACGCGCGCGATATTCCACCTGTGCAAAATTTGGTTTGTCATAGAAATAGATCATGTGGCATCGTGATTTGTATATTATGTGACAGCCCATGGTGTAAATCTGATTTCAATAAGACAGTTGTTTCTGCGGGAAGGGGCTTTTATGTCTCAAAGAATTTAATGGTATGTCCTGCACACAGTGAAAGCATAACCTATAGTAGCATAGAGGCCTTGCACGTTGATGGAAATACAGAGATCGAGAATTTGGAAAAAAAACTGTGCCTTGTTAATACATATAAAAACAGCATTGAAAAGGGAGAAACAACAAACACTGATGTGGAAATGAACGATGAAGTATCGTCCGTAATCTCAGATAATGACTCTGTTACATCTGGCAAAAAGCGAGCACGCATGGATGATGGAATATTAAGTGAATGTGAAAATTGCTCTCTATATTATATTGAAAATGAAAATTTAAAGAAATTGAATGAAGAATTAACCAGACATAATAATGAATTAAGAGAGAATAATACCTTTTTTAGATCACATGTAGCTAATAAGGATAACTTATCATATGCACAGGTAACTAGTGATTTCTCAAGAAAAAGTATTGACAATAATGCTCCTGCTATTATATTAAAGAATCAGAATGCTGATGGTATTGAACCACTGCTGAAAAAAACAAAGAATATATTAACCACTAAAAGTAAAATCCAAATTGAAAATGTTTTCAAAACTAAAGATAAAGTCATTGTGAAATGCTTTAAATCAGCTGATGTTGCAGAAACAGAAAAATTACTGCAATCTCTTAAATCTAATGACACCTCAATTGTGCAAGAAAAAAAAAGTGATCCAAAGATCAAGATTGTTGGTGTTGACCAAGATACAGCTACTCTATCAAGTGAAGATATTATACAGGATATTAAACTAAGAAATAGTTTTTTGTTTGATCGGTATCAAGCAAGAATTGATCATAAGTATCGAAATAACAAAACAGGAAAGTATACGATTTTAATTACAGTAAACGCATTAACTTATGAAAATATCATGAAGAGAGAAAAATTGTTCATTGGATCAAGTCATTGCAGAGTGTTTGATGACTATAATCTTACTATGTGCTACAAATGTTCAAAACATGGCCATCACAGTCAGAAGAAGTGTAACTCCACAACTTTCATATGTGGAATATGTGCTGAGCCACATTCTACCAAAGAATGTAATAGTGAAAATAGTATAAAGTGTTGCAATTGTATTGCTTATAGCAGAAAATTTAATAAAAACAGAGATTTCAACCACAAGGCTGACGACAAAAACAAATGTGAAACATATCTGGAAATCCTCAAGAATAACATCAGGAAAATTGATTATCCTTACAACCCACTAAATGGATAGCCAAGTAGCATTATGGAGAAGTTATATTTGTCTGCCTTCAAGATTTCTGTCTACCAAAGGATTTCATATAAGTATAAACTTGTTAAAATTTAAATTACTGTATTATTGCTGTTTACTCTGTTTCATTGATATGGATAAATGTATGTATACACATGTTAGAGGTAGGGCCCCGTTCACATTGCTGTCTGTACTCATTTATGGTTTTGCTACAGCTATGAAAGTTAAAGCCTCATTCACACTTCTGTTTAACAATGTATGTATATCATTAGGGAAATCATGGGGAAATTATGAGAATATATCCTCTTTTATCTAGTCTCTTATTTAAATTTCAATGTCTTTTTTTGTAAATGAAGAGGAAGAGGAAGACATAAATACTGAATCTGATTTTTCCACTTTAAATAAGCTAAATGAGGGAATTAATGACTATAACTGGCTAATTCTGAATGTAAATATAAGAAGACTGAGTGTGAATGCTGCTCTGCTGGAAACCTATATTGCTGGATTAAGTAGAAAACCTCAAATCATAGTCTGTTCAGAAACTTGGGTAATTGAAAATCCAAGTGTGTTTTCTATTGAGAATTATACTTTGTACTATAGTTATGGAAGTGTGAATAGTGCAGATGGGGTTGCAATTTATGTACGCAATGATGTTGTACATAAAACCAATATAATTGAATATGACTCATTTAAAGCCTTAAACTGTAAAATATTTTTGGATGGAAATGAAAGCCTGTTAATTACGGCCATTTACCGTTGTCACGACTATAGTAAAATTGACTTCATAAATGTAATTAAAAAAATTATTGACAACAAAGAAAAAAACCACATAATTACAGGTGACTTCAATATTAATATCTTAACAAACGAGCCCGAGTCTGAAGAACTGTTGAATGAGTGTTTCTCTAATGGCTACTTGCCTCTGTTTAACTCGATAACTAGACCAAATGAAAAAGGAGGTACTTGTATTGACAACTTTTATGCCAAATCTAATTTCGACCTTAAAGCTATTAAGCACTCACAAGTGCTTACAGATCACTATTCGCTTTATTGTGGTTTCAATATAAACAAACCCTCTACAAATAATACAGGTTACTTCCATAAATTAAAAAATAATAAACTGGTTGCTGCGTCGGAAGGTATTGACTGGCACAAGTGCTTATTAATTAATGATCCTGACGTCTCTACAAATCTTTTAATTTCAAATATTCAATGTTGTATTAATAAGGCAACAGTAAAAATTAAAAAATCAAAATACATATACAGAAAACCCTGGATGACTTCTGCAATTTTTAAATCTATTAAGCATAAAGAGTTTTTATATAATGTCTGGAAAAATACTAAATTGGACAGTGATAAAAATAACTACAAAAACTATGAAAAAATTCTAAATAAAATAATAAGACAAGCAAAAAATGAGTTTGAAATAAAAACGGCTATTAAGAATACTAGTAATTCTAAAAATATGTGGAAATATATTAACAATAAACTGGGTAAGAACACAAAAAAGAAATGTCCTGTTGGTAAAATTGAAATCAATGATAATATTGTTGAAGATGCCGAAACTATTGCAAACCATTTTAATGACTTCTTTTCAAGCATTGGACTGGAGTTGGCTAATAAAATACGCTCTTCTAACCCAACCAGAAATGAATATCGCCTGGGAAACAATCGCAACTTAAGGTCGATATATCTGATGCCAGTAACCGGTACTGAAGTAGAGGGAGTAATAAACAATCTGAAAGACAAAAATGGTGGCTCTGACAATATACATTCACGAGCGCTAAAAATATTGAATCACATAATCAGTCCAATTCTTGCTGGTATATTTAATAAATGTATTGAGATGGGTATATGGCCCTCTTCTTTAAAACAAGCTGATGTTGTACCTATTTACAAATCTGGTGATGAAACCTTACTTACTAATTATCGTCCAATATCATTGATATCAAATATTGCCAAAGTCTTTGAAAAACTGATCCACACCAGAATATATAATTTTCTAACGAAATATAAAAGAATTAACAAAAAACAATATGGCTTCATTAAAAAATCTGGTACAACTGAGGCACTTGAGAAAATCTTGGATATTATCTACAAAAATATTGATAACGATAATGCTGTTATTGCCACTTACATTGACCTTAGCAAAGCTTTTGATACCGTCAACCATACAATATTGTTAAAAAAACTAGAGTATGATGGCATAAGAGGAGTTGCATACAACCTCATTAAGCAATACCTATCAAACAGGACTCAGCGAGTTAAAATTGGCAATGTCACTAGTTTACCAAAGAAGATTAAAATAGGGGTTCCCCAGGGTACTGTCCTGGGACCACTATTGTTTTTGATTTATATTAATGATATTTTCGAAGTGTGTGAGGACACGTATGCTTTTGCTGATGACACAATAGTAATTGACTGTCAAGTGTCTTGGGAACAAGCTCAAAGTAGCATGAATGTAAAATTGGAAAAACTGAATGGCTGGTTCATAGAAAACGAACTAACTCTAAACATTACTAAGACAGAACATGTTACTTTCGGATGTTATGTAGATAGTGTCCCACATAGTACTGGAGTTATAATAGATAACAAACAAATAAGTAGAACAAATGTAACTAAATATCTTGGAATTCTCATGGATTTTAACCTTAAATGGGAATGCCACATCCAATATGTAGTTAAAAAGTTGAGATATTTTCTTTACTTAATTTATAATCTTAAACATTTGCCAAAGAAAATATTAGAAGTAATTTACTATGCGTATGTGTACAGTAGAATTAATTATGGTTTGATTATTTGGGGGGGAGCTTATAAGTCTGAGTTGAAACAACTTATTAATCTCCAGAATAAATTCATAAAGCTATTAAAGAACGATAAAATTCCAACGATTGAAGTATTATATGTAACAAAATGTATTATGTTTTATTATAGTTCTCTGAGTGCGATGTATTGTGAATCTACAAGTATAACGAGAAGAAAGGACATTCCCGTTCCGAAACATAAAAAAACAATTTATAAAAAAAACTGTATTTATACCGCTGTTAAATATTTTAATACTTTACCAAATAATTGCAAAAATCTTAGGATGTCACATAAAATAATTCAGAAGAAAGTTATAAATGAAATTAAAAAAGTTGAAATAACGGACTAAATGTGCGCGGGGCTATGCTTATGGTATGCCCAATTTTTTAGTTTTAAGTTAGTTCTAAGTTAGTGTGTAAGCTGGCTCCTGAGCACAGAGAGAATTTTCTCTCTCTTTCAGGTTTTACATGTATCTCCTTATGGAGAGACTTTGTAATTAATTTGCCAATAAATAAATAAATGTAAAATGTAAACTGCAGCTATTAAATATTCTTATTTGGGAATTTGGTAAAATTAAGAGAAAACTGGTAATAGTTCTCTAAAGGCCCAGTTACACGGTGCGTGGTTCGGCGAACCACAGAACTGGTGCGTGGTTCGCAGAGACTCGCACTTTAGCGAACCAGGGATGGTCACACAGTTCGTGGCTCGTTTAGTATTTTTTCGCAATCGGTTCGCCGAGACAATATGGAACCCAGTTTGTTTTATTGAAAGCAATAGGAGCGCTCTCCCAACTGTCAAGTCAATTATCAATGTACACGTAACCACCGATCATGTCTGTTCGGAGAAAATTTCCAGGGACCACGGCAAAAGTGCTCGGAATCAATTACGATTATACCATTAAAAAGCAGTATACGAAGACTTGCTATCAATTTCCTAACTAAGATCACTTTTAATTTCCGCCTGTATGCAATAAAAGACACAAATTGTCATAAAATAAATTGCAAAACTGATCATTGGTTCGGGATATGGCGAACCAGCACGAACCGACGACAAACCTACACGAACCTATCGGTTCGCCCGCTTTGTTCTGTGCAAATTTACCGACTCCCGATGGATACAGCGAACTATACACCACGAACCGCGAGCCCATAGCGAGCCACCTATGTCACACGGTGCGTGGTTCGCGGCTCTTCGAGACAGGTTCGCCGAACCACGGACCGTGTAACCGGGCCTTAACACTTCTCCTTCTTCTTACCATTGTATTAAGCACCAAAGCTATAAATTATAGTGATTTATTGATTTAGAAAATCACATAGGTACATTTGATTAAAAATATTTTTTGAAAATCAATAAAAGTGATGAAAAATGTGCAAAATAAATAAGAAATAAATAGGTAGGCTGTGAAAATTGAAAAACAAAGCAAGCTGTGAAACAGACTGTAATAATAGTCAGTAGTCAGTCACCACCTCCACCTACGTCACTGTAATTGCCATTAATTAAGGCTAATTTGTTTAATTTTAGCTAGAAAGTCTCGGCGAAATTATAAAACTTACCCTATTTGAAGGTCTACTGCAAGAGCGATTGTCGACAGAATTTGAATTTGGCAATTTCTCCACACTCTCCAAGGGCGACATTTGCTTATCTTTCATGAATTCTGTTTCCTCAAAAAGCATACCACGATAAATATACCAAAAGCAAAAGCAGTTTCGTTTTTTTAAATAATTAATGATATTAGGTATTAGACAGGGTAAATGTTAATTTCAAAAAGTCAGTTTGGTAATTTTAATTTTACAAAGCTAATTATTGTTCATGCAACTGTTCCTTGATTAATCTAACGGAAACAATTACTTATGTGCTAATAAGTAGCTTGCACATAAATTAAAATTAGAAAACGACACAATGATACATTTGTTTCTAATCCAGACAACCAAGTTGATAAGATTTTTACTTCGAAATAACCAATAACAAAAACTTATAAATAATCACTTTCACATTTTAGTCATTTTACACCACCACCACACAAAATATAAACCAAACCACACAGCTCCAGCCAAACAAACGCAAACATTAAAAAAAATTTGTCGATACTCGACTCCGACTCGATACGAAAGTTATGTCACCCGATGTTCTTATTATTCACTTTATGGGCTTAGCTTGTCCTTTATTTAAGTAGGTACCAGTTATTTCTGTGATTTGTTGATTTTGTTTCACTGCTGGGCTAGTTGAGAAGAGTTTATACGTAATCCTCCTATTCCTATTACTCTAATGATGTGTATTAAATGATCCTATGGTGTTAAATTGACATTAAACTGTAATGTAATAATTAAAATTATACATTATACCAGAACAAAATTATTTTATGAACACTAGTATAACAGTAATAATATATTACGAATAAATTATAATGATATCAGCTACTGCCATCTGCAGAGCAATATCCTTAGAATTATTAATCTACTCTGACCTCTGACTCTGTTATCATGCTACATGTATCACATGTCAACAAAGATTTCACTGATTTAAATGTGGAACATTACAGAACCTGCATTACCGACACTAAGCGCTAGTGTCGGTAATACAGGTTCCTTACGGAACCTTTTCTTTCAGCGCTACTTACACACTAAGGTTACGTTCAAAGACAGCTGCTGGCAGCAGACTGGAAGTCAACATCGTAGGGAACCTGTATGACCGCTTTACTAGGGTAGCGCATTCTAATTCTCACAAAAAGTTGGGAATGTCAAATTTGACTTCATAAACGTCAGATTTTCCATGAACGTACAATTGTCTAAAAATTCACATAATTATTTGTTATTAAGTCTGCGTATTTTATAAAAATCGTAAACTTTTGATGCGTTAGAAGATGTTTTAACAATAAAAAGTGGGCTTTCCACTTGTTTTCGCGTTGCCTAAAGGTAACTTTCTTAATATTTTAAACTCATTATAGTCCTCTATCAATACTTACCTGTTACTATATAGGATCTTCTGAACAAAAAATGCATCCAGCCCCAGCAGACAGTTATGATTGCAGAAAATATTCGACGGGGTTCAGAATTTCCGTATTCCTGAAAGTTGGTCAGGTAGGTTTTATTACATCTTGATGAATCTTATTTTTAAGGATCAGTTATGTGTACTAAGATCACGCTGCCGTTCGTGTGTCTACCAAAACGCTTTTTATCAGTAACTACGTTAGATATCGAGATAAAAATTATACCTAATACTAAAGTCTATAGCTTCGCGATCCTAGAAACCCGTAATTATGTTTTTAATATCCACTGTAAAGAGGATTCCTTGAATTTTATTCGTGTTATTATTTTGTTTCATTTTTCAAACTTCGCTTTTTTCTACTTGATACCTACGCCTGTGACCAAATGTGCCAAAAATATGACATCCAGCTGTTCAAACATAACCGTGTTTAGTAAACGTCAAAAAGTGAATGCGCTACCCTAGTAAAACGGTAATGCAGGTTCCCTACTGTGACATCGCTGAACGTCACACTGTTTTAAAAAGCGCTGCCAGCTGCTGCCAAGGTCATCCACCTACCGAAAATCTACGCTTTTTCAAGACAGCTTTAATGCTGTCGCTGCCTATTCCTTTTTTGACGGTTTATTAATACAAGCAGGATTATTATAGTAGGACGTAGGACCACATACACATGATACCTACCTATTATAAGAAGATAAGATTAATAAATGGTTTTATTTTATCAGCGTATAAGCTAGTATGTAGCACAGAATAGATACAATCAGAAGCTAAACTCGCCGCCGGCGCCTTTGATCTTTTAGAGACAAGCCACACCTCTATAGCGGCCATTGCTTCAGAGTAGAAACGCAGGCCCGCCACCAGCCCGCCACAGAATAGGTACAATTCTGCCTGTGGGCCCGAATTCAAAACTAATGAAAGCTCATCTCAAATCATGGCGGATCTCTATGCGCCGAGTAGATGCGCGAACTCGGTATTTTTATTGAAGTTTGTATTCTGATTGTACCTATTCTGTGCTAGTAGTTTATTTTGACAATAATGACAGTTCAGCAGCACATCAGCTAGTTTTGACTCGTTCAATAAACACACATCGGCTGTCAAAACGATTTAGCTGTCAACTGAGCATCAGCTGACGGCTTTGAACGCAACCTAAATGTTTTCAAGAGCGTTTAGCTTTCGGAAAATGTATTTTATTTAAGTAAAGAAGTTAACGTGACCGGGCCCTCTTCAAGAGAGAAACCTGCTCAAACAATGGACTGCTTATATGTTGGCAAAAAAACTCTTAAAAAATTCAGACAGCATTCTTTATGGGCCGGTAAAAATAAGTATTTCTTTGTTTTGATATTTTTTTCATCCCAGAGTAGGAAGCCGCCGGGTGAAGACAAAATTCATAAGACGCATAAGTAGCTTATTTTTGTCTAAAGAATATGCTTAAATTTTTTATTTTTGAAAATACGCAGTCTAATATCCTCTGTGTACTAGAATAATCCATCTTCTGACTCTTTTGCAGTGTTTCTTTAAAACGCCTGCTGCTTCGCTCGAAACTAATTAATAATCCAAAAAATTTTATTTTTTATATATTTTTTCAGAGATAACTTTTGTTTTTGGCTTCCCTCTTGAAGAGGACCCAGTTACGTGACCTGCCACTTCGATGGATCGTAGCTATAGCTACACACGCCTACAGCATCTCTATCAAGTGACGGCGGCTGCGGTGCACGATCCAGCAGTTGATTGCTGGAATGCGCCTACTATAGGAGAAATTATTAACAATCATTATTATAAAACAAATGTCTTTTCTTTTTCATGGAAAAGACTTATATCTATCACGTTGAGAAAACTGATTTCGAATATTGAAAGCATCTTCTGTAAACCGTAAAAATAATTTTTCAAACATTAATAATTAGATATAAATTTAAATTTTAATATCCCGCGTTTTCCAATGATATCTCCGGTAGCCCAGGGTGTCGCCACCGTCTAAGGTTACCTATAGTCTTTTTTAACATGTAATCGTTGATTGAAGGAGTAGTATGCATATGCAACCATATATTCAATACTACTACATTGCTAGTGGTGGCCTGGAAATGGAGGGAAATACCACGTGTCGGTTCTGTATCCTGTATCTCACTCAGTCAAACTGTTCCTGACTCCAGTTAATTGCTTAATTAATTAATTAAATGACCGAAATTTTTTTTTGACACCTGTGTATCTGGAAAACAGTAAATTTGCCGACCCAAGTTAATAGGAACTTTTTTTCTTAGAACGAGGCAGGGAATCACACGTTTTATTTTCCGACACATGTTTTGAAACATTCTTTATTATAATAACAATGACCGAAGATTCACATATAAACGTTTAGCCTGCTGAACGCACCAATATCGAAAATTTGAAATCCACTGCGTACGCACGCGTGCATCGCCTAATCGCAGCTCGCATCGCAATAATCGCATTGACATTTACATTTTACGCTGCTTCGTTTGTTTCTGTTTGTTCTCGTGAAAATGGATTCTAGTGATGTTTATGTTTATGACCTATTTTACTAATTGTGATTTTCATTAATTTTGTGTTTAAATTTGCCCTGCATTTCGGTGTTAATGCATTTAAAGTCACGAAATCATGGTAAGTCAGTTTTTAAGATTAAATCGTTTGATTAATCGGCAACTTTCTGTCTTGACCTTGCCTTATATTAATTTGATTTTCTCTCACCTCTCAAACTGAATTCTTATTAATCCCTTTGAAGTTGATTAGTTTGAATGGAACCTCTTGAAATTAGTTTGTTTCTACGATCCATATTAAGTGGCGTAAAGGTTAAAATAGCGGCGGAAGTTTTTTTTTCGCCAATGAATAATGATGTTAAGGTCTTGATGTAAAATCAATAACAGACATTCCTCCACAAAGTATTGCAACTTCTCCCGAAATGTGAATTAATGGAATCGTTTAAAGTTTGCTGACCACAAATTGGACAAAATATGAATTTATTTCATTCAACTCAATATTTGCCCTTGCTGAAAATGATTCCAAAATCTGCATCTGAAGGTATTATAAGAATAATTGTTACTTATACCTACAAGGTCCAAACAAATATCTACCTAATAATAACTGTTTGCATCTAAGTATCTTGTAATTTTTTTTTCATGTAATAGATACTATTATTTGTCCCTATTCACAGAGAAATTAGGTACCATGACTTGTGACTCGTTAATTTAGTATTCTGATATCTAATTGGCTACCAGTTCCAAAAGGTGGAGCCTAATCAGTCTTAGGCCAATCAGATATTCAAATTCAAAATTTAACAAGTTATCAAATGTCATCACGATTCCTTTGTGAATATGGATTAAACTGTTTATCACAAAGCTAGATAGTTTGAAGTCAGGTAGGACGTTTCCTTCAATATTCAAGAATATATTGTTATTTGGTGCTGTTCAGGCTACTCTCTTCAGCATCCCATCCACCCTGTATACGTAATAAATTTCAAGAAAATGAATTACTTACCTCGGTCATTGTATAGATGAGGGGCCTCTCGTACACATGCACACCATATACGCTACAAGGTAGCACGGGTCTCTAGGAGTATGAATTATGATGCGTTGCATATTAGCTAAGTCTGGAAATTGGTACTGAGGGGAATATTTGCTTCGTTAAAACTGTAATAATTACCATTGAGATAACCCGTTATCAATTTGATGATTTTTGGAAATTTTTTATTGCTCTTCTCGAATGACCCATTATTTTGAGATCGGCATCAATAAGGACCGGACACAGAAATCGTTCTCCTGTGCAAGTTTTATCCCTCCCAGCACCCCAATTTGCTTCGTGGTATCCTTGTATTCTAGAGGTAATTTCCACAAAAATTAACTACAAATTTTGAAACTACAAGAAAAATGAAATGTAACAATAAAAATTGTAGTGAAATGCGAGTGGCCCGTTATCTATAGAATTACTAGAGGCTCTCTCTTTTTTGTTGTTGTAATTTAATTTTTTCATTCTAATCGGCATGTTATGTAATATTGCAGTTAATTTGGGATGTCTTTGCCGGTATCGCAGTATGAAGCTTTACTGGCAGAAGTCAGAGGACTGAGACAGAAGGTGCAGAGTGTTCAACAACTAGCAGATCCTTTAATTACCGCAAGCAGTATAAATACACCTCTATTTCAGGTAAAATATTGGTTCTAGGGTATAAAACATTAAAATATTGATAATTTCTTGATCTTATGTCTTATGAAGTTTGTGTCTTATGTCTTATGATGTTATAATATTTATGAGCACAGACATTTAATCCAGTCAGTAAAGCAAATAATACACCAGAAGTTAAGATTTTTCTTCAAAATTTGTTAGAGGAGGTGCATATCTACATTATAAAACCACGAAAGTCATTTCTGAAGGGGAAGTGCCCCCCCCCTGCCCAAAAATTGTTGAAAAATAATTTTTTAGCTAATAATTCGTTAATTATTGTGGAATAATTACAGTATACAGGGTGATTCTTATAACCTGAATATTCAAATATCTCTAAAAGTAAGCACTCTGTGGAAAAAGGTTTTTTGCAACAGTGGTTTTGTTCGAGAAAGGACATCGTTTGAACAAAAAAAACTGCCCTGCACGTCTCACCACTTGCGAGGGAGTCCAGGTAACTTTTAAATTTTAGAGAGCATTGTCGTTTTCGTCAATGTTGAGCCGAGGAACACTCTGTATAAAAAATGAGGTCAATGGAACATAATTTGAATTAATATTAATTAATATTTGTTACATTATGATTCGATTCACCCTGTATAAAAAACTGCTTATTATAAGAAAGAGAGCTTGACTACTTTTCAAAAAAAAACTGTCTAAAAATGGAGCCTGTGAAAATATTGAATTGCTTGAAAACCAGAGAAGGTAGGAGTAGTAAGAAAACTCAAAATGAGTTTTAAGGGAGGCATAAAATACTTCCATTTGCTGTTATTTTATTAATATTTATTTTATTAGTATGATGTATATGTAAGAAATAACAATAGTATAGTTGTAGTTGTCAGTTGATTTTTTGCTATTTTTTTTCAATTTTCACTATTTATCAGGCCAATAAAAAATAACTGACATGGATATAAAAGTTAGTAAATGTCTTATGTTGTAGTTCAAGGTAGTACTGTGATTCAGGTAAAGTTGCAAATATAAATGTTTTGTTTACATTTACAAAATTACTAGCATGTTGAAATTTGCCTAATTTTCTCAAAATTAATGTTTTCTAAAAATGAATAAAAAATAATTTCTATTCAACTTTTCACCCAATAAATAATTATAAATAATAGTTAATAGCATTAATAATCCTATTATGTGATGCTAACATGGTAACATGCTAAATAAATTTTGTAATAATTGTAACTTTTTTATTTCAGTTCAGTACACAGTTCAGCCAGTACTTACAGCCCCCTTTTGGCTAGAAATTCTATAGAACATTTCCTAAAATTATAAAAATTTAAATTTAGGTAGTCCATACCCTCTACTTCAAAGTCTTTCCAATGCCATTGGTTGCTTTTACCGAGGAGGTGAAAACCACCCCTTCTCGGGGGTGAAAAATTGCTTGTTAAAAATTACTTTTTTTTTTCATAAGTGTAAAATTGAAGGAGATATGGCTCTCAAAAGTTGTGGCTAGTGGTTGACTAGCACCATTTTCGAATCCTTCAACCCTTGCCACTTTCCAGAATAAGGATGGAAGAAACATCAATCCTGCCAGAGTTTGTAGGTCTTGCATTTACTTTTAAAATGCTTTTTGGAAAATTTTTCTAGCATCAAAATTGAGGAAGTTATAGTCAAAAAACCATTGAACTGTTTTTTTGCATTTTTGAAAATTTCTTATTTTGATGGTTCTAACAACATAAGTCAAGTGCAGAAGAGAAGGAAGAAGATCGTAGCGATAGCGAAGACTGTGACTAAATATTTAGTAAAAAAATTTATGTTGAAATTTTTTTTTACAATTTTTAAAAGTTTAGATTAAGTTCAATAAAAAAAATTAAAACATTTATATCTAATAGGGGTGGCTTATGGTAAGGGTTGGTGGAGGTTCTAGCTCACGAAAAATATTAAATAACATCAAGTTATCTTCACTGAAATTATTACAACAAAAAATGAAGCAATTAAAAGTTTGAATCTTGTTTATAATATTTTTATCGTAGCAGGGGGTAGTTTTTACCCCTGAAAATATTCAACAATAAACGAAATAGCATTAAATAACGTACAGTAATCTTTACTTAATTTATTTAAACAAAATCCCAACATTTTAATGCTTTAACGTAATTTTTCATTATTTTTCTCGCTATCGGAGGTGGTTTTCACCTTCACCCCTAAAAATATACCTATAATTATGTAGTTACTAGCGTTTTTACACTCCATTACATCCAGTGACCTTTACTAAACACGTTCATATACAGGGTGATTGAAAATTCAGTGCAAAGATTTTAAGGGCATATTTACCAGCCAAAAATAAGAAGTTTTTTTCATATAATCGTATGTCCTAACTTGCTTCGTTTTCTAGATACAGGGGGTAAAATTTTGAAAAAAAAATCGATTTTTATCAATTTCTCAAAAACCTCTCAGCCGATTTAAATAAAATTTTATAAGCTTATTTGTTGTCATAAGGGCCTTCCTTTGATGGGAATAACATGAATTTATTAATTCCAGTGGCGTCTCAGGGTGCTACCTGAATTAAATTAAATGAATCTCACAATAATCGATGAGAATTTATTAGGTACTTACTTGTTTTAATAAGGCCAGGCACAGATTTTGATTTTTTTCTTGAAAAAACAAAGCTAGATACGAGTAAAGCTCAGGAGGCAAGAAAGTTGCATTATTGACCGCTTGATCTAAAAAGAAATATAAATTGTCAAAAGAGCAGTGGCGTACCATAATTTTACCTATAAGTTTCAAGTAGGTAGCCCCCTGAGATGCCACTGGAATTAATAAATTTATGTTATTCTCATCAAAGGAAGTTCCTTATAACGACAAATAAGCCTACCAAATTTTATTTAAATCGGCTGAAAGGTTTTTGAGTAATTAATAAAAAATCGATTTTTTTTCAAAATTTTACACCCTGTATCTAGAAAACGAAGCAAGTTAGGACATACGATTATATGAATTTTTTTCTTATTTTTGGCTGGTAAATACGCCCTTAAAATATTTGCACTGAATTTTGAATCACCCTATATAATTTTAATTAATTATACGGATACCTATGGTTTAATCTATTGTATTATATTTTTTCGTGAATAAGGGTAGTTTTCACTCTTAAAAATAATAAGCAACCAACGGCGTTGGGGTGACTTTTAAGTTTAGGTCGAGCACAACCTAAATCAAAATTTTCATGCAAATCTGAGGTGCTCTGAAGTTTTTCCAGGTTTCGCCGTTTTTGACCGCTGTGTGTGTACTGGACTACTCGCTTTCTCTGCATCAGAATGCTACCTTGGGCTAAAAGATAACACGCTACTTTCTGGGATCTGCTTGGCTTTGAAATCTTTAAAATGTCGGATTAGCTCTTAAGGTCTTACATAAACCTACAACAAATTATTAAGTTATTTTCTTATTCTCAAACAAAAGATATGGCTAAAATAATAAAACTCGATTTTTCAGTTTTTTCATCATTATTCAGGAACAACTGAAATTGTTCCAAATTTTGTTTCAGTTTCTTAATACCTCAGTATCAAATTGTATAATTTTTATTAATTTAACCCTGTATTTTTAAGCCCTGCTGCTTTTATATTTTCAGTCGGAAAATATACTCGAAAAATAAATATGTAGTTTCAAAAAATGTTTCTTCATTTTCAGAAAAAGCAGTGGTGCACTGCTTTTATTAGAAAGTACTCAATGTTAAACTCGCACGAACGACAGTGGTAAACATAATACAAATTGTTGATTAAAAGGATGCATAGACCAAACTTTATAAACATATCCATCTTCATTTCATCAAAGGCATTTTTTTCAAAACACCCTGTATAAAAATTTAATGCATATCCGTTACTGTATGATAATTCCATATTATTTAACCAGGGCTGTATTTTTTCCTTTACAAACCTAGCCTTGAACGATTACCCCATTGAACTTAAATGACCCAGATTTATAAGATATAATTTTTTTTAAGATAGGTACGAGATGATTATGTACATACAGACTAGATTATAAATAATGCATTGTTGTTTGGCATTGGTTGCTTGTTGCCTTGCATCGGTTTTCTTATTATCTCTTACTATTTATGGTGTGGTGAATTGCATATTAAATTATTCTGTTTTATAGCAATTATTTTTACCCACACGATTTTTGTGGGTAAAATCTTGTTGGTTTCGTGGCTTTTCTTCAAGTTCACTCATACAGGATTAAGATAAGATTAGTTCCTGGAAAGCAGTTTTTCTCATTTAAAATTCCTAATTGATGTTATACATTATTATGGTTAATGGAGCGCAGTTCAAAGATCATGATTTTTTTTTTTTTAATTGAGTAAAAAAAATTTAATAACCGGAATCATGCAGTAAAAATTCCGCCAAAACATGTAATTCAATTAATTATCATGAACTTGATTAGATTGATTTTTTAGGAATTTATAAAGTTACAATAATTATTATTCATAACTGGTTTTCAAAATTTGAATTTTTGATTTTTTAATGGCTTTGGTACGTGCTGAAATCCTCTCAACGTGACTTATCTTTGTCTAGGATATTTAAGCTGACCATCATTCTATTGTAAGCACATTACTTATACTTCCCTAACAAAGGGTGGAACATTGTGATCAGCACAATAATACATGTGCAAACAGAGTGTGGCGCATTATATTAGAATCAACCAATCCCCTATTTTTATAATTTTATTTATGAGCTTAAGTTCCATTCTTATAGAAGCGATTTATTTTTGTATTTTGTGTTTTAAACAATAGATCGCTCATTTAAATGCGAACAAAAAAATTTATATACTTATCAAATTTTGGGTTTAGTAATTTTGTAAATTTTGGTTATAAGTGAATAATAGCCATTCTCCGCGAGTAGGAGACGCCTTTTTCTCTGCAACTACGTGAAAAATCATCAAGTAGCTTTTGTATTTTTTTAAGGGGCTAAGAAAACGTTTGTTGATAAATTATTTTAATTTTAACCCATTCATAAATCCCGTGTATATGTTTTATTGCATTTGTTTCTCAATTTCTCGGATAATGAATTAGAAGCTGCATAAGCAACTTTTAGAATTTTCTGAGTGAATAATAGCCATTCCCCGCGAGTAGGAGACGCTTTTTTCTCTACAACCATATGAAAAAAAACATCAAGTAGCGTTTTTTTAAGGAGCTTTTAGAACGTCCATAGTAAAATTATTTTAACACATTCATAAATCTTGTGTATGTTTTATTGTATTGTGTGATGTATTTTACTTTTAATTCAGGAAGAGTTATTATTTTAATTATCGACGAGACATACGATAACGCCGAAGCAGGAGAAATAGGGACACTGCCGCGGTCGGGCTTATGCAGTCATACCTACCTGGTACCTACTGTATTGAATATTTCCATTTCGAGTTAATAAACTACGCGATTTTACTGGCGGTTGGATACCGCTGCCTCGTTACCTTTCGACCGCGGTCGAGCTATTCCGCGTTTTCCATTGACATAATATTTAGGTACTCCGTGTGGAATTGTTTGATCAGTAAACATGCCCAGCTGTAATTGGCCACTAAAAATTAACGTGGGCGCTACGAAATCTGTTAAATTAGCTAACTAGTTGCATTTTTTTACTAATAAACGATTATGATGAAATAAGCAGAAAATTCAGGTTTTTGAGATATTCGGAAAAATGACTTATTTTTATTAGGTACCTTTAAAAATTATTTTCAGGCCAATCAGAGAAAAAGAATTGAGCTAAATTTTTTCAAGGGGTAAATTAGAAATTTTGACTTGATCTTGTAATAGTTATTCTTATTCAGAGTATGATGGAAGGGAGAAGTCTCACAGATTGTTTCTAATCTTGAAAACCATCATCAGAGCTGAAAATCAAAAAATAAAAATTATAATTGCTGTAAAACTGCACAAAGTGATTATTTTTGATTCGATTTTTATGCTTATAAGCGAGAAGGGGTAGGTATCTAAGTCGTGCTGCTAAAGTATGATTGGTTCTATAAAGTAAACGTTAATTGCCTTATCTCCCTGATGCGACTGAACAGCTGTTACTTTTCACTTTTCAGTCATCTGCTATTAGTAAAGAGTAGTGTTAGTAGTGGTGCGGCCGAGTGTGCAAGATACATGTATCTTCTACCTTCTTTTCACTTGGTGTTGTGTGTGTGTGTCTAATAAAGCCAATTCCAGACGTGGACGTGACTAATAAAATTTATTAATAAATAAAAAAATATTATATTATTTAATTTATGATAATAATATGAGGGTACCTACCTAAAATTAATTGTAACGTATAAATCATAGAAAATATAATAATTCTTGATCTAACTATTTATAAAAATAATAATTATTAAAGGAATAGTAAAAAAAATTGTGGCAAATATTTGAATGGTTAGTTGATAATAATATCAGCTGAAGTGTGACGCTTTCTACTATAATAATAAGGTCATGTAGGATGTAGGGTTTTCTTTGATACAACCTTAGTGTGGAAGCGGCCTAAATGTGATTTTAGCATGCTACTTCGATGTGTATTTCCTGCTCTATAAAGGTCAAGTCCTCCCATCAACTCAGACATTATTGTTTTAGCTGTGATGATTTAGGACGTGAAACATTGTGGTGTAAGTTTTTTTTCTTCAAATTTTTTTATTACATATCGAATTCAGGAAATATATAAAAAAAATAATTGTTGTATTACTTACCTACGCATTAATGAGCATTTTTCCATAATTTAACAATTTAATTTGTGGTTGTACCTATGCACTAATGGGTAATTAATAATGGCATGATGTCCCATTTTTCTACTCCCATTTTTCTTATTTTTTTTTTTTTAATTTTATTATTAAAAATATTAATAATTTAAAAAAGGCAAAATTAATAGGGTATTTTGTATTTAAAATTCGACAATTGGTATCACTTCCGGAAAAACCGGAAGTGGAAAAAAGTTCAATTATTGTCAAAAAGTATGCTTGTATTTTTTTTTATAAAGTCCAATTTTATTAATCTTATCCCCATTTTTTCTCTCCCAAGGGATAAAAGGAGTTTCTCTTCGAAGGGATAAAAGGAATAATGTTCGCCATTGGCTTAATGCTCCGTTTTGTCCAATTTACACCTTCAAAAAATAATTTTTTTAGATCAAAACCTTCTACAGGCTTGATTATACAGGGTGATTCTTAATATGTGCGCAAGACTTCATGATGTGATAGCTTGTTCAAAAATATGAAAAAAAGTTCCTATTAACATGGGTCCGCAAAAGAACCGTTTTCGAGATACAGGGTGTCAAAAAAATTAATTGTTTTCAGTTTTTTGACGATATCTCAGGAACTGTTTGAGATACAGAACCCTTTTTTTGTAGCCTTTTTTTTGTAGCTTTTGTTCACATCTTGTCATTAATATTATCTAAGTTAGGAAAGCAAATAAAAAAAAAAAAAATTGGGGCAGTGAAACAAGTCATAAGAAAAAAAATATCAAAAATAAGTGATGTTTTTGTCCACAACAAAATCATTTTGTCACTTTTATGTTTTTCATCATAAAATGCTGTTTTTCTCGAAAACAGTTCACATTAGAGTATTTGACCAAGAGTACCTTTTTTATGCAGAAAATATTGACAGTTTAAAATGCACTTCCACAATGCCAATTTTTGCATTGTCGTAGAAATTACGGGCAAAAAAATTTCAACAAACCCAAAATCTCCGCCACTGTCCTATGAAAGCAATTTAATCACAGCTCAAAAACTAAATAAAATATTAATGATAAGATGTGTGCAAAAATTCAGTTTTATATCAAAAAGCTTTCCTGAGAAATCGTCAAAAAACTGAATTTTTTTTTTTATTTTCTTGACACCCTGTATCTCGAAAATGATGGGTTTGTGAACCCATGTTAATAGAAACTTTTTTCATATTTTGAACCAGCTATCGCATCCTGAAGTCCTGCGCACATAATATGAATCACCCTGTAAATTTTTGCAGAATTCTGTATTTTGTTGAAAGAATTGATTTAAAGATTTGGAACTTTCATTCTTATAAATTACGAAATCACCAGAATTGAATAGGCTTTCTTGCGCTATTTTCCTTTGCTTGATGATGAAAAATACTCAAATCTTTATAAAGTTAAAATTTAATGTAAGATTTTTAAATAATTTGTCACAGTTTAAAATAAAGAAGTGTTAACAAGAAATCTGTAGCACTGAAACTTTTTACTGTTTCTTTTTTACTTGAACATTAAAAAATAATAAAAAAGTGCCACACCGATTAGATGTTTAAATCGAATTTTCATACACGTACACGTCTTTCTCTAGTGTCCCAAACGCGGATAAGTCTGTCACAGTCTTTCCTGCTGCCCGCCGATGATGTTCTACTATTTCTGTCCCGTCCAGCAGTAAAAACAAGATCAGTTTTGGAGCAGTCTGGAAAACTAGTGTCGCCTAGCTGCAATGCAGCAGTATTTTTATTTAAAATTGCCTTGTTCTCGGCATTTTCTAACGTTCTAAATCTAATCTGACCGTCTTACGCGGTGTTACACGGGACAAAAATAAATGTAGAGTGTGATCTTTGTTTCCAGTGGTAATTAGTGAAACGAAAAATAGGAGAGGTTCGTGGCTGCGGTGTTGGTTTGTTTGTTATTGGTCGACTTGCGGGAAATTTAAGTTTTCATTGAAAATGTTCGTCTATTTTCTCTTCCTAGATTTAGATTAACTCGTCCTCGGGGATCTAATAAAAACATCCGAGGTAATTCGTATTTATTTATATACTTACCTATTTAACTCAATTTTTTGTTTTAATTTAATAAAAAATATGTCAATATTTTTTTTAATCTTTGTCTAATCAAAATCCCTAATAAAAAATCCAGGGTGTTATATTTTATTCTAATGTATAATAATGTATGTAATATTATCTAATTATGTAATAGAGAGAATTTTATTGTTGAAGTCGAGGAGTTTCCTTGTTTTATTTCTTAGGAGTAAATTTATATACATACATAATAATAGTTATAGGTAATTGGTCTATTGGCCTCTTAGTGATGATGATTCATAGCGAGAAGGAATTACAATAACACGGTCTCTGATCTATCAGCTGTCCTGAATTCGCGAAAATAATTTGAGTGTAATGTCTTCTTAATGATTCATCCAATTCGAGCTCTTTATTCGAGCTCATTCACCATAAAAATCTCAGATAAAACTCGCAAGTATATAATTATTATTATTACTCAAAATTTATACTGAAATCAGGTAATTTTGAGGTGTTTTTGTATTTATCAACCTTAGTATTTTTTTTTTAAATGGGCATACCTATTAGGAATAAAATGGGGGTTCAGACTGCTTAGAAGGGAATTTTTGCTATTTTGATTTTCTCACCCTCTATGTTTTTTGGTTAGCTGAACATGAATTTGAAATTTGCTGGCAAAAATTTGGTCCGGAACTTTGGTTTTTTGCACTTTTTTCAGTTTTTTTTTTCTAAATCTCAGATAGGAATCGGTTTTTTTTTTAATAAAGTTCAAACAAAAGGATTCTGGGCCAAATTTTAGCCAGCAAATTTATCAAAATAGCCAGTGCCCCAAAAAACAGAGAGAAATATAATATGCCTTCAGTGAGCATTAAAGTTGACAAATTTGTCAAATAACTTTTCTTAATTAAATCAAAAATAAAAGAGATAAGTACTTACAGCCTTTGATAGTTCTCAAAAACCTAAAAATCAAGCAAACACATGAAGATAAAAATCAAAAACTTCAATCTGATAGAAGATTTTATTATCTACTTTTGTTTCAATAAATCACACTTCTGTCAATTCATAAAATCTCCTGTTTGGAGTTGAACGAGTGGCCATATTGTGACTTTTATTTTGTTCACTCTGTATCCAACGCTGCTTGCTTAAACAATGTGTTTTTTGTTTGTCAAGGAAGAATTAAATTACATCCGTACTACTCTGATTAGTATTCTAGCCACCTGCTGCAAGACTGCCTGGTTCATGTTACGTGATTAATAAAAATAAGATATGGTAGATGAATCCTATTTAGTGCGGGGAAATTGAAAGTGTCAGGAGTTTGTGGGGCTTCTGTTAATTTCGAATTAAACTGAACCTATGGCCATTAGTAATGCTGCAAGAAGGTTAATTAATTCATTTTTCTTCTAGAATCTAAGAGTCTTGAGCATTGGTTGTTCTATTATTGTAATCAATACTTAAAATTTATCCTTTATTAAAATGTGTTTTGATGAGAATACTTTTTTCAGAATAATGGACCCGGTAGCCTGCCATTGAATCACATGATGGATTTTCTAGTTCATGACAGACATGTTGGCGCTTCATGTAATGTAAGTAAATGTTAGAAAATAGTTTTTATGTGATTTAAAAGTTTTTTTCTAGACTAATCAGTCCAGAAAAAAAAACTTTCAAAACTTGTTTGACATTGGTTAATTTAACTTTACACTGCCAGTACTAGTACTGTAATAGCTGGCATTACAAAACTAGTGTACAGTAATATAATTATTTATAATACAAACCTGATGTTTTTCATTGTTAAAACTGACATTTCCAAAATGAAATAGTTTACAGTTTAAAAAAAGAATTTATTTCAGGCTTTACCTTAAATGAAATAATCCACAATTTGAACTGATCATGAGTGGATATTTTTTCTAAACTTTACTGACAAGGTACTTATTGGGTATTATAGCAACCAAGTGCATAATTTGATTTACAAATTCATTCTTTATTTTTTTTTTATTCCAATATATTCCAATTGTCTATCTGAACAATCAGTTTACCTCTTGAATGATGTATTAGTTTTATGTTTTTCCAACCTTCAGAATAAAAAAAAAGTATTGTTTTTCTTCCATGACACACTTTGCAAAAACTCTCATTTTGCAAAGTGCAATATTTTATTGAAGAAAACTAGTGCTCATTGTATTGCTTCAAAACGAACTCACTTTATTTATAAGAAGTTAACTTACAATCATTTATAATAATAATTTTCAGTCTTTATTATTTATATTACAATAACCTGCAATTAATAAATTGAATGTCAGATTCTCCTTCTATTATACTCCATTGTTCACTTCTAACTCTCCAACTGATATTCCTCTAATAGCTTCCGAAATACTCTACTCTCTCGTGAGACGATGTAATAAATCCTGATTTGTGATGACAGTGACGTTCTAGACCGACGTTCTCTAACGGTCACATTCCCAATCCAATAGGGCAGAATCTAGATAAACAAGAACAGATGTTCGATGTTCCTAACTGTTTTGATATTACGGGCTACACTTCAAATACGTCGAATCCATGTCTTTTTATATTATTCCTTCACATTTATTCATTGAAGCATTGTCTACAATATTCCATCTATGTTTGAATACTCTCATGTTATTTCGTATGGTTCTGCTGTACGTTCAGCTTAAATTATTGTACATATTTCCTCCATTTTACATTTACTACCTTTACTCTCGCATGTCTTTCATTCTCTCTTTCATTCATAGTATAACGAGGCACCACTTGCAAATAATTCTAGATTTGTATTTGTTTGTTTGTTTACTTCTCATTTTTTTATGATAACTCAGCCAGTCATGAAAATTCTAGTGACATGACAGAAATGACACAGTGCCCAATCAGTGCAAGAGAGTCTACTAAATACCAGAATGGTTCCGCATTCTACGCATGTTCGAGATTATGTGAAGTTCTCCGTGAGCTATCAGACATTTCTAGACTCCACGGCCAACGGGTATAAAAAGAGGAGCTGTCAACACTCTAGTCAGGTAGTTGTGTCTTGGATATAACTGAAAGCTGAAGTATCACAGAGTAAGGAAGATGTATAGTGGTCAGTTGTAGCCAGTGGTATTATTTAGTTAGTGATTGTGATTGTGAATAAGTGAATTAGAAAACAGAGCAAAGTGACTAGTGGTGAAAGAGCATTAGTTGTGTAATATCTGTGTGGAAATAAGAGGACAGCTGATTATTTTAGATATTGTTTTAAGTTACAGTCGTTGTAGAATAAAGAATTTTTTGAGACTTTAATTTGATTTTAATAAAGTGTGAGACCAGTAACAATATCTTGCTTTATATCTTCCTATCTCTTTTTGACATATTTATTTACCTCATTACACGGCCAAACAGATTTACACTCACCACCATGATTTATACACAGAACCATTTCCACAGACTTTCATTAGTACCACGATACTCCTAGAGAACCATAATACTATCTCATAGTGTAGGTACATAGAATGCCTGAGTGCGAGTGGCCCCTCATCTATATAATGACCTTTTTTATAATAAAGAACTAGGATTGTATGATTTTAAAAAAAAAATGGATTAAATTTTTTATGTTTTAAATTTCCAGTATACCCCGGCAGAGGGCGAAACCGCGTCCACCTCCCAGCCGTATCGGAGGACAGGAGGAGAGGACAGCGGCAGTGAGGATGACGTCAGAGCTGGCTCATCTACGAGAGGGGAGAGCCGCCTGAGCGTGAACAGCGAACCCCCCCATCAGCATCACTCGGTGGGAGGGTTGGGAGGACTGTACCACGGCACTTGGCCCACTGTGGGTGCCATGTGGAACTCCGAACCGGCTACCCTCGGCAGCGGGTCGGGAAGGGTGCAGGGAAGCGGTTGCAGTGGTAGCAATCTGGTGAGTCTTGTTTCTTTTTTTTTGTAATTTTTTACTTTGATGTGTGTCACTAATAATTGTGGCGACTTATCACAATAAAATGGTTGTTTTTAGTTGGCTGCTTGTGGAAAGTTGCTTCTCTACAGCTTTCCTAAACTTTATCAACTCTTTGGAAGTTGTATGAATTTTAAATGTTTTAAAGCACTGAAATATAGAACGAAATAAATATCTAAATGTTTATAAATTAATATTTATTTCAATTTTTAACAACAATGGAAATAATGCAACTTTTTAATCGATCGACTCCAAAAACGTCAATCGATGTGAATAATATTAAATTTCAGCAAGACGTCACCAGTGTGATGAGTTTTGCGTCCAGCGCCGGTGGTGTACCGTTAGACAGAGTCCTCGGCACTCCCGACAGATCCAGGCGATCATCGAAAGAATTAGAGGCCAAAGTGGATATGGTTTACAGTTTGCTATCAATGTTAGGGAATCAGGAACATGCCGACATGGGAGAGACCTTGCTGGCTTTGAGTACAAACCCAGAGAGTTGTCTGGCTATGAGGCAATCAGGTTAGTGAATGAGTAACAAGAATAATAATTTGTAGGAGTTCTCATTGAAGTTTATTACGTAACTTTTTATTATTTGATTAACGAAAATTTAAAAAATCAATTAAGTTATGAAATACAAAGATAGATAAAATAAAATATAATAAACATAAATAGAGAAATGAAATGAAAAAAAGGTTTAATTTTATTTTGTTTGATATTCTAGGATGTTCTCTGAAAATTTATCGAGTTTCTGTTACAGGCTGTATACCACTGCTAGTACAGTTGGTGCAATCGGATAGGGATTCGGATACAAGGAAAAAAGCATCCCTCGCTCTACACAACTTGGTGCATTCGCAGACAGACGAGAAAATCAGGAAAAGAGAAGTGAGAATATTCAAGCTATTAGAACATCTGAGGTGTTACACAGATGCTCTAAAGAATGACACTGAATTTGAAGCAAATACAGCGGAAGGTATTTTTTTATTAATAGATACTCGGTTTAAACTATGTACATTGATATTGGCACCAGCTACCCACGCTTCCTGTTAATAAGATTTCATTTAATTAGATTAAAAGATTAAATGCATCGTTTTAGAATTATCCTGGATGGTTGCGTGAATATTTTAGTAGGCGGTTGCTGGAAATATTAAATGTTAATTAATAGTTTTTTTATAAAATAAATTGAAAAAAAAAATAAAAATGTTGAAGCAAATTAATGTTTTAGGTGATGTAGATAAGCATCCCGTGCAAACTATTGCACACTTGATGAAGTTATCGTTTGATGAAGGTCATAGACAAGCGATCTGTCAATTAGGAGGAATACATACTATTGCTATTTTAGTAGAGGTGAGTTGAACATTTCAACTATAAGGTATAAGATAATGAAATTTTTTAAATGTTTAATATGAGTTATCTTGGTCTAAAATTGCTCTATTATTAGGGTGACATATTTCCCCTAGTTAAGGAATTTTAATTTGTTAAAATCAAGGCCCTGGAAATTCTCAAAAAACATTTTTTACTGTGGAGTAAAGTGCCTTTTATGTAGCAAATAAGACGAAAAGTTATTTGAAAAAATTGTTTAGAATCAGTAAAAGGTTTGTAAATTAAAATAGCACAACGTAGGGCCAGATAATTTCAATTTTTTAGAAAATACCTAGAAACTACGTTTTTTAGCCTTTCTTTCTACTTGTTTATCATAAATCTGTGCAAGTATTTATTTTGATGTTGCTCATCAGTCAGGGGGAAAAAGAGGGTAACGCCTATGTGACCAGGACGAAATAATAAATTTTTGTGTCGCAATGTTGGCAACACTTGAAAGCGCTGACGCGTTTTGTTGCTTTTAGGTGGAGCATTCGCACCAGTCGAGCGTAACCGATGAAACCCAGTGCGTTTTATTGCGGAGGTATGCGTGCATGGCTCTCACTAATCTCACTTTTGGTGACAGCGGCAATAAAGCACTCCTTTGTTCTTATAAGAATTTCATGAGAGCTTTGGTTATCCAATTGCAAAGCTCTAGTGATGAACTGAGACAGGTAAAATACTTTCTTCCCTGAAAAAAGTCTTTATAACTAATTGTTTTCATGACCAGGTTACAGCGAGCGTCTTAAGAAATTTATCGTGGAGGGCTGATTCGACCAGTAAAGAAATTTTAAGAGAAGTCGGTTGCGTTACGGGTTTAATGAAAGCGGCGATGCTGGACAACAAAGAAAACACTCTCAAGTCTATTCTTTCAGCTTTATGGAACCTTTCGGCGCATTGCACCGAGAATAAATCCGAGATATGCGCCGTTGACGGTGCGCTAGGATTCCTCGTTAACATGTTAACTTACAAGACGCCTTCCAAGTCTCTCTCGATCATAGAGAACTCTGGGGGAATTTTACGGAATATATCGAGTCAGATCGCCGTTCGAGACGATTACAGGCAATTGCTGAGGCAGCACGGGTGTCTCCAGATATTACTCGATCATTTAAAATCGCCCAGTTTGACGATCGTCAGTAACGCGTGCGGGACATTATGGAATTTGAGCGCGAAATGCCCGGTCGATCAGGAAATGCTGTGGAAGTTGGGCGCACCTGCGATGCTGCGCAGTTTGAACCACTCGAAGCATAAGATGATTGCGATGGGTTCGAGTGCCGCCCTGAAGAATCTGTTGAGCGCGAAACCGGCGCAGTCGGTTCCCATACTAGACTCCACTTCCATGTCTCTGGATCTTCCTTCCTTGCCCACGTTGGGTGCACGTAAACAGAAAGCGTTGTTACAGGAATTAGATCAAAATCTGTCTGAGACTTATGAGAATATTGAGAAAGATTCACCGGTAAGGGTGAGCCAGACAAACGAATTTACCAGGGTTGTGACGAAAAAAGATTCCAAGGATTATCTTTACAGTCACTTGGACAATACAAGTCGTGATTTATCAAATGCTTTCTCTAGTCTGAATATTTCCAGGCCATCAACCAGTTATTCGTCTCACAGTAGAGTACAAAATACCACCGGCACCGCTACCAGCAATAGTTTACCATATATGAGTGTTAATGTTAACCAAAAATCATCGTCAGTTAAACCTTCTACGTATATTCCGCTGCGAAATAAATACTCGGATTGTGCTTACGACGATGAAATCGAACCTTCAGATCAACCGATCGATTACAGTAGAAAATATTCAGAGACCAAGTTGCCAAGTAGTGTCGGCGCTGTTTGTAAGGAGTCTTCCACAAAACAAGAAAAGAGTTATATTTATAGCAGCCCTAAATGTGATGAAACTTTTTATGCCGAAACAGATTTAGATCAACCGACCGATTATTCATTGAGATACGCGGAAAACGATTCGGATTCTGAAGAATTATGTCCTGACATGTCATCATCATCGGCGAAAGCGGGAAAATTTCAACAAAACACTGTTGAAACGGCCGGGTATGTTCCGGATACTGTTAAGACGTATTTTACCGAGGACACACCTTACGAAACACCTTTTAATTTCTCGACCGCTACTTCCATGTCGGATCTAAGACAAGACGTCGTAGATAACGATAAACTGGTCGAGGAAAAGGGGTCATCGAAAGAAATGGCGCATCTCGACGAGAAAGACCACTGTTCGACCGAAGATCTCTCGGACTTCGAGGGTAATCAACCGAAAGCCGGCGGCGATAAACCGAAAACAGAATTCAGTTACTCGGGACAGATGTCACCCGAGAAACCTGTCAATTACTGTGAAGAAGGAACTCCCGGATACTTTTCGAGAGTCAGCAGCTTTAGTTCTTTGAATTCCATTCCGGTTAATGAAGCTCATAAGAACCAGCCGGGAAAAAACGACAGTTACCTGGACGACGAGAAAGAAAAGAAGTCTTCCCCGCCTGCGGCCGAAACAAAAGCGGTTAAATTCGAACAGGTCGTCAATTACGCCGAAGAAACTCCTTTGATGTTTTCCAGATCGAGCTCTTTAGGCTCACTCGGGAGCATCGAACCGAGTTCAATCCACGACGATCGGAGTTCTGTGGTGTCTGATTTTAGGTAATATTTTTTTATTATTATTGATTCAAATTTAATTTGTTTTTGTTTTTTGTAGTCGTCTCACTAGTGGAATGATATCTCCGAGCGAATTACCCGATTCACCCGGTCAGATGACTCCGCATAGTCCGAAGAGGTCGTCTCAGGAATTTCCATCCACTTCCAAGATGGCTTTAAGAAAGGGGCAACATTTATCTAAAAATATACCGCTTAAAACGCAACCGAGTGCGAGTATTTTTGAAGACAACGTTACAAAATTTAAGGAAGAAAGCACCCCGATACAGTTTTCGACAGCGACTAGCTTGAGTAATCTAACAATTGATGATGATGAACCCAAGGTAAATATTAGCTGGTTGAATTCGCATCTTCCAGATCAAACTGTTTGAGTTAGGGGGAGTTACAAAAATGAGTGTGATGCTATTTTCAGTCTCTATTTATTTACCATAGAGATTACAATACTACGAATGGAGGGTGTGTAGAGAGAGCATGCTGGAATAAAATAGAAAGCGCGCAATCAGCTGACGACTGTCAAAATATGTCGTTTCAGTCCAACTCTTTCTTCCCTTTTACACTCGCAATTTGTACTAAGATCACTTGTCGTCACTCCTTCAACATCGACTTTCCACTGATCTTTCTTTCATCACATCCCAGTCTATACTGACTGTTCACTAGCTTTCTGATACTACTTTCCAAATGACCTATCTCAAGAATCGAAAAAAAAATGTTGCTGACAAATCCAACGTATTTTTGGTCGCAAAATCTGAATCTACAATAAAAAATAAGGGTTCCTAAAATGCTCATTATCCGAGATACTTGAAAGCTTCCAGTTAAAAAATTCACCCTATATATGCCATCACGGGTGACAGGTAACATTTAGAATGACATTCCTGAACGTCAAATAGTCTTGTTGCCATCAAGAGACTGGGTTGAGCTGATTCCAGAGCCATGCCATGAGTTTGGCCAAAACGAATGGAAGAAGAAAATTCTGTAGTTATTCTGAATTCTGGCGACCATTATCTAGCACTTAGCACTCTTGTCACGCATATCAACTGTCTAGAACAGCTGCTGTACAAATTCTTAAAGGTAAACAGATCCATTCAGTTCTAAAAAAATCCAGAACAATTATTATTCTTCAGTGCTAAGTGCCTTTACTGCTATAGCAATATTTAATGGTGCTATGAGATTTAGGATTGAATAGATTTGTTTACATTTGTGCAGAATAACATTATATAAGTCACAAAAAACTGAGAATTGAATTAGACTGTTCTTTATCTCGTTAATTCCTCTGGTCCTGTCAGATTCGATAAGTCGTTCTCGAAAATGACATTTTATGACACTTCACAGGCTTGTAAGTAAACAGTGGCATCTAGAGTGTCATTAATAAGAGAAAAGTCGGTTGAGTTGATACGAGCAAGAGAGAGGTCTCGTTGGTGGAGTTGATAAGAGCAAGGAGTAACTGGCTTAGTGAGCCAGTGATCAGTAGAGTAATTTTGAACGTTACCAGAGGCAGTACAATTATTGTTAAGTAATTATATTAGCGAAGAGTTAGTGTTTAGTGTACGGAGTATTTAAACATATAGAAAGTGACAGTAGTAAGATGAAGAATGTAGTTACATAAATAGAAACTGAAAATAATTGCTGTAAACTATTGCAAAAGTTAATTGAGAGAAATAAAGTGAATTTCGTTACAATAAAATGGGTAAATTGTCATGGTAACGATGCGTTTTTATTTTCAGTTGAAGGTCAACACCAAACTGGAACCTTGCGAAGAGATCGACAGAAACGAAACCGACCCAAACGCTAACAATGAACTGGCTCAGATATCGGAAGATGAAGGCGATGAAGATATTTTGGCAGCTTGTATCAACAGTGGCATGAAAAATAACAGGTAAAAAATTGAAGAAATTAAAAATAAAATAAAACACAAATAACCGTCAATTTTTCAGGTATTGCCAGAAAAATGTGAACACTGCTAATAAGGTTTCATTGCCCGCATTCAAATCGAATCAATCGTTTGAAGAAAATTCCGCTCCACCCTCGATACCGCCGAGCGCTTCTTGCCGAACTGCTTCGATGTGCCAAAAAGAGATTCCCAGTAACGATACCCTGACGACCTACTGCACCGAAAATACTCCGGCCGGTCTAAGTCACGCCGGTTCAAATTCGGATCTCAGCGTGCTTTCGATTCCCGGCACCGACAGAGGTAACGCGACAGGTGACCGATATGATAGGATCATCGATAAAGCTGACATGTCGGATGACAGTAATCTATCAGAGGAGAACGAGTATCTTTTAGCTAAATGCATCCAGTCCGCTATGCCAAAAAGTAAAATCGCCAATGCTGGAGCTTTAAGTAAAGAAATTAAGGCTGGTAATATTATAAAAAGACAAATTGATAATTCGATTGGTGCCGGTGCCGGTGCTGGTCCTAGTGCTAGTGCCAGTGCTGTATCCAGTAGTATAGGACTTAATAATAATGTAGCGAAAAATGAAAGGATCGCTTCAACATACAAAGAGTTTTCCTCAAATGAAAGGGCAGAAAAATACAAACCTGCAATAAATAAAAACTCCCATCTGAAGCAAGATAGAGCAAACACATCCAATAACAATAATAATCACCAATTAAACGAGCTATCTCGCCACGATTCGTTATCCTCTCTAGAATCCGCCGGCGTATCGGAAGACGACATGGCGCTACTGGAACAATGCATCTCGTTGGGGATGCAGAAGAGTAAAGAAAACGCCCTGAAAGCTTCCGAAGTTTCCGATTCCGATAAAGTATTATTGGAGAAGTGCATATCGTCGGCCATGCCGAAGGGGAAGCTCGATAGCTCGTCGAAGTCGAGACCTCACTCGTCGCACCACCTCGCAGAGAAACATTTTGACGAGAGGTCAAAAAACGGCAATGCTGCGTCTGCTGCCGGGAACACTGTGCCATCAAGTCCCGATCCACAGGCCACGGCGGTAGGCGTGCCAGACAGCGACGGGACAAGAGCAAGAACAGAGGGGAACACGACGAGCCATCCGGCAACGCCACACGGGACACCCACCGGTACATCACGGGACAGATGCTCGCCTACAACAGGGAACTCATCTCCAGGTTCAGACAGGTTGGTTTGTGTTTTTTTTTTTTCTAATTTTTGGACTTAATCAACTTATTCTTTTTTTTTCTAGGAGTGGATTTGATAAGAAACTCTCGCCTCAACTTGGTAAGTAGCTTCATGATCCTTCTAGCAGTGAAGAGTTTCACTACTGATGGAACACTTGAGTAATAGTTCTGGGCCTAGTTGCACCAATAATTTTTCATTTTAGATGCGAAAATGAAGTTTCTGCTGTAATTTAGCAGTTTTGCATTTTGGGAAGCGAAATGTTGAGTGAAGTGATGCTTGTATTGATTTTAATACAAAATGGTATTCATCTTTTTGTTAATAGTGTAATGTAAAGACCCTTCTTAATTTAATAATAATGGGCTGTGATGAAATGTCCCACTAATCGCTTGAAATAGGGATAAAACCCTCTGATGTTTTAAATATCATCCCTTAAAGTCTAGATTTTATGTTTGATTCTCCTACTCTGTATCTCTGAAAGTTTTACCATTTGAAATTTCTCGCCTGAAGCTTTAGAGAAAATTTTCACTAAATCCATTCTGAAAATGTTTTATTTGAATTTGAACTTTCCATTCTTCATCTCTAAATTTACATTTAGATAAATATTTTGAAAATAAATAAACAAAATAGTAGACATTTCTTTATTAAATGATGAAGTGTGTCAAAATCACTTATTGAATAAAAATTCCCCAATACAAATTATAAATCTGTACCTAAGAGCCAGACTGTGTGTTAAGTCCAAAACATAATTCTGTTGTAGAGCATTTATATAGGGTTCATTCGGGTTTATTTTCTTGGACCGTTCAAGAACCGTCCCAGGATTGCGCAGAACTAGTTGCGCAATCGTGCAGTCTTGAAAACCATTCTCGGACTGTTTTCGAACTATCCTGGAACTGTTCCCGCATCCTAAAACCCGAACAGGCCAGAATCATGGTCTTCGTAAATTTGAATTCTTAAGAAGAAGAAGTTAGATTGACCTAACCCAACAATACTTTGATTACTTTTACTTTGTATTATAAAAAAAAAAATAGATTGTTCTATTCTGTTATATAATCTTTTATACATATATTTTATAACACAGTTTCTTCCACATAATCCTTATTTTTTGGATTATCTTCCAAAATTTCACTGGCGGTCATTATACTACTGCATGGATAATGTCGTCGTATTCTAATAATTCATCTTAGTCTTCTGAAGAATCCGATGACGATGTATTATTGTCAAGAATTTTTTGTATAAAATCATCTATATTAGCCATTAATTATTGTTGAATTTCTTAATTACTTAATTGGGAATCGGGTTCTTGGGAATGAAATTATTATTTATAAAAAGATGATTTTTATAAATAACGAAACGTTTCAGGGCCGATTGGTCCCTTGTTCACTCGTAAAAAAGATGTAGAAAACTTAAAATACTTTAAAAAACTATAAGTAATATAATAATGATCGTAAATGGTGTTTTTAAGAATTTTTGAAATTTTAGAAAAATTTTAGCCATTAATATTATTATTATATTATAAAAAATTTAATTTTATAAACATTACTTATAACCTCAAACAACGGTTTTGCAGCATGTCCGGTCCGTGTAATACAAATGAACATGCGTGAAAAAACAGTCCAGAAACGATTCTCACTCAAGACCAAGGACTGGTTTGGACGGTTCTTGAACGGTTCTAAAACAGTTCTGAGTTAAACCCGAACAGGGAACTCTTAGTCCCAGAGCAGTCCAAAACTAGTTCAACAAAACCCGAACGCACGAATTTCAACTGCGCACACTCCTGACAGTTCGAGAACAGTAATAGCAAAAACCCGAACGAAGCTATAATAACTGAGTACAAGATAGGAGGTAAACTATTGCAATAAACCTTTATTGGACCCTTAAGAAGCGTTGGACACTGAAATGATGTAATGACATTGAAGTATGCAAAAGTTATGCGACTTGAAACATTTTTTGAAAAAAAAATTGATTTCACTGATTTCACAGTCTGGCTCTGGGGTACAGAAATTAAATCAATCATGTGCTTTCATAAATAAATCCATAAACATACACAAAATAACATTTGAGAATTTTCTTATCCTTAGAGGTGAAATGTTATTACATACAAAAAGGCACATAAGGAAGTTAAATTATATAAAAATTAAATGATGTGATCCCAAAATTTGTTTTGTTTTTGAGGCATGTGGCCCAGTTCTCAAATAAATTCTAAGTTGATCAGTTAATTAATCCTTTATCAAAACAAGGCAATTTAGAAGCAAGTTGAGAATATAAATCAATTAAATAATTACGTGAAATAACTATCAAAATAGTAGAAGAAATATCAATAACTATCAAAGAGATGAAAAAATTTGAATACCTATTGGATTATTTTAGAAAGACATGAAAATTGAATACCTAACAATTAAATTATTACACGATAAATGTAAAGGATGAGAATATAAATAAAACAATGTGGATGGATACTCATAAAACACAGCCCTTTGTTCTTCGTTTTCAACTGTCTTCTTTGGTGGCGAATTTAAAAGTGCCAGAACAAAATACAAAAAAAAATCCAGACAAGATTGATCTTAGCAAAAAGAAGAATGATAATGATATTTATTATTATTTCATGTTGATATTGATTTATTTTGTTGTTATATTTTCTCTTTTTTGCTGTTTTTTTTGTTTTGTTTTGTTTTGTTTTCTTCATATTTTCTAGCACTTCTCAGGCCACTGCTGTGTACAGGTATTACTGATTCCTCCTTGCACTGTTATTGTGCAGGTTATATAATTATAGTTGAAAGTGTAGAAAAAAATGTCAAGTTCAAGTTCTGTGACCACAAGAAAAAGGAGAATAAGTCCACTTATACCGAAACTCGGTTTTTATGGATGTGAGTAACTCGATGTATAAGGAAGCGGTTATAAAAAAATCATAAGGCTACATGTGATATTAATTCGAAAAATTCATAAAAACAAAGTACTTATACAAAAAAGTACTTATATTCCGGTTTTAACTCATTCTAGCAAATTTTACTTTTTCTGCAAGCTAAAAAGGGGTAAATTTACAAGAAAAAGCTTCAAAAGAGAAAATAGTATGGCAATAAAAATTATCTTAGCTACTTTTTGAGATCGGATTTTTAGTTATGTCTAAAAGTGAAATTATTGTAACCTTTTATTAAATTTAAATCATCCCAGAAAAATCATAATCAGTTCTCAAAATAAATCAAAATTCGACTAATATAAACTCGATTTTGCCATCTGCATGAGATCAACATAAATCTCACAGCAAGAATTTGGAGTGCAATAGGGCCCAGAGTTGGTGCGACCGTTTCTGAGAAAAGTATCTCCTGACTTTGCAACATGTACACGCTTTATTTGTTAATTTATTTATTATTTACGACTATTATTTTTTATGCAGGTGACAGTCCACCGGAAATAACTAACCAAGCTTTTGTCTATCACTACGCCACGAATTTCGACATGAAAGGAATCGGCGATTGTCTTTCGAAGAGCTGCGAGGAAACCCAACGAACAGTCGACAATCGCATGCTCGATCCGGATGCCATGATCGAGTCCCTCGACAGGTTCACGGCGGAACTGGTGTCGCAAGCGTCTCACCTAACCAAAGAAGATAAATTCAAGACTTCGGTTACCGAAAACACCTGGAACGACGATTCCCCGAATGAAATCACGTTCACCGACAGCGTCCCCAACGTTATAACTTTCTCTAGCGATTCCGAGAAAGTCAAAGAAGACGTACTGCAAGAGAAAGACGAGCGAGACGGAGTTAACGAGCCTTCAAACGATTTCTCGTCGATCAACACCAGTACCATGACGGAATCTACGTTAATCGCCATGGAAGCTTCTAAGATGGTTTCGGTTTTTCAGAAAGAAGCCGCCGCGATGTCGCATAGCTATTCGAGCGTAGCTTCTTTGGAACTGGATCAGATACAGCCGCCGTCGCATTTAAATTCCCTTAGTAATAGTTTCGTTGGGGGTTCGGAATCTGTCCCCAAAGACGCGTCAATGACCAGAAGTCCCAAGGTATTGGTCCGAAAGAGATCCGGGTCCATGTTTAAACAGGCGTTGAATAATTCCATGAACCACAGTTCGGAGAGTCACGGTATCAGCATATCTAATTTAGATCACGTAACTCCGCCTTCCGGTTTGGGTGAGATCGTCGATTTAGAAAGTAGCATGACGAGCGTGAAAAGTCTGCCATTGGAAGGCGATTTTAAGACCGATTTCGTGATCAACGGCGTCGTAAGTAGTTATTCCATCAGGAGTAATTCGTTCAGCATGAAACAACCGAACAGTATCATGCAAATAACGAGTACAACGGGTAATAGTTTGTGTAATATTGACCAGATTAATCCGCCGTCTTTACTAAATGAGATCACGGACATGTGCAATTCTCTGGCGGATGTGGGTACGGAAGCGATCGGCAGTGAAACAGAGATATTCGAAGACTGTCGTACTCATTTAGGCGGCGATACCGTGTATACCGAAAATGATGTTACTGAATTTTCCGACGCGAATAGTGTAACCCCTATCCAGTCCGACTTGGGTTCAAGCAGCAGCGATTCCACCCCTAAAAAAGGTCGAGCTATTAGCAAACAGATGACCTCGAAACAACGGCGGACTTTAGCTAAGGAGAGATATAAGACGTACACTATAGCGGCCGAAATGGTCATGAAAGAGGAGATCGTCAAACAAAGTAGCGGTGATTCCGAATCCAAACCTCACAGTTCTACCTTAACAGACGATTATATGACGGTTAATGTAGACGAGTTACAAAGTGAAAGTTCAGAGTTTTGTACACCGGTTCAAACGTTCAATGAGAATCAGAAAGTGACTCCAAAAGAGAGACGCGTGAAGGATAAATCAAGATATCAAACGCAGGTGGTCCATGAAGCGGTTACGGACGTCGTTAATCAACCGGTTATACAACCGGTTGAGAATGAAGATGAATTTGGTAATTCCGATAGCGATTCTCTCCCGCAAAGCCCGAAACCGGCTCTAAGAACAAGACTTAGCAGCGTGAGGAGGAGTTTTGCCAAAAAACGATTGGAAAATCCGGATCGCTTCAAAACTCAAACGATCCAATCTACGACTCCACCATTATTAAATCACGGTCCCGTCGAGAGCGATCTGCACTTGCATTTGGAAACGGAAGCCAATAAAGTACTGAAAACGCTAAAAGAAACGAAAACTCGCGACGAGTTTCTTGACTGCGAAACTTTAAGTCTCGTATCAAACGATGACGATTCTGAGAATAACTCGGCTAGTTCTGTGAATTATCGTACTTACCACAAGAGCTGGGGATGCAAGAAGAACAACATCCCGGTTATTCAATCTTCTTTAGCGAAAGAACAGAATGCTCCTCTCACAGAGAACGAGCATCTTCAATCAGACGATTCCGATCATGATCACGATGAAAAAGTTCCAGGCAAACCGAAAATCGTCAAGCCCGATGAAGAAACCCCCGAAAACGACCAGAAAGAGGAAGTGAACGCGAAAGCGGTGAGAGGTAAACGAAAACCTTTATACTCGAAAACCCCTGTCTCCAAATTATCCCCTAGAAACATTAAACAACCCATCAAAACCATAACGAATAATTTGGTCAAAAATGTTACTTCAACTCTTAAATCCGGCACCAATCTAAGCTCCGTTATAAATAACAAAGTCCCTAAACCTACAAACAGCAAACCACCCGTGCCTCGCAGTAGACCGTCTAGTACCGGTACTGGTACTAGTAGCAGCGGTTATAGTAGCAAAGGTAGTACAGTTTCATCTAAAACCCCTTCGACTTCCAACAAGAGTAGTCCTAAACGCACCCAAAGTGCTCCTGTTAATAAAACGACCACACCAACATTAGAACGACAAGGGACTTTCACAAAACAGGAACCCAAAGATCCAAAGAGCAGAATACCAACTTGTATTAGTAAGATTCCGACTTCTAAAATTGCCAGAGCCATTCCGACCATTTCGAAAATTCCCGCAAAAACAACTCCCATTAATTCCAAGCCTCTGATCAGGACCATCACTAAATCGGCGAGTTCAGATCGAGCGGTGAAAAATGTGGTTAAACTGTACAGTCGATCAACGAGCGCCGAAAGTCGAGACAGTTTAATCGATAGGAAAATCCAGTCTTCGACTTCGAGTCAGAGTTTAAAAACTGAGGTTAAAAATAAAAAAGCTGCTGTGGCGGGGGCGAGGTCGGACAGTAATTCTAGTTTGAACTCGACCGGGTCTTCGACTGCTAAGAAGCAGGTGACAAGTAAAATTGCCAGTCTATGGAAGAAGATCGAAGAGAGCAAGAAACAGCCACCCAAAGTCGATAAAAGGGTCTGGATTCAACCGGATAGCGCACAAGGGAGCGGAGACGGTGATCGTGAAAATAAAAGAGTCTCCCGATTGGGATCTTTTGAAATGACTGATGATGGTTGTAATCCTCAGACTGATGTTGTGACTTAAGTTTTTTTTCGTAATTTTTTTTGTGCTGTGTATATTTACCTTTAAAATAATAGAAGGAGGGACAATTTTTTTCTTATTAAACGATATTTATCTATTTAATTTAATTAGTTGAATGAGAAACAGTTTTCAAGTGAAAAGGTCAGAATTCTACTAAATGTATTTTAATTTTGATAGCATTAAATATGATTCCTAGATGTTTAGTAAAATTTTGAATGACTTTTAATTTAAATTTGCAGTAATTACAGAATTAAATATACTCTTAAGTCGTTTTTGTTTTTGCGACGAATGCGTGTTTTTAAACCAAAAATTTAAAGTTGTAGGCAATTTTGTGAATTAATGCTGTCAAAAAAATGACTTATGTGACAGTTTGAAATTTCAGAGTGACAATAAAGGCATTGCAATACTTTTTCAATGTCAAATATCAACAGTTCAAATTGAAAAAAAAAACAGATTGGTGATGGTGACACGAACAAGGTTCAAACCGCTTCATCGCAAAAAAATGGCTCTAGTGTTTCTTATAAGGGTTATATATATATTTCGTATGAATTATTACATTTTAAATTATAGGGATGATGTGGATATGATTTATAAGTACAATATTGTAGAATTTTCATTATTTTTTATAAGGGTTGATAAATGACAACTTTATTATTATTTCATAATTTACCTTAATCAAAATGATTTGTGCAATTGTTGATACACTACCAGTAATTTGATCTCAAGTAAAAATTATTTATTTTGATTTGTAAGTTTAAAATGCTATAAATATAAATCTTTTATTTTCTGTTTTATTAACCTTGATAAAAATTACCTTTGATTAATTAAAAAAAAATATTTTTTTTACGATTGTTGTGTAGTTATGATTATTGCAGTGTATATTCTTTAGCTTGTATGTTATTTTTGTGATTACGGTAATAATAATAATTATAAAATTATGTAATTTTCAAGAAATTGTCTTTACTATTCACGTCTTCTGCATTGAAATTTATTCCGCTTGCGAGTTAATGTTTTCAATGTTGCCATAATTATTTTCTAGTCGTACGATTAAATTCGCATGTAATATTATCTAAAGGTATATGAAGACTGTATATTTATTTATAGCGTATAACTTTGGTGATATAGTAGAAAATAGTGTAATGTAAATAAATCACAGCATACATATTTAAATACGTAGTGCATTATGCTAAGAAGTACCTACCTATATTATTATAAACTTTGAATATTAAAATTACCTAGTTGTATTTCTGTATTCTTTGACAGCAAATAAATGCTATAATTATTAATAAAATTCGTTTTTTATTGGATAATAGATATTCATTTATAGTAGTATATTCCAACTCTATTCGGATCAAGTTGGCTATGGATTATGAGAATGATCAACCCCGTAGCATAAATTTAATAGCACACTGACAAGTGCAAGGTTCTAGGTTATGAGTGTGTGTGATAATGTCATTCTCAGATTAAAGCAATCATGCTAAACGTACTTAAAAGTCATGAAACTAATTTATACCCTTCTTTGTAGGTAAGTCTTCCTTGATCACTCCCAATAATGTTTCAAAGTGGAGCAATTTCCTATCACATCCTTTTCCGTTTGTAGTATTTGTTTGAAACACTTATGTTGTAGTACCTACCACCTACCCATTGGATTATAATAAATACACCTACGTTCCCTTAATAAATATTCGAATTGAACTCATCAAAGAATTTCCATACAATAATAATTATCTCATGAATACTCCTTACCTTACCCCAATAAATGTATTAAAGCTATGGAGTTATTGCTGCAGGCTGATAATTTCCTGCATTATAGTTATATGCAAGCAACAAAGGCATTTTCTAAACCAATTTCAGTTTCTTTGGTCGATGTTTCTGGAAAAATTGGTCAAAAGAAAGTTATAAAGAGATAGACCGGCTGAAACGTATGTGCGCAAATGCTTCGTTTTCCAGATATCGGGTGTTATAGGTTTTCTTAAAAAGTGACGATTTTTATTTATTTGCTCTGAAACCGGTTGAGATATGCAAATTAAATTTTGTGGATTTTAAGTGGAAGTTATTGCGCATTTTTTGACATTCAATAAAAAATTTCATGTTCATCAGTAATACTTGTGCATACGGGTAATGATCTCAATTTTTTTTAAAGAAGAAAATGGTACGCCACTGAGATTTTTTTTAAATAAAAAACATTTTTGAATTCCTCGTTCAATTTGTGACAAAAAATCTCTCTTGCCTTTTTTTCGTATGGTGCGCCGTTTTTATGCAAAAAAATTAAACATGTGAAGGTCATTTTCAACATTTGTTGTAGCTTCACGTCTATTTAAATTTGTATTAGTGTTATTTTCTGTTATTGTTCTGATTTAATGTTATTGTATTATATTATCAGCAATAAATAAGTGCTAATTTTTCAAGAAAACCTTTAACTTGTATCTCAGTCGGTGGAGTGCTAGAACGTTAACTACAGATCTGCCAGATAATTACAGATTTTAAAATACCCTGTATTATCAAAATGTTGGTCTGATATTGCTGGAAATAAATTCTACTCCCTTTTAGAAAAGTTAATTACTGATAAAAAATGAAAGACCATTCAAAATATTCACCCTATTTTCAAAATTTGCAATTTAAAATCAATAATTATCTGACAAATCTTTAATTAGCGTTCTAGCACTCCACTCAGTATCTCGGAAAACAAACCATTTGCGCACATACGTTTACATAGCAAACTGCCATTATTTTTTCATGCAGAATCACCCCCTGAAGTTTGTCGCACTTATTTACTAACACCCTGTATAAAATAATTGTTAGGGATGACTGAGTCACCTATCAAGTTCCAGCTCAAACCATTTTTTACCCTGGAAGCTATTTTGGCATTCTCCTATTGAGGTGTAGAGGGGGGGGGGGGGGGTATTTCTCAAATCAAATTCAAGGGCTTGAAACTGTCCCTCAAAAACACCTTTTTTTTTTTGGAAAACTGCTATCTTGTAAAATGATGACAAAACCGAGCAACACTGGAAACTGAATTTTGGCACACATATTCCTTTTAGAGTGCGTGGAGGGGGTTGATAAAGATAATGTTTATCAAAATTCAAATTTGAAAATTAAGAAACTGCTTCTCAAACTGGCGAAAAATGGCGAAACAAGTGTAATTTTTCATCTTTTTAGGTAGAGAGCGATTTTTATATATATTTTAGGGCAACTTGAGAGAAATTTTGGTAGATAATTTTTTAATTTGTATTTTCTCAAGTTAAGCTTGCGTCATCCCCATACAATCCACAACATTTTAAACGCTTTTTTTTAAGGTTTTGTTTTTCAGGGTTTTGTACCTCAGCGTGAAAAATATATTTAATTTAACACGTTGGCTGCGGAAGCCGAATTTCTTTTCTCTCCACCAGTGCGATACATATCGCCGAGGATATGTAATAAAACTTTTCTAGTGTGCGATACATATCCTCGAAGATATGTAGGGGGATTAGAGTTTATCTCCATCTGATGGTGAGTAGACTAAACTATGAAAGCTTTAAGAATAGAAATCTGTCAGTTCTATAGTCATTTCATGTACCATTAAAGCCGTACATATGTGCTAGTTGTAAATTTTTTTTCGAGCGATCAGACATCATGAGGCAACTTTCGATAACGTATTGGCGAAAGTGAAAACAGTACTGGCGACTGAAGACAAAAGGAGATGACTGTGCAGGCCACCCAGACGCATATTTCACATTATTGCGCAATGTACTAACATGCAACGTGCGTAAACAAGTACATATCCTTGAGGATATGTATCGCATATGAATGATGAATTTCTATTCATAATGCGTTACATATCGTCGAAGATATGTATTATTTTAGCTTTGTTACAGATTGAGGAAGTTTTACGGATTCTAAAGCTATATTTGCCATAGAAATATTCACAGTGGAAGTGATTAAAACAGACTCCGCATGCGAAAAGTTCCCGCAAAATTAGTACCCCGCATATCAAAAGAACTGAATACATATCGTTGAGGATATGTATCGCAGCCAACGTGTTAATCTTGAAGGTTTTGTTTTAATATTTATGTTGATTGCAATAATTATAAAAAAACATCCCTTCAATTCAAATAAAATAAATACTTATTTGTAATATTGTAAATTCTCTTATAATTAGAAAATTTCAAACAATAAGTTCAAATTAAAACCTTTATAAAACAAAATTGATGTTATAAAAACATTTTCTACACTAACAACAAACAGCTATTTACAAATACTAGTTTTATTACAGTTTGGGGTTAGAAGCTGACGTATTTGCATTTTCTTTTGCCACTTTTTCTGTTGCATCTCCGGCGTCTTTTCTCACCGACTCTTCAAAATCAGACGGATCGATCAATCGTTTTCTTCCGTAAGGTGGGGGACCCAACAAACTTTCAACATCGTCATAATTGAGGGTCTCCCTCTTTAAAAGTGTTTCCGCAAGCTGGAAATATTGATTTACTAAAAGTTAAAAAAAAACATCGTTTGTTCTCCTTACCAGTTCTAACTTATCTTTATGTTCCTGCAACACCGTTTCAGTTCTTTTGTAAGCTTTCGTCACCAAGATTCTCACTTCTTGATCTATTAAATTAGCCAATCGTTTACTGTACGGTCGTTTTCCTAATTCTTTTGTATCCTATTATATTGAAAGAATGATGTTATAATTATTTATTACTTTCAATCATAAATCAAACCTACTTGTTCAGGAAAAGACACCAATCCTACATTATCTGACATACCGTACTCCTTCACTTGTGCATAAGCCATTTTAGTTACTTTTTCAAGATCATTTTGAGCTCCGGTAGTGATACGATTGAAGGTTAAAGATTCCGCTACTCTGCCTCCTAGAGCCATACACATTCTTTCAAATAACTATAAAAAAAGAATCAATCATAGATAGCACTTATTGATTATGAACATAAACAAGCCTTACTTCTTCTTTAGTGTAGAGTTTTTGGTCTCTCGGTATATACTGAGCGAATCCGAGGGCTAAATTAGTTCTCGGCACAATTGTAACCTTCAATAAAGCATCCGTGTGCTTCAACATCCAGCCCACTAAAGCGTGACCCGATTCATGATACGCGACTACACGCTTTTCTTGAGGGGACATGGCATGATTTCGTTTTTCTGTACCTCCTAAAATTGAGTTTTTTTTCAGTGTTCAAAACTGACCATTCACTTACCGACTAGTCTTTCAACGGCATATTCTAGATCAGCCCCAGTTACTTGCTTCTGTTTACTTCTGGCAGCGTGAAGAGCCGCTTCATTGCACACGTTTGCTATATCTGCACCACTAAAACCAGGCGTTAGATAGGCCAAACGATGGGAATATGTCTCTGGAGGTTTCTCAAGTGCAATTCCTTTAAGGTGCTGCTCGAATATTTGTTTACGTTCGATTAGGTCGGGCAGGTCTATTAAAATGTGACGATCGAATCTTCCAGGACGAAGGAGGGCCTGTAACACTATGGCATTACTATAAAATAATAAACTAAACTGTTAGTGAAGTTTCAATTATGAAATCTAATTGAGACCCCCCAACACAAAAAAACACTTACTCTATCCAGGATATCAGCTCTGTTAGTTGAAGCTAGCATTATAATTCCTTCCTTACTCGCCATACCATCCATTTCGACGAGCAGCTGATTTAAAGTTTGTTCACTTTCTCCACTAGCACCGCTCGACCCCAACTCACCGCTTCTTTTCTTACCGACCGCATCTATTTCATCAATGTAAATTATACAAGGCGCTCGCTTCCTCCCTTCTTTAAACAAATCCCTGCAATAATGACAATTTTTCTTCCTCGCACTCACTCTCGAATCGAAATATAATTGAAGCATACCTTACTCTAGCGGCGCCCAGACCACCAATCATTTCAATGAACTCTGATCCGTTCATCGACAAGAAAGGCACATTGGATTCGGTTGCGACCGCTTTCGCTAGGAGCGTTTTACCACATCCCGGCGGTCCTAATAAGAGGGCCCCTCTGGGAACTTTCGCCCCAAGACTTTTGTAATGTTCGGGTCGTTTTAGATAGTCTACGAATTCCATCACTTCTTGCTTAGCCTCGCGAAGACCGGCGACATCTGAGAAATGAACGCCTTTTCCAGGTCCCGTCAGGGGATCTACCAGCGTGAATTTAGCTCGTCCCAGTTGTGTCTGTGAAAGAAAATTGCTCAAAGACTTGTTTTTGGAGTGGTTTCGGTTTGGTACTCACGAACGTGTCCATGCTGATGGGTCCACGGATGCCTTTACTTCTTATCAATAATGATATCAGGATGGCTACAAATATGAGGGACATTATCAATTTACCGGCAGTGTCGGTGCCTCTTTCAAAAGTAACTGGGACTCCGTCTCGAATTCCTAAACGTCTTTCGGCCTCTCTTAATTTATCTTCAAATTTGGTTATATCGACGACATTCATGTGATATACTTTTGTGTCGGCCTATAATTAAATTAAATCGATAAATTGAACTACTACACCTTTCCCAGTTGTAATATATCGGAAAGTATAACATGAAATTCAAAAAGTATAACTTATAATTCAGATAAGTCAGTTGTAATTCACAAAGCATAACTTGCAATTCTGAAAGTATAACTTGTAACTCAGATTAGTTAGTTTGAATTCAGATAACATGTAATTGTGACTAATCGGTTCTGAATTACAATGCAAGTTATACTTTCTGATTTGCAACTGGAGACAGTGTAGTCCTTACCCGCTTTCCTTTAATAATAGCACCATCGTGTAATATAATTGTAACAATTTCAATGTCAGGTCGTACAATTATTTCTTGCACTTCACCTTTTGCCAACATTTGATATAAAAATTCATTCCAAGATACATATCGCACTACCTTAAATCAACAGTGGAGGGTAAGTTGGGTTTATTTTTTAACTTATTTTGACATATTTACCTCCGGTTGATTACTGCTTGGGAACATTAAGGAAATTATGGCTATGACCATGTAAGCAGTGAGCATCCATAAAAAAGCCTTCGCGAGTAATGATGAAATTTTGTCCTTGTCTTCGTCGTCATCTTTATTGGGTTTATTGGGGTCTCTCGGAGGGTCGGGCTTGTTGGACTGCTGCCTGTTTGCAGCTGAAGAGTGTAAATTTCGTTTATCAAAGTACTGCAGGATACTGGAATTGTCGGGACTGGACCTCTGTATTAATGCGCATACTGCTGCAAATTCTCGTTGGATGGTTTTACTGAACTGCAATGTTGATTTTATTGAAAATAAATCATTTTCTGCTTTGCTTATTATACTTACTGTGTGATTAGAAATTGGTTTGATCAGCTTAGAATTTTTTGAATTTAAAAGGGGTAAATAATAAGATTTAATTGCATTATTAGGGTTGTATTTCTCTCTTAGGATATTATGCAGATGTCTTAGGGGAACCTGCAATCTTTGAATGTTCCTATTCATGTTTAATTATTATCATAACTGAGTAAAAATTAAGAATTTAACATTTTTAGTTTATTTTACAATATTGTTATAAATAATTTTTTTTTTACTAAAAATTTTGAGTTCTTCTTCTTCTTCTTTCTCGCTTGTTCTTTTTTGTTTATGTGGATTTAGATTTACCTAAAACTCCATTTAACCATGTACTTTTTTCGTTTATTTTTCATTTTCTCTAGGAGGAAAAATGTAAGGATACAGTAAATAGAAATAAAAAATAGTAAGTGAGAAGCGAATAGGTATGTTTATTTGTCGATGATTTATTCCATTTTCAAACGCTTCTGTTTTTTACCTTTAAAAATTTTGCAAAAAAAAATTTAAACACGTCTGCGGGTTGCGGTTATTGTACTTAGAGTACAGAACGTCCTGAAGGATCATACTATAGTAGGGCGTGTTCTAGAAGTCATCAGCAAAAAAAAAAACCTGATGGATCACTCAGTCACATTTTGAAACGACGTCAAGGTGTGTTCTTTTTTACTCTTTGGCAAAGTTGTTTCTTTTTAGATAATTTTTGGTATTAGACAAGCTAAATATTCTAAGATTTGCAAAAATTGCATTTCATTGCATTCAGAACAAAGTCATCTTACTTTGTTCGCCTGCCGAGCAAAAAAAAAACTAGGAATGTAATTTGAAAAATAAAAGTATGGGATGATTATTCGGGTTGAATAAATATGGCGTAAAGTTGTACCGAGATGAAGCCGCAAAGCCTCGGGGGTATATTTGAATTTCCGAAATTTAATTTGTTTCTGCATGGTTTGAAACAACGCCGATAACTCTTGATAAAGGAAATTTGGAATTTGGGACATGCTGTATATTGTGAATAACATTCCGTATTAAAAAAAATAACTTTAACTGTTTTGACACCAAATATATACCGGATAAGTATGTTGAGAGTTGAGACCGCCATATCCAAGCCCCTGTTGGCGGTGGCATGCGTTAGCAGTGTTTTCCCGAATGTTTTAGTATCTAAGGATTGACGGTATCTTCTTTCATAAAGTCAACGTCAATCAACCATTCATATCTCAAAAGTTAAAGTAATCAAAAGTCAAAACAAGGACATTTAAAAATAGGATAGTGGGAGTTTAGTGTTTTGACTGTTTTGGTATTTATTTATTTATATTAATAATAATTATTATTAAATGTTAAGAATCTTATTATGTTGGAGGTGATTGATGATCGATTATTACAATATATTGGATATTCAATAACGCTTTGAAATAATAGAATTATTTACAGACAAGAAACCTTCCAGTCAAGTGAACTAGATATTCTCTGCTACTTGTGTCACCAAAATGAGTCTAACAGGCCGAAATCGCCAGAGTATTCTCGATAAACCCCTAAGCAGAGGTAAAGGGGAAGTGTCGTTAAGCTGCTTCGCCTTACTATTCTCAGAAGTAGTCCAGTATTGTCAGAATCATTCCCAAACTATACCGCAGTTACAGCAACGGTAAGTACTTACTTGGGAATGCCCCAATTTCAATTCACAGTAACTGAATTGGATTTATTGTGCTGAATAGCGAGACCCCCAACTTCCAGTTACAGAAAGTGCGGAGGGGCTGCAGGGAGATCTGTTTTTTCATGTTTCCCATCCCACTTCTCGATTGTAAATATGTTTGAAGTTTGAGCTGAGATTTAACAAAATAGTGATTGACCTTATGAGATGTCTTTTGCATCTTTGAAAAGGGCACATAAGTAAGAAAAAAAAAACAATTTTTTGATCGTCAAATACATGAGTCAAAAGATAAAGACACCACCGTTTCACCTTTATTAAAGCTCCTCAGTTTGACATATCTTGAGAGGAGCGGTCTCTCTCTAATTGGTGTTTTTAACAACTGAAGAGTCCATTGGAAAAACCACGAGGTTATATTTTTTCCCGCTTTGGGAAGAACCAGATTACAAACCTTCGGGAGAGACTTCCTCACACCGGAGGACATGGATACATTACCAATAGTCACGATGGTCAGCTTCCTCTCGCAGTGGAGGTATCACAATGGCCCATTTACCATAAATCTAATCTAAATCTTCTTCAAGACCATTAAACAAAACAAATTTGCAGATTTCTGCTTCCCATTATTCTGATATGGGGGAGTGAAAATGGTACCACATGAATGAAAAGTTTTGCCTATCATTATAATCATTCAATAAACACATTAATTATCAATTAAATTACTTATTTCTTTTTAGCTTGCACGATTTGGGAAAGAAAGTAGGCGTTAAACTAATTGACATCTATTTCGTTAGAGAAAGAAATGGCAAAAGAGAAATTAAAATTTTGAATATTTTGCTGTTCATCAAGTCGACTTTCTGGAAGGTGAGTTAATTTTAAGTGACTATCAGGAATGATGTAACATATTAATTTAGTAATAATAGTGTGCTTCAAAATATCAGCCCAGGGTCTGTATTAATGTCTTGATTACAATTTTACAATTAAAAGTAAGCCTAGTTTTTAAAATTGCTAATTTACAGTAGTTAACTTTGTACAGGAAATTCCTATGAAAAATACCGGATAATTTTCTAATTTTGGGAAAAATATAAAGTTTTCTAGACTTAATAGTTAGTGGCTTTTTAATATAGGAATTATGATCGTGGTGCCCTTTTTTCTTTTTTTTCTTCACGCAGGGAAACCTATCAAAATCGAATTCACCGCTTCCTCAGCCCACCCACATTACACTACAAGATACAAAACAATCAGGTTCGTTTTTATATTGATTTCAGGCGTTATTCGGTCGAGAAGCTGATAAACTAGAACATTCCAATGATGATGAAAACACTTATTATTTAATGGAAAAAGAACCAATCGTTAATAAGTACATTTCCGTTCCCAAGGACAAGAGCAGCTTGAACTGTGCTACTTTCATTGCGGGAATCATCGAAGCAGTTTTAACTGGAACCGGATTCGTAAGTTTCTGTTTTTATTTAAATCTCTTTTTTTCTCTTCCCATAGCTACTACTAATGTACTCTTATCATTCTCGATTTATGAACAAGAACAAAGGCTAAGAGTAATGTTATGTCATGTCAAGAACTTTCTTTTTTCAGACATCCCAAGTTTCTGCCCACTGGCACAAAGGAACAACGTACATGGTGAAGTTTGATGATGCAGTTGTTGCCAGAGACAAGCAGTTAGAAGAACGATAACTGGTAATTGTATTCAAATGAAAGTGGGTTTACGTTTCTTATTATAAGACTTGTTAATTTTTTTAATAAAGTTTGTTTTGCGATTAGATAAAATTATTTGCCCTCCCAAGTCAAGGGTCCCTTTTGTGGATATTGTTGCAACTATAAGTTTTTTGATTTGGTAATTTTAAATTTTTTACTTTTAAATGACCATCTTTATGAGAAAAAGTAAAATGTGACGATCTTGCTAATGCCGTTCAAAACCTTGATCGAAAATTTGAGAAAAGAAGATGGTAGAAATGGTGGAATAGAAGTATATTGAAACTTAAACTTTGGAAATCTTGGAAGTTTTCAGCAATTTTTTAAAGGTGAAAATGGTTTAATAACATTCAGTGATGATTAAGTGTGAAATGAAAGAGCTAATATTTACTGGCATATAATAAAAAATAAACTTCATAACATGTTTTAGGCAGGTTGGTTTTTATTTACTTGTTTATAGAAGTTTGGAAATTGTCAGGTTAAATCAATGCAGAAGTGGCTAGTCTGTTCTTGTTTCAGTTAGCACGTTTATAAGATTAATAAAACAAACAAATCACTGTGCTTCAATTTGCATCTTATACCATCTCTCATTATATCCAAAATCCTTGCAGTCAAGTAAAAAAAACCAGCCTATACGGTCATCATATAATAATTTGTACATAAAAAATTGTATTCATAATAATATGATCATTACATTAACAAATGTTGATTTTAAAATTAAAACCTAAATAATACATATGTATAAATGAAATTAATAATAATTAATTAATATAATATACTTTTTACATCTGAAATTCAAGAACAATAAGCTTGTAAATATTTATATAAAGAGATACATTTATAAATACTGAATAATAAAATTTCGTAAATTTCGGTTCTCGCATGCTTACATTTAGGGGCAAGAAACACCAACAATCTTTGGACTAATATCAAAATCAATTCGACTAAATACGCAGTATGTAAATGTACTTTCGGTGACTAGTCGCTCTACAAAACTAGAAAAATCCCTAGCTCGCGAAACTATTTTTAATTTTTCTGTCTAGGCCGGTACATTTTTTTTATATCTTCTCTTTTAAATGAAATATCACACGTCTCAGTACAGTTAATTAGCAAATCTCGACTGACAAAGAACAACAATTGAACGATCTCTGATATTGAACGGTTAATCACAGAGGGAGGCATAGCCGTAAAAGTTCTCTAAAGACTAGGACTGGGGTTTTTCTCTTAATAAATCGCTTCGCTTTCTACTCTTACAAAACTACTCGGAAAGTATCCAGTCTGAAAAATAAAACTCCATCATTAATCGATTCAATCACGCAACCATCACTCATACCTCATTAAATTCAGTACGTCCTTTCCACCACCCGTCTCTGTATCCTTCTTTATCGATTACCAATAACTTTCGACCCTCAAAAAGCTCCAATTCCTTATCGTCCTGGGGCTTGTAGCTTCTTATTGCTATCACTTGGATTTGTTTGTAAGGCCATACTAATTTCGTATTTATTCCTAACCTAAAAATGATTAAGAAACAGCATACAATACCAGTAAACAAAGTGAAGTTAGAATAAGAGAATAAGGCAAGTATTTCAATTAACAGTTAACATCCTCCAGATGTAGCACACTGATGAGCCCCAGTATGGCGAAACACGTGTCTGTGCTTTTTCTGGTACTCTGGTTGGCTCAGTTTTTGGATGTGTGGAGGCTCTCTCTTTCTCTTGATTGGAGTTTCGGGCACTGCCAGCATGACAACTGTTATGGGCGATGGAGGAATATTCCGACCCCGTTTAACAGGCTAATAATTGCACTTTATGTGCTTTATACTCATATGACCTACCTTCATTTTTTTATTTATGAAGTTAGAATCACGTTGCTCATTATAATTTCATATCCAGAGCCTGCTGGAATATTCTACATCATTTTCAAGTACAAGGATGGAAATGTTCTGGCAAGTTCCTTGAACTATACTTGAAAAAATATATACTTGAAAAAATCAAATTGGGCAACCGCAGATGTTTCTACTAAATTTATTTAGAATTCCTCATGAACTACAAATTTTCTTTGTGAAGAAATAATTTTTGGTTTTCCAAAATGACAGTTATGGCACTTCTATTATAGTACAATACGCACCTAACTTAAAAACTTCAGTTACGTGCAGTTAGATCTTGTATGGTAACTTCCTTATCATACAAGACAGTTACTTCTTAATTTAATATCATAGAAAACAATAAGACACTTTTGTGAAGCCTCTTAAACAGTATCATAAAAGTATTCACTTGAAAACAGAAATTAAGCAACAAAATTAGTGCACCTGTCAAAAGTCAAGATTTGAGGTTATGTTATGAATTACTTGCTTCTTCTTTTTCATCTGTTAATGTTAATGGTTTGCAGGGGTGTGGTGAGCAAAACATTCCGGAGTGCCCTAAGGTCGAAACTATTGACCTTAAATAAAAAGATAATCATCTTTCAAGCTTACCTTTCAAAATTCTCTTTTAAGCTATGCTGCTGGTAATTTTTAATCAGTTCCTCAATACTATTGAAAAACTTGCAGGTAGAGAGATAATATTTCCTTTGATCGCTGCTATCAGCACTGCTCAATATCTTCATATGCTTTACACCGGTGTCCGTCCTGAAAAAGAATCACATTTTCGGTTCAAATTCTTTTTCTGACCACCAAATTAAAAAACGAATCAAAAGTAAACACTCACTTCAATGATAACGCATATTTCCCCCCCACTTCTTCTTGTCCCCCTCCCGCCCTGATCCTGACCAAGTAAGTGCCGGTTTCCCTCTTCCCCAGCCGCTCTTCGGCTTGAGCTCGATCCATCTCACCGGCGAACCACGCTCTGTCCTGTAACGGGTGATGCGCGGGACGGGGCGATCCCTGCGTTGTGGCCGGCTGCCCGCAACGTCCGCTACCGGAGATGCACGTCCGGTGACAGGCGATCCGGCACGTGCTGCACCGGTAGCCTTGATACAGGAGGCCCTTCAAGTACTTGCTGCAGTGGTGGCACTGTGTCGGAGTGTTGAACGTGTGCAGGGCCAGCAGGTGGGTGGTGTGACGGAGAGAGGGCGGGTGGAGAGAATCCCTGGAACGGAAAGTTGGACATAATTATTATTATCAATATACTTATCCCTCTATCACCAAAAACACTTTTCAAGGTTCTTCAACTGCTAAACATAAAAAAATTATTTATTTCCAACATGTTATCATTTATACCCAAATTTTGAAAAACTTTACATCATTAGAATTTTTGGGCTTGCTGCAACATTTTTGCCAGAATTTCCAAACAAATTTTGTCACCTTGCTTACATAATGATTAACAATCTCCATCTCATTCTAATACTGCAATACTGAATAGCTGCATCCCATTCATTTAATAATTATTTTCTAGCTATAAACGGGTCGTAAAGTTTTGAGATATGAGAACCTGTTTTCTGACAGCTGTCTGATTTGTCAGGCTACTGTCAATACTCAAAGCGGTTGAAAAAAGTGAGAAACTCACCTGGCATCATTGATGGCTTTCATAATCTGGTCCCTGGCCTCGCGAGACCTGACGAATATCGTATAGGCGTTGTTGTTGTCGTTTTTCACCAGGTAAAAGGAATACATCCAGCGGTTCTCTTTGCTCAAAGTCACCCGATTGCTCACCTCCTCCACGTGATATTCGGCAATGTTGATTATACTCCTGAACGCAAACTGCTGCGCCTGTAACCACAACCTCATTAAAAAATATTTCAGTCATAAACTGGACCCGAGCTATAAAAATCACCACCGACCTTGAGCTGTTTGCACAACAGCACGCACTTGTCAAAGATGAAGACGTAACGGGTGCGGGTCTTCTGGTCGTCGTGAGCGCGTATCTTCAGCTCGATGTCCTTGATCAGCCGACCGAACGAGGCGAGGGAGACCTCCGTGTCGCCGGCAACGTCCCACTCGACAATGTTCTCTTGCAGGTTGGCGATAACGGCCAGGTGTTCGCTGTCGCGAGCCACCTCGTTGATGTAAGTGGCAACGTCGAGCATTGCCTCGCGGGACCGTTTCAGCTCGTTGAACTCCTCGTGGTTCTAGACAAATGATCAAGAATGATTATCAATTATCAAAGCTGTAACACAATGTATGTGTTTATATGTATTTTGTCAATTTATCAATTTTTTTTGTCTTAAAAAGTCATACTGGGTTTGAGAGTTTCTTACCGGGTCAGTGTTATCGATGAGCTTTTCCAGAAGCAGGTGGTATTTCAATATCCTCTGCATCGGGACCGAGAGGACGTCTCGCAGTTTAAAACGACCGTTGTTGTATTCTTTTTCAATTTCCTGTCATAAAAATCATGTAATTAAAAAAATTATTAGAATAAAGTCCCACCAAAAAACATAATAAAATAATGGAGAATACTTCCATAATTTCATCACTCCATCATTTATGTCAAAAACACTAAATACATATCTAACCTTAAATTATTCAAATTACAACAAATTTCATTTCATTTGCCAATCTTCATTGCTATAGGTATTATTCAATATCTACTTGTGATGGCATCCAATCCAATCAAAGAAATGTTTTATGATGTCATCATATTTCCATCAAGGAATAAAAGAACGCTATTTGCAACAGTGCTGCCATCAGCTGACTTCATTGATAAATTTCAGAACAAACCCATTGTTAGAGTTGGCAGTTAATATCCTGTCACATTTACAGCCAATATTATAAACGCTGGTTAAGTAGATAGTTAGTTATCTGGCAGATAACACTAACTCCGAGTTAAGTTTCCGCTTGCGTATTATAAAGCAAGATATCCCCGAGCCTAGCTCGCGGTTAGCTATCGCCGGAAGTCGGACATATTTAACCATATACTGGCGACGAGCCTATACGAACTTCGAACGAAGCGCTATTCGGGTGACATTCCAGGGAATTAAATATAAGATCTGACAGTAGTGACAGTTCTGAATTTAATTCGTTTCGTTCGTATAATGACAAGGTTAGGTTTTAGAAAATAAACATTATCAAATCTGCATTTATTACTGTCTACCGTTATTTTATTGTTTGTAATGGATATTCATTCTCGGCACACGGCGAGTGATAATAATAAGTGAAAATTGAATCGTGAAAAATGGACTGCGACACATAAGTAATAAAACCAGTGAGCGTTTTCCAGTTACAAGCTAATCAAATCAATCAAAACACTCAACAACGGCCAACGGAAGACTGAAGATTGCATAAAATAATAATAATTCGTAAATGTCAGGCGAAAAGGGACGATCGGGGCTCTGCCAAATGCGTCGGCCTTAACCAGTCCAGTGTCCCAGACCAAGAGCAATGCCCCCTTAATGCCCCAGTCCCAGTACTCCAGTCCAGTCCAGTGTTCAGTGTTCGTCGGTCCGTCGGCCGCCGCTTCCATTTCAGAGCAGCGCTATTCGTAGTCAAAAATGAATAAAATGAAGTACCTACATAAAGTAAACTAGCTTGGTTGAGACTGAGAGCAGTCAGAACCTAGTACCTAAGTATTTATTTACAAAACTTAATTTTTATTCCACATTATGAGACATCGAAGAATAACTTATGTACCTACCTACAACGTTCGGTTCGAGTTTCGAGTAATAGTTTTTTGGTCCATATGGAAAGAAGTAAAGAAGGGTTTATAAAATGTACCTACCCATACCTATTTGTTGATCAGTGGATTTTTTTATTAACTGAATAAATGTATGGCTTACAATTTTCTGTTATTTTATTGTCGAATAGATTAAAAAAGTGTCTAGTCTTTCATTTTCATATCTGAATATCGTTTTTTTATGAATCATTTACCTACCTCTATATACCTACCTACCCTTTAGTTAAAGTGATAATACCTAATTGTGAAATTGTAACTTGGCTTTTTATTAAAAAGGGCAGTGTTTACTTATATTTTCATACCTACCTATCGTAAAATTCATAAATAAAAAAAAAAATAAAAATAAATATTTGTATACTTATTAAAAGTTATTTTACAAGTTAATATTGAAATTATTGCATTATTAGAAAACTCACACTCAAAATTTTATCAAGTAGGGAGGATGTAAACCTATAAAAACTAAGATCCAATAAGAATTATCTTGATATTCAACAAAATAATATGCCAGTTTACCACTTTAACCGGCGGAAATCTGACGGTTAACTTTATCGGCCAGATAGGCAAACATAACCGGCTACTTTAACCTAACCAAGCCAAAAATAGCTTTATAAAACCGAATAGTAAGGTTATCCATGCAAACTACGAGTTAAAGTTATCTGACAGTTAAAAAGTTAACCTTGAGAGCTGAAAAAAGCTTTATAATACACCTGTTGCTTATTTAACTGGCAGATAGGGACTAACTGCGAGTTATCTTCCTTAACCAGCGTTTATAATATTGGCTGTTAGACAATTATAAATTGACAAACGACTGCAACAGAAACTTTCAAAATATTAGAGTAAAAATTTGTCTTCTTATTTAAAGTTTATGACCTTTAACTGTTTAGCCAGACAGTCAAAACTAAACTCTAATTTAGAAAGTGCGCATTTGCATCAATTCCATAATTTGATTTTACTGTCAACTAATTGTCAGTTGACTTCACTGATGAATTTTGGAACACGCCAATCATTGCAGTTACTTTTAGAGTAGTAATTTCAGTTACTGCACGTTATTTCGGCCCTGAGGTATAGGTTTTCTCAATTTTATTTACTGAAGTGAAATTTTTGTAATACGATTCAATGTTAGAAATTAAAATTTAGATGACAAAATTCAGAGAATACTAAGTAATAAAAAAAACTAAATATGATAAATAAATACAAAAAAAATTTCTATAGACAACTCACCAAAATTTCTTGATTGAGGTTAGGGTTGGTATCGCACAGCTCCTGCAATAAAGTCGTGGCTCTGGTCAGATTAGCACAGTACTCCCCGTACATGAGGAACTTCTCCCTCCATTTCATGAACACGGCGCTCAATCTGACCATCGGGTCATTTTTGGAACGCAGCAGCTCATTATAGAACGACATGTGAATATTATGAAGGTCCTAAAAAAATTCACAATACAGTCATCCCTGCCTAAACGATTGCCACACTTACTTCTATCTTGAAAAATATGATCTCGTGATCCTTGTGCTTCATCACGTTGTTATTCTTCAAGGGATTAATGAAATTCTTCTTCAACTTTCCCAGTACCTCGACGTAGTTCTTCTCGGTGTCCAGGAGTTCCTTGATGACGAAATCCCTCTTCTCGAGCGTCGGCGAAGCCTAAAAACACGACTCGGTTGTGTACTTCGAGGGTTAGGAAACAGTTTCGGATCTAAGCTACGACGATGTGCTTAAAATGCGACGCACACTCTAAGCTGTCGGTAAACAGAACGGAAATAAAGAAGCGTAACGTACCTTCAGCACTTCTAGTTCGGGCGTAAGTACCAGGAGGTCTTGGTAAATCGCTTCCTTTGAGTGATCATATTCGGTTTCCATTGTGGCTCTGGATTTATACGGCAATTCGCTAACAAAAAGCCATGCAATTATGTAAAAAAAAACACTACTGCAACAATAAATTAGCTAGTTTTGCATCCATCCACATCGATCAATTGTTATTCTTTCTTAGACAGCCAAAGACAGCTGTCAAGTGTTTCACCAATTATGAGATTCCAATATTTACAAAATTTTGTAACACCGTCTCCTTTTTGAGTGTACAAAATAGATGGCCAATTAAACTATTCAAGAAACTGAAAAAACACGTTTTTATGATAGCTCAACAGAATTTGACAATAAGTTTGCTCTCGTTAATAGAAGCCTATTCTCGGGTATCATAAGGGTCCTAGGGTAACAAGATTCCATACGGGATGATCTCTTTGGGGGGTCGATTAGAGAACAGTAGACTTTCAAGATGAATTTTTTTTCAACAACCCATTTCCAATGTTTAAGGCCTACCAACTTAGTATCTGTATGAGATGTAACAATTAAAAAAAACCTCCTAGGACTTAAGAGATGGAAATTTGGGACTTATTGGGACCCCTAGTTATTGGCAAGAGTCAAGAGTACGACTATCCATTGAGATACATCTCACTATTCTTGCTTTGATGTTACTCAATTTGGCAGCTCTAGGAATGATCCTCATCCATTACAACTAACAAAACGACCTGCTAATCGATGTAAACACACGCAAATTGCCAAAATTTAAAAAATAAACCGAAAAACATACTCAAACCAGTGCAAAATTAAAACAATAACTCACAGAAGCATTCTATCTTACACAAGATCGATTATTCTGTACAAAAAAAAAACAAAAAATAGAATACTTCACACGGCAGCAGCTCTCGCAACAGAACCAAAGAAAAAATTAAAACGTAACCGGCCATCTTTGGATACTTCTAGGAATGCCGGTCAAGCACGACACCGATAAAAGTGGACGCCCACCTCGTCGTAAAGGCTGGCAGAGAACGTGACGTAACAGAGATCGTCATAAGCGTCGCTCTCTTGGTCGCCCGGCCTCGGACCCGGAATCTTAAAACTGACCCAACTCGGGTCGGAGGAATTGTCCGCTAACGTATACTTAGTATTGCTGTACAGATAGAAAACAGACTGGGTGATATTTACATACAGTGTGTTCTTATGTACATGGACTGGAGTTCGTCTTTGCTTTTCTCTGACAGATCAATCACGAATGTCAGTGAGAAACAAACGAAATTTTGTGAAACATTTTTGTGAGTAAGATAATAATAATAATCGATTAAAAAGTACTTACACTGATTTTAAACTCTGATAGATCACTTCATTTTCTCTGGTCGGTATCTGAGCAGTGAATCCCCTAAAAATTTATAAAGTTATGATGTCGTGTCTTGTGTTGGTCAAATATACACCTACTCGATATTCCCTCTTAAAGCTTTCGTACTGAGCGACAGTTTCGATAGCGTGCATAAGACTTTGTGAAAATTGGACAGATCGAACAACATCAAGGGCTCAAACAGGTCGCTCTCCTTTAGGCCGAAACTGAAGATGCATGCTTTTAGAAATATCTGTATATTTCTTATGCATAAGAACTGGAATAAATAAAAAATCACAAAATCTGTATAAACTGGCAACTAGCTGATGAACCGTCTTGGTCTCACCTGTGCCATGGTTGGCTTGAGATTGACGTCTTTCATGTCGATGCAGCCGGGGTCTATCTTATTGAGCAGTCGGCAGATGAGCACGCCGTCCCTGAGGATGGCAGCGAAATCGGCGATGCAGGCCTGAGGACGGTTGGCACGGTGGTCGGAACGCAGCATTTCCCAACGAGTCAGCCAGGCAGAGCACTCACGCCATAGCTCATCGTTGCTGCTGTGATCTAATGCTGAAGCCATGGTACTTTACCTATGAAATGTCTGCCTTTAGTTCAATTATTATTAATTGACCGTTATTTCTTAGATAAGAAAGGTTGGGCTTAAAATAGAAAAGTCAGTAGTCAGTAGTGTTGTTTCGAGAAGTCTGTTTATACATATATGACAGTGTCCAGTGTCCCTAGATAAATTGAGGGTAGCTACAGCCTGCAGGTCTAACTGATATAGGACATCGAATTCACAAAATTATCTACAAGAGCAATAATAAGTTTGTACATTAAAAACAATGTAAATAGTTTTCAAATGTTCTGGATTATCTCAAACATACCTTCCTAGTTTAGTTCCTAAGTTCTATCTGCTTTTCCTGTTAAAGGGCAAGGGCTATTGCTTGCTAGTATCATCAAGTGCTAGTGCTATAAAGCTTGGAATGAAGACTTGTGTTTCCATTTAAAAAATTGTTGTTTAGAAATATGTATACTATTAATATTATAAGTAACGATACATTATAGAAATACAACAATTAAATATTATAATTATTCTTATATTTTATAGAGCACACAATTTTCTAAATAACAATCTTACAAAAAAAACATCAATTTCCTTCAATTTTCAATTCAATAACATTTTAACATTGCATACTTCATATTTGTCAAACTCTCAAACTTTAATTTCTTATGATATAAAATTGGCATTTTACATTGACATTTTTGACATTGACGTTTAAACGTAAATTTTATAAAAATGCCATGCATTGATTCCATTGAATAAAGAAACAAAGGAAGGGGCATGTGTGGATTTGTTGGTTGAACATTGAACATTTTGAATCACAGCATGGTAAATTGGTAACTACCACCGAATCTTGCAACACTGGATGACCATCAGCTGTACGTTACGACGTTACATTCCATTCCATTCCATTCCACATCCATCCACTTTTGCCATCCACCCACATTTCCACCATTCCGGCAGTCCTAGTCTAGTGTAAATTGTAAAATGTTATTTAATTTCAACATTTTTAGCTGATGCTTCAGAAGAAGACATGGGTTAACCTGCTGTTTAGCGACGGTTTTACCCCTACGCTGGCCCCCCTCCACTCTCTCTGCTTGCTACGCTCCGACACGTTCTCAGCGTTGCCATATGCAAGCCCTTCTCCTACGTTCTTCAGACAATCCTGGGCGCTTCCCCAACGTTCTGCAAATCCTGCGCGCTTACCGCCCGCTTCCGCTACCTTCTACCTTACCACTCTTACCAGGGTGTTTACACGCTCTCATACTGGCTATTATAGTAGGCTACTATAATAATCATAAATCATAATACAATACAGGACTGATTTCAAAATCTATTATAGCCGCTGCTCTCTCAGTAGTAATGTAATAAATTATAATGCATCCAAATAAATATTACTTTTATAGCTTTTATATCCAAGTCAAGTATCGGATTGTTACAATAATCGTTATTACTTGTTATTGTAAGAATATAAACAAGTTATTATAGTAAGAATAGATAAAAATATATAAAAAATAGGTGCGTGAATAAAAAATAAAAAATCGTCGAATGATCAGGTACAGGTACTCGAGTTCAATTAACAATTACATCGATTATAATGTGTATTGGGTACCACATGTATAGTAGGTACCTATACATATTATGAGCTTGTCCACTGAGTGTTGTCCGGTGAGATTCCACACTGATCCCGACTATAAACGATTTGATTTTTTATGTTTTAATTCGTAAAATTATAATAATTGATTTATATTATAATTATAATATTTATTATTATTATAATATAAATATTATAATACAATAATTGATTTGATTCGTACAATAATTATAATAATTAGAATTAGTATGAATTAAAACATAAAAAATCAAATCGTTTATAGTCCGGATCAGTGTGGCATCTCACCGGACAACTCTCAGTGGACAAGCTCATACATATCTGCCTACAAAAGCGTTTTGTTCGTGTATTTTTTTAATACTTACACTAACGAGGACGACCACCACTTTACGAAAATCACCCGGACAATCAAGCCAATTCAAAAAAGAAAGCGAAAAACTCGATCAATCGCGATTTATTGGTCGCAAAAAAATTCACGAAAAATTTTTCAAACAAAAGTGTCTTTTTGCTTCACGAGGAATCGAAATTCATGGAAAAAGGGGGGCTTCGTTTAAGAATGAACAATTACTCCCACCCCCCGCTTAGGGGGAGTCGGGGGTGGGGGGATTTTACCGTCAAGAGATGTCCCCCTTCCAACCGCGAGTAACATTTGTCTGAGGTAATTTGCCGTAACCCACATCCCTGGCGAAATAAAAGCATCCGAAGATTGAAATGACTCGCCCTGTATAGGTAGGTAATGGGTATACAATTTATTTATTGATAATATAAAAAATGATAATAATAATAATATACAAAAAATATTATATTTATTTCTCCAAAATCGCTTTTTTCGATTTTATAACGCTCTTGTAGCTTTATCTTTCAAGATTAGTGAACGAAATTTTGCACTCTTGTAAAACTTTTGGAGGTCTTTTGATTTACGCGTTAAAAGAATTCCGAAAGTCTCGTAAATTAAACAGGATGTCCCTTGAAAATTCCAAAAAACCGAGCACGGTGTCAGTTTTCAATCCAGGGAACGGAATTTTGTTTGGGAGTAAGATGTCAATACTAACTGGTCTGGTATTGCATCTGAGCAAAATCGGTCGACCCGTTTCAAAATGACGACTACTTGAATTTTCGTAAAAATTGCTACTTTTTGAACCCCATTTTGGTTGGAAAGAAACTTTTCGAACTGGATGTTTATAGTGTAAAAAAATGAAATTTTTCTATTATTAAGCCAGAGTGGTAAGGAAAGCTAAATTTCTACAACCATTTTTATGAGCACATTTTTAAAGGAACTGAACTGAAATTTTCAGTAGACAACTATACTAACAACCCTTCACTCTCAAAAATTTCAAGGCGCAAATAAGAAAAATGGCGGCGAAATTCGAAATTTTTTACACGATGTTTATCGCATCCCTCTAACATAAATCCCTCTAGAAGAATCTGTTAATTTTCATCACCCTGTATAAAAATTTAAACCACATATTAGGATATCTTGTAAAAAGTTAAGATAGGGACATGTAAGCCGTTTTTAAATATCTTGAGCCGTTTTCAATGTGAGATGCTTCGAAAATTGAAAATTGCGAATTTCACTTGTTTATAACTCATAAACTACTCAACCTAAATTCCAATTGTGAAAACCACCTGTATTCGATTTTGTCAGGCAATTTAAAAATACAATAATATAAAGGGTGTCCCCGTTAAAATAACGAAGTAGGTGTCAACTTCCGATATTTCCGGAAGTGCGACCATCTTGAAAATATTTTCATTGCATTTCGCATAGTCACTTATATGTGGCAATAATAACCCAATCTTCGAAAAGTCAAATGGAAAAGTACCCCCTGCCTGCGACACCTTGATCGATAGATTTTTCTACACAGAACACAACAATGACGAAGATGATTCCAAAATGCGTAAAAGAATTAGGAATTGAGAAAGCGTAAAGAAATTGAAACCGTTCTTCAAAAAATAACGCAGCAGAAAATTTTTTATTCAAATGAAATGTTAAAATTGTTCTCTGAGCGCGTTCAGTTTTTTACAAAACTTTTGGACTGTTCATTTCACGAAATTAATTCTGTAAATTTTATTGCTTAAATTTCTTAACGCTTTCTCAATTCCTAATTCTTACACATTTTGGTAATAATAATTATCTTCGTCATTTGTCATTCGATTTAAACAATTTTATTGTGTTCTGTGTAAAAAAATCTATCGATCAAGGTGTCGCAGAGGGTACTTTTCCATTTGACTTTTCGAAGATGGGGTTGCTACCCCTCAGGGGTGACATGGTGGGGGGTTGACAACTACTTTCCCAAATGACAGTTTAAAGATAAGAGTTGACATGTTTTTGCATTTTTTCGAATTTTCTTTTTACAAAGCTAGACAATTTATTACTTATATTTCTCGCGCATAGCGCATATTTAGGTAAGTACACATATTTAGATATTATGACACCTAAAAAAACATATTCAGAAGAAGAACTGCCAAGCGTGAGTGCCACTGACATCTGCTTTCCCCTTGCGTTTATTCCCCGCGGCTTCCTAGTCGGCAAAAATGTCACGGTCCTTCTATTTAGGAATATATTTTGTCTCAAAGTTACAAAAAATAAACAACAGAAAATATTTAAAAACCTATTTCGAATATTATTGGAAAGCCTTCGAAAAAAAACTATCGGAGAGTTGAACCTAATAATTATTTCATATATACCCATACAATAATTGCACAATCACAAAATAATCAAAGAACTATTTGGAATTTTTTAAAGAAACATTAATTAGTGCGGATAAACTTACGGGAAACTATGCCGCTTTTTTTCAAGCCCGTTATACAATACAGCGATCTTTCGATCATTGGGTGGCGGTCGGCGGACCTTTTCAGCCTCTATATTATACTGTTCTGTATTATCATTATCCATAAAGTAAAATACAGGGTTATTATTGTTAACTGCGCGAATACATTCCTTTGGTGATCTTATATAACAAGGTGTGAGGAGTAAATTAACCCTTATATACATGCAATTTACATAACTGAATAGATTTTGAGATATTTCAGTTTCCTAGGTATTTTTCTTAAAAACCATGATTTAAATATCTTGAAAAGTTTCAAAATATGTAAGTAGGTAGGTACATAAACTTTTTTAACTTATATTTGCTGGAAAACTTGTCCAGGACTATGGTCTTCCGTTGGGATAAAAAATATCCGGAAGTTTTTGGATCGTGTGGAAATTTCAAGGAAAAACAAAAAATTAAAATAAAAAAACAAAGAAATTTCAAAAGAATATCTCAAAATCTATTGGAGTTTTGCGTAGTGCTCTAGTTAATAATAGATACTCTTTACCTCTTGTTTTTTCAGATCACCAAAGGAATGTATCCAGTTACCAATAACTGTGTATTTAATGTTAAAATGAATTTATATACATTCATTTAACAGATATAATACTATACAAAATTTGTTAATGTTTACAAAATTATGTTGTATTCCCATGTATAATTCAAAGTAGAAACAGAAGAAAGTCTTCTCCTGACCTTGTTTTGAGATGCTATTCAAATTCAGAGAAATAATATAAAACTATACAAAGCGATAGAAACCGGTAGGTGGAATTTAGGTTCAGAACAGTTATGTTTTAACTTCCCAAATATGCCTTTTTAAAAAGGTTGAATTTTATTTAGGGAAAGGATAAAACTTTGAAGACTACTACAGTAATAGACGATGTCCGTGAACTGCGAATTATATTTTCAAGTAGGTTTTACACTTTAGATTAATACTAAATAGCAATAGGCTATGCCCGTAAACTACGATGTGTCCTAGTCGAAGATATAAAGTAGACTTAATTATAAAATAAAATCTAGGAGCTAACTTGCTGCTGCTATCCAAGTTTACAAGTGTTTATTTACTTGGTCAGCAGGACGATGCCACCGTGGGACTAGGATGCTAGTGAAGAATACGCAACGTTGCATTTATTTATTGCAAGTGGCGTGATCTCATCCTGATGACTCCTCCCCGGTAAGATGGGAATTCATGGGTGAAATTGATTTTCAAAATTTTGAGAAAATTAGAGACTTAAAATCAACTGAAAGCCATGAATTCGCATTCACATGAATAAAATGTTCATCGGAAAATATAATAAATGTTATCAATAAAACAATCAATAAAATACTAATTACTTATTAATTATAGATAATGGTAATATTCAACTTAAATGCTAATAAAAATAAACATTTTGTTAAGATACTAGTCAAGTGCTAGTATGGGCATACAATTGAATTATAAGTTTAAACAGTGCCATTCGTTTATTTAATTATTTTCGCGGTGTGGGTGTAGGAAAGGCTCTTAATTGACTTTCTTCTTCTGCATCCACACTATTTTTCAAATGTCTACGAAAACAATAATTTCTCTTGTAGTAAACTAGAGTACCTACAAGAATTAACACGATAGCAACATATAGTGCTACGTTTGAATGGAACCAAATGGTTTTGGTTATTGATTGATTTGGAATCGGATCATTGGTTTGCAAAGTTAATTTCGATAGCTCATCAAGGTTTATGGACTTTAAATTCAGTTGTATTGGTTTTACATTCATAACTTCCTCGTTGATTGGTGGAAGATAGACAGGTTCCTCCTTAAGAGTGCCTTCTAAATTAATAAATGTAAAATCTTTAGTGGTAAAAGAACATGAATATGGAACATCAATTAAAAATACACCTTTAAGATTATGCACTTCTTCGTTACCGCACTTTTCGTGGATTAGAGTCAGTTTAGGTAAAATTACCAAGTATTTTTGATCACTAATAGTTTCCACTAACGAATCATTCACTTCTACAGGTATGTGTTTACAATTAGGATATTTATTGACTTTCAATAGGTTTCTTACACAAGAATCCTGTTGAAAATTTTTCTCGATCTCTGTCAATGAGCAATAAAATTGTCTTTGCAAGTATTGACAATTAGATTTTAAGTAAACGATTGAATTTTCGTGCATTGCTACGTACGGTGTGGGTGGAATTATTACTGTATTATTGGTGGTTGGAGTTGAGTACAAATGATAAAGGTTGTAAATTTGTTGGTCTAAGATAGGGACGTGGAGTAGGAAGACTACATGTTCCGAAGTGATGTAGAAATCTACTGATATTGTTCTTAGAAATAGGACAGTGTCTGAAGAATAGTATTGACTTTCCTCGTGAAATTTGTTTAGTTCATTTCTCATTGCAACAATCTGATCCTCATTAATCACTGATAGATGTAATTGATTAATCATTGCAAAATTTATGGCAGTGTGTACATTGTTAATTAAAGTTTTGAGTTGAAAAACACTTATTCTTAACAAGGTTAGAGCTGCTAAAGACTTTTGTTCTTGCAATTCTTTAATTATCAAATTTACTTGATCGAAGTTTGAGGAGACATTTTCAATTAGTTGTTTAAAATTTTTAATCAATGCGTTATTTATGGACAGCTGTTTATTGAAATGACTAATCAGGTTTTCCTGATTGGTAGTTAATTTTGTGATGGCTTGATCATATTTTTCGCCATCGTCAGCATCAAGATTACCAGAAATGAATTTGAATACTGAACCAATTGCATTAAGCAATCCTCGTTTTGTTCGATTATTAGAGGGAGTCAAAGCGTCTGGGTGTATCAATCTAATTTGGGATTTGAGATGATCTCTTTCTAGCTTTAAATAGGAAAGTTCTGTCTTTTCGATCTGGTTATTTTGATCATCGGGCTTTTTCCTAATTTTGCCGTGTAATTCAGTAATGATGTTGTCGAGTTTTAGAATTTGATGACGAATATCGAACAGGGGGTAATGATGTATAAAGGTATGATGAGTGACCTGTACTCTGGTAGTTCCTAATCTTAGGGGTAAAATTCCTGGATTATTTTGTAAATTTTTTATTTCTATTCTTTGGGCTCTATTTACCTGCATCAGATTAATTATCAAGATGACTAGTACTGGGCCTAATAACCGGGTCATCTGCAACAAAATTTCTTGTTAGTTGAGATTTCCTAATTGGTTTGAGTTCTTGTTTATGATAGAACTTATCTTTAGACGTTAGAATTTTAGGACCTCGGTCTTCTCGAACTGTTACCATTCGATAAGGGGCTGAAGTTTTGTTGCGCTGGGGATCTTTTAAATATACAGGTTGATTTTCACTCACAGGAGTGAAGTCTTTTCTTCTAGTGTTTTCGTACTCTAAGCGTTTTTCTTTCGTTTCCACTTCTTTCGTGTGAACGGCCTGATATAGGGCGTTGACGCGATTGTATAGCTCATTTGAGTATTCGAAATAAAAATTTGTGTCCATGACATCCAGTAAATCGTTTGCTTCTAAATGACCATATAGAAGCTCTATTGGTTTGTAATTAGTTTTTGAGTGGATTGACCTGTTGTAAATGATCACCGCATTTTCAAATACATTGACGTTCAGAATTTTGTCTTTCGAGACTGTGATGGTTTTTATAATTTCCAACAACGTTCCGTGAGCTCTTTCAATCGGGCTGTTGCTGTTAGGGTGTTTAGGGGTCGTTAGGTGGTGGTTTACCTTATGTAACCTTAACAAGTCTTTGAATAGACTAACATCGAACTGGTTGTCCGTTACCAGGGTTTTAGGTAATTTGTATCGTGCGAATAGGCTTACGTATGACTCTACTATATCTGCGATGTTAACCGAATTTAGTGGTTCAAACATGAAAAATTTAGTCAGTGAATCTATCGCAGTTAGGTATTTTTTATTTCTGATAGAAAATACGTCCATGAATACTAGTTCGAAGGGTTTTTTAACTGATGGTGTTAGAGTTAATTTATGTTGTTTAGGATGCCGTTCGTACTTTGCCTGTTGGCAAATTACACATTCGTCAACATGTTTCTGACAATCCTGGACCAAATTTGGCCAATAATATTGCCTACTAATTTCAGCACTTAGTTCTTGGGATCCGCGATGATCTGGCTGATGAAACTGGTTTAGCAAGATTTCTCTAGCGGGTGGATCCTCTATGTCCTTTAGGATTTTGTGGGTGTAGACAAATTTTATTGAATTATCGAAATTTTGGTTTATTAATGTGGCTAGTGACTCATAAAATTGCGATGGTTTGCAACTTATAGCGTTAATTACCTGGGGGTTTACATATTCCCTAAGGATATTCATTATTTCATTTTCGTAATTATTTTGAGTGATGGTAGCTAAATACCGCTCTTTGCCAAATGGGGAAATTTGTTGTAATTTTGGCTTTGATCGAATTTCAAAAATAAATTGTTTTTTATAAAAATTTATTGGCTTCTCCGTTATTGGCAGGGATGCGTTAACATTTTCCGCCTGCGAATGCTGGGTTATTTCCGAATCGATTTCGCGCTCGAGTTCGGGAATTTGGGGTGGAAGTACTTGTATATCGGAGATTACATTTATTTTTGGTACTGATTCGGGTATTGGAGTCAATGGTTGAAGATGCTGGTCTAGTTCGGCTATATCTAAGGGTTCTCTTTCTGCTACGTCACCTGGATTATTGAACAGTGACAGAAGGTCATCAGGTGTTTTTATTTCTAGTGGATTGGACTCTAGACGGGAAAGGAAATCCGCGTTTGTATTACTTTTTCCTTCTTTGTAGTGTAATGTATAGTCAAATTCTTCAAGTGCCAAACGCCACCTAATTAATCGGGGGTTTGTTTCTTTAAAATTGTACAGCCATTGCAAGGGCTTATGGTCCGTAATTATATTGAATTTTTGACCGTAAATATAGGGTCTGAAAATTTTGGTTGCCCAAATTATCGCCAAGCATTCCTTTTGAGTTGTTGTATAATTGATTTCATGCTCATTAAGTGTTCGGCTAGCGAACATGATGGGCTTGTCTTTGCCTATTGGACCTTGCGAGAGCACGGCCCCAATTCCAAAATTGGATGCGTCCGTGGTTACGTTGAACGGTTTGTTAAAATCTGGGTAGATTAAAATTGGGGGGTTTATGATCATTCTCTTAATAGAATTAAAAGCTTCTATAAACTCTCTGGAATGGATAACTTTGTTGTTCTTTTTTAGACAAAGAGTTAGCGGTTTAGAAATAGTGGCGTAATTTTTTATAAATTTTCGGTAGTAGCCTGTAAGACCTAGAAACGATTTAATTTGTTTCTGTGTAGTTGGTAGAGGGACGTCTTTAATTTTTTCTACTAGTTTCGGATTTGGTTTTATTCCATCAGTAGTTATCAGATGGCCTAAATATTCTACTTCAGTTAAACAAAATTCCGATTTTTCTAGCTGGACCTTAAACTTGTGATCTCTAAGTCTCTGAAAAACGGTTTGTAGGTTTTTCAGGTGCTCCTCGAAATTCTTGCCCAAGACAATTATGTCGTCTAGGTACACCAGACATATTTTATCAATTAGTCCTTTGAGTACCTGGTTCATTACTCTGGCGAAACAGGCCGGTGCATTTCGTAGCCCAAAAGGCATGCGAAGGAAATGCCAGTGCCCATTTTCTGTTGAGAAGGCAGTTTTATACTGATCTTTAGGATCTATTTCGATCTGCCAGTATCCGCTTTTCAAGTCTAACTTTGAAAACAGTGCAGAACCTCCAAGCAGATCCAATACTGTGGCGATGTTTGGTATCGGGTATTTGTCTTCGATGGTTTTTTCGTTTAATTTACGAAAATCAACCACCATCCGCCATGTCTTTTTGCCATGTTTATCGGGTTTCTTTGGGACTAAGAATATAGGTGAGTTGTAAGGTGACTCACTTTCAACGATGATGTTTTGTCGTTTCATTTCATCTATTTGCTGGAAAATTTCTTTCCGTTGAGCATACGGGACACGATACGGTTTCGCAAAAACCACATCGTCGCATTTTAGGGGAATTTTATGTTTGGTATTATTAGTGAAGGTTAAAATATCACCGTCACGATAGAATATGTCGTGATAGTGTTCACACAATTTTTGAGCTGCGAATCTCTGTTCAGGGGGTAAATGATCTAATTCGAACGATGGTAAATTTGTATTTATGTTATCAAAAGTTCCCGTGTAGACATTGCAAACGTCTACTTCGCTTTGGTCAATATGGTGTGCGATTATTGGGTCGTCAAGTTTCGATATAGGGGTATTAGACGTTATTACCTTGCTTTTTCTTATTAGGGGTACCTGACAGTGGTAATTCCTTGCCGTAGTAATGGTTTCGGGAATTGTACCATGTTCGGTATTTTGATTTGGAATCAAAACCGTGCCTTTCTTTATTTTTATTGGAACTCGGATGGTTTCCGGTGACAAGGTTTTATAAACTATGTCATTTGCATTTGCAACGAGAGTATCATATTGTTTGAGTTCATGTGTCGTGTTATTCAATGTCAAGGTTCCATTCGCGTAATTTATACTAGCGTTTGTTACCTGTAAGACATCTGATCCGAGAAGAATGTCGAAGCGGTCGTGAAATTTTACTATGAAGAATTTTATAAATTGACCTTCCTCTAGTAGGTCAACGACAACACATTTATTGTGATGTGACTGACTTCCAATTGTTTTTAAAACAAACTTCTCTTCTTGAATGTAATCATAAAAATATTTGTAGGCTACATCGGGATTGATTAAGGAGTGCGTGGATCCCGTATCAATCATCAAATTGAAGTTGATGTGTGGGGGATAACAAAATTGCAAGCATGGTAATATTGGGCTAGGGAAATTGTCTATTGATTTGGTCCCGAGGCAGTTAGACGAAAATTTTCCACTGAAGGTGGTTCAGTTTCTTCGCCTTCACTGAAATTTACATTCTCCTTAGAGACATTGGAATATTCCTGGGGTACATAATCATTCGAGTATTGATTATTTTCGACATTACCTTCCTCGTAATAATTTGGGTAATTCGAATCCTCGTATGGTAAATCGACTTCGTCTACAGATTGTGGTTGCGTATGCAACTCTTCGGGGTGTCCTTCCATGAAATTTATTTGCGGTTTGGGTTGCCGCCAATTTCGGAAGTTGGTGTTTTGGGCCTGTGTACTATTGGGAAATCGATTGTTGGGTCGATAACCTATCGACATAGGGGTTGGTCTATTACTTTGAGCGTTATTTCTGCTAAATTGGCCATTAGGTTGGAACACATTTCGTTGGAACGATGGATGTTCCGGGCGAGGTCCAAATTGATTTGGAAGATTTGGAATTGTTCTATTCATAGAGAAAGATTGGTTATTCCTAAAGAAAGAGTTCGTGTTGGGCGAAAATTGCCTAGTTACGATTGGATTCTTTTGAGGAACGGGAGGCGTGACTTTAACAGGAGGCCTTTGAACTTTATCCTGAGGATGTTTACTTATGTAATTTAGAACAATTTTGGTTGCTTCATTAAGGGACCTAGGGGACCTGACATCTAAAATAGTCTGTAGCATCGGCTGGCAGTTGCTATATAAAACTTCTAACGCCGTCTGCTCGTTAATTTCTTTATGAATTATTTTTTGATTATTGCTAATGTCGTCGTCCATGGTAACCTTTATGTCTAATTGTGATTGGAGGGATTTGATTCTTTCTATAAAATCGTTTAAATTTTCATTATACCTGATTCTCAGCATTTTAAACTGATGGGCTAAAATTTTCCTATCTGTTAGGTCGCTAAATTTATTTCTCAGGGCATCTTTTAATGTCGGCCAATCGGTTATATCGGGTCGGCAAATTACAAAATCGTTAGCATCACCTATCAATTTACTACAAATTAAACAATATACATAATTATTAAGAGTGACGTCAGTGGTATTTCCATATTTTTGGAAATAAGGTTCAACCTTCAAAATGAAACTTTCTAGTGCCAAAGGCTTGCCATCAAATTTCGGAAGAATTTCTCCGTAACTTCTAGCCGCGGAGATTAAGTTTTCTGTCGAGGGTTGGACTGCATTTGCACCGTCACTAGTTGTTGGGGGTGCCATTTTTGAGTGGAAATCTAGGTTTGCTAATGGGTTCTTTCTTTGTTTTAACCTTTGCGCAATGGACAATGTATCGAGAGAAATTTCCAAATTGTCTACGACTGGGTTTTGTGGTCCGTCTTCGCTTGACGAATCGTATACGCTCTCAGAATCGCTTACTTTGTCTGAGTTACTCATTAATTAATTTATTGCATTATCAAGTTAACTGCTTATCGATTTATCAGGTTAAGACTCAAGTGACCACAAAAGTTCAAATTATATGGACAATATAGAGCGATAAGAAAAAATATTGGGGTAAAAACTTATAATCTACAAAAATAAAATAATAGCAATAAAATTCAAATTGTAGAAAAATGCTTGTAATTTCGAATATACTGTACGGCCAGTCTCATCCGTATCAGAGGGGGTACTTAAGTCCACAGTATATCAAAATTAACAAGAATTTTAGTTATACGATGTTCAAAAAATAAAATAAAAAATCCTTTAAAATTAAAATATGCACAGTAAATAATATAGGGTGATATAAAATATATATGTACAGGTTTTTATTACGTAAGTGTAATAGAATTGGAAATCTAGAGTTATAAAAATTACTCGAAAAATTACGAGAAAAATTATCTCTATTAAACTTTCCTTAGCTTCATAAAAGATGTAATCTGAATTAAAATTTATTTGGTAAAATTAAGCTTTGGAAAAATAAAATTCCTAGAGATGCAATAGTTCCATGTTATTGCACAAATTAATAAATATTTAATTGCTGATTTCGATTTATATTATAATAATTGAAAATAGTTTTTAATCATTCGCTTAGGTTCGTTTTACTTCGTGCGTCAATATTTAAATATTTTTCTGACCTTTGTCTTGCTTTAAAGTTGCTGAAGTTGCTGCGGGGAGACCTCGCCTCTGCGGGGTTGCTCGTACCGTCTTGGTTGTTGCGGGGAGACCTCACCTCTGTGGGGTTGCTCGTACCGTCTTGGATGTTGCGGGGAGACCTCGTCTGCTGCGGGGTTGCTCTTTCCGGCTTTTGGATGCGGGGAGACCTCGTCTGATGCGGGGTTGCTCTTTCCGGCTTCTGGATGCGGGGTTCGCTGGATCTTCGTAGTCCTTGATGCTCGAACTTCACTGAACTGCACACTAATTTTAGGAACCACGAAAATCCGCCAAGACTGCGCCAGTTATGTTTTAACTTCCCAAATATGCCTTTTTAAAAAGGTTGAATTTTATTTAGGGAAAGGATAAAACTTTGAAGACTACTACAGTAATAGACGATGTCCGTGAACTGCGAATTATATTTTCAAGTAGGTTTTACACTTTAGATTAATACTAAATAGCAATAGGCTATGCCCGTAAACTACGATGTGTCCTAGTCGAAGATATAAAGTAGACTTAATTATAAAATAAAATCTAGGAGCTAACTTGCTGCTGCTATCCAAGTTTACAAGTGTTTATTTACTTGGTCAGCAGGACGATGCCACCGTGGGACTAGGATGCTAGTGAAGAATACGCAACGTTGCATTTATTTATTGCAAGTGGCGTGATCTCATCCTGATGACTGAACAGGGCAATAAATTTTTAGCCCTCCTATAGATAGAGCTTTTTGTCGAGCGGCGCCAATACTCAAGTCTATTGAAGTTGGAATGCTAATAGAGATATAATTGGAAGCAGTTGTTGGAATATATCTTTACAATGGTAGCTTAAAAAATTCCTCTGCATAATACAGGGTTACCATAATGTTATAACGCCCTTTGAATTACATATTAAAATTTCAGATTTCCTGAGAAAATTATTTGGTGAGTGGGGGAGTGCAGGGGTGAAATTGACCCCTAAGCGAGGGGCCGAAGGAATGTTTGTTTAAGCTCGATTGTTGGCAATAAAAACCAACCCTTTTTAGAGTTTTTCGTTCGCCCCTAACTTTTCTATGACACTGCAAAAATTAGCATTGTGGCAGCTCATTTTAAACTGTCAATGTTTTCTACATAAAGAAGATAGGTACTCTTGGTGAAATACTTTAACACGTTCACTGCGGGACCGCTTTTTGTAGACCTTTGTATTTGGCGGACCGAGTCATATGTATCTCGTTGATCACTTTCCTATAGCGCGAGACCAGTCTAGTGGAGCGGAAAGAGGCTGAAAATATGCACAAAAAATTTTTCGGAGTAGAAAGATATGGGACCGGTACCATCATGTTAAGGGATCTTTGGGGCACTAGAATCTCGTTTTACGACAAGCTCCCTTGGTGCTGACAAAAGTTACAGCCCTTTGAATCTCAGATTTGTGATTTTTTTTCACGAGTAAAAGCTTCGCAAAGTATTTTTTTTCTCCGTCACCGGTTGACATTGGGGACTCTAGTTTTGTTTTTCCTTTATAGTTATGATTAGTGAACGAAATGACGTATTTGAAATGCAAGAAGTTTGTTCAATTTTCAAAATATTCAGTGTTTTTGACCGATTAAACACACAACTTCTGCAAAGTTCCGACTTTGAACACCTTTAAATTTTTTTTTCACGATATCGATTTCAGTTTTTCTGTTACCATCTGATAAAATGAAGCTTTGTGAACATTTTATTTCGTATAACATGTAGTCGCGTTTCAAAAATAAACTTTCTAGAGCCGTTTATATGAAACCCTGAAGTTGAACAGATATGTTTAGCATAGAACGGACGGAGTGCGAGTTATAGCGCGGCGACGGCTGTTGAACAAGGAACGGCTGAGGATAAGATTGCTACTGCGAGTGTTACTGTTATGTACTTACTTCAATAATAATTTAGGGACGTTTATTTATTGTAATATTGTTTAAATAAGGCTTTGTTATTTATTAAATATTTTAACACGCTTGAAATTCATTGAAAATATTCATATTATCAATTGGTTAATATACCTAAAGGGCAATAGAAAGCAAGGTACCTATATGGTCTAAGCAAGGTACCTATAATAGGTATACCTATCTACGACATGCGGTTACACCTAATAGAGGTTAATAGAGACCTTAGAGCGGCTGGTCGTCATAATTATAATGCGAAGTATGTTCCTGTTTATCTCTCCGATATGAATAATTTAAAAACCAAAAATTCGAAAATTTATGATTTCTTAAATGAGGGTAATTTCGTAGTCAAAAAGACTGCAGAAAAGAGATTCAATTGTGTAGCTTTCGACATGGCATTAGAGCAAAGCATTAATAGAGACTGCAAAAGCCTCGGCAAAAGCTATTGGGGGAGGAGGTAGTGGGCTTCACTAAAAACAAGAAACCTTATTTAGATGGTTAGTAATTCAAAACAAGACATTCACTTGATGATTGTGTAAAAAAAAAATGAAATACTGTCCCGAACTGATCACCGACAACGGCAACAGTGCAGTACTGAAAAATAACGGGATGAAAAAGACATACAAAAAATGATGGAGCTATTTGAAGAGCAATGGACAAATCTATTTGATTGTCGATAATTCCCGAGAATTTAATTAATATTACTACTGGGTGGATCGCATCAAAAGAAATTGAAAATAGCCTGATGACATGTGTCTTATTGATGCCAAAAAGAACCACGAGGACTTCATGAAAAATATTTTTTATGCAGAGACTTTTTTGGCAGCTGTAGGATCCGAAGCTATGTTTAGAAGAGTTCTAACCATTGCTCGCTTAACCCTTTAACTGATACGTCAGATATAATGTCATATGAATTAGCTTCTGTTCCTTTGTCAATATTTCATGAAGATTTTACAACGAGAAAAAACGTTAAGTCTGATTTAAAGTCAAGACTGAAGGGACACTCTACTTCTGTTTTGTATCAAATTCCCGATATCGTTGACTCTATTCTAATAGATGGGATGGCAATGATTCAAATCAGTTAAAGAAACAAAGCGAACATTTAATGCTCTCTGCAATTTACTTTTGACAAAAATTAGTATTGCCAACATACTTCGCATAATAATTGAAGACGCAAGTGGATGAAGGATCTATGTAGCAAAATCATTTTCTCGAGAGATTTCAGTTTGAAGTTTATAAATTAAATATTACTACATGGTACATGGGTACTTTATCCACTTATAACTACTTTATTTCATGATGTATTGCAACGGAAGATATTTTAAACGAATTTTAGGTATATAGGCCCTTCATTTATGGAAAAACACCGTTTTTTTTTTTTTAAGTGTTACATAGACCCTTTATCCACTTGTGTCTTCAATTATGACGACCAGCCGCTCTAAGGTGTAATAATAGGTGTAACATGTCGTAGATAGGTATACCTATTATAGGTACCTTGCTTAGACCATACCTTGCTTTCTATCGCCCTTTAGGTATATTAACCAATTGAAAATATGAATATTTTCAATGAATTTCAAGCGTGTTAAAATATTTAATAAATAACAAAGCCTTATTTAAACAATATTACAATAAATAAACGTCCCTAAATTATTATTGAATAAGTACATAACAGTAACACTCGCAGTAGCAATCTTATCCTCAGCCGTTCCTTGTTCAACAGCCGTCGCCGCGCTATAACTCGCACTCCGTCCGTTCTATGCTAAACATATCTGTTCAACTTCAGGGTTTCATATAAACGGCTCTAGAAAGTTTATTTTTGAAACGCGACTACATGTTATACGGAATAAAATGTTCACAAAGCTTCATTTTATCAGATGGTAACAAAAAAACTGAAATCGATATCGTGAAAAAAAAATTTAAAGGTGTTCAAAGTCGGAACTTTGCAGAAATTGTGTGTTTAATCGGTCAAAAACACTGAATATTTTGAAAATTGAACAAACTTCTTGCATTTCAAATACGTCATTTCGTTCAGTAATCATAACTATAAAGGAAAAACAAAACTAGAGTCCCCAATGTTAACCGGTGACGGAGAAAAAAAATACTTTGCGAAGCTTTTACTCGTGAAAAAAAATCACAAATCTGAGATTCAAAGGGCTGTAACTTTTGTCAGCACCAAGGAAGCTTGTCGTAAAACGAGATTCTAGTGCCCCAAAGATCCCTTAACATGATGGTACCGGTCCCATATCTTTCTACTCCGAAAATTTTTCTACCTTAAATAAGCGAGATAGCGGGCTCTTTCCGCTCCACTAGTAGCGTAGCCGAGGATATTTAATAACTCCGAGCACCTGAAAGAGCTTTCGTAGCGTGCACGGTGTAAGATATATAGGTGAGTGAACGAAGCACGTATTTCAACAGTAAAGCGCGCGACGAAAACCTGAACCTCAGTGTATGAGAGAGTCTTGCCAGCTGGGCTCTGACCTCTTGCTCTTACACATGCAAATTGCCATTATCAGGGTGTCATGCTACTCAATTTTATTTTTTTCTGAAGAAGCGATAAGCAAAAATGGGTAGAAACTGTGATTTGCCTAATTGTAGAAGTTGATACGATGAAACTATAACGGGTATTTCATCGAGTGACATTTTAACATTTAAATATTAATAAAATTAGAACATAAGAGCACGCGTTTATCAGCGAATATGCGTGAATCATTTATGCTAGCGCTTGTGCGCTTGTCCGAGAGAAGAGTACGGCAGAACTAACCATTGCGAGCGAGAGCAACAAAACAAATGGGTAAAACAGATGTAACGTGACGAGTGGTGACGATATCGGGTCGCACTGGGGAGTCTTGTTCCAACACCTTAGTTATCTTACACCGTGGTAGCGTGTAATGTATTAAACTTTTCATTCTCCCCTTGCCATATTGAACCACGGATTAAGAGGAAATGAGTAAAATAATACGATTCAGTGATAACAATGGAATTATTATAAAGGTGCCATGTTTTTAACATTACCATAGTAACGATAGTTTTAAATTATTAATTTATGACACTGTCAAGTTTAAAACTCTGCACCGCTATAATTTTAGAATCTTTGATCGTAGTTTAGTTCAAAATGAATTTCATTCAAGAAGCTGCAAATTCCAGTAAATCTTTCTGGAACATACAATAATAATTATTTTTCATTCTCCCCTTTACGAAAGTGTAACTTTCTGTCTTGATAAGACGACCGAAAGCGAAAGTAAAACATCCTAGGTGATAGGTTGCTAGGTGGTTGCTAGCTATGAAAAACTTTCGTGGCCTGGACAAAAAAGTAGAAATGTCAGTTTGGTTAACGTTTATTTAGATGGAAAATTAAATGTAAAACTACAATAAAAATTCCAGTAAATCTTTCTGGAACATACAAATAATTATTATTGTATGTTCCAGAAAGATTTACTGGAATTTGCAGCTTCTTGAATGAAATTCATTTTGAACTAAACTACGATCAAGAGATTCTGAAATTATAGCGGTACAGAGTTTTAAACTTGACAGTGTCATAAATTAATAACTTAAAACTATCGTTACTATGGTAATGTTAAAAACATGGCACCTTATAATAATTCCATTGTTATCACTGAATCGTATTATTTTACTCATTTCTTCTTAATCCGTGGTTCAATATGGCAAGGGAGAATGAAAAGTTTAATACATTACACGCTACGAAAGCTCTTTCAGGTGCTCGGAGTTTTTAAATATCCTCGGCTACGCTACGCTTCGCCTCGGGTATTCAAATACACCTCACACCTAAAAGTGAACTTTCGTAGCTTGTAATGTAAATAACTATGTATGTACGAGAAAGATTTACTGGAATTTTTTATTGTAGTTTTACATTTAATTTTCCATCTAAATAAACGTTAATCAAACTGACATTTCTACTTTTTTGTCCAGGCCACGAAAGTTTTTCATAGCTAGCAACCACCTAGCAATTAACCTATCACCTAGGATGTTTTACTTTCGCTTTCGGTTGTTTTATCAAGACAGAAAGTTACAATTTCGTAAAGGGGAGAATGAAAAGTATAGCTTTTATACTAGAATTCAAAATAACAACAAAAAAACTCATATGCCGCTCCACCAAGTACGATTTGCCCTACTTTCTAAAAATATTTTTGTAATATATACAGGATGTGGTCCTTTTATAAAATCACAACATCAACTTATTTCTCATTTCAAATACGTGGGCACATTTTCTTTCAAGCTTTCGATTGTGATCTAATTTCTGAGTAAAATGACATTTATGTTGCCTTCACCAACTCTCCCGGTTTATGCGCTCAAAAATTCGAATGTAAAATTTTCATTATTGAAAATTGTCGCATCATGCACCAACAAAGAAGACACGTGAAGGTGTTTAAATATCTTTTGGGAAGTTTAATTTTTTATACAGGGTGTTCAAAAGTCAGCTACGAACTTTGAAGATTTCGAATCGATTTTTCTTGTTTATTTTAAATACAACGCCCTATATATTACCATGTCATCAGTTAGGTATTGAAGTCCTCTTTCAACCTATTATATAGTCTCCTATACCTATAACTCTCGTAGTTTGAAAGTTACAGAAATTTCTTTGGAAAATATTGGAAAATAACTAAAATTGATAATCAACAACAAACAAAAACATCAAAAGACTGCCAACATAAACCTACATTACCTTACAGATTAGGTACTACTTACATACAGGGTGGCTCAAAAAAATGTTTTCGTTGGGCCAGCCTGTATGTAAGCGAAACCCAAAATGTTGGATATCGTTGTAAAGAGAATTCAAGTAGCTTTCAAATGATGTATCACTCAATAGCTGTTCTCTATGATGATAAGCAAAGGGGTAGCTACCCCGGCCAAGGGGGTGAACTTGGGTAGTTAAATTTGTCACAAAAATATGTCCCCCTCGATAACAAAACCGACCTGTTTCGGAGTTTTCGCGTGCATCTTCAGTTTTCAAGTTATTAGGCCTGGTACGTTTTCGCTGGGCCACCCTGTATAAACATATACAGGGTGTATACAGGGTGTATAAACATATACATATCACCCTGTATATGTTTATACAGGGTGATTCAGGTTTTACCTTGTTAACTCTAGGGAACGATAGAGAATCGAAAAATAATATGAGTTTGCTTCATGAACTATATTCGTGAAATGCTTCGCTAATTTGACGAATATAGTTCATGAAGCAAACTCATATTATTTTTCGATTCTCTATTGTTCCCTAGAGTTAACAAGGTAAAACCTGAATCACCCTGTATAGCAAACTGTCATCATTTTTTCATTTACAATCACCCCCTGAAGTTCGTCGGCCTTATTTACTAACACCCTGTATAATATTGGTGTGTCGAACGAAAAATTATCTGATTCATGTTTTCAATTTTCCCGCCTTCACTTTAACCGAGTGTATTACTACTTTTTTTTTAATTTGAATTTTCCAGTTGTCCTTTTTAAGTGCCTGTTGAATAAGTGTGATTATTATTAATTATCGTTGTAATTACTAGAAATAAATTATAATTAATTATAAGTATAATTATTATTCATTTTCATTAATACCTACCTACCTACATCTATGTATACATATTTACATCATCTTTAGAGATTTTTCCCCCTTGTTCCTATTGTTGAATAATAGTCCACAAAGTGCTGGTCGTGGTTAAGATATTACAGCAATAGGGCTTTGTTAAAAGAACATAAATTAGGTAATATAATGCACACAAGATGCCACCGAACCCCAGCTAGGTAGGGGTAGCAGGAGCATGGAGTGTGAATGAACTGCGGCGCGCCGCGGGTCGCAGCGAGCGTAGGAGAACGGAGACACGGATTTCATGTGGCAACGCTGAGAGCCTGTCGACTCAGAGCTAGCAGCACGCTAGCAGAGAGAGTGGAGGGGGGCCAGCGTAGGGGTAAAACCGTCGCTAAACACTAAACAGCAGGTTAACCAAGACATGAACGAACAGACCTAACCAAAACATCTCCTACAGAAAAAGGAAATCGATCACAACAATCAACAATCACCTATCACAACATCCAAGCTGAACCAGGTAAATTTAGATAGTTTCTAAATATTTCAACAGTATAGAAACGAGGAAGCAGAGAAAATCAAAAAAGAAATACAAAAATCCGATTTGGTAAAGTTACTTTATGGCATTAATTAACCAAAATTTAAACTGATGAAAAATCAGTTTGCCAGGCCATTGACTGGGGGAGAAAACGTCTATTACAGAAGAGGAATTTGAAGATTGGTACCAATAATATTATGATGAGCATTCAGGATCAGGAGTGAATTTCGAAATGTACATGTCTGATAGAAATCGTGGGTTTTTAGGCCTTATTGTGAGCAGTGTGTTTTTAACTTCTTTGTTCCTGATTGTTATTATCGGCCCCATTCTTCCTGTAGATGATGAATATTCGTTGTTTGTAGAACCAATAGTGAGCTACATTCTTCTATTTTGTGGACTATTTGGACTGTTTTTTATTGGTACTTTATTTGTTATAACTGTATATTGTTTCCTGAAATAATTATTAAGTATCTGACAATAAAATTATAATTAAAAAAATAGAAGATATCATTGTTTGTTCTTGACAGTTTGTGAAAATTTTTGCAGGTTGCAAGCATATTCCGTAAGGCTGATTGACACCCTGAATTCTCCTCCGCTAAGTCAGGTCTTTGGGCAGGTCAGGTTTTTTTGCCTTTAAATTTACGTCCCTTAAGGTTTTTTCTTTATCTTCATGTCTTCTATACCGGGTGTCCCAGACTTAATTGACCAGGCCATATCTCATATACAGGTTGAGATAATCGAACCGAATAAATATTGTTATAATTTTTGAAGCTGTATAACATGACAGCATGAAAACAACCCCCACTTCAACATCCCCTAAGTTACAGCCCCCACCCTTAAAAAAATGAATAGCACCCTGTATATATTTTTGTATATTCAAAACCAGCATTCGATTGTCTATTCAGATGATTTTTCAGATTCAAAATTAGTTGAGAATTAACCAAGAAAAAGTTCATCAAGGTGGTCATTACTTTTTATCTTAACTTTCTCTGGATGACTTTTGCTGTCAAAATTTATCAATATTTAGTCATAGTTTTTAACAGGCAGGTGATAGTTATTATTATAATTAAAGTCAAAACAATTTATTTAATAATTCTGATTTATTGGGAAATTTTAAAAAATAAAACAAGAGACAAAGCACTTTATCATGAACCTTAATGATGACTGTGACCTGCTAATTAAAAACTATGGTAAGCTAATAAAAAAATTATTTTGGAATATAAATGGAAAATAAATGCAAAATTCAAAATAAAAACTGTGCTATTGTTAATCTCGAAGATATTCCTTGCCCTGAAAGTGAAAAAAAAAATAGAAATAGACCCTAGTGCCAAAGAGGCCTTAGTGGTGACCTTGATATTAGTTTGCAATGGCTGTTTTTAGCTTCTTACCCACCCAGCACCCCTATTTCACTCCTCGGTCCCGAAAAAATTGATGAAACGTAGGAGCCGCGGATGTATACAATTTTACACAGATTAGAGATTATATTTTTTTTTGTATTATGAGAAAAAAGAAACTGCTATTCGTTTCATACAAATACAAGAAACTTGCTTATATTAATACATTGATTTTTTTTGAAGCAAGAGGCCGTAATATCATTGTAAGAAAACAGATTTTTAAAATTCTCAAAGTTAGAGAAGTTGAGTTCTCAGACTAACTTTCATGTCTCGTGTCATTAATAATTTATAAGAGAGTTTTTAATATTTTTTTGCGACTCCTCAATGGCCCCCTCAACATCGTACTGAAGAGTTTAACTGTAGTGGGTTAAAGTAATATAGTGGAGTAAAATCAGCCTGAAATTATGCTTTTTTATGGAGGTATAACCAGACGAGACCTTCACTATCTTGTCGAGTATGACTTTGTCCATCGGACAGTGAATGATGAATGCGCACAGAAACTTTCACCTTTTATAAAATAACGAAGGTCTGCCAGTCGCGGGGCTCTTAGTCCAATATTAAATGAATTCAAAAAGATTCTGAATATACTTAGCAATATTTTTAATACATCAAACAAAACAAACAAATAAGCTATGAAACACAAACAGCTACTTAAATTCTAATACATAATAAACAAACAGAATTAATGAAAAACACAAACAGAAACTTAAATTCTAAAACATTAACAAAACAAAACGAATGAAATTATCATCCTTACAATACGTAGTTGACTATTCCATTTTTAAACCCTTTTTCAATATTTTCGAGAAAAACAAAACCACATCATCTCTCTTATTATCTCCTGTTACTAAACTTCTAAGCTTGTTCAGTAAAATAGTTTTCTTATTCGGTTCCAACCCTTCAATAAAATATTTCAATAGATGTAAAAACATATAATTTTTTTTTAACTTTAGAGAAAACACAAGACCCCTGTCGATAAATTGTAATAAGTCTTCAGAAATTGAAAGTTTGAGTGAACTGAATTTCTTTGCTAGGTTGCAAAGACTTTTGAACGCTTTACTATTTATATCAACGTGATTGTTTATGATTATTTTCTGGTAGCGGGTTGCTAATGTATGCATAATGGTCAATATCAATCCTCCCTGATATTTTTCTATCTTTGATATTATGTCTTCAAATAACAGTCTAAATTCCTGATAGTGGGAATCGTAGAATCGGAATATACTAGCAAAGCCAGTAAATGGCAGAACATTTAAATTCAACAAATCAAAAATCTTGGAAGTGTACAACATTTTTTTCTCCAGTGGTAACTCTTGTGCTAATATTATATTATCCTCCAGAAATGATGTAAGGGTTACGATGTCTTCATTAGGTAACGATGTCAACAGAGATTTCAACGCAGGTGAAATTTTTGTAATTGTATCATGTTTGAGGTGCTTATGAAAGGTATAAAGTAAACCGCAAATACTTGCAAATGTTTCATAAGTTAAAACATCACACTTCTTTGTATCAAGAATTCTAAAAGCTCTTTTCAGATAATCATCATACGCTTGTGTCAGATCTGTGATAAGCGACAGGTCAGTCTGATTTACCAAAGCATTTTTCAATCTCCATATCAAATGTGACATTGAAGAAGATTGATAATGTGCAAGAATCTCCATTGCATCTTGATTAGAAACGAATACATCTTCCCAACTCAAGTGGCTGGTAAGATCAAAATGTTTGAATAACTTCGATATTATTGAGATAACAATAACGAATTTTGTTTTATTTTCGTCTGTCTTGCTTTTCAGCCAATTATTTTTTCTGTCGTTGAGTTCCTCGACTAATTTCGTAATTAAATTATCAATAAAAACATTACATTGATTTTTGTGGTCGTTCATCTTATCAGAAAGCAAGGATAAAACTTTTATGCATTCTTCATACAACATTTCTGAATCGATGTTCTCTGAGCTCAATAATACATCAATCACCTTTTTTATGATCTCTACATAATGGGTGTTGTAATTTTCCCTACATTTGTCAGGGTTAATAAGCGAAACAATTTTCAAAATTAAAGTTGAACTTTGAGCATTTTTGTTAAATTTGTGTAGGAGAACATTAACATGTGGAATATATTCGTGAGCTAAGAATTCATCTAGTGTGTCTTTGTTAGAAGAAAGTGATTCAGCATGGGCTGGCACTGTTCTCAAGAGTGGACGATCCAACAAATAGAAAGAAATACTTTCATACAGCAGTTCTAATAGTGAATTGCAAATTTTATCTTCAGTTTCTTTTTTTAATAGAGCGACAAATAAGTCCCACGATTTCAACTCGGGTGCAAATTCCACAACACTTTCAACTAATAATCTACAGTGTTTCACATAAACTGGGGTGTTATTTAGTTTTGCCAGTTTTAACAAAATTTCCTCTGAGGAATCTTTCTCCATTCGAAAGCAAGTGATGACAATTTTCGAAGCACTTCTAGACAATTCGTATTTTTCGTTGTAAATCAGCTTCAAGAGCCTTAGGAAAATTGCTGCTTGAAAATGTTTTTTGTGGAACTTTAATATTGGCAAAAAAAGATCACATGATTTGACAGCAATTTTTAAATCTACATCAAAAATCCTTTTTGCCAAAACTTCAGATATAGACTCAATGTTAGGTGATATGTAGTTTTGGAATTCCTCTGATGATAATAATTTTTGTAACGTGTTTAATACAGCCATTCGAACTTTAGGATGTTCATCTTGTATTAACTTCAACAGGATTGCGATACACTTAGTTTCTGATAAGGTATATTCGGGAGCATATTTTGCCCAAATAGCGATTTCATTCGCACATTCTCTTCTAATATCGTAGCACTGCTTGTCCGGAATAAGGCAGTTTTTAGAGTGGATGATGCAAGTATAAAGATAATACATGTACTGTTTTATTTTCATTTGTTGGTCGTTCAGTTCCTCAAAGTCAGAGGATTCACTTTCTAACTTTTTTCTTTCAACCTGATGATGATGTACTTGGATACATCCAGTCATCATTTTTAAAGCTACCATTATTCCAGTTTTTCTAATGTGTCGCAAGTTACTGCATGCCATGAATCTGAGAGTTTCAAATATATTAATAAAAATAAAATTATTAAACAAGACATTTTTCTCGTGACTTTTTAAGATTAAAGTACGAAAGAAGTTATATATCGCAGATTTAATAACAATACTAGTCTTCCCCGGAGAATCATCTAATAGGAAGAAGGCGTTGGTTTTGGATGTAAGGAAAGAATCGAAGGATTCTTCATCATTCTGCATGTGTTCAATTAGAGCTTGTGGATCACAACTTTTGACGTTGTAGAGGTTTTTGATATCCAAATTTTGATAGCCGCAGATGTCGACCAATAATTTTATAATTGCTTTCACATAAAATTCCGGGTCGTCTTCAAATTTTTCTGCCAAACCTTCAGCGAGTACGCCCGAGTTAATTGGTTCAGTTAAAATCGCATGATAGAGTGTGTCGGCATGTTTTGGTTTGAACGTACGCCAAAATGCTCCAGTTTTATTTAGTTTCACATTCTGAAGTAAATTTGAATCGTTATCATCACATACAGATTCAGCATCATCAGCCAACAGCGAATCGTCAAAACAAACGCTTTGTGAACTTTCATTATGAGAAGACGAAATAATCGATGTTGTTGGTTTGCTTATGTTCGAGATAGACGGGGTAGGTACTGCAACATCATCATCATCAACATCCATGCTACCTGCTTTTGAACTGAGCGGAGTGCTGGTTACTTTAGATTCTTGAGAAATCCTCTGTACCGGGTCCATTATCCTGAAAGTGAAAACAAAATTATCAATAAAGAAGCTTCCACGATAGGAGCAGTGTAAAGTGGAAATTCACTAAGGGCGAGAACAATACAAGGTGACCAGTAAATGCCGCACTCAGAGCATGTTGTAAGTTCTATTTTTCCAAATATATGACTATTTCTGTAAAAATAAATGTTGCAACACTGCAGCTTATAATAAAACATGTCAAATTAATTTTCTACTGCCGGATTTCTTACAATAATTGAAATTCTTTATTTTTATTTCTATGGCAACAGAAGTTATTTTAATAGAAGACCGTAATCACAGCAAAGTGAACGTTCTGTCAATACATTTTTATTACACTTTTCACATGGAGATGACCTGCTGGAACTGACCAGAATATGATTATTCAGGTCATTGGTCAGCGTTAGGTTCTCTCTTCCCTGGAAGGACCCCGCAGATCACAGAATTCCTTTGTAGTAAGAAAATTTGTTGTAACTTTGGGGATCAGTAGTATTCGATGAATAGGTCAGAAGTCTCGATAGGCAAGAGCCACGGATACACAATAAAAGAGGTACACCGACCACCTCTATGCCTCGCAGCATCGCTGGTAGTGTAGTACACAAAACAAACATGGGCTGGAAAGAGAGAGAGAGAGAAAGAGAGAGAGAGAAGAGAGAGAGGAGGGGGGAGATGAGAGAGAGAGAGAGAGAGAGAGATGAGAGAGAGAGAGAGAGGTAAGAGACAGGCAATCCACTGCTGGCAAAATGGCGCGAATGCATTTACTTTGCATTGTGCATCCAGGCTTTATAAAAGTGTTGTTAAACAAGTGTCTTTATTCAAAGTTCTACAAGGCAAATTAAAAAAGAGTGGTAATAAATAAGTAAACTATTATGTACTTGTTAATTTACTAGAGTAGAGTTGAAAACTTTGTTTAATATACAGGCTGTTCCTAAATACCAGGTACATGCAAAAGGAGGTAATTCTTTGGCTTATTTTATGCCTAAAAGTTCATATAAACATATGTCCGCAACCGCTCCGTTACCGATCTACTGTTGAATAAAAAAAAAATTTTTTTTCCTTATAGCTCCCATAATTTTTGAGATATTTATCTCAAATTTTGAATACAGGTTACGCTAGAGGGTTTACATCATTGGGCATGACAAATGGTTGTGAGAATCTACAGAGATATTTCTCCCGTTTCGCCCCCATTTCTCCCCCTGAAGTTTTTTGCGATGCGCCGCTGGTAAATTCTAAAATATAATGTGAATTTTCTGACTTATTTAAAAACTTTCTGGTCTCCTATAGTTTTGTTTGAATTTGTAACAGTTATCGAGAAAAAAAAAAACAATCCTCTGATTGGTAAAACCGGCTCTGGCTTTTTTTTTGATAATTTCTTATTTACCATTAATTTTGACAGTTTAGTCGACACTGACTGTTAAAAATCAAACTTGGGATGACCCCGTGTGTCTAACTGTTTGACTAAAGTTTGACTAACCTCAAGGACCTATTAAAGAAAAACAAAGAATACATCTTCTAATTTCAACACCCTGTAGATCAGTGACGAAGCAGTTGTGGCCCTATGTTTATACGAACTTTTAGGCATAAAATAAGCCAAAGAATTACCTCCTTTCCTATGTAGGTACCTGGTATTTAGGAACACTCTGTAGAGTGGAAAGTTAGCTCATAAATTAAGTAAAGTCTGTACACTGAGAGTTGTCTGTTGTGAGAACTAAGGATACATCATCTCGTTATGTTTCTTACTCCTTCTATTGCATTGCAGACAATCGAGTTAAAATGGGACGTATTGTCAGAAATACGTTTGAATCGTCAGCAATTCTAAAAAGATGAGCGAGAGTGAGACGGAAGTATCGACTCGCGTCTTGATACGCTTAGATTGATACGATATTACGATCGTCGCTACTCTCAAGTGTCAGTGTCAGCGGTAAATATACTAAATAAGGTTTTTGTTGTGATTTGAAACGTTTTTAATACGAAATTAGCAGAATTACCTGTGTTATATTGTACGGTGTGATAAACTATGAGTAACTTAATTTCGCGAATGCCTAAAAATCTATTTCCTTGTTTTGCCTGGGAAACGATTGAACTCCCTAGTACGTGGTCTTGTGGTAAAATTGCTGGAATATTTTACTTGCAAATAAGAAAACGGAGGTGTTATTCTTTCTTTTAAACGGCAACCAGCAGGTAGGTGACATGATATTTCTATCATGATGATAACAATAATAATTATTATCATTCTTATTTACTTGCATTATATAATATTTGTTATTAAAAAGTTGCAAGGCTCTACTTCGTCAATAACTTGTCGAAATAATATATTTATAGGATATTCATTATTCCTCAACACACGCCACTGACACGAACTGCGATACCACATCTGGTTCGACTTAGAAATAAGTGTACGATTCAAATCGAATTAAATGAAATTGTTTAGTCAGAATCAGTGCGGCATGACAACGGACAACTCTCAGTGTACAGAGAGTAATTTAGTTGATATTAATTTTTTGAGAAAAATATCGAAGGGATGTAGCGATTTTGACTAAAGCAAATATTTTAGCCTATTTTCAGTTCCTTATGTCATTTGTTTTCCATGCTATAACGTCATCTTTTTTTTTAATGACTTGCCTACATTTTTTATTATTGATTTTGGTAGTACTTTTCATTCCTTTCCAAAGGTATAAAATTTTCAATATTGTTATATTTGTAAAAAAATCGAGAAAAACATTCTTGATTAATGTTTTTTTTCATTTTATAAACTGGAAACTAGATCAATTTTCCCTATCTATTAATATTTAATAATATCCCTATATTCTAATATTTAATATTAGAACTTTAACAGTGGGTATTATGAAGGTCCATTAAGTTAACGGGCAGATTTCTGTGACCGTTTTCGAAGCTAATATCAAAGTCAAATTATTTTTATAATCATTTTTCGAATTTCTTTCATGGCAAGAATCACTAAATGGCTATTTTTTCCATCTAGAGTCGATACTTTTCCTAAAACCGTCCACAGAATTCTGCCAGTTAACTTAATGAACCTTTCTTTATAATACCCACTGTAAGACTTCTTTTCTCAATTTTTTTTCATTAATAATATAACACATTGATAATTTTATACGGTTGGAAACAGAGTCACTGGTACACCTGATCCTCTTAGTGTTACTAAGTCATACACCCCAGACATCGAGAAGCTCCTTCAAATGCTAAACTTCATATACCCACACCTCCAACAACGGGGCCTCAAATCAAAATTCTCAAAATTACAAGAAAAAATTCGCAGCCAGCTCTCAGTTGACCCAGACGACACACTCGATGACCCTTGGGACCTTGACACTGACCAATCCCAAATTAGCTCCTCTTAAACTTCTTTCCCCACTCTTCATACTTCAATGGAACCTATAAATGGGTATTATGCCCATCTCGAAAAACTCAACCTCCTAATCAATGAGAACAAACCAGCCATCATCTGTCTACAGGAAACCATCCTTAAAAAAGCCCTGCCCTCAAAGGTTTTACCTGTTAGGTACTATAAAAACAGAATCGATCGTCTAAAGAGGCATAACTCTATCGAAAACCTCCTAGCCTTTAGAGGCTCAGAGCCCGCGCCCGTTTTGTGCTAAAGAGAAGTAAAAAAACTCTTGGAAGGAATATGTTTCGTCCCTCTGCCCAACCTCACCCATCTCTGAAATCTGGAATAAAGCCAAGAGAATGCGTGCCCTCAAATCCTCCCACATTAAATTACTCAACGAACATTTTCAGTTAATAAGTTCCGAATTCCAAGTTGCCAAATCTTTTGCTGACCCTATTCCTGATTACAAAGATGTATAACACTACGAGTTATAATATTTTTTTTTAAATCCAATATGGCGTCCATAAGAAGAAAAGATAGCTATCGATTTTTCGCCATCTTAATTGTTAGGACACTTTTCAACAAGGCATACAAAAACAATTTTCGAGTCTCTAGCATTTTAAGACGGCGAAAAATCGTTAGTTCTTACCTTTTCATCTTATGGACGCCATATTGGATTTAAAAAAAATTATAACTCGTAGTGTAGTAATCAGAAAAATAAATTGAGTTCAAAAATGGAAAAATCCAACATGGCGGTCATAAGAAAAACGAAAGTTGAGGCGGTTTGCGGAATAACAAAAGACGATTGACACCTGCTCGGACACCTGTCATACACGCTATCTTATGCGTCTTAAAAATTTTTCCTTATAATGTCACATTTTGACAGCTGTCAAATTAACCGTTTCGGACTTACTTGCGAAAAACAAAATCCGCCATTTTCGGTTTTTGGCCGATATTTCCAAAACCATTTGACCGATCGTAAATCTGAAACCGGTTATCGAATGCACAAAGTTTCCCCTAAAACTTTCCCCATTTAACCTTTGCTGTAAGTGTAATAGGAGCTGAGATCCCTGTATAGAGACGCGAATCCGGGACACATTGTATACTCTTTTGAAATGATGATTAGCTACAAGAAGGGAGCCAAGCAATATATTATGGATATGCATGAATGCAAAGGACTATCATGATGAGAGAAGAAAATCCATCTTCAGAGGTGAATATCTGGAGAACAGGAGTTTTTAGGAGATTACGCACATGGAGACTTCTGATCTGCTCATCGAATACTACCCATCTTCAAAGTTACATCAAATTTTACCGGGAGCCAATTTCCATAATTCTTTTAAATTAATGAAATTTAACTTAATTTTCATTGGTGGAATACCATAAACTGAAAATTGCATGTAATGTAAATTTAAAGGGTGCTTTTGAAAAATTGTCTATTTTAAGGAAATAAATTCTTTAAAATTGTCAATGTAATTAAAAGAAGTCGAGTTCTCAACTTTTACTTCTTCAAATCTCGGTCGATTTGCAAGAATTTTTTTTACTATTTTTCGTGTGCCGCACGAATTCCCTACAAGAGAAAATCCGCCATTAAAGACTCACCCTGCATAATTACAATTATGATTGACTGGGCTTTAGAATTTCAACTTCTCAAGAATCATAATATGGAAACAATGATTTTGGATTTTGTTAGCGGGAAGTATTTATGAAAATTTCGTTATAAATAATTATAGTTAGAGAAATGCATACCTAACATTACTTAACAGCACAGAGTCGACAGTCATCTTGTGAAAAAGTGAAAATGAAAATTCTGATTCCCTCAGGTGTTGCCTCATAAGGAAAAGGATTAGTATCTAAGAACTTACCTTAGTTTTACTTGTTCGCACTTCGCACTCAACACTTCCACACAAACTATTGTAATTGTATGTACGTAATGTAACTGTAACTGTAGGCTTCAAAATTTTATTGCAATTGAGATGAAAAATCTCACAGAGACGCGATCGCAGTCGCAGTGCTTGAAATTCAAACAACGAAAAACGAAAAGAAACTAACGTAACGTTGTTAAAACTCATGCGCAGACGTCAGACGCGCACTTATAATAAAATAGTCTGGTCAAAGCCGCCTACGTCTTCAATCTTCATCTCCCAAGTCCGAATGCGATAAGCGATAAAGCGATAACAATTGAGATAATAGTGAGAAGATCCTACACTATCAAATCAACTGTTGAAACTTTGGAACGCCCAGCAGGACCACTGAGTGTGTTTTTTTACTATTAATAATCCAGTAATTCTAATAAGTCCTTCTAATCGGAATATTTTTCCGGTTTGGGCTACTGAATTACCTTTTATATGGATAAATGATTTCGTTCGATAGTCTATTTACATGTAATTGTAATTAATGAGATTGTAAAAATAGTATTAAAGTTTGTTATGAGTGGATACTAAGGTCTTTAAAACACGCGCGAGTTTTATTCGAAATAGAGCGAGGCAGTACTAGTGTGTTCAAGAAGACTTATCCACGAATACTTTACGCTAGTTTTTACTATTATGGTATACAGGGTGCACCATGTATCCTTCTCTATATTGCTATCTCCTGAACGCTAAGAGATACAGGGTCAGTTAAATTAGAGAAAAGATGCGCAGTTTTGTGGCCATCTCGAATTCGTCAAAACATGCAAGATATCTGTGACCGTTCCTGAAATATCCTGAAAAAACAGAAAAATCGAGATTTCTTATTTTTGCCATATCTTTTTTATTATTGGAGATTAATTAATAATTTTTTGTAGGCTTACATAAGCCGTTAAGAGCTATCCATCTGACATTTCAAAAATTTTCAAGGCCTACTAGATCCAAGAGTTTTCACAGTCAACTTTCGTTTTTCTTATGGCCGCTATATTATTTTTTTATGTCGTTCGATATGAAAAAAATAATGGAAACCAAAAATTAATAAACTCCAAAAAAAAAATTTTTTAATTTTTATTCTTAATATTTCAAAGAAAAACAAAAATCGTCGAAAAACGTCAACATTTGTAAAATACGCCGAAATAGTGCTTGCCTTATGGTTTTCTAATTTATCTATGAAATTCGGTCTAAAAATGTGTCTTTTTTGTAAAGAAAAAAAGAAGAATAAACATTTTTTTTTTTGAAGTTTAATAATTTTTAGTTTTTATGATTTTTTTTTTATACTGAACAACATAAAAAAATACTATGGTGGCCATAAGAAAAACGAAAGTTGACTATGAAAATTCTGGGATCTAGTCGGCTTTGAAAATTTTTGAAATGTCAGATGGGTAGCTCTTGCCGACTTATTTAAGCCCACAAAAAATTATTTATTAATCTCCAATAATAAAAAAGATATGGCAAAAATAAGAAATCTCGATTTTTCAGTTTTTTCAGGATATTTCAGGAACGGTCACAGATATCTTGTATGTCTCGACGGAATCGAGATGGCCACGAAATTGCGCTCCTTTGGATTTGTTTAACCGACCCTGTATCTGTTAGCGTTAGGAGATAGCAATATAGAGAAGGATACATGGTGCACCCTGTATTTTGAAATCATAAATTTGAATTAAAATTTTCAAATATCTGTCGGTAATTATTTTATTTGATATTTCCGGTTAGAACAATAATTAAAAAAGTTGACATTAAGGCATAGTTGACCGACACGACGTTTCTCATATCCGGTTACGTTGATGTTGCCCGTGGTAACTTTAAGACACGCGCGAGTTTTAATGTTGGATTTAAATACGCTCGGGCGTTTTTTACCTAAGCATATAGATTACCCATTACCATATACCAATAATAAAAAAAAATTTACCTAATTTTTTATTCTACAAAGGTTATTAACGGTACCTATACTATACCGGGATAAATGTCCCTTGATTTTTAGAAAATTTTGTTTTTGGAATGGATACACTTTAATTAAAGGATATATAGGTACCTATACACCGTTAATAAAGGGACATTTTAAAATTATTTTCGTAATGTACCTACAAAAAATACGGGTTTCAAAAATATGAAAGTTATCAAAGTTATGTTTTTTTAAAATGACATGCTCCTGTATATGTATAGAGTTAATACCTTCTTCAGAAACGGCCACAGAAATCTGCCCGTTAACTTAATGACCCTTTATAATACCCGCTGCTAACTTTATTTAAAAGCAATGGCCCCGTAATAGCGTCAAAATAATTAATTAAATGGGATGGAGATATGCAGTTTATATGCATTAGAACGAGATGGAGATAATTGATTGCCTACGTCGTAAATATTTTGAAAAGCATCGTTCGTGAATTCAGACGAAAGTCTAGTAGGTATTACAGCTAAAGGCTCTTGTTGATATTTTCATCTTCGTATGTTATTACAACCATCATATTTATGTTCTTGTTGAGCACACTATTATTATAAGCAGTTGGGTAGGAAAGGTAGGTATTCATAATAATGACACTTCCTGATGTTTTTAGTTCTTTGAACTCTTTAGTTCAGCTTATCAACCTTATTAGATAATATTGTTTTAGCTATCAACAGCGTAGAGTATCTGTATTACCGACACAGGCGCTTGCTAAGCGTTAGTGTCGGTAATGCAGGTTCCCTATCATTTACTATATAGGATACCTCCAAGTAGCATTTTAGGTCACATTTACGTCGATTTGACGTCGCTTACGCCAGGATCTGTGAGTAGGTAATGCCTATCAGGGATGGGCGTGAAAACAATTAATTTTAAGCAATTCAATTCTTTACATGTAAACAATTTCATTTTTTACACAGTCCATTTGTATGTAAAGAATGTAGAAAATGTAAACAAATAATTTTACTATAAAATAAGGTTATGAAATTTTAGATTTAAAAATTTACCTATCCTATCACCTACTTTAATGATAGTTCACGTCCACTCATTTTTTGAATAAAGTAGGTAATTCATAAATTAGATAATAAAACGATTTACTGGTTTTGTTGATTTTGCATTGATTTTGGGTATTGTTGTTTTCTTTCTTAGTTTTAAGTATGTAAGCCACACCCACACCAGCGTACAGGCACATAATGGTGCTTCCTTGCTGGAAAGTTTTTGTCCTTTATATTGGTGTTAATGAAGTTTACATGTTTAATAGGTAATAATAGTTGGGTTCAGGTACCTATAAGGTTATAATGATACCTACTAATAAAACTATAATAAATTATCTTCTCAATCTAGTGCTAAAACCTCTAACTTGTGTGGTGTGTATGATGCATTTGGTATGTAAAACTTTTCATAGCAATGACGCCACTGATGACAGCAGTGACAGCAACAGCTGACACCATTGCTCAAATTCTTTACATTGCTTACGTATTCTTTACATTGTTTACAAATTCTTTACATTGTTTACAAATTCTTTACATTGATTACATATTCTTTACAAGCCCATCCATGGTGCGGTGCCTATGCAATGGAGCTCCAAGGGGTTAAATAGCCATACATTTGTTTTGTGTCGGTATCATACCATCCCCTGCAGATGTCTACATTCCGAAAACTCAGCTCTCTAGACTAGACTGAAAACTGTGACCTGAATCATGGTGAAAAGAATGGGTTTTCGCGAACTTTGTGAGTAAACAAAAATTTATCCTGTTCACGAATTCACTATGGTCAGGTCACCCATGCACTGTCACCATCAGTCACGTACACCAGTTCCATCCCATCACTGTAAAAATGGTATACGTTGAACGGGATGATTGTTGCATATGGCGGCTGCTTCAGTTGCCGTTGCCAGTGGCGTAACATAAAATTGATTGAAAGACACATTTCAATAGAATAGAAATTTGGAAAACGAAAAGAAAAATAATAACATTGGTTTCAAAACATCTGCTCGAAAATAATTTAAAAATTATATTAGTTTATATTATTATATTATATTAAAATAACGCTTTTTGAAAAAAAAATACATTTATATATACATATCACTCTGGTGTGATATTTTACTTTTCAACTCTAGAGTGATATTTGTAATTTTCGAAGTACTAAGTACGTAGTGCAGTGTACTATTTGTCATTTTCGCAGGTGGTCGTCGAAAAATTATTTTGTTTACCCTCAGAGACAGCCCTAGTTGTCAGCCAAAAAAAAAGTTCACAGGACTTCCATGAATTGATTGCACTGTGCTCATATGCCAATGGCTAAAAAATAAAAATTTATTTTTTTAATAATTTATATAATTTAAAGCATTGTGCTCAATAAATAGTTTCGCAACCACCCCTGTGTCCGTTTTTTACTAATAATAGACAGGGTAATAATGATGGGATGCAAAAATGAGTGACAATAAAAAAAAATAAAAAAAGTTGGTCTACCAAAGAGATCGCTCTTTACTTATTCATAGTTAATAAAAGACTAGAATGTATTTTTCTCTACCATATTTAAAAATGGATTGATGAATAAAATCACAATTTTACCTCACACATGTCTATTTAATAAAAATATTAGAAAATAACACAGATACAATAATAATAATTCATCTACATTAAAATTAACTAAGAGATTCACAGTTTGTTCATTAGACAGAAAATATCAATTCATATCACCATATCCAGCTGCCTTGGAAGTGATTTAAAATTAAGAAAATTATATATTTTTACAGCCCTTCAATGTTATATTTTTCAACGGCACCTCGGCCTGCACCCCTTCCTAAAAATCCCACATTTTACATCCCCCACAAAGACAACTGTCTGGACATCCTAAATCCTAATAAAATTAACCTAGAAAGAGAAAAATTAATCTCCTTAATGTAAAATGTGTACAATTATACCTACAATAATAATTACTTGTTCTGTATCTGGAAGTTGGTAACATTACTATCTAATTACGTTCTAAATATTCATAAAAAAAACACTAAATTTCAAAAAATCCGTATAATGAACCACTACCACCATCCTACACTAATGGATAGCTGGCTTGAGTTGCAATGCCGCAAGTGTTGTTCCTGTTCCTGGCCATGAGGATATACCCCTTTTGTCCCCACGACTCGCTCCAGGAATTCTTAACAATCCAGTAATCCTCTCCTTTATCGCTGGTACCGTAACCTACAACGAGGACTCCATGGTCTAGTTCACTGGAGCTGCAATCGGGGTCAAAATAGACACCATCGGAGTAAAGCTAAAAAAAAAAATAATTTCATTTTATAAAACAAGAGGAGGATATGAGGTTTTCTTATACCAACCTGGAAAGAGTAATGGCTAGCATCGATAGCGACAGACACGGGTCCCACAGTTGCCACGGCGGCTTTTAGAGCGTCCTCGTCGCCAGATGTAACGTCTACGTAACCCTTGTCGGTGGCGCCACGGTGCCATCTGCTGTAATGACACTTCTCACTTTCGGCCTTGTACGGGTAAGAAGCCTCCGTGTCGATGCCTCCGTTGGCCTTGATATAACGGAAAGCGTTATCCATCAGGCCACCGTTGCAGCCGTTGTTGCCAAACTTCTGGGAGCAGTCGACCAGGTTCTGCTCGGACAGGGAGACCAGCTTGCCTTTCGCACGGAAGTGTTGCCCTTCCAAGCTACCAGTCTGAAAAATAAACTATTCAGTCTTTGCCTTGTTTTAGTGTTAGTTCTGTACAGCTTAGCACATGTTTAGATTTGTTAAAGTTTCAACAGAAGCGGATATGAAAAATGCAAATTAAGCCAATTAATTTAAATTCATTTCATTAAATTTTTCAAATTATACTTTAGAGACCCAATTTGAGTAAATTATAAAATAAAAATTTTACATTTTTATCAAAATATCAATTTAGCCAATTTTTAGATAAAAAATAAGAAACAGAGGTCCTCAAATTTTCTAAATGGAGAAGAAAAATGACCCAAAACTGAAAAAAACAAATCTATCCCGTATTAAATATCTTAATTAATTAATGATTAAATATGTATGGGTAAGTACAAGAAAAAAATCCTATTATGTATCTCAAATTAATGGTTTTTTATAAATTAATTAATAATTGTTAATTGACAATGGATATCAGCTGTTCTGTTGATGTTCTTCTTTGTTCAGGCAAATTCTGGTCCCGTTACAACCCACAATGCGGTCATATGGAACATTCTATATTTTCAAAATACGTTTCAGCAATTCTACTGAAGTGCCTACACAATTTACCAGACAGCTATTCTTGATAGTTCGTTAACATGACACCTGTTTGTTGACGTTTTTAGAGTTCCTATTAGCCATGCTATATGAGTGGCAACCTGTCAGCGCATAGTTAGTCCAGTTTAGAATGTTATCAGAGTCAGGAGTCAGTACAGTGATTAACATGAGTCATGAATTATTAGAGGAGGAGCTTCCTTGGTTGTGATTAGTACAAAGCGTTCAAACCATAGAGATAGAATAGAGAGGAGACGACATGACATGACACAGATGGGATCAGGTCCGCCATATTGATACGACTTTTATGTCAAACTTATGCTATTGTCTTGAGTGAAGGCTTTTTGTGATGTTTCATTTGATTTAAGGTCTGTCTTTAAGATTTTTGGTGTTAAATTGAAAAAACAAATATGGTTTCTTGTGCAGTTCGTACCTGCTGTAATAGAGACTGCGTTGATAAAAAAATCCTCCGAAATAACATTCCAAAGGTAAGTGTCAACAATATACAGGACCGTACCTATTTGCATAGTACACTAAAAATCTAAAATTGAAAATGACCATATGATTATTTGCCGGATATTTTATATTCTTTTATTGACTTGAAAAACACAAAAGTCTACAATATCCATCTGAAGACGTGTTAAAAATATGTATGAAATGTGAGAAACATTTTTATTTATGAAAATTTTGCAAATAAAAATTAAGTCTGACCCTGTCGAGACGCCATATTGTTACTCCTATAAGCTCCACCCAGTGATGCCGTTTTTTAATGTCATATTAGGTGATCATAGCGGCTCCTTTCTTTTCTATCTCTATGGTTCAAACAGATAGAAAGTGACAGAGTGAAGGAATTGAGACAGCAGAAGTATTAAAAGGAGAAATGGAAAATTTGCAACAATTGACAACAACATAAACATGTACTAATACTAATAGAACTGTTATTGTTATGTTAATTAAGTAACAAAATTTTAATTGCTAGAAATTGGTTAACAAATATGGTTAAAATTGATAACTTTATCAAATTCTTTCATACAAAAACAGTGTAATAAGATTACTTAGAAATACTTAACCCTAATAATCAAGAAAGTAGTAAAGTGATAACGATAAGGCTTATTTATTTACTGCGCAAATATGTTAATTAACTGCTTACTAATAAAGACAACAGCTAATATTTTGAAATTTAATTGATTTATATACATATTTATTTTCCTGGCACAGATATGAAACAAAAATGTTATCGACTTACTATTCTTGGAAATAAAATTGACTTTAAATTAAAAATTAAAATTAACTGTATGAGCCAACATTGAGAAATTAAATATTTGCACACTTTTGAAGGACCCCCTTTCACTCTCCTAAAATGTGTTTGATTTTTATCAAAAAGAAATTCTCTCTCATCACTCACCGTACTAAAACTCCAGCAGCTGCCGCAATGTCCCTGATCCTTGACCGGGGTCACGGCTCCCTTGGTCCTCCAGTCGATCTCATCGGGCAGTTCGACGTTAGCCGGATGTATGAAGGTCACCGCTTCCTCTCCCTCGGCAGTCGCCAGGCTCAGGTCTCTCCGGTAGCCGTTCATCACCTGCTTGAACTCGTGTTCCAGCATGTCCGAGTACTTGTTCAGGCCCAGCTTGTAGGAGATCTCGCCCTGCGCGTAGCGCTTGTTGTGGGTGGCCACTTTGTGGGCGTTCTCCATGAAGATCTTCTTACGGAACGATTCCTCGATCTCGCTTTCGTAGTTCTTCTGGTGGGTGGCCTAGAAAAGATCAGATGGGGTTAGTATTTTTTTTTACGAGCACACAGCAGATACCAGATATGTGTTAGGGTCAGAATAAGATCTGCAGAGATTTTGTGGTTTCTTTGACAATCTGTGAGATAGTTTTTCTCCTATTGCAATGACAAAAAAAAAAAAAACTGATATAATATTGATGTCTGTTTAATACTAAAGTTGTATGGCCAAAAAGTTGGGTGCGAAGAAGCTTTTTCCCCTTTAATAATTTATGGGGAAAAAACACCAAGATTTTTTTATTAAACCTCTCTGTATAGTATATCATTGTTTATGTGGGGACTAAATTAGATTTCCAATGGTGTTTCTCAAACAAATATTACTCCCATTAACAAATCAAACAAATATTACTCCCATTAACAAAATAGCAACATTTTGCTGTAGCTTGAAATTAGAGCCTTTATTGAAAAAAATTACTATGCCATTGCATTTTCTTTAAAAAAATGTCTCAACAACATAGAAAAATCTTCAAATTCCACGAATAGTGGAGTGAAAAAAGGAAAATCCGAACATCGAATTCTTCCAAATATCTACTTTACTCAAAAAGATCATATTATTTTGGTCTTAATCATTGAAATTAAAAAAAAAAACCTGAACAGTACAATCTGTTATGTCTGTTTTCAGTTTCAGTGTTAAATTTAGCATTTCTGTAAAAGTTTTCATAAGATGGAGTGTTTCACAACCATCAAAAATTGTATTCTACTTACTAACAAGTAATTATTTATGAATCATTTATTAATAATTGAATTAATCATCATTATTGATAATTATTACCATTTTTTTGAGTAACAACAATAATAATTGGAGTTATATTTGAATCAAAAGTAGGGAATCCCATTTTTTTTTATAAATAAAAAATAAAAACGCATAAAATCCCAAAACCAGATAGTTCAACATTTTAATTTATGAAGTAAGAACTGACCTTGAAAGTTGTCCATTGCTCTTCCACCAGATTGAAAAATGAAATAGCACTGCTGCCAGCAATTAGTAAGCAGGATAATAACAGGAACTTCATGATTACAATCTGAAAAATAACAATTTATTAAGTGCCAAAATAAATTAAGTTACTTTTAATTTTAGTACCACTAGGATAATGGGAAAATAACAACATTGAAAACTAAAAAACGAAAAGAATTTCGCCAATAAGTCTTCAATAATAATTATTGTTCTCTGTTCTCGTTATATAATATATATTCTCATATCCACATCACCTACAATGGAAATAATATGTTATTCTCATTTTTATATTCGAAATTGGTCAACAAAAAAGACAAGGATGGGCATAAAATAAAATTATTCGCCACTCTTTCAAGGGTCCAATAATATAGTTTTTTTTTCTAAGTAAATCAATGAGTATGAGTAATGAATTAAATTTTTTTATACAGAACCATATTGCCATAAAATATTCAAATAGCATCAGATTTCTTTTAAAATTCAGATTTTTTTAGACCTTCCAGTCTCATTTCCTTAATAACTACAAGACTTATTTTTCCTTTCGCCTATTCTACAGATTTATAATATAACTAAAAGGAACCACCAAAGCCTTCTGTCATCGATCAAATCCTGTAAAGGATTGAAAATTTGACCAATGGGAAGACTTAAACTACGTGTGTGACGTCACGACAGCCGCGTGCTGACGACTCCAACATTAATTTTACACTTTTACCGGTCGACGAGAGATGCGGGTGATGCTTGAGTCCAAGACGTTGAGTCCTTTGGGTTTCTTTTTCCAAGTTTATTGTTCAAGTTAAATGAAAAGCTTGCATGGTTTCAGTCCACTAAAATGCGTTCTGTGGATGTTCCGAATTAGAGTTATAGAAATGGCAGTAGGTTAGGTTCATCAAAATATCCGGATAATTTCATTATTTATAAATTTTCAGTAGGTATATTGTAATTTGTTTGGGAAAGTGTAATAATATACAGATGTCCCTGAAACGATCTTACACCCAAAAAATGTACCTCAGGTGAAACTAAGTCGATTTAAGTCAACTTATCTTAGGCCAAAGTTGCTTGGTTTGGCTACCAGGAGGAGATGCCAAAATTTTGAAAATATTATTTGGACATAAAAGCTAAACCGCTGAAGTAATTTTGAAGGTATAACGTTATAGTTTTGTGGGACAAAAAGTGCTATATTAAAATTATTTATGACGTTAATTCATTGACGTATGGGTGTCCCAGACTTAATTGACCAGGCCATATCTCAGATACAGGTTGAGATAATCGAGCCGAATAAAAGGCATATTATTATAATTTTTCAAGCTGTATAACATGACAGCATGAAAACAACCCCCACTTCAACATCCCTTAAGTTACAGCCCCCACTCTTAAAAAAATGAATAGCACCCTGTATATATTTTTGTATATTCAAAACCAGTATTCGATTGTCTATTCAGATGATTTTTCAGATTCAAAATTGGTTGAGAAATAACCAAGAAAAAGTTCATCAAGGTGGTCATGACTTTCTATCTTAACTTTCTCTGAATGACTTTAGGTGTCAAAATTTATCAATATTTTGGTCATAGTTTTTAATTAGCAGGTCACAGTCATCATTAAGGTTCATGATAAAGTGCTTTGTCTCTTGTTTTATTTTTTAAAATTTCCCAATAAATCAGAATTATTAAATAAATTGTTTGGACTTTAATTATAATAATAACTATCACCTGCCTGTTAAAAACTATGACTAAATATCGATAAATTTTGACAGCAAAAGTAATCGCAGAGAAAGTTAAGATAGAAAGTCATGACCACCTTGATGAACTTTTTCTTGGTTATTTCTCAACCAATTTTGAATCTGAAAAATCATCTGAATAGACAATCGAATACTGGTTTTGAATATACAAAAATATATACAGGGTGCTATTCATTTTTTTAAGAGTGGGGGCTGTAACTTAAGGGATGTTGAAGTGGGGGTTGTTTTCATGCTGTCATGTTATACAGCTTGAAAAATTATAATAATATGTCTTTTATTCGGCTTGATTATCTCAACCTGTATATGAGATATGGCCTGGTCAATTAAGTCTGGGACACCCGGTATAGATCGTGAGTTATTTAGGTTTCACACCCTTTGAACTTTGAACTGAAAAAAATTTAAATACTGAGCATAGAATACTTTACTTGACCCATTTTATAAAAAAATACTCTTTATAAGAGTCGCCTTGAAGATTTAGCCTTTAGAAGATAATGGCATTTTAATGTGGTTTAATATAGAAGTTTCTTATTTTTTCATGTGAGATTTTCTTAATTTGCATAAAATAATAAAATTAATTTACATTTCAACATTCAAACGCGATTTTGAATCTTCAAATGTTGAAATAAAAATTAATTTTATCATAATATCAGCCAGTATTATAAAGGCTCATCAAGTTAACGAGCAGATTTCTGGGACCGTTTCTAGAAAAGATATCGACCATTGGAGGAAAATAGAACATTTTAGTGATTCTCGGCAAGAAAACGATTACAAAAATGTTAATAAAAGTTATTTGACATCGATATTAGCTTTAAAAATGGTATCAGAAATCCGCCCGTTAGCTTAATGGGCCTTTATAATTGGGTGTTTGTAAATTAAGAAAATCCCATGTTAATGATAAAATTCCTATAAAATCAACATTCAAATGAGAGAGTACCTTTTCTGTATAAAACGGGTCAAGTATTCTAGGCTCAGTTATTAATTTTTTTTAATTCCATTGGCATAGAAGTTCAAAGGGTGTGAAACCTAAAAAACTCATATCAACGCCAATGAATTAACATCATGAGTAATTTTAGTAAAGCACTTTTTGTCCCACAAAACCAAAATGTTATACAAAATTTCATCAAAATCGCTTCAGCGGTTCAGCTTTTATAATCAAATAACAATTTCATAAATGACACTTTGACATCTCCTAGTGACCAAAACCAAGCAACTGTGGACTAAGATACGAGTAAGTTGCCTTAAGCCGACTTAGAATCACTTTATTCAGGGAACCTGTATACTTAAATTATGAATATAAATATTTTATAATAGTTAAATTCAAATTTTTTTTTTGGTAGGTACACCACTGACTGACGCTAAGGTTCTTTTTCAAATAAATAATAATTTAAAATAGACTGTACAGAATAGAATTCTGTAAACCCATTAGCAATGCAGTTTTTGGTAATTATGGAGATGAGCGGCATGGGTATAGGGCAAAATGGCTTATACTATCGGATAGCTTGTCTCTAGGAGTATCAAGGTACCATTGAATTTTTGCGGCGGCAAGTAATAGTCTAGAAATAAGGCCTTAAAGTGTCATCCTTGCCCTAAGTGTATTCGTACATATCGTTCGAACGGGTAGCACGCCTCCATCGTCGTGTGCCCGACGGAGTGCGAGCTTCCTGTTCGAGCGCATAATACGAATTCACTTAGGGCAAGGATGACACTTTAAGGCCTTATTTCTAGACTATTACTTGCCGCCGCAAAAATTCAATGGTACCTTGATACTCCTAGAGACAAGCTATCTGATAGTATAAGCCATTTCGCCCTATACCCATGCCGCTCATCTCCATAATGACCCAGCTTTTTAATAATATCGCTGATATTAGTAAAACCCTCTCCGCACGCCACTTATTTCCTAAATAAAATAATTACAACAATAATTCATCAGTCAAACTGACTAGTGACTACAGACTACAGGCTAAAAGCCAACTGATGTAATGAAGAAAAAGAAGAACAAAGGTGGTAGCAGCGGATAAAAAAAATTATTTTTTTGTGGAGGCCAATCCAAGGTTTTTTGCATTATTGAAACACTTCCTTGCAGAAAATTTAAAAAAGGGACAGTTCAATAACAGACAGTTCATGCGCTGATCCATGCGCACATCTCTAAAAACCCTCAAAACTTCAAAATGCGACACGTGCGAGGCTTAAATTTTTTTTGTAGGTCTGAAAAAAATTAAATTTTGAACGAAGGCCCCCATGCGATGCGGTAACAAGACAACTGACAATGTTGCTAGGTGTTATTTTACATTACGCCCTATGAGTACGCCACTGTTTCTCAGAGAGAATGGTGAGTGTGTAATTTTACTTCTTTTTATTTATTTTGATTGATTGATTGATTATTATTTAGTACCCAAGTAGATACCATATAGGGGAAGGAAGGGCCACTGTAATAATTAGGATAATCTTCTATTCTCATGATAAATCAATCATTAATAATTATTACCAACCTAAATAATATAATTATTCAAATTTTAGGGTAGGTACCTCGTGGTGTTGGAATATTTCAAACAAATCCTAAAATCAATAAATAGATAGTTGGCCATTTCAAGGATAATAACGCCCATTTATTAACAGTGAATGCAATAATTATTAGGAGTGACGTATCAGTGATTAAAAAACTATATTACTGAATAAAGAATAGATACGAGGTAACTGTATAATGATAATTATTATAAGCCCTAATTCTACCACACTTACCTATTTGTTAACCAACACACAGTCCAGTCAAATCAACTCCGTATCCCACTTCAATATGAAGGGAAATTTAATCGGGCACTGTAATTAAAACACTAATTTATATCAAATTTAATCTCTCTCTTCTCTATGGCGGAAATCACAGAGGTTGACGACGGCACGGCAGCCCAAACAAAGACGAATGACGAGGATGACGAACACTGAACAGACAGATGTTCGATGTTTGTGTTGTTCGTTTCGCTTTGTTGTTGTTCTTCTTGGAGGTCATTTACTGACATTGGCGTCGTTGCCAGATTCAAGATAAATCTCAGCGTGCTGCCAAGTGCCAAAATAGTCTCAATCGTAGAGAAAAATAAAATAATTATTATTGCGTTGTCTCTGGTCACAATCTGAAATGGTTATGCCCTGAGACAATTTATAAATAAAGATGTCTAACATTATGCCAAGACTCTCTCGAATCATATTATTATTGTTCATACTAAGAAGTCAGTTATTTCTAAATTATTGAAATCATATTTAGCCTTTTTTTGTGAAATATAAATTTTAGTCAGACAGTTTTAATAATAGTTTAATGGATTGCTCATAAATAATTGTTTAAACAAATGAAATTAATTAAAATAATTTAAAAAAATTATAATAAAAATTATTTACAACTTCCGGATTTTAGAACCGGAATTTTAAATATAGTTGACTTCAAGCTTTGGCTCTAATTCTGCGATTTCAGCTTTTAAATTCAAGTAAAAGGTTTCTCTCAGTTGGCTCCAAAATGGCGGCCAGTATGACCTTGAAAATTTACAAAACCACAGGTGTCCGGAAATTATGCGCAAAGAATTAAGGGGGTGATTCTACTTGATAAAATATTGCCAAAAGTATCTAATTTTTTTTTTCGAAAACTCACAAATAAGAAAGTTATAAGCCTTCAAAGTTGATTTTTTTAAATCAATATTTTTTTATAATTTTTTTTCTAGTGTACGGATTTTCTCAAAATTTGATACACTTGCCAGTTGCCACTGTTGTTGCCTTGCATCCTTGGTCCAAATTGGACTTGAATCCCTCGAAATCAAGAGGCCTTAACTGCCCTTTTGACCTTCAAAAAAGCCTATAACCTATAGCTTTTTTCTTAATATTTTTTTCTGAGTTTTGAAGATGCACAATTGAAGAACATGAAGAAATTTTCGGAAAAGGTCCTCTTTGTCTATCACGATAAAATTACCTGTTTCCGAGTAAAACTGTTTTAACCCTGCAGCTGTTTCCAAAGCATGCTTTGGTGTTGTTGCAAAATGATCATAATTTATGTTGATCAATTTTAGTGCAAGCAAATTTTTAAAACTGTTTTACTCGGAAAAAGGCCATTTTATCGTGATAGACAAAGAGGACCTTTTCCGAATATTTCTTCATGTTCTTCAGTTGTGCATCTTCAAAATTCAGAAAATTCAGAATTCAGAAAAATTACGAAAAAAGTTATAGGCTTTTTTTTGAAGGTCAAGGGCAGACAAGGCCTCTTGATTTCGAGGGATTGAAGTGTAATTGGGACCAAGGATGCAAAGCAACACCAGTGGCAAGTGTGTCAAATTTTAAGGAAATCCGTACACTAAAAAAAAAGTTCTAAATTAATATCGATTTAAAAAAATCAATTTTGAAGGCTTATAACTTTCTTATTTGTGAGTTTTCGAAAAAAATTTATAGATACTAATGGCAATATTTTATTAAGTAGAATCACCCCCGTAAGTTTTTGCGGATAATTTCCGGACATCCTGTATAATACAAGTACATAATACGCCCCAAAAAAGTCTTGGTATTAGCTACACCCCCTGTATAAAAGTGTGGTCGTTTCATTTATTTACTCTCTGAAGAGAGTTGATAGTGGAATTAATAATTATTAGCAAATATGGAATAAAATTGCAACTTGTGATAAACAATAAGTTGCAATAAAATGGTGCAAAAAACTGTTGTAAGCACGGACGAAAATTGTCAGAGGCCGAAGGTCGAGTACGTGCTTAAGTCAAAATTCTTATAAAGCACACCTTTTGCAATGTGCCATGCAAGGTTTTTTTTGTTAAATCGCGAAGATACAAAAATTTATGAATTCTAAGTCGACAAGAAATATAAATTTATGAACTCTAGAGATTAGTATTTTACATTTTAAAAGTGACAGTGTATCATTATGAAGCTTCATGAAAACTTATTGCTCTTATGCCCGTATTCACAAACGATAATTTCCTAAATAATTACGTAATCAATTATCCCCATCTCATTCTATTGCAAAAAAACTGCATATCTCCATCTCACTCATTTAATTAATTACGTAATTATTTAGGAAATTATCGTTTGTGAATACGGGCATTAATCTATGTAAATTTTAAGCACAAGTGCGCAAAAGAATGTCATTTCTAAAAAAAAAATATCTTTAAATTAACGGTCATTAACTATTATTAAGCCCAGTGAACTTATGAGGCACAGAAAATGGTCTTCAAAAAAGTCCACAATAGAAATAATAGAAGTTAAGTAAGAGTAAACACTGAACTGAAAGGTATTTTATGATTACATACTACCTCCAGGACTTTTCAATGAACTTGGCAACAATGTGGCCAGAGAATGATCTGTTTGAAGAACTTTTAACTTTGGAAAAGTGCTGATGCAACAAAATTACTAATGACAAATTTTACAAAGAATACAAAGCAAATGACATCATTCAAATTTAGCATTCATTACCACACACAGATTAATAATTAATCAGACTCAATTATTTTTATATTTATTTACATTAAATGAGAAATGTGGTATAATCATACATTCACTCTAGATTGGTAAACAAAGTTACCTATTTCTTATGAGTAATTTATTATCAAAACAATAAAAAAGCTAATTCTAAGTTGAAAGATAACTAATAAAAGAACTATGTCTACATAATGGAAACTAAACAGTTACTGGAAACTGAATAACAAAATAAAAGTAATAAAAAAAGAGTATAAAATTAAACATAAAAACAATTTTTTACACTAAAGGGTAACTAGCTTTAGTAGCAATCCCGCAATTATTATCCTTATTTCTAGCCATCAAGATGTACCCTTCATCTCCCCAAGAGGTCCCCCAGGAATTCTTAACAATCCAATAGTCTTGACCGTTTTTCGTGGTACCGTATCCCACGACAAGCACTCCATGGTCCAACACAGTAGTACTACATTCAGGATCATAGAAGACGCCATGAGAGTAACTCTGAAATTTGTCGCTACTGGCATCGATGGCAACAGAAATTGGTCCTACAGTGGCAACGGCACTTTGCAGGTCCTTCTCTGAGCCAGTAGTTACGTCCACGTAACCACGATCTGTGGCTCCTAACAAAGGGGGAGAGATTATAATAATTAGTAAAGGAATTGACACTACAGGGGGGGGGGCACTTTTTACCTTTGGTTTTTGGATTGTAACGGCAACGCGGCTCATCTTCGGCCTTGTATGGATAGGATTTTTCTGTGTCGATCCCACGGTTTGCTTTGACATACTGGAAAGCGTAATCCATCCAACCCCCTTCGCATCCGTTATTTCCGAATTTGCTGGAGCAATCGATCAGATTTTGCTCGCTAAGAGAAACCAGTTTCTTCAGTTTGCGGAAATGTTGACCTTCTAGAGAGCCCGTCTGAAAGATTTTTGTAAAAGATGATATTAAAAGATTACCCTAACTAATTATGGTTTGATGCTCGTATTCCCAAGCTTAAAATCCGTTTAAAAATGCAATAATAATTATTGCCTTTGACTGGCATATCTCACGATGTGTTGTATGATATTGCAAACTGAGGAGCCTTAATAAAGGTGAAACAATGTCATCTTTGTATTCAGACTCGTATGGTTTGTGATGATCGGTTGATCAGAGAGTGAATGATTATTTTTCCTTATTTTAAGAAGAGGATAAGTATTAGGATACTTTAAAACTTATTAAAAAAAAAAGTTCAAAATAAAAGTTGCATGACCGATAATGTTCGTCGGCTTTGAAAATGTAAATTGTTAGCAAGTCACATTAACAGTTCATAAGCAACATTAATGATTCATAACTTACAGCACTAAACGCCCAGCAAGATCCGCACTGTCCCTGATTTTTTATTGGCGTGACGGCTCCTTGCTTCCTCCAATCCACAAAACTAGGCAATTCGACATTGGCCGGAGGAATGTAGGTGGCAGCGTCATAATTTTGATAAACCGTCGTTCTGTTACTTCGTTTCAAGCCGTTCATGGTTCTGACAAATTCGGTATGCAACATGTCGGAATACTCGTTGATCCCCAGTTGGAAGGAGACTTCTCCTTTAGCATACTTTCGATTATGGTCGGCGATTTTGTAGAGATTATCCATGAAGATTTTCTTACGGAACGATTCTTCCAGCTCGGTGTCGTATTCTTTGTTATAGGTAGCCTTGAAAAAAATAATAGCATTACAATTAGGTCCTTGGAGTAATAATTTTGTTTTATGCAATTGAATCGGTCATAAGAAAAAGGTCCCATAATTGAAAAATCAAAATTCCTCTCCTGTAAATTTTGATTTTTCAATAATTATGGGACCTTTTTCTTATGACCGATTCAATTATGTGTAGGTAATTCAGAATGAAGTAAAGCAAACTAAATAATACAGGGTGATCCAGTTTGTATGTTCATAACTCCAGAAAACGGTAGAACACGTAAAAATTATTGTATTTTTTTCTATAAATAGTATTTGCTCTAAAACGCTTTATTTTTGAGGTACAGAGTGTTACACTTTTATGAAAAAATTGTCTTTTTCAAAATATTATCTCAAATATATTTTACCCAACGTTGTTGCGTTTTGGCAGTTTTATTTGCTGTAGTAAGGGGCTAATTTAGCCCTAAATGGATGGAAATTATTAAGTCCAGTGGCGTCCCTATAATCACCTCAACGAATATTATTTTGAAAAAACTTTTAAAACACGTACATGGGGAAACATGTAAGAAACATGGGGAAAATTTTATTTTGGAAATTAAATTTTTTTATTATTATTCATTTACAATAATGCAACAACAGCAACAATTAAATACTATCATTTTTCTCATATTTCTTGGTTGGTCCTGGAATATGGATACTTCCAGGTCCTGGATACAAAGAAAAGTCAAGAGACAAAGTTTTATTTTTAATTGCTTGATCTGAAAAATAAAATAAAATTTTTTTAAAGCCATTGACGTACGTGTTTTAAAAGTGTATATTATTCGTTGAGGTGCTTACCGGGACACCACTGGACTTGATAATTTTAATTTATGTAGGGCGTAATTAGCTCCTTACTACAGCAAATGAAACTGCCAAATTTCAACAAAATTGAGTAAATTATGTTGAAGATATTTCTGAATAATATGACTTAAAAAAAAGTTGAACAACCCTGTATATAAAAAATTAAGCGTTTTAGAGTAATACTCTAAAAAAAAATTAAATGATTTTTAGGTGTTCTACCGTTTGCTGGATAGTTATGTATGAACATACAAATAACTGGAACCTCCTGTATATTGGGTAAAGGAAAAATAATTCTAGTAACATGAGAAAAAATATGTTATTGCTATGTTTTAGGATTAAAACCTGGCTTCTGCAAAAAACAAAAAAAAGTAAAAAAACAAAAATTAACATTTCAAGAAAAATTTGTAGGAAATTCGAGAAATTGAAACAAATTTCAAACTACTTTTAATAACAATGATGAAAAATAAGCATTTACATAACATTTAATAGTACTCTAATATTCCTTGAACAACACCTTAACAGGGGATGACTCAATCACTCTCAACAAGCTAGGGACTTCCCCTGTTCAGCTGCCCAAGGCACAGACGAGTGTGGTGGAAGGGCTGATTTTATTTACATACACAACATAATACAGAAATCGGAAGAGAATAAAAACGAGTTATTTTCACAGGCGTGTCTCCAAACGAAAAACATATGGAGCATGCAATCCATAACAGTAAGTTGTGTAGAGAGGAAAATTGATTTCAACTAGAGGTAGGAAGAATTCGCTTTTCCACTTGAAAACGCAGCTGTACCTATTGATGCATCGTTTTCTGTTGATGAGCCCCACGTTTTTCGTTTTAAATCTTACAAGTAAAAAAGTAATTCAAAGCTCTAAGAAAAAATATTTTAAAAGAATTATATTCAGCCGTTGAATTAGTTTTGCATGTGTGTGAAATTTTAGATTCGGGCTGCAAGACCCCTCCGCTGCGGCTGGCTCCGCCCACGCGCTCTCTCGTTGACGCGCGTCTCCGCCTACCGCGCTCTCTAATTAGCGCTTGGATTTTTTTCAAAATGTTTGTCGAAGAGACAGATAAAAAAAGCGACTTAATAAAAACGTACCGATAAAAAATCCTCAACAATCGACCATCAAAAAGAAGCCTTCATGATATCATAATTTTCTTAACCCTTATTTTCTGCAATGGGGTAACCAATACTACCAACCCTTGGAGTTTTTTGACAACTTTTTCTGAATATTTTCTTTATTTTTAGGTTCATACTTTTAAATAAAGTCTAATTTATTTAGAATTATTTTTGTCTCTCAAAAATTCCACTCAAACTCGATACTTTTCCACCAAAATCAGAGAACTTAATGGTGCCAAAATCCAAAATGGCTGAACATTTTGTTCATTTCAACAATTCAACTAGCCCATTTAAAATATCACCCTTTGCCTGCCTGTGTGCCAAATTTCAAGTCATTATCAAAAATACTGGACGGAGAAAAAAAATCACGATTTTACAGCCATATTTTGAAAACGATTTTTTTTTATTTATTTTCAGCAACTTATTATGTAATTTAACCGACCGCCTGTATCTCTATGCTCTACTTCTCAAGATACCAATGGTGAGAGAGATCTGTACCTATAGTAAAATAATTATTGTCTGTTGGTTTTTGCTATTTTTAGTATTTGCTGGCCTAATAAAAATAATTGATTAATCAATATAATGGTATAGATGGATTATTTTTTAGATCAAGTCATTACCTAGGACCTGCTCAATGCTGAAAAAGTTGAAAATATTTTTTTATTATTTTCTAATAATTAAAAAAAATGTAAATATGTACATTAGCGGCATGGGTATAGGGCGAAATGGCTTATACTATCCGATAGCTTGTGTCTCTAGAGTGTCCGTATTCATCAAACTTCAAAATATAATCCTGGGGTTAAATTTTGAATTTTCTGACAGCTGATTGGTCTAATGCTCAATCCCTACGAACGCTACGAATTTTGAACCAATGACATGTTCCAAAATATAACCCCAGGGGTTATATTTATTGATGAATACGGACCTAGGAGTATCAAGGTACCATTGAATTTTTGCGGCGGCAAGTAATAGTCGAGATATAAGGCCTTAAAGTGTCATCCTTGCCCTAATACGTGTATTCGTACATATGATTCCGCTCGAACAGGAAGCGCTCGATCGTCGTGTATCCGACGGAGAAACGAGCTGCTTGTTCGAGCGCATAATATTCGAATACACGTTTAGGGCAAGGATGACACTTTGAGGCCTTATTTCTCGACTATTACTTGCCGCCGCAAAAATTCAATGGTACCTTGATACTCATATGCCCGTATTCATCAAACTTCAAAATATAACTCTGGGGTTATATTTTGAATTTTCTGACAGCTGATTGGTCTAATGCTCAAACCCTACGAACGCTACGAATTTTTAACCAATGACATGTTCCAAAATATAACCCCAGGGGTTAAATTTATTGATGAATACGGGCCATAGAGACACAAGCTTATCCGATAGTATAAGCCATTTCGCCCTATACCCATACCGCTCATTTCAATAATCACCCCAAAACAAATTGAAAATGTAGCTATTTTTTTTTTGAAGTAGTACATTATCGTATAGCAATATTTCGTAATATTTTCAAAAATTTTAGCTACATTTATTTGGTATTTTTCTCAATTTTTTTTGGATATAATAAAAAATTTGCCAAAATTAGGCAAAATTTAATATGTTGGTAAAATTGCAAAATGAAAGTTTTATTTTTATTTTTAACTCTTCAGCGTTGAGGTAATACCTTGACCTAAAAGATAAACCCATCTACAAAATTTGCTATTTCTTAAATACTAAATATGTAACTTGAGAACTCTTGACACATATACAAAAAATTATAGAATGCCTTTTTGTAAGGAAATCACTCATGCTTTCTTTTTCTAAAAGGTATAAAGGAAAAAATTTTTTGTAGAAAATAATAAATATTATTATAACATTTTGGACATTTTTCAGCAAATTTTCAGTACAAAACTTTATTTTTTTTTAATTTTGGAAAGTCCGTGACCGAAAGCGTGGCTGGCCATTAGCCATTATGAACTTTTGGACTCTTTGAGCAAAATTACAGCCAAAATTAAATTTTTCAGTTCATGAAGTATTTTCAGTTCATGAAGTAGTGGCCAAAAGCGAGGTTTGCAATTATTTTAAAATTTCGTGCTTTCTTCGGCAAGATTTCTGCCAGATTTTTTTTCCAGCTTATAAAGTAGTGACCGAAAGCGTGGCTGGCCAATATTATGGATTTTTGGACTTTTTAGAGCAAAATTAAAGTAAAAATTACATTTTTCAGTTTTTAAGTCGTGGCCGAAGGGTGAATATGTTAAAATTTCGGGCTTCTTTCAGCAAGATTTCTGCCAGAATTTTTTTAGATTCTAAAGTCCGTGGCCGAAAGCGTGCGGCTGGCCATTATTGTGAATTTTTTGGCTTTTTGAGCAAAATTAAAGCAAACATTATTTTTTTAGTTTCTCAAGTCGTGACCGAAAGCGTGGCTGACCGTTATTGTAGAATGTCGTACTTTTTTCAACAAAATTTCAGCTTAAATGATTTTTTTACATTATTGATAAGTATGGTCATTGTCATTATGATGAATTTTTTGAGCCAAATTCAGAAAAAAATATTTTTTCCAATTTCCCAAGTTCATTTAATAGCTGAAAGCGTAGAATTTTTTTAAAGAAAAGTTCACCAAAAATGATTTTTCGAAAGTGGAAAGTGGCTAACTGAAGGTTTTTCATGAACTTTTGGTACATTTTTTACCAACTTGATTAAAGGGGATACGAATAACTCTGGACCAATAAAGGGAAGGCATAAAATTGCGAAATTACGAGATTTTTATCCCATTTTAAGAGGGACGTGTGCAATTTTTCCAGGGAAGCTTTTAATTTTTTTTAAGAAAATTCCCTAAAATTTATCCCGGTATTTCACTGAAATTTTCTCTTTTTATTGAACATCCCCTGAACAAATGAGGCAAAAATTTAAGTAAAAAATTACATTCACCAATGAAAAAAGCAATTCAAGCCGGGGTTGGGATCTATTAATGTAATGGTTATTATTATGTATAAAAAAACACGGTAAAAACACAAATAACGGCAGATTTAGAAAAAATAAAACTCACCTTAAAGTCTTCCCATTGTGCGTTCACAAGATTGACATCGGTCACAGCTTCGATTGCGATAATGATAGAAATCAAGAAAATGAGGCACCTCATTTTGCAAGTCTAAAAATGATCAAAAAGTTTTCAAAAAATATATTATGTAGGTGTATGTAGTATGCATGCACTATGACTCGTATATACTTACTAATAATGCTACGTAGAACGACGAGCACACAGCGAACAGCTTCACAAACCGACACAGAAACAGGAATGAGGAAGGAATGAGAAGAGTAAAGAATAAAGTAATAAAGTAGAAAGTAAGTTAAAGCACCCAACAAATATCCTTTGTTATTCTCAATTTGAAACCGGTTCTACTTGGCTCTCCCTCTACTTCTCGCGCATCTGTGGTCCCCCTACCTATAAACATCTCATTCATATGATTTATTATTTTATGACATCATAAGTAGAGTAGTAGTGATGGGATTCTGGAAATTGTATCAGTCCAGTCAGTATATAAATATAAATCAATTTAACTGATTCGTTCTTTTAGACTTTTAGATTTAGAAGTTCGTTCGTTATGCTTCATTCACAATGTTTTTTTTTAATTTAAACAACAAAATTTAAACTGTATTTGCAGAAAAAAAAGCGATTGCAAGAAAAAGAAGTTGTCTTGACCTCGAGGGAAACATATACCCGGAGGCAAGGGATTTTTTCAAAAGAAAGAAAAACCTCTACTTAAAGATGTTTATATCAAAATTATTTTGCGGACAATCGATTTAATTTATTTTACTTGATTATTCGTGAACGAATCTTCTAATGTTCGACAATCGACACCTCCATCCTCAACGATCAGCTTTATTGCCCCTGACCGGAAATCCGCTATACAAAATTTAAAAATAAATGCGTCATGCCTAGAATTGAAATCTGGAGGTTATTATCTTTTTAAATAATAACATTTTTTAGTAAATACTTAATTTAATCTTTCTAATGCGGAAAAACAAATTATTTATAAACTCATGCAGATACATTGTAACTATCAAGGAATATAAAGACCGATATAGACACCTAAATAGAATTAATATCAAAATTTATTAAAATGTAATTAAATTCAAAAGATCAGAAGAAGGAAATAATTTACACTTATTACTATGATGGGGGTATAAAACATTACAATTTTTTATGCATAAACCTGCTACCATTAATATAAAAAGTAGGTAAGTCTCACAAAACTTGCTCGCTCACACTTAAGGATACCTATTTAATTCACTTCACTGCTGTTATAAAATTAATGAAATGTTTCGTGGCCTCTTTGTTGGGGTAAAAAAAATGGGATTCGAAATTTTCCTTTTCCTCAGTCAAAAAAGTAATAGCTGGGGTATCGCCTGAGAGGCGGGAGGCCTTTGATGACTCGGGTGAAGTTAACGACGAAAAGTTAGCGACGGGAGTGGCTAAACATCCGGCTCCGGTATTGAATCCGGAATTTCATTACTTAATCTGCTATTATTCCTTGGACAATGAAATGCCACTTCATGAAGTCATGTGAGAATATTTACACGCAAAAATAAAAAATCGTAGAAATCGACAGTTCTTTCAGTTCAAGATCATTTTTACAGCTGGAAATCTGAACTTACAAAATTCATGGTGCGGCCGTTCTGGATCCGAACAAGGCGAGTTTACATTAAGGCGTGATAGGGTTTTGATCTTTCTCCGACGTATGGAACAATAAAAATCCCAGTGACGCATGAAGAGCAGTTTTTATAGCCCAAAATCGAAAATTATAACACCTGAATATGCTGATTCGGAATTTAAAAAAATCATGCAGGTCGTTATTCGTGCGTCGGTGGGGTTTTTATTTTTCCATACGACGAAGAAAGATCAACCCCCCATCATGCCTTAGTGAAAACTCGCCTTGTCCGGGCCCAAAACGACCACCATGTTTTTTTGAAATTCCGAATCCGCATGTTCAGGTGTTTGAATAGCAGATTAAGTATAATGAAATTATTATCTTACCCGAGTTGGATGTTTAGCCACTCCCGTCGCTAACTTTTCGTCGTTAACTTCATCCGAGTGTCTTGATGTAGGGATTCAGGAATTTAGTATTTTCTCGTTGGTCACATTAATTTTTAGGATATAACCAAAAATGGTCTTAATAAAAAGCACTAACCTACCCCATTATCTACATGAAAATCCCTTGCAGAAATTTTGTAAAATTATTTATAAGGCGCAGAGATTCAGGTATTTATAAATGTTACAGAAAAGTTACATCAATCACTCAAAAATTTGAAGTTATGGGAGTAACGTGAAAAAATGGGGTTGAAAATATTTTTCTACTCCAGTGAAGCGCAGATGCATGGAATGCCAAAGTTTAAGAATCAATTTTTAAGATAGTGTCAGACGACGGTATAATGGACCTGTTTGAGTAGGAGAGTAGGTAAACACTTCCCGAGTCTGGAGAGGTTAATGATTGAATTATTATCTGGAGCACTAAATAAAAATAACCTTAATCAGTATATCCACTTTATTATGATGGATTTACGTGCCTAATTAGTTTTGTTAGGGTAAGTCGATACGGTTATTTTATACAAAATCCTGAAACAGGTCGACTTTATTTTAAGAAAAAGATTTACGAACATAAAAAAATTCTATAGTTCATCCCATATTTTGTTAATCTATGAAGTCTATTTTGTTCAGGCACTAGAACTAGAGCCTCTTATGTGATACGCGGGGTGTTTTGAAAGAAACATAAATAATTGGTAAAAAAAAATAAATAAATAGGTCTTTGTACCGGGTGGGCAACTGAATGGACGCCGTCCATGTCTCAGGAACGGCTCGTCGTCGCACAGCTTTAGGGTAAAAATTTTAGGATGAAAGTGAGCTCGAAAAATCGCTGGAAAATATTTTTGAGCTTCTAAAATTACCGCTAGAGGGCGTAATAGTCATGTCAGAATGGTAATAAAGGTATAGTTTCTCCGTATTTTTCCAATTAAATGGGTAATATCAAAACACATGTAGTCTAATCCTCAAATAATTTGGATTTTTTTATTTGAAACTTTTTATCGTAACTTCAAAAATAAAGTTGGGGGGGGGGGGGGACTTCAAAATAAATTTTCTTTAAAAATCGATTACTCCGATTATTTCCAACGGATTTCAGCGAACTTGATATCTCGCCGTATAGAGAGAGTGTTTTTCATATCGATAGTACTCGTATTTCACATTTCACACTTTAATTATACAGTAGTGTAGCCGCTAAATACTTTTATTAGGACTTTAGTACTTCATCTGACTTACAAATTTTTTCATTTTTTTTTAGAAAAAATAAATGAAATGGTATAATAATACAGGGTGGCCCAGCAAAAAGGTACCAGGCCTAATAACTTGAAAACTGAAAATGTACGCAAAAAACGCCGAAACAGGTCGATTTTGTTATCGAGGGAGACATATATTTTCGTAACAAATTTAACTACCCAAGTTCACCCCCTTTGGCGCGGGTAGCTACCCCTTTGCTTATCTCTATAGTTGCGCTGGGGTGGATTTGAATGATGCTAAGCGATGGACACGACTGAGCGTCAAGGGCATCCGTTTTTTTTGTGAAAAATGTCGCGATAGACCGGACGATCTCGGTGAATTGAAGAGCTTGATAATAGGCTTACAACAGCGTCTTGATAGGATTGAGAAGATGAGGTCACCAGAGGATCTACCACCTGCTGTGTTTGAGTCTTTGGTTTGGGAAGCGAAGGAAAGGATAAAGCGTGAGAGCAACGTCATAGTGCTTGGCCTACCGGAGTCGGAGGACCTTGGAGTTGTCGATGTTTTCAAAGCGTTGCCAATTGGTTTCGATTCAAACTGCATTAAGTCTGCTTATCGCCTTGGTTCTAATAAAGGGAACGATAGAGACAGGCCTCGTCCTGTCAAGGTAGTATTTGACAGTTCGTTGATTGCATCAAGGATCCTTCACAGCAAAGGCAGCCTACGATCAAATGGAGATTACAGAAACATCATTATAAAACGCGATGATACTCCCCAGCAGCGAAAGCTCTGGTTGGATTGCAAAAAAGTCCTAAAAGAACGTACAGATGCAGGCGAAACTGATTTGATCATAAGATTTCAGAGGGGTATTCCAACAGTAATGAAAAAAAACTAAGAAGCTTGTCCGGCAGTATTAAAGATATATCATGCTATTATCAGAATGTTCGAAGTTTGTCAGGAAAGTCAAGTGATTTTATACCTAATGTTAGCTTGTGCGAATTTGATTTTATTGCTATGACGGAAACCTGGCTACGCGATGACATTGAGGGTTCCGAGCTTTTTCCAGTCAACAACTACAAAGTCATAAGATGCGACCGGGATTTTGAGGATGTGGGATACACTAGAGGAGGAGGTTCCCTCTTGGCGTGCAGAAGAGAGTTCGAGACGGATGTTATTGATGTTTCGGGCTTACGCAGTTTGTATCCATTATGTGACATAGTGGGGTGTAAGTGCGACGTAGGTACCAGTGTTATTTATATTTTTGTCATATATTTACCCAGAACACCTTCAGTTGATGAATTACAGATTCTATTTGACTACTTTGTGAGATGTCATATATCCCGGGATAACTTGCTTATCATGGGAGATTTTAATGTACCCAATTTTAATAGTACTGATGATTCTTCTTTGCTGTGTGCTACCTTGAGAAATTATTTACAGTTACTTAATGTCGTGCAGTTGAACAATGTCTGTAACAATAAGGACCGTCTTTTAGACTTAGTTTTTAGTAATATGTGTTGTACAGTATGCTTGGATAGTCAGCCCTTGGTGCAAGTCGATGAATTCCATCCACCGTTGACAATAACCACAAAAGTTAATAATTCTAAGCGTAACAAGTTTCCTTGTAGTTCGGCAGCAAATGTATATAACTTTCATAGGGCCGATTTTCAAGGGTTGTACCTTGCTCTATCCAAGGTTGACTGGTCCGAATTAGATTTGTATAGTGATGTAGAGTTAGCTTGTGATAGATTTTATGAAATTTTATATGATGTTTTAAATAGGTTTGTACCGTTGTACCGGAATGGCCCTGTGAATGCTAGGCGAACGTATCCTCAATGGTATAACTCGGATATACTGGCTGGTATCAAGTGTAAAGATCGTTGTTACAGACGGTATTCACGCACAGGTTCGCGTTTTGATTACGATCTGTTTAAGAAACAGCGAAAAGTAGTTAAATCTCAAATAAAAATTGCGTATGCAGATTATGTATCTAGTGTGGAGCAGTCTATCACTAAAGATCCAAAAAAATTCTGGTCATTCCTCTCCAAAAAAAAACGGTAGTAGAATTCCTAATAAGATGCAGCATGACGGAGATTGGTTTGACACACCCAAAGAAATTGTGGATGCGTTTGCCGACCATTTTTCTAGTGTGTTCGTGGATGGTGGATCTGTGACACACGATTTAACTGTGCCTTTCTGTAGCAATATTGTCCAGGTGAAATCGATATCGATTCAAGACATTGAGTCTGCAGTGGGGAGATTGGGATGTAAGAAAACAGCGGGCTGTGATCAAGTACCTGCATTTTTTGTTCGTGATTGTTCCCCAGTTTTGACTCGACCACTGCAGACTTTATTCAATCTTAGTTTAAAAACTGCTGTATTCCCTTCTAGATGGAAATTAGCACGCTGTTGTCCAGTGTTCAAAAGCGGAAATAAAGATAATATAGCAAACTACAGATCAGTGGTTATCCTCTCAAACTTTGCCAAGGTCTTTGAGTCAGTGTTGTATAGATATATATATAGCTCCGTCTCGCCTTTCATTTCTTCATCACAGCACGGATTTGTGGAGCGCAGATCCACCGTTACTAACTTGGCCTGCTTCTCTCAGTTTATCTCTGAAGCCTTAGATAATAAAAGACAGGTTGATGTGATTTACACAGACCTGTCTAAGGCTTTCGATAGGGTGAATCATAGAATCTTGCTCAACAGATTGGATGTTCTCGGATTTAGCGAGAATCTTCTCGAGTTTTTGAGATCATACTTGACCGACCGCCAGCAGTTCGTCTCATACAATGGGTACTCTTCAGCGGCATTTACTCCAGTGTCCGGAGTACCACAGGGCTCCAACCTAGGACCACTTCTGTTCATTTTGTTTATAAACAGCGTATGTGATGAACTCAACTGTGAAGCTCTGATGTTTGCAGACGATCTTAAGATCTTTAAGGCAGTAGAAGTAGAGGATGATTGTGTGTGTCTCCAACGGTGCTTAGATAGTGTGATTGAATGGTGCTCTGTCAGCGGGATGCAAATGAATATTGATAAGTGTAAGGTCATGTCGTATAACAGAAGACGCTCTGCAGTGGTTTTTGATTACGCCATATCAGGGGTATTACTGGATCGCGTTAACGAGATCAGGGATCTGGGTGTTCACTTTAGTTCAGATTTTTCATTTGTAAATCATGTCTTGGAACTGTCAGCATCCCTGAATAGACTATTGGGATATTTGCTGCGCAACACAAGAGAGTTCAAAGGTAACAGGGCTTTGAAAACATTATTCTTCGCTTTTATGGTTTCTAAAGCAGAATATGCTTCGCTGATCTGGTATCCCCTTCAGAGCTACCTTGTAGACCTGCTGGATGATATTGTCAGGCGAGTACTTAAACATATGTGGTTCAGAGATTTTGGCTTCTATCCAGAGAGAGGGTTTTCTAATGCGACGCTTTTGAACACTTATTGCGTGGACACGTTTAGCAAAAGGCGAGTCAGAATGTCGATCTTATTTCTGTATAAGCTTGTACAGGGTGTGATTGATTGCCCGGAATTATTGAGTAAGTTAAATTTTGTAGTGCCCAGACCTAATTCCAGGAGCAGTCACACGTTCTATGTGCGGTTTGCAAGGACTAGTTTGCTTTTTAGATCACCCATTGAGGTCATGTGTAACAACTATAATTCTCTTAGCTACTCTTGTGATATTTTTAACTGTAGTATTTATGATTTAAAGAAACTTCCTCTCGATATTATGTAATGTGTCTTGAATTGTTGGTTTTCCTATTTATGTTGTATGAGCAAATTGTGACATTTACAGAAATTGTCCTCTTATTGGTGTATATAATACTGTTGGACAATAAATTATTATTATTATTATTATTATTATTATTATTATCATCATATGGAACAGATATCGAGTGATACACATCATTTGAAAGCTACTTGAATTCGCTCTTTACAACGATATTCAACACTTTGGGTTTCGCTTACATACAGGGTGGCCCAACGAAAACGTAACTCGCCTTAATAACTTGGAAACTGAAAATGTACGCGAAAAACTCCGAAACAGGTCGATTTTGTTATCAAAGTAGGCATATTTTCGTGACAAATTTAACCACCCCAATTCACCACCTTGGCAGGGGTAGCTACCCCTTTGCTTATCATCATAGCGGAACAGCTTATTGAGTGATACATCATTTGAAAGTTACTTGAATTCTCTTTAAAACGATATCCAACATTTTGGGTTTCACTTACATACAGGTGGACCGACGAAAACATTTTTTTGGGCCACCCCAAAAAATATGAGACCTCACAGTTCAATATGGGTGCAATAAATAATTTTTTATGTTATCAGATACCCTTTAAAGTCGTTGTTTCAAGATTTTGAAAATTACCATTTGCTAACAAATTGGCTAAAAAACAAACGTAAACCATTTTTTTTTAATCCAGCGAAGGATGTTCGGAGATAAAGGCGGGATTTTGATTTTAACTACTTAAGATAAGGAACATTTTTAGTAATAGCACATAAATTATGCGACATATAAAAAAACCTTCTTGCGCATCAATCGCAGAAACAGTGTATTTTTATGCGATTCAACTATGAAAATTTTTGCCGCCTTTTAAATTGGCTTTCTGAATTTTTCAATAGTCAGGTCGCATTTGCGTAGTGGTTTACTGTGAAAATTTCATTTCATTTCGTTTGAAAGCGTGCCATAAAATAGATTTTTACATATAATAAACCAAAAAAAAATTGGCAAAATTTAACAATTTCGTCTCTTGTCCTATATACCCGCCACTGACTAACTTTAAAAAGTTACAGGCGAGTTCTGAAAACCGAACATTTGAAATTTTAGAGAAATAAACATCATGTAAAAAAATTCGAATAACTCCGCCATTTCTCTTATTTGCTTCTTTGAATTTTGGAGAGTTACAAGCTATTAGTGTAGTTGTCTACTCCGAAAATTTCAGGTAAATTCCCTCAAAAATGTGCTCATAATCAATTAAAGAAATTTAGCCATTTTTACCCTTTTCCTACCCACGCCACTAGCTTACTAATGAAAATAATAAAAATTTTATTGCATTAATTCAAATTTCAAATCATTTTAGTCCAATCTTGTTAATACAGGTTTGTAGGAGTTTTTATTTTCTGCAATTGGGGTTGGCAGGAGCAGTCATATCTGCATGGGTGGTCCCGCCCGAGCCGAGCGCGATGAAAACGGTGCGCTGGTCTGGTGCTGGTGCTGGTTTTAAATCAAGCAGTCCCGGGTCTAAATATTACATTCAATCGTTATTAAACAAGCCTTTAATTGTCATCCTCATTATTTTGTTGTGAAAAGTTTTCTTTCTATATTGCTTATACAGGGACTAAAAAATAGCCTTTTTCCCTAAAATTCAAAAAGCCGCCATTTTGAAACGGCTCGATCGATTTTGCTCAAAAAATGCAATACCAGACCACTACTTAGTGGATAATATCTTCCTCCCATAAAAATTTCAGCCTCCTAGATTGAAAACTGCTACCAGAAAACCGTGCCACAGGACCGGATGTTTCGAAATTTTAAAGGACACCCTGTAGAAGTAACGCGACTTTTGAACAATTTTTCAACGAAAATTTACCGTCATCCCAAAGTTTCACAAGAGTAAAAAATCTTTCACTAATCTTGAAAGATGAAGCTACTAGAGCGTTTTTAAAATTTTAGAGAAATTTAAATCATGTAAAATAAATTTGAATATCTCCGCCATTTTTTTTTATTTGATCCTTGAAATTTTTGAAGAATAAAGAGTATTAGTATAGTTGTCTACTGTAAAAATTTTAGTTCAATTCCTTCAAAAATGTGCTCAAAAACTGTTATAGAAATTGAGCCATTTTCACTCTTTTCCTACCCACGCCACTGACTTATTAATGGAAAAAATTCAAATTTTTTTGCATTAACTCAAATTTCAATTAATTTTCTTTCAATCCTGTTAACTTGATGTGAAAGTTTTTTTGCCATCTTGCTCATACAGGGATTCAAAAAATAGTAAATTTTCCGAAAATTCAAATGGTCGCCATTTTGAAACGGCCCGGCCGATTTTGCTCAAGTGCAATACCAGACCACTCCTTGTGGACATCTTACTCTCACAAAAATTTCAGCCCCCTAGATTGAAAACTGCGGCCAGAAACCGTGCCTCAAGGACCGGATTCTTGGAACTTTGAAAGGACACCCTGTAGAAGTAACGTGACTTTTGGAAATTTTTTCAACGAAAATCTAAAGTCATTCCTCAGCTTTACAAGAATCCAAAATTTCGTTCACTAATCTTGAAAGATAAAGCTATAGGAGCGTTTTGAAAATCGAAAAATCGTGATTTTGGAGAAATAAATATATACAGGGTGATTCATGAGTGACCTTACATAGACCAATGGTGATAAGCGGACTTCAAGGCGGGTCGAAAACCACAAAAGAAATTTTTTTTGTGTGATTGGTTAAGAAGTTACAGGGTGTTTTATGTCTCAGGTACAAAACTTTGATAGGCGATATTTCTGAAACGGCTGGAGATATTTTGTAGAAATTTACTAGGAATGGTGCATTCCGGAAACTCATCAAAACCGCATTCTGAGTTTATTAAAAATCCAGGACCGGACTTGAAAATTTTTGCCCCCATGGTCTTTGTTGAAAAAGTTTATTTTCTGACCGTGCTACTGAAAAACTGTCATCGAATTTGAAAAGGTAAGAAAAAACTCTATAGAAATCATTCCTCAATTTGAACGGCACACCCAAACCGTCTCGAAAAAAAAATGTTAAAGTAAAACTTCTCAGTAAATTATCGTTTTCGAGCAGACATATTTTACTTAATGTTCGTCTGAATTCCTTCAAATTTATTTTTTGACTTGTTTCTGTGGGAAAAATATCAGTGTAAATTAAATGTTATCAATATTAATGTTATAAACGGTTCTCAAAATGTCCTTTACCAACTTCAATACATTTCCTGCAGCGTTTCCATAAATTTTGGTTTGCTTTTTGAATGATTTGCGTGTTGTTTCTAATTTCATCAGCAACTACCAGTATTCGCGTCCTGAGCTCCTCTCTGGTACTTACTTCCATTTTTTAGACTTCCTGCTTCATATGGCCCCATGGGTAATAGTCTAAAACAGTGAGGTTGGGGGACCTAGGTGGTCAGGAATGAGGACCGCCGCGTCCGAACCAACGATTGGGGTACTCATTGTGGAGATGCTCTCTGACTTGTCGAGAAAAATGCGGTGGTGCCCCATCTTGCTGGAAGGAAAGAGCACGCCTGTTCACGTTCGCCTCTGCAAGCAAGCCGGGCAAAATGACTTGTAGGAAAAGTAAATAAATTTCCCCCGTGAGCCGCCCAGCAAAAAATGGGGTCCTATTAGGGTATCATTTGCAATGCCACACTGCACATTTATAGAAAATTTGTTGCGAGTTCTTCTGAACAACAGAGCGCGGATTTTCATATGCCCATAGGTGGGAGTTTTTTTTATTCGTTACACCATCCCGCGTGAACTGAGCTTCGATCAGTACACAAAATTCTACGCAGTCCATTCAATGGAACTTCATTGAATGGTTGAAGCCTCTGTACGCTTTGTACGTGACAGGGATGGCATCCGCTCTTCTTTTTTTCAAAGTTCGCCATACTCTTGATTGAGAAATGCTCAGTGCTTGCCCAATTCTTCACGTACTTGTACTTGGATTTACTGCCACCATCTCCACGATGTTTTGATGGCTCAGATTTTCCAATTGAGGTTCAGCATTCCTTTGAACTCAGGGAAATATGCCGTGGTTTCGAGAAAATTGAAAAACAGACGCGAAACGTTACATGGGCCGGTGTTCTTCGATTGTGATCTTCTATGGTATTCTCTCGCAGCTGCTCTTGAATTTCCATTGCAGAAACCATACACAAACATAATGTCTGGTATTCGTTATTAGTGAAATGATTTGTGATTATTAGTGAAATCTGAAAATTTTGTAGTTGACACCTGATTTCCCAGTAATAAAGCTTGGCCTTCTGTCCAACATTTTTTCCACAGAAACAAGTCAAAAAATAAATTTGAAGGAATTCAGACGAACATTAAGTAAAATATGTCTGCTCGAAAACGATAATTTACTGAGAAGTTTTACTTTGACATTTTTTTTTCGAGACGGTTTGGGTGTGCCGTTCAAATTAAGGAATGATTTCTATAGAGTTTTTTCTTATCTTTTCAAATTCGATGACAGTTTTTCAGTAGCACGGTCAGAAAATAAACTTTTTCAACAAAGACCATGGGGGCAAAAATTTTCAAGTCCGGTCCTGGATTTTTAATTAACTCAGAATGCAGTTTTGATGAGCTTCCGGAATGCACCATTCCTAGTAAATTTCTACAAAATATCTCCAGCCGTTTCAGAAATATCGCCTATTAAAGTTTTGTACCTGAGACATAAAACACCCTGTAACTTCTTAACCAATCACACAAAAAAAATTTCTTTTGTGGTTTTACCCGCCTTGAAGTCCGCTTATCACCATTGGTCTATGTAAGGTCACTCATGAATCACCCTGTATATAAATATATATATATAAATATATATAAAAATATTAGATTTGTTTTGGCTGTAGGTAATTATAAAATATTGATAATTATGTTGGGATAGCAGCCAATTAAACACGCAGGTTTTCTCTTTTTTCTTTTTAATCAACCCAAGCTTTCGAGCTTTTCTTTAGCTCTTCGTCAGGGGTAAGAAATTGAGTAAAAATTGAAGATGTTTGTTAATCATTTTCATGGACAAGTGTAGAGGATAAAAACATACAAATATGAACTAATAAACCAAATAAAAATTAAATAACATAAGAAAGTTAATTCCAAAAAAGGTTTAAAATAATTTAAAAGTTTTTTACATTTTTTTTTATGAATAATTTTTATTGAAATTTTTGAAATATATTTATATATATATTTATATATATAATGGAAAATTGTTAAGGGCTATAGGCAAAAGTCTTTTCTTAAAGTGTGGTCTTTATTATAATATCAACGTTTCGACCGAACAATTTGGGTCATCTTCGGGATTCTAAAATGACAAAAAGGAAACAGTTAACGATATAGCAGCTACTTACTAAAGATTACTTACAATAATTTGACCAATTCAATAGGTCTGGAAACATTTGGTAATTAAAAGAATTAAAAAATTTGTAATTTCTCGTCAACTATTTTCTTTGACAGATGTTTTGTCATTGAAAATTTATAATAATTATTACATAATAATTATTATTTAATAATTTAATAATTATTTAATAATTATTTCCAGACCTATTGAATTGGTCAAATTATTGTAAGTAATCTTTAGTAAGTAGCTGCTATATCGTTAACTGTTTCCTTTTTGTCATTTTAGAATCCCGAAGATGACCCAAATTGTTCGGTCGAAACGTTGATATTATAATAAAGACCACACTTTAAGAAAAGACTTTTGCCTATAGCCCTTAACAATTTTCCATTAATATATTTATTTGGCAATTACTTCTATTATAATTATATATATATATATATATATATATATATATCGTGGGCAGGTGAATTTTGGAAAATCACTTTTTCGTAATCTGGGGGTCATGATCGGTCGACATTTGATGAGTTTGGGTGATTTTTGGAAAGTGATGTCGTCCTCAATAGTGTATTTTTTTGTTAAAAAATACACTAAAATTGTGAAATTGTTTCTGAATCCCCCAAAGATAACAAGACAGGGTAAGTCATTGATATGGGAAAGCTCGATTGCACCTACACCATTAAAGATATCGAAATGAACCAAAAAGTGCTGTAAATGGGAGGGTAAAGTGCAGTTTGTAAAATTATTTTCAGATACACAGGATGGCCCAATATTGCTGTACGCCATACAACTGTGTTATTTTAAATAGGACACCTCTATACTATTACATTTTCATATTGTTTGAGAAAAGTCAAAAAGAATGGTTTGTAAAGTTGAAGTTTGTAATGAGCAATTTATGAGTTATAAACAAATGAAAATCGCGATTTTTCATTTTCAAAGCAGCTTATATTGAAAACGACTCGAGATATGGAAAAACGATTTACATGTCCCTATCTTAATTTTTAATTTGGTATCCTATCATGTATAGCTGAAACTTTTATACCGGGTGACGAAAATAATCAAATTTTTTACCACTCTGTATAAAAATTTCATCCATCCAATAGGATACCGCTTGAAAAGTTAAGATAGGAACATGTAAACCGTTTTTCCATATCTCGAGCCGTTTTCAATATAAGCTGCTTTGAAAATTAAAAATCGCAATTTTCATTTGTTTATAACTCATAAATTGCTAATTACAAACTTCAACTTTACAAACCATTCTTTTTGACTTTTCTCAAACAATATGAAAATGTAATAATATAGAGGGTGTCCTATTTAAAATAACAAAGTTATATGGCGTACAGCGATACTGGGCCACCTGTGTGTATCTGAAAATAATTTTACAAACTGCACTTTACCCTCCCATTTACAGCACTTTTTGGTTCATTCGATATCTTTAATGGTGTAGGTGCAATCGAGCTTTCCCATATCAATGACTTACCCTGTCATTGTACAAAGGTCTTGTTATCTTTGGGGGATTCAGAAACAATTTAACAATTTTTTTATATGTCGCATAATTTATGTGCTATTACTAAAAATGTTCCTTATCTTAAGTAGTTAAAATCAAAATCCCGCCTTTATCTCCGAACATCCTTCGCTGGATTAAAAAAAAAATGGTTTATACGTTTGTTTTTTAGCCAATTTGTTAGCAAATGGTAATTTTCAAAATCTTGAAACAACGACTTTAAAGGGTATCTAATAACATAAAAAATTCTTTATTGCACCCATATTGAACTGTGAGGTCTCAATTTTTTTACAGAACTAGAGTCTCTTTTGTGTAATATAATCAGGGTGTTTTGAGAGAAACACACGTCGTTAAAAATTTAAATAAACAAGTCATACAAAAAAAAAAAAATGTAAATCCAAAACAGCAAAGTAATAGACATGGTAGAAATAGTATAGATGTTACTTAAAAAAATAACTGCTAAACTAGGTTTTGGTTACCTTATTCATTTTAGGTATAGTTAATTATCTCAAATTTTCAGTTTAAAATACAAATTATATCAACACAAAAACAGTATCCTACCTATGTATACTAGAAATTTTGGAAGTTGGTATTGCAATATGGTTGGTATATTCTAAAATGGGGGTAAAATATATAAAAAAAAATCACAATTTCTGTGAGAGGCATTTTTCAAAATTTTAAAAACAAACTATTTTAGTTATACGGTGCAGATTAGACAGTGCAGATCAGACTGTCGAAGTGCAATGATGTGAAAATAAAACTTTTTCTTGAGAAATAACAAGACCTGAATTAAAGGCTTTAAATGTTGTTTTGTAATAAGTTTCATTAATAATTAATCAGAAGGAGAGGAAGGAATAATAAAACTTGTTACATTTTTTACAAAAATTGTTAAATTTGACAGTTATAAGACGACAGGACTGCTCACATGCACGTTCATTATTAGAATAGTAATATTTTTTAATGCAAATTTATTTGTTATTCATATAAATCCTGATTTTATGGTTGTATTTTTTATGATTTTCAAATTTTACAGCCTTTAGTAAAAAAAAAAACATTATTCATTGTTAATTAAGATGGATCAAGGTGTAATAACGAGGTCAATAAAACTATGCACAATATTTTATACAATTTATTTAGGTATATAAAAAAAATATTGGTTTTATGCTATTACTGGGATATTTATAAAATACAAAAATAATGATATTAATACAAATACTAATACTGCATGCATACATAACATATTATAATAAGTATTAGAGGATATCAGCAGAGGTTGATAATTATTTAAAATAATTTGTTTCTACATAACTACTAAAAATTAATACATAGGTAGGTACATTTATATTTCATAGGAAATAAAAATACAAATTTCCCAATAATTAACTAATCGAACATAAAACTCGGTAAATCGTAGCTATGCGCAGAGACCTGTGGATACCTATGGATAGTGTAGTCTGTGGAGTGTGGATAAAGAGTACATAGTTAATTTAAAATAAATTGTACCTGATCAAAAGTGACAAAGAAAACTGATCATTTTTTATGAAAATTAATAACAATCACATGAATGGACTGTGATGACCGTGGAAATTAAACATCTCACGTCCTGGATTCTGATGTCATCATGGTCCACGACCCTTTACAACTGCAGGTCAGTAAATGTTGCATTAATGATAAATTCGTAGATTATATATTAGAGTTTCGAAGCCATTCCTCAGATAAAAGGGTTCTGAAAAACATTTTACAAACCTCTGCACGAATATTATCAACATGTTAATTATAAAGAAAACATAATTAGTTCAACCGTTAATTATAAAGAAAAGAAAGCATAATTAGGAAATAGGATAATATAAATCTACCGTTCTAAAGAAAACACTGCGTAATCACATTTTTTCAAGAAGATATTTAAAGTGAAAAACCAACCAACGCACGTAAGGTACTTACCAAAAAAATAAACTAAATAGGAAACATATAGTAACATAGAAACAAACACTTGCGCCCATACTGTAGAAAACTGTATTGAAGTAAGTGTTTTTTCTATCAAAAGTAAACTAAAATAAAATAAAAATTCCTAGCTTTCTTCAAAGTTTTGAAAAAAATGAAGAATGAAGAATTTACAGTTACATTTTTCAGAATAATTTTCAGTTAAGCAGTGTCTTTCATTAGCATGGTAGCAACAGCTAGTTTAGCTATTAACCATTAACCCATTTTAAGTTGAAATATTTTTCAAAAAGACAACGATCAAAAACACCAAATTTTTTGTAGGATATGATTTCTACAATTTTTCCAACTCTGGCAGGTAGGTTGACATCCTCAAATTCTTTTGTTAATAACTGACTTGTTTTTTCATCGCGATAAACGAGATTTGATTCATACTTTTGTTTATTTACTCTGAGAGATATTTTTAACTCTTCCAGTTCTGGGATTACACAGCATACAAACCAATTCTCAGGAAATCTTGTTCTCGCGTTGTAAGGAGCGGGCAGTTGAGCTGTTTCCAACTTTGAAAGTAGGTGAGTCATTATTCTAAAGCCTGCTATATGCTGTGTTAAAATATCCATTAGCTCACCGACTTCGTACCATTTGAAATTAGTATACAGACTTGCGCCACTTGTAGAAAAGTTGTCATAATGCCTAATTATTGGTTGAGCCATCCTTGCATTTATGTTGCTGCTATCAGTTGTAGGACGCTGATTGCCTCTACATAAAAAAAAATAATATTTTAATTAAACACTCACACTTGTCTTTCTTATTGGTTTGAACTTTGAGCGAAATGAGGAATTTATAATTTATGGATGTTAACACGCCAAGCACATGAAATTAAATACCTGTTGTAGTTTAATCACCTGAAATCTGTTATCGATTTCAATATTATTAATTAATTTTCTAGTTATTAATGACTATAAACGTATGAATCCTTATGTGTGAGTTAGAAGTCATGATAAAGTTTGGGCCCATGATGGTAACTATTCTTTAGGCCGTTCCTAAATAATTTTGAAGGGCCGGGGGTGGGGCAAACTCTCCTTACAAAAAAATTCAAATTGGCGACTTGTTAAATTTTTTTTGTCAAAAAATTATTATTTTTCATCAAAACTCAAAAATACTGAAAGTTACACAAATATACACAAACATACACAAATATAAAATATTTTTGGTATAAATTAGTCTTTGCCCTACGCATGCCTTTTTTGATAAATCTAATAATTCATGAAAAAATTTGTTGAAAGCCCTAAGAATGCAGAAAGTTTTTATCTTTTAATTCGGAAATATGTATAATAAAAAACATCAATTAAAAAAAATAATTAATTTTAATTTAATTAAAAAAATTATTAAAAAATAAGACTTTTATAAACACAAAAATATCGTATTCTTTAAGTAATTTTTTGCCAAGAAACAAACAATTTAATTTTCGATTTTTCTTCATATAAAATATTTTAAATATTTTTGACCCCAACATTTGAAAACTTGAATAATAACTTAAGTACCACTTGTAATAACAAATTTTTATAAAAATAAAATAAAATACATAATACTATATTTTATGAAATTTGTAAAAAAACATATTTTTTAATTAACGGAAGGTAACCAAATTCCCATTATTATAACCCAGATATTCCACCTCTGAAGATGCATTTTTTTCTCTCCTTGACAGTCACGCATTTATCTTTACATTTTTGGGCCCCCTAATTAATAATTTTTATAGTGAGAAATCTTAGATAGATAATTTTTTTGTTAAAATTGAAAAGCTGCTTCTGTTGCAGTAAATATTCTTTATACTCGTAATATTTATTTATAAATCTGTTGCAGTAGTTACATTTTAGGTCTGTTGAGTCATATTCGAGCAAAATAGGACAAAGTTTTCATTTTGTGTTATCATTTTCGTAATTGCATTGATTTTAACAGTAAAAATTACAACAAACAAAAACGTCAACAATTAAAAAAAAACATCAAATTTAAAAGTCACAGTCAAGTCTATTACAAAAACGACATTACAAATTGAAAACTTTTTCCAGATTTTCTGGAAAATGGCTCAACAGACTTAAAATATAAATACATCAGCAACAAACGCAGCTTTTCAATCTCAACAAATTATACAGGTACCATTTCTCTCTAAGATAAATATATAGCGCGGGGACAATATTTAAAAATACAGTATATTATTCGTGACCTAACATTTGATCTTAGTCATAATCAAAATGACAGATAGGTAGGTATTTAGAATCTTTTTTTTTTAGAAAGTTTTTGGGACAGATGTTTCTCCCAAACCGTCGATTTTATCGCTAAAAGCATGATAAACAAAGTTGTAGATAATTTTATAGGGAACATTTTGTTTCATAGATATTTTCCTCTAGTCCACCTAGTTTTGGACTTATAGCAGAAAAATCAGGTCAGAAGCAGTTTTTTAGGAAAAAATTGTCGCCATTTTTTTTTAAAGATCTATAGTTTGCCTCCCTCTCAAAATTCTGTAAGAACAGCAAGGTATCAAGTATCAACATAATGTAGAAACTTTATCACGACTTGTAACTTCTGATTTTTTTACATATTACATATTACCTATTACATACTAGAAATCCTAAAAAGTTCAGTTACATCCCATTCCAGATGTTTTTAAATTAGGGTAGGGTAGGCTATGGACATTAGTCCTTTTATTGTTTTACATAGTCAATAATAGATGTCAACTATGTGCAAAGGGGTCGTGTATTCAAAATTTTAGAACGGTAGTATACAGAGTGAGTTATTAACAAGATCAAATTTTGCTTCATTATCTAGTGATTTATGAAAAAAAAAATCTGAAAGAAACAATGGAGATATCTCCTAAAATGCGCAACTTTATTTTCTCCATTTAACCAAGTCTATATCGAGTCTATATCTCTAACCGTTTCCGATATTCACATACTGGCACCATTAAATTTATAATTATTTTTATTGAACCACTTTATTTGATTATACAGGGTGTACCAGCTCGATTTAGACAACAGTAAGGGCCGTGTAGGTCTCGTCAAGACGAAACGTTTTTTTATTTGAAGTTTTTGGATTTGGACCTTCGTTGCGACAATATGGCCGACTTCCGGTTTTTATTTTTTGGCTCCAGTTTCGGCATTTTTAGGTTCTCGCCCAAACTGAAACTAGTTTTGGAAACTCCTTAGCTTCAGTTACAACTTTCATATTGAAATCAAGATTCTATCTCTGTTGGATTCAAAATCTTAATTTTTCAATTTGATTCAATTTGAATTGATTCAAAGACTTAAAATTTAAAGTCTTGGGCATGTCGCCATTTTGAATCCAACAGAGATAGAACCTTGACTTCAATATGAAAGTTGTAACTGAAGCTAAGGAGTTTCCAAAACTAGTTTCAGTTTGGGCGAGAACCCAAAAATGCCGAAACTGGAGCCAAAAAACTAAAAACCGGAAGTCGGCCATATTTCCGCAACGAAGGTCCAAATCCAAAAACTTCAAATAAAAAAACGTTTCGTCTTGACGAGACCTACACGGCCCTTACCGTTGTCTAAATCGAGCTGGTACACCCTGTATAATTTGCACCATTAACTTTGCATAACCCGCTTGTACTTAATAAAGAAAATAATTTATTTTCATCTATACAGGGTTTATCGTCTCATATCACCATATACAACTATATTTGGTAAGCCTACAGGAAGTGATATCAAGATTCAAAAGGAAAAGGATTATTTCTGCGAATTGCGGCCGAAGTGTTGCCAGGTTGCGTATTGATACGATATATGTACCAATTAAAAAGTAAAAATTAATTTTAGTGAATAAAGAGATGACAAGAAACTGACCAGAACCCGATCAGTCAGATCATTGGTATTTTGGTATTGTTAGGGTTTTCCCCTGAAATTTCAAGAAAATTAAAAAAGAAACGTAAAATATAAAATACGGATATTATAAAAAGTAATCAAAAAGCCATAAAGGGCAGTAAATTTAGGGGAGAGAGAATCTTATAAAAATGCAGCTACTAAATCAGGCAACATAGGAAGACTATCACCAACAACCAACCTATAACCTCATCCTTGAGACCTGAGAGTGACATGCGCATGCGTATTGTTATTCTAAATTCGGAAACCACTTCTGCTCTTATTTTAGGCAATTAGCAGGCAGGACACTGGTGTTAATGACCAATTTATGTTCCCAACCCTCACATTTGTAGAATCCCTGCATATTGATGATGGATAAATAAAACAAATATTTTAACATTTCAATGCTACTCCACTGCATAATTATACAGAATAATTATAGAGCAGAATTTTAAAACTTTAGCAGCGAGTATTGTAAAGGCCCATTAAGCTAACGGGAAGATTTCTGATACCATTTTAAAAACTAATATCGACGTTAAATAATTTTTATCAACATTTTTGTAATCCCTTTCCATGCCAAGAATCACTGAATTCCTATATTTTCCACCGAGAGTCGATAATTTTTCTAGGAACGGCACCAGAAATCTGCACGCTAACTTAATGAGCCTTTATAATACTGGCTAGGTCTTGCATTTACCATCAACATCACCCTTCCTGTATATTGGTACATTTTTATATTTTGCCTGATAAAGTTCAACTATACAGTCTCAGATCAAAAATTTTCTGCTTGCCACTTCTCCGAAATGGCTTTTTTAGTCACTACTTACTGCCAAAAGTTTTGATCTAGAGATATAGAATGTTTGGTCACTATTCAGATCAGTGGCGGAGTCGCACTCAATGTATACCATAATACACTATAGGAGATAACTGTATGGAAATTGGTAATAAAAGGAGATATTTGCTTCGCTATACCTAACTATAATATTACCATTGAAATTGGCCCATGAAGTATTTGACGATTTTAGGATATTTTTCCTTGCTCGTCTCGAATCACCCATTAGTTTGGAACCAGCCCCAACAACGAACGGTGTGTTACAAAAGGAATCGTTCGCCGGTGCATCTTTTATCCCCCCTGCCCCCAGCACCACCCATTCGCTCCATGGTCCTCTTAGGATCTTCAGGTCATTTGCACAACAATGAACTGCAAAAATGATGAAACGGTAATTATTTACATCCGCGACTCCTAAGTTTCATCAATTTTTTCGGGACCGTGGAGCGAAATAGGGGTGCTGGGTGGGTAAAAAGCTAAAAACAGCCATTGCCAACTAATATTAAGGTCACAACTAAGGCCTCTTTGGAACTACGGTCGAATTTCTATTTTTTTCTTCACTTTCAGGGCAAGGAAAATCTTCGAGATTAACAGTAGCACGGTTTTTATTTTGAATTTTGCATTTATTTTGCATTTATATTCCAAAAATCATTGCATCAATCCCTGTGGACTGGACACGATATGTGAAAGCGGATATCGCGCCAATCCGGTACTGCACGCTGCGAAGCGCTTGAAGTGGGTACTTCCGTAATTCACGGTATCTAATCGCCACCTCTTGTCAGGACCGCACTCTCTCCGCACTCTCAAAACAGTTTTTTAAGGCCGTTCTGTGGCTTTCCCTTTCATTTGCAAAGCAAATAAATACCTTCCTGGTGATACTATAGGTATATGTTCTCCATCCACCCCTATATAGGCGCCATAGTGAAACTTTAGGAGCCGCGGATGTAAATAATGACCATTTACATTTAAATGTAACAATGTAAAACTTGTATTGAAATGCGACTGGTTATACTGATCTGAATAATAACCGAAACAAAATTTTTTTTCAGTTCTCTAATGAGCAATTTATAAATTAGGTCTAGTAGGAGTAGGTGGTAGGTATCGGTAAAAAGACAATGATCCTGAACGACTACGCACAAACCAGGAACTTTAGCCAAAGTGTAGGCAAAGAGCAACTTTACCGTACCGTATCGGTCTTTCTTTAAGAGTCTCTCATGAAGTCAACTTCAGGTATTCAATTACTTAAGTAAGTATATCTACTTTTATTGCATTTTTCTATTGCCCCATGGCCCACGGTACAACGGATTTGATATGTTTCATATTGTTGAACTTAAGAATAATTGGCAAAGTTGCTGAACCAATATTAACGAAAATAAATAAAATAATTAGCAAAATACCATAATTACCTTCCTGAAGATGAAGATATCCCTGAAGAATGATGACTAAGTACCAAGTTTTTGGATTGGAATTGGAGTACCAATGAGAAAGCGGAGCCTATTGGGGGTATCAATTATTAATAATCAAAGTTCCAACCAACACAAAGGATAAATTCTCGATCGTCTTTCAGAACGGAGGAACGTGTCTTAACTATACGTTCTTCTAAGTTTCTGCACTTTCTTCAAGCTCCTTGGTGATACACTGCGCTATTATTGCTGCTGCTAATAATAAACGCTACCAATTGTTAAAATTAAATAAAAATTAACAATGGAAAAAATGTATTGCTGTCAGTATTGTCACAAGACAACTTGTTCTTTGTTCACGTTCAATGACAAGAAAAAAACTACAGGGGGAATCCTACATCACAATAAGGTTTAATGATTCATAATGTCATGATTGTCATGTCAGTTTTGTTTATGTTATGTCATCAACTTCACGGCTGCATTCAGAAATTTCGTCTTTATGTTATAAAATATGAATACATTTATTCCTTTGACTAGGAAAGAGATTTATTCTATAAAAAATAGGAATATAGGTATTCGTCGTGTAACTACTACCTCCTATGACATCGCCAGTCAACGAATTCAAAGCAGTTTTTTTGCGACGCAGCGGTTTGAACCATTTTCGCTTCGGTTCGAAACAGTGCATTTTGGCGACGTAACGGTGACGTCAGAAACGATCCAGATTCGTAGCGGTTTGAACCACATAAATATGCTTTATTCTCAATGTATTATTGTCATTTCTTATAACTGTTATTATTTCAATTAATTTTTTCTTCATCAATCAGGAGGTAAATAGGTAATTAGAAAATGGAAAATGAGTAAGAATCAATAATAATTATTATAATCAAATAATAGTAAATTATTATATGAGCGATTATGAAGCTATGAAGCCATTATTCACGAGATGATGATAATGCCACGAGCTTTAGCGAGTTTTATACGAGGTTTGTCAAAAAATTTCAATCTAACGCAAGAGTAAAGTACCTGTATTTTCGACAATATCAAAAATTGTTATTCAAAAAAAGTTGATCAGTATTACAAATAACATTCAAATATGCAATAAAACGTGCAGTTGCTTAACCAATAGAAAACAGCATAAAAGCTAAACCGCTGCTGATAAACCCTATCTCTTTGAAAAAAAAAAATTTGATGAATTGCATATTTGAATGTCATTTCCAGTGCTGATCAACATTTTTAAGTAACAATTTTTGATATTGTCAAAAATAAAGATACCTTACTCTTGCGTTAATTTTTTTTTTTTGACACACCTTCGTATACGGTTTAAAAAATTCGTTATCTGATGACTGCATTTCAAGTTTTGGACCATGCACAACTTTTTTATCAAGAATACATTTTTTCATAAAACCAATAATAAAAAAAAATTCCATATGGTTCCAACTTAAGCAGACACCCTGTATACAAAAAACAAATTTTAATCAAAATATTATTTTATTTATTTCACAATTTTTAGTACCGCGCGAGTGCCGACTGCGCACGCGTGGATTCAGAGAAATGTCAGTTATCGTTCCTATTCACAGCTTTGCTCTGTTTATCAAATTTATACAGCTTTTGATTGGCCCAGGAGCGGCAATTATGAACTACAGAGTTTAGCAGTTTACTGTACAGCGGGAGCAGCACACAATTTTTTTATGTGTGGTTATGTTTCTCTTTTCGTTTAAAAACACGCATTCGAGCGGTTCTACTAAACGAATGACGTCAAATTGAATACGGTTCAACCAGATTCATTAAAACGTTGCGTCAAAAAAAACCGCTTAAGTTGTAATGATTTCGTGCAAACGGTATTCTGCAACATGATACAAACCACACCGGGTAGGTATGTCAGCGTGAGACTGAAGAAAACTCAACCGCGCTGCGTATGACGTCACTATGGTGATTGCAAATCAAGCGCTAACGGAAGAATTGAAAATATTTGAAGGTGCAAGTCAACATTTATTGTGGGGTGTAATGAAAAGTGCTGGTGCTTACTGTGATACGATTCAAATCATTTATAAGTAATTGCCTATGCTAGCAAACTGAAATAAGATATCTCTTTGCCTTTCGTTTTTCTTGCATGGTTCTCACACCTGCACTTCATGTTCATGCAATAAACCATTTTGATCTCAGACAGTCAGGTACTGAAATCAAACTAATGAAAATTAATTAAATATCTACAAACGTTGAAATAAGCTATACTAAATCGCGACTTTATGTCATTATTACTTTCAGTGCTATGCTATAACCTGACTGACGTCATAGACTGCGAGCTGACAAATCAAGACCAGAGTTTTTAATCCTTCTTTTTAATTATTATTAGAAGCAGAAGAGTATTAATAAATTATTAAAAAAGTAACACGAACAGCGAGCAGCGAGGGTATTGATCATCATAACTCGATATTGGCCAAGCTGCCGAATAAGTAAGGCCAGTCAATTTTAGAGATAACAGAAGAGAAAAGAAAAAGAAAAAAGAAAGTACAGTAACCTCATAGACCTAGAATATAATGGACGAACCTTTGAGACTAAAATTTGTTGCCAACCAAAGTTAGGCAACCATACATACAAGTAAGGGCAAAGCGACGAATTCAATTCAACAAAACAAATTCAAACAAAGAATAATCAAAAATTCCGCATTCTTGGTGTTTTTTGAGTGATAGAACAATAATTATTAATGTTAATATTATTATCTGACATTAGTATAAATAAATAAATATTTATTATTGGCCTTGTATGGAAATTGTAGGTGTATAACAAATAGATCTGATTTTAATATCCATACTGGTTAAAAGCATATTAATATTTACTTTAAATATCTTCTCTGTGGATTTAAAATTTAATATTAATAATGGTCCAGTCTTGTGCAGCTTATAATTGTGTAAATCGTGTATCAAAATTAACAGATATATATTTTCATAGGTAAGTGAAACATTTTATCTCTGTAATTGTAATAAATAGTTATTCTATTAGAATTACACCATATAAAAACAAATAATAAAGTCGTGTTATTATAATTTTTATGCATTCATTTTCTTATTCTTTAAAAATAACCATGTTCTTCCTATAAAATACCTATGTGTAATAAAAACAAAAAATTTGAATTTCGTATTATTTCTTCATATATTATTTAGTAGTTTTTGCCCTTACAAGAAATGTTGGTTGCCTACCTTACTCAATAACGTAGGCAACCAACATTTCTTGTGAGGGCAAAAACTACTCTTACACTGGCAACAAACTTAGTACAGTAAAGCATTGACAACTATCAGTCCATTATATTCTAGGTCTATGAGTAACCTAAACCTCTAACCTATAATGTTTTTGTTGTGTGGTGTGTTGTGCAAGAAATTTAAAATGAAATAAACAAAAATGCTATTTTGTGCCGAACTCTCCGACGTAAAAATCGTGTATAATGTTCTCAAAGCTATTTCTTTTAAAGAGGTAGGTACCTAAATAAATCAAATCTGCCTAATTAATTTTACCTCTGCTAATCTCTGTTGTGGTGGTTGGATTTGGCGCGATGTTTTGTTTTTTAAACTACTGATCTGACAATATTATTTAGGAAGAATTTGCATACAAGAGGTCAAACACAAAGTCAATAATTATTGTTAATTCAACCAAAATTTAAAATTGCATTTTTTGGAAATGTAGCGTGCATTGTCGAACTGCAACAGCAGAGGTAACAGGGCCGTGACTGTCTTAAAGACCTTATATGACAAACACACAGGCATCGATATTCAAGCTTAGGGCGTAAAATATTCTGATTACTCGTAGGAGCAATTATTGTATTTGTAAGTTCTTTTCAACATTTATTTTATAAGGCAGCTGATTATTTTATCAGGCACGGCCCTGACAAGTAATAATCAACATTGCAATGGTCTTTTAAACCCAGTTGCACCATTTTCTAAAGCCAGATTTAACAGTAAGTAGGGCTTTGTCACCATAGTAATTAGTGACATTTACTTGTTACAACAATAACACTATCAAAACTAAGCCCTACTTTAGTTAAGTCAGGATTTCGAAATATAGCACAATCAGGTCTTCGTGTTACTAATACTGAAGTTTCACAAATTAAATTTTAGTATGCCACCCTGAGGCCCATGGAGGAGGGTTTGAAAGTAACCCTGGAAGAGATGAGATGTGTGGAGACGTCGGCGTACATCCCTTGCAATATATTCACTTACTATCGAATAGATTCTAGTCAAGACATAATATTCAGAGTCAGCATTAAGAATGTCACCGAGTGTCTCAATATCTTGGGAGAAGACGTCAACCCCAGCATGAAGTTATCATACAAGGCCGTCGGATCACCTCTGTCTCTAGTGTATGTGAGATGCGCTGTTTTATATTAAATTCTCAACTCTTTTTATTATTCCTTGGTGAACAAATCACTTTTCAAGCGCTGAAGCCGCAAATCGACTCTAAAATCACTTTCAATTTCAGAATCAAACATCCAGAAGAGAATATAACAATCGACTGTGAAATTTCGACTGTTAACGTGGACGATTTCTCCGATATAAGCCTGGGGGAAGAATGCAACCTGAATAAACTCGTGATAAACGCCAATTTCCTGGTCGAGATGTTCCAAAGACTCGACAACTACGCAGACGACCTGACGGTCACTACCAGCCCCGACCCGCCTTACTTCAAGCTGAGCACGACTGGAGCCGGGGTGAGTTCTTCTTATATCATCGAATAAAAACTTGACAGAGAGCTACCTGGGGGGAGGGGGGGTTAGCTAATTTTTTGTTTTAAGTACTTAGTAGTTATTTGGAGTGTGATTTGAATAATAAGCAGCAAAAAATTATATACATGTGACTTGGTTTTTGAATCAGTTTTTAATCTTAAAAAACTTTATAAAGTACTCCCTAATTCCAGGGAGAATCTGAAGTCGCCATACCGAAGCAGTCCGAATACATAACGATATTCCAGTGTGAGAAGACCATAACTTCCCAGTACAAGTTCAGTAACATCAGGCAGATATTGAAAGTGATGGGTTATGCAAATAAAGTGGCGGTTTCAACCGGCGAGAGCAATTTATTGGGGCTGCAGCTGGTTATTATCTCAGATGACAAACAAATGTACGTGGAGTATTATATTGCATCACAGTATTCCGAGTGACGCTTGTAGCATGTTTAAAAAAAACATAATATTGATTGTATTCAAGCGAGATGAATTATTTCTGTAGAGCAGTCTACATGAAAGTCTTGTTCAAAATATCATTTCTGGGAGAATGCACTGGCCATAGTGCGTTATAATAACTGGTGAAATTCCCCTGCTTGGGTTGTTTTCATTCCGGTTCCAATCTAGCTGTGTTTTATAATATAAAGTTATATTTTTTTGTACAGAAAAACAAATAAAAGTTTTCTTTTTTTATTAAAGTTTACTTATATTATATGGCGCCTGAAAATATCGATTTATGAAACATTGATTATACGGATGAGTTCATTTTTAATTAAATACATCACCCTCAATATTGCTGCCCCAAATCTATGAAGGAACTGATTTAATTTAGCCCTTACACTACAAACATTCAAGAAAATCGTCTCAATTTGAAGTGTATGCACCACTAGCATTACTGAAAGAGCCCATCGGTGGGCAGCCTTCCCTTGGGCTGGATCAGTCGACCTCGATCATTATTATCCAAGTAGGTAACGCCCTTGAAACATAAATAATAATTATTATTGACAGTAGTTTAGATAAAAATCTTAATTTAAATCAAAGTTATTATTTTACAGTATTATGGTCAAGGTATTGGCAACTAATAGGTATCTACTCAAAATGGCTCCAGGGTTTCCAACTTTTAGAAAATATATGGCATACAGTGCATTTCTTTTTCAATGCACCATAGGGATTTACATGTAAAAAATGGACCTCGTGTTAATGGTTTTCCTGGGGTAAATTTCTTAATTTTTTTTTTGTGGAACTTAAAACACAGTATTCTGCACCTTATTTTGAAGATCTGCTACCAATGGGAGCCATACTTATTTAGATAAAAATTAAAAAATGGAACCATTTCTACTGATTTAACAAGTCTGTGACATTTTAATAATAATTTTGTCAATAAACAATACATCAGAATATGGTCGCGAAAAAACCCATACATTTTTCATGAAACTCACACTCAGTGGGTACAGAAACTCAACGTATTGGCAGGAATTCTAGGAAATCACATCATTGGGTCCTTTTATATCGCAATAGCGCAAAATATTTGCAGTTACTTGGAGAAAAAGTCCTCCCGTCTGTATGCAAGACTTCGTTTAAATGGGCAAGTAATTTTACAGCAAGACGGAGCACCCCCTCATAGTACACGTGAAATTACACAGTTTTTAAATGCTGAGTTTGATGAATGGATTGGTCGGTTTGGACCATTGAAATGGCCCGCTAGAAGCCCAGATTTGACACCTCTTGATTTTTTTTTTAGGATACTTGGCCAGCAAAGTTTTTGACGACATAAGACAGAGACCAAACAATTTGGAAGAGCTAAAGCAAAGAATTAATGAAGCTTCTAACAATAGTCGTACAATAGTTGTTAGACAATTACAAAATGTAAAGCGGCATTTTCTGGAAAGATTAGGACATTGTTTAGCAGCTTCTGGACGACAGTTTGAATGTTTGATTTAGATTTTGAACATGCAGGGCAACCTATTTTAAAAAATCAGTATAAATGGTTCCATTTTTTAATTTTTATCAAAATAAGTATTGCTCCCATTAGTAGCAGATCTTCAAAATAAGGTGCAGAATACTGTGTTTTAAGATTTCACAAAAAAAAATCAGAAATTTACCCCAGGAAAACCATTAACACGAGGTCCATTTTTTACATGTAAATCCCTAGTGCATTGAAAAAGAAATGCACTGTATAATCTTATAGCGTATAGAGGAACATTTAATTTTGAAACTCATTTCCCTTTGCATTTTATCCCTATAAACATTGACATATTTTATCAAATTTGATTCAATGTATTAATAGTCTTTTAATGGTGCCATTTTATGCTGTAAAGTTTTATATTTTGTTTGAAGAGCAAGGTGTAATCATGAGGAAAGTGAAACTCTTCACAATATTTTAAACAATTTATTTAAAAAAATGGTTATGCTTAATACTGTGATATTATAATACACAAAAATAATCATATTGATAGAAATAATAATAATAATAATACTGCATGCATACATATAGGGTATTATAGGTGAGGTGGTTGAAACTTAAAATACAAATTTCCATCAATTCAATAAAATCATAGTTGCGTGGATAGTATTGTCGGTGGAGTGTGGGTGGTTATAGCGTTGCTATAAAAAAAAACTGTTCCTCATCAAAATTTGTAAAAAAGAAAATTTATGTGTGATTAGGTTTTATGTAAATTAACAACCCCGTGCATCCATCCATGGTGATGGATGACCGTGGAAATAGAAATATTTGACAGCTCTGATTCTGATGCCCATTGTCCATGATCCTTGAAACTGCCAGACCGCCAGGCCAGGGTGAAATTTTAGTTAAATGATAAATAATTGAAACTGTAATTTATTAAAATTTAGCAGCCACCATTTTCGACTTTAAATACATATTATGTATTTAAAATACTATTTTACCCATTTAAAAATTAATATCTTATTTATAAAGAAAATAAATGAATGTAACAGTGTGGCTCACTTAACACCAGAAACTCCCCTGTAAGATTATTTTTTATTCTATTTGCAAAAAAACCCAAAAAAGAGGGCAAAAACCTTTTTTTTTTAGAACAAGGCATTACATTTTAACGAATTGGGGAAAAATTGGCGAAAGCTGTTCTTCATTTTTCACCAGAGTCGGCTAAATTTTAAGTCATAAAACCAAGCTGGACTTTTTTAGGGTCAAAAAATAAAAAAAAGCCATGGGTGGTTTAAAAAAAAAGTTTTCCACATTGAAATTATTTCATTGAAAATCTGAAATAGATTTTTTCATAATCACTTGCTTCGCTATAATGTCCGTTTTTAATGAAGTTAAAGACAGAGGCGTCGTATTAAAAAAAAAAATTGAAAAAATAATGAAATTCTCCCAGTAGAGTGAAAGTAAAATTTATAGCTGTAAAAGTAAAATCGCCAAATTTTTTTCTAGTGCCATTTTTCCAAATATTTTTTTATAAGAAAAAAATGACTGACCCTTTTTCTTAAATGTTTACTTTAAAAAACTGTCACAGTAGGCTTTGGTTATATGGCTTAAAATGATTGCCTTATTCTAATGTATACAGTTTTTTGCCCTCTTTTTGAAAATATTTCAAATTGAATCATAAATAACAATTTTACAGGGGTTGTCTGATATGGGCCAATAATAATTCTACCGTTTAAAGGAAGAAAAACACAATAATCACATTTTTACCCATTTTCGATGGCCTATATGTTTGCGTTTTGACTTATCACTGAATATTTTTTGCTCTTAAGATCCAATGATATCAACAGTTTTATCTTCATCAGTTTTGATATACATTGCAAAACTCTCATTACCTCAGATATATCGTAAGAAGATTAAAGCTATGATGCTTTAAAATTCAGTTCAATGAAATAAAAGTGACTACATTTTCTATAACTGCTAAAATAAAAAATATAGTTTTCTCTTAACAAATTTAATAACAGAAGTCACGATCAAAATGTGAGGTTAAAAATATGGCATACTATTAGCTTGATGAGAAGCTCATCAAATTAAAAAAGATTCGACCTACTAACAAAAAAGAAGAAATTTCAAAACACTCCTATGACAATAATTCAGAACTGGGGAAGGAAACTTGAATAAACATAAACGTAAAATACCTAGGTAAAAGGTGAAATTTAATCCAAAAAACTGTATAGTCCAAGAGCTAGTGATAAAAAATGCAAGAATTTTGGAAAAGCAGATTGATACTTCTAGATCAGATTGTAATTAGGCTATAGAAAAGCCACTGTTAGCAGGCCAGGTGTTGGGACATAGGCAGGGAGATGCTTTTTTTTTAATAATATCTGATACATCCCTTCAAATTCATTGTTTAATGACAAAAACTGTCAATGTAATAATTGACAATAATACTAAGTGGTTTCATAGTCTAACAATATAAAACAATTAACAGACTAGCTTGTAATAAGACAATCAACAAGCAGAAAAAAAAAACAATTCTTGCTGAAAGACAATAAGCTTTTCCTGGAAAATTAGTGAATGGTTTTTATGTCTGTTAATGTTAATTGTTTGGTATTGTTGTGAATTATTGCGTTGACAGTTTTTGCCATTAAACCATGAATTGGAAGGTATTTTGAGATATTTTTTTCGAAAACTATGAAATCGTAAAAAAGTACAATTTTAATCACAGTGCCCCTGCCTTATATTCCAACACCTGGCGTGCTGACTGTACAGTGGCTTTCTGTGGGTAAAATACAGTTTGATCTAAAAGTATCAGCCCTTCAAAAACTCTTGCACTCTTTGTAGCTAGCTCCCCGACAAGGGAGGTTTAAAAAGTTTTAGCCAAAAATTAAGAATTTTCAGTTACAGTCTCTTTCCTTAGCACGGTAAAAGCAGATACTCTATAGTGATTAATATTAATTATTATCAACCCATTTTAAGTTGAAATGTTTTTCAAACAGAGATCGATCAAAAACACCAAATTTTTTGGAGGATATGATTTCTGTTATTTTCAGAATTCTAGCAGGTAGGTTGACATCTGCGAATTCTTTTGTATCTATTTGACTTGTACCATGGCTGCGATAATGATCATTTGCCTCAAACTTTTGTTCGTTAATCCTGAGAGATATTTTTAAATCTTCCAATTCCGGTATGACGCTGCAAATGTACCAAGTTCTATCGCAAAATCTTTCACTCTTACTGTAAGGAGCAGGCAGTTGGGCTTCTTCCAATTTTCGAAGTAGTTGAGTCATTATTTTATAGCCACAGCTACGAACTATGATCTCGTTAAACAATCCTTGGATCTCATATGTCAAGTTCTGTAAGTTAGTTAAGATATCTATGAGCTCATTGACTTGGTACCATTTGAAATTCATATACAGAGATGCGCCACTTGTGGAAAAATTTGTATAATGCTGAATTGGTTTAGGCATCTTTGTTGCGTTTGTCGCCAATGTTTTCAGTTATTATATTATGCTGAATGCCTACAAAAAAGAGAATATTTTAATTGAACACCTATCACAACTATAGTTTTGGTAATTTTTTTATTGATACAATGATATCCTACTAATTAGGATCCATTAATAAGTAATACAAAAAATCACAACTTTTCAAAAAAAAATTTCCAAGCAAAACGAAAAAATGATCAAGATAAATAATTTTATAGCATTTTTTTCAGCATAGTTTCGATCCTATAAACCTGAACCACCCCAACCCCCAACCCCTATTTTTGAATGTCACCCTATGCTGAATGACGGCTTGTTGGGAAGCTTATCAAAAACTGATTATACAGTGGTGCCAGTAATGTTGTTTGTACCTTTGACACTGAAGTTTTATAGGAATAAAAAAATTATTGATATGGGTCATGTCAGCTAAACTGGCCATGAAGTCACAAATGAAAATCATCTTTATACCAATCTTATTTACACAAAGCATTCTCTGAGCGTGTGATAATATGATTTGAATTGATATGTCCCAGCAATGTGGTCAGATTTATTTGAATGAAAGTAACTGTCAAATTATCACTTTCAACATAATTTATGAATGTCATTCACAGGAAAATTTCTCGTCTTATTCCTCATAGTTCAATGTGGGTGATTTGGAAGCGATCTCAATGTTATCGCTTCCTTATCTTGGACACACTGTATAGGGTGTGTGTTATTGTTGATACCACTGTTGCTGTCTCGGAATCAGTAAGAGTTACGGAATTGGTTTAATGAGAGAAAAGTTGTGTTTTTTTAAAGGGCATTAAAATGGTAGAGTTTAAAAAATTTCCATAGTTCATTAGATACAGGGAAAAATTAAAATTCGTCTTTATTTTCTTTCGCAATAATTAACTCTTGATTCTTGTACAACAGCCAGTGACTTGACATTTTGTAGCTACTTACTTTTTGCATTTCGCTTGTGTCTACTGTCAAAGTCAAAAATAATCTAAGTCTAGACACTCTATTGTTTTTTCATGTTTGTTCAATACAAAAAAATAAAAGTCTATCACATTCAGAACTTCACATTCAAACTCTTGGAAATTTTCGTAATTACTTAGATCACTTATAGCCACTCTCATTTCACTGCAATGTTTAGACTGTTATATAACATTTTCGTTGTAGTGTCATCACTTTTTTTTTGTGCAAAATTACTTACATTCTAAGGGTACCATAATGATGGGAGCGAATATAGGGGTGCTGTGCTGTAGGGGTAAAACTTGCACAGGTGAACGATTCCTTTGTATCACTGGTCCTTATTGAGACCGATCTCAAAGTAATGGGTTATTTGAGAAGCGACAAATAAATAATGGCTATCTCAATGGTAATTATACAGCTAGGTATAGCAAGAAAAATTTTTCCCTTGTTACCAATTTACTCAAGACTTTCACTAGTACTATTATTCTCCTGGAGACCCATCATACTATCTCTTAGTGTATCATATTGTATGCTTCAGTGCGAGTGGCCACTGATCTGAGTAATGACAATTTTTTCCTTGCCCTTCTCAAATGGCTCATTAGTTAGCCACCAGCCTCAGTCAGGACCGGTGATACCTACAACACAAAGAAATCTTTCACCTGTGCAAGCTTTACTCGATCCCAGCACCCCTATTCGCTTCATTGTCTCCTTAGGCCCGTATTCATCAATAAATATAACCCCTGAGGTTAAATTTTGGAGCATGTCATTGGTTTAAAATTCGTAGCGTTCGTAGGCTTTGAGCATTAGACCAATCAGCTGTTAGAAAATTCAAAATATAACCCCAGAGTTATATTTTGAAGTTTGATGAATACGGACATTAGAGTCTAAAGGTCATTTTCACACACAAAAAAAAAACAACTGCGATATGTATGAATATGTTTCCGATAAAGAAACTACAAGAAAAATGTATAGTTTATAAATAAAAAATTTAAAAAACATACCGGTTCCTCGGTGAAGAACTCAAGCAAGAGAAGTTATTTATAGAAACCAGGACGTCCGGTCCCGGTCTCGTGCTCTAGTCCTCGTGACTAGAACTCGATAGCGGTAACAAAATGTAATGTATAAAAAAAAAGCAGTGAAATGGGGGCCGTCATCTGCATGCCTAACTCACCAATATGCAAAACAATACAATACATACAAGAAACCGTGTCAAAATTACCTTTCTGAAGATGTGAAGATATCCGGACTGGATACTACTGGAAGGAGAGTACCGCAATTATCAAATTCCAACCAAAATTAAGGAATTAGGTATATCGAGAGTCCTCCAAATTTCAACCACCTTCTAAGCTCCTTGGTGCCCTGCTTGGTGGGTACAAAGATATAGGTAATAATGTATCAAATCCAAATAAAAAATCGACTCTTCAATTATTATTATTATTAGTACACATTCCATGAACATAACACAATCACAATACGATTACGAGTGAGAGTGAGAGGGAGTATAATAGTCTAAATAATACGCAATAAAACAACATGGGGGAATCCTACATCACCGCACGATACACATATACACGGTATGCCGATAGCGTTTTCTATTTTGGTCAACTACTGCGCAATGACGTCACGTGGATCAGATATTACACATGAGATTGCTCATATCTATTTTATTGTTAGAAATAAGTAAATAATTTTTTGTACACATTGCTTTTATGGCTATTTCTGATATTCGGGTAAAGGTGGAGGTGGAGATTTATGCTATATTTAATCATAATCATAGGTTAATTATTTAAAAGGGAATATTTTAAAGAAATATAGGATATAAATATTATGGTGTCCCAGCTTATTCGAAGCGGTCTTAGTAGGCGAAACGATAAATTTTTCCCCAAAAAATTTTGCAAATTCAAGCACAGAATCACAATGGCCATAATTTAAAATTATTTTGGAGTATACAGAGTGTCCCATATGACAGAGTGGCATATATCAAAGTTATGTTTTTTTTTTAAATGGAATGCTCCTATGTTATTGTATTTTTAGATTGTCTGAGAAGATAAAATAAGATTGGCTTTTACAGTTGGTGTTTAAATTCAGAAGTTTTTGAATTATAAACAAGTGAAAATCGTCATTTTTCAAGTTCAAGACCCTGTACGACGAAAACGGTTCAAGATAGAGAAAAACGGTTTACATGTCCCTATTTTAACTTTTTATGTACTATCCTATGGTATAGAAACATTTGTACTTCCTTTAATTTTTTTATTTGGTGACACGTGGAGAAATCTCAGAATTTTTCAAAGTTTTTATCACCCTGTAGAAACATTTCATCTACATCATAGGATAGTTCATGAAAAGTTAAAATAGGGACATATATAAGCCGTTTTTCTCTATCTTCAGCCGTTTTCGTTGTATAGGGTCTTGAACTTGAAAATGACGATTTTCACTTGTTTATAATTCAAAAACTTTTGAATTTAAACACCAACTGTAAAAGCCAATCTTATTTTCTCTTCTCAGGCAATCTAAAAATGCAATAACCTAGGAGCATTCCATTAAAAAAAAAACATAACTTTGATATGCTACTGTCATAATGGGACACTCTGTATGCTCCAAAATAATTTTAAATTATGGCCATTGTGATTCTGTGCTTGAATTTGCAAAATTCCAAATTTATCGTTTCGCCTACAGAGACCGCTTCGAATAAAGCTGGGACACCATATTTCTTTAAAATATTTCCTTTTAAATAATTATTAACCTATGATTATGATTAAATATAGCATAAATCTCCACCTTCACCTTTAACCGAATATCAGAAATAGCCATAAAAGCAATGTGTACAAAAAATTATTTACTTATTTCCAACAATAAAATAGATATGAGCAATCTCATGTGTAATATCTGATCCACGTGACGTCACAAGACCGGAACGCAGCCTGCGCGTCATCGTCTATCGGCATACCGTGTATATGTGTATCGTGCATCACCGTTGGTTTACGTGTTACCAACGTTCTTGGCTGCGTTCAGAAATTTTACCTTAATGTTACGAACACCTTTATTCTGTAATCTTGTACCAGTCGTTGTATGTGTAAATGTACAAATACCTTAAACGACAATACGGAAAACATGAAATTTTTACAGTTATAAGTTCATTTTATTTTTTAGAGTGACGTAAACGAAAGTAAATTGTTGCACACAAGTTGTAAAACGTTGTGCACCCCGTACCGGTAGATGGAACTTTTTTGTCGCCGATTTTTGAGCCAAGTTTCCCGTATTATTATCGTTCATGGTATTTGATTTACTATAATAAGTATACAGGGTGTTTCAAAATATGTGTCGGAAAATGAATGATATGCGATTCCCTCTGCATGCTTCGTTTCTAGAAAAAAAGTTATTCCTAATGACACATGGGTCCGCAAACGTACCGTTTTCGAGATACAATAACATTTTCTGTTGTTGTTTTCAATAGAAAATGTGCCTGATCTGACTGGTCATATTATGTATTACAAAATTAGGTATCTCTTCTTTTGAAAATATTATTTGATTAGACACCATTATTATTATTATACATATAACATACTCGTATAAGTTTTTAACTTTATAATCTTTAATCTTCATATAAGTCAGTGTCGCGAGACGCGTCAACTGACAGGAACACGAACCATATAGGTACAGGCTGATCCTGAAATGGCGGACACGGAATACAGGGTGTTGTAGAGATGTTCAGAAAGACTGTAAATTTAAAACAAAAATGGGTTCCTCGGCTTCGTTACCGAGATATAGGGTGTCGTTTTTCTAAACTTTAAGTCGAAATGACGATCAAATTTAAAAAACCTCCACTGGCAAAACACATGGTTTCACATAACTATAACTTTACCGTAAAAGAGAGCTCCACTGTGAGATTAATTCTTCTTGTACGTTTCGTCTAGGTTGCGCCAAAACAAATAAGATTGGCAGTAGTAAAATAATCGAATTCATGGTTTTAATTTTTATGAATTAACTAATTAATTAATATGAATTTAATGCGATAGGTAGGTAAGTATGTATATACTCTCTGTACACTGAGAGTTGTCCGTTGTCATGCCACACTGATTCTGACTAAACAATTTCATTTAATTCGATTTGAATCGTACACTTATTTCTAAGTCGAACCAGATGTGGTATCGCAGTTCGTGTCAGTGGCGTGTGTTGAGGAATAATGAATATCCTATAAATATATTATTTGGACAAGTTATTGACGAAGTAGTGCCTTGCAACTTTTTAATAACAGATATTATATAATGCAAGTAAATAAGAATGATAATAATTATTGTTATCATCATGATAGAAATATCATGTCACCTACCTGCTGGTTGCCGTTTAAAAGAAAGAATAACACCTCCGTTTTCTTATTTGCAAGTAAAATATTCCAGCAATTTAACCACAAGTCCACGTACTAGGGAGTTCAATCGTTTCCCAGGCAAAACAAAGAATCAAAGAAATAGATTTTTAGGCATTCGCGAAATTAAGTTACTCATAGTTTATCACACCGTACAATATAGGCTAAATAAGTAACTATTGTGGCGCCACCAAGTAGGCAAATTTGACACTTTCATGCGGCAAGTCCTGCGTGCCCGGCTATTCATTTTAATGTATTTCTCATTGCAATCTTGAGGTCGTTCAGGGATAAAAAAAAATCGGGAAGGGTTTGTTGTACACGAGTACCCTTACCCTTAATGCTTGCGATTACATACTCCTGAATCTTTTTTTAGATACTAAATTAAAGTTAAAAAATTTAGTTAATAAACCCTTAATGCTTGCGATTACATACTCCTGAATCTTTTTTTAGATAGTAAATTAAAGTTAAAAAATTTAGTTAATAATTTATGAGGCTTATATAAGTATACTAATAAAACAATAACTACTGCTATAATTTTTTCGAGCTGTATTTCAGACGAAGGGTAACATTTTCCTGCTTTATAGCTGCAAAATATGTCCAAAACTCTTCGACTTATACATAAACTGAATAAAAAACCCTAAAACATGAGATGAAATGTGAACTTATTATGTTTTGATAAGAAAGGTGATATTTTTTTAATGGAACAATTAATATATCACCTGAACAATGGGACAATAATAGGTTTTTTCATTTTTATGAGTGCTATGTGCACCAGGAGTCTCTCTGAAAGAGCGGTTCCTTGAAGAAAAGTTCCATGTAAACGTATTCTCGAACATCGCTCATGTGAAAACTCATCATGAGATTTCGCCCATTTCTCAACGATTTAAAACAAAAGCAGTCGAGACTGGGTGCTTAGAAATGACTTTTAATAATAATTGTAATCATAATAAATTAAAAAACCTAGAAATACACTTCCAAATAATGATTTTAACAAAGATTTCATTTTATTGAAACGAGCTGTCAACGATTAGTATGCCGCACAAAAGTGCGAAAAAAATCCACGAGGAGGCGCGCGCTCCGCAAACATCCGATACTTACTTAGCGTATAACACAGGAATTCTGATAATTTCGTATTAAAAACGTTTCAAATAACAAATCTCATCAGTATATTTAGCGCTGTCACTGTCAACTGACAGTAGCCGATGAGCTGGACGACAATCTTATCGTATCAATCTAAGCGTATCAAGACGCGAGTCGATACTTCCGTCTCACTCTCGCTCATCTTTTTAGAGTTGCTGACGATTCAAACGTATTTCTGACAATATACGTCCCATTTTAACTCGATTGACTATGCAATGCAATAGAAGGAGTAAGAAACATAACGAGATGATGTATTCTTAGTTATCACAACAGACAACTCTCAGTGTACAGACTTTAGGTGGATACTTCCTTTGCTACTGCAATTCTTTCTCCATTTTTATACATATATGTATTGTTATGGTATTCCTTTCCCCCCTTTATCTCTATTTATTATTATGAATTCTATTTAAAAAAAATTAATACCATAAAGAACAAAATTTTTAATAAAGTTATTCTCTGAGGACACTCTCTTTCTCAGGTGGGTTCAGATAAATTCTTCAATATATTTTCTAAGTTTGAATCAAAATAAAATATAAAAAAATACCTCGAGCTCTCTGAATTTGAAAATTTCTTATACTCTAAAAATTTTAATTAAATACAATTCCAAATCTTACAATTTCCTTCTTCTTTATTAACTTTTCCCTAGTCCTCTGCTTCTCTTCTTTTTTAACTCTTTCTCTTACCGCACTTTTCAAAAATTGTCAAACTGCTCTCCGACACCGTCTCTTATTATCCCTTGTCCTTTCCAAATAAAGCTTCTATCTTGTTCTCGTAGTCTTTCTCTTTTCTTACTGCTTCTCTTCTATTTACTAATCAATCTTTGCTTTACGTTATTTATCTTCTTTCTGCTTTCAAATTCTGCTCTTTCTCTAGTCCCTCTGCTTCTCTTCCATTTACTAATAAATATTTGCTTTCTGTTACTTTATCTTCTTTCTCGTTTTCAAATTCTGCTGTATTTCCTTTTGAAAAAACTCTCTTCTTTTATCATTTATTCCTCTCTCAATTTCTCCTTTCTCTAGTCCCTCTGCTTTCTCTTTAATTCTTCTAAATCATTATATTACATTTTTTAACATTATTTCTCACTGACGTTCCTTCAAATTTCTTTATCCTTCTTTTTCCGTTGCTATCAACATTTTTCTCCATTCACTTTTTTCTTTTCTCTACTGATTTTTTTAAACAATCCAAAATTTATTTTTGACATTTTTAATAATTAAATACTAATAATTTTTATTTGTTAAAATCTTCAAATCAAATCCAAACTTTAATTATTAGGTGAACCTAATTTTTCATAACAGTATATTTCTTATCAGATTAAATAGAACTCCTTGAACTTTAAAAAATTGCATAACATAGATATCATTGAAATAGTATATTATGCAATGAGCTTATAATGAAGGCTATTTAAAACGTGAGTAGGCGAGTGTCTTAACCATCATAAGAGCGTATTAATAGCCATTATCTGCGAGTTCCATACACTATTTTTTCTACGACCCTTTTTTATTTCATAGAAAAGATAAAAAAATTATATATTTTAACAATGACCCGTGTACAATTGCGGATCATTGAGGTTTAAGATAGGTTGCTATTTGTTTACGCATTTAACAAATTTTCTCTTCGTCGCTAAGATTATTCTGCTGAGACATGTTTTAGTATCAAGTTTAAAGGGCAATACTCACTACTGCGTAATTTTTATTATGCGAAGTTCGAATTCCGAATTTTACGCTTTGATTTTGAAATTAATAATAATTTTAATAACATTGACAGCCATTAATTACGATATTGTTTACCTGCGCAACGCGACGGTCGCAGCGTTGCCGCTTTGAATACTATCACGGAGCGCTACTTATCTTCCTATCTTTTACACGATATACCTACCTATCAAATTAATTAAGGTAACATAAAATCTTGATAAATTTTCTTTGAATGTTACTTATGTTCTAAATTAAATAAGCGTTCAGAATTTTTTTCAGAAATACAGAACTTATATCACAAGGCAATTTTTGTCGTGAGTATGACAACTCTGTGACTTCGGTTGGTTTGGACCGACCCGATTGTGAGCGAAAAGGAACCGATTCGATTGCAAATGCTCCTCTGCCATTGGATAGCTTGACCAGTGCTTTAATGAAAATTTGTATCTTAATGAGACCCATTAAAGCACTGGTGTGATTCATATTAAATATGCATATTAAAGGTTATAGGAGTAGAAAAAAAAATTAAAATACAGAGTACGAATAAAACAAAAACAGACAATAAAGATAGCGTACAGATTGATGAATAGGAAATACTTATATGTTTCTATCTTCCAATAAGTCATCTTAACTTGATACTCCAATTATTATTTAAATTACTATTTATATACTTCAGTTTTATAAGTACCACACTTGATAGATATTTATTATTTATTGTGCAAACCTTTTGGGCTTTGTATAAATACTAATATGTTAAAAATAGGACATAAAATTATTATAATAGCCAATAACTTAATTAGGTATATTGAAAGATAAATCATTTGATCAAGGAGAGCACCCAAGCGTGCGCCAAGTAGATGAGGTCGCTTCCTGTTAGTGTGATATGTACATAATATCCTCTTCAATTAAATTATTCGTCTCTATAGTCCTCTATAATTAGACGAAAAATGCAATCAATAATTAATTAATTAATTGTTGAATCAAAGCGGAAAACACGGAATTTTGTGTGGGTGTTGGGTGGTCGATGCATGGGTGAGTCTAAATCCAAAAAATGCGAGCTCCTACCCCTTGTGGAAAAGCCGTCATTTTTTGGTTTTAGGGGATTAATTTGGTTTTTGAATTTTACAATGTTAATTAAGTTTTTGTCAAAAAAGTGTAATTATTTGCTTTACGGAGAAAAAAAATTCTCTACAAATTTGCATCCATACTTTTTGCATTCTTGTATTTTTTAATTATAGTGTACCATGACAAGGTATTTAGATTTACTTTAATTATTGGGTCATGTGATAGTTCAAAAAACTAATTTTTGTTGAAAGTAAATCAAGTAGTGATTTATGGACAAAGTATGCACTCCAGAATGATTTTTTGAGCAGAATTGTATTTTTGTAAATGAATACTCGAATGAGCAGAATTATAAATAATACTCTCTAAAGGGAAGAATTATCGTGGAAGAAGGATGAAAAAAAAGAGGCTGTAGCTAGTAGGTATTTTTATATTTAATGTGTGTTGATATTTTTACTGACACAATTCAAAGAACATACAAATAACCATTTAAAAGTGCACATCAGTACATAGCTAGAATAGTAACTGGTAGTGTTTATCTCAAATTAAAATCTTCATAAAAAACTGGAAACAGTGCGCTGTTGGTAACTCCACACATATTGTTCTTATTCCTGGCTAATCTCATATACCCCTTTTCGCCCCATCTCACACCCCATGAATTCTTAATGATCCAATAATCTTCAGCAGTACCAGTGCTATTGTCGCTCCCATAACCCACGACAACAGCGTCGTGATTAGTTTCATTACCACAAGTGGGATCGTCGAATATTCCCCCCATGTAGAGCTGGAACTTGGTGGCATCCAGCCCCACAGAAGCTGGTCCCGTCAAAGCAATAGAGTTTTTTAGGTAAAACTCGGCGTCTGATCGATTTGGAGTTATCTGGTCGTATTCCTCCAAATGGAAGACGTTCTGAGTAGAATTGTATTCGCAGGTGCCGTTGGTGTTATTGGGGTAAGTCTGGACAGAAGGCATGCCATCGTTCCTCAAGATGTGGTCGAAGGCACACAGATTGTCGGTGCAATCTTTCATGCAGTCAGAAAGATAGGTTTCGCTCAGAGGGATTAGCTTACCAGTTGCCAGAGCATAGCAGGTTTCGAAAGTGCTGGTCTGGAAAAAAAAAGCGTTAATAAAATTAGATACAATAAATCACTGATTCATCACTCGCTCTATTTGACGCGAGTTACAATTTACAGCCGCCAAATTATCCCTTTAAATAGAATTCTTCCACTGATGGTAGCTAAACTAAGAAAAGACCGACCACAGTTTCGTCCCCAAAAATTGTGTTTTCATATTTATGTCATTTTGGCAAACAAGAAATTGAAATTATGGTTCCACGGTCACAATTTGGGCAAAAGAACATCTGGATTTAATTTTTGAGCGGAGGTTTCAAAAACTCTGTTTTCGGTTGATTTATGGATCAATATATCCCGAGAAAAACTACCTACGTCTTATTTAATTTGATAAAATCGGCATTTTTAAGTAAATTTTACGTTCATACAGAAATATTCGAGACGCCGCAATAAAATTTGAAAAAGATATTTTTCAAAGTAATATGGTTATGTCCGATATCAATAATACACAATAACAGATTACTGGGGTTTTATTGAAATAAATCTGAAAGACACTTACGACGCTAAAAATCCACGAAGCTCCTAAAGCTCCCTGGTCCTCAACTGGTGTGACGTATCCCGTGGTTCTCCAGTCCACGCTGTCTGGAAGTGGCGCTCCCGGTTTTAAGTTTATTCTCCTGTTTTTGTTTTGAGATTTCGAGACTGAATTTTCTGGTCTTTTCAGTGAGTTTTTGAATTCCTCTTCTGTCATATCAGCGAACTGATTGACGCCCAACTTGTACGAAACCAGTCCTTTCTGGTACAACTTATTATGTCTTGAGATTTTTTCTAGATTTTCTTGGAAAATGCGGAAGCGCTTTTGCTCCTCTTCTGTTGAATATTTCTTCTCATATGTTTCCTGTTTTTTTTTTTAAATAATTGTTTTCATAATTTCTATTATAATAAATATTCATAATTTACAAAATTAATTATAAATTACTTACCGTAAAAGAGCTCCACTGTGAGATTAATTCTTCTTCTACGTTTGGTCTAGCTTGCGCAAAAACAAATAAGATTGGCAGTAGTAAAATAAACGAATTCATGGTTTTACTTTTTATGAATTAAATAATTAATTAATATGAATTTAATGCGATAGGTAATAAGTATGTATATAGGTGGATACTTCCTTCGCTACTGCAATTTTTTTCTCAATTTTTATACATATATGTATATTTCTTATCAGATTAAGTAGAACTTCCTGAAATTTAAAACTTTTTTACATACATAATATAGATATGTATATTGACGAAAATATTAAAATACAGATTACGAATAAAACAAAAACAGACAATAAAGATAGCGTACAGATTGATCAATTATTGGAAATACTTATGTTTCTATCTTTAGTCTTCCAATAAGTCATCTTAACTTGACACTCCAATTATTATTTAAATTATTACTTATATACTTCAGTTATAAGTACCAATTGATAGATTTTTATTTATTGTGTAAACCTTTTGGGCTTTGTATAAATACTACTCCTCCTGTAGGTTTCCCGCACTATGATCTTCTTGCTGAGTTTAACTTCAACAGTCTTGAAGCGAGACGTACGTACACCTCTGTGCGTTTCCTTTGGGGTTTGTTGAATGGACGCATTGACTCTCCTGAAATCCTTTCCCAGATTTCTTTCCATGCTCCCCAAGTTACACTTAGGCAACAACAACTTCTGCGAGTTCAAACCGCGAGGACAAATACTCTTTTGTTTTCTCCTTTAAATCGTATGTGTGACATTGCTAATAGGGTTGATGGAAACCTTGATCTGTTTTCGTGTAGCGAACTTCAACTTAGACGATTTTTACTGGCGGTGTCTAGTTCTTCTAGTCCTTAGGTTGCCTTTACTTTCATTTATTTCTTTTTTTTTGTTGATTCTTTTTTTTAACTTACCACATTGACCTGATATAGCCTGCCTCACCAGCTGATGTTCGAGTAGTCACAAGTAGTCTTTATGCTTTTTTTTTAATATTGTAAACTCTTCATTACATTTCTAATTTCATATTGTAGTAAGTTTATATTAATTTGTGTACTTTTCCCCATCCGATATAAGCCATTGGCTTGTTGATGGGAGTATTAAATAAATAAATAAATAAACTAATATTTTAAAAATAGGCCATAAAATTATCATAATAGCCAATAACTTAATTAGGTATATTGAAAGATAAATCATTTGATCAAGGAGAGCACCCAAGTGCCAAGCGGATTAGGTCGCTTCCGGTTAGTGTGATATGTAGAACATAATATCTTGTTCAAATATTCGTCTAGTCCTCTATAATTAGACGAAAAATGCAATCAATAATTATTAATTAATTGTTGAATCAAAGCGGGAAACACGGAATTTTGTGTGGATGTTGGGTGGTCGATGCATTGGTGAGTCTAAATCCAAAAATGCGAACTCCTACCCCTTGTGGAAAAGCCGCCATTTTTTGGTTTTAGGGGATTAATTTGGTTTTTGCATAAACATGTTAGCAGAGTCTCTCCCGAGTTTCTGGGCGTACCGAGGTTGGGAGGGTTTTTTAGTTAACATAGAGTATAGAGTCCATCGGATCGCCCCTTAGAAAGTTCGTGTTTCTATAGTGTCGATTTTTTGACACACTCGTCAACTTGAAACCTCTTTTGCGTTATTTTTCTCTCCAACAAGCGATCCCGAAGCATGAAATTATTGCTTATGACAAGCTCGGGCATTGGAAATTTTGCTACAGGACGAATTGGACAATGGAAATTACAAAACTGCAAGCAATTTTTTGTCGTACCAGTCTGCGTTCTCCAGATATAACTGTCAAAAGTTGAAAAAAATGCGATTTTTAGACTTAAAAAAATGTTGTCTTCGTACAGAGTGCACATTTTTGAAAAAATTCTTTTGCGATTATAATGAAGACTACGTCAGACGACATAAATTTTGAAAAGTTCAGAACTGTAATCGGTTCTTCTGTAGCTCTCATCGTCTTCAAGATACACAATTCAAGTCCTGGCGTCGAACGTCATTTAACAGGCGATGCTCGGAGCATGAGATTTTTGCATTCAAGTTTACAGACAATGTCCATCGGATGACTCCCTAGAAACTACTTGGTTGTATTTGTATTTACTCTTTCAATTTTTTTTTCAGCAGCACCTAAGGACGATGCGGTCCAGAATCAACAGACATATGCGTGTCAGCATACCCTTGCCTAGTTTCGTCGCCTATCGAGCTACGTAAGAACCATGAGCTTTTTTTGAATTAATTATTTTATTTATTATCTTTATTTTTGAATTTATTTTGAGAGTTCCCTTTAATTTTTTTCCTATAAAGGTACAAATTTTAGGTACAAAGGTACAAAAATTTATGATTTCAGAGTTCAATTGTTTTTTCAATGCATGCTTTAATGCACAGGCTTTAATTTTTTCTTCATGAGCCTAGACTAGAAAACTTCGTATTCTGTCTGTATCTCTCCAAGTTGTAATGATATTCTCGAAAGGGAAGAATTATTGTGGAAGAGGGATGAAAAAAGAGGTTGCAGCTAGTAGGTATTTTTATATATAATGTGTTGATATTTACTGACACAATTCAAAGAACGTACAAATAACTTTTTAAAAATGCACAGTACATAGCTAGAATAGTAACTGCGTACATATTTATCTCAAATTAAAAAACTGGAAACAGGGCGCTATTGGTAACTCCACACATATTGTTCTTATTCCTGGCTAATCTCATATACCCCTTTTCACCCCAACTCACACCCCATGAATTCTTAATGATCCAATAATCTTCAGCAGTACCAGTGCTGTTGTCGCTCCCATAACCCACGACAACAGCGTCGTGATTATGTTCATTACCACAAGCGGGATCGTCGAAAATTCCCCCCATGTAGAGTTGGAACTTGGTGGCATCCAGCCCTACAGAAGATGGTCCCGTCGAAACAATAAACATTTTTAGGTAAATCTCGTCGTCTGGTAGATTTGGAGTTATCTGGTCGTATCCCTCAAAATTGTAAACGTTTTGACTACGGTTGAATTCGCAGGTGCCGTTGGTGTTATTGGGGTAAGTCTGGACAGAAGGCATGCCATCGTTCAACAAGATGTGGTCGAAGGCACACAGATTGTCGGTGCAATCTTTCATGCAGTCTGAAAGATAGGTTTCGCTCAGAGGGATTAGCTTACCAGTTGCCAGAGCATAGCAGGTTTCGAAAGTGCTGGTCTGGAAAAAATAGAACGTTAATAAATTTAGATACAATAAATCACTGGTTCATCACCCGCTCCATTTGACGCGAGTTACTATCTACAGCCGTCAGATTATCCTTATCCCCTTAAACAGAACTCTTCCACGGGTTGCTAGACCAAGAAAAAATCGACCATTGTTTCATCCCCAAAAATTATGTTTTCATACTTTTGTATTTTCATTTTGTTAGACAAGAAATTGAAATTATGGTTCAACGGCCACAATTTATTCAGAAGAACATCTGGATTTTTTTACGGAAGTTTCAAAAACCTGTTTTTGTGCAACTGCCGTTAAAAGTCACACTTTTAACGACAGTTGACAGTGTTAAATTTGATTGTTTACATGGAAGCGTGTAAAAAATATTTTTTCTTCAAACGTCAGTAAATCAGACATTACTCGACTCAGTAGCCGGTCTCAAAGTTTCACTTTTCCTCCGCCGGAGCTAAAGTGTTGCCAAGCAACACTTTACCTCCGCCGGAGCTAAAGTGGTGCCATAGCAACATCAACATACAAACACATACCTATATTAAGAATCAACTATTGAAATTTTATTAATGTAGGCCCGTATATTCATCAATAAAATTCAACCTAAGATATGAAAACTCTCTAGTTTATTATTATCTAATAAGGTTAAAAGGAATTTGGTATTAATCAAACATAATCTTTGGAAAATCTACACCGAAACGAAGTAATTCTGTGAAACGTCATAATTATACCCGAAGCCGGACGGTCGACAGTCGGCTTCAGTCGAGTCGAGCTCGTGCTCGGCTCAGTCGGTTCAAACGTCAGAAAAAAGTTGGGTTATTGCGAGGTAAACAAAAATAATTATTATTCCGTATTGAAGTTTGAATATTGAACACAAGGATAATAATTATAACCATATACCTAGGTACATAAAGGAATCCAACATCTTATATTTTTATTATTAGGTAGGTATTAGTGTACAGTTATTGGTACCTACCTACAATGACCTACATATTTAACATTCAACTTCTGACTGACTGGCATCATCATTAACAGAAAATGAAAAAATTGACCAAGCAGGGTCTAGCAAGAGGTAGGTAGATGTTATCATTAATTTTATAACTTACTTACAAACTTTTATAACGTTTTTAATTTTGATTTTGCGATGCTTAGTATAGTCCAATAAAGTCTAAAAAGTCATACGTATCGATTAAGAATACACATCCTTTTGATAGTTCGATTTATTTTGTTTCATGTACGTGTTTTTATAGTAACCGTCCAGTTTGTCTAAACACTCCATCCCGCATAAATAAGTATACGTCAACATTGGTTTTGAATGAGAATTAAATGCACAACACACAGGATAGAATGTCATTACGTGAATAAATTTTATGTAGTTGTCAGTGGATCTCAAACTGACGTAAGCGGTTCAATTCATTTTTTGAATGATTCCTTCAATAATTACGCTCGTTCACAACTTGACAATTAACTGTTTGACATTTTCTGGTGAAATTAAAAATATTAATTCGGACGGTCAGTAAGACGTCACATCTGACTTTTTAAAGTTAATCCTACTATAGTTTAGTTACATAATTATTATTTTATTATTTTTCTTTAATAATTTCAATAATAATTTCTCGATGTTCACTGACGTTGATGACAGTGTCAATTTGACAGCGCCGCGTTTCTATAGAAGCAGCCCATACTCCATATTCACCTACTTATACCAGTCCAAACCTTTTGAAAATTCGCTTTCCTTCAATTAAAAATGATGTTCTTGCTTAAATTTGCCCACGTTTGAAGAAAAAATAGTATATTTTATTTGGAGGAAAAGTGACTTTTCATGGCTTGCTCTCTATTATCAGCCTCACTTCGTTCGGCTGATAAACACGAGCGCGCCATGAAAAGTGTCACTTTCCCTCCGTATAAAATAATATACTATTGTAACAGTGTTAAAAAGACACAACACTCGTGTTAAAAGTAATTCTATCTACTTTTTCTGTACTTACATTCTCTTTTTAAACTACATTTTCTCATGATGAAATCAGACAAAATTGTAGGCAATAAGATTTTTTCAGATTCTTTTTATTACTGGCAAACATATTAATAAAAAATAAGTAGGTACCTAGTCAAGAATTCAAGACAATAATAATTGTTCAGAAATTGCGATTAATAATAATATTATAGCGTCTTTTTTGTTTGTATACACGCATTTGTTAGTAACCATAGCGTCGGCAACGGTTGCTATGCATAGTTCTAAATTCATCAATTTTATTATCAAAATAGAGCAGTTTTACAAAAACCATTGTATGATATTCGTCTTAAAAGTGATTTTATCATGTTCGTGAAATTTGTTCAATTCGCTCTGCTATGTTTCGCTCATTTCTCAAACCTTTTCACTCACAAAATAAAACTTCACTTTTAACACTAATATCATAAATAGCTATTTCGGTTGATTTATGGGTCAATATACAAAGAGAAAAACTACCTACGTCTTATTTAATGTGATAAAATCGGCCTATTTAAGTAAATTTGCCGTTTATGCAAAACTATTCGAAACGCCACAATAAAATTTGAAAAAGAAATTTTTCAAACTAATACGGTTATCCGATATCAATACACAATAACCGATTACTGAGGTTTTTTTAAATAAATGTGAAAGACACTTACGACGCTAAAAATCCACGAAGCTCCTAAAGCTCCCTGGTCCTCAACTGGTGTGACGTATCCCGTGGTTCTCCAGTCCAAGCTGTCTGGAAGTGACACTTCCGGTTTTAAATTTATTCTCCTGTTTTTATTTTGAAATTTCGAGGCTAAATTTTCTGGTCTTTTCAGTGAGTTTTTGAATTCCTCTTCTGTCATATCAGCGAACTGATTGACGCCCAGCTTGTACGAAACCAGTCCTTTCTGGTACAACTTATTATGTCTTGAGATTTTTTCTAGATTTTCTTGGAAAATGTGGTAGCGCTTTTGCTCCTCTGCTGTTGAATATTTCTTCTCAAATGTTTCCTGTTTATTATAATAATTGTTTAAATATATTTAAATTTGCACAATTAATTTTAAGTTAACTTACCGTAAAAGAGCTCCACTGTGAGATTAATTCTTCTTGTACGTTTGGTCTAGCTTGCGCCAAAACAAATAATATTGGCAGTAGTAAAATAATCGAATTCATGGTTTTAATTTTTATGAATTAACTAATTAATTAATATCAATTTAATGTGATAGGTAGGTATAGGTAGGTAAGTATGTAAATATAGGTGGATACTTCCTTCGCTACTGCAATTCTTTCTCCATTTTTATACATATATGTATATTTCTTATCAGATTAAATAGAACTTCCTGAACTTTAAATAATATTTACATATATGTATAACATCATAGGTATATTTCCAATAAGTCATCTTATTGGAAGACTTGATACTCCAATTATTATTTAAATTATTACTTATATACTTCAGTTATAAGTACCACTTGATAAATATTTATTTATTGTGCAAACCTTTTGGGCTTTGTATAAATACTAATATTTTAAAAAAGGACATAAAATTAATTATTATAATAGCCAATAATAATAATAATAATAATGTTTATTGCATCGCCTCATACCACATACATGTAAATATATACAATAATATACAACAAATAAACGATAGTTAGATAACTTACATGATGTGCCAAATAGGGTGCAAAAGGCACTGGTTCAGTCGCCTCTTTTGAGGTTTCTGGTCTTCCACCAACCCCTGAATCTTAACCTAATCCCAACACAATAATTATCCCTATCATATAAACTACAAAAAACGACCCTAAACTAAACAAAAGGAAGAATATGAAAATATAAACGTAATTTAATGTATTATACTTAATGAGAATTTAAAACTAAATACATACAACACCCACAAGGACCGGAGGACGCTACCCACATGAGTTATACCACATATCGCATTGCCTATCAAATAACAAGTTCAATATTTGTCACAATTTCCCGTAGCAACGACGTATGACAATGAGATTCCGCAACATGGAGTAAATGAATCAACCCAGCGTATCCGTGAGTTCCGTGACTATATGAAGGAGATGGACTGTAAAGCTCTTTTAGAAAAATTGCCGGAGGGCGGCGGGCTGTGCTTATTGTTCATGCAAAAGCCTTTTTTTGTGTTTAATTTTGAATTTGAGAGCGCTAAGCAATTTATAGTCGGTGGGAATATTGTTATACAAACTGAATGCCAGGTACGTGAATGATTTTTTTTAAATTTGAGTTCTGTGTTTGGGACAGTGAATAAGATTTTTGCGCCTGACATTCAGATTATGTATGTCAGTTCTGAATTTGATCTTCCTGTAAAGATAGCTTGGTTTTTTTTCGATTAGTACTTTATGTATTAGGACAACAGTGTGATGACGCAGCCTGTTGTACATGTTGAGCCAGTTAGCCGACTTCAATTTGTGGGAAATTCGGTCGTATTTTCTGATCAAATAAATGAATCTCATAGCGAATTCGAGTTGGCTGCACTTGCTCGGAGCGAGATCGATCTGTCTCTGAATCAGTTCTGCCCAGAATTCTGCTCCAGTCCGGAGCAGAATTTTCGCATTTCGACTCCGTATGGAACCGAACTGTGTCAGGTCAGGCCAGAACCAGAACCAGAGCCAGAGCGCCAGGCACCGGTGCAGTGCAGTGTGCAATCCAGTCTCCCTCCAGTCTGCATTTTCGTATAGCCTTCTACCTATCCCTATATCCTATACCTATCACGGTTGTTTGTTGTTTGTTATTATAAGTTGTACTTAATACAATACGTAAATTAAATGATCTTATCCACAAATTTTTGATGTAAGGAATTACTAGGAATCAGTAAAGGAATCAGAAGTTAATTTTCCCGCTATTTCTAACCTCTAAATTTACGGGAGTGCACCGTTGCACCGTCAAATCTGACGGTGCAGTTTTTCTTGCTCCGGGACAGTTCTGCCATACGACTCGAACATATTTTCCTATGCACTGCCAGAGAGCAATTGTAACTCGAACACAATTACGATATGCACCGCTAGAGTTCACTTTAACTCGAATACGATTACGAAAAGCACTGGAACAGAGTCCTACAAATCGAACACGAAATTCCGTCTCGGTGCGCACCCGGAGCAGAAAAGTGCAGTAACTCGAATTCGCCATCAGACAGGAATTTTGAACTCTCTGGACTCTGCCATGCCAAGCTCGTGACAAAAAGGTTCCATAGACTTGGTAACAGTAATTGAAGTTTGATAAAATGAGACTATCGCACAACATTCTTTTTGTCTCACAGCTGAGGAAGTGTCTACTGCTATATAATAGCTTAAGTTTATGAAAGGAGTTTTGTATCAATTTCTTTACATGCAGATCGAATTTTAAGCTTGAATCGATGATAACACCCAGATTTTTTGCAGAATCCGCTAGATTCAGAGTCTGGTCACCTACTCTGATCCTGAGCCGACCCTTCACATATGACACAGCCTCTGCTGGACCAAACACCAAAACAGATGATTTTTTGGGGTTAATTTTAAGGGAATGTTTTTCGGCTGCCGCCAGCAGGGCATTCAAATCATTGTTAATTTTTAAGTTGGCATCTGTCAGTTCCTCAGGTGGAAAGGATAAATATAATTGGGTGTCGATCAGCGTAAAAGTGGTGACTGCAGTGAGAAATGTTATCTTGTAGGTCAGATGTATATATCGCATACAATAATGGAGATAAAATTGAGCCCTGAGGCACACCACTCATATTCCGCAACACGGAGGAACATTGGCCATTCAGTTTCACACGCTGGGATCTATCATCAAGAAAGCTATGAACAAGTTTTATCGAATCTCTAGATAGTCCCAGATAATTTAATTTAGCAAGCAACAGCTGGTGATTGATAGTGTCGAAAGCTTTTGTGAAGTCCAACAACACTAGCACTGTAACCCTCTTGGAGTCATAAGCTCTCAGAATGTCGTCTAGAATGGTAAGTAAAGCAGTTGAGCAACTATGACCAGCTCTGAAACCCGACTGATTCTCTGGTAGCAAATTGGACGAGTCTACATATTTCGAGAGCTGTTTGAACATAATTCGCTCGAGAATCTTGGAGAAAATAGGTAATATACTCAAGGGCCAATAACTTAATTAGGTATTGAAAGATAAATCATTTGATCAAGAAGAGCACCCAAGTGCCAAGTGGATGAGGTCGCTTCCCGTTAGTGTGATATAATGTATATAGAACATAATAATCCTGTTCAATTATTCGCCTAGTCCTCTATAATTCGACGAAAAATGCAATCAATAATTAATTATTTATTGAATCAAAGCGGAAAACACGGAATTTTGTGTGGGTGCTGGGTGGTCGATGCATACGGGTGAGTCTAAATCCAAAAAATGCGACCTCCTACCCCTTGTGGAAAAGCCGTCATTTTTTGGTTTTAGGGGATTAATTTGGTTTTTGAATTTTACAATGTTAATTAAGTTTTTGTCAAAAAAGTGTAATTATTTGCTTTACGGAGAAAAAAAATTCTCTACAAATTTGCATCCATAATTTTTGCATTGTTTTATTTTTTAATTATAGTGTACCATGACAAGGTATTTAGATTTACTTCAATTATTGGGTCATGTGTTCAAAAAATGAATTTTTGTTGAAAGCACTAAATCAAGTAGTGATTTATGGACAAAGTATATGCACTCCAGAATGATTTTTTGAGCAGAATTGTATTTTTGTAAATGAATATTCGAATGAGCAGAATTGTAAATAATAGGTACTCTCTAAAGGTGTAGCGTGCGCTTTTCCGTAGTTATCCCGAATGAATTTACACATGGAAGGACTTCCAAGATGGCGTTTCTTTGGTTTGGTGCCCTCCGCAAGTTCTATAGTTTGAGGTATAGTAACGGGATCGAGTTATGAGTCTGTCAGTCAGAGTCTTGTCAACTGCCACTCGGTGAAGTGACCGACCGAGGTAGTAGACGGCTGGTCTTGCGCGGGGTTATCGATTAACAAAGGGGCCGAGGACAGGGAAGATCGTCGGGCGGTCGCGCTCTCTGTCGAAAACCATCATGATGTGAAGATGTGAGTGGAGCAATTTGTTGTTTATAGTGTTGTATTGTTCTTGCTGGAAAATTCAGGTATGGAGTTTGTTTGGTTCTATTTTAGTAAAAAAACTAATGTTCTTGTTATTTCCTAAATCAGGAGAAATCAATTTCATCTATGTGAGTGTGGAGATGTAGATTCAAGTAACCTGAAAGGACGAAGGAGTTCTTTTGGTAAAATTAAAGATGGCGATTAGTAGAATTTTAGGTGTTTATAATTTGTTCTCGTTGCAGGGTCCCTCCTTAGGGGTGGATCTATAATAAGATCTATCGTTTAGTCGTTTATTTTATTTCCAAAATGTGCTGATGGTGGTCTCCGTTGAGAAATATCCCATTTTCAAGCACTGGGTAGAAGAGCATAATTCTTTTTGGAAGTAATGGCGTTCTACAGACAAAGCCGGACCTAGCCAACTGGAGAGGGAGTAGGCATCTCAGTCTATCTCATTTCTTTTGGATCTTTCTGTTGCAGTCACGTTTCATCAAGAAATGATTGGAACTTCAAAGGTACTTTGTAAATTCTTTTGTTTCATTTAGTTTACATTGAATTTCTCTCTAAAAAGAGAGGAAGTAACTTCATCAGATTGCGTTATTGATTTTATCAAGATGGGAATTTTTATTATTTTAATAATTGGGAAATACTTCCCCAATGTTGTTAGTTTTAGCTAGTGAGTAGAAATGTTCAATTTAGTATTTAATCTTAATCTAAATTAATTATCAGGGAGAATTAATTGGCCAAATTTAGTTAGTGTTAAGAATGTGAATTTTTTTGTCAAGTACCTAATGAAGGTAATTGGTGATCTCGTTGATCAACCAATTACCTTCATTAGGTACTTGACAAAAAAATTCACATTCTTAACACTAACTAAATTTGGCCAATTAATTCTCCCTGATAATTAATTTAGATTAAGATTAAATACTAAATTGAACATTTCTACTCACTAGCTAAAACTAACAACATTGGGGAAGTATTTCCCAATTATTAAAATAATAAAAATTCCCATCTTGATAAAATCAATAACGCAATCTGATGAAGTTACTTCCTCTCTTTTTAGAGAGAAATTCAATGTAAACTAAATGAAACAAAAGAATTTACAAAGTACCTTTGAAGTTCCAATCATTTCTTGATGAAACGTGACTGCAACAGAAAGATCCAAAAGAAATGAGATAGACTGAGATGCCTACTCCCTCTCCAGTTGGCTAGGTCCGGCTTTGTCTGTAGAACGCCATTACTTCCAAAAAGAATTATGCTCTTCTACCCAGTGCTTGAAAATGGGATATTTCTCAACGGAGACCACCATCAGCACATTTTGGAAATAAAATAAACGACTAAACGATAGATCTTATTATAGATCCACCCCTAAGGAGGGACCCTGCAACGAGAACAAATTATAAACACCTAAAATTCTACTAATCGCCATCTTTAATTTTACCAAAAGAACTCCTTCGTCCTTTCAGGTTACTTGAATCTACATCTCCACACTCACATAGATGAAATTGATTTCTCCTGATTTAGGAAATAACAAGAACATTAGTTTTTTTACTAAAATAGAACCAAACAAACTCCATACCTGAATTTTCCAGCAAGAACAATACAACACTATAAACAACAAATTGCTCCACTCACATCTTCACATCATGATGGTTTTCGACAGAGAGCGCGACCGCCCGACGATCTTCCCTGTCCTCGGCCCCTTTGTTAATCGATAACCCCGCGCAAGACCAGCCGTCTACTACCTCGGTCGGTCACTTCACCGAGTGGCAGTTGACAAGACTCTGACTGACAGACTCATAACTCGATCCCGTTACTATACCTCAAACTATAGAACTTGCGGAGGGCACCAAACCAAAGAAACGCCATCTTGGAAGTCCTTCCATGTGTAAATTCATTCGGGATAACTACGGAAAAGCGCACGCTACACCACTCCTCCAACCAAAATAAAAAAATGGGATAACATACCATTTTTTTTGCTCATCAAGAACACAAGAAAATATCCTCTAGACTCTCCATTGACTTCTATGTACATATATACAACGCTCTTCCTAAAGAACAAAATGGTCTCACTGACCGTACCAAGAGACTAATTATAATTGTTCTTCCTAAAGAAACAAAATGGTCTCACTGACCGTACTAATAGACTAATCATAAATGTTCTTCCTAAAGAAACAAAATGGTCTCACTGACCGTACTAATAGACTAATCATAAATGTTCTTCCTAAAGAAACAAAATGGTCTCACTGACCGTACTAATAGACTAATCAATTGTTCTTCCTAAAGAAACAAAATGGTCTCACTGACCGTACCAACAGACTAATCAATTTCGCCTACCCCGACCCGTTCACCTACGAATATTGAAATTGAAATACAGCAAAACACTTATCCCACAGAAGGAAGTTAAATTTCACTTCATTTGGGCGCCTCTCAGCAAACACCTTTGCTCGACGCTTACTAGCGGTAGACACGATGACTCAGAACTGGTACGGTTGGCTGCCTTGTGACTGCGACTGAGCTGTTCCTCTTCGGCTTTCCTTTCTCCGATACCAACTTGGTGACTGGAATGCAGAAACAGGGGAACGCTTATTCCAGTACCTTGAAGATACCGGAGGGCCCCAACTGCCTCACAGAAACTAACTCAACCTCTCTAAATGTGCAACAATACCTGTGGAAGTTATAATTATTAATCTTGAAAACAACAATGCAAAAACATCAACTGACTAATTGGGTTAGTAATTAGTCCTAACTAAAATTCAAAATGAAATTTCGAAAAACTAAACGTTAGTCAAAATTACCCTAAAATGTAAATAGATCCTTTTAGAAATCTTAATGTGAACTACCTGAACTACTAAAGACAAAACTTTACTCAAAACTTACAAATAGTTACTCAAAACTACTTGACGGTACTCAAAAACTGTCTGGTAAATATTAGTGAAGACTTCTGTGATAGATTTGATAGACACAACATAACTAAGACTTATTTAGAAAGAAAAGACATCAGCTCAAGACTAAAATTCGTTTAGTTGATTTCCTAAACTGACACTAATCTTCCAAAAATTTTCTCCTTACTCAAAAAGATAGAAAACTGCTCTTGGTAATCCAACAAATTTATACTCAATATCAGAATTACCAGAATTCAGAATTCCTGAAATTCTTTAATTAATTTTGACATGTGATTTAGGGTAGCTAATCCTAAACACAGTCTACCTCACATAGATCTGAAAATTTTTCCTACTAACGTACCAACAAGGTAGGATTTTCATCTCTAAGGACCTCACACAGACCTCCAGGACTTACACCAATGGGCTGCCTATTGGCTCCGGGATGCAAAAGATACCTAACACAGACCTGGAGAACTTCCACACGGCATTGAACTCCAAAGTTCTGTGACCTAAAAATCTCTATCACATCTAAACTAAATTTACTCAGGACATTAGACAAAAGATAAGATTTACTAACTAACAACAACGATTTCCAAAATGATCCTTACTAAAACAAAATTACTAATCATCGATACTTACAAAGGGTTTAAGATCCTGAATGTGGAATTCACCCAAATTCTTCCCTGACTCATTACTCAACTCAACAACTAAACCACTCCCTTTAACTTTCGTTATGAGAGCAGGAACATATTTAGGGGCTAGTTTCTTAGCGAAACCAGTCACCTTATCAGAAAGTACAAAATTTTTCTTCCAGACCTTGTCACCTACTTGATAACGAATGTCTCTTCGTCTCAGATTGTACCTGGAAGAATTTTTGTCATACGCTTTCTGAACTCGAGCCTGAATTTGTGGGTACAATTTCGGAACTTTCGAAATTTCCGATTGCCACTTTAACTTATCCGAAATTTGAACTGGATCATACGAATTCAAACCTACGTCACCATAATACTGTCCATCCACCGGGACATTTCTACCAAAGATAAGAAAAGCAGGAGTAAAACCAGTGGCTTCATGCTCTGCTGTCCGAATAGCTTGTGCAATCTCATGCAAATGTTCATCCCAAGTTCTGTGGTCTTCCTTAACATAGGAGCTAATTGCAGAACCTAACACTTTATTTACCCTCTCAGTAGGGTTAACTTGGGGATGATAACGTGCATTATACCAAACTCGCTGTACATGATACTTTTTCATAAGTGCCTTAAATTCCTTAGATGTAAATTGCACACCGTTATCACAAACCACAATCTGAGGTACCCCGTATATCAAGAATACCTGGTTCTCTAAAAACTTGGCAACTTTCGAAGCTGTAGCTTTCGAAAGGGGCTGGACCAAAACGAATCTTGAAAAAGCATCTGTGACAACCAACAATTGTGTATTTCCGGACTTAGACCGTGGAAATGGTCCCATCAAATCTAAAGAAATCATCTGAAATGGAAAGTCGACAGATCTCTTCTTACCATAAGCTCCGGCAGGAAGTTTATTGGTGGATTTGTGTGCTCCACACGTAGTACAAGATGACACGTACCTCCTAACCGTCTCTCTAATACCAGGCCAATAATACCTCTCTAGAATTCGTGCCAAGGTCTTATGCACTCCCAAATGAGCTGCTGTTGGACTATCATGACATTGCTCAAGAATTTCCTTTCGATTTTCTGTAGGAACTACCAACTTCCAGTTTGACTGGTTCGTTTCAATGTCATGCTTATTCTTAATGTGCTTATAAATAGCACTACCTTGCACGAGAAAATTTGGATACTTTTGTGGATCACATTGTATCTTATTGATCATATCAGCATACCATTGGTCAGGAATTAAATTCTGAACTTCAACTGAAGCAATCTGTCTCGAAAGCAAATCCGGTACTACCATATCCTTTCCTGGACGATGAACTATCTTGAACTTAAAACAACTAAGCCTAACTGTCCAACGGGCGATACGACCCATGGGATCTTTAATTCTGTACAGCCACTGTAAACTGGCATGATCAGTTACTACAGTGAATTCTGCGCCCTCAACATAACCTCTAAATTTCTCAATACCAAAGATAACTGCCAAACATTCTTTCTCCGTCGCCATGTACTTGGTTTCGGCCTTAGAAAGTTTTCTGGACGCATAAGCGATAGGATGTTCAAAGCCGTCTCGAAGCTGGTATAATACTGCCCCAATGCCGACGTCACTTGCGTCCGTCTGGATAAAGAATGGCTTATCGAAATCCGGGCTAACAAGAATAGGATTAGAGATCAATCTCTCCTTCAAATTACATAAGGCTGACTCGGCTGTTTCAGCCCAAACAATGGGGGCATTCTTTATTCGACCTTTAATGATCGAGGTGATTGGTTCAGAAATGGTCGAAAAGTCCTTAATAAACTTTCTATACCATTGCAACACTCCCATTATCCTTCGAACCTCGGTAGTGTTTCGCGGAGATGGCATTTCCGCTATAGCCTTGACCTTATCTGGGTCAGTTCTTAGCCCATTCCTATCTACTATGTAACCCAAAAATGTTAGGGAATCTCTACAAAATTGGCATTTCGGAATATTCACCTTCAGACCCGCAGAAAACAAAATCTCAAAAACTTCATTCAACAACCTGACATGTTCATCAAAATCCTCAGAAACACAAACGATATCATCAAGATACACAAAAACCTTATCTTCAAATTTTGGATCCATAAATAATCTGTCCATCAACCGCTGTTGTGTCTGCGCGGCATTACATAGACCGAACGGCATAACTACAAATTGAAAAAGACCTCTCCCTTGAACTTGGAAAGCTGTCTTTTGCTTCGATGTTTCTTCTAAAGGAATATTCCAGAAAGCCTTAGTAATATCGATGGAAGAAAGATATTTCTTACCACCTACCTTATTCAAAATATTATCAATCAATGGCAAGGGATAAGAATCCTTAACCGTTACCTGATTCAAACCTCTGCCATCAAAACATAACCTATATGTACCTGGTTCTGATTTTGGAACCATTAAAATTGGGGATGCCCATGCAGACATACTTTTCTCAATTACTCCAGACTCTAACATAGCATCGATCTCCTTATGCAAAATTTTATTAAGCATCGGCGATAATGGATATTGCCTTTGCTTAACTGGTCTAGCCTCACCAGTGTCTATAAAATGAGAGATGATATTTGTTCTCCCTGGTGCTGTTGACGACAAAGTCTCAAATTTAGTAATAACTTCAGACAACACCTTGCCCTGATCAGATGAAAGCTCGGCTAGAAAAGTATTAGAATCTGCCTTGGAAGAAGTTGATGCCTCAATTTGTCCTACCTGATAAGACCTGTTCTTAAAATTTAAATTGATGTTCGACAATCTACAAAAATCTGCACCCAAAATAATGGAATGCGAAATAGAAGGTACTACAGCAAATCTCAAATCGATAACCTTATTCTCAAAACTTACCGGAAACGTAACAAAACCTAACAACTCCTGTGAGCTACCGTCTGCAATAGTCACATTCGTCCCATCCAAATCCTTGACAAAAGTGTCATTACCTTCCCATAAAATTTCCACATTGGAACCCAAAATCGATAAATTTGCACCAGTATCCAATAAACCCAAATATTGTCTATCTTCAATAACTATAGGTATATAAGGCCTATTATCATGTAACTTTTTCTTAAACATCGGACAAATATCAGTATCACCCCTATCCAAATCTACACTCATCAACTTATTATTACAGTGGTTAGGTTCATTACCTACCACTGCCTTATCAATAACTTCAACTACTTCGGAATTTTTGGGACTGCGCCTGTCTCCATAGTAGGCTGCTTTCGGGAGTTTGGAACGGTTGTCCCTCGCCGCTCGCCCCCTAAATCGTTTTTTGAAACTGTGGTAGAATTTGCATTCTCACCACACCTAGGACAGGATCGTTTAGAAACGTCCTTTAGACCACAACCAAAACAGAAAAACTTCCTGGGCTGAGTACATTCCATAAACGAATGACCAGCACCATCACAATTCCAACACACCCAACGAGATTTAGATGACAGAAAATCTTCTTTAGGAGTTTTCGACTCCTTTTTCTTGGGTGGCTCTGTTACTTCAATCACCTGTTCAGGTTTACGGTAAACCTTTTTGTTTACTGCCCAACTATTTGGTGTCGAATTGACAGCTATCTGTCTACAAAAATATTCTAACTGTTCAAACGACTCTATCTGTAAAAGACATAATTTACTATTCAAATCTGGAGATAAATTTCTCCTTACGATCTTGATTTGTTCTGCAGTGGACAACGGTACCAAAAGATGAGAAAACTTCATCCTAATCCTAGCCAAAAATGTAACCACACTTTCCCCACTAGTCTGCCTAAATGATCTAATTTCGGCTAATAAATCTTCATCGTAGTTCGGAGGGATAAACGTTGACCTCAAGCGCCATTCTAATTCGTCCCACGTCCTAACTTGATGTTTAATATTCCTAAACCAGGAAAGTGCTGGTTCTTTAAAAAGATCCACTGCGCAACTAAACACCTCATCTAAAGGAACTCCTCGAGCCTCACTCAATTCCTTGACACGTTCTAAAAATTTCACGACCTCGCAACCCTGTTCTTTCCCAGAAAATGTCAAATTCCACTTATGAACGGGAGTAGATACCTTATTCCTAACGTTAACTTGATTCACCCTTAAATTCTGCGGAATATTTGAACAATCTGGTACTGAGAAAGGATTCGGACTATATAAGTTATCCCTAGGCAGCTTATCATTAAAACTACCTGGCTCGGAAACTGTCAAAAAACTAAAATCTCCAATAAAATCGTCTCTAAAAGGGTTCGTTGCAGAAAGCAATTGTGAACTAGTACTCGTATTGGTTGAAATTGTTTCTACGATAGGGCTGCTGTCTACAGTCCACCAAGAATCGACTGGACTAGAGCTTCCAGCTGGCAACAATGGCAACGATGTGTTAACCTCAGAAAACTTCTTACTTAAATTCTCAAAATCATGACGTATTTGATCTTTTGAAACGACCTCACTAGCACTACAGTCATTTAATCGCCCTATTCTCAGCTTCAAATGAACTATCCTAGACAATAATCTGCTATATAATGGAAAATTTTCCTCAATTGATTTAATTTTCCCTAACGACACTTCAATGTTCTTAAGAGTTTGCCTACATGCCTCTGAATCTTCGTCAAAATCTAACGGTGAAACTGTTGGTACTACTACTTCTGATCTTATCAACCTACTTAATTGGGTCCTACGCATATTATTGTCCCATAAGGGCTCCTCGTTTCTCAACAAGATCTCATACTTAATCTCCTCAACTCTCAAATGAGCTACTTCAAAGCTAGTCCCTAACTCTGAACTCATCTTGATTAATATAAAGATACACAAATATCAAAACTACAAAAACACTCAAATAGAGAAACCTTGATTTGGAACGCACAATGTATAGGTACCTTATCAATTAGTATTGCTCAAAATTGCAAAAATATTAGTAGTATTATTTACCGTTGTTAATTAACCTCACTTAATATCATCAAATGTCGTTAATATAGGTACACACTATCTTAAAAATCCAAAACATGAGTTAGCATAACCACATATAAGTACACATAAACATTAAAAAATTTCTCACAATACAATATTATCCAAAAATAAACTCCGTGCTGGACACTGGCACCATTTGTAACCCTTCCTTCGCTCGATCACAAAAAAAAAAATTTTGATTATCAGGCCAAAAAGAAAACTAAAAAAAAAATTAGCGAAAGGAAGGTGTCATTTCCTCTGATCCCGTTTGTGTACCTTCAAATTTGTTTGTACACAAAACAGGACAGAGGGTGTAAAATATTAAAAAAAGGATGATGATGATGAAACTACAAATTTGTCGACATGATCGTCTAAATAAATGAAAAATTATAAGATTCAAAATTTACATAACTGACCTGCCCTACGTTGTGTCTTTTTATTATTCAGGCCATACAGATACTTAAAATAAAACTCACATAAAAAATTTAACAATTTATTGGACTTCTCCAATTAAAAATATAAAACTTCCCAGCTAACGGTATATTGTATTGTGAGACAAAAGAAAATTTATCTTGGATTTCTCCCTTATCATCTACATACTAGCAACATTTCTTAAAAATAGAACAATAGTAAACTACAAAAAATTGGTGATCTCGTTGATCAACCAATTACCTTCATTAGGTACTTGACAAAAAAATTCACATTCTTAACACTAACTAAATTTGGCCAATTAATTCTCCCTGATAATTAATTTAGATTAAGATTAAATACTAAATTGAACATTTCTACTCACTAGCTAAAACTAACAACATTGGGGAAGTATTTCCCAATTATTAAAATAATAAAAATTCCCATCTTGATAAAATCAATAACGCAATCTGATGAAGTTACTTCCTCTCTTTTTAGAGAGAAATTCAATGTAAATTTTCTTTTGTCTCACAATACAATATACCGTTAGCTGGGAAGTTTTATATTTTTAATTGGAGAAGTCCAATAAATTGTTAAATTTTTTATGTGAGTTTTATTTTAAGTATCTGTATGGCCTGAATAATAAAAAGACACAACGTAGGGCAGGTCAGTTATGTAAATTTTGAATCTTATAATTTTTCATTTATTTAGACGATCATGTCGACAAATTTGTAGTTTCATCATCATCATCCTTTTTTTAATATTTTACACCCTCTGTCCTGTTTTGTGTACAAACAAATTTGAAGGTACACAAACGGGATCAGAGGAAATGACACCTTCCTTTCGCTAATTTTTTTTTTAGTTTTCTTTTTGGCCTGATTAATCAAAATTTTTTTTTTGTGATCGAGCGAAGGAAGGGTTACAAAGGGAAGAATTATCGTGGAAGAGGGATGAAAAAAAACAGGCTGTAGCTAGTAGGTATTTTTATATTTAATGTGTGTTGATATTTACTGACACAATTCAAAGAACATATAAATAACCATTTAAAAGTGCACATCAGTACATAGCTAGAATAGTAACTGGTAGTGTTTATCTCAAATTAAAATCTTCATAAAAAACTGGGGACAGTGCGCTGTTGGTAACTCCACACATATTGTTCTTATTCCTGGCTAATCTCATATACCCCTTTTCACCCCAACTCACACCCCATGAATTCTTAATGATCCAATAATCTTCAGCAGTACCAGTGCTATTGTCTCTCCCATAACCCACGACAACAGCGTCGTGATTAGTTTCATTACCACAACTGGGATCGTCGAATATTCCCCCCATGTAGAGCTGGAACTTGGTGGCATCCAGCCCCACAGAAGCTGGTCCCGTCAAAGCAATAGAGTTTTTTAGGTAAAACTCGGCGTCTGATCGATTTGGAGTTATCTGGTCGTATTCCTCCAAATGGAAGACGTTCTGAGTAGAATTGTATTCGCAGGTGCCGTTGGTGTTATTGGGGTAAGTCTGGACAGAAGGCATGCCATCGTTCCTCAAGATGTGGTCGAAGGCACACAGATTATCGGTGCAATCTTTCATGCAGTCTGAAAGATAGGTTTCGCTCAGAGGGATTAGCTTACCAGTTGCCAGAGCATAGCAGGTTTCGAAAGTGCTGGTCTGGAAAAAATAGAACGTTAATTATATAAGGTACAATAAATCGCTGGTTTATCACCCGCTCCATTTAACGCGATTACAATCTACAGCCACCAGAAAATAGAATTCTTCCACGGGTTGCTATAGGCCAAGAAAAGACCGACGACAGTTTCGTCCCCAAAAATTATGTTTTCATATTTGTATCATTTTGGCAGACAAGAATATGGTTTCACGGCCACAATTTGGGCAGAAGTAGATCTGGATTTTGTTTGAACGGAAGTTTCAAAAAACTGTTTTCGGTCGATTTATGGATCAATATATCACGAAAAAAACGACCTACTTTTTAATTAATTTGATAAAATCGGCCTTTGTAAGTAAATTTGACGTTTACGCAGAAATATTCGAGAAGAAATAAAATTTGAAAAATATATTTTTTCCGAGATTTTTTCAAAGTAAAATGGTTATGTCCGATATTAATAAACAATAACAGATTACTGGGGTTTTATTAAAATAAATGTGAAAGACACTTACGACGCTAATAATCCATGAAGCTCCCAAAACTCCTTGGTCCTCAACTGGTGTGACGTATCCCGTGGTTCTCCAGTCCACGCTGTCTGGAAGTGGCGCTCCCGGTTTTAAGTTTATTCTCCTGTTTTTGTTTTGAGATTTCGAGGCTGAATTTTCTGGTCTTTCCAGTGAGATTTTGAATTCCTCTTCTGTCATATCAGCGAACTGATTGACGCCCAATTTGTAAGAAACCAGTCCTTTCTGGTACAACTTATTATGTCTTGAGATTTTTTCTAGATTTTCTTGGAAAATGTGGTAGCGCTTTTGTTCCTCTGCTGTTGAATATTTCTTCTCATATGTTTCCTGTTTTTTTAATAATAATTGTTTTAATATATGTAAATTTGCAAAATTAATTATAAGTAAACTTACCGTAAAAGAGCTCCACTGTGAGATTAATTCTTCTTGTACGTTTGGTCTAGCTTGAGCCAAAACAAATAAGATCGGCAGTAGTAGAATAAACGAATTCATGGTTTTTGTTTATTTTGATTAATTATTTAATTAATATTCAATTTAATTCGGTAGGTACCTATAGGTAGGTGAGTATGTAGGTAGATTCTGTGCTCCTGCAACTTTTTTTCTCCATTTTTATACACATCGTTTTATCATGTCAGATCAGATATAAATATAGACTTCTTGAACTTAACAAGAAATCTCCAGTTATTTATTTAAATTGTTCCTTGCCACTTGATAGATGTGTTTGTATTATATTAAGTTTTTGAGGTTTGTAGATACAAAAATTTTAAAAATAGAACTTTAAAAATTATGATACCCAAATTAATTCTAATTAAAGTAAAAGTATTTGAGACTTCTCGGAGAGCGCTTAAGTGGATATGTCGCGTGATAACGGTTTATAGTATTTCCTGTTCCTGTTCAATTGTCAATTTATTCTCCTTCGCTTCTAGTAGATTGAATTTAAACAGTTCTTTGGAAGGCTAAGGTCATGACGGTTTCGCTCCAAAGTGCGTGATTCTAACAGAAACAAATCAGGTATTGCACTTCTAAGGTTGTTGCACAAGACTGTTGCACAGGGAGCTAAGTGGTATTTTCACATCCGAAAGCGGGTTATTTTCATCCATATTGGAAATGTGCCGATTTCATTCAGTAAGCAGGCCATCATCAAATATATAAAATTTAAGTTAAATGAGTCAGAATTTATAAGAATCGAATCTCTTTCATCATCATTCGAAAACCAAAGATTCAAAAACTATAAAATAGGCATCTGCAACAATAAAGCTGACATACTATTGGACCCGAAGTTTTGGCCACACAACATCTACGCTCGCAGGTTTTTTTCTGATTCTGCTGGAAATAAAAACCTAAATTCCAATCTGCCTACGCAAACTTCGTCTTTTTGCATTCCGCATTCCTCAGCACTATCACCTAAGAGGGATCAAATGTTGTGCGATTCTGGTAGTACCGGAAATCCTACGAAGTCTCCTCAAAAATCAAAAAACAGCTATGGAAATTTCGTCGCTGAGCAGTCTTCCAACACAGCAGAACAATATGAGCAGAATTTGAAGAGTAATCTGAAGTCCGCTGAACCGACCTCCGCTGTAAAGTTAACGCCTGATCAACCGACTACTGAGCAAGAAATCCAGAAACCCTCACCCGGCTCTGGAAAGTGCCTGGCTAAACAGTCTATGGAGGAGCCAGAGCAACCTAGGAAGAACCTCATGCCCGTACGTCAAAACACCCCTGAATCTCCATCATGGCTCAACGCTACTTGGCCCCCTCTGGCGAGACTAACAAAAACGTCTGCCGAAACTGAGGGAATTTTTCTACTCTCCAGACTGCGTCAGCCTGAGTTCTTCCGTAATGTCCGTCTATATTTGGCCTACCTTTATGACAGACCAGAATCAACATGCCTTCATGGTGAGACAAAAAACAGTGTCAGACTACTCCTAGACTCTGAAGGTTTCCCCACCGAAAGAAACGACCTTCTAATATATTACAAAAGGTTTTACGATAGCTATGGACTAACTGAATCGGACGCTGAAGATGATTTAAAGGCCCTTAGATCCCACCTATCTACGGAAAACACGAACCATCTCATGAAGGCCAGGGAAAACCAAAGGTTATATAGTACCCCTTTTCACAAAAAGTGACGCGTCAGGAGCAAGAATCCTCCTGTGAAACACCCCCTCCGTCCCCAGTCCTTCACCTCCCCATTTCCAGCTCTCATGTCAAAAAGGATCTCAATAAGACTGATCCCCTCCTCTTCTCTTAATTATAGACACGAAATCCGGGTGTTACACATCAACATTCAATCCTTAAATAACTCTTTGAATGGTCTGAGTGTCATGATTCTTGATCTGGGATTCCCAGAGCTTATTTGCCTGAATGAACACTTCCTTACATCAGAAAATATACAGAGGACCAAAATCGATAATTACAACCTCTCCTCTTTTTTCTGCAGACAGTCAGCTGCGGAGCGTGGAGGCTCAGCGGTTTATGTCAGGTGTGATATTGAGAGCCGAATCGTTCAGCGTCTTTGTTCCCTGTCGCAACCTCTTCTCTGTGAGATCTCGGCATCCGAAATTAAATTACAAATACTAAAGGTTTTGATTCTGTCTGTATATCGCTCCCCTACTTGTCCTGTAAAGGATTTCCTTTATCACCTAGACGAATTACTTGAAGCGGCTTCCCGATTCTCAAATAACGTAGTTCTTGCTGCAGACTTCAATATTGATGTTCTCTGTGACAACCCTAGCACCTCTAGTCTGACCGAGATTCTATCTTCACATGGCTTCCAACTATGCTTCAGCAGTCCGACTAGGGTCACTAATACCTCCGCAACTTGCATTGATAATATTGCAATTTCTGGAGTACTAAGACTATTCTACAGCAACACAATACCTACGTTTATTTCTGATCACCACGCACTTCATGCTACGCTTCGACTTCCGGACGCGGCCGGTGCCCACGGAAGCGGCAGTAATCCCGTGGTGAGATGGAAGAGGGACATAAATGACCCCCTGCTCCTCGCTCAGTTTCAAAACGAGCTGCTGAACGTTGACTGGCAGGATCTTCTGGATGCCCCCAATACCAATTCCAAATACTCCTGCTTCGCTAACACTCTCTCTTATTATTTTGACTGGTATTTAGTCTCAGAAAATCAAGAATTTGTGATTCTGGGCTTACCAGACCTCGATGGCTTACCCCAGAAATACGTCAACTTTATGACAGAATGAATTTCCTAAATGAACTGAAAAATACATCCAACGAGCAGTTCAAGTGCCAGTTAGCCAGACTTAAGCGAAAGTTCGGGTATTTGGTGAGACGCGAGACCAGACGTCGCAATGACATATATATCAGCGAATCCGAAAATCCAATTAAATCTGGATGGTCTCTCATAAACAAACATTGTCAGTCGGCAAGCAAGTCTCGGAAGATCGAGGAACTTAATTATCAAAACTCAGTCAAGACGGATCCTGGAGAAATTGCTGAGATACTCAACAGCGTATTTCTTTCAAACAACTCTCCCACCGTCAGCCACACTCACGGATCCACTGTGCCTGTTGTCGTCTCTTCGTCATCTTTCATGTTGTACCCTACATCACCTGGCGAAATTATAAGGCTAGCATCCAGATTTAAAAACAAAAAGTCGTCAGGTCTAGACGAGATTCCTTCCTTCATTGCGAAGTATTGTATATCTGAACTTGCCCAACCCTTATCGGAAATTTATAACAACTCCTTTGAGACCGGCGTATTCCCCGATAAACTCAAGACAGCCCTGGTTAAACCCATTTACAAGAAGGGCGACGTCAAAGACCCAGACAACTACAGACCAATCAGCTTACTATCCGTGTTTGATAAAATTCTCGAATCCCTCGTCTCCTCGCGTCTTCTTGACTTCTTAAATAAGACTGAGACTCTTTCCCGCTCCCAACATGGTTTCCTAAGGAACAGATCAACTGAGACGGCTCTAATACAACTTACTGAGTACATCTCTGAGGGCATGGAGGAGGGCATGCGAACGGCTGGATGGCTTCTGGACCTTTCCAAGGCTTTCGATAGTGTGTGCCACGAATGCCTGCTTCGGAAGCTGGAGAGCATTGGTGTTCGCGGATTGCCCCTAAAGTGGTTTACCAGCTACTTACGGGAAAGAACCCAGGCGGTACAGCTCCCTGCGTCTGATGGTCGATTTGTGAGATCCCACTTTGCTCCAATCTTCTCAGGAGTACCCCAGGGTAGCGTACTCGGCCCGCTTCTTTTCCTTATTTTCATTAACGATTTGGGCTCCTCAATTTCTTCCCCCACCTCTCTATGTGTTAATTATGCAGACGATACAACCATCCTCATCAGGTTGAAAACAAACGACTTCACTGAAATAATAAAATCAACTAAACTTCCATTAGAAGCAGCATCTTTATGGCTTAGACAAAATAAACTTAGACTGAATTTAACAAAAACCGAGTTGATTGACTTCCATTCTTGCCGTTCTCGCCTTCCTCCTTTACCGCCCATCCCAACCGTTAGTACTGAGATCTCTCCTACGCTGGTTGTGAAATTTTTGGGCTTTTACATCGATCAAAACTTGAACTGGCTGACTCACACTGACCACTTGTGCCGACGCCTTGCTAGCTCCTGCTTTCTTCTGAAACAACTCCAACACACTGTGTCTCATGACGTTCTTCTCTCCGCATACTACGGACATTTTTACAGTCACATCTCCTATGGCCTGGCCGTATGGGGCGGATCACAGAGTTCTTTACGCAGAGTTTTTCTTCTGCAGAAGAGAGCTATCAGGATACTGGCAGGCTTGTCCATAGATCAGTCCTGTAGGGGTCACTTCAGGCGTCTCGGTCTCCTCACGTTGCCTGCTGTTTATGTCTTCTCTCTTCTCAAACTGATTTACAAACATCAAGCCAAACTTGATCGTTTCCGATTCACACACCATTATCAGACCAGGCTTAATCTTTTCAAACTACCAACTCACCATCTCACTTCCACCGAAAGGACATTCACGTACACGGCCATAAAATTCCTTAATCACTTCAGGATAGACCCCGCAACCTTTGGATTCTCTCAGTTCAAGGCACATCTCCGAAGGTATCTCACAGACCTGGAACCCTATTCTACCATGGATATACTGTCTTCCTCCCCCCCCCCTCCACACCCTTATTGATTAATTAACCTAGCACCTTGTCACTAGGAAATGTATAATTGTAAACGACAATGTAGTGTATACAATGACTAGCATTAGATTCTGGAAATTTTCCTTTATTTGTTCTTCTCAATTTTCTCTGATGCATTTGTGATTGTGATCAATGTGTTATAATGCCAATCGCTTGCGTATGACCTTTTGATTACGCAGGCGAATTTATGTGTACTACTGCGGTTTTTTCTTTGTTTGTGAATTATTATCATCGCTTACAACGCTATTGTACTAATCAATGATTGTTGAATTTAATGGTACAATAAAGAGATTTATTATTATTATTATTATTATTATTTCTTTTTTTATCAAAGCGGAAAATGAAAGACGCATGGGAGTTCAAAAATAAAATGTTTTCCTCTTCGGATGAAGAATAAGATTTCCTGTTCCTAGCTATGGCAGAAGAAGATGAAAATAGACCAATCGTTATAGGTATTTGGAGTTTGTAATGAAAAAAATAATAAAAATACTGTACTATCTATATCAAAACAAAAAAGAAAATTGACGCAGAAAATTAATTTAAACAGGGAAACTTATGGAGACTATTGCCATCACTGCTGTTGAGAGCAGATCCAAAAAGTTCTACAGTAATTTTTGAATTTCCAGCGACTGTTTCAACAACTTTTGAATTTTATTATCATCGCAAAAAAAAAACATTGTCGGAAAGGAATGATGCCTGAAGAACATCTTAAATCTTATTGCAATAACGTTACGGTAAGGAAAAATCATACTTTATTTTAAATACCTATATCCATTTATTAAATCCCGAGTTGGCGTACCTACCCGATATAGATATAGTGTTAGTTTTATAGAGGATGTTTAAAAAAAAATTGTTTCCTCGTCTTCATTGCCAAAATATGAAAGATTGATTTTTTATATATTAAATCAACATTTCAGTCAAATTTAAACGACTTCCATTGACAAAACACATGATTTTTGCATGTGAAAAGTGCAGTTTTGTCACTTGTTTTTCACAAATTTGGCTTTACCCTTTTTAAGTAATAAGTAGTTAAGCCACGCTCTGGATCAAAAAATAAACGAATTTAGAATCCTTACAACGAATGACACTGTGCTATCCGGTGTCCGCCATTTCGGGATCACCATGTAGGTATAATGTTAATCAGCTCATAGAAAAACAATTTTTAAGTGTTAAAAATTTAATTTCAAGCTAAAATCAAATTTAACACGTCTTTACTGGTCAAAAAACATTTATTCACTATTCTGGATGAGTCAGTTTCACGTAGCAGGACTCCACCAGTTTATAGAAAAACGGTTTTAAGGGATAAAAGTTTCCATAGACATATATCCGGAAAAGCTTAGAAAAAAAGATATAGGGTGTTGATTTTTTTTTTTAGTTTTCACGGCATAACTTTGGTATTTCTCAGTATTTTTGTTTTATTCTAAGAGGACATTTATTATAATTTTTCTACTCCTAACCTTTAATATGCATATTAAATATGAATCACCAGTGCTTTAATGGGTCTCATTAAGATACAAATTTTCATTGGGTCAAGCTATCCAATGGCAGAGGAGCATTTGCAATCGAATCGGTTCCTTTTCGCTCACAATCGGGTCGGTTCAAATCAACCGAAGTCACAGAGTTGTCATACTCACGACAAAAATTGCCTTGTGATATAAGTTCTGTATTTCTGAAAAAAAATTCTGAACGTTTATTTAATTGAGAACATAAGTAACATTCAAAGAAAATTTATCAAGATTTTATGTTACCTTAATTAATTTGATAGGTAGGTATATCGTGTAAAAGATAGGAAGATAAAGTATTATATTATTCGTAGCGCTCCGTGATAGTATTCAAAGCGGCAACGCTGCGACCGTCGCGTTGCGCAGGTAAACAATATCGTAATTAATGGCTGTCAATGTTATTAAAATTATTATTAATCTCAAAATCAAAGCGTAAAATTCGGAATTCGAACTTCGCATAATAAAAATTGCGCAGTAGTGAGTAGTGCCCTTTAGTTACTAAAATATGTCTCAGCAGAATAATCTTAGCGACGAAGAGAAAATTTGGTAATATGCGTAAGCAAATGGCAACCTATCTTAACCTCAATGATCCGCAATTGTACACGGGTCATTGTTAAAATATATAATTTTTTAATCTTTTCTATGAAATAAAAAAGGGTCGTAGAAAAAATAGTGTATGGAACTCGCAGATAATGGCTATTAATACGCTCTTATGATGGTTAAGACACTCGCCTACGGCTCGTATCTTAACCATCATACTCACGTATTAATAGCCTTCATTATAAGCTCGTTGCATAATATACTATTATAGTACACAAAATGAAGAAAAACACGGGCTGAAAAATTTCATCAGTGGCGTAGATACAGGGTATGTGATCCCTTTTTCGCTCAACAACTTCTACGTCCATGGACTTATAAGACCTTACGTTACAACGTTGGATTTCGTGGAGATTTCTTACAAAAAATGTATACTTATTAACATTTAAAATTCCTCATAGTTTTTAAATAAAATGACTCTAAGCTTCATCATACCGCAAAAATCAGCTCATTTTTCGATATTTTATTGTTTTATTTTTGGAAATAATAATTATTACTTATCAGCGTTGTATTCCCTGTAGATTTAAAAAAAAATGGTAAACTTATGAGTATACGAAATTCCCCATAGTTTTAAGTAAATTAAGTTTAAACTACCTCAAACCACTTATTTTAATTTACAATTATTCATGAATTGTAAATAATTAAAATAAGTGGTTTGAGGTAGTTTAAACTTAATTTACTTAAAAACTATGGGGAATCTCGTTAGGTACTCATAAGTTTACCTTTTTTTTTTAATCTACAAGGAATACAACGATGATAAGTAATATCTTGTAATTCTTGAAGATCTCCATGGGCGTCCAAGCTGTTGAACGAAAAAGTGGTTTCTACGCCATTGATGAATTTTTTCACCCGTGTTTTTCTTCATTTTGTGTACTCTAAATTATAGTAAATAACCTCTCGATATAAAATAAAAATATTGAAAAATGCCAAAGTTATTCCCCGAAAACTTATAAAAAATTATTTTTTCAACTTTTTTTCTGAGCTTTTCCGGACATATGTTTATAAGAACTTTTATTCCTTAAAACGGGTCTTCTGTAAACTAGTCCTGCTACAAAAAACTGACTCATCCTGTATAGGTATTTCCATTTTAATTATTGATTTTCACTTCAACTAAAAATCGATGAAATCCTGAACACCTTATATTGTATGACTGGTCTAATCAAAAGCGTCTAGCGTAATTCTTTCTGTTTCGAAAGAGTAGGTTTACTAAGTAGGAATAATTATTATTATTCTCAAACCCTTACTAACACCCTTAATTTTCTCCCAACATCCTTTAATACTTACTTTACTTCATCCCAAGTATACCTATCTTGAATCACAGATAATTACAAAAGAAAATCAACAATTAATTAGTAAACAAAATAAGTAGGTATAAGTTTTTTTATTCTAAACTTTTTTATCCTTGAATGAACTAGAGAAAAAAAAAACTTAAAATCAAAATATTTATTAAACCATTCAATTGTATAATTATAATACATACATTAAAAAGATAAATAACATATTAGACAGGCATTAACACTTTTAAACACCTTGTATATAAATATATATTAATCATAATCACAATTTTTAAGGAATAAAATGGTTACCTAAGAGTTCCATTTCGTCTATCAATACATAGGTATAAAATTGGACCATTTACAATAATTTAAACGAACCGTTATGATTATTTAAACGGTCGTTAAATGATCAGCAATCAAATTACCAGTATTGAAACAATTACCTATTCATGATAAAAAAATAATCCTGACTTTAATGTTTTTTTTTTACAATTATTTAAGTTTAATTATAGTTCGTTATTATATAACGAATAAAATTAAAATATATTACTAAACACTACGGCCAAGAGCATCATTAGGAAATAAAATCTGTACTGAATTAGAGAGTTTTTGTAAATCATACGTTAAATGAACGTTAACGTTAATGATAACGCCTTTCGTTAACTATTCATTGTTGAAAGTAAAGCTTGCTATCAATCCCAGACTTTAATAACGTAGACGTCATCCCTTTTCAAAAAAAACTTTCAAAAACTCCCTCTCTATTAACGATTAACGGCCTTTTCTGCAACTTATGCTTCACAATAAATGACGTTGTTACTGCTTAGCAAGGAATCGTTTTTTGGTAATGTCATTTAAATTATGATTGAATCACACTTGAATCACACTGGCAGATGCTCTAAGCCTAAGCGACATATCATCAATGCCGTGTGAGGTTTCTTGAGCAAATGCCATTAAGCTAACGTAAAATATAAGTATATTTGATAAATTAACCAATCTGAGAAATATTCTCAAAGATTAGTGAAAATAATCTGCAGGATACCACTCCTACAGGTTCAATCGGATTTTGAAGGAGAACAAGTCCAATTCAGAAGTATACCTGTCCTACCTATAGAAAAATTCTGCACACAAATTTTGAAAAAAAATTATTTTATTGATTAGAATCGCGATTTTTAATAGCAATAATTCTGAACAGTGTACCCAGTAAGGGTGCGATTATGGAAATAAAAAAGTTATTAAAATAAGGACCACCCTAATATATGTCAATTATGGATTGCGTCTAAATTTATTTTTGTTGTGATAGATATTAACGACACAAGGCACAAAGCCGATACCATGCAAATAACAGCAGTGGTTGAAGATTTTAAGGCGTTTACGAACACAAGGCTTATTATAATTATGCTGTTATTCGCGGTATCAGATACATGTTGTTATATGTATAGTTTTCGTGATACAATGTACAAATTTTAGAAAATAGTTGAATCCTATAATCAGACCGGTTTAAACCGGCTACAACGGTATAACATTAGTGTATCACGAAAACTTGTTCAAGATTTAATTAACGATTAATTAACGACTGTTGCCCATTAACGAAATAAAAACAACATGACGTGGCACTAAAACTGCATATCAGATAACGGTTGCGATTCTAATTTCCATAAAATTTCGCGTCGCTTTTCTCTCGACTCCTTCAAATATTTAACGATATCCTTCCTTCCGCTCTTTTCAGCTTCATCAATCGGTGACATTCCGTAACGATCCCTGTAATCAATAATTGCACCCGCTTGCACAATCGCCTGGACAAACCACATATCTTGCACTTTAACAGCCGCATCTAGAGCTCTCATTCCGTATCGATTCGCAGCGTCCACGTCAATCCCTTGTCGTAATAAAATCTCCACAACTTCTCTTTTTTTATTCCTAACCGCTCGGTATAGTGCAGTGTTGCCATAAGCGTCTGTCAGGTGCAATCCTTTGTATTTCAATTCTTCTAGGAAGTATTTCACCATCACCGTGTCCCCTCTCGCCGCAGCTCTATGAAACGGGGTGATTCCTTGACGTTCAGCTATGTCATAATCACCCCCGTTTTCGACTAAATAACGGAGGATCTCGCAATTGCCGGTTTGAGAAGCTCGAGCGATCGGCGTCATCGAGTAGAAGTTTTCTTGGTTTACGTTGGAGCCGTGCTCAATTAACAGGCGAACGATTTCGGGGTAATTGTTTTTAACTGATAAGTTAAGAGCATTGTCACAGTCTTTATTGTCACCTGCGGCGCTAAGTAGGTAGGGTTTTATCGTTTTGTTTACCTTGTTCAAGCAGTCTTTGACATCTTCTAACGAACCATTCTGCGCTGCCAACGTTAAATCGTTAATCAGACCAATCTCGCTGATTATGTAATCAGTGATGTCGTTTAAACTCGACGATGGGGGGATTCGGGTGATGAAATTATCAAGCGCATTTTCGCATTTCTCGTTAGGTAATCGATAGAAACTAGTGATTATAATTTGATCCTGTATTTCCTTTGATTGTGCTTCAAGAAATCGAATTAAGTAATCGATGACGATAGTTTGCTTAACCTCACAAGCGAGACAGAGAATAGTTTGATTGAACTTATTCGTTCTAATTAATAAGGGCAAGAGTCTATCGATCTCGCAATGACTTGTCAACGATTCCAGGAGAAATATTACAGTCCCCTGACAATGTTCCAGAATTAATCTGTGGAGCGGGGATTGTAAATTTTTATAATAAACTATATCGTGCTGTTGATCGATCCACATCTCCACGATTTTACCTGAATAAAATGGAGAATCCTCGGGAGTCATCGATGCAATATACTTCTCCAAAAACATCCGTACGATTCTATAAGCCGGATCGAGGAAGATCTTCTTCAGAAGAAACTCCTCCAGCTTCGGTCGCTTAGTTGGATGTCTCCCCTCACATTTCTTCAACCAAGCAAAAATCTGCCTGGCGAAATAGAATTCCTGGATCGTTGGATGAACGAATTCAGATCCCTGGATCAATCCCGTATGTTGCAGGGTCTCAAGTTCATCGAACTGAGCGTAGAAATTGAATTTATAAGCGGAGAAAATGCGTAGTTTCTTATCGATGGAGTCGAGAAAAACTTGTTTGATCGAGTACAATTCCGCGAGGCGCGACTTGTTGCAAACAATCGCGAGTTTCTTCCTAACGAAAGCTTCAAACATCTCGGTTAAATCACCGGGAAGTAGCAGTGGGATTGGAATAACACTTTTCTTGGATAACGAAGCGAAATCCGGCGCTGCTATTTCAGCCAAGAGTTTGATTTGAAGCGGAATTCCGATGAAGCTAAGAATCTTCTGATCGAAGATCTCCTCTGCATTCTGAAGGAGCCTACTTGCGTAATCTTTTAGTCCTTTTAATGTTAACCGGTTCAGTTTAACATCGAGATGATACAACTCGCTCCAGTATTTCGTTAAGTATCCTTCGATGTGTTCTCGATTGAACTGTTTGAATTGTATCGAGAATATTTTCAGGGCGTTCTCGATCATTTCTCGTCGAGTTTCACGAGCCGTTATTATAACTAACGATTCCGTTTTGTCGCATAGATACTGCAAGAACTTGATTATGCGGTTCTCGTTATCTTGGTCGTGGAGTGAGTCAAATATTTCATCAAACAATAATACCACTTTGATCGGTGTCTTGTGGGCTAGGTGGTATTTTAGGAAGTCGAATTGATCGATCGACTTAACCTTGAGAAGATGCTTGGAAATCTCGTCAACCTCAAACTTATCGTTTAATCTTGTAACGATCGTCATGCAATCGTTATAGGTCAACTTGAAAACCCAACTGTTGTCGATTTTTGATATCAGATTCGTAACGGTGGTCGATTTGCCAATTCCTGGATCCCCCGTTATTAATACAACCCTCCGATTAACTAAATCTCCTTCACCTAGCGAACCGTCATGGGATATCGCCAACAAATCTCGAATAACGCTGATCTCGTTATTATTGCTCCCATCCCAAACGTAGGTAACTTTATTTTTCTTTCGATTAACCCTGAAACTATAATCCAACGATTCGTTATCTGACGTTGTTAATTTAATGTTGACCTGGTTAGATTCTTTTTCTTGTCGCAACAAGTCTTCTTTAATCGAGTCTGTGATGTTCGTTAAATCGAGAACCATTTCGTAATAAAACGATCGAGGGATGTATAATTGGGGGTTGTAGATTTGTTTTAATGAGACCTTTTCATCGTAATGAAACCAGTAAAACTTGCTTGCACTCGCTTCTTTGCATTTCGATTTAAAGTATTGTAATGCTTCGTTAAGATCGGTCGTTTGTAATGTATCACAGGGGATTTGTAAGTTTAAATGGTCGCAAGCGTGCGTGATGAGGATCCTTGATTTATTTAGATCGCAATCAGAGTTAACGATTAATTTAGCGAAATCGTTGTATGAGTAGTCTTGCTCTCTGTCTGTTTGGATGTAGAAGTTTTCTAAATTTGAGAGATTAAGAGAGTCGTTCTTTAGTTCAATGTGATGATCGTTTTGTAACAGATCTAAGAATTGATGATCGTTGAGAAATGGTAAGTTGTTTGTCTCGTTACCGGGGGTAGCATTAAGGAAAGTTGCAAGAGAGTAGAACTTATTCTGGAGCTTAATTATGTTATAATTTAACGCAAAGCTTTGACTCTCCACAGTTAAATCAGTGAATGCGAAATCCGGTGTTGGGATTTCCATACCGTTCGTTAATATTAAATTAATTTTTGAAGTAGTTACAATTACAACTTTACGATCGTCTATCGCGAAACGATTTATCAGCTTCAACACATCATCCTTAACAGTTTCGTTCAATAAATCAACGATAAACAGTTTCAATCCTGACGTTATAATTAAATCTAACTCGGTGTATTTAAATAGCGTTAGTAGATACGACTGATTAACGAACAAGAAACAATCTTTCCCGATATATTCGTTATTTTTAACGGTATTTTCATTTCTGTTCCTGATTTGTTTCAAAATATTAAACAATCTTAAAGTTTCAATTTTGTAATTCTTGACGCTCGGTTTTATTATTAAAACGTTCTCTTTCGCTCCTAGAAATTTCTCTAGTCCAATCGAATCGTTAAAATTAACCTTGCAATTATTGAACGATTCATTATAAGAGTCAACAGCGACTTGCATAATAACTTCCTGCGATTTTAACAGAAGTGAGCTTAAACACTTTTTGATCTCGTCAGGGTACCACCGGACGATTTGCTTGCATCTCTTAATCGTCTCTCTCATTGACGTTTCGTCACGAAATATTAAATCATCTCCGATCCGCTCGAATCGATGGAATAAATCTTTAAACGGATGTTTTAATGGCAAGAACTCTTCGTTAATTGTAATCGGCGACTGAACGATCTTCAACCAGTGTTTTAGCAGGAATAGTTCATCCTCCGAGAATAACGAAACGTTACAAGATTTGATCGAGTGTCTTTGAAAAGCGCGGTAACGGATTGTACTGAAACAGCCTTCCCCGGTATAAACGAGAGTTGTCTTAATGTCCGGGTGAAAATCCGTTTCTTTCTTACTGGATTTAAAGTAATTTTTGTACTCCTCATTGGAAATGACGATGCTGACGGGCCAATCGAAAATTTGATGAACATCAACTTTAATTGTTACTTCATCGGGGAGAAAAACTGATTTAATTTTGTCCATATCGTGGGTCTTTTTATGGTAAAGAGGGGTTTCTGCGGACCAGTAACCCATCTCCTCGAACGAAAGTTTCAGTCTCAGCAAGATTCCAACGTGATGGTTGCACATGTTCACTTTGTTCGGGGCCGAGAGGTAAGCGGTTATGTCCAAGGTGCTCGGGAATATTGTTCTGAGGTATCTCAGATCGCAATCGTCGGTTAATTGCTCCAACATTTCCGCGCAGCCGGGGTTGTCAAAGCTGACGCAATGACTATGAATCCCTACATCTTTTGATTTCAGGAATAAATCGTTGTGTCTTTTTAAGTATTTCACACCGAAAGTAGTTACCTGGGCTAGAAAACCACCGAGCGAGTGTCCAGTGAAAGACAATTGGTATCGCCACCTCTTCTCCGATTGTAGCTTCAAAATTACGCTTCTAATGAAATCGGCGAAGGTTAGAGCAGAGCAGATTTGGGGGGAGCTGGAGTTTTTCACGACGCTTATCAAATTAGTCCACCAGGCGCTCAGACTCTTGGTCCCGCGATGAGCGATGATTATTTGTTGCTGGGAAGAGTTAAAGAAGGCGGCGCCAACGTACCCGTTCCCTAAGCTCGTGTTGGTGACTTTTATTAGTAATTCCCAGCCGTCGGGGGTGTTGAAAGTGTCTTCATAGATTTCATTGGCGAAGAATGCCAGGTGGTAATCGCTCGGATAGGGTTTTAGGTTGGTTATTTCATTATCGATGGTTGTTTTCAGTTTTCTTATTATGCCGTCATGGGCTTTAGTGAGATAATTGAGGACACTTTTGTCGACTTTGAGATTTCTGGAGAAGGGCGCTGGTGGTGGGTCCATGGCAAGGCACTGGAAGAGAAATAATACATTTTTAAATAGATTTTCCTTGCTCGATTATTCCGAACATAGCACATAGCTAGCGCATCTCTGGTTTCTTTAGTCCCCTACAAACAGAGTAGAGTCTAATTCTTTTTATAGAAGACTTTTTAACCAAGTCTGTAGCTATAGGTATAAGCGCTTGTCTCACGCTTTTCAAACACTCTGTATAAAGAAACTAATTCATCTTTATTTTTCTGAAATAACAATATGTTTTGAGTAATATAGGACAGACTATAGGAAGTTATATGATTCGATTCCACACAGCTGGCTCTCCAAGGTTGTCCAAATTGACTATATAAATACACCTAATAAAAAAAATTACGAAATACACGTGAACACATGGAAAACAAAAATAAAATTTACTTACTACTACTACTAACTACAAATACAGAAAAATGTCAAAAAAATCATCATAATATACATTATAGTTTTTCAGGAGAATTTATTTGCTTATATGGACTGACGCCGTATTGCATCCTGAAGACCCCATGATAGTTGAGAATACTTTTGTCGAGAGGGATGACGGTAAAATTTAAATCGTATACAGTATTAGGTGTAAAAGATTTACACATACTTAGGCTTAGGTATTCAGCATGACATCTGAAACAAAAAACTACTATGTGTTTTTTGTCTATTTAACTTTTTTTGTTGTTTCACACTTTTCAATAGTTTTTTGTTCCAAATGTCATGATAAATACTACTTGTGTTAATTTTTTTAACATCATTTGTAATCATCCTATGTAGTAATTTTTTTTTTAATTTTTAATAGTTTATTATTTTTTATTTATTTATTTTTTATATATTTTTTTCAAAATCTGAAGGTTAACTCAAATTAGGTAAGTGTAAATAAAAAAGGATTCTAAATAAAAAATTGAAGTTGACGTGTCCGAGCCATTAAAAAAATCTGAATAATGAATTTTATTTCATAAGAGAGTAAGGAGTAAGGTACCGCACTTTCAATTTATCACGCTGTAGGTATATGTATATTCAAAACTGTCAACTTTCTCCCCACTTTCGACGTATAGGTACTCAGAAAATTCTGCACTTCCAATTTCCAGCAAAATAATTTTTTTTCGTTACTTAAGAAAAATGGTGACGGGGAAAGCGGTAAGGGTACAATTCAGGCTTAATAAAATAAAAAAATTAAATTATTAAAATTAGTCCAGTAAAATTAGGAGTTGATTGTTCAATCAAAGCAGGAAAAACGGAATTTTGAAGTACTACATAACTTTTTATCGACAAAGTGGAATAACTTTACTTTATGGAGAAGCAAATCTCTGCAAATTCGCATCTACGCAATTTTTTCATATTTGCAATAGTGACTTAACTGCAGATGATTAATTAAGGAAAAGGGTGACGGAAATTCCTTCATTTGGAAAAGCTCCCTTTTTTCTATCGCGATCTGAAAATCGGCTCAACAAAAGTTGTAGCGCTTGAAATTATGAACATTTTCATAACATGATTGATGTGTGTAGGCTTTTACGGCCGGCTTCTATTGAAATCATAATTGATTTCGGGCTCTTGTGCCGTGGTCCATGGAGATTTGCTTCGGACTTTTCGTCTACAACTGCGGTATACATCATCAGCGGTTACGTGTGCGGAAGCGAAACTTCCACTCCTCGTGTTAACTTTCGGAGCAAATCTCCATTGACTACGACATAACAGCCCGGAATCATTTACAATTTCAGTTTTCATAACATAGGTGATCGATCGGACTAATGATAGTTAAGTATAGCGCGTCAAAATCATTAAGCCGCGCTAGTCTGCTTGAAATTAATTGAGAAAATAATCTTCGATTCGTATAATTTTAAATCTAAAAAAGTGCAAATATGCCCCTAAAATTTAGTTTGACCAATTTGACGGGAATTTCTATCATAAACAGGGTGATCAATTTTAATCCACCCAGTTGATTATTCCTGACCACTAGTGTTTAAAAAAAAGTTTCAGCTAAACATTATTGTTTGGTTCGGAGGAGGACATCATTTTGGACACAAAAATCACCCTCCACCTTACCACATCGCGAGGGGGTGAGAGTGACTTTTAAATTCTTAATACATAGAAACTTCTATTTTTTATTGCGGATTATGATTTTGTGTGAAATAATATCAAACTACATCAAAACTGAAACATTTTTTTTCATCCGATGCTCTCTCACGTCCAAAAATGCAGATCAAAATCGAGTAATCCATTTTAATTAATTATTTGTATTTTATTGATTTTATTAATACTTTTTTGAATTGTCACAGCAGCTGTCAATTGGGGTTTTATTTAAGTAACAGTCAACTACTGTCAAAACCATTCATCCTATCATCAAAACCACAGTTATTAACAGATGTTACAATTCAATAATTTATTATTAAAATAATCAATAAAATAAAAATAATTAATTAAAATAGATCACTTGATTTTAAAATTATTTTTCTAAGAATAGCAGTTCTTATTCAGAATTAAAAAGTCACCTCAACCCCCTCGAGATGGGGTGAGGTGGGGTGATTTTTGTGTTCATATTATGTCCCCCTCCAAACCAAACATTGACTGAATTTTATTCCCTGATGATCTGATAGACTGATGGTCAGAAATAATCAACTAGGGTCATTTACGAGGGTCATTATTACAATCATCCTGTGTATGGTAGAAATTCCCGCGAAACTGGTAAAACTAAATTTTAAGGGCGTATTTGCACTTGTATAATTGTAGATTTCTGAATTAATTTCTTAAGCAGATTCGCGCGAGTTAATGACTTTGCGCGCTACTGAGTAACAATCATTAGTCCGATCGATTAGATATTATTATGAAAATGTTCATAAGTTCAACGAACAACTTTTGTTGAGCCGATTTTCAGATCGCGATAGAAAATTTATTTTTTCAAAATTAAGGATTTTCACCCCCCTTTTCCTCTATTAATCACCCATAAATAATTAACTATTGCAAAAAATATGAAAAAAATGATTGATGATAAAACTTTTTTCGATAAAAAGTTAATTAACGTTCTGAAATAAAAAAAAAAAAAAAATTCATCCCCTAAAACCAAAATGACGGCTTTTTCACAAGGGGTAATAGCAGGTCGCATTTTTTGGATTTAGACTAACCATCAACTACCCATCACTCACACAAAATTCCGTTTTTCCCGATAAATTGCATTATCAAACCCCAATTTTACTGGACTAATTTTAACAGTTTCATTTTTTTATTTTAAGTCTGAATTTTACCCTTGCCGCTTTATTCTTCTCTCCCATTTTTCTTAAATAGCGAAAAAAGTGTATTTTTTTTTGTTTATTTAGTTTAGTTGACTTATTTGCATAATTGATTGCATTTTTCGTCTAATTTTATTTATACTATTTTTCGATAATTTTTACTATTTTTTTTTACTAAAAGATTTAATTATTTTTTCTCTAAATTATAGATTTTATTCCATAAAAGGTATAAGGTGACACTGCAACCTAAGAAAAATTTATTTTAAGAATTTATTTAGATAAAATAAAATTAAATCAAGATTAATTTAATAAGTTTCACACAGTAAAACGATACTTATTTGTAAACAAATATAGAGTTTCTTAATAACATAATGCTAAAACTTCAGGATGTGTTTCCTCGGGCCATTTTATGAAGAAAAGTTAATATGAACATAATATGTCCGCAACGGCTTGATTTTTTTTACAAGGTGTTGAATTTTTGTTTTTTTAAGAGTTATTTTTTATTAGATATCTCCGAAAATAGTTCAGTAATATTTTTTTGATTTTAGCATGTCTTAATGGAATATAAGACCGCATATTTTAAATAGAAAATATTTTCTATTGGTCAACTCTGATATTTTCTGCTTTCAAAATAAAATAAATACCTATTTGCGCTTATTTGTTAAATCAATATAATTTTTTGGTCGAGAATAGTGCGTCCGAAGAGAAAAACGCAGGAAACCGTTTTCATGCAGAATTGATCAGACTAATCAGAAAGAATATCCGTATGGCCAAATGTCAGTGGCGCACCGATTTTTTTTTTTTTTTTTACAAAAATGTTTGCAGGAAATGTTTGTAGGGACACCACTGGTGGAGCAATAGAAAAAATTTTCCAATTAAAATATGTGGTTTTATATCCTCTGACGATATGCCAAATTTGAGCAAAATATGTAAACAAACTACTTTCGTAGATAATAAAAAATAACTCTTAAAAAAATAAAAGTTCAACACCACGTAAAAAAAAAAATTGAAGCCCTTCCGGGCATACGTTCATATAAAATTTTCTCCATAAAATGACCTGAGGAATCACACCCTGAAGTATTAGCATGTTATTAAGAAACAGTCTGTATAGCTTGGTAAGGTTTATTAAACGCCCTGAGAAATGTTAAATGGGTCATTTGTATCAAAATTTAAAAGCTGCTTCAGTTGCAACAGTAAACAATTATTATAAATTACGTAAAGACGAAAATTATTACGTCACAATTAACGATATGAAAACAATGAAAAAACGTTACCTACATATCCCAAAATTTTTCTAATTACCTCGAAAATGACTTAACAGATTTAAAATGTAACTGTAGCAACAGATAGAAGCAGCTTTTCAATCTTAGCAAATAACTTTTTCAACATATCCCTCTGGAACATTAATAAGCCAAAAAGTCAGTTCCAAGTTTACCATTGAAATCCCTATGACGCGTCGCTCAATGAAACACGAACCACCCGGTATATCTTTGGTAGGTATGATTAAATATATTATACCGGGTGTGTCAAAAGTCTGGCAACGGTTCAATGAATCTTTCAGTTTTTAGTTAAAAAAAAAAATGCAAAAACAGGTCAAGTTTGTAATTTGATTTACTTTCTATTGATCTTAAAAAAAGTAATGACAACATTGCCTATTTTTTTAAATAGGATACCCTGTATATTTTTGTAATTTATATTTCCTGAGAAAATCGAATAATAATAGTTTTTTAAAGTTGCGGTTTAAATTAATTAGTTTTTTAGTTATAAACAAATGAAAATCGCAATTTTTCATTTTGAAAGCAGTGTAGGTAGGTACATCGGAATCGACTCATGATATCGCAAAACGGCTTACTTGTCCCTATCTTCACTTTTCAAGTGTTATCTTACAGTGTATTTTGAACTTTATATACAGGGTGATAAAAATTATTAGAGTTTTCATCACCCTGTATAAAAATTTCATCTACATACAGGTAGTACCTACATTATAAAAAAAAGAATAGAGACGTGTAAGTCGTTTTACACTGCTTTCAAAATGAAAAGTTGCGATTTCCATTTGTTTATAATTCAAAAACTGATTAATTTAAATCGCAACTGTGAAAACCATTAATATTGGATTTTTTCAGCAATTAAATGAAAATACACAAATATACCAGGGTGTCCTACCTATTTAAAAAAAAAATTAGACAATGTTGTCATTACTGAGTCAAGGAACACCCTGTATATTTTTTTAAGATCAATAGAAAGTAAATTACTTAAATCCCAAAATTGACCTGTTTTTGCATTTTTTTTAACTCAAAACTGAAAGATTTATTGACCTGTTGCCAGACTTTCAACACACCCGGTATTAAAGTATGATTAGATACCTATATTAAATTAAGACACGCGCAATTTTAAGACCCACAGTTTTTATTATTGGCACATTTCGAAGTTCATTTTGAATATTTTTGAATTAAGATTTTATTTGACATAACAGTGTGTACTCCATTAGATCATTAGAACAATCAAAAAGTTGACATTTAGACTTCGTTTCTGGGGTTACGTTAATATACAGGGTGTACCAGCTCGATTTAGACAACGGTAAGGGCCGTGTAGGTCTCGTCAAGACGAAACGTTTTTTTATTTGAAGTTTTTGGATTTGGACCTTCGTTACGGGAATATGGCCGACTTCCGGTTTTTAGTTTTTTGGCTCCAGTTTCGGCATTTTTAGGTTCTCGCCCAAACTGAAACTAGTTTTGGAAACTCCTTAGCTTCAGTTACAACTTTCATATTGAAGTCAAGGTTCTATCTCTGTTGGATTCAAAATGGCGACATGCCCAAGACTTTAAATTTTAAGTCTTTGAATCAATTCAAATTGAATCAAATTGAAAAATTAAGATTTTGAATCCAACAGAGATAGAACCTTGACTTCGTATATGAAAGTTGTAACTGAAGCTAAGGAGTTTCCAAAACTAGTTTCAGTTTGGGCGAGAACCTAAAAATGCCGAAACTGGAGCCAAAAAACTAAAAACCGGAAGTCGGCCATATTTCCGCAACGAAGGTCCAAATCCAAAAACTTCAAATAAAAAAACGTTTCGTCTTGACGAGACCTACACGGCCCTTACCGTTGTCTAAATCGAGCTGGTACACCCTGTATGTTGCTGTTGCTATGGCAGTTTTAAAAAAACGCGCGTTTTTTTTTTAACTAATAAAACCGTTGATTGAATTTTTCAATCAACGCTAAAACTAAACATTATAGCTCCTACCAATATTCAAACTAGAAAAAAAAAAACTGAACAGACAAATTGAAGTTTTAAAATTCAAAAAATTAACTCAACATCTAAATAGCTTTTAGAGATGAAAATAATTAATTACTTTAGAATGTTATTATTATTATCCTCGATTACTTATCATGAATGATGCAAGAAAAGAAAATAATAAAATTAATTACCTGGATGTGTACCTATGAGAGTAGAACTGTCTTTTATTAATCATTGAAACTGTGCAATTTTCTATTTTGAAAAAGTGCTGATGAAACATTGCAAAACAGGTGAAACACAATTAGACAAACAGGCCGGCAGGCCGTTGACCAAGTTCAAGTTCATTGTTATTTGAAATGAAAAGCGAGAGTGATTCTAATAAATTCAAACTCTAACCTACTAATGTGGCGAGTTGCGAACTGCGGTTATGATTAATCAAAATAACCTTGGACTAGGAGCTATTTTTTCATAATCGGGTTATTCGGGCTATTATTATTGTGTACAAATAATAATATCGCTGGAATTCCTGGGATAGGCAGGGATTTCCATTTCTGAGAATTTCCCTGGTTAGTGATGGGTTGCTAATAAGTAACAATAACAGTTTATCATTGAAAAAAAATAACAGATTCGTTAATAATTGGTGATTAATATTTTGTGGAACGATAACAGGTTGTTATTTAAGAATATGTTCCATTTAAGTCCATCACATTCACCTGACCTTGCGGTTTGCTTTGCGTTGCGAATTGCGATGAATGCGATGGCATGGCGGTGAGAGATAAATAAATGAGATAATGAGAATGAGAATGAAAATGAAAGTGACTTGACGTAGATGAAATTTGTTTTTTGACATCTTCTATACTAATGAGAACTTACACTCTTTTCAAATTCGCGCATGCTGTATGAAATCTCTTCTTTTTTTTTTTTTTTAAAAAAGAGGGAGCATCGGTCTTAACTGTGTAGGTAAGACATAGTCGCTCCACTCTGGTAATTTGGCTTTGAGACGAACTCTTTAGCCACACACACTTTAAATTATATTTGCCATTTAAACGTTCGATCGCTTTGTTTTACTTTTCACAGACATTCGAAAATGAATCTGAAAAGTAAAGCGGGCCGAGGTGAGTTTCGAACCCGCGATCTATGGCTTCGTGAGTCAGCGGAGAACCACTAGGCCACGGAAGTCACTAAATCTCTTCTTGAATTCCTTTATTTATTATTGGTTTAAATATTATTTCACTATTTATTTTATTCGTTTGGATTTCTAAAAAAATAATATTTGTGTTCTTATTTTAATTAAAAAAAATATTTTATAAAATGAAGAAAAATATTAGGTAATACAAACTACAACGTTGAATGGCGAAGGATTTACTTCAGGGGCAGAAGAGGAACCCTTAAAAACCCTGTCCTGCCAGACCATATAGAATGACATCGAAATTGGTCGTAAAGCCCTGGTTTTGGAGAATTCCAAGTAGAAGCTGCCAACAATTAAGGACACTCGGGGACAGGGCCTACCCTGCTCATAGAAGAGGGGCTCTTTTTCATTATAAATTAATATTCTACTGAAAATTGGTTGTAGTAATGAGCGCATATTCCAAAAGGCGGAGATAAGAAAACATCAGTTGAAAAGATCCTTTCACCATCCTCGACGGCTGGGAATTACTAATCAGAGTCACCAACACGAGTTTAGGGAACGGGTACGTTGGCGTCGCCCTCTTTAACTCTTCCCAGCAACAAATAATCATCGCCCATCGCGAGACCAAAACTCTAAGCGCCTGGTGGACTAATTTGATAAGCCTCGCGAAAAACTACAACTCCTCCCAAATCTACTCCGCTTTAACTTTCGCTGATTTCATTCGAAGCGTAATTTTGAACCTACAATCGGAGAAGAGATGGAGGTACCAGTTGTCTTTCACTGGACACTCGCTCAGCGGTCTTCTGACCCAGGTAACTACTTTCGGTGTGAAATACATAAAAAGACGCAACGATTTATTTCTGAAATCAAAAGATGTAGGGAATCATAATCATTGCGTCAGCTTTGACAACCCCGGCTGAGCGGAAAGGTTGGAGCAATTAACAACTGACGATTGCGATCTGAGATACCTGAGAACAATATTCCCGAGCACCTTCGACATGACCGCTTACCTCTCGACCCCGAACAAAGTGAACATGTGCAACCATCACGTTGGAATCTTGCCGAGACTGAAATTTTCGTTCGAGGAGATGGGTTACTGGTCCGCAGAAACCCCTCTTTACCATAAAAAGACCCACGATATGGACAAAATTAAACCAGTTTTCCTCCCAGATGAGGTAACAATTAAAGTTGATGTTGATCAAATTTTCGATTGACCCGTCGGCATCGTCTATTCCAATGAGGAGTATAAAAAATGCTTTAAATTCAGCAAGAAAGAAACTAATTTCAACCCGGATATTAAGACAACTCTCGTTTATACCGGGGAAGGCTGTTTCAGCACAATCTGTTACCGCGCTTTTCAAAGACACTTGATCAAATCTTGTAACGTTTCGTTATTCTCAGAGGATTAATTATTCTTGCTAAAGCACTGGTTGAAGATCGTTCAGTCGCCGATTACAATTAACGAAGAGGTCTTGCCATTAAAACGTCCGTTTAAAGAGTTATTTCATCGATTCAAGCGGATCGTAGATGATTTAATATTTTGTAACGAAACGTCAATGAGAGACACGATTAAGAGATGCAAGCAAATCGTCCGGTGGTATCCTGAAGAGATCAAAAAGTGTTTAAGCTCACTGCTGTTAAAATCGCAAGAAGTTATTATGCAAGTCGCTGTTGATTCTTATAACGAATCGTTCAATAATTGCAAGGTTAATTTTAACCATTCGATTGGACTAGAGAAATTTCTAGGTGCAAAAGAGGACGTTTTAATAATAGAACCGAGCGTTAGGAATTACAAAATCGAAACTTTAAGATTGTTTAATATTTTCAAAGAAATCCGGAATAGAAATGAAAATACCGGTAAAAATAACGAATATATCGGGAAAGATTGTTTCTTGTTCGTTAATCAGTTGTATCTACTAACGCTGTTTAAATACACCGAGCTGGAATTAACCATAACCTGAGGATTGAAACTGCTAATTGTTGATCTATTAAACGAAATTGTTGAGGATGATGTCTTGAAGCGAATAAATCTTCTCTCGACAGACGATCGTAAAGTTGTAATAGTAATCGCTTCAAAAATTTATTTAATCCTAACGAATAGTAAAGAAATCCCGACACATGATTTTGAATTCCCTGATTTAACGGGGAAGAGTGAAATCGTCGTATTAAATTACAACATAATTTAGATTCAGAATATGTATTAGTAGCTTGTAACTTTCCTTTATGCTACCACTGGTAATGAGATAAAATAATTTACAATTTATTAACGATTATCATTTCTTCGATCTACTCCTAAACGATCGTTATATTGAACTAAAGAACACTTCTATTAATCTCTAAAATTTAGAAATTTTTAATATTCAAGCAGACAGTGACCAATATTACTCATACAACGATTTCGTTAAATGAATCGGTAATCCTGATTGCGATTTAAATAAATTAAAAAGTTCTTAATCACGCACTCATGCGACATTAAACTTGTAAATCCTTTTTGATAAATTGCAACCACCGATCTTAACGAAGCGTTACAATACTTTGAATCAAAATGCAAGCAAGCGACTTCAGGGAAGTTTTACTGATTTCACTACGATGAAAACGTCTCGTTACAACAAATCTATAACCCCCGATTATACATCCCTCGATCGTTTTATTATGAAATCGTTCCCGATTTAACGAACATCATAGACTTGATTAAAGAAGATTTATTGCAACAAGAAAAATAATCTAACCAGGTCACCATTAAATTAACAACGACAGATAACAAATCGATGGATTATAGTTTCAGAGTTAATCGAAAAACAATAAAGTTACCTACGTTTGGGATGAGAGTAATAATAACGAAATCAGCGTTATTCGAGATTTATTGGCGATATCCCATGACGGTTCTCTAGGTGAAGGATATTTAGTTAATCGGAGGGTTTTATTAATAACGGGGGATCCAGGAATTGGCAAATAGACCACCGTTACGAATCTGATTTCAAAATTCGATAACAGTTGAGTTTTCCAGTTGACCTATAACGATTGCACGACGATCGTTACAAGATTAAACGATAAATTTGAGGTTGACGAGATTTCCAAGCATCTTCTCAAGGTTAAATCGATCAATCAATTCGACTTCCTAAAGTATCATCTAGCCCACAATACACCGATCAAAGTGGTGTTATTGTTTGATGAAATATTCTACACACTCCACGACCGAGATAACGAGAACCGGATAATCAAGCTCTTGCAGTATTTATGCGACAAAACGGAATCGTTAGTTATAATAACGGCTCGTGAAACTCGGCGAGAAATGATCGAGAACGCCCTGAAAATATTCTCGATACGATTCAAACAGTTCAGCCGAGACCACATCGAAGGATACTTAACGAATTACTGGAGCGACTTGTATCATCTCGATGCTAAACTGAACCGATTAACCTTAAAAGACTAAAAGACTACGCAAGAAGGCTCCTTCATAACGCAGAGGAGATCTTCGATCAGAAGATTCTTAACTTCGTCGGAATTCCGCTTCAAATAAAACTGTTGGCTGAAATAGCAGCGCCGGATTTCGCTTAGTTGTCCAAGAAAAGTCTCATCCAATCCCACTGCTGCTCTCCGATGACTTAACCGAGAGCTTCGAGGCTTTCGTTAAAAAGAAACTAGCCAATAAAAAAACCCTGTAACATACCGGGGATCCGAATTCCTCCATCCGCCGATAGAGAATCGAACTGTATTTCGCCGTGCAGATTTATGTTTGGTTGAAGAGATGAAACGGAAGACGATATAAATACTCAGTACAGTTTTGGACGTGTATCGAAGCAGATCTTCAGCTGTGTTTAGTGCAAGTAAAAATCTATTCAATGAATAAATGAAGAAGGATATAAGTAAGTAGTTAAAGTGTAGAAGAGAACCAATTGTGGAATAGTATGATATAGTAAGCGGTAATGAATATAGGAGAAAGAAGGTAGATAAGCGAAGTTTAAGTAGACGTAGGGAAATCTAAAGTGTAATTGACAGTGGAATAGAGGGAACGGATTGTGGAAGTGACAAGTGACAAAGTGAAGTGAAGTGAGATCGAGAAAAGAAGAAGTGATTATTATTTTGTAGGTATAACACTATGTACCTATTAATAAATAATAGACTGTAAAATTATTATAAAATCCACTGTAAAGATAATTACGAGAATAATTATTGAAGTATATAGAATGGTCTTAATTTTGACTTTTTTTATTTTCTGAACATAAAAATGAGTTTTGAAAGTTTTTAATCTACCGCACTTCCATGTAAGTTTTTACTTACCAAATAAAAATCGTTTAAAAATCTGAAATTTGTGTGCAGTTTTTCTATATTGATACTTGCTTTTTTGAAATTATTCACAATAACACAAATAAATGACGTTACCATAAAACTCTTCAATTATTGCTGATTTTTTTTACTTACTCTCATAGAACTCTAAACATTTCCCACTAGTTTACCTCACTATTTATAATAGAATAAGTACATTTGATATAACAACACGCTATACAGTGTGTTAATAATTAAATACATAAAATACTTACAACGCTATCAATTTATTTAGATCCGATTAGGTATTAAAAAGATGTGACGTAACTTTTGGTTCTTCAATACGGGCTAGCCTGATTGAAAGAGGCGTCCCTGTTTTTGAACTTCTCTTTATAAATGTGAAACCTTCGAGACGACATTTTCTGGTCTTTGCAGTGGGTTTCTGTTGAATTCCTCTTCTGTCATAGCCGCCCAGTGATCGATGCCCATTTTTTGCGAAAAAAACTTTGAATGCTTCTTCTCATATGTTTCCTTTTTTTTTTGAATACCTAATAGCTTTATAAATAAATATTTTATAATTTGCAAAATTTACTGGTTTATAATAAATAACTCACCGTAAAATAACTTCGCTGTGAAATAGACTCTTTCCTTTTATATTTTATGCAAAATAAATGTACTTATTCCAGCTGCTATACGACTTATTTAACTCGACTTAAGTACATTACATAATACGTGCAACTTGGAATTTTATTAATGGAAATTCAGTATATTGTCGTTAGCAGGAGAAAGTGCGAGCTTATAAATTTGCTGCAATAATGTCTCCCAAAGAAATCGATGGTGGCACAATTTTAACATAAATTTTCTGATATTTTTACAACTCAACTTATTGAAAAGAGCAACCGCTTTAAAATGAGTCGAACAAACTGGTAATGATGAAGGTGAAATCAATTTGAAGAGCTGATAAGCCGATATCGGATTGTCTCTGTGGCAAGCAAGTCGAGTGCTGCTCTATTGAAAACACATACCAACGAAAAATTTCAATTATGTAACCGTGTGCATAATATTGATTTATGTACTGATATCTCTTCTTATCAGTGTCAATAAAACCTACCTATATTTACACTAATTACCTATTAAGGTCGTAAATGTATCCATGCGGAGCCAGCAAGATCAAAATATCTCTCACGTGTCCACAACGGCAGGAAGTGCATGTAAAAATAATACAAATAAAAGCTCAAGATAACATAAACAAACAAATTCATTTATTTATCTGCATGTAATTTTTAATAAAAATCCCATCTCGCTTTTTCCGATAAACCATCAATTATTAAATCATAGGTATATATTCAAATTTTTGTCATCAGTTCGTAGGCTGTACTCATATAAGCTGTCAACGTTGCTCTGATAAATTACCAAGCAGCTTGTACAGCTCTTCAAAAAAGACTTTTTTTTTATTTATGAACAATTTTTGATGAATTGACCGGCGATATAACATAAGTACTCCTTATTCGATAGATCTATCTTTTTTTTTTGTGTGGTGGAGGGGGAATCTCATGGACACCCGGGGTGATTCCTCCCTCCCCGGGTAGTGCCGGACTTACCCAGGTTTTCGGCTAGGGCACCTACCAGCTAAACCCCCTCCTCGTCGCTCCCACTGACACCGGAAACACCATGAATGTGGTTTGCCTCGGTGCCAGTGTTGTTGTTAATTGCCTCAGCTTTCTCTGGTTTGTTCGAGCCTCTGTCGTTCTTTCATAACCTGGGTTATGAAATCATGGATTGTGTTCCAGCTTTCTTCGGATCTTGTCATTGATTCCACCAGTCCTCTCACGCTGAGTTCCTCTCCGATCTTTTCCTCCACCTCCCGTCTTTCCCTTAGCCATCTGTTACATCCGAGCACTGCATGCTACGGATCGTCTTTTTCCCTACAGTGGGGGCAGTTATCATCCTCTTTTTTTCCTATTCTCTTCAGGTAATTACCGAAGCTACCATGGCCTGAGAAAAATTGCGTCATATGGTAGTCCACTCTGCAAAAACCACAGTTGACCCAGTCCTCTATTTTCCCTATCAATCTCCTCGTCCACTCGCCATGCGTCTCCCTCTCCCACTCCTTCTGCCATCTCTTTATTGTGTCTGTCCTTTGCGCCAGTCGATCCGCTCTCGTTATTCCCCCCTCCATTCTGTGCAGTCTCGCTCGTTCATCTATTATGAGACTAATCGGGGGTATTCCGGTAATGACCCTGATCGCCGCTGAGGATACCGTTCGGTAACCACTAGCCACTCTCAGGAGTCTTTTCCTTTGTATTCCGTCAAGCATACTACCATATCTTTTTATCCGTGTTACCCCTTTCCATATGGGCGCCACATACAGGACAACAGACTCCATTACGTTGTACAGCAGTCTCCTCTTGATGCTTCCTGGTCCATCAATATTTGGCATCATTCTCGATAGTGTCGCCAGTCTTTCTTCTGCCCTCTTCACCACGTGTCTAACATCTTGGCCGAAGATCAGCTGATCGTCTATGACGACCCCGAGGTATTTCAATTTCTTCGTTGGCACAATCAGTTTCCCCGCAATACTAAATTTGAGAAAATCTCTTTTCCTGGGCCCCTTTAGGACTATCGCCTCTGTTTTTTCTTCCGCTAGCTTGAGGTCGTGTTCTCTCAACCACACTTCGATCTGTCTTGCAGATTCCTCCACCCTGTACCTCAGTTCCCTTGCATCCGGTGCCTCGGTGATTATGACTAGGTCATCTGCGAAGGCAAGCATTGAGCTGCCTGTTATCAGTTTTTGTCGCAGCAGTTCGTCATATATTATGTTCCACAGCGTTGGACCCAGTATGGAACCCTGTGGGACTCCCGCTGTGATACTCATGCTTTTGTTTTTTCCTATCAGAATATTCCGGTTCATGAGGTAGCTGTCTATGATGTTGACCATATAGGTAGGAATGCCCTTTCTTTCCAGAGCGTCGATTATGTGCGTCCATGAGGCAGTGTTGAAGGCGTTCCTTATATCGAAGGTCACTGCTGTGACCCATACTCCCTTCGATGACTCAACTTTCCTCAGTAGTCTGTCGACCGCCATTATGGTGGATTTACCCTTGCGGAAACCGTATTGCTCTGTTGAGAGTCCCCCCCTTTCATTCATCACCACCTCCAGTCTGTTTCTAATCATCGTCTCGTACAGTTTCGCCGTAGTATTTAGTAGACATATCGGTCTATATGATGTCGCTTTTAGCATGTCTTTCCCCTTCCACACCAGCATTAAGATTAATTTAAGATAGATCTATCTTAAAAAATGTTAATACCTACCTACTATACTCGAAAGCTCCTCAAAAGCTTTTCTGGATTCCAAAATTTCTATAAAGAAGACTTTTTTATTTTTCTATAAAAAATCAAAGCATTTCACTCAAGCGCAATGCCACACTAAACCCAGGCAGCGCAAAAGGGTGCTTATCTCACTCGCACTCCCTCCTCTATCAACCCCCGAGTATGATGAGAATTCCCATTGAGATAAGTCAGATATTTCGAAGGGATGGTCCCAGGAGATCCTACGAACGCGTAGAAGCGCCACACTTTTTTTTGTTTTAATTTAGAGTTTAAACTCAGAATTCCGAGTTTAAATAAGAATTCCGAACAGGGCCGCTCCTAGCCTATTTGCCGCCCCCAGCCCCCCTCTTAAGAATAAATGTCTACCAATGGAAGGACAAAAAGCAATTTCTTGTGGGTAAAAATTAAACATAAATAGAAATGCTATTTATTAAATTAGGTAAATTCTGCTGCGCCGGGGGGTTTAGTGATGCGGAATATATGCCCTGAAAATTAAGGGGGTTAAGGAGAAATTTTTTTTTAAACAAGTGCAAAAATGTTAATCACACTAAGGAATAACTGCATTCATATACTGGTACATTTTCGCGTTACGTTTGATGAACCACGGCCGCCGTACAATATACAGGGTGTTTCATCAGCAGACCGACTTAGCGTAAGGGTAGGTGTGGTTTTTCAAGGCGATTCAGGATCTGGTTTTGAAATTTTTCTGAGCCCCTTCGTTTCGATGTTACAGGGTGATTCATGCATTTTGCCAAAATTTTTGCTGAGCAGTATCTTTTGAACGTATTAATGGAATTTGATCAAATTTGGTAGATATGCTCTACCAACGACACTTAATACCTCGCATATTACATCGATTCGAAAACTGCAGGGCCGTAATTGTTCAGGTCTCTATCGGTTTTGTCAAAAAGTTCACCCTGTATGTATTTTTTTCAAAGTTTAGTACGATTTTCTAAAACTAGATAAAAAATGCTACAATTGCGGTAAAAAAATTACTTAGCACCATCAAACTGAATCGAGAACAAAATGAAAACTTTTAGATTTTTCAGAATTTCAATTCATGTTTGTTAATAATTTTCGAAAAATCAAATCTGATTTCTTAAAACTTGTACATTTTGTAGTTATCTCAAATAAACTTGCTTGATCTGCAGATTTAGCCAAGATTAGGGACAGTTCGAGATTTTTTCGAATTAAAAATAAGTTTTAACAAGAAAAAAAACTCAAGTTTTAATAAGAAAAACAACTGAAAGAAGAAATGGTAATATTAATGACAACCAAAGACATGCATAAGCGTATAAGTAACACAATTTAACATATTAACACACAAACAAATAAGTACACAAGCGAAACAGAAAGAAAAATATCAACACAAATGTTGGATGTTGGAAAGAAAAACTACAGTTCAGTGCAGATAATGTTCAAACAGGCCATCATATTTTTTTTGATATTTTTATTTCTGTTTCGCTTATGTACTTATTTGTTTATGTGTTTATGTTTAAATTGTGTTACTTATAAGCTTATGTGTTGTAATGAGTTGTCATCAAAATTACCATTTCTTCTTTTAGCTGTTTTTGTTATTCAAACTTGAGTTGTTTTTCTTTAAAACTTATTTTTAGCTAGAAAAAATCTAGAGTGGTTCCTAATCTTGGCTAAATTTGTAGAACAACCAAACTTATTTGAAATAACTACAAAATACATAAGTTTAAAAAAATCACATTTGAGTTTTCGAAAATTAGCAGGTAACAACCATAAATTGAAAGTTTTAATTTTCTTCTCAATTCAGTTTAATGGTGCCAAGTAATTTTTTTACCGCAATTGTAGCATTTTTCATGTAATTTTAGAATTTGCTACTAAACTTTGAAGAAAATGCTTACAGAGGGCGAACTTTTCTATAAAACCTATAGAGACCTGAAAAATTAAGTACGGCCCTGTAGTTTTCGAATCGGCGAAAAATAAATTGCATCAATTCGTTCAAAAGATACACTGATCATAAAAAATTTCGGCAAAATGCATAAATCACCCTGTAACATTGAACCGAAGGGTCTTAAAAAACTTACACCTACCCATAAGCTATGTCGGTCTGCTGGTGAAACACCCTGTAGAGTTGAATGCGGAGTTACATTAGAGCCAACGTCTGTTCTCTCTCAATATGGTCAAAGCATTCGTTATGAACTTTTATTATAAAACAAGCTTAATCGGGTTCGGCGTTATGCGGCCAGAGCCATCCAAAGATATTAGGCGTCCAAGGGCGACACTTATCCGCCCTTTTTCATAAGAAAATAGATAGGATGGCTAACGCCGGGAAGAAGCCAACAGTGACTATTGATGAATTGAAAAGTTAGTGCAGTATGGATTCAGAACTTAATACTGTAAAGGTAATGTTTGTGCTACACTATAATAACTAGTTCTATTATGATATTTTGATATTTTTTGCTATTGTTATGAATTATGATCGGATTTTTACTTCCGCCCGCCGACCCTATGAACTTGCCGCCTGCGTACCGCCAATCATAGCACACCTGCTAGGCCCGGCCCTCATTCCGAGTTTAAAGTCGGAATTCTTAGTTTGAACTCGGAATTGCGAGTTTGAACTCGGAATTTTTAAAAATAAAACTGTTGTGGCGCTTCTACGCCTTCGTAAGATCTGGATGTGTGGTGACCGTTTAATATGAATCTAGATTAGGCGTTGGTGGTAACACTGGTAGCAGAAGTGTTCCAAGCAGGGGGTAGGGGGAGGCGTGAGGACACCTGAGATGGGCGTCAGAATTTCAGTAGATACTATTCCCTCATTTCGGACTACGAAGATCAAATGAGGGATACTAAAGGGTCTCCGCGTTAAAAAGTTAACGTAACACTGCCCATCCCCCCAGTGTGGGGATCCCAGAAATGGTAAGAGATACTAATTCGGTTACATCAGGCAAAGTTGCTGAGTTTTATGGACACCCCATAACTGGTTTCAGATTTTTTGATTCCATAGATTTCTAGATTGTGTAGCGGAACAAATGGCGCCGGTATTGTGTTATGATAGCCACCACGTAAATATGAAATTTAAGTTCAATTTTAGTAATTTACTTAGTCTATGCACGATTCCGAAATTATTGAAAATGAGTTTTCTCTGAGACTGTGTTCTCGAGATCGCAAGACGATTTTTTGGGCTATCAAAATTTTTGTCGGCGTTTTTCTCAACTTTTCCATATTTGAATGTAGAAGCTTAATAGCTTAACAATTAAATGGTAATATTAAAGGGATTTATATAAAGGACGACATGAAATGACAATAGGTATAAGATATAAAAAAAACAACATTCCTTTTTTATGTATTTAAAATTGATCCCGGTCAATACCAAGATCAACATGATAGTTTTGACACTGATCTTGGTTTTGCGTCAATAGACTTTTAATCATTGTCATGGTCTAGTTTGTCAAGTCTTGGTTCCGACTGCAGGTCGTACAGTATTGGTCTTGGTCTCGCTCTTAGTTTGTTTTGAAAGATCGAGACAAACGCTGCAAGACCAAGACCGATTCTGCTCATCACTAACCGAAACCATTTTCTAAATCAATGAATATTCAAAATTGGATATACAGCTGTATTAGTAACACCACACATATTATTCTTATTCCTCGCCAATCTAATGTACCCGTCTTCGCCCCAGTACACACCCCATGAATTCTTAATGATCCAATAATCTAAAGCAGTACCAGTGCTATTAACGCTGCCGTAACCCACCACAACAACGTCGTGGTCCACAATTTGACTACAAGACGGATCATCAAACACTCCTCCGCTGTAGAACTGGAACCTGCTGGCATCCACTCCAACAGAAATTGGTCCGAAGTAGAAGACCGATTCTTTTAGGATATTTTCAGAATCGATCGTGTCTGGTGGTATAGTGCCATAGGAATGAAGATTGATAACGTTCTGAGTAGTATTGTATTCGCAAGTGCCGTTGGTGTTGTTGGGATAGGTTGCGACCGAAGGCATGCCTCCTTTGGTGACGATGATGCTGAAAGCGTTTTCGTTGTCGATGCAGTCTCTTAAACAGTCTGAGAGATAGTTCTTGCTTAAAGGGATGAGTTTGTGGGATTTTACTGCGTAGCAGCTCTCTATACTTCCAACCTGGAAAATAATTAAGCGGGGTAGATTAATACACCATAACGTTTAAATTGTATAATAGATCAGAATACAACATTATCAACTGCAAGAAGTTCAAGAAAAGAAACTTTAAAAACAATGGCATGTCCAGGTGTGAAGGTTTGGGCAACGAAAGCTCGAAAAGAGGCACAAAAATGAGAGCTGACAAACGCTTAAATCTCTGACAACCGTAGAAGGCGGCTTGGAAAACAACCGGGGACGAAATCCATAAGTATCTGGGTAAGATGTTCTTGCACTTCATTAAAAAAATGGAGTCAAACTAACATAAATAATGATATTTATGCTGTTTTCAGAATGGTGTCCTGGATCGACGGATTAACACCACCGCCCAGACCAGAATATGCAGCCCTCACAGAAAAACTCCCATTGTACTACTACATAGACATACACACTAGGTAAACTGTAAATTACGAAATTCAGGATTTGTACCTATAAGTGACTTTAAGTAGGTACTTAATGAAAATAAAACAATTTTTTTGTTGAATAATTATGTACTTATTTTATTTATTATATTATGTACATTTTTAACTCTTATTTTATTACATAATTACGTATGTCGTGGGCTCGATTTAAGCGAAACAAAGTTCAGCGACGGTCGGATTAGACGGATTATTTTTTCATCCGAGAGATCCGGGTTTCCCGCAAATCCGAGCACCGTCCGGTCCCGTTTAGCTCGAATGAACGGGACTCTACTGTATTTATTTACAACATTATTTTTATTTTTTTTTCGAGTTTTTTTTACAATCTAATTTAAGACTAACAGCTACCTCGATAAATATAATCAGCTGCCAGTGCTACGCCAGCATAGCATTATGGGTAAGTGATTACTTAAACGATGTATACAGGGTGTCCCATAATATGTGGGCAATCTCCCGGATTTGGGTAAATTTCGTAAAAATAAATGAAAAAATAGCTATAAAATTAATTCCTCAGAGACACCCCTACAAAGATATTAGCTGTTGAAGTTGAGGGTTGAAAATCAATTTTTTGCAATAACTTTTTTATTTCTTGGCCGATTTTGATAATTTTTGGTTTTATTCTGTATTATTTTGGACTGTTTAGAATAGTGTTTCATAATCTTTGGTAGCACATACATAGACCTCGGGATGGCATAACCCCTTCATTCACTTGAAAGAAAACAATAAAAATACCTATTTTACAGTTTTTTAAGGTTATTTTTCTTTTTATTTGATATTTTTTACATAAAAAATGTATCATTATTTATTTCGATAGAGCGAACCGTTATCGAGATAAACGTCATTCTAATAGGTGATGCGTCGCAGGAACTTTCTAAATTTCAAGTAAATTTTAACAAGATGGCTGACAGTTGACAGTAAATTGAGCAGGAAACAAAACAATAACTTAATTAAATACACGTCAGTGTCAAAGATTTCATTTCATGCAGATTCAAATCTAACTGATTTTCTGCGTATTCAGCGTTTGTGTAGCCCATGTTAAAATCAGTTAGAATTGAATCTGCATGAATTGAAATCTTTGACACTAGTTGACGTGTATTTAATTAAGTTATTGTTTTGTTTCCTGCTCAATTTACTGTCAACTGTCAGCCATCTTGTTAAAATTTACTTGAAATTTAGAAAGTTCCTGCGACGCATCACCTATTAGAAGGACGTTTATCTCGATAACGGTTCGCTCTATCGAAATAAATAAGGATACATTTTTTATGTAAAAAATATCAAATAAAAAGAAAATTAACCTTTAAAAACTGTAAAATTATTATTTTTATTGTTTTCTTTCAAGTGAATGAGGGGGTTATGCCATTCCGAGGTCTATGTATGTGCTACCAAAGATTATGAAACACTATTCTAAACAGTCCAAAATAATACAAAATAAAACCAAAAATTATCAAAATCGGTCAAGAAATAAAAAAGTTATTGCAAAAAATTGATTTTCAACCCTCAACTTCAACAGCTAATATCTTTGTAGGGGTGTCTCTGAGGAATTAATTTTATAGCTATTTTTTCATTTATTTTCACGAAATTTACCCAAATCCGGGAGATTGCCCACATATTATGGGACACCCTGTATAAATGACAAATGAAACTGTTGCAATCTTTTCTAAATATATAAACTACAGGTTATATGTATATTAAAAAAAAATTGCTATCATGTATATAAACTGCTATGGAACAGGTCAAAACAGGTAAAATAATTCTTGTCATGTACATTGGCCCTCGGTTAAAATTGCCGAAATTCAAATTATATTCAACTATTGATGGTGATCGAAGGGGCATGAAGTTTGAGAGTTAACTGTCAAAGTCTCCAAAATCGACTATACAATGCATTTTTCTTTGTTGATAGGGCTGTTTTTATGGTCGCTGAATCCAATGCTGATGGTAGAATTGAATTTTACTGAACATAACTGAATATTATTTTTTTCATTTTATAAAAAACATTGTATAGCCGATTTTGGAGATTTTCACAGTTAGATGTATGTAATATGTCGAAAGGCTCAGTCGATACTCGCTAGAATCCAGTTCTGGCATCAGCATTGGATTCAGCGACCATAAAAACAGGCCTATCAACAAAGAAATCCGTTGTATAGTCGATTCTGGAGATTTTGACAGTTAGCTGTCAAACTTCAAGCCCGTTTGATCGCTATCAATAGTCGAATAATAGATTTTAATTTGAGCAATCTTAAGCGAGGGCCGATTTCCGTAGTATGATCCGTGCGGGCTTCTTTATTGACTTCATTTTTACAGGTCTGGAATGGATTTTACGCTGTTTCTTGTTTCGCTCTAGCCTCTCGTAATACGGCTTCCTAAAACCAACAAAAATCGATAGTTGTATAAATTTATCAATTTAGTAAAAATGAAATGATATAGTAACTGACTAAATGAGCAATGGGGCAAAGGACAATAACTGAAGAAAGTTTTGTGCCGCCACACTCTCGAATCCAAATCTTATGAAGTTCTCTGAACGCAGCCAAACTTGAGAAATAAAACTTCTAAGATAAAATGCACAAATTACGAAAATGGTATAATTCCTGACAGGTACTTATACACATAAGCCTTTAAGTACCTAAATACATGATCAGTACCTATACAGAAGGTGCCGTTTCCATTGATGGGACAGCAACAGACCTTAAATGTGACACTCTTACTTATCTTAAGCAAAATTTCCAGATTTGTCTGTGGTAATGTTCCAAATCTTCACACATAAACACATTTTTTGCTTGGATCCTCGGTTCATATAATTATCGATTTATAAAAATATATCGTCAGTTATATTTCTAGAGACGATTTATAAAAAAATCTACCCTGGCAAGATTGCAAAATTTCAAAGCCGCGTTCGGCAGATTGCGTGCTGGAAAACTGTTGTAAAGCCGAAGATTACTGGGGTTGGTTCAGTAGGACCACTTAATAATAATGATTGTGCATGACACTTCTTTGATATTAACTTGACAGGTTATATATACTCAAAATTGCTTGGAAATTTAGCTAATTTTTCGTCTTAGTCAAAATATCTCGTGTTTGTGCATCATAAATGAGTTTTCGACCTATCAATTAAATCGCTACAAACTAACGAGGTTGACATTCAATGATTGAGAAATTGATAAATAACCAACAGAAGAAAGACATTTTCACAATCGTGGACGCGATTGCGCAAAGTAAACGATGCAAACCTGCAAGTTCGTATTTCAAATACACGCACCATACATACACCATACACCTAACCCGGTATGCTGCTATTGGCGTCGAATTCTGTCGGCTTTGCGCATGTGACGTCACATTCGAGGACTCGCTCTAACATTTTACTCGATAATTCTTTATTGACACACATCTTTCATATTATAATAATAATTATTATAGAAAACATTTTTCATGAAACTGCTATTGCTTCTTACAATCAGTTTCAATAAAAAATCAGGTCTCATAATTTTTAATTTGATTAAACTTGAATGAGATAACACTAATTGAAAACTTGAATGCGAATTACATTCAGTAAATGTGCAGTATCCTCGAGTGTGACATCATAACATGCGCAATAGCATACCGGGTGAGCTGTATCGTGGTGTTTCAGTACTTTCAGTTTCAGTTGTTGTGGTTTAGTTAAAATTAGACACTACCTGAGGTTAAAGGTAACTCAGTGTAGGAATTTCAAACCCTCCTGCAAAATGTAATCGTACGACGTTTAGTCATCTGTCTTACCATCAACATTCAAATTCGGTATTGGAGCGGAAACATGTTGGAGCTCAGAGCGACGACAACGTAGCAAAAAACTATGCAAGTGTCTCTCTGCTACAACATGAACTGCTTTGCTGTTTTAAAGATATGACACATCGATAACTCCAACTTTCTAAGCACAGCGCTTTCAAATTTAATCTTATCGGTCAACCAATCAGCACACACACTGCAAACCAACTTGTAATTAGAGTTAGATCAAAGTTGGTGCATGCTCAGAGCTCAGTAATCACTAGTCAGTAATAGGAGCAGGTCGAGCAGGAACCCGCTCTGTGTTTTTGTTGAAAAGTTTGTTGTACTCTAATTTCCATCAATGCTGTTCTCAGTGCTCCAGACCTGTAGTGTTAGTTCTGGTGCGATGTAAGAATAGTATCGGCAACTAAGATAAGGTTGTGTTTCATTAGTCAAAAGCTGTATATTGAAGTAGTCAGTTTGAGCAAGACCAGGTAACGAAGTAAGATGGGGAAATACCCTGCTGCCTCTCTTTGTCGACGTGATAAAGAGCGGAGGTAACCCCGAAACTCGACAGTATGAAACCCATTGCAGGTGGTGTGGAACTTCTCTCCACGCTGGCCTTTAAAAACAGGCGGCCATAGCCGGAAGAGAAAGGTGAGTGCATGGGAACAAGCGAGGAACCGGTGTTTCTCAACAGTGGGGAAAAAGTGGACAGCCGAGACAAGCATCAACCGCATCAAAATCGTAATTTCGTTAACAAAAAGAAATACTTACGACACTAAAAATCCAAGAAGATCCCAAAACTCCCTGATCCTCAACTGGTGACACGTATCCTTCTTTTCTCCAGTCGAGGCTATCTGGAAGTGGGGTAGATGACCGCTTTGATAATGGTAGACTTTTTCTCTTGTTATTTTTGGGTTCCGGCTGCACACCCTTTGGGTTTGTCAAGAAGTCCTGAAACTCTTTTTCTGACATATCGGCGAACTGATTGACGCCCATTTTGTAACTAGATAATCCTGCGTTGTATTTCTCATTGTGTTCCAATATTTCTTCAAGATTTTTTTTGAAAATGTCGAATCGTTTTTGCTCTTCTTCTACTGACGGGTAATGTCTAGTGAATTTTTGCTGTAAAAGAGATATTCCAATAAATTAGAGCGTTAACTTGAATCTAAAAATATAACTATTAACTATCAAAATCCAAACAATTTTACGGATACTAGAGCGTAATATGAGCACTGTCATCAGTGGAGATGGAAGGTGAAGAAGGTTTGATATTGTATGATTGAAGATTGATTGATGTTATCATTTGCGAGAGGTTGTTTAGTTTTATCCTGACGAGGGTTGAGTAGACCAGGCACACTGCCCTGAGGTACTCCTAGAGGAGACCAGAGCAAAAAGAGTTCTAGCTACTCGACCATATCAGACCCAGTCAGCGCAACAGTTGGTAAACTAAGAAAGAGCCGTCTAACGTTTTGGTATAATACTTTCCAGTTTCAGAAGAAGGCGTTTGTGGCATCCAATACCGAAATCTTTTGGAAACGTCCAAAAGCCATGCCACCAAAGTTATCTGGGGAATACACCAGTAAGATACACCATAGTCTATAACTGATGGACTCACTAGCAAGGAAAACGGAATTGACCATTTTCAGCAGTTTCTTACGGATCCGAAAGAAAATTTAGTTCTATGATTTTTGAGAAGTGGTTGCTGATAGACAGTATTTGTTTATGAGCGCAGAGCGACCATTCAGATTTTTGGAAGTTGTGAATATCACTGCATCACCTTATTTTCTGCTTTACCAAAGACTGAAACTGGGCGTTTGAATTCATAAGTTTTTGAATTTCAGTGTAAAGAAAATTTCAGAGGTCTACTTCTAATATTGTGAGTTAAAGATTTTCTGCTACATTCACTTGCTACCATTCACTTGGTAGCAAAGTGACGTCGCTACAACGTGATTTTGACTTTAGAAATGACGGGAAAATTACGGTAGGATGACGTGATTATGTCACACAGCCCGGTCGATATGATATTTACACGTCGTATGGACGTACGTCGTGTATTCAATTTCGTATTCAAATATTCAGTTTGTATGAAAATGACGAAAAAACGACGTTAGATCGACGTCATAAACATCACGTCTAAATCACGTCAGAGAAATTACGATAATAATCACGTGATTTTTTGGTAATATAAATATGACGTCGGGGACCAAAAATCACTCAAAAATGACGTCATTATAACGTGACTCTGCTGCCTAAGGTAGAAAGCAAAGACAACTTCGATTATCTGAAGACCGAAAATGGCGTAAAGGGTCTATTGAGATAAATACATTAGCCTGCTCGTTTGATAAAATGTTACCGCAGAGCTTCTACAAAATGAAATCCAAAGTCAGGATGCAAGACTCTCGACACTGCTAGATTCAGCTTCGGGATAGTGCATGAAAATCTAATAATCAACAATAACCCGACTTAAGTGAGTGATCTGTCAAAGAGAGAAAAATCACCTCAGCTCATGCACCAACGAAATTGATTTTCACCTTTCCCTCAACTCTTTAATTGGAATTGGCCTCGGAATTGGCATAGACATAGAGGATCCAAACTTTGCTTTCCATATATTTGTATGTATTTATCACTTAGCACCCAACAATTCGTCATTCAAAAAACTTTAGGATCGGTCCTTAAAGACGAAAGTCATGTCCGGAATAGTCAGGATTCAAATAAGAGTCAACGAAGTGAAGAGCCTAGAGCCGAGAATTTATAGTTAAAATACCAATGCTTGTTGTGGGGGGGGGGGCATTCGTGCTGTGTAACTCTATCTAATTATGTCTGACTTATTAGGGTTCTCTAGCTGAACCGAATATTAAGCCAAAAACAAAGCATATATGAAAGTCTTCAATGTAAATTTTTAAGTCTAATTCCTCCAACAGTGATTCATACTTATATGCGCTAGAATAGCAGTGAAAATGTTGCATTTATCAGCGAGAAATATGTCGAAAAAATATTTATTTTGAGGTCGCGGAATCTTTGTGAGCATGAGTTCACCGGAAGTTTATTCGTGATTCATGAGATATGTCGTGCCACGATTGCGTGTCATGATGCACCCGATTTATGGGACAAATTCCTCTCTAGAACAATACCGCAAAATAATAATAATAATTATTTTATAAATAATTATTTGATTATTATAAAAAATATTAATTTCAGAGCATGAGCTGGCGAAATTAAGACAATTGCAGCCCAACCAATGGCGGGATTGCGCGCTTAGTTATCGGTAAAACAGATTCATTCCAGCCTGCTTCCGGTTAATTTTAGCTCGCTTCCGCCCGGGCTGCGATTAGCTTGAATAATTTTCATTTCCACATTTCAAGTATTAACGCGCTAGAAAGTACTGTGTGAACCATCAAGGAAAAAAGTATTTTTTCCATTTATTTATCCGTAATAATTTTTTTGAGACATAATAATAATTAATATTAAATTATAACTCACTATAACTAACTAAATTATAATTCATATTTTAATGCCATCAGTAACCATTGTGATGTGTTTAATGCAGGTTTGAAAATGGGCTTAACAGAATTGCTGCAAATCTACATATTATATAATCCGTCTAATTTAGTTAATTTTTTAGTTCAATTTACAATATTTCTCGTATTTTGTTATTTAATTTTATTTTACTGTATCTCACATCTAGGTTTTGGTTTGTTTTCTTTTTAATTTATTTTATACTCTGGATTTTACAGTATCGAAGTGAATACACCGTTATGCTATTATTTTAGATATGTAGTCGGTTCTTTATTGTTTTTTTACTCTTATTGAATAATATTATAATTATTAGAGGTTTTTGGATGAATTATGAAGGTATTATAGTTCATAATACCCGCTCGTGTAGGTACCAATCAAAAGGTGTAAATTTGATAAACAGAGCAAAGCTGTGAATAGGAACGATAACTGAAATTTCTTAGAATCCATGCGTGCGAAGTCGGTACTCGGTACTGGAATTTGTTCCAAGTAGTAAAATAAATAAAAAAATATTCTCATTAAAATTGTTTTTTTATATACTATAAAAGAGTAGAAAAAGCATAGTATTACATTCGTGATTATGGCCATTATTCACTTGATGGTGACAATGCCACTCGCTAAAGCTGGTGGCATTATCTTCATCTCGTGAATAATGGCTTCATAATCGCACATAATATAATAATATAGGTACTATTATTTGTCATGTATTTGTATTTTTTATTAACGTCTGTTGGGTAAATTTGAAGAAAATAAATTGACAAATAAATAAATAAATAAATAAATAAATAAATACATCGTTGTTTGCTAATTTTATTTGGTCACTTTACCTATTATATTTTACCTGATTACCTTTACTGTAAAAAATGTTAAAAACGAACGTTACATACCTTGAAACTATTCCATTCAGATAAGAAATATGAATCCTGTGAATTTTCTAAACCTTCCACTACTACGATAAAGAAAAATGATACTAGTAAATAGACAAAATTCATTTTTATTGTGATGTATTTATAAATAGATAAATTTAAACTATAGAGAACTTTTAAACTTTGATCAGTTGTAGCATTAACTTTAAGGTACCCTTTTGTATTACAGAATATATATGTATACCTATCTTATGATTTGTATCTCCTCCTCCAATGCTATAGCTATCTAATCTATCTAGTCTAGTATAAGTATAGGAAGTCGATACTTAAGGTACGATCCCAGTTACGATCCCTAGATAATGTGCTAATCATCAAATGAGTATAGTTATCAATAGTCATTATCTGCGAGCTGCATGCAACAGTTTTTCTACCGGGTGGTCCATCACTTATGTCCACCCCCGAAATAGAGGTTAATTTTAAAGATAAAAAATTGAAACTTTGAGGATTTGTCTAATTAATATATGACCACAAAATGGCATAATCAGAATAATTATTTTTTTTTTTAGTTGAGCCATCAGCGATAAAAAACTGTAATTTGGTGTTAATGTGACCAAAATAAATTCGATTTTTCTTTAATACATCGATAGAAATCAAATAAGAAAATCAAAATCGCTTAAAAGAAATATCAAAAACCTAATTACAAGCCTTTAATTAAATAAAATACTTAAAATATGGAAATCACAGCTAGAATGATTGATTTATGGAAGCAATAAAACTGACACATCTAATGAGGGTAGGTACCTACCATAAATAATCTTCAAAGCAGTCAGAAGAATGTGCCATTGAACTCGAATGGGGCTTCTTTTATGAATGTTTACTTAGGATATGTTTACTTAACATTTGTGCTATACCAGCCCTTCAACATCCTGAGTTTTATTGCTTCCATAAATCAATCATTCTAGCTGTGATTTCCATATTTTAAGTATTTTATTTAATTAAAGGCTTGTAATTAGGTTTTTGATATTTCTTTTAAGCGATTTTGATTTTCTTATTTGATTTCTATCGATGTATTAAAGAAAAATCGAATTTATTTTGGTCACATTAACACCAAATTACAGTTTTTTATCGCTGATGGCTCAACTAACAAAAAAATAATTAATCTAATTATGCCATTATGTGGTCCTATATTAATTACACAAATCCTAAAAGTTTCAATTTTTTATCTTTAAAATTAACCTCTATTTCTGGGGTGGACATAAGTGATGGACCACCCGGTACAATACCAATAAATTTAATTAAAAGTCCTTAATCAGAAACAACATAATACTACAATATACAGGGTGTTAAGAAAATGACGGATAAACTCTTCAGTACATTGTAGGGGACACTCAGTAAAGCACGGAAAAAATAATTTAAAAAAATCCAGAGCTACATTTTAAAAGATATAAGCAAAATATTGAACAATAAATTTGGCAACGTTTAACACGATAACAGTTGGTATTTGGTAATTTCGTCTAATTTCTAACAATGTAGGTAGTCAAGGTATCAAAACCGTTGTTGCCAAATGCTTTTTTTTTCAGCATCTTAGAAAAGAAAAAAAAATCTTATTAAATTTTCCAAGCAAGTAATACATCTTAAGCAATTTTTTAAATTGATAACGATTAAAGTACCCTTTTTATATCTGTAAAATCATTTTGTTTTTGCAAATACTGAAAAACAAAGATGGTAAAATGTTACCTTTGGCATTTTTTATCTCACCAAATTGAAGACCAGAATTTTTTTAATTATTTTTCCCGTACTCTACTGAGTGTCCCCTACAATGTACTGAAGAGTTTATCCGTCATTTTCTTAACACCCTGTATTATTATATTATCTTTCTCTAATAGTATGTCCTTAATATAATACTTAGATGTTTGCACATTCTGAACGCAATCATAATTTCAGGACATTCAGGCCACTCTTGTGATTTCGTACCTTGTCGAACCAGATTAGGTACATTGCTATTGTCTAGTTTTGCTAATGTGTGCTAATGGAAATTTGTTGGCTAAATAGCTTGTGATAACAGCTAAAGGCCATAAACTCTAAAGTAGAGAAGTTACGAAAATTTGTACATAGGCACCTATACATTTTTTTATACGTTTACACAGAGTGATGAAAATATATAATAATATATAATGAAAAATATAATAATTTTTATCACCTTGCATGTAAATTTAAACATACATCCAAATATGCGTTGAAATTTTTTAAATCACGATTTTCATTTTTTTATGTAACTCATAAACAACTCATTCTAAGTATCAATTTTGAAAACCACTTGAATTCGGTTTTCCCAGACAATTTAAAAATATACAGGGCGTCCTTGTCAAAATAAGGATCAGGTTCCTATATTTATTGAAGTGCGGATATCTTGGAAATATTTTCATTGAATTTTGGTCACTTAAGTACGTTCTAAAAAAAATTATTTGAGGCTTTCAGGGCCAATAGTTCCCAGTGAGTAACCGTATAATAACGGGACACCCGATATCAGTTTTATAGAATTTTTTTTGAAATCGCCTAGGTATTTGATGTTACCTGAAAATTATGAATATTTAATCTGGGACACACCTGTATATTATAAAATCTATCTATCCATCTATACAATATTTGAGCTTTCTTGGGATTTAGGTTCTAGTTTAATTTGCTACTATATACAGGGTGCACCATATATCCTTCTCTATATATCTATCTCCTGAACACTAAGGGCCGGTTGTTCAAACGTAAATTAAAAATTTTGAGATAATTACTGATTTTAAATTGCAGATTTTGAAAATACGGCGAATATATTTAATGACCTTTCATTTTTAATCATTAATTAACTCTTCTTAAAGGGAGCAGAATCCACTTTCAGCAATATCACACCAATGGTTCGATAATACAGGACATTTTAAAATCAGTAATTATCTGAAAATTTTTAATTAACGTTTGAACAACCGGGCATAAGAGATACAGGGTCTATTAAATTAGAGAAAAGATGCGCAGTATTGTGGCCATGTCGAATCCGTGAAGACATGCAAGATATCTGTGACTGCTCCTGAAATATCCTGAAAAAACTGAAAAATCGAGATTTCTTATTTTTACCATATCTTGCTTATTGTTAAGAATTAATAAATAATTTTTGTAGACTTACATAAGCCGTTAAGATCTATCCATAATATGTCATTACAAAAATGTTCAAGGCCGACTAGAACCAAAAGTTTTCACAGTCAACTTTCGTTTTTCTTATGGCTGCCATATTATTTTTTTATGTCGTTCGATATGAAAAAAATAATGGAAACCAAAAATTATTAAACTTAAAAAAAAATTATTTTTATTTTTATTCTTTTGTCAAAGAAAAACCAAAAAAAATCGTCGAAAAACGTCAAAATTTGTAAAATTCGCCGAGATAGTGTCTGCCTTATGGTTTTTTTAATTTATCTATGAAATTCGGTCTTAAAAGTTGTCTTTTTTGTAAAGAAAAAAGAAGAATAAACATTTTTTTAATTTATTTTTTGAAGTTTAACAATTTTTAGTTTTCATTATTTTTTTATACCGAACAACATAAGAAAACAATATGGTGGCCATAAGAAATACGAAAGTTGACTATGAAAATCCTGGAATCTAGTTGGCTTTGAAAATTTTTGAAATGTCAGATGGGTAGCTCTTGCCGACTTATGTAAGCCCACAAAAAATTATTTATTAATCTCCAATAATAAAAAAAGATATGGAAAAAATAAGAAATCTCGATTTTTCAGTTTTTTCAGGATATTTCAGGAACGGTCACAGATATTTTGTATGTCTTCACTGATTCGAGATGGTCACAAAATTGCGCTTCTTTGGACTTGTTTAACCGACCCTGTATCTGTTAACGTTAATATAGAGAAGGATACATGGTGCACCCGCTGTATTAGGCTCTTATAGAACAAATTAGAAATCTTTCGCATGCGAAGCGAAGATTGAAGACACGGACGGTACCGTTTCGTCCTTATTATCGACTCATCAGCGTATCATATGAATCAAAATCCCAGGAAAGCTCAAATACTGCATAATCAGTGGTTCAAGAAAACATAATATACATATACAGGGTGTCTTGCTAAGGCTGGCCACCGGCTATATCTCGGAAACTAATGGGCCTATAACCTCAAAATAAAAAATTTCCAGACATAAGTGATCACGATAAATTCAATGAAAATATTTTCAAGATGGCCGCACTTCCGGAAATACCGGAAGTTGACACCTAACTTCGTTATTTTAACAGGAACACCTTGTAAAATATTATATTTTTTAAATGCCTGAAGAAATCGAATACAGGTGGTTTTCACCATTGGAATTTAGATTGAGCGGCTTATGAGTTATAAATAAACAAGTGAAAATCGAAAATTTTCTATCCTACTATGTGGTTTAAATTTTAATACACGGTGATGAAAAATCGGATAATTTTCATCACCCTGTATTAAAATTTACTCCACATAGTGGGATAAAACATGAAAAGTTAGGATAGGGACATGTAAACCGTTTTTAGATATCTTGAGCCGTTCTAGTTCTACACTGCTTTAAAGTTGAAAATTTTCGATTTTCACTTGTTTATAACTCCTAAACCGCTCAATCTAAATTCCAATGGTGAAAACCACCTGTACTTCAGACATTTGAAAAATATAACATTTTATAGGGTGTTTCCGTTAAAATAACGAACTAGGTGTCAACTTCCGGTATTTCCGGAAGTGGGGCCATCTTGAAAATATTTTCATTGAATTTATCGTGATCACTTATGTATGGAAATTTTTTATTTTGAGGTTATAGGCCCATTAGTTTCCGAGATATGGCCGGTGGCTAGCCTTAGCAAGACACCCTGTATCTATCTATATCTACAACAATATAAGATATGTGTCATACTTATCTATAAATGTACGAACCATGATCTGTTCAAGTTCTTCAAACACAACCTCATCCTCATGTCTTTATTGAAGAATTCAATAGTCACAGCATGCACTGGTGGTGGTGATAGAGAACGAAACGATGCTTACGGCGTTCATCTCAACAGATAAACCGGGCCGATGTAAACATTGTATTGGGGGATTCCCCACCATCATCCAATCATGCTGGAACTAGGATCAAACATCACGCTGCTGAAAAACCTACAACCTAGATAGAACTTTCAAAGGGCAAATTGGACTCTCTTTTCTGCTTGGATCTCCACAAGCGCATCTATTATAGGGTGAATTGTCTATGCCTCCTATATACAGGAAATTTATAGGATAAGTTATTCTCACAGAATGAGAAAACATAAATCCATCGATGATACCAAAAGAAATACTCTCCCACGGATGGTCTAAGTCTAAGATTAATGAGGAGCTCTCTACCAACAAATTAGTCGAAGTGATGGTGACCGCGACGTTTCTAGCACATGAACTAATATTACGCCGCCCAGAAAAGTGGATGAAATTATTGAGTCTTTAGGTGCATGTCTAATAGAAAAACATGGTGTTTACTTTGTGACGTACTCCGGTATTGGTCGGTCGGAAAATTACGGAAAACGGTTCGGAGCGGTGTTCTCGGGCGCCAGATTTTTCTTTGAGGGCTTAAATCTTCGGGGAGAGATGCTGACTGACCTCTCTTCCAATGGAGAAACGGTATATACCAGGGGTCGGATGAAGTTATCACTCTTAAGGTGAAGTGGCGGTCGGCGGAGCGGTCTTTAGGCTCTCCCCGAACTTGTTGACATTCCCACTGAGCTAGGGTGTAGCGAGCTTAGATCGGACGGTAAATAATAAACAGGCGGCATAAAAATAAACACGTTTATTTGACACCTCCCGTAACCCAACCCAATGGCAGAAAAGAGCAACAAAAAATACAATTCAGAAAATAAAAAATAATTAAAGGCATGTAGCAACAATTAGAAACTAGAGCTATTTACATTGTGATCATTATGATACGGTATGCGAAGCAAAGCGGTGTTCTCGGGCGCCAGATTTTTCTTTGAGGGTTTAAATCTTCGGGGAGAGATGCTGACTGACCTCTCTTCCAATGGAGAAACGGGTATATACCAGGGGTCGGATGAAGTTATCACTCTTAAGGTGAAGTGGCGGTCGGCGGAGCGGTCTTTAGGCTCTCCCCGAACTTGTTGACATTCCCACTGAGCTAGGGTGTAGCGAGCTTAGATCGGACGGTAAATAATAAACAGGCGGCATAAAAATAAACACGTTTATTTGACACCTCCCGTAACCCAACCCAATGGCAGAAAAGAGCAACAAAAAATACAATTCAGAAAATAAAAAATAATTAAAGGCATGTAGCAACAATTAGAAACTAGAGCTATTTACATTGTGATCATTATGATACGGTATGCGAAGCAAAGCGGAGCACGAGTGAACTAGATCGGATGGACTAGGTAACAATTACCTATAATGAGATGCGGCGGTCGGTCACTCTCCCTACGTTAACGGTACGGTGAAACCGTGGAGCTCTACATCGAACAGAAATCAAACCGCGTTGATAGGGGTGCCTCTTAGGGATGGGTTGCTACCCTCCGGCATAAGGTTCGCCCTCGCTCCGCCTGCTCGTCCCTTCCCTACGCAAGGCTGGCAAACGAACACGCCGATGGAGAGAAGAACCTCACCGCAGCGGTGAAGAAATGAGTACTAGGGAGGCGCCTTGTGTTAGCCAAACAACTTCGTTACGACCTATCACGTTTCAGTACGCAATCCCATCCGTTCGAGTACTTCGAGTCGTACGGGATACGGGATTGTTTCCTTTGCACGTGATCGATCTACTCCGTAGTGTCAAAGAGCTGGACGGGGGGATCGGGAGGACTCCAGGGCGGCGATTCTCGAGTTCGCGCGAGTCGATTCCCATGTGAAAGTTTGACATGAACACCGATCAACAGTATTCTTGAACGAGTCATTCGTTCGCTTCACACGGCAATCTAGGGAACTAACTTCCCACGCTCGTTTGCATGGGACGTGAGCCTGTTCCCATGTAAAAAGTAGAAAAGTGTGGTTAGGTGCGCTCTATTACCTTACCTTCATCTTCGGTTTTCGTTTTTATTTTTAAAAGTAACGTGGTTAAGTGAGTATTTTTAGGTTTAAGTTTAAATTTAATTAATTCTATATTATTTTAATACTTGCATAGGTAGGTATAATATCAAATAGGTCGGGGTCGGTCCTCGACGCCCGCCAACCCCTCTACGCGGCCAAGAACAACCCCCGGAAGGGGTGAAACGGGAACTCGCCGCGTGAAATCGACGAAAATCCGTCCCCGCCCGTATTCGAGGTCGCTGAACGCGATGCTGACGTCGAGGTCGGTCATCGACGCCCGCCAACCCCTCTACGCGGCACGCGGCCGAAAATCCGTCCCCACCCGTTTTCGAAAATGCTCATCAACGAACGAGAACTAAAAAGTTCTCATGGTAACTTTTCACCCCTTCCGGGGGTTGTTCTTGGCCGCGTACAGGGGTCGGCGGGCGTCGAGGACCGACCTCGACGTCAGCATCCCCGTAAACGGACGGGGACGGATTTTCGTCGATTTCACGGGGCGAGTTCCCGTTTCACCCCTTCCAGGGGTTGTCATGGCCGCGTAGAGGGGTTGGCGGGCGTCGAGTGCAGCGTGCCTTGCACGCTACGTTTTCTTTTTCAAAATTTTGATCCTCGATTTAGAATATTTTTATAAAGTTCAGAAGAGTTATGATTGACTGTACATTTTTGCTGGTGTAAGAGGCTGTATTAGGCAAAGATCACGAACGAACATCTGGCAGCTATTAAGAAATTCCTGCTTTTGTTATTTGAGTAAGACGTAGAAAACATGTCTGGTCGATTTTCTGTCCCGGTTCTAGGTTTTCAGAGTTTGAAAAGTATATCATCTTATGCGAATTAATTTTCCGCGTCTAACGAGACCACTCTCATCTTGCTACTCTAGATTTCCGATTAGTTATCCAGATAAAACCTAAAATATTATTTCTTTGGGTGTGGGTTAAAAAACAGGAAAAGATAGTTGAGAAGACCCATAAAGAAACATATAAAAAAACTTGCATTTCGTTCTGAGACACGACAGGCCTCGAGTATATGCGGATTCACGATTGTGAAATTTAAGTTTGGATAGAGGGAGAACGGAAGAGGTTGGTCGTACTGCCGAAAGTGTACCAAAGTATATGAGAATCGATCCGACACCGTCGCGTGCGAGTTTTAAGTGTTGCATACCATCAATGATAAGGTTTGAATTTGAAAGTAGGTCACCAAGTTCGGTTAGACAGTGGTTAGGGCGCATGCGGTGGCGTCATCCCAAAAAAAACTATAAATGGAGGTAAAGGACGCTTCAGGTTCATTTTTCGATCTAAATTGGGCAGATCATGTAGCTCGTCTACAAATTCGTGAATTAATATTAGTCCCTTGTGTAAGTATATAGATATTGTTATGGTGAAGTTATTTCTGTGAAAGATGCAGTCTTACGTAAGTAATCTTCTGAATTTAATTTTGGTCATTATAACTAATATTCGCTTTCTTGTCTTTACAGACAAGGGACTTACTTACTACTAGATTTAATTTTGGGCTTCTTATTTCTGACTTACTTAGGGACTTACTTATTATTGGATTTAGTTTTAAACTTATTTTGGAGTTTCAAGTTCTAGAATGTTAGGTCCCGACTTCCAGTTTTGATTTTTAACTACTAATTTCCGATTTCCAGTTTTTGATTTCGATCTTTGAATTTCTAAGTTTTAACTTTTGATTCCTGAATTTTAATTTCGAACTTCTAGTTCTGAGTTTTGAGTTCCAATTTTCAAACTTCTGATTTACACGAAAGTTTACATAAAGATTCGATCATGTGGAGGCTTATGTAGGTACCTACCTAGGTAGGTACACTAGCCTGTGTGAAAGGTGATATTTGTGGAAGCTTGGAAAAATAAAGAAGAATGGTGGAGTTTAGTTTGGAGACATGGAAGGTTTCATCAGGCAGAGGTCCTAGCACTTTGATATTTGGTCGTCACAAGGTAGCAGGGAGAGCAGTCCAGCTCATCCGGCACCTGGAGCACCAACCAAGGGGTGCTAACACCAGCACAAAGGCAGTTCCAGTAACCATGCCGGCCTATGCTTTGATCATCGCGCTTAATTAGGTTAGAGGAACCTTAGTTCGTCAGTTTTGAGATGGAGTTTTGGATAATAAGGTATGTCTTTATGAGTGAATAAACTTTTGCTATTTTCCGATAATCAAGAAAATTAAATAAATTCAAGTACAGTGTTTAATTGATTTCATCACCTATGACTTTCTAAGTGAATTTGATTTTTGATAATATGTTATGAACTTTTATTGTGGTCAACAAGTGACTAATGTAATGGTTATGTGTAAAAATAATTTATTAAATTTATCGTATGTGTTTAGGATTTCGAGTTAGAGATGATCATTTTCTAAATTAAATTTTGAATTTCAGATTTTGTAGGTAGATACCTGTTTTTATATTGAAACTTTTGCTTAAGATAAATTTGAATTTTTTGAGAAATAACTTCTGATCTAACTCGGAGTTCTATTCAGAATCATACCTATGTGTTATAGTTTAGAAATTGTTTAATAGAATTTGAACTTTAGAAATTTTTATCTGAACTATTTTGAATTTTAGTCATGTAGGTTTGATATCTTTGGTAATAAGGTAGTATTTATGTTTGAAGGTTTGAATCAGGATTACTGATTTTGATTATTAGATTTATTGTTTAGGTATAAGATCTATTGGTGATTACCAGCCTAGTCTATTGTACTGATGAAATTGATTTTAATAAATCTTTGTATTAAAATTCAACAATTTTAGAGTATTAAGAATCAACCCTCCTCATGTTCTTTTAAATTATTTATTCAATCAGTAGAGTAACATCAAGAATAGGGCGATATATCCTGGTATATTTTGGTGAGGTTTATTAATTTTTGGTTATTGTTTTTAAAATTGTTAGGAGTTACTACGGGTCCAGTCTGGTTCGGTGGATGCTGGATTTTCCAGAGGAAAGCCACATTTATCTGTCCCGGACTGGATAATCACAACGAACCTTTTGGTGAAGTTTGGTTTTGGTTTGATACTTTGGAAATTTTAGACGATCACTTTTCAAAATTTAAAATTTATTTTTCTTCCGACATTTAGAATATTTGGGTGGGGCATTCGAAATTTGATATGTCCTACTCGACAGGCCAATGTGGCTAATGTTACAAATTTGCCTAGTCACATTGAGATCTGTCAATAGCCACCTCCTTTTTGGGGTTAAGGTAAGTGAATTATTTTTTATTATTCAACTTTTTGAGTGGGAGTAAGCGAGGGGGAGGAAGGCTCCAAGCGGTGCCGTGACCAGGATAAATCAATCTCCTTATTCTTTTTTCGAAAACTTTCTCAAACTTTGAGAAGAATTAATGAACATGAGGTGTTGGTGTTTTCATAATTTTTGAAAAAAAAAAAGGAACTTTTTCAAAATTTAGACAAGTAAAGACAAATACCTTTCTTAGTTGCGTAAAGTTTACAGATGGACTAAAACCAAAAGGTAAGGTTTGAAATTTTCAACGAAGGACTTCGAGGGAATTCAGACCTGTGGTATTTGAGTCCGTGTTGTTTTCTTTTTGACGTTTCAGCTTTTTAGGTTCCAGCCCAGACGGTGTGGTAAACCTGAAGATGTGGTTTTCGAGTTCGATAATTTTTTAATTTTTCAGCTTAGGTGGAGTTACAGATAGAATCAGCAACAATCTGATTTTTGAAATTTTGGTTTTGGATAATTCTGTTAGGTCAGGTCAAGTCAACTAAGAAAAGGAACGACAATTTTCGTTTTCTTTGTTTCAGGTAAAGTTGGTTGAAAAGTCTTGTTTGAGAATTTTGAGGCAAAAATTTTTTTTGAGATAAATAGTGAAAATGGATTTCATTGAGGAAAATACTACAGTCGGTTTTGAGGTCGTTGATCTCAAGGTAGATGAGATTAAGTATGAAATTTTATTAAGAGGAGAAGTTCCACATTGGAACGGAAATTATAGGCGTACACAATTAAGTCAACTTTTGAGAATAAATGGAGGAGTCACTGTGACTATCTCTCCTTTTGATTTTAATGAGGATTTGAGTCAAGTTTTGGATTCTATTTTGGATATGACTGAAATATTGCACGATGAGGTAATTATTTCCCCTCAGTCTAATGTAGCTAGGAGATTTTCTTCGAGGTTAGCTCATTTGTTAGGAAGAATAGACAGGATGAAGGTCACTTCCGATGTTCAGACTGCTAGTCGAGATCAGGTTAGAGCAGATGCTCTACGATTGCGAGGCGATTTTAAGAAAAAAATTGTCGGTGAGGTAGTCAGTTCAAGAACAGAAATCCCACAAAGATCGCAGGCCTCTCTTTTAGATCAAGCATTTGATAGGTTATCTTGTCATAATGCTTCAACTACTCATGAAGATAATCTTCATACGGTTTCGAGAGTCCCTTCGAATCTTCCAGAAGATCTATCGTTAAGAAGGTTAGGCTTAAGAAGCCATAACACCAATCCGTTTTTAGATTGTGATCAGGTACCCTTTGACTATGATAATCAGGCACATTCGAGCAGTTTTGTACCCCCAGTGAGAAATCCATCACCCACTTTCTCACAGTTTAGTCTCAATTCTCAAGTCCCATCCATCCAGTTAGTGGCGCCTATAGATAAGGTCATCCCGGTGTATAAATGGGGATTATGTTTTACTGGTAAAGAAAAGGGAATTGAAGTTATAAAATTTTTAGAAAGAGTTCGTGAACTTAGTCAAGCTAGGGGAGTCCCCCTTGATACAGTTTTTAATAGTGCAGTCGATTTATTTAAGGAACCAGCTCTCTCATGGTTCCGAAGTATTAAGTATCAGTTGAGGTCTTGGCGAGACTTGGAGGCAAGAATTGGTAATACTTTCATCCCTCCAAATTACGATGAAGAACTCCTAGAGGAGATTCGCTCCTTTAGGCAAAGGAATAATGAAAATGTCGTTACGTTTATTGCAAATTTAAGGATGAAGTTTTCACACCTTTTAAATCCAATTTCTATTCCGGAACAGTTGAAGATAGTTAGGAGAAACCTCCTACCCGATTTGAATTCGAAGTTATGTTTGATTGATCTGGCTTCCTATGAGCAGTTAGAATGTCTATGCAGGCAGATCGCGAAGAATTCGGTGATAATGAGTGGAGTAGAGGGTAAGGTCCGTGTAGGTAGACCCCAAGCAGCACCTGTGGGAACGACAGCTAGGGAAGCGAAGGAAATCCCAAAGGTTAAAGTAGAGACCCCTCGTCCACCTTTTCCTCCCCGAAGATTTGCGAATGCCCCAAATCAGTCGATGAATAAGTCAGACCGACCCCCAGTCAGCTCTTTTTCCTGTTGGAATTGTGACCAGGCGGGTCATTCATTTAATTTTTGTCCACATCCACTTGAGAAATTTTGTTTTTCGTGCGGTTTGAAAGGAGCAATAGCGCCTTCTTGTCCCCGATGTCATCATTCAGGGAAAGATAACCAGGAAGCAGTTGAGTCCAAAGACGTTAAGAAGGTGGTGGATTGTCCAGAAACTCGGGAGTCGAATTTAGGTAAAGAAAGTTCTAAGGCAGATTCAAAAAACGAGTCGGCGAGAGAAGATTTTGGCGCGACTTCCCTCGAGTTTCGAAGACGCCAACCAGGTCCAGAATCAGGTGCGATTCCGAAGAGACGTTAGAATCGAGACAGGTGAACTCGAACCTTTCTAAGCAGATCAGTCCAGTTTTTGAGAGTAAAGATGCAGATAATAGACCGTATATCTCTATTGAGTTGGAGGGTTTTGAGATTCTAGCTCTAGTTGACACTGGGGCAAATATTTCCATCTTAGGTGCAGGAACTGAGTCGATTTGGGAACTATTGGAGTCCAATCGAGTTGTTAAAGATAAATTACCACGAGTGACCGTAGCAAACGGACAGCCACAAACAGTTCTAGGTACTGTAATTTTGCCTATTTGTTTTGAGGATAGGTTGATTGAGTTAGAATTTACAATTATCCCTACTATATCCCACGCTGTTATTTTAGGTTCTGATTTTTGCAAGCAGGTTGAGTTGGCTATCGATTTTAAAAATCAAGTTTTCGACATTAATGAGATTACAGGAGAGACTCCAAATTTAGGTACTTATCTTGAGGAGTTGTCAGAGGAACAACAGTTGGTTTTAGATAAAGTGATAAAGCAGTACGAATTACTTGCTTCGAAAGCTCCCGGTCGTACGAGTGAAATTACACATTTCATAGATACAGGTTCAGCTAGACCCGTGAAGCAGAGGCAGTACCCTCTGTCTCCTGCTATCACCAAATTTTTACATCAAGAAGTAGATTCAATGTTAAGAGATGGAGTTATAGAGGAAAGTAATTCAGCTTGGTCAAGTCCTGTTTTGATGGTTCCAAAAAGTGACGGTACCTACCGTATGTGTTTTGATGGTCGTAAGATCAATGAGTTGACTGTTAAGGATTCCTACCCACTACCGTTAGTAGATAGTATTTTGAGTAAAGTAGCTGGGTCTACTTATCTATCTTCGATTGATTTAACAAAGGCGTTTTGGAATATTCCCTTGGAGGAAACCTCCAAGCCCAAAACGGCGTTTCAAGTTCATGGTCGAGGTCTTTTTCAGTTTAAGGTTATGCCTTTTGGGTTGTGTAATGCCGCACAAACACAACAACGGTTAATGGACCACCTATTTAGGGGTACTAAGTTTGAAGATCGAGTTTTTACTTATTTGGATGACATTATTTGTGTGTCCAATTCGTTCGAGGAACACATTGCTCTTCTTGCTGAAGTGTTGGAGATTCTCACTAAAGCCGGGTTGAAAATCAACCTGGATAAGTGTAAGTTCTGTAGAGATTCGTTATCGTTTTTGGGTTATGTGGTAGATAGGAAAGGTCTAAGGACCGATCCAGGAAAAGTTCAGGCTATTGTTGATATGCCATCACCTAAAACTACCACCGAAGTTAGAAGAGTAATTGGAATCCTCCAATGGTATCGAAAGTTCATCCCTAATTTTTCCACCGTGTCTGAGCCAATTACATCGCTTATTAAGGGTCGTAAGAAACACACTCCAGTTATTTGGACGGAAGAAGCCGAAGAGGCTTTCCAAAACCTTAAGGAATTGTTGGTTTCAGCTCCCATTTTAGTCAAACCGGATCCCAACCTACCTTTCTTCATTCAGACGGATGCAAGTGACGTAGGGGTGGGGGCCATTTTATATCAAGTTAAGGATGATTTTGAGCACCCTATAGCTTATGCTTCTAGAAAGCTTCTCAAGACTGAGAAGAAAAATTACACGGTTACAGAGAAGGAGTGTCTTGGAGTTATTTTTGGTATTGAAAAATTTAGGTGTTATGTCGAGGGCACAGAATTTACAGTTGTTACTGACCATGCCAGCCTACAATGGCTGTATAAAATTAAAGATCCAGTCGGCAGAATTGCTAGGTGGACAGTCAGGTTAAGTGGATTTAAGTTCAAGGTTGTCCATCGTCCCGGTAAGAATTTGGTAATGGCTGATTTTCTGTCCAGACATATTTCTTTGATTAATGTTAAATCTTTTACACCAGACACCTGGTATGTTGAGATGATTAATAAAGTCCGCTGTAACCCAGCGAAATTTCCAGATTTTGACGTTAAGGATAATATTTTGTATAAACATATTAGGCCAAAACACGACATCCAGTCCAATTTTTCAGACTGGAAAATAGTAGTTCCAACTGAGAATAGGAAAGAGGTTTTTGTTGAGTGTCATGATCATCCGACTTCAGCTCATTTGGGTATTTCAAAGACGTTGGCAAGAATTTTGGAAAATTATTATTGGCCAGGAGTAAAGGAGTCAGTGAGACGTTATGTTAGATCATGTGAGACTTGTGGTGCCCACAAATCCACAAATCAATCTCCAGCTGGTTTAGGAGGAAATCAGCGTAAAGTTGACTTTCCGTTTCAGTCTATTTCTTTAGATTTTATGGGACCTTTCCCAAGATCTAAATCAGGAAATACCCAATTGTTAGTTATTACCGATTCTTTCACCCGATTTGTTATAGTAAAACCCCTTCCTAAGGCCACTTCGGCCAAGGTCGTGAAAATTTTGGAGAGAGAAATCTTTTTGGTTTATGGAACTCCAGAGGTCGTGTGTTGTGATAATGGTAGTCAGTTCAGGTCTAGAGAATTCAAAGAATTAATGAAGAAATATCAGGTTCCTAAGATCTGGTATAATCCCAGTTACCACCCCCAGGTTAATCCAACCGAAAGGGTGAATAAAGTTTTGGGGAGTGCTATAGCGTCATATATTAAAGATGACGATCATCGAACATGGGACGAACATATTTTCGAGATTGCTCAGGCAATTAATACCTCGGTACACGAGTCCACAGGGTACTCACCCTCTTTTTTGGTTTTTGGACGTTACACACCAGTGAATGGTAGTTTTTATAAGGATGTTGATTATAGTTCTTTTGACCCAGTCGATTTTTCCAATCGACTTAAATGGCAGTCCGAGGTGAGCAAAGTTCCTAAACTTTATCCACAAATCCAGGAGAAAATTAGAAAATCTTTTGAGAAAAATGTTAAGAGATATAACCTTCGTAGGCGAGAAGTTAATTATCAGGAAGGTGATAAAGTGTGGAAGAAAAACTTCGTTCTTTCCAAAGCGGTCGATAAGTTTTCCAAGAAATTGGCTCCGAAATATGTCCCGGCTATGATAAAGAAAATTAAAGGTACTGGTAAGGTTGTTGTTCTTTCAGATCTGTCAGGAAAAATCCTGGGAGATTTTCACGTAAGTGATATTAAACCATTTGTTGAGATTCAGAATAGCCAGTGTTAGTGTAGAGCGCGCTTTAGGGGTGACCTAGTTGTGTTGTATTCAAGTTGGCGCCCCTAGTGTAAAGCTCCGTTCACACGTAAAGGCGAAATACATCCTATTTGTTTGTAGTTTGAGAATTTAGAAAGAATTCGTTTAGTGTGTCAATAGTAAGTTTTTCAGTAAATTTAGTTACGGTTTTGGGAGAAAAAGTAAAGGTTGTTTAGAGTCAGGAGTCTTTGTAGAGGTCGAGTCGAGTTTAGAGAAAATCCTTTTATAGGTACTTAGGTTAAAATAATTTGAGACTGATAACGTTAGCGTACAAATTAAATAAATTTAGCTAACCTACCAGTAATTGTTGTTGAGGTAGAGGTTGAGTTACACTTTAGTCATGGCCAGACTAATTTGTAAAATATTTTTAAACGGTCGCGTTAGAGCCCCATGCAAATAAGTGAGCTACGTGACTAGGCGTTGGGTTGAGTTGATTTAGGTGAGTTCTTAATTGAAAATTTCGAGTTCTGTTAGAGTTGATAATTGGCATAATCTAAATATAAATCTGAGCTGTTATCATCCTAACAGTAACTTTCAGGAACGATCCGTTGAGTAGAGTTGAGAATTGAGGTAGTTATAAAACTTTTAGGTTGAGATCTTGAATAAAAAAAGCTCCTGATGATAAAAATCTTTTCCATTCCTTTGATTAAGGTTAAGTCGAGGCAATATTTTTAGCTAGAGTTTGAGATTCAATAAGTACAGTTAGTTGAGATTTAAGAATTCTTTCAGTTGACACATTATCTCGAATATCTTTGATGGTGTTTAATTTTGGCGGAACAACATTAACCGGGTGATTAATGAGTTATGATTGGAAATTAACTATACAGATTTTGACAAGAAATTTTGAGTTTTAAAAGTCTCTTCATTTGTAAGAACTTTTCAAGTTTGCTCTTTTGAGAACATTTGAGTAGTGTGACAGTTAAAAGTAAAAATCTTTCTCTTTGAAAATTTTTATTTCCTTAATAATTGAGATAGAGTTCGTTGGTAAGTAAAACCACATATAGGTCCAACGTTTGAGATTTGATTTTCTTTTTGAAAATCTTTATTCTTTAATAATTGAGATAGAGTTCGTTGGTAAGTAAAACCACATATAGGTCCAACGTTTGAGATTTGATTTTCTTTTCGAAAATTTTTATTCTTTAATAATTGAAATAGAGTTCGTTGGTAAGTAAAACCACATATAGGTCCAACGGTTGAGATTTGATTTTCTTTTTGAAAATTTTATTCTTTGAGATAGAGTTCATTGGTAAGTAAAACCACTTCATAGGTCCAATGATTGAGATTTGGTTTCTCGTTTGAAAATTTTCTTTAGACAATGACAACATCTTTGGGGTTATTTTTGGTACTTTCCACCCTGGTATTACCTAAAGAGAAAGTATCCAGCCATTTTGAAAATAGTTCCAGTGGCTGATTTCTTGTATATATTTCTATGTGCTTCTTTCTTTTTTCTTTTTCACTGTTTTCAGTATACATCTAAGTTCGCTTTTGATCTTTTATCTCTTCTTTAGGGTCCTTTTGTTTGCCCTTTTCCGCCCTGCCCCGTCTAAAGTGAAAACGACAATCGGGTCCTTTTTCGTCCTTTTTCGCCCTGCACCGTCTAAAGTGAAAACTGACAGTCCTTTTTAGGACAATATAGTATGTTTATCCTTTGATGACAATTTTGAATTAGGAAATTATTTCTAATTTCTTTTAAGTAAAGTAGGGACTTTACTCCCTATATTTTGACGTCGAGTTCCACCTTGACCAACATAATAGTATAATTCTGAAGGTCTAACACATTTGTGTAAGTTTTAGAGTAATAATTTGGATTTGAGATAGTTTTGAGTCTTTGAGTTTAGGTGTCTGGGTAAGTCTCGACGGGTTCTTGAGTAAGAATGGCCGCACAGTTCCAGTACCACTTTGAGTCATTCAGTAGAGAAATTTAGTGACGTAGGTCTCAGTAGAGGAAAATCTTGGAAAATTAAATCTGTCTTACTACTGATACTTAGCGTTCGCGTTAATTAATTTTGAGAAATAAAATCCGAGTTGGAGTCTCAGAATTTCATCTATTCTTGTGCTTTTGATAACCACTTGACTGAATCTTGTTGAATAATTTGGACGTTTTTGGAAAACAATTTTGACATTTTTGAGTATAGATAATTTAGATATCCCGATTTTGACATTTTTTGAGTATGAATATCTTCGATATTTCGGTTTTGACATTTTGAGGTATGAATAATTTTGATTTGGAGGTATCCAGATCAAAATACTTTGAGTATGAACAATTTTGACATTTAACCCGATTTAGACGTCTTGGAGTTTGAGGTGTAAGTAGAACTCTTAGATTTGAAATTTCTTTAGGCTTTTCTAGGTAGAAATTTAGTTTTGGTTTTTTTAGATTTCTCTATGATTTCCTTTGTTAGGAATCATATTTCACTCCAAAGTCGTTAGGACGTTATTCTTAACTAACTAACGATCAAGGAAACCTTTTAGCTTTTGACGTTAAATCTCTAGTCGCAGGGAAACGCACTAGAGGGGTGTATTTTGGCATTTCCGGCCTCATAAGCGGAGAATTGCCCTGTCGTCTAGTCAGCTGCTTAGCCCCCAGCTGATGAAGTAGGTGGTATTGTCTGGCGACATACCGACCATAGGGGCCGAATCTTTATGTCTTCGTCATCCTGGCAGTATTGCCAACTCACGAGTTTCGGTCACTGAATTTCCTTGAGGTGTTCAGGCAGACCCAACTCCTTGATTTTTTTTGTGTGTAGGACGAAGTCGGTAATCGATTGACGACAGCCGGAGTTTCTCTAATGGAGAACTCTGTTTCACATAGTTTTAGTTTTATTTTAGGATGAGTATGGTGGTGGAGGTTATTGGTTCTGGTATAGTCTGTTCAACCAGAGGTTAGGGAAAATATTTAGCTTTCTTTTGAAAAATCTTTAGTTACAAGGTAGTGTACTAGAGGGGTGCATTATGTCATTTCCAGCCTTATAAATGGAAAGGGCCTGCCGTTTAGTCAGTTGTGGAGCCCCGACTGATGAAGTAGGAGGTATAGTCACGTGACATGCCAACCACAGGGGCCAATTATTTGAGCTTCGCTACATAGGCAAATATTGCCACCATAAGAGTTTTGTCCTTTTGAGTCCCTTTGTGTTCTCATAAGACTCAACTTATTTTGATAAGTTATGTGTAGAGCGGAGTTAGTTTCCGAATAACGGCAGTCAGGTTTTCCTTTTGGGAGCCTGTTTAACCTAGTTTTAGTAACCAGAGTCCTACTGGCGGTTTCCGAGGTCAGGGCTCGCCCATATTGCTTTGTGTTTGAAACATGGAGTGTTTAAAACTTGTTCTTTCTGTCTTTTCTTTCGGTTTGTTGGGATTTGTTAATTGTTGGTTCGAGAGGAGCTCTCTCGGAAAAGTTTCTTGTGGAGACTTTTCCTTCCTTTTTACAAGGGGGGGTGTGCAGCGTGCCTTGCACGCTACGTTTTCTTTTTCAAAATTTTGATCCTCGATTTAGAATATTTTTATAAAGTTCAGAAGAGTTATGATTGACTGTACATTTTTGCTGGTGTAAGAGGCTGTATTAGGCAAAGATCACGAACGAACATCTGGCAGCTATTAAGAAATTCCTGCTTTTGTTATTTGAGTAAGACGTAGAAAACATGTCTGGTCGATTTTCTGTCCCGGTTCTAGGTTTTCAGAGTTTGAAAAGTATATCATCTTATGCGAATTAATTTTCCGCGTCTAACGAGACCACTCTCATCTTGCTACTCTAGATTTCCGATTAGTTATCCAGATAAAACCTAAAATATTATTTCTTTGGGTGTGGGTTAAAAAACAGGAAAAGATAGTTGAGAAGACCCATAAAGAAACATATAAAAAAACTTGCATTTCGTTCTGAGACACGACAGGCCTCGAGTATATGCGGATTCACGATTGTGAAATTTAAGTTTGGATAGAGGGAGAACGGAAGAGGTTGGTCGTACTGCCGAAAGTGTACCAAAGTATATGAGAATCGATCCGACACCGTCGCGTGCGAGTTTTAAGTGTTGCATACCATCAATGATAAGGTTTGAATTTGAAAGTAGGTCACCAAGTTCGGTTAGACAGTGGTTAGGGCGCATGCGGTGGCGTCATCCCAAAAAAAACTATAAATGGAGGTAAAGGACGCTTCAGGTTCATTTTTCGATCTAAATTGGGCAGATCATGTAGCTCGTCTACAAATTCGTGAATTAATATTAGTCCCTTGTGTAAGTATATAGATATTGTTATGGTGAAGTTATTTCTGTGAAAGATGCAGTCTTACGTAAGTAATCTTCTGAATTTAATTTTGGTCATTATAACTAATATTCGCTTTCTTGTCTTTACAGACAAGGGACTTACTTACTACTAGATTTAATTTTGGGCTTCTTATTTCTGACTTACTTAGGGACTTACTTATTATTGGATTTAGTTTTAAACTTATTTTGGAGTTTCAAGTTCTAGAATGTTAGGTCCCGACTTCCAGTTTTGATTTTTAACTACTAATTTCCGATTTCCAGTTTTTGATTTCGATCTTTGAATTTCTAAGTTTTAACTTTTGATTCCTGAATTTTAATTTCGAACTTCTAGTTCTGAGTTTTGAGTTCCAATTTTCAAACTTCTGATTTACACGAAAGTTTACATAAAGATTCGATCATGTGGAGGCTTATGTAGGTACCTACCTAGGTAGGTACACTAGCCTGTGTGAAAGGTGATATTTGTGGAAGCTTGGAAAAATAAAGAAGAATGGTGGAGTTTAGTTTGGAGACATGGAAGGTTTCATCAGGCAGAGGTCCTAGCACTTTGATATTTGGTCGTCACAAGGTAGCAGGGAGAGCAGTCCAGCTCATCCGGCACCTGGAGCACCAACCAAGGGGTGCTAACACCAGCACAAAGGCAGTTCCAGTAACCATGCCGGCCTATGCTTTGATCATCGCGCTTAATTAGGTTAGAGGAACCTTAGTTCGTCAGTTTTGAGATGGAGTTTTGGATAATAAGGTATGTCTTTATGAGTGAATAAACTTTTGCTATTTTCCGATAATCAAGAAAATTAAATAAATTCAAGTACAGTGTTTAATTGATTTCATCACCTATGACTTTCTAAGTGAATTTGATTTTTGATAATATGTTATGAACTTTTATTGTGGTCAACAAGTGACTAATGTAATGGTTATGTGTAAAAATAATTTATTAAATTTATCGTATGTGTTTAGGATTTCGAGTTAGAGATGATCATTTTCTAAATTAAATTTTGAATTTCAGATTTTGTAGGTAGATACCTGTTTTTATATTGAAACTTTTGCTTAAGATAAATTTGAATTTTTTGAGAAATAACTTCTGATCTAACTCGGAGTTCTATTCAGAATCATACCTATGTGTTATAGTTTAGAAATTGTTTAATAGAATTTGAACTTTAGAAATTTTTATCTGAACTATTTTGAATTTTAGTCATGTAGGTTTGATATCTTTGGTAATAAGGTAGTATTTATGTTTGAAGGTTTGAATCAGGATTACTGATTTTGATTATTAGATTTATTGTTTAGGTATAAGATCTATTGGTGATTACCAGCCTAGTCTATTGTACTGATGAAATTGATTTTAATAAATCTTTGTATTAAAATTCAACAATTTTAGAGTATTAAGAATCAACCCTCCTCATGTTCTTTTAAATTATTTATTCAATCAGTAGAGTAACATCAAGAATAGGGCGATATATCCTGGTATATTTTGGTGAGGTTTATTAATTTTTGGTTATTGTTTTTAAAATTGTTAGGAGTTACTACGGGTCCAGTCTGGTTCGGTGGATGCTGGATTTTCCAGAGGAAAGCCACATTTATCTGTCCCGGACTGGATAATCACAACGAACCTTTTGGTGAAGTTTGGTTTTGGTTTGATACTTTGGAAATTTTAGACGATCACTTTTCAAAATTTAAAATTTATTTTTCTTCCGACATTTAGAATATTTGGGTGGGGCATTCGAAATTTGATATGTCCTACTCGACAGGCCAATGTGGCTAATGTTACAAATTTGCCTAGTCACATTGAGATCTGTCAATAGCCACCTCCTTTTTGGGGTTAAGGTAAGTGAATTATTTTTTATTATTCAACTTTTTGAGTGGGAGTAAGCGAGGGGGAGGAAGGCTCCACGAGGACCGACCTCGACGTCAGCATCGCGTTCAGCGACCTCTAAAACGGAGGGTGACACAAGTTTGGCCGCCAAGAGAAAGAAGTTCCGTGATTTACCCTTCATAGGGGTGGTTTTTGGGCGTTTTAGGGGGTGCGGTCAACTCGAGAAGAGTTTAAACCACCACCATCGTATTCAGCATCCTCGAAAACGGGGAAAGGGGGAGTTCTAGTCTCGTTAGACTCTGAAATCCGAGCACTTTTCGGTTTTTTTTCCGAGTCACAGAATCCACTAGTATAAAAATTTTTATTTACGAACCTGACTAAAACGTGAATTCTTTGTGTCTCTTATCTATAAGCTATAAAGTCATTAACTAATTACCTATGTATCTTTATATCAACATACAAAGGCTGATTATATATTATCTTTTTTATCTCTTAAGAGTTTTATTTTCATATAAACAACCTAAATATGGGCATGTAGACCAAATAAATAGATAGGGGTACCTACTTTGATATAAATGATTATTGATATAATAAGGTGCTAGTGAAATGACGCAATAACTAGATGGTACACACACTAATGAGGAATATCCTGTAATTGTAAAAAAATATTTTTCCTAGTAAGTACGATATTAAAAAAAAGTAAGTTAAAGAGGCGTCCTTATACGCTAAGTATAATCGCGGAGCGTGCGCCTCCTCGTGGATTTTTTCCGCAATTCGGTGCGGCATACTAATTCTTGACAGCTCGTTTCAATAAAATGAAACCTTTCTTAAAATCATTATTTGGAAGTGTATTTATAGATTTTTAAATTATTTATTATGACTACAATAATTATTAAAAGTCATTTCCAAGCAGTCAGTCTCGACTGTTTTCGTTTTAAATCGTTGAGAAACGGGCGAAATCTCATGACACAGAATAGATACAATCAGAAGCTAAACTCGCCGGCGGCGCCTTTGATCTTTTAGAAACACGCCACACCTCTAGCGGCCATTGCTTCAGATCAGAGTAGTAACGCAGGCCCGCCACCAGCCCGCCACAGGAATAGCTAGGTACAATTCTATTCTGTGTAGATGCGCGAACTCGGCATTTTTATTGAAGTTTATATTCTGATTGTACCTATTCTGTGCTCATGATGAGTTTTCACATGAGCGATGTTAGAGAATACGTTTACATGGAACTTTTCTTCAAGGAACCGCTCTTTTAGAGAGATTCCTATATGGTAAATCCACTCGTAAAAATGGAAAACCTACTATTGTTCCATTGTTCAGGTGATATAATTGTTCCATTTAAAAAATATCACCTTTTCTTATCAACATAATAAGTTCATATTTCATCTCATGTTTTAGGGTTTTTTATCCAGCTTATGTAATAAGTCGAAGAGTTTTGGATATATTTTGCAGCTGCAGCAGGAAAATGTTACTGTAAACATTGCGCTGCTCAGAAACTGATTTAGAACCCTTATTCGCCTGAAATACAGCTAAAAAATTATACCAGTAGTTATTGTTTTATTAGTATTAACTACTTAAATGTTAAATGTGATAATAAATTAACTAAATTTTTTAACTTTAATTTACTATCTAAAAAAAGATTCAGGAGTAATAAATGCGTATGTAATCAACTAATCAAGCATATAAAGGTACTCGTGTACAACAAACCTTTCCCGATTTTTTTTTATCCCTGAACGATCTTAAGTTTGCAATGAGGAATACATTAAAATGAATAGCGGGCACGCGGTACTTGCCGCATCGAATTGTCAAATTTGCCTACGTGGTGGCGCCACTATAGTTACTTATTTAGCCTATTGGATGATGGTGAAAAAAATTTAAACTAAAAAATCATGAACGTCCTAAATTAATAAGGACAATAAGGTTCACAAAAACCCTTCAGTCTTCGCGGTATCGGTGCGCCGCCGAACTTGACACGGCCTTCTCAGACACAATTCAAGCTAATTCAACAATTCTCTGTTGAATACAGGCGGTCAGACCGCAGCGTCCTTGGGTGCTGCTTAAGAAAATAGAAACCATAAAACCACGATGGAGATTCTAAGTTACATTAATAAGTTTCACAAAAGCCTTCTCAATCTCGATGCGCTACACGAAACTTGGCATGTGCTCGCCAGAGACATATACTATACATACAGGTGTCCCAAGATTTCTTTATCAAGGGATATCCGCGTTATTTCAAAAAATAAACAAATGAAATTCAGGAAATTTCAACCATACCTCTAAGGCTTTGCAGCTGCACCCTCAATGCCCCTTTACGCCTTTCCACCCCTAAGTAATCATCCCCTACTTTTTTTTTTCAAATGACACCCCCATGCATATTTTTTTTGCTCGGCAGGATTGTTGACTTCTTTCTGAATACATTGCCATACGATTTTTTCAAATCGAGACATATCTAGCACGCCGAAAACAATATAATATCAAAACAAACGAGGGTTGTCAAGGAGTTGCAATTGCTTGTTTTTTGTGTTAATGTTTCCTCCAACCACCTTAGCTAGTAATACCGGTGTTACCGATATAGGCGTTGATAATAATAATTGCTTCTGTGATTTTAATGTCATATTAAATGTTAATTGTTATTCCTTGACAACCCTCGTTTGTTATATTATGTTGTTTTCGGCGTGCTAGATATGTCTCGATTTAAAAAATCGTATGAATTTCGTATTCAGAAAGAAGTCAACAATCCTGCTGAGCAAAAAAAATATGGGGGTGTCATTTGAAAAAAAAAAAGTAGGGGATGATTACTTAGGGGTGGAAAGGCGTAAAGGGGCATTGAGGGTGCAGCTGCAAAGCCTTAGGGGTATTGTTGAAATTTCCTGAATTTCATTTGTTTATTTTTTGAAATAACCCAGATATCCCTTGATAAAGAAATCTTGGGACACCCTGCTATATATGCGAGTACTGGGGGTCACTATACATGCATGGTGAACATCTGAAACGCGTGATTCTTTAGCGTGTAACTGAGAAAAAAGTTCATATTAACATATCAAACGCATCCTTTCCGAGATACAGGGTGTGTAAAAAATTTTTTTTCAGTTTTTTGACAATATCTCAGGAACCGTTTGAGACATATAACACTGAACTTTTGCACACATCTTATTGTAATAAATACTTTTTGCGGGCTATAATTTTTTATATGTTACAGCCAGTATTATAAAGGCCGATTAAGCTAACGGGCAGATTTCAGGTACCATTTTAAAAGTTATTATTGACGTCAAATTGGTTTTATTAATATTCTTGTAATCCCTTTCAGTTCACTAGTCACTAAATTGCTAATTTCCCACCTGCGGTAGATACCTTTTCTAGAAACGGTCCCAGAAATCTGCCCGTTAACTTAATGAGCCTTTATAATACTGGCTGTTAGTGAAACAAACCATAAAAAATTTATCAAAAAGAAGTGAAATTTTTGTCCACAACAAAACATATATGTTGGTACTTTTATGTTTTTCATCATAAAATGTTTTTTTTTCTCGCAAGCAGTTCACATTAAAGCTTTTGACCAAGAGTACCTTTTTTATGTAGAAAATATTCACAGTTTAAAATGTGTTTCCACAATGCTAATTTTCCCAGTAGTGTCGTAGAAATTAGAGGCAAACAAATTTCAAGCAACCCTAATATCTCCGCCACTGCCAAATGGAAAGAAATTGAATCAGCGCTCAAAACGTAAATAATAATTATTATAAAATGTGTATAAAAATTCAGTTTTATATCTCAAACGGTTCCTGAGATATCGTAAAAAAACTGGAAAAAAATTATTATGACACCCTGTATCTCGAAAATGGTGCGTTTGCGGAGCCATGTTAGAGTCTCATAACTCGCACGGTATAAAATTTTTGATAGCATTCGATTCAAAACCTTTTTGAACCAAAACCAAAACCTCCAAATCCAAAACACCAAAACCTCTTTTGGGGTTTTGGTTGCACCCGACCAGATTTTGCATTTGATGGATTGGGTTTGGGATCGGTAGATATACATTTGTAAATTTATGTAAGCTGTATTGAGTGTGGTGGAAATCTGAAAAGAACAATAAATATCGATCGGATGTGAAAAGGTGTTGGAAGTACTGGGTGTGTTTCTAAATACCCAACGCTGAGCAACAATACCAACAAACCGTTTCTAAATTAACGTTGACTGACGTTGACTCAACGTCAGCAGTCAACTTTCTTGTTTCTAAATCACTGTTTGAAGTCAACGTTGACTCAACGAAGTCAACGCTGGAATAACCTGTTGAGTTGTTGAGTTGGTACTCAACGACACGTGATCGTAAACTCGTGGACATTAGCATTATAGCGTTTGAAGGTTACAGTAATTTGTGTTGATGAAAATAAAAATAAATTATGAGAAAACTGATTGAAAATGTCGCAAGAAGTTAAGAATAAGGTGTTTTCGGTTGCTTGTGTCAACATTCTATCAACACTTAATTTATTGTTGAGCAGTAATCAGATGATATGAATATGATACTCTCGTCATCAGGAGGCCGTGCTCCCATTTCATTTAATAATCTTTTGATTTTACTTCAGCTAAATATGTTCATACGCTACTCAAGCACTCAATTCAAACAATAAAGAAAACCAAATCAAACAACAAAGGATTTTTTAAAGAATAATAAAATACCATATCATATACCAGCAATAAAATTCAAATTAATTTTTTTTTGTTTAGGTACTAATTAGGTAATTAGGTAACAACTTCGACTTCATTTTGTGATCAATATGTCAATGTCAACTGTAAGACGTCATCCGTCATTTCAGTTTGTTTCTAAATAGCAGGTCACCCGTGTGGGGCTTGTGTGTTACCCCCATCGGGCGCGTCCCCAGGTGGTGGATAGGGGAAGGCCTTTCCCGACAGGGTAAGGTACCGGAAACGGCGCGAACCAACAACACACGAAGAAAAAAGAATGGCGGAACTAAAACAAAAAGAAGAAGTACCCCAGGAGGGTAGAACCACTGGTTCAGAATCCCTCCCTGGCCTAGTGCCAGGCTGCCCCTCGGATTCTGGGGAGGGCAATGTAACGCCAGGAACTGCCATGGAGGATGACAAATCTGACCATGGCAGTGAATCATCAGTGGGGACAACAGGGACCGCTGATACAATATCTGCAGGGATTGGAAACATAGGACTGCAGATATCAACAATAAAAGAAAAAAGACTTTCGGGGGCCCAGAAAAGGAAACTCCGAAAGGAACAGAAAATTGCTGCTGGCACATGGACTGAAAAACGTCCAACCAACAGTAAAGCAACAAAAGAGAAGAGACCGAAGAGTGGAAAAAGATCTCGGGACGACTCGAAAACTCCACCCCAAGCCCCAAAGAGAGCGAAGGGTAATAATAGTCAAACACTGTCTGGCAAGGGACCCAGCAAGGCAACGGAAACGAAGCCTAAAGGGAGCTACAGCGAGGCAGTGTCTGGACTAAGGATGGCGGTGATAGACAGACGCCATCCTGAATTTACTCTGGATCAGGGAAAGACAGAACTGATCCAGAAGAAACTAGTCGAAGCAATGGACAGCACACCCTCGGGGAGCAAAAGTCCATTGCAATTCGAAAAAGTATCGTTTAGCGGAGGAGTCCTATGGATGCACTGCGCAAACGAACAAACAAAAACCTGGCTCGTGGGGGTGATTGGGACACTGGGCGGACTTTGGGAAGGGATGGCCCTGACAACAGTCGAGGCCAAGGACCTACCAAAGAGGCCGAGAGTTCTAGTCTACATCCCGGGACCAGAAGAAGAGGATGGGCCAGTAAGGACACGTTTAGAGAGGCAGAATCCAGGTCTGAACGTGGGTAGCTGGCTACAACTCAGCAAGAAAAAAGAGAAGGAGGGAGTAATCCGGGCCTTTTCAATAGACGAGGGGTCATTCAAGACCCTCGAGAGATCCCGGTTTCGAGCGTACTACAGCCTCGGAAGGGTGACTTTTCGAGTGTTGAAAGGACTCGATGGCGGGCAAAATCAGGGTCCTTCAAGCGAACCTCCAGCACAGTAAGGCGGCATCAGCTGCCCTTACTGTGGCAATGAGGGAATTTGACGTGGCCCTCATACAAGAACCTTGGATCAACAAAGGTAAGGTAATGGGACTAGGGGGGGTGGGAGAACTAATTTACAGTAGATCCCATGAAACCCCTAGAACCTGCATACTAGTCAAAAAAGGACTTAAAATACTTCCGTTAACTAACCTTTCTTCTAGGGATTTGACGGTAGCAAAAATCAGGACAGTCGAAGGGAATATGTCGAGGGAGATAATTCTCGGATCAGCATATTTCCCATATGACGCCCTGGAACTACCACCACCCAAAGAGGTAGAAAAACTGGTGAGAGACTGCGGGGGAAAAGGACCACAGCTGATCATCGGGTGCGACACCAACGCGCACCATACAACTTGGGGAAGCACAAACACCAACGAAAGAGGTGAGTCACTACTACAATTTATAATGACTAACAATCTAGACATATTAAATGTAGGAAATAAACCTACTTTTGTCAACTCAAGACGAAAGGAGGTCATAGACATAACTATAGCTACACCATACGTAGGAAGCTATGTCAAAAACTGGCATGTGTCTGATGAGGTTAGTTGCTCGGATCACAGACACATAAACTTTACAATAAATGGAAACAAAACCATACAAGAAATTTATCGCAACCCTCGGAAAACTAACTGGGAGTCTTATAAGACAGACCTGGAGCACGGTTTAAAACAGACGAGAAACACGATAAAAAACACAATAGACCTAGAAGTGGTAGCAGGACAAGTGCAGGATGCAATCACTTCGGCCTATAACAACAACTGTCCCCTTGTCAGCAGGGACTCCAACAGGAATGTGCCCTGGTGGAACAGAAACCTAGCTGCACAAAGAGGACAAGTTAGGAAATACTTCAATAAAGCGAAGGAAACAAATAAGTGGGAGATATACAGAAAGGCTCTCACAGAATACAACAAAGCACTGAGGAAAGCAAAGAGAGATTCATGGAGAAAGCATTGTGAGGACATAGAAGGAACTCAAGAATATGCTAGACTCCATAAAATACTCTCAAAGCAACCCCAGAGCTCCATACACACTCTGAAAACAGAGAGTGGCAAATATACGGAAACGGGAAAGGACACAATGAGAGAATTACTCAGAGTCCATTTTCCAGGTTCTAGAGTCACCGATTTATCTCCACAAGACTGCCTAAATGCAGAACTGGGAACCCCAAAGAGGACGAACAGGGACAGCTGGCAGGTTGCGAAATCGGTGATAAACGAGAACAAAATCAAATGGGCAATCAACTCCTTTGAACCCTATAAATCGCCGGGTATAGATGGCATCTACCCAATAATGTTGCAGAAAGGACCACATCTTCTGACACAGAGGCTAAGTATGATCCTCAGGGGCAGTCTTGCACTGGGGCACATACCCAAAGCCTGGACCTTAATTAGAGTAATTTATATACCTAAACCTGGGAAAACAGGACAGGAAGGGGCAAAATCTCTAAGACCCATAAGTCTCATGTCTTTTTTGCTGAAGACTTTAGAAAAACTGCTCGATAGGCATATAAGGGATGATGTCCTGGCAAACAGACCATTTCATCAAGACCAACATGCATATAGAACAGGAAAATCAACGGAATCAGCTTTACACCACTTGGTAGAAAAGGCAGAATACGCAATAAAACACAAGGAAGTACTATTATGTGCTTTCTTGGACATAGAAGGTGCGTTCGACAACACCTCCCTAGAATCAATCTCCAATGCATTGAGGAACAGAGGAATCAATGCAACAATATGCAGGTGGATAGACTTCATGTTGAAAAGCAGATTGGTATGCACATCCCTATTTGGGGAGACTGTGGTGGCTCAGGTAGCAAGGGGGTGTCCACAAGGAGGCGTACTGTCTCCCTTGATATGGAACCTTGTTATGGACGAGCTAATGAAACGTCTGGACCAAGAGGGAATCAAGAGCATAGGATATGCTGATGACCTTGTCATATTAATTCAAGGCAAATTTAACGACACAATAAGGCCCTGTATGCAAAGGGCTTTAAATGTTGTAACCAAATGGACAAACGAAGAGGGACTGAACATAAGTCCCTCCAAATCAACCATCATAGCGTTTACTAATCGAAGGAAACTGGTGGGCCTAGGACCACTAAAACTTCGAGGCAGGAACGTACAAATATCGGGAGAGGTGAAATATCTTGGGGTAATCTTAGACTCAAAACTCACCTGGAACCAACAGATAGACAGGATTAAAAGAAGAGCGGAGACCACATTCATGATGGTCAGACGAACTTATGGGAAAACATGGGGATTAAAACCACATATGGTATACTGGGCGTACACCAGAGTGATTAGACCAATGTTGTTGTATGCATCTCTGGTATGGTGGACAAAGATGCAACAAAATACCGCGATAAACAAGCTCAGCAAGGTGCAAAGACTCGCATGCCTTGGAATAACGGGGGCAATGAAAACTACTTCAACTGCAGCAATGGAAGTCCTCCTAGACCTCCCACCACTTCATCTAATGATAATGGGAGAGGCAAGACTGGCACGACTAAGGCTGCAAGAAGAACCAAGGGGCAAATATGCGGAACTTGGACACAATAGAATAAAAAACTATGTGGAAGTGGACCTGCTAGATGCAAACACAGACCACATGGCTCCAAAATTCAAATTCCACAAGAGCTTTGAGGTGAGCATCAAAGATCGAGAGGAATGGAATGAGCCCACAGACAGCAACAGGCTGGTCGGAACAACCTGGTACATTGACGGGTCAAAGACCGACCAAGGAACTGGAGCTGGCATATACAATGAGTTGGACAATACTCAACACACCATATCTCTCGGGCAGTGGGCAACTGTATTTCAATCGGAAATATACGCTATGCTACACTGCGCGAGCATAAACAATAAGAGGGCCTACAAAAATAGACGGATCAATATATTAACAGATAGTCAGGCGGTTCTGAGGGCTATAGAAAGCCCCAAGATAACGTCCAGACTACTGTGGGAATGCCGTGAGAATCTCGAAACCCTGGCAGAACGCAATAAGGTAACCTTGATGTGGGTGCCAGGACATAGAGGAATCACAGGCAATGAAAAAGCCGACGAGCTAGCAAGAAGAGGATCCTCGGCTAAATACATTGGCCCAGAACCTGCCCTGGGAGTACCAAAAAGTACAGCACGGGGTCAGGTTAATATATGGGTCAAAGAAAAACACAAAATATATTGGGACAAAAGGACCAAACACCAGCACGGGAAAGCCTTTATCAAAGGACCCATAAAAAAGACAACTGAAGAACTACTATTACTTAGCAGGAATCAGTTACGCATTACAGTGGGATTACTAACGGGACATATTGCCCTAAAAGAACACTTAAATAAAATAGGACTGTTCAATGGAGACCTAAGTTGCCGAGAATGCAATAGGGCCCAGGAGACAGCAAAACATGTACTGTGTGAATGCGAGGCTCTGGATCGCAGAAGACAGGAGATATACGGACAACAAAAAATGCGTCCGGAAGAATATGAAACTCATTCAGTAACGGGGCTGCACAAGTTAGTTCAGGGAACCAGACTGATGGAATGGGTGTCATGAAGCAAAAGGGGGTGCACAATAAGCCCATGAGGCTGAGGTGCTTCCGGTGACCAAGACGGCCCTCGAAAGGAGGGGCTTTTAGTGGGTGGGACTCCCACATAACCCAATGCATGGGTATCCATAATGGATTTACCCTCCTTTTTCAAAAAAAAAAAAAAAAAAAAAAAAAAATAGCAGGTCAACAACTCAACTATCCAACTCAACACGTCAACAGCTCCACAGCTGACTGCTGACTTCGTTGACTTGTTGTCCAACGTTGAGCAATTTAGAAACACACCCGACAGCGAAGGTGTCAGCCTGAAGACAGGGTGAGAGGAGACGCGGTGGCGGTAGAGCGCTTGAGCTGCTGACTGGCACGGGTTTCGAGGGTAAGCGTAGGTTCCCCGGCCCATTGTTGATTCTTGGAGTTTCAAGGAAAAGTAAAGAGTAGAGAGTACAGTGAAGTCTAGTTTGTGAAAAGTGCGAACCAAGATACCTGGATTCATCGCTGGAATAATCCTCCAGTCATACCTAAGGTCGTACCCAACCTTCTTAAACTTTATTTACATTAATCTACTGATCATAAAATTGCTTTAACCAACTAATAAAACTATATAAATATAATCATAATAATAAATCTTAAAACTATAATTAATTAATCTAATAAATAATAATAATAACTTCAATTAATAAATTTCGCCAACAAACCCATTAAACACCCCATATAACATCAGACCAACATCATTTCATAAATTAATCGGTTGAACATAAGGGCGCCCGAAGCAAGAAGATCAATGTTGAATGCATGTTAATTATTTTAGTAGATGTTAAGTATTGCTGCCAATTTGGACAAATTGTAGTTGATTTATTCGTCTCTGACTGAGAGTTATATTCTGTTTAGAATTTAATAAAGTGTATTATCTTAATCCGAAGGGTAACGTTTTTTCTTTGGGAGTGTCATAAAATAAACCCATTCGCCTGAGAAAATGCTAATAAATCATTTAATAAGAGTCTCATGTTCAAAGGTTAAACCCATGGTAAGAAAAGCATAAATTAAATTGCACGGGCACATGGTGCAGAAAAATGGAACCAGAAAACCACGAGCGCCCCCATAGACATTGAAAGTTAACAATGATTTGTACAAACGAAAAATTATTTCGTCGTTTGTATTTTTAAAAAATTACAGCTAATTTTGTTAACCATATATCTAATTAATACTATTATATTTCTAGTACTTCTAGTAGGGGTCTGGAGAATAGACAAAATCATCACGGTGCAGACATATAATTATGCGTCTATCTTTCTCTAGTAAGTGGGTACTTGACTCCTACGCGCATATTATTTTAGAAGTGAACACGCCTACAAGCGCGCATCAGATTTCACTGATTCGACCCACCACTGCCCACCAGACCGTGACGCTTGCGCACAACGGTTGAGTACTCTAAAAAGAGAAAGAAGTAGTCGTTTGCTGTCTAACTCAGTCCGTGACACTTCCACTTATGGGGGCTAGCAAAATAGAAATATTAGATCCCTACTGTTCAATTTTTATAAGAAGGCGAAGACTAGGAGTGAACTGCGCATTTCTTGGTTATTTCTCAATCAATTTTCAATCTGAAAAAAGCTGAATAGAGAATCGAATACCTACTTGTTTTGCAAATACGAAAATATACAGGGTGTCGCATTTAAGATGAAGACATCCCCATATTTTAGTTATTTAAATCAATATACAGGGTGTCCCAGCTTATTCGAAGCGGTCTCTGTATGCCAAACGATGGATTTTTTCCAAAAAATTTTTACACATTCAAGTACAGGATCATAATGGCCATAATTTAAAATTATTTTGGGGTATACAGAGTGTCCCATATGAGAGTGGCATATCAAAGTTATGTTTTTTTAAATGGAATGCTTCTAGGTTATTGCATTTTTAGATTGTCTGAAAAGAGAAAATAAGATTGGCTTTTACAGCGGGTGTTTAAATTCAGAAGTTTTTGAGTTATAAACAAGTGAAAATCGTCATTTTTCAAGTTCAAGGCCCTGTACAACGAAAACGGTTCAAGATAGAGAAAAACGGCTTACATGTCCCTATTTTAACTTTCCATGTACTATCCTATGATGTGGATGAAATGTTTATACAGGGTGATAAAAAATTTGAAAAATTCTGAGATTTCTCCACGCGTCGCCAAATAAAAAAATCAAAGAAAGTACAAATGTTTCTATACCATAGGAATAGTACATGAAAAGTTAAAATAGGGACATGTAAGCCGTTTTTCTCTATCTTGAACCGTTTTCGTTGTACAGGGCCTTGAACTTGAAAAATGACGATTTTCACTTTGTTTATAACTAAAAAACTTCTCAATTTAAACACCAACTGTAAAAGCCAATCTTATTTTCTCTTCTCAGACAATCTAAAAATGCAATAACATAGGAGCATTCCATTTAAAAAAACATAACTTTGATATGCCACTCTCATATGGGACACTCTGTATACTCCAAAATAATTTTAAATTATGGCGATTGTGATTCTGTACTTGAATTTTCAATTTTTTTTTTTGAAAAAGTCCATCGTTTGGCCTACAGAGACCGCTTCGAATAAGCTGGGACACCCTGTATATACAGATTTGATAAGATACTTAACCGAATTCAGAATTTTAAGCTCAGCCTACTACAAAATGACAAATAGGGCCGATTCTCAATATTTTGTTTCGCGTTAGAGATATCGAAAAAAGTTATTACAAAAAGTTATTCAGAATATTTTTTTATACCCATATACTTAACAATTTTCATGACAAAACTCGCATTTTTAATTTAATTATTAATTTAATTTAATATTAATTTAATTATTAGCTATTTAATTTTTAATTCGCATTATCATCATCAAACAACCGAATTGTTTCGATTTTCTCTTAAATTAAATAATTATTTTCCATGGCAGACTAGATATCAAATTAATAAATACACTTAATTTTGAATTATAGACCAAAATATTGAAAAAATTAAAAATGCGAATTTTGTCATGAAAATTGGTAGGTATATGGGCATAAAAAATATTCTGAACAACTTTTTCCAATAACTTTTTTCGATATCTCTAACGCGAAACAAAATATTGAGAATCGGCCCTATTTGTCAATTCGTAGTAGGCTGAGCTTAAAATTCTGAATTCGGTTAAGTATCTTAAAAAATAGGACCCATCACCACTTATGATCGACTGTGCGAATTTTCAAATCTGTATTCATTTAAATAACTAAAATATGGGGGTGTCTTCATCTTAAATGCGACATCCTGTATACAGGGTTATTCACGGTATACGCCACGGAAGTTTATGGCCGTGTCTCTGGATTTTAGGATCTTTTTATTTTTGGAGTGGATAGAGACCCGGCAGAGGTACGTTTTAAAATTATATTCATAATGTACAGGATGTCCCAAAAGCATGAAACATATCAAAGTTATGTTTTTTAAATGGAATGCTCCTATGTTATTGCATTTTTAGATTGCCTAGGAAAAAAAAAGAAGATTGGCTTTTACAGTTGGTGTTTAAATTCAGAAGTTTGTGAGTTATAAACAAGTGAAAATCGTCATTTTTCAAGTTCAAGGCCCTGTACAAGGAAAACTGCTCAAGATAGAGAAAAACGGCTTACATGTCCCTATTTTAACTTTTCATGTACTATCCAATGATGTAGATGAAATGTTTATACAGGGTGATGAAAATTTGGAAAATTCTGAGATTTCTCCACGCCTCGACAAATAAATAAATCAAAGAATGTACAAATGTTTCTATACCATAGGATAGTACATGAAAAGTTAAAATAGGGACATGTAAGCCGTTTTTCTCTATCTTGAACCGTTTTCGTTGTACAGGGCCTTGAACTTGAAAAATGACGATTTTCACTTGTTTATAACTCAAAAACTTCTGAATTTAAACACCAACTGTAAAAACCAATCTTATTTTTTCTTCTCAGACAATCTAAGAATGCAATAACATAGGAGCATTCCATTTAAAAAAAACATAACTTTGATATGTTTCATGCTTTTAGGACACCTGTACATTATGAATATAATTTTAAAACGTACCTCTGCCGGGTCTCTATCCGCTCCAAAAATAAAAAGATCCTAAAATCCAGAGACACGGCCATAATCTTCCGTGGCGTATACCGTGAATATTTACCGTATACAGGTAGTATTCATTTTTTTAAGGGTGGGGGCTATAACTTAAGGGATGTTCAAGTGGGGATTTTTTTGCCTTCATAAGTTATACAGCTTTAAAAATTATAATAAAATCTCTTTTATTCGGTTCGATTATCTCACTAATAATTGCAATTCTCACATCGCACGTTAATTAAATCGGTTAAGATTTGACCGATCTAAAAAACTGTTACAAGTGTATTATTCTTTAAAAATTATAGATTCTAATAATAGTGATGAATACCAAATACAAATAGTGTAACTGAGTTAAATAAATAAACCAAGAAAACCTGCATTTTTCCTTCCTTACTCAACCTTATTTAACATTAATTCCAGTCCAGATGATTACAATAAAATTTAAAATAAATAACCTTACCATTTTATTACCAATAACAAATAATACTCAATCAATAATTAATAAAACATGAGGCATGTATTATTTATTATGAATTAATAATAATTAAATACATAAACTATTAACTGCATTAGCAATAACGATAATAAGCATAAATTTGTATTGTTTACGTTCTTCACATTGCTTACATTTATTACCTAGAAAAAATTCCATGAATGAATTATGAATTGTTTACCCGTAAACAATCGCGTAAAGAATATAGGTAAAATAGTATTCTATGGGGGGTGCTGGCTAAATAGTTCGAAAATACATCTTAACTTAAAGAATAAGAAGAACACTCGACAAGTCGACAACGACAAGCACAAAAATTTCAATTTATTAAATAAAAAACTATAGTAGGGAATGCTTTTTTCCTATTGGTGATCAGTTGATGACCGATTTGATTTTGTTTTGTTTTTAAATTTGGCGATTGTCAATTATTATTATTGTCGTGTCGCGATTTGAAAATAAACAAACATAAGAGAAAGAAGGATGTGTAGTCGCTACTCGCTCTAGTCTCTAGTCTAGTCTGAACTGAAGTAGTATTATAATAATAATTATAATTAAGTACTATTAAATAGCACGTATTAGGCACTGCAGGTTAAGTCATAAATTATAAATAGACTGAACTCAAATACCGTCAGTATTTAGGTACTGAACTGAACTTGGCATTAATAATAAAAAAAAACAAACAAATAAACTGACGTGTATACCTACGTGTGAAGACCTTCACTCACTCCTTCACACTTCTCATTTAGATATAATAATAATTAGTTATGTATAATTTGAACTTGGAACTTATTTAGGAATTCCTTATCAGAGAAGAAGAAGAATTCATTTGAAATTGCCAAAGAATTTTAATCAATCAATAGCGCCAGAGATTCTAATAAAGGAGAATCGAGTCAGTATTGAAAATATATAGATCTACACTTCATAATAATTGCTCCTGTAGTGCTACCTATAAGGTGTGTTCTAGGTCAATAATAATTAATTAGCTTAATTAAATTAACTTAATTGACACTTTTAAATTCTCATTATTTTCTAGGTCGCCATATTAGGAGTTCTAATTTCCAATAACAAAGTAACATAAGTACAAAGATTCAATATTTTAAAAGAAAGATGGCTCCAAATGAAAATTGCATCCCCTTAAATTTGAAAATTGGGTTTATAGGAGGTGGCAATATGGCGAAAGCTATTGCTGAAGGAATTGTCAGAAAAGGTAATAAGTATATACAGTCTGTTCAAATAAATCTAGGATAGTTTCAATTTTTCTAGTGTAAATGTGATTTAATTGAAAAATGGTATCCATGGTTTCCATGCTGTCAGAAAAAATTACATTCAGTTCATTTTATTTGTCAAAAAATTAAAATTAAGTACATTTCTCATTTTTTCAAGTTGACTCTTTTATTATGATTAACAAAACTAAATTAGGTACCTCTTGTTATTGAAATTGATTATTGTACCTAATAAATTTCCTTTTGTTGGGTATCACCAAAATATTTAATGAAATCAAATTACAACCTAAACATGCTCTGAAAGCCACAAACACAACACAACAAAAAGTGGTCCCAGATTTATAAGAACAAGTGGAAATTGACATTTGCGTTACAAGAGTGTCCCAAGACATTGACAGATGACATAATGTGGTTTCTTTGATTCTTTGTCAATTAATGTCACCGGGCACTGCTGGTCCACCAGGAAATTTCTCATCCTGGTTTTGATCTTACTTTTTTCGAGCTAAGAAATTACATGGTGAACCAGAAGTCCTAAACACAGACTTCAAAAAATTAGGAAATGAAAGAAATATTTATCTAAATCTTTTCTTCGTTTTAGGTCTCATCGGCTACTCGAATATAAACGTATCAGGACCCCATATCGAAAACCTCGATACATGGAAGAATCTCGGCGCCAACATCACCAACCAAAATGGAGCTGTCGTCGAACAGAGCGACGTTATATTCCTCTGTATTAAACCGCACATCTTGCCGACTGCCATTGCGAACATTTACGATACACTGCAGGCCCCCGTCAAGTCCAAACTGTTCGTCTCGATACTCGCCGGAATTACTCTAGAAGCACTGGAAAATGTACGTTTATCAATTTATTAGAAGTGGAACTCTCGAGAAAAATATATGAATAACAAAAAAGAAGGTTCTAAGCTCATGTTAAGTACTGATCTAATGCCAAAGGACAGGACACACCATCCCCCATATCATTTTCTCATGTCCTACTCTTCAACCACTCTGTTCCAAGCACTCCGCTTCTTCAAGGACCTGATCTTATCTATTGACTTAGCTGCTACTAATAACCCTCAGTGGTTGATGCAGCCTAATTCAATAATAATAATAAAAAAAAAACAGCAGAAAAATACTGCTGAAGACATGGATAGTCATTTTTAAAGTGGCTGGCTGATTTTGCTAAAGACTCGTAGGTCATGCCGATGAGCTCCAATAAGAGCAAAATGGCCCTCCATTCTTCAGCATTGTTTTTCTCTTGTCTTTGGCATTGGATCAGTAATTAACATGAGCCTGGATTTCCTATTTGTTTATCAATTTATCTCTAATTAACGTAATTGTTTATGTATTCCAGTGTCTATCCCGCCCCGAATTAGAGGGAGCCCGCGTTGTTCGGGTAATGCCCAACACTCCAATGATGGTCGGAGAGGGCTGCACCGTCTTCTGTCCCGGCCAAATGGCCAGCGATGAGGATATCACGTTGGTCAGAAAGTTGCTAGAAGTCCTGGGTATTTGCAAGGAGGTCCCTGAGAGTCTCATCAATGCAGTGGGGGCACTAGCCGGTAGCGGACCTGCTTATGTGAGTTTTGTCTTGTGCTAAATGTTAATGATCCATGCTGGGATGATTTTATTTACTTGTTACATCGAGATGGGGCATCAATAATTGTTGTCAAACAAATAATATAAGGAGACGTTCTGCTCCTCTCAATCTTTATATTAGCCTTTAGATTGAGACACCTTTGAAATTGAAGGTAAATCAGATTATTTATTCCGTAAATAAGTTATGTAAATTTAGAGATCGATATCAAATATCAATCAATACCTACTTAAAAGTAGGAATTTGAAATTATCAGATTATTCACTATTGTTTCTCAATAATTCAGACTTTTGCACAAAGTCTTTGAACTTTGAATTTAGTTTTAAATAATTGAAGGTCAGCTGAATGATAATTAGGTATTTAACAAAACAAGATCAATGATAACGTTTTCTGAACAACACACAACCCTAATGGTATGATAAAGACACAGACATTGATGTTTCACTGGTTATTCCAGCTCATCAGTCTGACATATTATCACCACCAGAGGAGTGTGGCGATCAGAAAGAAAATCAAAGCATTTAAGCAAATGATTTGTCGGAAACATAGTGACTTGCAAGACAAATGCCATCTAACGACTGAAAGTATACAACTTTCAAATATGTCACAATATAATATGTCAGACTGATGAGCTGGAAATAACCAGTGAAACATTGAGTGGAGGAACAATTGAGTGAAACAATTTGTTTCCAAGATCAATGAGTCCCTGTCCCACCATATGCATATACAAGTTGGGCCATCGAAAAGGTAACAAGCCTAATAATTTGGAAAGTGAAGAGTTATGCGAAAAACGCCGAAACAGGTCAATTTTGTTATCGAGGGGGACATATTTTCGTGACAAATTCAACTACCCAAGTTCACCCCCTTGGCAGGGGTAGCTACCCCTTTGCTTATCATCATAGGGAACAGCTATCGAGTGATACATCATGTGAAAGCTACTTGAATTCTCTTTACAACGATATCCAACATTTTGGGTTTCGCTTACATACAGGTTGGTCCAACGAAAACGTAACCAGCCCTAATAACTTGGAAACTGACCATGTACGCGAAAAACGCCGAAACAGGTCGATTTTGTTATCAAAATAGGCATATTTTCGTGACAAATTTAAATACCCAAGTTCACCCCTTTCGCAGGGGTAGCGACCCCTTTGCTTATCATCATAGAGAACAGCTATCGAGTGATACATCATTTGAAAGCTAGTTGAATTCTCTTTACAATGATATCCAACATTTTGATTTTCGCTCACATACAGGGTGGCTTACATACAAATGATTAAGGCAAGTTACGTGTTCGTTGGGCCAGCCTGTATGTAAGCGAAAGTGATACATCATTTGAAAGATACTTGAATTATCTTTACAACGATATCCAACATTTTGGGTTTCGCTTACATACAGGGTGCCCTACATACAAGTGATTAAGGCGAGTTACGTTTTCGTTGGGCCACCCTGTATGTGGGCGAAACCCAAAATGTTGGATATCGTTGTAAAGAGAATTCAAGTAGCTTTCAAATGATGTATCACTCGATGGCTGTCCCCTATGATGATGACAAAGGGGTAGCTACCCCTGCCAAGGGGGTGAACTTGGGTAGTTAAATTTGTCACGAAAATATGCCTACGTTGATAACAAAATCGACCTGTTTCGGCGTTTTTCGCGTACATCTTCAGTTTCTAAGTTATTAGGGCGAGTTAGTTTCCGTTGGGCCACCCTGTATGTGAGCGAAACCCAAAATGTTGGATATCGTTGTAAAGAGAATTCAAGTAGCTTTCAAATGATGTATCACTAAATATCTGTTCCCTATGATGATAAGCAAAGGGGTAGCTACGCCTGCCAAGGGGGTGAACTTGGGTAGTTAAATTTGTCACAAACATATGTCCCCCTCGATAACAAAATCGACCTGTTTCGAAGTTTTTCGCGTACATCTTCACTTTCCAAGCTATTAGGCTTGTTACCTTTTCGATGGCCCACCCTGTATTAGAGATTGTAATTCTCGTAACAGTAGAAGAAATTGTTTGATCACCATCTAATGAGATCTCCGGACTAATATAGTGTAGCCAGGATTTTGTTATGTGGGGGAGGGGGGGGGCAAGGATTTAACTACATATTGCTTAAAGTTACAAAATAATATTTTAATGATTTGTTCAAAAGCGCTTTGGGACAACAGCCAAATGTTAGACATAATTTTAATGGTGTTTTTCCAGTTTAACTATTTTTATTGCTATTGTTACGAGTCTCACTCTTTATTAATTCTAAATTAAAGTGTTACCTTTATTTTATAACACAAGTATAACCTATAACAATAATCTTCAAATCTAAATTATTAGCATTTCTCTTTCTCTTATTTTCACAGATATTACACAACTATACTCTTTCACTTCACTTGTCTATTCTTCACTACACTCTATGTCTTCCTTACTCTGCGATGCCTCAGCTTTCATTCACATCCCAGATACAACTAACTAAACATTACCACTGACTACTACTGACTGACTGAACACTCCAGCCACGGCGGTTCTTATATAGTTCCCTGAGGTGTCATCGAAGTTATCTAGGAGCTTCACTGTATTTAGTAGAACTGTCAGTTACACTCTTACTGTTCAGTAATGAACTTGTGAATTAAATTTAATTCACAAGTTCATTAATTGGCCTGGCAATGTGTCATTCCTGTCATGTCACTAGAATCATCTCAGATAGAATTGTCGAGACTTAACCTGTTAACTCCGCGTCAAAGAGCAACACGAAATATTAACGACGCGATTCGATCCTGAAAGGGGGCTAAATTAATGCGGCTCGATGCCGCGATGGTAATGACAAATCGCCACGGATGACAGGATCGAAATTTAGGGAAGGACCAGGCTATAATTGCCAATGATTGACAGGAACACAATTAATTAATAATTATCGAAATTACTGACCTTGTGTCTTGTCCGACTAAAGGGGCACTTGTTTTAATTTGCGAGATGTTGTAACTATTATTATTGTTCACTTGCTCCACTATGTAGGTACCCACGATTGTTCCACTACTTTATACCGCTTCCTTATTTAATTAAAGAACTAGGTATCCCGTTCTCGTAACACCAGCATCGACGAGTCTGGTACGAACGGCACTCTTGGTCGAGCTCTCTCCTCTCTCGATGTTAAACCTCGACTCTTCTCTATGTGTGGTCCTGTCCGGTCAGGTGTCCTTTTCCTTCGTCGATGTGTAAAGGGATAGGAAGGGGTAGGAAACGGTGGTGTCTTAGAGAATACGAATCGATTATTCACCAAGGACGTAACATACCGCCCACCAAAATTACCGGAGGAATTTTCCGCTATCAGAAAATTGAACCAAAAGCGAAACTAACGAAAACGAAACTAACGACAATAACAAAAACGAAACGAAACGAAACGACAAGTCAGGGACGAAATTCCCTGAGTCCGTTACTGGTTAGGTAACGGGCAAAGTTTGACCAGAGGTCGTTTACAAAGACCTCTGGTCGTACGAACCGAGGCAACCCTGGCGACACCATCCGCACCAGGGTGCAGAGAAACAATTCTTCCTAGAGCTGCTAGGAAAGTCTCTGACGATAAATCAGAAGCGATTTCGAGATGAATCGCGCGAGTCGCGAAACATACGAACAAACATAAATAGGCTTTAGAAGTTTTGACACCCCTATACCTCGACAAGACAATAGGAAAGGGTCCCCCATAATCGACCCCGACACAACTAAAAGGCTTCAATTGGGAGACACGAGCGACAGGTAAATTCCCCATGGGAGGCTCCAACGAGAGGGGACGAGTGCGAAAGCAACGATTGCATTTCGACAAATAACTACGAATGACCCTACGAGCAGACAGGATCCAAAAATTTTGTTGAAGGAGATAATGAGTAGTGTTCACTCCTGGGTGCAAATTACCTCGATGTATCTGATCAATCAAAAGTTCAACCAACCTATGCCTTCCTGGCAACAATGCGGGATATTTAGCGTCGAATGCTAAACCCGAATGCAACAGTCGACCCCCGACTCGCAAAATACCGAAATCATCAATAAAGGGCGACAATGACTGCAAGTACTTGGCACATGGTTTACCAGAGCGAATTTTCTCCAATTCCGAAGAGAAGACCGAAGATTGAACAATTCTAACAATGTGCATGAGAGCAGCATGCAACTCAGAGACACTCAATGCACCAGTGGTCCTATTGACAGCACGACAATTGTTAGTGAAACGAAAACAACGAGCGATAATACCCTGAATTTTCCTCAAAGAAGAAAATCTTTTCAACAAAACATCGACATCCGAAATCTCTATCGTAGCGAACAAAACAATATTCCTTTTCTCCAATTCAACATCAGAAGTGGGAGCAATGGGAAAGAGTGCTGGCCAAGATTCCAGCGGCAATCTGAGGAATTCAGGCCCCGCCCACCATGCGGAAGCCCCGACTAACTCCTCTGGTAACAAGCCCCGAGACGCGACGTCCGCTGGGTTGTCACCTGAACGTACATGATTCCAACAATCCGGAGGAATTCGATCCTGAATGTGGACGACACGATTCGAAACAAAAGTCTTCCACCGATGTGGAGACGACTTGATCCAGGATAGAGCGACCGAAGAGTCACTCCAAGCGAAAACCTTATCAACAACAATGGATTGAGGACCTTGTTCAAGGACGAACGAAACGAGATCTGATAGTAAGACTGCGGCACACAATTCCAGCCGTGGAACGGAGAGTGGTTTGAGCGGAGCAACACGAGACTTGGCAGTAACGAAACGAACCTGCACATTGCCATCGGCGTCCTCGAAACGATAATACACCACACCCGCATAACCTGCAGTCGACGCATCACAAAATGCGTGCAGCTGACACGACACGAAAGATCCTTCGGGAACCAAGCACCTAGGGATTGTCAACTTGGATAAAACATGAAGAGTGGACTTATATCGATTCCACTTTTCGACAACATCAGCTGGTGGATCTTCATCCCAATCCAGCCCGAGATACCACAAATGTTGAATGACTCGTTTTGCCATAAAGGTCAATGGGCACAAGAAACCCAACGGGTCATAGATCTTAGCGACTTCTGAGAGAATGCTTCTCTTAGTACAAGGTGAATCTATGGACTTAACCATGAACGAAAACGAATCAGTAGCCGATTGCCACTGAAGGCCAAGAATTTTCACCGAAAAGTCCGATTCCGAATCAAAGTTGGATGACTGCTGTTGACAATGTTCAACCGGCAGATCCTGAAGCAATTGTGGATTGTTAGCAGACCATTTCCGCAACTCAAATTGTCCCAATTGCAATAGCGAAATGAGCTGATTTCTCAACTCCAAGGTTTCCTCGATTTGATTTGCCCCAATGGCAAAATCATCGACATAAAGCCCGAGACGAATGGCTTTCGAAGCGAGAGGAAACTTCTCAGAATTTTCTTGAGCTAATTGTAACAAGCACCTAATGGCCAAATATGGCGAGGACGAAACACCATAAGTTACAGTGTTCAATTTGTAACTTCGAATAGGATCCTTTTCTGAAAAACGCCAACGAATTAATTGATACTGTCGATGTGAATCTCCAACTAAAATTTGCCGATACATCTGCCTAATGTCACAAGTGAACACGAATTTGTTCTCTCGAAAACGAAGCAAAACACTAGTGATGTCATTTTGCAACTTCGGACCAATCAACAAGGTATCATTTAACGAAAGATTGTTCGATGCTTTGGCCGAGGCGTCGAACACGACACGAATTTTCGACGATACTGGGGCGAGCGAAGACACATCAGAAGACATCGAAACTCCAGGGTCTTTAAAAACGCAATGATGCGGAATGTAATAAGAGTTTGCAGATTCCGACTCCAATGGCACCAACGACATGTGCCCAGCCTCCAAATAATCTTTCATAAACTCTACATACATGTCTCTAATGTGAGGCAACCTCGACAATCGTCTCTCCAAAGCGAGCAAACGACGATCTGCGACATTCAACGAATCATTAAAGATAGGCAACTCTTTGCTATCCTTAAATGGCAACAATACCCCAAAACGACCTGATTCTTCTCGATAATGAGACTCAACGAACAACGACTCAGCCTCTTGTTCCTCATTAGAGCAAACCTCAACTGAAGGCACCTCCTCAACTCTCCAAAATGCCTTAAGAGTCTCTTCAAGGGTCGAATCTACCGACGCAAAACAAGCTTGAACCTCGCCCGCAACCTTCGACGAAATGGTTCCCAAAAGAACCCAACCAAACGTCGTGTTCATTGCGGCTGGACAGTTATCACTGCCCGACAAATAACCACCATGAACAATATTGGGAAAGATGTCAGCTCCTAGCAAAACATCGACAGAACCAGGCGTGTACCAATTAGGATCCGCTAACTTCAAATTATCAAGCGCCTTCGATGGCGAAATGTCAACACTGGGAAGTTTTCCACAAATATTGGGCAAGACCAAAGTACTTACTTTAAAAGTAGGTGATGGTACCCCAACGGGACGAATAATGCAATCAGATGATCCCTGGGCCGATCCCAAGGTCACGTGACCCAAACAAGAAATAGGTGTTGATGATCGATTCAAGTGCAAGCCCAAACGCTTGCGGCACCGATCAGTAATAAAAGACGACTGACTGCCAGAGTCAATTAAAGAACGAACCACTTGATAGTTGCCCCACTTGTCTTGAACTTCAATACATGCGGTTGCTAAAAGAACCGTAGTATTGCTACGAGAACGAGAACGAACATCCTGAAAGGATGGGAGAGAAGACATGGCAACCGTGGATGCGACTGGAGGCGGCTCAACTCGATGAGAAGCTGCTCCATCCGAATTACTAAGTTTAACGAAATGTAATAAAGAGTGGTGCCGACCTGCACACTCCTTACACGAATGAGAAGAGGGGCACTGCTTCACCAAGTGTGAAGGGCCAAAACAATTTAGGCACAAGCGCGCTGCCTTCACAGCCTCAAAACGCTTGCGCGGGTCCAACTTCAAAAAAGAACGACAATTCGAGATCGGGTGTTCTCCATTACAATGGAAGCACGACTGCTTCGATGAAGACGCACTCGACGTTGACAAAAATGCATGTGAATTCCTCGATTCCACTTTTCCACCAGACTTGACGCTACTCCGCTTACCAACGACTGCAGACGGAGATAGGTCATTCCCCAAAGATGATTCTAATGCACGACACTGTGACGACAAAAACTTGTGCAAATCCTGATATGATGGAAACTCTTCAGATGCAAATTGGAGTTCGAAACGCTTTCGAGTAGCGTTATCCAATTTCTGTAGCAACCAGTTGAACAAAGTGAAATCCCAGAGAGAGACGCCTGAGACCTGACCCAAAGCTGTAATATTTTCTGAAAAGGTATTCAACAATTCACGAAGCGATTGTGAGGAATCAGAATCCGTTATTTTGGGAGCATTACAAATCGCCTGCCAATAACACGTCGCAAGTACTCGCTCATTCTGATACCTTTGGACAAGAGTATCGAAAGCTATCACATAATTGTCATCTGTCAGTGGTAAATGTTTGACAAGGGTAAGAGGTTCCTTTGACAAAGTCGAAACTAAATACTGGAACTTCTCAATTGGAGCTAACGAATCATTCGAATGAATCAAAGTCCTAAACAAATCATAATAAACCGACCACATCCTCAACGAACCATCAAAAGTAGGTATACCGATACGAGGCAATTTCACATGTGAACTTGCAGAGGGGGGTAGCGCGGGAGCACCAGACTGTCGACTATTTAACGATTCACTCGAACCATGACGTGATTTCACCACCGTATCCTGAGTCGATTCCAACGACAATTGAACCGCTCTAATCTGAAAATAAACCGAATCAACTTCGATAAGTAGTCCCGAGTATGATTTCCAAATCTCCGATGACACATCTACGACCAAAGCACTCTTATCTGCCGACTCAACCGTAATCAGGATATTTTTATCAACCTCCTGCACCTGATTGTACAAATCCGAAGCGCTGTCGCATGCAGCCAGGACAATAAAACGCGACTTTTCATCAATGGGTGCTGTAACTACTGTCAGAATCGAGTTCAAACGAGTCAAAAACTTCGAAACAGAAGCGTTTGCTCCGACCAAAGTGTTGGACATTTTGCTAAAGAGTATCAACAAAACACTAAAGCAATAAACGAATAAGGGTTATTTTTTACACCTGTAAAAAATACAACGACAACGAAATACGAACAATAACTAAAAATAAGTACCTAACCAAGTGAAGGTTACTTATTTAAAAACGAGTTGAAAATAAATTGACTTTGAAATTCACCAAAAAACAATACTTGAGATACCGAGTGTACCCAGTAGGTATACCGTGAATACAAAAATCAATATTTTCCCTGTAACAACGAAAAAGGGTTATTCGTTAAAAACCTGCAAAAATACAACAACAACGAACGATGAGCAATACCAAAAATAAGTACCTAACCAAGTGAAAGTTACTTATTTAATATCGAGTTGAAAATAAATTATTGAATTCGAATTCACCAAAAACAATACTTAAGATACCGAGTGTACCCAGTATACCGTGAATACAAAATCAATATTCTGCCCTGCGAATTCAGAGAGAAAATATTTCAACTATATTTACAGAAGTTTTTAAAAACGAACACCTGCAACGAACGAAGAAGTGGAGTGAGGTAGAATGGAGTAAAATAGTGGAATGGGTGAAAATGCCGTCTGGCGTCCTTTGGATCGACTATTTCGAATCCTTTGACCTACAAACAGGCTACCTTAACACAGTGAGTGAGAAACTAATTTCAAACAAATGATGCAACCAATTAATGAACTATATTTCCACGAGCTTTCCTATCCGACTACGGAGGGACCAAAAAAATGTTAACTCCGCGTCAAAGAGCAACACGAAATATTAACGACGCGATTCGATCCTGAAAGGGGGCTAAATTAATGCGGCTCGATGCCGCGATGGTAATGACAAATCGCCACGGATGACAGGATCGAAATTTAGGGAAGGACCAGGCTATAATTGCCAATGATTGACAGGAACACAATTAATTAATAATTATCGAAATTACTGACCTTGTGTCTTGTCCGACTAAAGGGGCACTTGTTTTAATTTGCGAGATGTTGTAACTATTATTATTGTTCACTTGCTCCACTATGTAGGTACCCACGATTGTTCCACTACTTTATACCGCTTCCTTATTTAATTAAAGAACTAGGTATCCCGTTCTCGTAACACCAGCATCGACGAGTCTGGTACGAACGGCACTCTTGGTCGAGCTCTCTCCTCTCTCGATGTTAAACCTCGACTCTTCTCTATGTGTGGTCCTGTCCGGTCAGGTGTCCTTTTCCTTCGTCGATGTGTAAAGGGATAGGAAGGGGTAGGAAACGGTGGTGTCTTAGAGAATACGAATCGATTATTCACCAAGGACGTAACATAACCACTATTAGAGAAAGGTAAACAAATACAAAAAATATGAATTACGAATCCAGATCGAGAACACTCGCGATTGCTTCTTCGTTATACTATACACCCCTATCGTTATAAACCTCAAGACTTATTAGCAAACTTTTTAATGGTTAAAAAAAATTTAAGAACATTACAGTTTTTTTGTGTAGGTTTTCCTCTTTTGTCAATTGCTGTTCACAGTGTGTCCAATTATTTTCTAATTTTTCCATCTATCAATCTGTCATTGTCGCTGTACAGTGACAGTCTAATAAACATTGGAAAAGCCTTTATAAAGGGAATCTAATTTGACAAAAGTGGAATTTAAACTGAAAAATCACAGTTATTTATTAAATGGGAAATTCATTTAACAAATTTGGAAACAACTGACAAAATACAAAAACCAAAAGAGAAAGACTGAAAGTTTTCTAAAAATGCAGTGTTTTTTTTTGTCTTACTTAGCTTGTTTCATTAATTGTTTTTTATTTGAGGGAAATTCTGAGTGGTAATGTTGGACTATTAAACTAACACCAAATTTATCATCACATATCAGGCTGGCTAAGAGGGAGGAGGTCTCACCCCTGGTAACACATCTGTGGCTACGCCCCTGACCCAGACACTTTTAAAAGGCTACCACAGAATAATCAGAAGTTGAAATAAATATTAAATTCAGTCGTTTATTGCAGGTGTACTTGATGATAGAAGCGCTCTCGGATGGCGGAGTGAAGCAGGGGATTCCCAGAGCTATGGCGACCCAGTTCGCCGCCCAGACGTTCCTGGGAGCGGCAAAGATGGTGCTGGAAAGTGGGAAACATCCCGGCGCCCTCAAGGACGAGGTGTGCTCTCCCGGAGGGACGACTATAACTGGACTGCACGCTTTGGAAAAGGGCGGAGTCAGGTAATGAGGTTTATTATTAAATATACAAAATTAATAGCTTCCAAATCAGTCTTCTATCTAGCCATCAGATAAGACGCATTGTTTTGTTTTAGCTGATAAGTGGAATTTAGAAATGTTAAGAGTTGACTGAAGTTGTTTTTTTTATTATAAATTTATGTTGCAATTGCAAAAAGTGACCATATTTTTGTTAATTAAAAATTTCTTGTTTGTTTTTAGAAGTGCGATAATGGATGCCATAGAAGCTGCAACTCTAAAGTCGATAGAATTAGGAAAAAACAAGTGAAAATATAATTTGTATTTATTTTGTAGATATAAAAAATCTTGTTCTTGGAAATTAACGAATCTCAAAACTTGCCTACTGTCAAAATGTCCTCAATATGGTGTAATTTTTCTTTTAACATTTTTCCTTATTTATATTTCTTAGCTTTTGAAATTAAAAATTTTGACTAGAAGTATTTATGTAAAAAACACTTTTCAAAAGTTTAATTTTCATTATGATTTCAACAGTATACAAGTTTTTCATTGGTTAATAATAGATTTAAAAAAAAATGGTAAGTAATAATTATTGAACAATGGAAATAAAATGTAACTTTGATAATAAAATAAAAAAATAAAATAAAAAACGTTGACCTCGTCTCTTACTAACAAAATCCCAGGTCCCCGATAATAATAATAATATCTGGAACTGTAAACAACAGCGTGAATTGACATATTATTAGCACAAATGTTGATTAAAAGTCTGAGAAAAAATACAATGAATGTAAATCTTAAAAAATAAAATTTAAAAAGATAAAATGTAAAGAGTAAAAAAAGTGGTTCCTCACGCATCCTCCTACTTAACATACTTTGACTTAATAAGACACAACTCGATGTTAGCGCCGATTTTTCTCAAGTAATTCAACCAGAACTTCTGCTTCGTCGACAACTTATCGTGCTCACTTTTCACTTCGACGAACTTACACTTCCTCTCCCCGAAATTCCACACCATCAAGTCCGGCATCCCGCTGTGATACAACCTGGGAAAGCTCGCCAGTCGTTTCAAAATTTTACTCAAAACGTCCCTGCCCAAACAGCTCACCACCTCCATCAGCTTCTCCTTTTTCAAACTCACTAACCGGGAAAAAAACGAAACGTTACTGTACTTGTCGTAGCGAAAGTAGAAGAAGTGCTCGAATTCATCATCACTCATCGTTACGATCTCTTCTAATCGTTTCATTAAAACCTCTTCTCGATTTTTAAAAAAGCTACTCGTTCTATAATCGAGAGGATATTGCTGCACGGTGGAAATAAACACACCTTTAACATAACAATCATAGATCAAATCGTGGAATAGTAAGTGGAAAATCAGATTTAACAGAGAACCCTCGCAGTGCACCCCTTGCGGGTATCCCTGGTTTTTGTAATACTCTAAAGCAACGTCTTCGACGCTCAGGAACTCCTTATCGCCGTTCTCGAGGTAAGTCATATATTTCCTCTTCCGTCCCGCTTCATTTTCTCTAACGGTTTTCGCTTTGAACTCGACAAACGGGAACGGATCTTTATCCGGCGGTTCTGGTAATAATTCGACGATTTCGTCGTGGTAACTCTTTGAGATCTTGCGTGATATGTGGTCCTTCAATCGTCTTGCTCGAGCTGCTACATCCTCCAATTCGATCTCTGAAAAATTCTCCTTCTCTTTCAACGCTTTAATAACAATTTCAGCAGCAGCGTCATTATTATGCTTGTATTTCTCTTCGATGAGAGCTAATTTGTCATAGCAAACCCCTAACTTGATCCCAGAGAAGATTTTACTAGACTTAATCGTTTCAATAAGAAATAACAACCACTCTTCAGCCTCTGCGTGCGATTTATTGAGCACCGCTTCAGACGCCGTTCTTAAAATCCTCAAATACTGCATCTCAGCAGTAAAAATGCTCAGGTGTTGTTTCTTTTCGAAGAGGCCAGGGTTTTCTAACCTCCTCGAGTTTCTGAGATAATCAAACGCCTTCTGACCGATTTCTTTGATCAATTCGTGCGACGAAGGTTTTCTTGTGCCCTGAATATCGTAAACCTCGTCTTTCAAATCTTTCGCGATCATGAAGCTCTCGAAATCCTCGATCGACTCGAAAATTTTAACATCGTTTTCAACCTCGTATTTCGGGAAGACGACGTTCAAATTTAGGATGTTGTGGAAGAAATCTTGCGGTTTGGCGAACTCTCCGTTAGCAAACGTATGAAGGAAGTAGACTTTCTTGATGGTCTTCCTGAAGGTCTCTCTTAAGCGGACGCAGCTGCCGAGTCTCTTCTGTATTTGTCCGAGGAGGACTTGCCGGGGAGATTTGGCCAGTGTGAGAGTGCACTGGGTGTTGATGTTTCTCAGCAGCGACTCGATCATCGTCTCTTTTGATGAGGTCTTCAACTTGATCTTGAAGGTCGAGCAGATGAATTTCAGATCAATTCGAGACAGCAAGTTCAGGAGTGTCGTTAAGTCTTCATTTATGTAATCGGTTTCCACGATGTCTTTCTTTCTGAATTCTTTGTACATGACTGCAATTGCATCTTCTTGTAACGGAACGGAAACGTTCTTATTTTTGCAGTAATCGTAGATATTGTACCATTTCTGTTGATGCATGAATAGTTTAAACACAACGTACTGATACTCTTTTACCATCTCCTTGAATTCGTTTATATATTTCATCTCCCGGTCTTTAAACAATTCTTTATAATGACGATTGTTCAAAACCGAATCAATAATTTCCAGCATTAAATTGACGTACCGAAAATTTAACATCTTATCTTCTGTCGTGTTTGTTTGTGACTTTTGAGGCGATCTGGATTGTACTCTTTTAGAATTATCACTCTTCAAAGGACTTTTTAAAGTAGAATTAGCAGTCTTCTTCGTTGCAGAGTTACCATTCAAAGCTCCACCTTCAGAACATTTCTTTTTCTTAGATTTATTATCAGTCTCAGGTTGTTCACCAATAAAGGGAATATCAGGGGTACAAACAATATTGGAAGCTTCTTGAGAACCGTTAGATGCACCATCACTTTCACTTTGCTTATAAGTTAAATTGACCAGTGTCGATTCGTCAAATACCAGGGTATGATCGAATTCGGTCCTTTCATCGGTAACCTCCTCTTTAATGTTAGTCAGAGTGTGATCGAAACTGGTCGTTTGATCTTTCAACTCTTCCTTAATGTTAACCAGAGCGTGATCGAAACTGGTCGTTTGATTGTTTAACCCTTCCTCAATGACAGGTTTCATTCTCTCGGGTCTGTTAATCGTTATAAGATTCTGAGTCAATGGAACATTGACACTTCTGTACGACTGTGGTAAAAAATTATCGACGCTTGAACTCAGAATATCTTTTAACGATTCGTAAGTGTAGATTGATTCTCCGTTCCCTAACGAGGTGTCTTTTAGTAACACGGTTTGTTCTTTGGATTTATTAGCTTCTCGATGTGTCCGTTTACATCTGACAGGGCGTCTGAGCGATTTTCTTGGCTTGGGGCTCTTTTTCGGAGTGGATGTTACTATGAAATCGTCATCGGATGTGTCTATTGCTTCAGTCGAAATGCTTTTCCTGCTTTTCGTCTTCAGGAGCGTTTTTCTTCTTTGGCTCTTATTTTGAATCGTGATGGTTCTAGCTTGACTGGTAATATTGAAAAAAGTGTCAATGCTGGTTTGTATCAACTCCTTGCAACTGCCACTGCCCCTCTCTGAAGTTATTTTTGTTTCAAACATTTCTTCTTCATGTCAGAGATCTGAAATCGGAACGAATTATTATTTTGAGTGTTCTGACATGTTTTGGGAGTAAGAAAGCTGCAAGCTTCGAATATTGATTAAAGTAATTAAAAATTGCGTATATTTTATTGTTATTAGAATGATTTAAAGCCTCGATTCAAGAGAGTAGGTTAGGTATGACTGGTATCATTGGAACAGCTGACTAACAACTTAAACAAAAGACAGGTAGGCATTTAGAGCAGGCAGCAGGTGCTTTATTAGGGTATAGCGGCAACTTAACTCATTGAGATATTTCCTTCCTATTAAATTGGAAGTAACTACCTAGATCCTTTTTGCTACAGCAACTTATTATCCCACCCCACATCACAGGCGATCATTATCAGAATTAAATGGTGCTTTCCTGCTTTAAAATTACTTAATTTTGATAATTTTAGAACTCATTAGAATATCATCAACACTCAAATAGGGGGACCCCTTACAGTGTCTGAAGCCGAAGCCTGAGAACAAAACAAAGACCAAAGTAACCAAGGAAAATTTTGGGGGTGCATCTTCACACTTCACCCCTTGCTTTTTATTACCCTGGCAAGTTTAATGTATTAAGAAAAATCAACATTACTTAACACTTACCTAATAATAGTTCTAATTGCACTTGCAATAAAATAAAAATATATTATGTAGTTAATGAAGAAAGTTAGCTGATTACTGTTTTCCCTCCTTTTTTCGTGAATAGGCTGCTCCTCTCATAATCATAATCAAAGTCAATCACATCAGTCATCGGTCATCACTCATTATCACAATAATCATAATCATAATCATTGGAATGGATTGGTTAAATAATGAAAATGAAAATAAAAATAAAATGGTAAAATGCAAATAAAATGAAGTGCAGAAGAAGTGCAGGTTGTTCTTCTTTTTTAGTAGCAGCTCCTGGCCTTACTAGTAAAATCTCTCTAGTCTAGGGTACTAACAAACACAGAACACAGAACACAGTAATAAAATAATAACTAATAAAAAATATTCAATTATGGAACATTTGAATAAAATTTATGTTTTATACCCTTACTTTGTAGAATCTCTGCATTCTGATTGATGATAAATAAAACACTGATGTTTAAAAGAATTCTACTGATGAAGATGAATATTAATATTAATATCTCTGAAGATGCTACAAAAGTAGTGAAACACGTGTAACGTTAATATCCAGCAATATACAAAAGTAGAATTTTTTAAAACATTAGTGTTTTATTTAACATTTGAATTATTTTGGTACCTCTTCGAGTACTGAGCTTTGAACTATACCTTTGAAAAGCTAAATTTTGAAAGGTTATGGATGTTTCTAATCAAATTTGACGTTTAATTTAACTTCGCTATAGCGTTGTTTGTTAATAGTGCCGACTTAATTTAAAACACGGTGTATACCTATTTAATTATATGTAAAAACTTTTTTTTGTGATAACACCTTCGACGTTCATGATACAATGACAAAAAGAGATATTATACTAGGCGATCTTATTTTCGTCAAGTCGAGACGCAATGACGTCACATGGTTTTCATCGGTGCAGAAAATTTAATTGAATTTTTATTCACTTGTCCATGGAACAATTCCCCGTTTGAAGGCTTTCTTTAAATGTTTATTAAATTTTACTTACATGTGTCAATTTAGCAAGACAGTTGTACGAAGTATTTTTACTTTTAAGTTTAAATTAAGTGTTAATTTTGTAGGTATCGGGACAGGATAAAATAATAATAAAATAATAAGGTAATATAATCGCGGGCAAATTTATGACTCTCGTTTATATTATAAAAATCGACTAGTTTAAGATTTTGTTCACCAAAACAGAACGATTTCGATTTACTAATCTTCAATTCCTTCTCCTTGAAGATATTTCTGAAGTCGACTGAAATTTTTTCTGGAAATTTTGTATTGGAATGGATCCAGATTTAATCTGTAGGCATCTCTTCACTGTACAGTATGTTCCCGGATTGGTGAAACTATATACTCTTATAAAAGACAAAAAATGCTCAATTTGAATTTTCATTTATTCAGTTCAGCCCTGCTTGTTAAACTAATTTCTAATACAATTTTAGTTTTGAAAAATCAAGTATCTCTGGAGCAAAGTGCGTGTAATGTAGCAAATTAGACGAAAAATTATTCGAAAAAATTGTTTGAGATTGTTTACAGGGGCCTAAATGTTGATTCTAAAATCCTACCCAATTATAATTTGAATAATTTAATGATAATTATTTTCAAATAAAATAATTGTAGGATAATTTATAAAATAAACATTAAAAAAATGAAAAATCAGATAGTTATTGGCCGATGATTTTTAAATTTAATATAGAGGCCTAAATGTTAGTTCTAAATAACTTTTTCAAATAACATTTCGTTGTATTTGCTACGTATAAAGCTCTATAGGAAAAAAATTTCTGAAAATTCACAAGGCATACTTCATTTATTATACAGTTATAGGTATTTATTAAATTAAAAGTAAAAAAATATGTTAGAAATTAGTATTTAAGTAGAGCTGAACCCTAAAAATGGAAATTCAAATCGAGAATTTTTTGTCTTCTATTTATAAGAGTCGTTTCACATTCAGACCGAATGGGAAAGTGACATTTAGAGATCCTGTGTCGTCATGACAAGTAACGTGTAGAGGTAACCTGCGCAATATATTTTTTTAAGTTTATTGTATAATGTTCGATTTGGCAACATTGTATTGTCATTCCATTTGAATTGTCGACTTGTCCGAATATTCTGTGGAATAACCTTAACCTGAAAAAAACGTTCTGCTTTCTGCTGAAATCTGAAACTTAACTGAAAAGAAGGAATTTTCCTAGTTTACTTTACATAAAAGATACATTAGAACTTGATAGATATCGTAAAATATATTTAATAGCTTAACACGCTCATTTAATGTTGCCAATTAAATAGTCGTTAGAAGAACAACCAGCAAAATGTTACGTAAATTTGCTAATAATACGTTCTCTAGAAATATATTCAGGTAAGTTGGAATTTCTGATTATTTAAAACTTTGAATTATAATAATATAGTACCTGAGAATTAGTTATGGGACGATTGCAGATGCTAATACGCTTAATTTGCTGAAGTATTTGGAAAAATTGTTTGATAATTATCTTTTCTTAATTTAATTTATTATGTAAACAATTTTTTCTATTCTACTTTCTACTCTATTGATTTCTGACTCATTCATTATGTTTGTGCTGCTTCTGTTACCTCAATATTTTTTTAGTGTTGGCGCGTTCAGAAATGGAAGCTTTCAAGCGGTCGCCATTAATAAGTCGAAAGTTTTGTTTTTGTTGGTTTTAATTTTTAATTTAATTCTAAACTCAAATTTGCACAAAAACATACTTACACAATGAATTTAAAAACGACCAATTGAAATGACTGCCAATTGCAATTAACCAAGTGAAATACTGCCAACATGACAGCTCATTCTTAAAATCGTTTTAAGCTTAAATCATGGAACATTTCGAATTATAGGACTGGTAATAAAAGCTACCAAACCGATTATGATGCACCTTCAAGCTATTCTTATGCATCCAACTACCTATTCCTTCTTCTCTCTATTCCTTCTATTCCAAATTAAAATCTCTAATGACAATATAATCTCAACTTACCTCGCTCAAAAACTATTTCTGAAAATGTTGAGTTCTTCAAAAAACTTTCTCTTCATCTCATAAACTTGAGTTTGAGTAATTAAATCTTCGGTTTCTGATTTTAAATTTTTATTTTAGGTCGCATTTTATGACGCAAATAAAAAACACTGATAACGGTCATGTCTTCAGCAGGGGGATGTCAAAAATTGCAAAAAAAATTGGATTCATCGGTGATGGAAATATGTCCAAAGCGATATGTAAGAGCATCGCCAATAAAGGTGATTCTCTACTGAAAAATTACTTAACAAATCTTCAACCATTTTTTCACAAACAAAATAGTTCTCATGTGGCAAAGGCTATACAAACAAAATAGTTCTCATGTGGCAAAGGCTATAAATTTAAGTCAATCATACCTTAAAGGCCAGGTCTTAAAACTATAATATCTGTACAAGCTATGTTTTTGTTTGCTGTGTACTGTACTTATGTGACTGTTTCACTGTAAACTAACTTATCCGAGTGCATATATGGAACTTTTGTTGGGTGAGATGCATGACTTTTTGATTGACTTTGGCCGACAGATGCAAAGTATAGGCTCTAGTTACTTATCTTAGCTTGGTCAGTTAAAATAATTCAAAGCGGATTTCCAGGATTAATAGAGTACAGTCAAGTCTACGTATCAAGTCCGTACGTCAACAATTTAAATACGTGGAAAGTCTTAGGAGCGAACATCACGACCGACAACAGCGAAGTAGCACAGAAATCTGACATCATTTTCTTAGCCGTTAAGCCTCAGATTCTCCTGGAAGTAATGAAAAGCATAAGCGATGGCCCAGACGCTTCAAAAATAAAAAACAAACTTTTTATTTCAATTTTAGCCGGTTTCACCCTCAGTACATTGGAACAGGTAGGCATTTGTTTAAAGTTTAAATCGACATGAAGCCGATTGTGCTATAATTTATTTTTCCAGACAATAACAAAATTCGAAGGTTCAAGAGTCATTAGAACCATGCCTAATACTCCGATGGTTGTGGGAGAAGGTTGCACGGTGTATTGTCCTGGCAAAAATTGCACACAAGAAGATTTAGATGTGATACAGAAAATTCTAGAAGTTACCGGTTTCTGTCAGCTTCTTCCTGAGAGAATGGTTAATGCCTTTGGTGCAGTTTCGTCTAGTGGACCTGCTTTGGTAAGTATATGCATTGAAACTTTGGTAAACTATATGCATTTAAAATCGTCCTAAGAGTTTAGGTTAATTGTTTGTTGTGGCATAAGATTAATTAATGTCTTGTTCTCAGGTGTATGCATTTATCGAAGCATTATCAGACGGAGGTGTTAAAATGGGTTTACACAGAGAAGTAGCAACGAGAATAGCAGCCCAGACCGTTTTAGGCGCTGCTAAAATGGTCATAGATACCGGGAAACATGGCGGGGTACTTAAAGATCAAGTTTGTTCTGCTGGAGGTACCACTATTGCCGGAGTGCATGTTTTTGAAAAAGCCGGAGTGAGGTAGGAATTCTTTATCTTTTGTTAATTATTAATTTTTATAGATCTTAATTTTTCGTGTTATTTTAAGGGGGACAATTATGAGCGCAGTGGAAGCCTCAACTAAACGAGCTGAAGAGATTGGAAATTAAATTATTATACTATAGTATCATTATTGAGCTATATAAATATTATTGGACAATAATTATTAATAGTTAACACTATAATTTAAAACTAAATTATTTATATTTATTACGTATGTGTATAAATTATGTTGTTGTTGTATACATTACATTGTATATTTGTATAAGAGTATAAGAAAGCAGTCAAACAAAAAGGACTTGTCAAAATATTAAATAAGTCAGATTGGAAATATTAATAAAAATAAATCCTCCACATTGTTAAATTATTTATCTTGCTCAAATATTTTCTGCACTCTCTTATCCCTAAATCATTTATTAGCAAGCGCATTTTCCTGATATAAAGTTTACAATATTTGACAGGTCCTTGGTAGGTAAGATATGGCTCATATGCTACCGAAGATAGAGAAAGAGAACTATTCTTCATAAGCTGATGGAAACTGATCACCTCGGAGTATGGAGCCACTAAGGGCCAGTGCAAAATACCTGCAGCTATAAGAGCAAACTTGGCACAAAAAGCGGCGACAAAATTTTATCTAGCGTTTCGGGGCGGACCTAGAGATGATTTAAACAATTACTTTCATTTACTTATCACTCTAAATAATAAAATGAAACTACTCTCGAAATGACTTCAGCGGGGTTGTGTAAATTAATATTAAAGAAATCAACCCGATTCGCAAATTAATTTTGGTACTAGGTACGCCCCGAACCAATAGATATTATGTCTCTTGTGTCGTCGACCAAAATTATATTTCGTTCAGTGAGAGTTTTTATGTAAATATTATAGTTTAAGGTATTTGCCATGTGAAATCTACTTTGAATGATGGTGTAAATTTGAACTTTGATACAAAAAACTTAAATTCAATAATAGAATGAGTTTTGTTTTATTAATTTTGACATAAACTGATGTGTCAAATGTCAAAGATGACGTAGCGGTCGCTGTCAACTTTAAAATTTCAAATAGTGTTGGAAGTTATGTTAGTCCCCATTTTAAAGATCCCAGCTCGACATGGTTGTTTTTGTGTTTCGTTAATAAAACTATATTTATTTCTTTTAAAAATGTACTTACACCAAATTGTATTCTTTTCTTCTTTATGACTTTTGGCACAAAAAATAAAGCTGTTTTTTTACTTTTACAGTCCGAGTGAGGACGTTTATTTTATAGTCCACTCCTACCTCTCATCAAATTCTTAAACCAAATGAGATAAAATTTTCAACTTTCCTACAAAACTAAATTCTTTTCATGACTCATTCAGCTCAGAATTTAATAGGGGGGGGGAAGGTTTTTATGAGTATTCTCATTGTTTACTGTATAAATACATACTCTATAGGCAGACATAATACTCCCTTGCTCTTTCGTAATAAAATAAAGTCACTTTAAAATTTAAAGTTTGACTTTCCTTCGTTACTGTTGTTTTTAACAAATAATTATTGCTTAACATAAGCTAAAAGTGACTTTAAAATTAGTTATGAAACCAGCCGTGCAATCCCTATTTAAGAAAAAAAGTGAGCTGTAAATTGAATACTTATTTCGCTCTTGCTTGAGAGCCAATAACTCCGCATGCGCATTGCCGGTGTCCGGTGTTGATTAATTAATGGTGAGAACTCTTTATTTCATGTTTTAAACTTTTATATTTTAACTTTTCATGTACTATCCTATGGTATAGAAACATTTGTACTTTCTTGGATTTTTTTATTTGTCGATAAGTGGAGAAATCTCAGAATTTTTCAAATTTTTTATCACCCCGTATAAACATTTCATCTACATCATTGGATATACAGACTGTCCGTTTTTCGCGTGCCACTATGGGGATCTCGCTTATCTTAAGAGATACGAAGCTGGTTAAATTAGGGCAAAGTAGCGTATTTTTGCGCTGATTGATAATCTGAAAAGAAATTTGAGCTGTCATTATTAGTTGTCAAAATATTTAAAAAAAACTGAAATTTTCAATTTTTGTTTTTATTTTTTTATTCAAAAACCAATCAAGCAAGCCATTTTTAACTGAAACATTGTTAAGACACTTTTCAACAAGGAACCCAAAAATAATTTTACAATAGCTCTAGCACTTGAGATAGAAGAAAATCGATGGTCAGCTTTGGTTTTTCTTATGGGCGCCATATTGGATTTTTCCATTTTTAGATTACTTTAATTTTTCTCTTTACAACGATGTATCACACATGTTATTTCATTATTGAATGTTTGGCCAAAATAAAATTTCTTATCTTGTGTCCAGAGTGCTTTGAAGAAATGTCAAGGGTCTTTTGTTTTCAACAAAACTTTGACGATTCGACCAGTCGTCTGCGTCGACATTGAATTATTAATCGAGGAAAAGCCACTTCTCAAATAAAATTATTAATTAAACAATGGTTAACAAAGACGAATAAATTAACAACTGGTAATGTGTTCACAGCATGTGTTCAAAAATCTCTCCTTAACTAATTGCAAGCACAATTGCACCCTTTTCCTAAGATTCGCTACAGCTCTCAACACGTCTCTCCTTCTAATGCCGTGCCTGAGTGTGGTAACAATTCGTTGTCGAAGTTCATCGACGTCGGCTGGCAATGTTTTATAAATCTTATTTTTCATTGGCCCCCACAAAAAATAGTCCAATGGGGACAAGTCAGGTGACCGTGTTGGCCAGCGTTCGTCGCCATTATTTGCAATTACTTGATTGGGAAACATTTCTGACAAGAATTCTCTCACCCTACCAGCATTATGAGGCGGCGCCCCATCCTGCTTTATTTGAAAAGTGGCTTTTTCCTCGATTAATAATTCAATGTCGACGCAGACGACTGGTCAAATCGTCAAAGTTTTGTTGAAAACAAAAGACCCTTGACATTTCTTCAAAGCACTCTGGACACAAGATAAGAAATTTTATTTTCGCCAAACATTCAATAATGAAATAACATGTGTGATACATCGTTGTAAAGAGAAAAATTAAAGTAATCTAAAAATGGAAAAATCCAATATGGCGCCCATAAGAAAAAACAAAGCTGACCATCGATTTTCTTCTATCTCAAGTACTAGAGCTATTGTAAAATTATTTTTGGGTTCCTTGTTGAAAAGTGTCTTAACAATGTTTCAGTTAAAAATGGCTTGCTTGATTGGTTTTTGAATAAAAAAATAAAAACAATAAAAATTGAAAATTTCAGTTTTTTTTAAATATTTTGACAACTAATAATGACAGCTCAAATTTCTTTTCAGATTATCAATCAGCGCAAAAATACGCTACTTTGCCCTAATTTAACCAACTTCGTATCTCTTAAGATAACCGAGATCCCCATAGTGGCACGCGAAAAACGGACAGTCTGTATAGTACCTACATGAAAAGTTAAAATAGGGACATGTAAGCCGTTTTTCTCTATCTTAAGCCGTATTCCTTGTACAGGGCCTTGAACTTGAAAAATGACGATTTTCACTTGTTTATAACTCACAAACTTCTGAATTTAAACACCAACTGTAAAAGCCAATCTTCTTTTTTCTTCCCAGGCAATCTAAAAATGCAATAACATAGGAGCATTCCATTTAAAAAAACATAACTTTGAAATGTTTCATGCTTTTGGGACATCCTCTACATTGAATATAATTTTAAAACGTACCTCTGCCGGGTCTCTATCCACTCCAAAAATAAAAGATCCTAAAATCCAGAGACACGGCCATAAACTTCCGTTGCGTATACCGTGAATAACCCTGTATAGTCATGCCAAACAGTTAAATTGATCCTCAAAAAATGATTAACTATACTAAAAGAACTACATATTTTCAAAGAAAATATAGAGTTAGAATTTTCTAATTTGCGTTTTATAACAGTGCAACAAGGAAATATGTTTTTCAGGTGACGTCATAGCCTGTACCCGAAACGGGGAGTGTTGTCGTGACTCTAATCACAAGTCACAACGTTAATTTTTTGTCAAGGTTAAGGAAACAGGCTACCATTTGAAAATCTCAAAATTACTGTTTACAGATTGCTCAGGCTACCAACTTGACAGCTGTTTGACAAGTCCATCTAAATAAAAAATAAAGTTTTTTTCTGCGACGGGCTATAAGTTTGACCTTTTTTCCCCGTTGACAGGTAGAAAAATGCCTCATTATATGAGCTGCATCTTATCGGGGAAATAAATGAATTAGCAGGGAAATAAAATGAGTACTTATTTCCCCGAAATGGCGGCTTAGGTATAGCTACTATTAACACTCAGATATCATTAAATTTATATCAAATATACGTAAAGGAAAGTTACCTTATTATCCAAATGGCAATTATTAAGGGAATTTTCATAATAATCACTATCCATATTATTAAATTCACTCATCGAAAACTAACAAGAATCTTTGCAAAACTGTCTTCAATTTTAATTACATTAATATGACGTTTATGTAATAATTAAATCGTTTCGTTACCCAGGCAACGTCAATTACGATAAAAGACAGTTTGAAAATCCAAGTTTAACATAAATCATTTTTCCGACATAATTTTCAGTTATCTAACTACGTTTTTCGACATTCTAACACTGATATTTCTTCTCGCAGAAAAAATTGTATATTACACACAAGAAAAAAGTGCGATTTTAGCTCTCGATGTGTTTGTCCCCTCCGCTAAACGCGTCGGGGACGAAATCACATCTCGAGCTAAAATCTATCACTTTTTTCTCTTGTATAATAAGTAACTAATATACTCTATACTGCCCGCGCTTATTAGAGTTTCGTACAGTAACTGAGACTGCAAGTGATTGAATTTTTTCAGAACGCGGCCTCGATGCAGTGTTATTTAATAAATGTAAATGTCAATAACGTCCGTCAGTCATTCATTCATAATTCATTTATTTCATTTTCATATTTCATCATTTATTCATTATCGTTTTTGTGGGAACCGGGATACCGGGAAAAGGAAAAAGAAAAAACAGCGTCACTCGTCACTGCGTCGCGTCAGTTGGACAAAAAATAAAAAACGTAGTAGTAATAATAAAGAACCGCCGCAAATACGATAAGGAACGATACGCTTCTCTTCTATCTTCTATATCTTAAGTACATAAGTAGTAAGTTAGTGCAATTGACAAAAACTAGCCGCGTTGTAGCAGTGTATTAGTGTTTTTCGAGTTTTTCGACTGATTTGTGATTAGCTCTGACGTCCATTGTTACAGCTAGATAATTTTATTAGTACAATTGCAATAAAATTAGAAACATTATTCTAACCTTTAACGTGGTGCTCTTATTACAAAGGAATACAAAATGACTACAAACCCTACATACAGAGTAAGTATGATTCTTCGGTCTCGAGTCTCTCTTTAATATTGTTGAATTTACAGCCGTCCGAAGGTAAACGCGAAGAATTCCGCAAATATCTAGAAAAAAATGGTGTAATGGACGCCTTGACCAAGGTTCTAGTAAACCTATACGAAGAACCCGACAAACCAGAGGATGCTTTGCAGTATCCTTTTATAAAGCCTAAAATTGATTTATTTTCGAAATGTTCCACATTTTATTGCTGGATTGGATACATGGACCTTTAGGTCCATGTGTGTAGCAATTTTCTGATTGTTTAGTACCTAGGGCCTAGGAGTATTCAGGATGTTCGTAAAATGCGTGTAGTTTTACAAAATCATGACAGTTCGTAGTTTTTTAAAAGAAATAAAGGTGGGTGAATGTGGAGATGAGCGGCATTGATATAGGGCGATTTGGCTTATACTATCGGATAGCTTGTGTCTCTAACGCCCGTATTCACAAACGATAATTTCCAAAATAATTACGTAATCAATTATCCCCATCTCATTCTATTGCAAAAAAACTGCATATCTCCATCTCACTCATTTAAATAATTACGTAATTATTTAGGAAATTATCGTTTGTGAATACGGGCATAGGAGTATCAAGGTACCATTGAATTTTTGCGCCGGCAAGTAATAGTCGAGAAATAAGGCCTCAAAGTTTCATCCTTGCCCTAATACGCGTATATTCGTACAGATGCGCTATAACAGGAAGTTCATTCTCCGTCGGACACACGCCTCTGAGTGCATGCTTCCCGTCGAGCGTATATGTACAAACACACGTAATGACACTTTAAGGCCTTATTTCTCGACTATTACTTGCCGGCGCAAAAATTCAATGGTACCTTGATACTCCTAGAGACACAAGCTATCCGATAGTATAAGCCATTTCGCCCTATATCCATGCCGCTCATCTCCACATTTACCTAAAGGTGATTGTTGAAATGAGCGGCATTGGTATAGGGCGATTTGACTTATACTATCGGATAGCAAACAGTCTCTAGGAGTATCAAGGTACCATTGAATTTTTGCGCCGGCAAGTCGAGAAATAATGCCTGAAAGTGTCATCCTTGCCCTAATACATGTATTCGAACATTCGAACATATGCGCTCGTACAGGAAGCACACTCTTCATTGTCGTGTGTAGCGACGGAGAACGAGCTTCCTGTTCGAGCGCATATGTTCGAATGTTCGAATACATGTATTAGGGCAAGGATGACACTTTAAGGCCTTATTTCTTAGTGTAATAATACCCTTAGTGACAGTAGACTGTTCCTGTAGAAATAAAATCTACTCGCAGCACTCCCAGGCCTGGTCAGGTCAGGTCATAACGCGAGTCTGCCTTCAGGGCCATAACGCGAGTCTTCCTTCAGGGCAATAACGCAAGTCTTCCTTCAGGGCAATAATGCGCATGTCACTGTTCTTGTTATAGTCATACAGTGTTGCCTGATTTAGTACAAGATTTTTACAAGATTATTATATTTTTCAATAGAGATGAACTGAAACTGACCAAAAGCTGATATCAGGTCATTGGTCGTTGTTATACCAAATACGTTAAAATATTAATACCGGACACTCCTATACCTATAGCATTGCAACAGGTTGCGTCCATTTTAGCAGCGCCGCCAAGCATGAACTGGGACCACTAAAAATTAAATTTGGTGAAACATAGCGGGAGTTTTAAATATCAACGCTGAATAGAAAAGCCCTTAAAATTAATTAGACGGGATAGACGGAGGAAATTGGGACGAAGAATTATAATACAACAATAAACAACAAAGTTTTCAATATGTTTATTATACTAACAATAATTAACTACTATTACACACAATATTATTAATATCTTTAGGTATGAATATTTCAAAAAGATTGAATCGCTATATATACCTAAGTGTAAGCCTTTTATTTGCCGCAATTCCAATAATGTGCTCCCTTGCAGTTTTAAAGGTCTATTATTTGCTGGATTAACAAAATTTTCCTCTTTGAAATGATCAGTAGGTACAAAATAATATGGTGAGAAATCGGCTTCGACACTCCACACTTTTTCAAAATTTCGTCATTCATCGATGTTATTATAACCTATTTCTTGTTCCTATTTCCATCAGCATAGTTATAAAATATTAATAAGTTTATTTACGCGGCTTCTAAAGTTAACTTTATACATAATTCTTTATTCCTGCTTGGAACACCGTGGAAAGATCTGGACATGCTTAACAATCCATAATGCAACCGCACACAGCACACAGCACATATTTTCCAGACATTATGTTCACTTTAATACAGCGGTACATTATAAATGCCTATTTAACTGCGTAGGTACGCAACAAAATTATCCGCTGATATAATGCTTTGAGAGTAACTTTAAATTGAAATTATACTTGAAACTAAAACGTTCAATAATTACTAATGACAAATTATTAATAATAATTAATTATCATTGACTGCAGCTGTCAAAAACCGTGAAAAGTTACCTAACTTTGAATTTAAAAACAACTTATAGTGGCCCCAGTTCCTGCATGAGGGCGCTGTAAAAATGGACGGAGTAGGGAACCTGCATTACCGTTTTACTAGGGTAGCGCATTCACTTTTTGACGTTTACTAAACACGGTTATGTTTGAACAGCTGGATGTCATATTTTTGACACATTTGGTCACAGGCGTAGGTATCAAGTGGAAAATAGCGAAGTTTGAAAAATAATAACACGAATAGAAATCGATAATCCTCTTTCAGTGGGTATTAAAAACAAAATTACGGGTTTATATAGGATCTACGAAGCTGTAGACTTTGGTATCTAACACGTAGTTACTGAGAAAAATACGTTTTAATACGCGGACTTAATAAAAAATTATGTGAATTTTTAGATAGTTGTACGTTCATGGAAAATCTGACGTTTATGAAGTCAAATTTGACATTCCCAACTTTTTTCCCAACTTTTTGTGACAATGAGAATGCGCTACCCTAGTAAAGCGGTAATACAGGTTCCCTAGGACGCAATAGGGAACCTGCATTACCGTTTTACTAGGGTAGCGCATTCACTTTTTGACGTTTACTAAACACGGTTATGTTTGAACAGCTGGATGTCATATTTTTGGCACATTTGGTCACAGGCGTAGGTATCAAGTGGAAAAAAGCGAAGTTTTAAAAATGAAGCAAAATAATAACACGAATAAAATTCAAGGAATCCTCTTTGCAGTGGGTATTAAAAACATAATTACGGGTTTATAGGATCACGAAGCTATAGATTTTAGTATTAGGTATAGTTTTTATCTCGATATCTAACGTATAGTTACTGTTAAAAAGCGTTTTGGTAGACACACGAACGGCAGCGTGATCTTAGTACACATAACTGATCCTTAAAAATAAGATTCATCAAGATATAATAAAACCTACCTGACCAACTTTGAATACGGAAATTCTGAACCCCGCGTCGAATATTTTCTGCAATCATAACTGTCTGCTGGGGCTGGATGCATTTTTTGTTCAGAAGATCCTAGTAACAGGTAAGTATTGATAGAGGACTATAATGAGTTTAAAATATTAAGAAAGTCACCTTTAGGCAACGCCAACAAGTGGAAAGTCCACTTTTTATTGTTAAAACATCTTCTAACGCATCAAAAGTTTACCATTTTTATAAAATACGCAGACTTAATAACAAATAATTATGTGAATTTTTAGACAGTTTGTACGTTCATGAAAAATCTGACGTTTATGAAGTCAAATTTGACATTCCCAACTTTTTTCCCAACTTTTTGTGAGAATGAGAATGCGCTACCCTAGTAAAGCGGTAATACAGGTTCCCTAGGACGGAGGTTTTGAGAGGAAGTGTCCGGTATTATATTTTAAGGTATTTGGTTATACTCTCCTGAAATTTCCCACCCTTAGGGATTTTTCTTTATTTGATGTTCTTTTTTTTATTTGGCTTGAAATTTCAGGGGACAGAGAACGTTAGTTTCAGGTCATTTCCATTAGGTATGCAACGAAAATGGATTTTTGCTGATACCAAATACGAATATTCGGCCAAATATTATGGTTTTTGCTCAATTTTTAATTCCTGGTGAGTCCACAGTGCCAGCTCTAACAGGCTTCTTTATCTTTATGTTATTTGAGGGTTGCCCAACTTGTTCATACCCAGTTTTCGTACAATGATCTTTCAGTCATGGGTGTGCTATGGTAGGTATATAGGTTGGATTTTAGGTACCTAATAAATAATAAATTCTCTGAAATAAACTGAGATGGTGGGGTTTCAGTGCTAGTGCTAGTTGGGTGATTTTATTGACTTGAATATTGAATGTTTCATTTTCATATTGAAGCTTGATATTTAGACAAAACAATAATAGGGTATCACAGGAATATTAAATCAGTTTGCTTGCAGTAAATAATCAATTATTCTTAGAAGTAGGTATCTGGGTACCAGGGTTGATAAAGGGTACCAATGCCGAAAAATATTCTGGATCGATAGAGCAGAGTCAATTATTGAAGTGACTAAATTTTTCAGAAAAATCCAATGACCATTTCCCGTAAACGTCTTAAGGTACCATCGACTATGAATCACCCTGCATATCATGATATACATATACAAGGTGGGCCACGGTATACGAAACGGAAGATTATGGCCGTGTCTCTGGATTTTAGGATTTTTTTATTTTTGGAGTGGATAGAGACCCGGCAGAGGTACGTTTTAAAATTATATTCATAATGTACAGGTTGTCCCAAAAGCATAAAACATATCAAAGTTATGTTTTTTTAAATGGAATGCTCCTATGTTATTGCATTTTTAGATTGTCTGAAAAAAGGAAATAAGATTGGCTTTTACAGTTGGTGTTTAAATTCAGAAGTTTTTGAGCTATAAATAAGTGAAAATCGTCATTTTTCAAGTTCAAGGCCCTGTACAACGAAAACGGCTAAAGATAGAGAAAAACGGTTTACATGTCCCTATTTTAACTTTTTATGTACTATCCTATGGTATAGAAACATTTGTGCTTTCTTTGATTTTTTTAATTGGCGACGCGTGGAGAAATCTCAGAATTTTTCAAATTTTTTATCACCCTGTATAAACATTTCATCTATATGTCGTTCACATATTAAAAAAGCATTGGTAGGCCATGAACTTTTGTTTTTAGGTTTACAAAAATGAAAACTCCCTAGATCTTGATTGACAATATCAGCTGATCAAGGTATTGAAGGTTAAGTAAACACCGACACTTGTCAAATAGCTCAAATTGCCTCAGCTGATTAACAGCCCTGTTGTCTAATTGAAGTTTTAGTAGATTATCTAGGATAATTTTTATTCGGACAAATTTTTCTCGAACTGTCAAATAAATATTAATTTTTTGACATTATAAATTTCATAATGCCGAAATTAATATCGATTGAAGAAAAAATTCGTATAAAAAAGGCATTCAAGTTATTTAAATCTGAAAATGAAAACCTAAGTGAACGTCAAGTCATTTTGAAAGTAAAACACATTTGGGGTGTAAGTATTATTTACACCTGATAAAATGATGTTACGTAATTTTCCTCTTTTATAGTATTCAGTAAGTGCGATTGAAACGGGCAGACGACCTAAACCATACAATAATTATGAAAATTTTACGTTTCGGAAAGATTTGCAACGACTGATTTGGCAATATAACTGGAAAAACGAACATTTTACTGTAGGAAAACTTTTGGAAGACGAACGTAAACATTTGGATTTTAAAAAAGGGAGAACTAGTATATTTAAAATTCTTAAATCTCTTTGCTATAAGTATAAATATGTGAACGGACGCAAAATTCTTTGTGAACAAAAACATGTCTTGCATCCAAAATTACCTTTCTAAGAAAATACTTACAATATCAAAATTCGAGTGAAAATGTAACGTTCGTGTACCTGGACGAAACATGATCTACCAGAATGGATCCAAACGGCAATCACCATAATAAGATCGCCAATCACCATGACCATAGCCGATTGGCCGATTCAGTACCTACCTAATGTTCTATTTTTTAATAATAAATAAGTAATTACTAATTTTTGATCTATTTTATAATTAAGAGTTCCTTTAATTGGAGCATTGGTCGGAGTAACGTTGTAACTTACATTTTTACATGAGACTCAAAAAATGTACCTTGCAACATTATTGAATATTGAATGGAATGTTTATTTCATTTAGTGATTCTTGAAATATTGTTTAAATATTATTTAAGGTAAATTAGGCAACAATTAAAGCTTTGTGGAAGCATTCTGCCCATTTAAACCTGCTGAATCGAAAAAATTAATTAGATTTGACGAGTTTGCTTTCTAGATAAAAATTGCAATATCATAAAATACGTGACTAAAGGTTCCAAAATAAAAAGTCCATAAAGACGTAAAGATAATAAGAAGAATAGCAAAAATATCAAAAATCCATTTTGCAACTATGTCCTGTTCGTTGTCATAAAACTTCAACCTCATAAAAAAGAGACATAACCCAACTCCAGCCAATGATTGACACCGGTTATACCCAGTGATTTCTATCACCCTACACCATAACCCAATTCTTTTATAATAAGTGAACGGCATATACATCGTAGGATAGTACATGAAAAGTTAAAATAGGGACATGTAAGCCGTTTTTCTCTATCTTGAACCGTTTTCGTTGTACAGGGCCATGAACTTGAAAAATGACTATTTTCACTTGTTTATAACTCAAAAACTTCTGAATTTAAGCACCAACTGTAAAAGCCAATCTTATTTTCTCTTTTCAGACAATCTAAAAATGCAATAACATAGGAGCATTCCATTTAAAAAAACATAACTTTGATATGGTTTATGCTTTTGGGACACCCTGTACATTATGAATATAATTTTAAAACGTACCTCTGCCGGGTCTCTATCCACTCCGAAAATTAAAAGATCCTAAAATCCAGAGACACGGCCATAATCTTCCGTTTCGTATACCGTGGCCCACCCTGTATATGAAGCTCAACCCTGCTGGGTACTTAATTTTTTTGTTACTGTTCCTGTCATTGAAATTTCAAGCAAGTAGGTCAAGCGTGTGTAAGCAATTTCTATAATTTCATTAATTTCCTGATATAATAGAACACGGAACAGGACAATGTTATAAAATTTGTTAGATTTCAAGACTTAGTAAGTGTTGGGATCTCCTTGTGTTTTTTGTGACATGGCAACCTTGCCAACCCCGCATAAGCAGGCATGGTCCATCCGACCTTGACCATCGGTGCGGGGAAGGGAGGAAAAGGGCTTGGCCGTTTCAAGACATACCCGCCAGCAGTGACTACGTTGTACACCGTGGTACGAGCAATACCTGCGAAGTGTCGGGAGCAGCAGCTCTCGTGTAATAATCTTGTAGTAATCATTTCATTATAATCGTTCAATCAGTCTCACAAATTTTTCCTTCAATAGTGGCCAACAAGGTCACCAAAGTAACTGCGCGGGCCGATCATCGGCCGTGAACCGGGCATAACACACATCAACAGCAAAGGGTTCACTAATCTTGGTCTCCTGGCCGGGATAAGAGGCCCTAACACGATTAGTTGGTCATCCCTTTCGGATTGACGCGATTAAACAACAGTAAGAAGTGTCTAAAATTCAAAATGTGATTATTTATTATGAATTATTATTGATTTATAGCCCATTAGTGTCTACACTGGAACCTTTTATTATTATTATATTATTATTATAACTTCTAGAGTAGGTTCAAAGCCCTTGTACTGAAGCTTGCGCTTATTGTACCCCTTTGGATAATTATCTCATTGGTCCCATCTCCGGAAAGTATTTCAGTGTGAGTCCAATGGGTGCTTGTTCTATTACTTCTATTTCTTTTGGTTCTGCCATTTCGGTCCCAAATACTAGAAGTCTAGTTCCCTCTAGTGTTGGGCATTCACACATTAGGTGGTATGAGGTTTGCTCCCCCTCCCCGCATCTCCTGTAATCTGGGATATTTTTCACTCCTATTATTGAGAGATGTTTCATTAGTGGGCAGTGTCCTGTTAGAAGTCCAGTAATTGCCCATCTCAGCTGGTGCTTACTCAGCTTTTCCAGTTACATCTTCTCTGCTCCCCCTTCCCTTTACCCACCTTGAACAGCACCCCAGTTAGGCTTAGGTAAGGTCTGCATTGAAGTTGCTCTATATTCTCCCATAGGTTTTCTCCCATGAGGAAAATTAGTTGTTGGCCTTGTGTGTCAGGTTTTCTGTCCACAAGGATCCACGTTTCATTAGTGGGCGGTGTCCTGTTAGAAGTCCAATTGCCCATCTCAGCTGGTGTTTACTCAGCTTTTTCAGTTACATCTTCTCTGCTCCCTCTTCCCTTTACCCACCTAGTCGCTTGAATAGCACCCCAGTTAGGTTTAGGTAAGGTCTGCATTGAAGTTGCTCTATTTTCTCCCATGAGGAAAATTAGTTGTTGGTCTTTTGTGTCAGATTTTCTGTCCACTAAGATCCACGTTTCTGGTTTTTAATCCCTGGTTTTAACACTGGAACCTGGTTCATGGAGTTATATATTTCCTATTTAAATCCTATATTTCCATTATTGCTGTTTGTCTCTTTTGGTGAAATAGGTAGATATGAACTTTGTGATTTTCTTTTACACTATACTTTGCTGTTTGTCTCTTTTGGTGAAATAGGTATACACCGTTCACTTATTAAAAAAGAATTGGGTTATGGTGTAGGGTGATAGAAATCACTGGGTATAACCGCTGTCAATCATTGGCTGGGGTTTGGTTATGTCTCTTTTTTTTGAGGTTGAAGTTTTATGGCAAGGAACAGGACATAGTTGCCAGATAGATTTTTGATATTTTTGGTATTCTTATTATATTTATATTTGCCTCTTTGGGGGCTTTTTATTTTGAATCATTTAGTCACATATTGCAATCTTTAACTAGAACGCAATGTCGCTGGATCTAAGATCTTAAAATATTAAGATTTTCATAAGAGTTTGAGAAAAAGGTTATCATGTAATTTTGCCAAGCTAGGAAAATACACAAATGTACTTTTTGAATATAAAATAAAAAACTTGAATCAATTATATTAATTTACTTTTAATAAATACATAGCAGGTAATTAAAATATATCGGTACGTTTATTAAAATATTAAAATATAGGTACGTAAATGAAAAATATTTTCCGTCAATTCGTCGGTTATTCGGTATCGTAGTAGTGTGTCGGAAACCAGCCAAAGATTCTGGACTTCTGGCTTCTGGCCCAAAATTATCCCCCATTATCAATAACCGCTACTGCATCCTGCTTAGAATCAGAATCATCTTCAGCGCTCTGATTTTAATAAGATTTTCACCATGTCCATTTGTTTCGTCCAGTCCTCCGAAATAAGTTTTTCACAATGATTATATTAATTTTGTCACATGTCAGGTGTACTTACATTTTGAAAGCGCTCTTCAAGACATACATTCTTTACTTTATCCTTAGAGGGAAGCTGCTAATTTACGTGCTTGTATAGTGAAGTTTACAATACCCCCATGTCATTTCGATTGGGTTGTATTGGAAATAGATTATTGCAAATCTTCCGGAAACACAAAAATTTCATAAATGCAGTGCCTGTTTTATGTGGGCTGCCCAAGGGTGTAATATCAAATTTGTCTTGTCTAATAATTAATACTTGCTAATGCCACGGTCGGACTACTATAATAAGAGACAGTAATTACCAGCAATTTAGCAGATACAGATACACATACTCAATATACTTACATTCCAAATATATTTCACCTTCTGAATGACTTAAAAAATGTTTGCTCAAGTTTGGACTTTCTGGATCTTAATCATTGAAATGCTTTCTTAATGCGAATTTATTCATCTTAGAGATATTATTTTCGTCATTTTGCTCTTTTGAAATTTAAAATGTCAAAAATTTAATAATTTTATTTGTCAGTTTGAGAAAAATTGATCAGAGTAAAAAATCATCCTAGATAGATATCCTATACTACTAAAACTTCAATTTGACAACATGGCTGTTAATCAGCTGAGACACTTTGAGTGATTTGACAAATGTCAGTCTATACTTAACCTTTAATATCTCGATCAGCTGATATTGTCAATCGAGATCTAGGGAGTTTTCATTTTTGCAAACCTAAAAACAAAAGTTCATGGCCACCTAGTTCTTTTTTAATATGTGAACGGTGTATAGATATGAACTTTGTGATTTTCTTTTACACTATACCTATTAGGCTTTCCCCTGTAACCATTGAATAAGTGGTTTGTTTACAAATAGAGAGGACCCACTTGAAAAGAGGAATTCTTTTAATTTTTGTAGGTATAAATTAGTATTTTTTTTAAATAAAAAAGAAACAAAATGTTTTTGTACTTCGATTCTTAAAAACTGAGACACATTCGGCAGAGATATTCGGCGACAAATATAAATATTCTGCGAAATGGCCTAATATTAAGCTTGCCGAATATTTTCTGAATATTCATTGCATCCCCAATTTTTATTATTCAATTGTGTATTTATCGAAAAATCAGCATAATCTGGCAACACTGTGAGACATTCAGCTGGGGCGTGAATTCGCTTGAATCTGGGGACCATTTCTTTAAATTTACAAGACTTCTTATAGTTTTGTGAAAAAATAAGAAACCATTTTGTATTTCAGAAACATTTCTTCTTCTTCAGTTTTACTTTGTGATAAAATTTGTTAAGAAACAGCTTCTCTTGCTCTCTTAATGGGTTGCTTTGTATTTTTGTTTTCAATTTTTTTTTTTTAATTGAATTGTTTTCTTTTTTTTTGTGAAACTGATAAAAACTTGCAGGTTCAGTCGAATGTAAATTTTTTTCTTATTCTTCATTCTTCAAACTATCTCTGAGTACCTGAATATGACAATGATATGAGCAGGAATGTGAATAAAAAAAACATAATATTATTCTGAATAAATAGGTTTTGAGAGCTGATATTTGTTTTCAATAAGCTTAATTTTTTGAGTGGTAATTAAAATATCAATTTAGGCACATTTAACATAAACATTGATTCTATAAAATTTATGTGAAATCCAGTATTACTTTGTTTGATTTTAAAGCCAGCTGAAAATAACCAGGCCAGTTTATTTCCTATTGAAGTGGGGTGGGGCAATAAATTTAGCAGTTCAGGAAATGAGTAAGTGGTTTGACTGTAGAGAGGTTCCTGTCCTTAATGGGTATTAGGTTTTATGAGGCATCTGTTTATTTTTGGATCAAATTCCTATACCATTGAATATAATCCTCTTCTGATTAAATATTATGTAATAATTATTTTTGAGAACATTTCAAGCATTCATTGATACTATTTTTTATAACCCCTTTTTCAGAATGCATGTTGAACATTTAATTTGGTTTTGATAAATATTTATTTAATACCTCATGTTTCTTAATTTTTGTTTGTGCACACCAAAAGTATGTAACATAAGGAATGAAGGTTAATTCAAGTACATAATTATTTCCCCCAAGAGCTACAAGAAAATTTGGTACTTAATGAAACCAATTTACTACATATTTGTTGGAATATTGATTCACAATCTTTTGACATGGTATTATAAATTAAAATCTAGGGAGTGCTAAAATAAAACAAAACTGAAGTAAGGATTAATGAATCTATCTCTTGAGCTGCACTAGAATCAATCTAAATTAAGAAAATCGGTACACGATCCTTAACTCAGCACACAGATATATCCGTGACAAGTTGGCAGTTCAGGCCGGCTTGGAGACCCTCAGCCAGATGAAGGGAAAGGTTGAAGATGCCGAGAAGCGCATCACCGACCTGGAGAAAGAGATCGAGGATCTGAAACTGCTCCAGATCCAGGCCGAGGGCCAGGAGGCAGCAGAAGACGACGAGCAGCCGGCTGTAAAAGGTGAAATGGGCGAAGAGCAGCCGCCGTTAGAAGAGGAACCCAACCCGCCCGAATAATGACATTTCTCTGTTGACATCGGAGCTGCCACTCGATTGTCTTATCTGTCAAATTCTGGAATAGCTGACTGATTTATTATAATTATATTATTACTATGTCAACTAGAGTTAATTTGACATAGAAATTGACAGTTTTGACAGTGATAGGATCGAGTGGACGGCTTCGAGCAATTCTAAATGAATGCATTCCTCAAGTAATTTTTAGAATAAATATTTTCGTTGTTGATTAATTGTATTAGTGTTTATTTAATGTTTCTGAAAAACACACAGAGAGAGAATTAATCTTTGTTTTTGTTTCACAGCGTTAATTGTATTAGTGTTTATTAAATGTTTCTGGAAGACACACAGAGAGATAATTAATCTTTGTTTTTGTTTGACAGCGAGTGTGTTGTGTGTGTGTTGATTGATATTTATTTTTGTTGATTTTTATTCGTACTTATGTTTAAGTTTATTTTGAGAGTTTTGGAAATTTTTGTTTGGCCATTATCGAGTATTGCCATTTTGGAGGTATAACTTAAGTTCTAATATTGATATCAGCATTAAATAAATTAATAGTGTTAATATTTTTTTACATGTTTGTTGATTAAATAAATATAATTTCCAATTTTTATTTTTTTATTCCTCCCGGTTCTTTCATTATCCAACACCAGTTCCAAAAATATTTCAGATAATTTTTTTTTATAATAAATCGTGCAACCGAATAAAGCGTGCTCGATATCAATAAGTCAAGATACATGTGTATTTTGAAGGTTATTGCTAAGAAATTAGGAACTAAATGTTAAAAAGTCTGTTATTTTGAAAAATCTAAAGTGTATAATTCTTTAAATTGATGAGATGAGCAACACACAAAATAAAGTGCTATAGAAAATTAGAGCGACAACTATTTTGTGGCAAATTCCTTGCACCATATAAATGATTTTTATTATACATTTCAATAAAGCTGCCCAAAAAATGTTGCGTGCATCTCGAGTGCTAAATTATGGTGCTTTCAAATGAGTTACTTATTTTTTTAAAAAAGCTCTCATTCTCAAGCGCCAAGGTTGAATTTCGCGCACTAGATTAATAAATAACTATAGCAGTTAAATTCATAATTTCATATAGAAATCGCATTTAGAAAATCGTCATGATCTTAATTAAAAATTTAATTAAGGTTATGGAACAGAAGATTCTGTCAGTTGAGGAGTATCTCGAAGCACTGACTTATTTGAAGCTAAAAACCGGCACGTACTTTAGCCTATTATTAGATAAGGTAAACTTAAAGGATGGAAACAAAGTCGCTAGGCAAGTGTCGTGAATTTGATGTAATACAGGATACAGGACAGTAGGACAGCAAGTAATTTCTTATATTGAGATCGTTTTGCACAGTTTGAAATGTGATGCATCTTTTATGTAAATCTGCTATTAAGCGTTCTGTTTGCAGTATTTATTGATTCCGAACGGAAAACTAAGTTATTTGTAGAAAAAATATTTGTTATTCACATTAAAAAAATGAGAATTCAATCTACTCCTACAGCACCCACGCTGTCGACAGTAAATTATGTGACGCACAGGCGTTTCTATTAAATTTAACAATCATGTTTTAACAACAATGTTTCATTTATAAATTCTGCCAAGGCTAGAAAGTAATCAATGCTGTAGTACCTATATTCAACATTTCCTTACTTACCGTTACTCCAGGATCTTTTCTTTCGTTAGGGCTCTGAATTACAGTCAAAAGCTGAATTATTTCAACGCAACACAATGCACAAAATAACTAAAACATACTATTATACAGACGCGCAAAATTGTAAACGGTGGCACCGAGGGGTCTGCCACTCCTCTTGGCTAGCTATCGAAATGTTTAAATGTTGCTTCAACTTTCTCAAAAGAGAGACAACTAACCCGGCAATGATCTGACAGGTCAAGTCACAACATTTTCATTTGCAAAACGCAATTATTATAAAAAGCACTGCAATTTTTTTTAAATTCCAATAATAAGCCGCTTTTTTGTCTAGGCCACTTTTTTTGTTTTTAAAGTTTTTTATTTTAAATTGCGAGTCACAGGACTATGACCATTATTTTTTATTAAGAGCAACAATTTTTCTTTACAAAAATGAGTCCAGCTCGATTATCAAAATTATATAAAATTTTTCACTAGTGTAATGTAGCAATAGCAACGTGAATAAATGTTGTAGATTCTTGCAATGAAATAATCACCCTTGCCAACCACATAATAAACAGGATTTAAAAATCTTTTTTGTCTGAAAAATTATATTTCCACAATGTCATTTGATTGAACAACAATTATTATTCAAAAATATCATTTTTAGATCAGTTTTATTATTAAAAAAAGTACTCATAGTTCTGGCAAAAGAACTTACACGTGTCACAAACATGTCGCTTAAAGGGATGACCGGCCCAACAGGACAAAGCACTGTCATAATTTCATTTTGACAATAAGTTACAAACTAAATAAAAAAACCACTCAAAGCAAGCCTGATTTTCTTATAGCATAGTTGACATGCGACACTATCTTTTGCCACAACCGTATTATTAATTAATAAGCTGTACAGAATATAGCGAAAACGATGCAAGTTAAAATATTTACGTAGCGAGTCTTTTCATTTTTATTATTAAATAGAAAACATTAGCAACAAAACCGCATTACTGTATTATTCGATCTAATTCAAAACCGCTTCTATTTTGCAGCAGCTTTGGCCGCCTGACGTCTCTTAACATCCCAGTTGAACACTCTCGCCATATTTACTTCTGTTGTTGTAAATTGATCTCTGAAAAGATGGAAAAGTTACATTATTAGTCTAGCAACTTACTAATATGAGTAGGTTCATAGTACATTAAGACTGAGATTAAAATATACACTTTTTTCGTGCCATTTTCAAAATAACACTCCACTTGCTTAGGTGGACATTCCAAAGTGCTGTCAAGTTTGTTGTCTGGTGTAAATTTTAAACCGACTACCGAGTAGAGAGATTCAGCAAAATTAATACTCCGTTTTAATAAAATTAGTAAAAAGAGAAATAAGTCGGGCACAAGATACACCAGGGAAAAATTATTCAGATCTTATAATTACTAATCATTACATACGATCAATGGGAATAAACCACTACTCCGGGAATCACAGGACAATGAAGAAGCCAAAGATACAGAGGAAGAAAGTTCAATAAGAAATAAAGTTGTAAATTTGGAGTCAGATTTCCAAGAACATAATATTGAAGATTCTATTAAAAAGCAGACCTTGACAGTGGAAAAAAAAGTTCAATTATAAAAAAATGGATCCCTCAATTTATAAATATTTATCGTATCCAAATCTTAAGATAGAGCTTCAATCATGCGAATAAAATAAAGTGTTGTGTTCAATTCAAAATGCAATTCTCTGAGGGACATCTCTTCTTCTGCCAGAAAATTGGAGAAAGAAAAGCAATAGGTGTGAAAACTTGGGGAATCGCAATCAACTACATATACTCATGTAGTTTCCTTATTTATGAATTTACAAAAATCTTTCAACAATAAATTGTTCCTGCTGTTTGCATTGTGGCTTAATTTTAATCTCTGAGAAAAGAAAGACAGCCTTCCTTCATCTGGCCCCCTTGTAAAGGTGAACCAACTGTAAAAGCGATGAATACAAAACTGAACAAACCTAAGAAAATCTAAATCATGATTAACGCAATCCAAATTCCTGCTGGCGGCAGATATATTTTGGGAGAGCAGATCCTTGGCGTCCTTGAGCGTGTACTCCAGCATGACATTTGCCCCGAGCCAGAGGAAGACGGTCTCGGTGGGCGGGACTTTGGCCTTCGAGAAGACCTGCTCGCTGAGCAGGAACTGCGTTTCCATTTCGTCTTTCTGCTCCTCCAGCCTCTCGATCATGGTCAGCGACCGCTTCAGCTCGGGCACCTGATTCAGGAGTCTCTTCTTCTTCGTCAACAGAGTGTACTCCATAAATTTATACTTAGCGTGCTGGTTGTCGAGCATTTTCAGGACCTTCTCTACTTCGCCGTTGTTCTCCACGCGAGACATGTACGCGTCAACATCTTCCTACGGGAAATATTAGATTTGTCACTTGATTGGTTATGAAACCGGTAAATTTTCAATAATTTCGTTTGGTAGGTACTTACCACAAATTCAGCTTCCGGTATACCTGCATATGATTTTTTGTCCCCTAGTTCCAGGTCTTTGGTTTTATTATCTTCGCCCATATTTAATTACAAAGTTGTGGATCTACGAAATTAATGCTGCAAGCAGAAATCGAATTTATAAGTGAACTAATTAATTAATTAATTCAAATTAATAAACAGTTTTATTATTTATTTAAATTTATTATAATCTCATGTGTTTGGTGAAAAGGTAAAAGTTTTGATTTTTTTCAAGAATATTGACAAATCAGTTGAAATTTGACAGTGACCAATGACAGGTAAAAAATGACAACTTACAAATTGACAGAAAAATGTTTATGCCAAAATTCAAAATAGTCAATGCATGACATTGACAGAACAAAGCTCCCATTATGGTCGTTTTTTACTGATGCAGCGTCTTTAACCAGCTGCGTTGTGGTTTCAAACATTACATTTTTGTGTTAAAGTAATGACGTCACGAACTAAAACGCTTTAAGCAGTTTGATTGTGGTTTGAACCAATCTTTGAGACCGGTTAGTAGCGTTTTGAGATAGAAGTAAGGGTAGTGACAGCTCACTGACAGCTCAGCGGGGAAAGCTCACCCAAAGATATGTTCAAAGTTATTTTTGTTTACGATGTTTACATTCAAACCGTGGCTACATAAAAAATATAAAAGGCTCATCCAGATCCTACACTAAGGTAGGCTGTTAATAACTGTTATGTATTAACTAAAATTATACTGCCGGCATGACCGTTTTATTCCCATATTTTCAATAATTTAAAAAATGCAGATGAAGACTTCCACAGCAAATCATGCTAATGCAAAATGTTCTCTAATATGAAAGCTGTGGTAACGAACTACTTAATCGACGGTGTTATAAGTGTGGCTTTGAACTGGGAACATTGTAGGACAAAATTGAAAAGGGGCAAATTTTAACGTCTTCAGTCTTTCAGTTAATTTTATAGTTTGGTTATGACCTATCTTTGAATTTAATTGTAAACTGACAGATATGACATGACTGATGATGGTGGTTCAAAAACATTTATTTTCCTGCAAATCAAACTAGTGACGTCATCCTTTAATACGCTTCAAACCAGTGGTTGAACCAGCTGCATCAGCAAAAAACGACCTATAACTTGGAATATAAATATAAAACATCCGGAAATACTACACCGTACAAAAGACTGTGACCGCTAGAAGGGGATTGAAAACGGCGGATAAAACATTTCCTGTACCAACCTAATTGGCGCACCGATAAAATTATTTAAAATAGGCAGGTACTTTATTTAAGTATACCGCGACGCAGTACTTACAATTTCGTTGGATCCGATACGATAGGGTCGTATACGTTATTTCATTGTGTATGCTCCCGACCGACGACGTTAAATCGGCTTGCTTTGAACTGTTTACGGTTTAAACTTTTATTAAGCCTCAGCAGTACAATTATTATGTTAAATGCATCACATTCAATTCAGTACGAATTGAATGTGTGTGGAGACGCTTTGTGTGTAAAATTTGCACAACACAACCGTGCTTACGTGCTTATCCGCTGTTCATTAAGTTTGTACCTGAGCAAAATTGTCTTACGCATATTTGTAAATTTTTTTAATTAACAATCAACATAAACTATCTACAGGATTGAGTATTTTAGTTTATGCTATCAGTAGGTAAATCATTTATGTAAACAATGAATTTAAAGTGATGGTGCCAAGCAGTATCGTTCCTTATTGAGACACTCCTATTTTAATACTCAGAACTCGTGCATTCTCTTTTACCAGACTTTAAAGTTGTTCGCTCTAATAATTTATTATTCTATAATTATTAATTTTCTTAAAAACTCAAAAACTAAACTTCTTTATTTGCTCACTGTAAATTTCTGTAAAATAATAAAAAAAATTTATTTACATATTTGTAATTTTGTTACAATACCCAAAACACAAGTAAAATGAGATTGACATTTCTTTTACAACTTTTCAAGTTCATTTTTTTGTTAATTCAAAAACAGTGGCCACAAAGACACACAGCGCTTATTCAAATTGGATCTGTTGATCTAGCTTTAGCTAAATATATCGTGAGATTGACACGTAGACAGTTATTTCACCTCAGTCGACTAAACTTGTAACATTAATTAATCGTTAGTTGGGAAACCAATTACCAAAATCAATTGCAGGAATTTGTTGACAACGCAAACAGTATTTGAAGTGAGTGTTTGTGGCCGCACGGCAAAATATATACTACTACACCTCTCGTGAAATTCTACTCTCATAATATTGACATTTTGAATATTTTAAGCGATGAAACAGTTTTTTACATCCCAATTCTATTTAATCATTTTATAGGGTTGGTTTTAATCTAGTCGTAGCAAGAGCTCGGCTAGAACGCAATAAGAGAAATTAATTATGCATCTAATTTGCATACACTCTTGCTCCATTTGGGCTCTTAGCCATTTAGAGCAAACTGAGGCAACGTGTCCAACTTCCGGACAGGAGAAGCATTCTCTATATCTTGCGGAATCATTTTGTTCCCACGATAGTTTTTTCTGTGATGGCGAAACCTTTTTACCTTTTGTAGCTGAACTTCGCTTGTTATGTTTTCTCAGACACTAAATTTTTAGTTTTCCAGTAAATCAGTTTTTTATGCCGTTTTTTGCCTTCCCTTTCATTTGCAAAGCAAATGAATACCTTTCTGTTGTTACTATAGGTATGTTCTCCACCCCTATACAGGTGTCCGTTTTTCGAGCTTTAAGCATGGGGATCTCGCTTATCAGTAGAGATACGAGGTCGGTTAAATTGGGGCCAAGTTGCGTATTTTTATGCCGAGTAATAATCTGAAAAAAAATTGAGGATATTTTTAGTCGTTGCTGAAATATCCTGAAAAAAATGAAAAATCGAGATTTCTTATTTTCATCATATCATTTTTGTTATTGGAGATTAATAAATAATTTTTTGTGGGCTTACATAAGTCGGCAAGAGCTACCCATCTGTAATTACAAAAATTTTCAAGGCTGACTAGATCCAAGAGTTCACAGTCAACTTTCGTTTTTCTTATGGCCGCCATATTGTTTTTTATGTCGTTCGATGTGAAAAAAATAATGGAACCAAAAATTAATAAACTTCAAAAAAAATTTAAATTTTTATTCTTTTTTCAAAGAAAAACCAAAAAAAATCGTCGAAAAACGTCAACATTTGTAAAATACGCCGAAGTAGTGCTTGCCTTATGGTTTTTTAATTTATTTATGAAATTCGGTCTAAAAAGTTGTTTTTTTTGTAAAGAAAAAAGAAGAATAAAAATTTTTAAAATTTATTTTTTGAAATTTAACAATTTTTAGTTTTTATGATTTTTTTTATACCGAACAACATAAAAAAACAATATGGTGGCCATAAAAAAAACGACAGTTGACTGTGAAAACTCTTGGATCTAGTCGGCTTTGAAAATTTTTGAAACGTCAGATGGATAGCTCTTAGCGGCTTACGTAAGCCTACAAAAAATTATTTATTAGTTTTCAAAAATAAGAAAGATATGGCAAAAATAAGAAAACTAGATTTTTCAGTTTTTCTAGGATATTTCAGCAACGACTGAAAATATCCTGAATTTTTTTTCAGATTATTACTCGGCATAAAAATACGCAACCTTGCCCCAATTTAACCGTATCCCCCCCCCCCCCCCCCCCCCCGTATCTCTTAAGATAACTGAGATCCCCATGCTTAAGCTCGAAAAACGGACATATATAGGCGCCATAGTGAAACTGTAGGAGCCGCGGATGTATATGTATAATGACCAAAATTACAAATAAACGTTGCTTGGATATGTAATATGGAGCTGAATAGTTTGTGATGAATAAAAATAACAGAAGAGCGCATTTTCCGGTAACTCGACGGGTTAGAGTGCAGACTATACTAAGCAGTTGAGACTGCCACCGGTTCGAATCCCAGTCTCATCATTGATGTTTGTGTTCGTCTATTCAACTATTTATATAGTAGACTTGTTTCTGGATAGAATGAGCTAGTTCTCTAAGCCCAAAATTACTGCGTTGGAGCGGCTTTGTCTTAACTACACCACAGTAAAGGCGATCGATGTTCCCTCCTTTTTAAACAAAAGAAAAAAAAAAAAGAAAACAACACATTTTTATAAGAATTAGAGCACTCAATTAACGAGGACGCCTCAGATAGTGTGTAGTAATTTTGAAACTGTATCGACATAATATAATTTTTTTAGAACTGATTTTTTTGTAAAAACAGTTCTAAAATTTGATAACATCATACATAAAGTCAGTAAAGCGCTTTTAAAGCATAATTGACACGAAACCTTGACTGAAATACTGAATGTGCGGCGATTTTAAAGAGTCCAAGAGGCAAACATTTCAGAGCTTTAAATAATTTATAAAGCCCTTAATGGCCGTTTATCGGCAATAAAGGAAGCAATAGGTTTCAGCGATTTCTACCGGAAAAATATAAATTCGTTATCTTTGGAAATATCATGGAAATCCTACACGAGAATTACGTACAGGAAGACGAAATTCATGGATCAAGCTGGGATATATTTTCTGTTGATTCATCAATATTTACTCCAAAGTGCACATAAAAATGGGAATTTACCCTTACAGTAATTGTTTGTTATTGGAGATATCGTGACTATGATTAAATGAATCTATTTAGGTAATTAGATTTTCTACAAAACACGTTAATTGAGTTATTATCAAATAATTAAACTGATAGATTAAATGGAAAATCGAAGAGAAATTCTGAGAATAATAAAGTTCTCTTCTCGGAAAGACACAAAACCTCTTATGATTTGGCGACGACAGAGATACACTGACATTTCGTTATAATTTCAGCTAATCTTTTTGCCATATCAACGAAGAACACACCAGGAGAGGAGTGGTAACCTAGGTCTCTATCACGGAGTGCTATTATAGAACTTTTTGTCCTCTCTGTCTAATAAATAAGCTGGAAAATACCTACTGTACAATCTGGAAAAGTACTGGAACAACGCCGATTTAAAAAATTCTTCATTGCCTGGAGTCCTTAGATCTTCAGGAACATTCATCAGCTCTAATCTCTGCATTAGCTCGAAAAATGAGAAAATTAGGGTAATTTACCACCACCAAAAGGACCACAAATAGTGACAGTGACAGTGAAAAAGTTATGAAATTCTAAATTTCACCTCAGAAATTGTCTCTCAGGGATATTCGGGGTAGATGATCACGAATCCGAGGCCCAAAAGAAAGTGAGGGTAGTTCTAACCCCTTAAAACAACCGCAAGAAGTCGCAGATACAAAATTTGTACTTCACCTCGGGAATCATTCTCGGGTGTTATCGGAGTCGCTGATCACGATGGTCGATAATTTTTTTAATTTAAATTCTAAGTTTAATTTTTTTCAATTTAATTTGATATTGGATCTCGGATTCTTGATCAGGGACCCTGAAAACTCACGCCCACGAGAGACGATTTCTGAGACGAAATTATTAATTTTTTGTATCACTGCTGCCACTTTTTGTGGTGGTTTTGAGGGGTTGGAACTTGCTTTTGGACCTCGGATTCGTAATGCAGCGACTCCGAAAACCCTCAACAGACGATTTCCGAGGTAAAATTACTCTTATAGTCAACGGAAACTTCGTGGCTTAAATGACGCAAGTATTGCCATTATTATGTCATCTGAGATTTTTTAGAGATATCAATAATTTGTCACTCTGCTTTCGTTGCAAAGAGATTGGTTGCTATTTTAATAAACGATCAAAGATGACTCTTTCCCATAAGCGGCTTATTCATGACGTGAGCTCATCATGGCCTAAACACAGCCAGGAATCCGCCAGTAGCAATCCGAGGACGTTATTTTCTTCTCGATGGACCAATGACCAATGAACTTACATGCTCGGTAGTATCTGGGAATCATGTCAGCCCATGTAACGTTGCTAATTAGCAGCATCACTTGGACTTGGTATGAAAACAAGTGAAAAAATTAATAAATGGTACATGCGCACTGATCGCCATAATCAATCATCTAACACAATGCAGGTAAAAATATGTGTCAGACTTCTACAGAGAGGGATCGTCAATACTTGCAAGGAAGATAGGTAATTCCAGTTTCCATCGGAGATGAGTAGAACGAGCGGCAGCGGCATTGGGGCGAAGTGTCGGTGAAGCACACGAGACTACGTCTAGGAAAGCGGCAGTGCGAATGACAAATGATATTTTTCGTTCACCGCAATAAATCTAGTGACGTAGGTCGTTGTTTGCAGATACATCTGGATGCTGGATGAGGTGGGTGGAGGATGCAGGAGCAGCACTTCGAGCGGATTTCGTGTCTGCATCTGCACCACCCGCTGCAGACACCGGTCTAGCTTTAGCAAATGATAATTGATGTGTGGGTGTAGAACAAAACCGAAACACCTGAGGCGAATATTTTGCCGACCGCTCTAGAACAGTGTGGCTTTTTCAGGCTTAGACAATAGAGATATAGACGCAATTTATCTGAAACAGGAGCAACTCAAAACTCGCTCGGGATGTTTATAGGTAACGCCTACCTGTTGAGGTTTATGTTCACGGTCTATACCTTGATGTTAGCCATTTTATACCTAATCGCTAAACTTTACGCCTTATACTCTGCATAAAGGAAAAATTAAAGCTATAAATCTTACAAGAAGATTACCACAGCACCTCTATATAAAACCTCTAACAATCAAGGCTGGGAAAACTGTGTTGTCGGTTTGTCTGTTTCGTCTTTAAGAGACTTTATTGATAATGACGATGATGAATCAAAAGTAGAGCGTTCATTATAGAATTGTCCATCTCATTTCATTCTTGCGGCTGACAAGCATAATAAACAGCACTGCAGAAAATTCTTGCAGAGTTATTTATATCTGAGACATGATGGGGTTCGTTGACATGGTCTCTGTCCCCTGAACACGCTTATCCGGCATACTGAGCCGGAAGCGGGTAAACCACCTGCACTGGAGTCCTGGGATGAGGCTTTCGATCCATAAGATTAAAGGATTCCGGAATTTTGGTTAGAGACCCGGACAAGCTGAATATCGTCTCTCTTCATACGGCTCCTGGCTAGGGAACCGAGGATGTGGAACGAGTAATCTTCTTAACCACACTGAATATAGCGGCTTTGACGTGAAAGATATATTATCGCGTGGTCGCAAAATTTTATTTAAGCGAATCAGCTTCTGGTAGACTATAGAAACGACAACTCAGGCATAACCAAAATCAAACGCTGAATGAGGCAGGTTTGCGTTTGCACGTCAATTTTATATAATTTATATTCTGAAGGAATCTTCCCGGAGACGTTGGATGCATGAAATACAAGACAGAGAGTGCCCTAAATGGTGAAAGAATCAATATTTGACGATAAGATTTCAAGACGGAAAATTTATTTATTTATTATTTATTTATTTTTTATTTGTTAACAGCAAATTAATCTCTAATCTTTAATAATAATTAATCTCGCTGTGAATAGAGTATACGTAAAAAATACCTACCCTCTTTCAACTTTTAGGCTGCTCTCTTACCACTTGGGGAGTTGTTCTGTTGAATTAATGCCAGAGTAAATTAAGATGTGTATAGTATGTAGTTCACATTCCTAAGGCTACATCGTAAGCAATTACCAAAAATAAGGTGTTACGTTTTACGTTTCAGATTTATAATTACGTTACTTTACTACGTTCTGACCTTCGTCAGCCCTTCTGAGCGTTCACTTAAACCGCTCGCTACGTTAAGAAAGTGACTTTTTTGTCAAGTGATTGTGTTGGTGTGCAGACGTCTATTTCGTATATCATGGACGGAAAACAGAAAAAGGCAGACAAGGCGAGAGCGGAATACTGAATTACTTCAGAAAAATGAAAAGGTGCTCCTTTGATGTTTATCGTTATAACGAAGTTACCGCGGAACTTCATTTCAATTTAATTTATTAATCTTTTTATGCGGATTCTCGCGGATTTTTCTCCTGGATTAAAAGAATTTCATAAATTGTCAATCCTTGGATGCGTTCATTTCACGAGTTTCTTATAAAGTCTTCAAAGATTTAAAAATATCTTTAAACGACCAGCCTGGTTTTGTTAAGAGCGATAAAAGTCGAGAAGTAGACAGATAGGTACTCGGAGACGCAGACATGAAGTATCTATTACCAATTATTGCCTGAAGCTGGAGTGCGTTTTTTTGGGGATGTGGATGCCAGTTTGCGCATAATCGAAACGTCAGAATTAAATGACAGTTATTGCTTAATCGATACGATGTTGAACATTAGTTACAACCCGAGGGTTGTAAAAATCGATGGTGATTAGTTAGTTACTAGCTTTAGGACTTTTGAAGTTACATTATTTTTAAGGCACGATAACACCCCCAAGAATAAAAATTATCAAGACCACCAGTACCACCAGTCCACCACCAGAGAGAGGATGCGTTCTAAAATTGATAATAAAAAGAAAAATTTTGAAAATAATTATCTTCGATTTAAAGAAAAAACAGTTGACCTTATACGGAGATGTTTAAACTATGACTAGATGACGAAACTTCTTACCCTGCTGCACTTATTACAAAAGTGATAGCGGCCATTTCTTAAGAGGGCAAATGCCCTCTATGTGGTCAAACAACGACAGGAAAAGTTCACATATTAACAGATTTTTTTCTTAAGAATTATTTATTTTAAGATAAAGAAAATTATTAACATAAACATTAATAAAATAAAACCAACAACCCTAACAAGGAAGTTTCAATTATTCACAGTAGTACTTCGTAAAGAACCAGTCTCGTGTGCCTCACCAGTTACGTCGCTCTTACTCATTTGCTCCAAATTCTGGAGTAATGATCTAATTTTCTTCTTCAGGATCACCTCTTCCGAGCTGACTCTCCCTAAACAGGCCTTAACGATGATCTGAAACACTTCTCTGTCCGATGTGAAGCAGTGGTAGAAATGTTTTCTCTCCATCTGCAGCACCTCCGACACCTCCAACACTACCGCGTTCAGCATGAAACTCTGATTTTTCAGGATCAGATCCGTCTCGCCAATGTAAGACCCGTCACTAAGGTGACAGATCTCCAAGCCGTCCTGCGAGAACAACGCCACGCTTCCGCTCACTATAAAGTACATCTGGTTCGCTTCCGAGTTGGCTCTCACGAGCAGATCGTTGGGAAGGTAGACGTGTTCTTCCAGGTACTGGGCGGCCAGATGCATGATGTGTTCGGGGAGGTTTAGGAATAGGGAGATCTTCTCCATGAGTTTGATGTTGCAGTGGACTTGGATCTCCATTTTTAATCGTTCGGTGAGGGTGTTATTGATGGTGTCCTGCTTGAAGTGGGATCGATAGGTGTGGTGTCTGTAGAACATCTTCAAGCGATTCTGGGTTGGTAAGCTGAACTGTTTATATCGCATGTACTCGTGGACTTCGCTCGTGATTTCCATGTTTGCTAAGGTTTTTTGAGCGAGGGTGAGCGCTTTATTGAGGAAGAGAACGAATATGAACCCCATAGTGATATGGCCAAAGATATAAATAACACTATAGAGAATGTAATCTTCAATGACGTCGGGAAATGCAAGTCCATGGGAATTCGACATGAGCACACATGTGGCCTGATAGAGCGAGGTGATGTACTGTTCTTTGAAGGTGTAATTCATCGAATCGAACCCTATCAGGGCCTTGGCGACCCAGGATTTGGGATCGAAGGTCCCTCTAAAGTCTCTGGCGACGGAGGGAATCGCCGCGAAAGCGCAACAAGACCAGTGGATCTCCACCAGCATGATTATCACGTGTTTCATTAAGTGATAGGTCTCGGAGCTTATATCAAAGATGAAGCAAAAACTTCTGATGTAAGTCAGAAGAGTTTTCACGTGATAGACCTTGAAAACGCCTACCAATTTTTTAACACGTGGCATGTGGGCCATAAAAGTTCCCGTGTGTTCTGATATCAGTTTTACAGGAATAGCCGATAAGACATAAAATATTAACGACGTCCTTGCATATTTCTTAGCTATTCTCCTTGGTTCCAGTACAACTTCCCGAGTTTCCTCGACAAAATACCCGGTCCGAAATGTTATTAATATGTCCAGCATGATAGTCATGTCGAAGAACGTTAAATAAACCGTCGCAGAAGGATTTTCCCAGTAAAATTTCTTGAAAGCAATGTCCAGAGGGTATATAAAAACTATTCCCGCACTTGTAAGCAGTAAAAACATTTCCCAGTAAATTCTGAACATACTGAAAGGGTGTATGATGCGGAAGTTCTTCGATTTTACGTGTCTAAGCTGTTCGTATCTAAATTCGCAATTGCTGCGGAAGTAAACCCTGGTGGTGGGATTTCGGGAAGACACCAGCACGAAACGCTGGGCCCAGGCTTTGAACTTCATCCAGTGGCTTGGTTCTTCCGGAAGGGGGTAAATCTCTGCTTCCACCAAGAGGGCCTTCGGGAGGGTGCAGTTGTGACCTTCCAAGTAACTGGACTGGCATAGGTTGATGTTTTGGAACATGATTGCATTTGCTGGTTTGAGCGACGTCGTCATGTTCGTAATTTAGTTTTGTATGCGTTATTTAGTAGTTTTAACGATTGATAGATCGATTTTATTGATGATAATCAAGGATAATGACATGTGTGTGTGTCAATGTTCAAAGTTACTGGATGCAAACAATTGACGAAACCTAGTCAAGTCGCTCCGTAACCAGGAAACTGGACAAACTTCTCTCAAGTTCCATTGGTTTGGAATATTTTGTGGTCGGTCATTAATAGGAAGGCCTAAATTTTACAATTCCACCTCTTTCGTGACCCATCAACAGAAAAGGCCAAATTATAGACGGAATTTACACTCTACCGTTGATTTTCATGGACAAATACCACCAAATATCTCTTCGGTCGAATCTATCTAAAATGTCAGTTATTGTTTTCCGATGACGAGCCATAAAGTCAATTTTTATGACCCTACTTAAGAAATGACTACGGTTTTCCCTACTTAAACTAAATATATACTTAGGTACCCATAAAAAAAAATGGTTGGCCTAACCATGTCCGAATGATTAGAAAAAGCGCTCTTATAATATTAAACAGATTCCCAGAAAGGTTCGACCGACTTGGGAATTATCCATCCCCTGTGACCTAGTTACCGGATGAGTCGATCGCGATCTCTTTCCACCTCTGTTGTTATCATGGGAGATGACTTTTCAAAGAGGAATTCTCAGATCCCTGGAGAGTACTCATTTTTCCTGCAGCAACTTGGGAAGAACAGTACCGAGAGACGCAGAGGGGGGTAACACAAGAGTCGTTCGTAAACACCCTCGTAACTTTATTGGAGGAACTTTCCTGTTTTGGACTAAGCGGCAAGAAAAATGATTTAATAATAGAGCGTAGGGACTTCTCGCAAGGAAAGGCCCATATTATTGATATGTTATTGGGTCACCTTTTTTCATAGAACCAAAAAATTAAAACTTGGGACCAAAAAAATAGCTAACCTAAATAAGACAAATCAAGAGCTCACGAAGACGTAAAGCGAGATATTGTAAAAGATACTCTTGTGTTAGACCATCTGCCATAGTATGGCAGAGAATTTTTTGTTAAATTTTGGTCATGTGTAAAAACGAAGAACAAAACAAAGTTTATTATTGCACGGAAAAAGTATCAAGTAATATTGAAGGGAATTCCAGGCATCACTTAATTCCCGAAGCGAAGCTACTGCATGTTCCAACCGATCGTGGGGATGAGAAAAGAACGACTCATAAGACTGTCCTACTTTTCTTGATACGCTTTAACATTGTTCTGAATCTTTGAGATTCGGGAACCTCAGTACCGAATCTCCGAAGTAACGTTGTGGCAGGCCCCCTGACTTAGTCGAGATGATGAGTAGGTAGCGCTCAAGATTTTTATACAGGGTGCTCCGAAATACCAGGTTTATACGAAAGGAGGTAATTATTTGGTTAATTGTATGCCAAAAGTTCATATAAACATAGGTTCGCAAAATCGCTTCGTTACCGATCTATACAGGGCGTTGAAATTAAAAAAATAGATTTTTTTTCTTCATAACTTCTACAGTTTTTGAGATATTTAGCTCAAATTTGGTATACAAAAGTTAAGCTATAGGGCTAACATCTTTGCGCGTGCCAAATGGTCGTCAGAATTTACAGAGAAATTTTATTCCTGAATTTTTCTGATTTCACCCCCAATTCTCCCCTTGAATTTTTTTGCGATGCGCCGCTGGTCGGTTCTAAAATACAATATGAATAAAAAAGAAAAAATCTGACCCCTGGTCTCGTTCTAGCAGAACACTTACCATAAAAATATCTGTAAGACCGGTTCAGGTCAGCTACCTTTATTTGGTGCTAAAGACTATCTAAATTGTTAGTCAAAGTCGGGTCCCGGATCAAGTGGATTACTCTTTTCTGAATTATATAAAATTTCTTCGGGCGGAAGAGTGTTCCAAGTTTTTGAGAAGCACTCTCTTCGTCAGATCTGCAACATGATCATGTCAAGATATGTTCGCTCCAGTACTATGCATGACGCATCTGTTTTGAGGATTCTAAGGTTTGCATATATAAATCAACTGCCTGAGGAAGAGTCATCAGTCTTGAAACACAAGTGAATAAGCGGTGTACAATAAGTTTCCACTGGCAATAAATTATGCCATCAAATGCGTTTATAAATCAACACCACTTCTTTATGTTGAATAAATAAATAATGTTAAGCTAAGTGTAATTAAATATTTAGATAAATAATTTGTTGATTGAGTCTGAGATTACTTTATAGAAGAACCTTTCAACATAAATCGTTACAATATTATTCTCTCACTGATCTTGATCTACCGGTCTCTCTCGGCTACAAGTCTGCCCAGCGATTTTTTTCTGGAAATGCTCTTTAGTTTCTAAGAACAGGCACCATGGAACGAATAGGGGTGCTGGGAGGGTAAAACTTGCACAGGAGAACGATTTCATTGCATCACCGGTTTTTATTGAGGCCGGTTCAAAACTTAATGAGCCATTCGAGAAGGGCAAGGAAAAATTTCCAAAAATCGTCTAATAATCAATGGGCCTCGTTCTCGTAGTGTATATTCGTATGCCTGAGTTGCGACTGACCGCTTATCTACATAATGACCAATTGATTTATTGTTACAAACAGCTTCATAAATTTAAGATCTCGTAATACGTCTATTTAGTACTTACTTATAGTATCAGAAGCTAAACTCGCCGGCGGCGCCTTTGATCTTTTAGAGACAAGTCACACCTCTAGCGGCCATTGCTTCAGAGTAGAAACGCAGGCCCGCCACAGAATAGGTACAATTCTATTCTGTGGGCCCACATTCAAAACTAATGAAAGCTCATCTCAAATCATGGCGGATCTCTATGTGTCAAGTAGAGGCGCGAACTCGGTATTAGTGTATTTTTTAACAAAAAAATACACTATTGAGGACGACATCACTTTTCGAAAATCACCCAAACTCATCAAATGTCCACCGATCATGACCCCCAGATCACGAAAAAGTGGTTTTCCAAAATTCACCTGCCCACGATATATATATATATATATATATTTATCTACGTAGGACAACTCAAACTCCGATTCATACTAGGTCTACCTAAGCTCCATTTTATACAGCTACGTTATATACTGTTCCTTGTTCTGTGTAACAGTCAACCGAGCATCCATATTCCTGTAGGTCAATGCTACATCCCTTCCGCTCCCTCCCCGTGAAGGGGGTTTTATTGCTTATTGTTACGACATTATGAACGATAAAGTAACACCTGTCTTTACAGACAAGTTAAATGATATTCTGGTATTTGCCTTTGTATGCTTTCTCGTTGGGTTTGATTATTTTGCTTGATACTGTGTGACCAATCAGTTTGTTATTCAATTCTGTTCTAGGTACATCTATACTTCTGAAATAGATATCTAACTTAATAAATCAAATGTGCATACATAATTACCTAATACTGTTCTATTTTTTTATACAGGGTGTCCCGTATCGTTATGTTCAAATTTTTTGAGCATATAGTAGGCTTAATTTTGAGCCCAAAAAACCCAAAAGTGGCAGGTCTATATTTACTCGTTACGAAGTACAGGCCTAAGAAAATTATGACTAGTAAATAACAAAGATTCAACTTTGAAAACCACACAACCACATGTGTTGTGGTTTAGACTAATAATTTATTGTTATGGTGGCGACATGAGTAAATGTCACCAAAATAAACATTAGAAGAGGTTCTCCTGCTCATACAAAATGGCATTTGTATTCAAATAAATGGGACACCAGCATTTCGGAAATGGCGTTTGTAACTAAATTCCCTCGTAAATTCCAAAAAGCATTTATTATTGGATCGTATTCAGCATGCTGGTCAAGAGATCGGTCGCGAAAAAAGACGAGAAATTAGAACTGTTACTTCTGCAATAGGCCTCCGAGCACAAGTAGTTTGTATTCAGCAAGGAATAGGACATTTTTAACATGTTAAACTAAAGATTTGGTCAATAAAACAAGTTTTATGTGGTTTTCAAAGTTAAATATGCTATTTACTAGACATTATTTTCTTAGGCCTCTAACTTCGTAACGAATGCAGATAGACCTGCCACTTTTGGGTTTTTTAGGCTTAGGAATAAGCCTACTATATGTGGGATGAAAACGGAACGCGACTCCTGATTTGACATTATTATTATTATGACAGTTTAGAGTGTAAGTCAGATTAGTGTAAAGTTAAGAGTAAGACGAGTGTACAGAGACTATTAGTAAGACGTAAAGACGAGAGAAGAATTATTAAAGACGAAGACGAGATAGGTGTTCAAGACGAGAAGACGAAGGTTTAATTAATATTGAAGACGAATTTAAATGTGTTAATTAACCTAAATAAAAATCCTACATATATGCTCACAAAATTTGAACATAACGATACGGGACACCCTGTATAAAGAAGTGAGAAGTACGTTATTTAGTCAGGATTAAAAAAAAATAATACGTGGGATAAACTAATCTGTAAAAAAAATTGGAAACAATTGGAATCTGTCATTTTACATCTTTATAGATTCAATCTTAAACATGAAATTATTTCAAAATCTTCCTAAATTGCACTTTTATTTGCCCAAAAAATAGACATGCTTTTTTTTGTTCAATGTAATTTTGCCACATTCATAATCCCTATTATACAGTGCGTCTACGTAAGTAGGAGTCAGATGGGAAACTTTTTTTGTGCAACGACCATTAAAAGTCACACTTTTAACGACAGCTGACAGTGTTAAAAGTGATTGTTTACATGGAGCGTGTTAAAAATACTTTTAACACTAGTGTTAAAAATATTTCTACCTGCTTTTTCTGTACATTCTCTTTTTAAACTACATTTTCTCATGATGAAATCAGACAAAATTATAGGTGATAAGATTTTTTCATATTCTTTTTATTACTGGCACACACATTAATAAAAAATAAATACCTAGTCAAGAACACAAGACAATAATAATTGTTCAGAAATTGCAATTAATAATAATAATTATAGCGTCTTTTTTATTTGTATATACGCATTTGTTAGTAACCATAGCGTCGGCAACGGTTGCTATGATAAGTACACTTGTACTTATCTGAATATTTTAAAATGCAATTTGAAGTTTAGTGTCATTCTAAATTCATCTATTTTATTATCAAAATAGGGCAGTTTTACAAAAAACATTGTATGATATTCGTCTTAAAAGTGATTTTATTTTGTTCGTGAAATTGTTCAATTCGATCCGCTACGCTTCGCTCATTTCACAAACCGTTTCACTCACAACATAAAACTTCACTTTTAATATTAATATCATAAATAGCTATTATTATCCATTTTAGTGAAAAAAGTTATTCTTCATAAAAAGTTGTGCTTCGTTTGAAACCTAAAATGATATTATAGTAAGAAATCAAATTTTTCCAGTCGTATACGTGGTATTTTAGAAAAAATGTCTACCAACAGGCTTTACTGATATATCTTGGTTGGTATCAAAGTTATTATTACAAAAAATAGTTATTTTCATTCTTCCCTTTACGAAATTGTAACTTTCTGTCTTGATAAGGCAACCGAAAGCGAAAGTAAAACATACCAGGTGATAGGTTGCTAGGTGGTTGCTAGGTATGAAAAACTTTCGTGCCCTGGACGGAAAAGTAGAAATGTCAGTTTGATTAACGTTTATTTAGAAGGAAAATTAAATGTAAAACTACAATAAAAAATTCCAGTAAATCTTTCTGGAACATACAAATAATTATTATTTGTAGGATGTTTTACTTTCGTTTTCGGTTGTCTTATCAAGACAGAAAGTTACAATTTCGTAAAGGGGAGAATGAAGAGGAATTTTCTCATAAATGTCAACACACTGCACTGTCAAAATTAAGGTATTTCGGACATTTTGTTTATTGAACCTTCTAATATAAAAATAAAATTGGCTAAGGAATGGTAACCTGAAATTTGACAAGGTACTTCGTACTTCATTAATGCTTCCCTAAGTATTGATGATATTTAGATGCAAATCTAAATTTTTTGTTAGCATCTATGTATTTATTGAAGTCTCCCGATTTCAATTTTTAGTGGAAAAGTATTGAGTTTGAGTGGCAGTTTTAAGACACAAAATGAATGAAAGCTTAAAATGAGACTTTCAATAATTATTCAGATAGGTAATAACCAATAATTTGCTTGGACTGTTTATGTTCTCCAGTATTTAGATAAAAAGCATATTATTGCCAGATTCAACTTAAATTAATGAAATGACACGTAAGCGTTAGCAACTTCTAAACTACATACATAAAGAATTTCTTATTAAGACTGGCCATGAGGAATGGCATTTAAAAATTACACCCTATATTAACTTGTTGTTTTGCAGCTTAGGAGAGCATCATTCTTACATTTTCAAAGCAAGTTACAGTGGAAATGGCTCAAGATATAGGAAAATGGCTTACATGTCCCTGGTTTAAGTTTTCATGTGGTATCCCATTGTGTGAATGAAATTGAAATTTATCAGATTTGTCATCACCCTGTATAAAAATTTCAACTACACACTAAAGTTAAGATAGGAACATGTAAGACATTTTCCAAAATCTTGAGCCGTTTTTGGTGTGAATTGTTTTGAAAATCGAAAAATGACGATTTTCACTTGTTTATAACTCACAATCATTATTTTAAACACACACAGTGTGATTCTTTTTAATTCGCTTTTTATCAGAAAATATGAAAATGTAATAATAGGCAGGGCTCCCCAATAAATTTTTTGGTCATTATCCTATTAGGGTATCAACCATCCGGGTATCCTACAGTTTCACTAAGGCACCTATATAGGGGTGGAGGACGTACCAATAGTAACACCAGGAAGGTATTCATTTGCTTTGCAAATGCATGATTAGCTAAAAAAAAAACGGCACTAAAAATCGAATTTGCGAGTGCGGTCTGGCTAGAATCGGGGATAATCACATAAATACGCCGGGTCTCGGAAGTAATAACTTGACGACAAGGCCAACTGCCTCGAAGCCTACAGGAGCAGGATTGGCACCGGATATAGCTTTCTAATATCGTATTCAGACTATATAGGGACTGATGTCATGCTTTTTGGAATGCAAATGCAAAATAAATTCTTTTTTTTTTTTTTTAATTAACGTATATGGCTTTGGCGGAGACCAATTAGCCAGAACTTAAATAAATTCAAATATCAAAATAATAATCGTGCTACTGTTAATTTCGAAGATATTCCTGGCCCTGAAAGTGAAGAAAAAATAGCAATTCGACCGTAGTATCAAAGAGGCCTTAGTTGTGACCTTAAAATTAATTGCAATAGCTGTTTTTGCTTCTTACCCACCCAGCACTTCTATTTCGCTCCGCTTCGGTCCCGAAAAAATTGATGGAACTTAGGATACGGACTTCATAGCTCCAATAACAACGAAGTCAGCAATACCTGAGCAACGCTTATTTTGAATTACTCGGTATAATTAAACACAAACCGGTTTTTTCCGATTAGTCGTATTGTAAAGTAAATGACATGGTACTATTACTGAAAATCAAAAATGACTTCGAAGCTACAAGACAACATAAGTTAACATGGGGGTGTAATTTTTAATAGGGTCACTTTCTATAAGGTCCCTCTTGAATAGAATTCACTGTTTAAAAATATAAATTGCCCAGATACCTAATTTCATAAGTAAAAAATGAATTTTCTCACTGCTATACAGGGTGTCGCTAAAAAGGTACCACCAACGTTCTACCATAGACTCCCGAGTAAAAAATATGCCGATTTACCAAAATTATCTATGTCCAAAAATGCACCTTTTTCAAGATACAGTCGTTAAAATAATGGGGTCAACCAAATATACGTTTTCCAGAAGAAGTCAAAAATAAATTAACTGAAAAATTTCAAAATTGCGCCTACTACTATTGTTAATAGCAATAGACTGGAGTAGTTTTACAAACATTGATATACAGGCTGTTCCTCTTTTTGATGTCACATCTCATTTTTTACCCTACAATTTTTAGTCATACGCCACTGGCTGATTCTATATTTTTTATCCAAAGGCGTAAGTATTACCAAACTTTTTGCCCTGTTATTAAAGTTTTGTATCTTGCATGGTTTTACCATAATTAAATTTAATGATGGACTTACACACCACGAAAACGTATTTGTGAAAATCTCATTTTAATTAAAAAAATTAATTTTTATTTCAAAGAAATTACTTTATTCACATTTATTGACCTTGAGAATAATCATAGTAGGCGGTGAAACTAAATTTTCTCATTTAATTATGTTTTATTTACTTCGGTATTTTGAAAAATGTGTATTTTCCAAATTTATTTTGTAAGAGCTGTATCTTGAAAAAAGTGCCATTTTAGGCATAAATAATTTCAGTTAAATCGGTACAATTTGACACAACGAGGAATCTGTGGTGGAACGTTGTTGTTGAAATTATTATTTAAATTAACAACGAAATTTTCAGAAATATATTTTCAGTAGTATAGATCCATAATAAAGAATTAATTACGGGAAAACGATGCAAGTACGATTCTTTTATAAAAGAGCAAAAAGTTTAGGAATACTTTAGCCTTTGAATAAAAAATACAGAATCAATCAGTGGCGTGGGGACAAAAAAGTTCCGTAGTAAAAAGTAACGCGTGACATCAAAAACAGGAACACCCGGTACGTTAATGTTTGTAAAACTATAATTACCCGCTATAGTTGACCTCCTTTTGTGATATGCATCTCGAAAAGGGAGCCTTTTTGGACATGAAGCACACCTTGTATAACTATTAATAACATCAGGGCTAATAGCCCTTTTAACACAGTGTTTTTGATATTTTTTATACAATTGTTTCACTGCCACATATATTTTTTTTTAATTTTCCCTCTTTACGTAGATAATATTAATGACAAGATGTGTACAAAAGCTGGGTTCTGTATCTCAAACAGTTCCTAAGATATCGTCAAAAACTTAAAATAATTAATTTTTTCGACACCCTGTATCTCGGTTGAAAAACATTTTCGGAAAAAAAAGTATTTGAATTTTCTTAATATCTAAGCTTCATCTACACGCCCTCCAACTTGCGGTACTTTTTTTAGAAACACCTTGTATATTCGAAAATACATTTTTTGGTCATTATTCAGATCAGTGGCCAGTCGCACTCAGGCATTCTATGTACATCATAGGTAACTACTAGGAGATAGTGTGGAAGATCATAGTACTAGGGAAATCATCAGTAATAGGGAGATATTTGCTTCGCCATAACTGTAATTACCATTTAGATGGCCCATTAATTATTATTGGACGATTTTTTTAAATTATTCCTTACCCTACTCGAATAGCCCAATAGAGTGACAGTCGCCTTATGAGGACGCGTGAAACAAAGAAATCATTCTTCTGTGCAAGTTTTACTTAGATCATAAAGTACTTTTCCACAAAAGAAAAGAACCAACCACAAATTATGAAACTATAAGGAAAATGAAATGTGATAATGTAAAAATTGTAGTGACGTGCGACTGGCCATTCTGATCTGAATTATTAACATGGCCCTTTAAAAATTAGGTAGGAACATAATTGTATGTTATATAATTATGTGGATTTAAATCTAAAACTGAATATAACAGAGATTAATTTTCATATCAACCCTATTACCTCATCGGTGTTTTCCTATAATTGAAGAGCATTATATGGGTAGACCGTGGGTATTTTTTTTTATTTGTTTTAGGAGCTAATAGTCGTGTTTGCATGAATGAACTGCTTTACTTCGAGTAAACCTGAAAGTATCATTTTTATAAACAGCGCCCAGTGATCCTCCAAGTATCATTTATAAACGCTGCCAGGTAACCCTTTCTACTTAAAACATTTTATACAAGTGCCGAGTAAACCGTCCTGGGTTCCCGCTTGTATATACACTCAATCGTATGCAGCGCCTCTATCTAAATACACGATGAACTACAACTTATACGGCAATCAGATAATGGATTTAGTCAGGCTCCTCGATTTTTCGATGAAAACTAGTTACACATCACCTGAGGAACCATTTGGTAGTTTTAAATTGAAGATGTCACTGGGGATCCGTATATCGGACGCCGGGTGACGCCGGAGTCCCAGTAAACCGCAAAAATTACATGGCCGGAGCCTGAATTGTACCGTAAATATATATATATATATATATTTATATATATATTTATTTATTTCTCCAAAATCACGATTTTTCGATTTTAAAAACGCTCCTGTAGCTTTATCTTTCAAGATTAGTGAACGAAATTTTGGATTCTTGTAAAGCTTGGGAATGACTTTAGATTTTCGTTGAAAAAAAATCCAAAAGTCACGTTACTTCTACAGGGTGTCCTTTCAAAGTTCCCCAAATCCGGTCCATGAGGCACGGTTTCTGGCCGCAGTTTTCAATCTAGGGGGCTGAAATTTTTGTGAGAGTAAGATGTCCACAAGGAGTGGTCTGGTATTGCACTTGAGCAAAATCGGCCGAGCCGTTTCAAAATGGCGGCCATTTGAATTTTTTGAACATTAACGGAAAATTGACAATTTTTTGAACCATTGTATGAGCAAGATGGCAAAAAAACTTTGAAATCAAATTAACAGGATTTGAAGAAAATTATTGGAAATTTGAGTTAATGCAATAAAATTAGCATATTTTCCAATAATAAGCCAGTGTCGTGGGTAGGAAAAAGGGTGAAAATGTGTCAATTCTATAACCGTTTATGAGTCCATTTTTGAAGAAGTTGAACCGAAATTTTCCATTTTTTTTGCTTTAACATATAATTTAATGTCTTAGCTTCAATTCGCCTCGATTAATGTAGCACTTTAAACGAAAGATAAAAAAGTTTTTCGCTTGTGCAAAATTAGCTTACACTTATATAAAATTATTAAATCAATGAAATGGTTCGCAATTTCTTTTTTATTTTTTTTCACATTCAATTATGAATGGTTCTGAAAATTAGAAGAGCAATCGCAACGACAATTAAATCACCTACATGCAGGTGAAAAAAGTATTCAAATTGGTTTTTTAATAACTAAGATATGACCAGTTTAAAAAATAAAATGAGTAGATGTAGGTACCTGACGTACTATATATCTACCCCATCATCACTACAAATTCGAAACGCACCGTGTGGCTCAGTTTGTTACATCCTTGACTAGCTAACTGTTGGAGCGGGTTCGCATCCACGAGAGGATCATTCTTTTTTTTTTTGTAGGTAGGTGGAGTTTTCCCAAAAAAAAATCGGATTATTTTTCATTAAATTCATTATAAAAAAAAATAGGAAGAAAATATTTATTATTGAATCGCATAAAAATACACTATTTCTGCGATTGATGCGCAAGAAGGTTTTTTTTATTGAAGTTTATATTCTGATTGTACCTATTTTGTGGTATTATTATTCAAACGCGAAACGTTTTCTTATTGTGGAAACGCGCTACAAAAATGAGGGAAGTTTCGAGGAAACAGTTCGCAAATTACGTACAATTTTTAGTCGCAATAATGCGCCAAATGAATCAACAGATAGCCGTTCATTAAAAAAAATATATTGAGAAAAAATGACGCTGATGGATGAGAAGACCACTATGTTCGTTGTCACCCCAGTCGGTCTCTCGAAAACATAACCGCAGTGAGGGAAAGTGTGGCCGAGAGTCCAGGAACTTCCCAAGAGTGAAGAATTGAGCCAAGAATTGAACATTACCAGACCCACGCTACAACGAATTATGATATGAAAGCTGCGTTTGCACGTGTACAATGTTAGATTGACGCAAGAACTCGAGCCAAAAATCAGGAACTTCGAGACTTGATATATAGGATATGTTTTTTCAACAAGATGGTGCCACCTGCCCTGCCACACAGCACGCGAAACAATGGTGTTACTATGGCTCAAGTTTCCAGACCGTATCATCTAAGTATCAATTTGGCGATCAAAATTGGACATTAACTAAGATCGTGTGATCTAACGCAAATGACTTTGTTATTTAGGGCTTGATGGAGGAAAAGGTGTATATGCAACCAAGCCACAAACATCTGAACGCCTTAAAGAAGTAATACAACTATTCCTCTTCACTTTGACATGAAAATATTTTGCTTAATTCGAAACAAAATGTGTTTTTCTTGGAAATACATCGAAACACATTCCAATTTAAATTTGATCGAGAAAACATGATTGAGAAACTTTTCCCATTGCAATTGCTAATATGAATATTCCACGACGTCACGATAAAACCAGTAGTAACACATGTTTAGGAGCTGCAAGGGAAATTTTCCTCGGATTTTCACAACCATTCACTCCGTTCATATTCACATAAATGTATCCATAAGTAGGTGATTCCCCAAGATATGCGCGATCCGGGGCAAGTATGGACGATCTGAAAGCGTAAGATGATAAAAACTGTTAATTTCGAGAAAAATTCAACGTGGGCGAAGTGGCAGGCACGTTTTAGTTACGAAGTGTGAAAAATACATAAAAGACGTGAAAAATAAACTACGTGGCCCTCAACGGCTCTCCCGGAGTGCCCTCTCTCAAGAAATCGATGTACCTCTGTTGCATATATTCATGTCGCCGATGTTCTATAAATAGCAGCTCTTGTTCCGTGTTTCGCGGTGATATTCTGCAACCACGGACAGCAGCTCTGCGCTCGTGTTGCGGTTGCAATGTTTATTTAGTGTGCCCATGATATGCTCCCATAAATGCATTGGCGATTATTATTGATATGCATAAATAAACCAAGTTTGCTTAAAATTATCTCCATTGATTTCCTCGTTGTTTAGATTTTTTATAATCTTATTCATATTTCGCAGAGATCGCAGAGATTTCGCATCTTGAATAATTACCGGAGTCGTCAATGTCGTTGGAATCTCTACTTTAATATACAAACACAACCTTTGTCTTGTTTTTTAGTATTTCTGTTTATTCTCTTATAATTTTAAAATTATTTGTTAAAATATATTGTAGTTACTTTTAACGCTAAGATACTTTTTCTGGTGAAGTTTTGAATATTGCAAAGTTAAAATAAATTTTTTAGTTGAAAAGTAGATGGTATATCATCAAAATACACAATTTAACTAAAAAAAAAAAAAACAGCACTAAAGTTAAACGGTTTTAAAATAATACAGGAGAAACAAATATAATTAAGTCTCAGTAATCCTGCAATCCCGGATCTGTTGCATAATATTCAATGCAACAGTGAGTGGATAGTGGATCCACAGGTAGGCTTTGGTCGCCGCCGCCACCGCCGCCGTGGGAGCGGCACCGGATCGATCCCACATTCAGCCAGCCGCCCACACGATGCGGCCGCCCGGATGCTGTGCAGCGTTGCCGATTATCAAGTTATATACCTTTCTAGGGTTGAGCTCATACGATGGGTTGATGTGATTATCAAAATTATGACATCTTATGCAGTTGTCAATTGAAGAAGCACATATAATAAAAATAAAAATGTCATCTTGGAATAATAATAATTGAGATATGCATGTGGGAGATACCATATAACAATACTACTATATTGCTAGTAGGGGTCTGGAGATGGACGAAATCATCACGGTGCAGACATATATGCGCCTATCTTTCTGTCTTGAGTACCTTGAGTCCTATGCGCATGTCCTAGAATTGAACACGCCTACAAGCGCGCATCAAATTTGACTGATTCGACTACCAGCCTCATGACGCTTGCGCACAACTGATCGAGTAGTCTAAAAGAGATAGTCGTTTGCTTTCTCACTTAGTCCGGAACACTTCCACCTATGAGTGTTAGCAATATAAAAGTATCAGATATATGGGAGATACCTACCTACGCTAAAATAGAAAAAAGTGTAAAAATGACACATCAGAAGTGGGAAGTTTAGAAAAAATATTTGAACGATTTGGTAGTTATCCCTCAACTGAAGGAAAAATTGAATCTAATCGCTGTACAATCTGAATTCCAGATCAAATTGTCAGACACAATCAAGAGAGTGGGATAAAGTCAAAATGAAGAGCAAAAGCAATACCAAACCAAGAAACTTTGTTAGGTGAGGTCAGCACTATGATACTTTTGGTCCTAATCTTTCTCTTGGGTCTTTCTTGGTCTTGGTCTTGCATCCAAACAGACTAAGCCTTGCTCTTGGTTTTGTCTGACAAGTCTTGGTATCGTTTTAAAGACTTATGTTGCCTTGTATTTCCCCACTAATTAGCACGAATAAATTCCATTTTGCTCATCCGACCATTTTCAGTAAACCGCTTCTTACTTACTAAAAATTGAGGAAAATAAGTACTTTTACGTTAGCAAGACTGAACCGGTTCTGTTTTCTTCTTGGTCGTGTCTCGTAGACATGTTCTTGGTCTTGGTGTCGTTTCTGCAGATCGCATTTTGATCTTGGTCTTGCTAGTACAGTGCAAGTACAGTTACAGGCCGTGTCCTATACTTAAATCCGTTACAATGTATGTACGTGAAACAATAATCTTAACAAAGAAAAAAAGCAAACCATATATGGATCTGTCAACTACGTAAGACAGGGTGGGCAATGCTGTGACATTGGCGTAGAGGTGTAGAGCAAGAAACGAGAAGATTAGAAGACAATGATCTGGTAGCCCAGTAAACTTCTGATATGGATTGTTGATATTATGAAACTATTATGCTCTTTGCTTGGGTGCAAAAAATGCAGCTCAGAATTCTTTTCTTCTACTCGGTGAAGAAGTGGTCTGTTGTAAGTGGTGTGGTAAGTAGAAATGTTTTGATGGAAGGATTCCAAAAATATTCCTGCCATAGCAAGAAATCTGATGAAAATCTGGAATCTAGAATAGAAGCATGTTAAGAGGGGACACGTTATGACTCCAGAGAAACAGCGGTTTAGGACAGTTAACCAAGCTCTGGACAAAACATCTACGAATCTTTCTTGACGTTTCGAGACGCTCTGCTGACAGAACATAAGGCGCCTTTGGAATTTCGTTAAGGTACGGAACTTTCGGTGCGCAAGTCTGTTTTTTTATACAAGTTCTAGCAGAAAGTTTCCAGGGCTCTTCAGAACTTATAGATGACTTATAAGTGGTGCAAGAGGGAGCACATATATATATACACATTAAGCTTATTTCACGAAGCCCGGTACGTTGCACAGGTAACCGGAGTCCCGCCCTTAATAATAAACTTGATGGTGTGTATTATAACTGAAAGTGAAGAGAAACATCATATTAATCGAAGCAACCTGCGAGGGGTAAACATTTCACAACATACAAATCTGGTTATATCCTTAAGAATTTTAGAATCCCTGAACGTTCTTATGTCAATACATAGCCCACTGCACTAAAAGTATATACCCATCCGATTACCGGAAACCCTGCTTTGTTGCCACTTCTCAGGGCCTCGGATAAGCAGTATTAGCACAGAATAATATGTCTATTCTGTGGATACAGAACATCTAAGTGTCCCCGGATCCGGATAGACGAATTATTGTCTCTTTGTACAGGCTGGTTCGTCCTAGCGCAATTATTATCATCCTTACGCTAATGGATACTTACTTACTACTAAAAAAAAACCATTGTAGAAACTATTAATGTTTGAATAGTATTAAAGGTATATTACATTCATTATAATTTCATTTTATTTCCGTTCATTAAGCTTTTACTTAAAAAAAGTTGCACCCAGAGTCCGGGTCACGTGACATCTTTTGTCTCGTACAAAAAGGTAAACTATTTTTATTACATTTTCGGTATGCCATTGTAAATTGTACTGCAAAAAAGACATATATAGGTACCTACTTATACAATTTCGATAGGATTTTTCGATAAAAATTCAAATGTAGCGTTTTTAACTTTTTTAATAGTTAAATATTAAATTTTTATTTAATAGGCTAATAAGATAACTACCATAAATTGTATAAGCCATAAATACAATACGACCTTCCAGAAAAGTCGGTCTTTGTTTAATTTTATGATACAGGCTGAGGTAAAAAAAACTGAATGAAACGGTAAGAGTCATATCTCTTACCGTTTCATGCAGTTTTTTTTTCGGTTTTTTCAGTTTTTTTCATGCAGTCGGTTAAATAATTATAAAAAAGTTGCGCTGTTTTGAGACGAGTATTTGGCAATTTTTTTTCTCAATAATTCCAGAATTTCCTGAAATATCCTGATCAAACTTGAAGCATGCAGATTTATTATTTTAGCCATATCTTCTTTATTATTGAAAAAAGATTTATTATTTTTTGTATGATGAGCTACTCAAATAATGAGCTACTCATTTGACGTTTCAAAAATTTCCAAAGCCGACTAGATCTTGGGATTTTCGAAGTCAACTTTTGTTTGTCTTATGGCCACAAAAGTTAATTGCACCTTTAAATAAATAATTGTTTTTGCTCTGATTTTTTCATATTATAATTAGCAAAAAAATTTGTATCCGATAACCCTCGAACTTTGATAAATGCTCAAAAATTTTATAACAACTTTCTCAAGCTTGTTGCTTGGCAACAGACCGACGCCTAAATTATCAATGTCCTTGGGTTATTACTACTGATAAACGTAAGTGTAAGTTCTATTTACTTTCATAAGTCTAATAATCTTAGGTCCGGTTGCACAAACGTTAAAGATCTGCCAGATAATTACTGATTTTAAAATGCCCTGTATTATCAAAATGTTGGTCAGGTCAGGAAATAAATTCTACTCCCCTTTAGAAGAGTTAAATCACGGGTAAATAACAATAAAAGATCATTCAAAATATTCACCCATACTTTCAAAATTGGCAATTTAAAATCAGTAATTATCTGACAAATCTTTAATTAACTTTTGTGCAACTAGCCCTTAAACTATATAAAGATAAAGATTTTTTATTTCTCGATACTTATTTTCGGGCTGCATGTGTGCTTTAGTTTTATGAAATATTACTAACCGGTTAACCGACGATTAACTGGTTATCCCCTTCATCAGTAAAAAATAAAAAGCTATCGGTAATAAAAATTTAATAGATAAAATTATTTTATTCACTTAATATTAGCACAAAATTATGTACCTACTTCTAATGCCAAATTAACAAACATATTTGAAGTAATTATGTTCAAGTTGAACTGTTTGCTAATTTTAACTAAATAACAAATACTTTGTATTATAAAAATAAAACAAAATCAATTCATTAAAATGAAAGGAACCAGAATAAGTGCCCTATCATAATCTGCCTTATAAATCAAGATTTATTGATATGCAACATGCAGGAGCAGGATGATGTCACATTACTCACATTACGCTACAAAAAGTCATATACAGCTTCCAGAAACCTGTTTTCTCAATAATAAAAACAAAAACTAAGGAAGTAGGTACTTCATTCAAACTCAAACAAACCGGAAAAAATAATCGGACAACCGCATCTCTGATGGCCACCGTCGGAAAGTGAAGAAATTATTGAGAAAATGTTTCAAATTCCTCTCTGAAGTGTAAATAAATATACCAGACAGTGAGTCTTGTAATATTAAGATACCTAGCCAGATGTTCGTTCGTGATCTTTGCTTAGGTATATACTGTACACATATTTGAATTTTAAGCAATCCCTTATTATCCCTTACAATCCCAATTATTATTTTTTGCAGTCAATAAAAAGCTGCATTATCTGATTTATGATCCATTACTCTGTGAAGGTTCCTCACAACATCCCGGGCCAGCGATTAGTGTCTCTTGTATTTCTCTCTTTTTTCCTCTTTTTCTGAAAGTAGAATCATCCATCTTCTACCCTTTTCTACTTCCACTTCTCAAAATTTCAGTTCAGGGGTCTAAAGATTGCATCCAGTGTTACAGACTATCCGACTGCGGGAACCTTTCATTGGATTTTATACGCGTTTAAGATTATTATACCAGCAGTCTGCCGATTTTTTTTTAAGTTAGAAAATAGATAGAGGAGAGGACTATACCTAAACGGTAGTAAGAGATCCATTCTATATTAATTACATATACCTACAGGGTATTCTATGGTTAGAGTGCCAATCTAGCAATAAGTTGTCGCCCTGTGGGCCTTTAGAGTAGGTACATGGCTGAAATTTTCAGGAATGGGCTAAATACCTAATTCTCGTCAAAAAATCGTGCTGTGCAAAAAGGCACTATTCAAAATTGTCAATTTTTTTTGCAAAATGTGGTAGTTTATAAATGAAACTTTGTTGTTCCAATTTTTCAAAATGGTATCTGTGATAGTTAAGTTAGAAAAACATCAAAACTGTTTCTGAAAAGCATTGCTAATACCATCATCGGAACTTTAAACAGCAAATATTATGTCGCTTCGGTGTACGGCAAAAATAGACTACCAGCTACTTACTGCTTAATCGAGAATTTCTACAGAATGGCGACATTAACAGTGGATATTTCATACATATTTTGATAATGAAAATCTACAATTTGTGTATAAATGTAAGACACAAATAATGTGCTAATTACTAAAGTGAAGTCATCCCTCATTTTAAAATTACTTAAATTAATGATTTTTTTTATTATTAAAAAAAAATAACAACTGATTGGCACTTGCCTAGAGACACCGCGTACCTAAGTACCTACCTATATCATTTATCATTTTATAAATACATAATATTAAAAAAAATAACAAAAATACTAATAAATAAAAGGTAAATAAATAATGACCTTTAATAAATTAATTATGAAAAAATCGGTCAATATTTACATCTGGGTATCTTACAGTTTCACTATGGCACCTATAATACCATATATCCTATTCTCTATATTGCTATCTCCTGAACGCTAAGAGATATAGCATATAGCGTCGGTTAAATTAGAGAAAAGATGCGCAATTTTGTGGCCATCTCGAATCCGTCAAGACATACAAAATATCTGCGACTGCTCCTGAAATATCCTGAAAAAAACTGAAAAATCGAGATTTCTTATATTATTTGCCATATCTTTCTGATAATTGGAAATTACTAAATAATTTTTTGTAGGCTTACAGAAGTCGTCAAGAGCTATACCCATCTGTCAGTATAAAAATGTTCAAGGCCGACTAGATCCAAGAGTTTTCACAGTCAACTTTCGTTTTTCTTCTGGTCGCCATATTATTTTTTTATGTCATTCGATATAAAAAAGATAATGGAAACAACAAATTAATAAACATAAAAAAAAATTCTATGAAGACTATGAAAATTCTGAGATCTAGTCGACTTTGAAAATTTTTTAAATGTTAGATGGGTAGCTCTTGCCGACTTATGTAAGCCCACAAAAAATTATTCATTAATCTCCAATAATAAAAAAGATATGGAAAAAATAAGAAACCTCGATTTTTCAGTTTTTTCAGGATATTTCAGGAACGGTCACAGATATCTTGTATGTCTCGACGGAATCGAGATGGCCACAAAATTGCGCTCCTTTGGACTTGTTTAACCGACCCTGTATCTGTTAGCGTTAGGAGATAGCAATATAGAGAAGGATACATGGTGCACCCTGTAGAGAAGGATTTATGGTGCACCCTATATAGGGGTAGAGGACGTATCTATACCTATAGTAACACTAGGAAGGTATTCATTTGCTTTGCAGATTCATGATTAGCAAAAAAATGGCACTAAAAATCGCAGTAGGGAGTCCGGTCCTGGTTAGCCGGCGTATAAACACATACAGGGTGAGTCATTGATATGGGAAAGCTCGATTACACCTATACCATTAAAGATATCGATATGAACCAAAAAGTGCTGTAAGTGGGAGGGTAAAGTGCAGTTTGTAAAATTATTTTCAGATACACAGGATGGCCCAATATCGCTGAACGCCATACAACTTTGTTATTTTAAATAGGACACCCTCTATATTATTACATTTTCATATTGTTTGAGAAAAGTCAAAAAGAATGGTTTGTAAAGTTGAAGTTTGTAATGAGCAATTTATGAGTTATAAACAAATGAAAATCGCGATTTTTCATTTTCAAAGCAGCTTATATTGAAAACGGCTAGAGATATGGAAAAACGGTTTACATGTCCCTATCTTAATTTTTAATTTGGTATCCTATCATGTAGCTGAAATTTTTATACCGGGTGATGAAAATAATCAAATTTTTTACCACTCCGTATAAAAATTTCATCCATCCAATAGGATACCGCTTGAAAAGTTAGGATAGGAACATGTAAACCGTTTTTCCATATCTCGAGCCGTTTTCAATATAAGATGCTTTGAAAATGGAAAATCGCGATTTTCATTTGTTTATAACTCGTAAATCGCTCATTACAAACTTCAACTTTACAAACCATTCTTTTTGACTTTTCTCAAATAATCTGAAGATGTAATAATATAGAGGGTGTCCTATTTAAAATAAAAAAGTTGTATGGCGTACAGCGATATTGGGCCATCCTGTGTATCTGAAAATAATTTTACAAACTGCACTTTACCCTCCCATGTACAGGACTTTTTGGTTCATTTCGATATCTTTAATGGTGTAGGTGCAATCGAGCTTTCCCATATCAATGACTCACCCTGTATAAACATGCACCAGACCAGAGAGGTGATGAATACGTCAAGCCGGATATAAGCTTTCTCATATCGTATCCAGATTATAGGGACTGATGTTACGCTTTTTGGAACGAAAATGCAAAATAAATTAAATTCAAAATAATAATCGTGCTACTGTTGAAGAAAAATGAAATGAAGAAAAAAATAGCAATGCGACCGTAGTGTCAAAGAGGCCATAGTTGTGACCTTAATATTAGTTTGCAATGGCTGTTTTTAGCTCTTACCCACCCAGCACCCCTATTTCGCTCCTCGGTCCCGAAAAAATTGATGGAACTTAGGATACGTAGATGTATATATTTACCCAATTTAATTCACTAACAACACTTGGGCTTTACCACAGCCATACGATATTTATTTATATATTTATTTTATTGGAGAAAAATCTCATACAGGGTGCACCATGTATCCTTCTCTATATTGCTATCTCCTAACGCTAACAGATACAGGCTCGGTTAAACAAGTCCAAAGGAGCGCAATTTTGTGGCCATCTCGATTCCGTCGAGACATACAAGATATCTGTAACCGTTCCTGAAATATCCTGAAAAAACTGAAAAATCGAGATTTCTTATTTTTTCCATATCTTTTTTATTATTTGAGATTAATAAATAATTTTTTGTGGGCTTACATAAGTCGTCAAGAGCTACCCATCTGACATTTCAAAAATTTTCAAAGCCGACTAGATCCCAGAATTTTCATAGTCAACTTTCGTTTTTCTAATGGCCACCATAGTGTTTTTTTTATGTTGTTCGATATAAAAAAAATACATATAACTAAAAATTGTTAAACTTCAAAAAATAAATTTAAAATATTTTTATTTTTATTTTTTCTTTACAAAAAAAGACACATTTTTAGACCGAATTTCATAGATAAATTAAAAAACCATAAGGCAAGCACTATTTCGGCGTATTTTACAAATGTTGACGTTTTTCGACGATTTTTTATTAGGTTTATCTTTGAAAAATTAAGAATAAAAATTAAAAAAAAATTTTTTTGAAGTTTATTAATTTTTGGTTTCCATTATTTTTTTCATATCGAACGACATAAAAAAATAATATGGCGGCCATAAGAAAAACGAAAGTTGACTGTGAAAACTCTTGGATCTAGTAGGCCTTGAAAATTTTTGAAACTCCAGATGGATAGCTCTTGCCGGCTTATGTAAGCCTACAAAAAATTATTTATTAATTTCCAATAATAAAATAGTAATGAGGAAAATAAGAAATCTCGATTTTTCAGTTTTTTCAGGATATTTCAGGACCGGTCACAGATATCTTGCATGTTTTGACGGATTCGAGATGGCCACAAAACTGCGCATCTTTTCTCTAATTTAACCGACCCTGTATCTCTTAGCGTTCAGGAGATAGCAATATAGAGAAGGATACATGGTGCAGCCTGTATAATAAGATTTTTTAATTTTTTATGATGGTACATTTTTTACTTTACTGACTGGACTACATATTGTGTATTTCACAAAAAGATTTTAATATACAGGGTGTCCCAGCTTATTCGAAGCGGTCTCTGTAGGCCAAACGATGGATTTTTTCCAAAAAAAATTTGCGAATTCAAGTAGAGGATCACAATGGCCATAATTTAAAAATATTTTGGAGTATACAGAGTGTCCCATATGAGAGTGGCATATCAAAGTTATGTTTTTTAAAATGGAATGCTCCTATGTTATTGCATTTTTAGATTGTCTGAGAAGAGGAAATAAGATTGGCTTTTACAGTTGGTGTTTAAATTCAGAAGTTTTTTAGTTATAAACAAGTGAAAATCGTCATTTTTCAAGTTCAAGGCCCTGTACAACGAAAACGGCTGAAGATAGAGAAAAACGGCTTACATGTCCCTATTTTAACTTTTTAGGTACTATCCTATGGTATAGAAAGATTTGTACTTTCTTTGATTTTTTTATTTGGTGACGCGTGGAGAAATCTCAAAATTTTTCAAATTTTTTATAACCCTGTATAAACATTTTATCTACACCATAGGATAGTACATAAAAAGTTAAAATAGGGACATGTAAGCCGTTTTTCTCTATCTTGAACCGTTTTCGTTGTACAGGGCCTTGAACTTGAAAAATTACGATTTTCACTTGATTATAACTCAAAAACTTCTGAATTTAAACACCAACTGTAAAAGCCAATCTTATTTTCTCTTTTCAGACAATGTAAAATGCAATAACATAGGAGCATTCCATTAAAAAAAACATAACTTTGATATGCCACTCTCATATGGGACACTCTGTATAATCCAAAATAATTTTAAATTATGGCCATTGTGATCCTGTACTTGAATTTTCAAAAAGTTTTTTTAAAAAGTCCATCGTTTGGCCTACAGAGACCGCTTCGAATGAGCTGGGACACCCTGTATTATAAAACAAGATGATTCAGTGGTTAAGTACCATAAAATGAGACGGGTGTGAAGACATAAGATTTTATTCAGCAACGGTTTTACTTGCGTTTATTTTACTGCCGACCAGATAGGGATTTATGTTCAGAAATCATAATTTAGGAACAAACGAGTAAGTAGCAAACAAAAGAATCAGTCAGTTCCAGTCTTCCAGTTCACTCTTCAATTTCTAGGTGGTAGGTAAAGTATGTGTATTCTTTTACTAGTATCACAAAACTGTTGGTCTGCTGGAGAACTAACCAGCTGGCATGCTGGTCTAAGAGGGCAAAAAATGTCAATATAGCAAGCAGCCCGCGGTAGGTACTTATTCCGTGTTATGAAATTATTGTAAAAACAAAAAATTTAAACAATCAACGTACGTTATTATGCTCTGATCAAAATAAAATTCAAGCCATTAAAAGTACTTACCTATATTTTGATCATTGCATGTTAGCATGTTACCTATTATAGGACCTACCTAAACCTATACAATAATGTGTCCAGTTGTAAGTGGCAGTACTACATGGGGATCTTGGAAACGGCAAGAGATACAGACTCGGTTAAATTAGAGAAAAGCTGCACAATTTAATGCTTAATGAGAATCTGAATTTTTTCTTTGAATATTTCCAGTCGTTGCTGAAATATCCTGAAAAACCTGAACAATCAAAATTTCTTTTTTTAGCCATATCTTTTTTATTATTGGAAATTAATTAATTATTTTTTGTAGACTTACATTAGTCGTCAAAAGCTATCCCTTTCACATTATAAAAATTTTCAAAGCCGACTAAATTCCAGAGTTTTCATAGCCTACTTTTGTTTTTCTTATGGCCGCCATATTGATTTTTTCATGTCGTTCGGTATAAGATAAAAATCAATTAAACAAAAATGAATAACATTCAAAATAATTTTTATATTAATAATTATTATTATTTTTAATTATATTCTTTTTTCGAAAAAAAACTTTTGTAAATATTTACATCCACGTATCCTAAGTTCCATCAATTTTTTCTGGATCAAGGAGCGAAATAGGGGTGCTGGGTGGGTAAGAAGCTAAAAACAGTTATTGCAATCTAATATTAAGGTCACTAACTAAGGCATCTGTGGCACTACGGTCGCATTGCTATTTTTTTCTTCGCACTTTCAGGACAAGGAATATCTTCGAAATTAACAGTAGCACGATTATTATTTAGTGCTATTGAAATGCCATCATTAAATCATTTATACATTTTCTTATAAAAGAAAAGTTTATAAAATTTTTTACAAATGTTTTTTCTTCATCTAAAATCAATTAAAATCAATGAATATCTGTAATCAGAAGTAATAATACTTAATACGAGTATGTAATCAAAAGTATAAATTATCTGAAATATCAGACCAAAAAAATCTAATTTCATTTTGAAGCTAAATTTGTTCGTCTAGGTTTATAGCGCGCTTAGAAAAGTAACTTATAAAAACAATAGGTACATAAATAGTTTAGAAAGGGTTTGTGCATAATATTATAGAATTTTATCATGTATTTTTAAAAATTTTGAAAGTTTCATCAAATTGTGAAGTATTGAGAATCTGAAAAAAAATAGGATAATAATAGGATGCTGCTGAAATATCGTGATAAAAAAACAAAAATCGAGATCTTATTTCAGCTAAATATTTTTAATAAGGTACCATGCACAAAGTAAGAAACCACAAATTAATAAACAAAAAAATTTAAAAATTTTAACACACTTTGTTTATTCTGACTCCTTTATTAAAGTTTATTAATTCAAATGAAAACGAAATATTAAAATTTAAAGAGGACCGTTTTTTTGACATGTTGTATCGTAAAGTACATGACATGCATGTAGGTATTGAAAATTTAAAACGACTTCTAAGTTACAATGGGTAGGTACAACATAAGTTAATATAGGGTGTAATTTTTTACATATTATTACCTATGGAAATACTTAAAAAATGCACTTTTTGACATTCGGTAAAATTTTATTACGTTATTTTTAATAAAGAAGATTACATTTTTTCGAATTTATTTGCAATGTGATCAATTTTTGGGTTCCGGGATTTTTTCTCTAGCGAATGGCATGAAAAACAATATGGCGGCCATAAGAAAAACAAAAGTTGACTTTGAAAATAAAACATTTTACTTATAACAATAAATATAAATAAATAATAAAATAACTATTTTACTCTTTGGTACTATTCGTGTTTTAGGACAAAGCTCGTATACGATTGCAAAAATTTTATGTCAGACTATTCCATTTTAGGTTTCAGACCAAGCACACCTTTTTATGGAGAATAACTTTTTTTCCAAAAATGGATAATAAAAAAGTGACCACGAATTGAAATTTTTCGTTTGGCGCGTTATTTCCCAATAAACTTTAATATCAGGTAGGAAATTTATTAAAATAGCTATTTATGATATTGGTGTTAAAAGTGAAGTTTTATTTTGTGAGTGAAAAGGTTTGTGAAATGAGCGAAGCGTAGCGGAGCGAATTTTACAAATTCACGAACATATAATAAAATCACTTTTAAGACGAATATCATACAATGGTTTTTGTAAAACGGCTCTATTTTGATAATAAAATTGATGAATTTAGAATGACACTCAACTTCAAATTGCATTTTAAAATATTACAGACAAGTAAGTACAAGTAGTGTACTATGCAATAGCAACCGTTGCTGACGCTATGGTTACTAACAAATGCGTGCATACAAATAAAAGAGATGTCATAATAATTATTATTATTTGCAATTTCTGAACAATTATTATTGTCTTGAATTCTTGACTAGGTACTTATTTTTTTATTAATATGTTTTCCAGTAATAAAAAGAATATGAAAAAATCTTACTATGTACCTATATAATTTTGTCTGATTTCATCATGAGAAAATGTAGTTTAAAAAGAGAATGTAAGTACAGAAAAAGTAGATAGAATTACTTTTAACACGCTTCCGTTTAAACAATCACTTTTAACACTGTCAGCTGTCGTTAAAAGTGATGTATGTGTCTTTTAATGGCAGTTGCACAAAAACATTTTTTTGTGCCATTGAAGCCCATGGAAGCGGGTTAAAAAAATTTGTAACAGTGTTAAAAATACATTACAACACTCGTGTTAAAAGTAATTCTATCTACTTTATCTGTACTTACTTACATTCTCTTTTTAAACTACATTTTCTCATGACGAAATCAGACAAAATTATAGGTAATAAGTAATAAGATTTTTTCATATTCTTTTTATTACTGGCAAACATATTAATAAAAAATAAGTACCTAGTCAAGAATTCAAGACAATAATAATTGTTCAGAAATTGCAAATAATAATAATTATTATGACATCTCTTTTATTTGTATGCACGCATTTGTTAGTAGCGTCAGCAACGGTTGCTATTGCATAGTCATAGTACACTACTTGTACTTACTTGTCTGTAATATTTTAAAATGCAATTTGAAGTTGAGTATCATTCTAAATTCATCAATTTTATTATCAAAATAGAGCAGTTTTACAAAAACCATTGTATGATATTCGTCTTAAAAGTGATTTTATTTTATTCGTGAATTTGTAAAATTCGCTCCGCTACGCTTCGCTCATTTCACAAACCTTTTCACTAACAAAATAAAACTTCACTTCTAACATTAATATCATAAATAGCTATTAAATTTGTTTTACCGCCGCATATGTTTCATCAATGAACTATGAATTATCAGCCGCGCTTCTTAGTTTTTTGTCGTTTCAATTGACTTTGTATAAACTCTACTTTAAAAGTTACCAAGTTTTTTTTGTGAACATAAAATCGCAACTTTCAAACATTAAGATGGTCTTTGATTGACTACCACCATCGCAAGTTTCATCTTTTAGTTTTAAAAAGCAAGGTCGCAAGGTAATTTCTTTTAAATAAATTGCTATAATGCAAAAATACAGTCAGAAATCTGAACATGATAATGTAAAAAAATACGTTGTTCTATTTCAAAAAATTAACCGGGTAAAAATGGGACACCTGTACCTATACCTATAGCTGAAAATAATGTTGGCTTATGAATACGTAGGAATTTTAGTTTAAAAGTTCTGTGCTAAAATTGTTAAAATACCAAGAATTTATGAGGTGATCCAAGAATGGTTGATTGGCTATTATGCGGTTATTATACGAAACGCAGCTCGCAATGCTTGCGCTGGCGACTGTAGTAAACACAGTTGCTCTCGGGTTAAATTATTTTACTGGAGAGGAGATTGAAGAGCTCGTGATGCTTATGAATTGATGTAAACATATCATCACTCAATGCACCGTTGCCAATTTTACCGGGACTCGAATAATCGGCTGTGCGTCTACAGGCTTCGAAAAATGCTCGCAATATACACAATTATATACTAACGTGCGCCGCTCCCTCTGTAGAACGTTTCGTTGAACTATGTCGCGTATGTTTTAGGGTACCCCGGTGTCAAAGTGATGCCCTGGGCAAAATTTATCCAACGTTTCCACCGATAGATGGCCATGCTGTACGACGTTTATACACGTTAAAATTTTCGAAGCCCGAAGTCGGGCTTCACATGGTAGGTCCAGGCTTCGAATACTCAACTGAACATAGCATTTTAGGCTTCGTATGGGCTCTTAATATGTCTATATATATATATATATATATATAAATTCAAAATAAAATTTAACGGGCATATCGCTCTAACCTAGGGCTTCCTGAGGCAGACCTGACACACAGAGCCATCCAGTCATCTCGAAGCTGCAGACAACGTTGTTTCGGTCTCTTAGACCTCATCAGTACAGCACATCGAGAAATAACTAGAGGATGCATGCCAGGCCAGCACAGGAAGCCAACTATATGAATAAAGAGGTGACACGGAACTCCGTGACCTCAATAGTTGGTTGCCATCTACCGACGGAGACAAGAACTAAACGGCAGCACGCTACCAGCTTTGTGTCCATCAGGAATAGGCAGCCCACAATTCGGGGCATTACCATCCGTCGGGCGGTGCTGGTTAGCTACCGATAGATGTCTCTCGCCAAAGCCCATGGTTATTACAATAATAATGATGATGTTAATGAGCGCAAAGAATTAAAAATTCAAAATAAAATTTAACGGGCATATCGCTCTAACCTAGGGCTTCCTGAGGCAGACCTGACACACAGAGCCATCCAGTCATCTCGAAGCTGCAGACAACGTTGTTTCGGTCTCTTAGACCTCATCAGTACAGCACATCGAGAAATAACTAGAGGATGCATGCCAGGCCAGCACAGGAAGCCAACTATATGAATAAAGAGGTGACACGGAACTCCGTGACCTCAATAGTTGGTTGCCATCTACCGACGGAGACAAGAACTAAACGGCAGCACGCTACCAGCTTTGTGTCCATCAGGAATAGGCAGCCCACAATTCGGGGCATTACCATCCGTCGGGCGGTGCTGGTTAGCTACCGATAGATGTCTCTCGCCAAAGCCCATGGTTATTACAATAATAATGATGATGTTAATGAGCGCAAAGAATTAAAAATTCAAAATAAAATTTAACGGGCATATCGCTCTAACCTATAGCTAACCAGCACCGCCCGACGGATGGTAATGCCCCGAATTGTGGGCTGCCTATTCCTGATGGACACAAAGCTGGTAGCGTGCTGCCGTTTAGTTCTTGTCTCCGTCGGTAGATGGCAACCAACTATTGAGGTCACGGAGTTCCGTGTCACCTCTTTATTCATATAGTTGGCTTCCTGTGCTGGCCTGGCATGCATCCTCTAGTTATTTCTCGATGTGCTGTACTGATGAGGTCTAAGAGACCGAAACAACGTTGTCTGCAGCTTCGAGATGACTGGATGGCTCTGTGTGTCAGGTCTGCCTCAGGAAGCCCTAGGTTAGAGCGATATGCCCGTTAAATTTTATTTTGAATTTTTAATTCTTTGCGCTCATTAACATCATCATTATTATTGTAATAACCATGGGCTTTGGCGAGAGACATCTATCGGTAGCTAACCAGCACCGCCCGACGGATGGTAATGCCCCGAATTGTGGGCTGCCTATTCCTGATGGACACAAAGCTGGTAGCGTGCTGCCGTTTAGTTCTTGTCTCCGTCGGTAGATGGCAACCAACTATTGAGGTCACGGAGTTCCGTGTCACCTCTTTATTCATATAGTTGGCTTCCTGTGCTGGCCTGGCATGCATCCTCTAGTTATTTCTCGATGTGCTGTACTGATGAGGTCTAAGAGACCGAAACAACGTTGTCTGCAGCTTCGAGATGACTGGATGGCTCTGTGTGTCAGGTCTGCCTCAGGAAGCCCTAGGTTAGAGCGATATGCCCGTTAAATTTTATTTTGAATTTTTAATTCTTTGCGCTCATTAACATCATCATTATTATTATATATATATATATATGTCAGTCAACCCTCGCAAAACTGTCATAGTACATTTTTCCAGAAAGAGAAGGTTGGACGGTTTAACGTCCCCAACTCTTCTGGGAGAAATAATTCCATTTGCAGAGGAAGTTAAGTACCTAGGTGTCATCCAGGATAGAAAGCTTACTTGTAACTCCCATCTGGAAAAAGTTATACACAGATAGAGTGTATTAAACTCTTCTCGTGGACGTGTAAAAGGATCTGTGGCAAAACATGGGGAATTGGGCCGCGACAAATATTCTGGCTTTATGTAACGGTCGTTAGACTCGTATGGCACTACCGCTTGGTGGTCAAAAAGCCAGCGGGTCATGGACAAAACGAAGCCTTTAGCCTACAGAGACAAGTTTGTCTGGCGATCTGTAGTGCCATTAACACCAGACCATCAGCGGCTATGAAAATTCTACTAGACTTACCACTTCTCCGTGTTTACTTGGGGCGAGAGGCCAGATGGACCACATATAGAATGACCATTCGAAGGCTCTTATACAGGAAACGTAGCTTAACAGGAGAGAGCTGAAAGCCCTAATAGGCCTATATTCTGGGCACTGCAAGCTGAATCATCATCTGCTCAGGATGGGTTTAGCGAATAGACTGAAAAGGAGTATGACGAAACACATCGTATGCGAGTGTTCCGCTTAGGAAAGAACGAGATTACAAACCTTCGGGAGAGACTTCCTTACACCGGAGGACCTGGACACATTAACAACAGTCAAGATGGTCAGCTTCCTTAAAGCGGCTGACCTGATGGGGTTAATGCAGTACGACTAGATGAGAGCCACAATGGACCTTCAGTCGCAGCGGAGGTGTCACAATGGGCCACTCACGATAATTCGAAGCATAAAGTTATCTAGGCCAGTGTAACTTCTAAATAACGTTTTTGTTGGAGCGAGTCAAAGTGAGTCAATGTATGATGAACGCCCTTAATAAATTTCCACATTATCCTGAATAAAAGTGGAAATTTACATTTTTAGTGAGCTCGAGACTACCAATCACGGTTCGCGTTCACAAAATCTCCTCAACAGACATTATTTTTCTTATTATTATTTTTCAAATCCAGAGGGATTATTGTATTATTTTATTATTCTCCTTCTTACTTTATATTACGTTGAAGCTCATATGAAATATAAGTACCTACCTACCTACCTGGAGCATTTTGCAAATTGAATCCATCGTTCATGGTTAGGAAATAAAAACAAAATGTGATAAGGGTAAAGTTATTAAAAACAATTTCTTTACATTTTACAAAGTACTTTCTGCTAATTTAGAAACGCTGGCGGCTGAAAAGCTCCGAGAACGAGGTAACGCCAATGCGTATACCTCTGAATTGTGACGAGTTGCTATTAGAATTTTGCTTGCTTTCAGTCTGATTTCATTAAAGCACAATCGACCGACGAGTTTTTTTTTAAATGAAAACAAACCTTTATCAGTCAGTAGGGGTTCGAGAAATAAAAATATTTGCCCAATTAGCTGATATTTATGAAGTAAACTAAAAGAGATGTTTCAGGGCTCGTTTGATCAATTATGTAACATTGCTTTGTTGGGCGCCAGTTTGTTTTATTAGTCGTGGGAAGCGGTATGTTACCAAAATTAGTCTCGAATTTACCTAACCAGCTCGGTTATTCTTAGTATACTCTTAGGAATACATGAACGTGAAACTCCAAAACTTCCCTATGTCACACTGATATCCTGATATCTTTCACACGTCCCGAGAGTCTATGTCAATATCAAGACAGACTACCATACGGCTTATGTGTCATTCACCCACTGCTAAAGATTATAAATAAGCTAACCAAGCGTCTTTATAAGATATCACGCCGCGGTTTTAAAACTATTCTGATAGAGGACAATCCGAGAAACATGCACAACTCACTCTGAACTTAATTTTTTTTGGGGAAGAGAAAAATACTAAAAAGGTTTAGGGCATCATACTAACCTGACTTGACTCAACGATGGTATTTATTGTTCAACAAAATGTTTAGGAAAACCACATATTATGTTTTGTTGACCATTTTATGTTATGTTGACCATTTTATTATGTCCTACCTGTATAATGTCACACACTATTATAGCCGAGAGATATCTTTATGTAAACTATGCGCAGCTGGAGGTCCTTAAGGTCCACTCACAACTGGTCAAAGTATAGGCGATTCCAGTCATGTGGTGGACAAGTCAACCTTACGTCCAAGACCGTGGGGACCGGGCAACGTGGGACCACTTGTGAGTACTACGGCTAACAAGGCTCTGACAAAACATGGCACAAACCGTAATCCGCTAGGCGGCACAACGACCCCTGAGGTACATCACTGTCGTGACTTGCCTCAGGGTAGTGACGCCAGGGGCACGGGGGCTTGGCTTAACCGCCTGTCCGCGTGGATGAGGACCACTATAAAAACCTCCCCAACTCCACGGTATTGTGTGCACCAATGGATGCATGGTCGAGGGGGAGCTCGACAACTAGCGACAAACCTCGGGGAACCTGGCACACCCCGTTGTATGTAGCCTGCTGCGTCATTGGAGTTATGGCGCAGTATTTTTATTTCCCCAATTCTCGAGGGACCAGAATGGAAACCAGAGAAGAAACCAAACAAACCACTGAGGGACTTCCACAAGGAGAAACCTCAGAACTTAGCATAGATTCACATGATGTGGCAGGCCCCCAAAGCCATACCACCCTGGAACCTATGCAAGTAGAAACACATAGCTGTGCGGAATCGCAGAAAAGTAGCAGCAGCGCTACAAGACCAGCGAGTACGACAGCTGCACAATCACAGGACGCTGCCACCTAAGAGTGCACCTACATAAGCTGGGGATATACAGAGAAGAACCAGTTTGTAGACTCTGCAATGAAGAAGATGAGACAGCTTCTCATGTGATATTCGAGTGTCCATAGCACTCGCACGAACACGCTATGCGTTCCTGGGACCACTCAGTCCCGGGAGCCTGCTGGCGGAAAATACCTTGGTTAGCGGACTGCTGAACCTTGTCAAAGGAACGGAGCTCTTCTAACCAAGGAGAATCTAAATGTGAGAAATACAATAAGCCCGCTGGCTTCAGTGTTTGGGACCACATAGACCATCTCTCACATTTAGTTAAAATACCAAATACCAAATACCAATGCGCAGCTGGATCTTACTGCGATCTCAGTTTCGAAGACTGGGATTCCCCTCCTGTCTTGGTTAGCTGTTTTCTTTTTTATTTACTTATTTATTTATTCTTATTTATTTTCTTTTTACTTCAATATTGGATTCCTGTGCAATAATGGTACTCCCAGCTGCTTAGATCCACTTTCTGGCCTTCTAAATTTTCTGCTCGCAGCCATTATTTTATCATATTCCTTATGTCATCGATTTTGGTTCCTAATTTTGTGATTGTCGAGTCAATCAATCGACAACTCCTTTACTTAATTAGTTTCATTCCTGATCTACCTTCGTCACGATTAATCTCTAACTTAGTTTAAGGGATAGTGTACCTACTCGTAATACGTGACGCTACTTCTTGATGGAACTAAACAACCTCATCCCGTTCAGTCTCTTCTGCCTCCACTCAGCGAAATGGGACTCGAAGAGACAAGTTAGTTAATTCCAGTAGCGTTTCAAAAGACATGTTTCTTAAGGCACCCACACCCAACACATACATCAGGGGGGCTTTTCTCGTTCGGGGAATGGAACGATCACCAAAACTAACAGGGAAATGTTTGAATAGCTGGATGTCATTTTTTGGCACATTTGGTCACAGGCGTAGACAGCAAGTGGAAAAAGGAAATTTATTTTGACAGTCAGTAATCCAGGTACGTTATCACGTGAACTCTCACGTGGGAATCGACTCCCACGAACTCGAGAATAGCCCCTCAGCATGGATGATAAGATCTTGAGACATATCCCGATCAAGGACGTCAAGTTTTGTGGCGAGGATAGGATCTTAGACCTGGTGAAGTGGAGAAGTGGATGACCAGTCTTAAATCGAGGAATCTTTGAGTAAAGTTTGTTAAATTAGATGAAACAATTGCAGAAAATAAGCAAAAATTCCTATATGAACGCTAGTTTACTCGTATAATCGCATTTGAAATGGATTTCTACCCTTTCCCTCAATACGATTTTCACTTTGCATACGATGAGATGAAAATGGGAACACTGTTTACTCGTAAATGACTCTGGTTGATGGCCTGCATGGTGACCGTTTCACCAGTTTATAGACCGGCACTTTCCCAGAAACCTGTTTAGCTAAAAGGTAGCATAATAGCAATTCTCCCAGAGGATTTATCCCGCAGGTGAACGGAATGTCGCATTGGAGTTGATGCTTTCCAATGGTTAACCTATCTCACGTTACGTTATTAACCTTTGAGGTTCGTTACATTAAAATGATAGAGCTGAAATTGCGTGGTGGTTAATGAGGTCGCACGGTCGTTATCTGGACCTGCAAATAACAGATTCAGGATTCAGATGAACTTCGAACTTCAAATAAAATGTTTATGCTTAGATAACTTGACGGAAAGTTTTCTCACCTTCCGTTTTCCGTGTTGTTTTTAGCATCAAGCTCTGTATATTCTTATTTCTTTTAGAGCTGATACTACCTGGATTAAATACTTGGATGGGAAGCTTGTAAATTTTTTCATGCTTCAGTGCTGCCTTCAGTCCTATAAGTCTATCCTGTTTCCTGTTTCTGCAGAATATTCTGGCTCGAGGAAAACTTCTACACAGGTAAGTTTTTGAGGGGTTTCATTTTTTGCTATTTTCAATCTCTGATTAAATTCAGGCATTAAATTATGTTGTCAAGGATACATTTTTTTGAGTTTTGTTGAATTTTTTAAAATTCTGAGATAAGCAAGATTCAAAAGCAACAATAGCAGGGAAGAGTGTTCCACACTGAAATTTTTTTTTTTCAAATTAATTTTCATGCAGGAAAAAATATTATGTGACCTCAAAAATTGGATTTGGGTCAATAAATTGGATAAGGTAACATGAAACTTCAATACGAATATTTAAAATTACAGTAAATTATATAATAATAACATTATGGAAATATGATAATATGTACATTTCCAAACAATGGTTTTTGTTTTACTGTGGCACTCTATGGGGTGTGCTGTTAAGCAACATTTAAAAATTAGGGAAAAAAGATTTATTAGAGGCGCATAAAATAACATTATTCTCTGTTGTATTGAAATAAAAGTGAAAATGAATGAAAGGAAACTATGATATAGTTATTTTAAATGCATGTACAGTTAAAAAAAAAACAAATTCACCTGACGTTTGATTTTTTCATACTTTAGCTTTGTCTGATTTTACCACGTTTATATTAACTCGCTTTTAGTCCTGTCTGTCTGTTTGTCCACAAATCTTGCAATCGATTGTAAACTAACATCCCGAAGAACTAGAAATAAGAGACTTGTGAAACTTTAATACACACAGCTCAGAACTGGATGACAATGCAATACTAACTCGCTTTATTGGCTCTCTCTTTGCTGAGAAAGCTTGAGCGCCGATGAGAGAGCGCATGGACCGTATTACAATAATAATTAAACAAACAACATTAGCACGCATAATTTACATTAGATAAATCAGAAGAACAAGATCAATAAGACATCACAGTGAAGTAACCCAGCGGAATTTAGGCACGCATCCGGTAGTTAAAGAGATAGGTAAGATGCGAGAGTTTCAGAATACTTCGGATTGAATCGTATAATGCACTTAACAGGATTCGCTTATTGTTGGTTGTAGTGTTCAGGTTAATTCAATTAGTTCAACTGCATAATATTTGAATGCTGTCGGGTGTAGGTATGTAGACTTTTTAATTAGTGTACGCCTACACATATAAATTAATCAATCAATACTACAATGAAATAAACCTGAAATTTGTCACATGTTTCTGTCATAATCCAATCATTATATTCAAAACCGATTGCAAAATTTATTAGATTTAAAATGAAAACGTGAGGCGATGCAAAATAATAGTAAGGTGTGTTAGAGAGTAAAGTTGTTTCAGCAGTAGGAAGACGCCTTTTCACTTGAAAACTAATGCATGCGCTCCACGTTTTTCGTTTTTAAATCTCACAAAGAGGTACATATTTCCATAGTGATTTAAAAATATTTTACACTTTTTAGTTTTGCTATAAACGTGGTTTTAAAATAGTGTATTACATAACAAGCAGAGTTGAAAGTGAAATTTTCCGCAAGTACAAAATTGTCTTATAACTGCAGTTATTGTACTATACTTTATCTACTCCCGATAACATATATTATGAAAATGAATGATTTTATATGATGCCAGACTTACCTTACTACCTAATAATCTTTCTTATGATTTCTGTCAATCCGAAACTATGATGCAATTTAATGGAAACTATTAAACAAATACCTACATAATATTGCGTGTGCCACTCATTTCGATAAAAACAGGTTTGTGAATGTTATACCTTCTCTTTCATGCTTGCATTATTTCACATTGTTATTAATTATTATTGTTCCATCAAAGCCGCTACTTTTGACTGTTGGTTTATAAAACCGTGTTGTAATAAAAACAAACAACACTGTTTTGATTTTGATTTTTATTATACAGCAGGTATGTGCAAAGGTAGCGTGCGCTCTGTAGCGTGCGCTTTTCCGTATTTGGTTTCGAATGAATTTTCGAATAGAAAAGGCGCAGGAAAATGGCGTTCCTTTGGAATGCTACACTCCGCTGATTTTATAGTCTGAGGCATAGTAGCGAGATCGAATTATGAGTCTGTCGGTTGGAGTCTGTCACATGTCAGTCGGCGAGGTGACAGAGCGATGTAACGGATAACCGACCATGCGCTTATTTATCGATTGAATTGTGAGGTCGAGAACCGGACGAGATTGACTGAGTTGTTCTTGTTGTCTGGAATACCGTTGAGTGAACATGGTTTAATAAGTGAATTATTTAGTTATTGTTTCATGTAGTGGTTGCTTGAAACTCAGGTATGAAGTTGTTGTTTTAGTTTTATTTAGCAAAACTAATGTTTTATGTCGTTCAAATTAGGTAGGGTGAGTTTGTGGATGCTGATTGCCAGGGAATAGTTTTTAGAAGCCCAACGTGGACAATGTGATTCATTTCGGTAAGAATTAAAGATGGCGTTTGGTAAAATTTCAAATGTTAATTTTTAATTTAATTTCAGGGTTTCTACTTTTGGCCTTTCCGTTTGGCTTTTCCTTTTGGTTTTGACTTTTGTCTTCCGTTTTCGTTTCGGAATGTCTCGATTGTAGTTTCTGGTATGGGATCATCATTTACTCAAGAGTTTTGCTGATGTGAGCAGTCTGCAGGAATGGCGTTCCTTGGATAAAGCGGAGCCATCTTCTTTTGTTTTTTTTTATGGTCTAGACCGATGATGGTGGTCGGACATTATCAACGATGGAAGGAGGAAGCGTGGTTTTCCATCCTACTTTTGGATTTTCCCGTTTCACTTGCTTTTCAACTTGAAATACGAATTGGACTGCAAGGTACCTTATCAGATTTATTTTGTAATTCATTTATGTTCTCTAAAATGAGAAACACATCAACCAAATGGGGTTATTGGAGTGATTTAATTTGGAACTTTGTTACCTGTAAATGAGTTTGAGAATATCTAATCGATATTACAATTTTTGTATATTGTGTTAGGATTCACTAAGATCGGAATACAGACAGGAATGCAAGGAATGCAGACGCGTTAACACCAACAGGAAGGTCTGTTGGTATTAGGAATGTTGCGCATGATGCGTAACATGGGACAAGGCAGGAAAAGGAGCTAGAAGTCAGTAGTGGTTGTATAACCGTCGTAGAGTCAATATATGAATGTTAATAATATACTTCTTCGTCATTATTGTTATTGTATAATTATTATTGAACTGAATAAATAATGTTCCTAATATTTGACAGCGGTGGGATAGCCACAAAAATGCCTTTTCTTGGTGAAAGTGAGGTGAAACCAAAAATTTAAGTTTTTAGCGAATTTCCGATGAAATAAATTTTAACATCGGGTAGTGTTGGTGCTGTTGTCCGGTACTCAAGTGTCTGAGTCGCAGCGCGAGTTTCCCCGGCGCGGGCCTCGCGTGGGTATTATGTGCTACCTACCTAGGTACTTAAGAGAAGTTCCGCTCCTCCGTTAACAACAATTAAATTTATTAGAAGCTGAATTTAGTAAATTAAAGGAAAACGGAAGCTCAAGAAATCTTGCAAGAAAACACTGAGTTTTCTAAGGAAAAATTATAAGGGGGTGAAGCAGTGGTATGTTATGAGAAACAGCATACAAAAATTGACCAAAATTAAAGTTTGCGACGTTCGAAGTTGATGGCACTGCAATAAAGTTTATTAATAAGTAGAGTTTGGAGGAGATAAGTCATAAAGCTTATTCCAAGGTTATTCCCAAAGGTAAGCAGCTATTGCCATGTTGAGTAGAGTTGTGATAAGTAAGGATAAGTAATGAAGATTATTCTGAGATTATTCCTAAAGGTAAGCAGCTATTTTTAGCTAGTGAGTTGAGAGATGCATGATAGATAATTATGAGTAGATGAAAAGCATGACTAAAGTTGGGGAGCTCTCCAAAGTCCAAATGGACTTACATATTTTGAATTCGACAGCTAGAAGTAAAGCATGAAGCATGAAGTAAGCTGGTATAAAGCATGAAGTAAGCTGAAGTAGAATTGAACCCAAGTAGCATTTTGGGGTTAATTTGCGTCGATTCCACTTGATTTAGGTATACTACCTATGTAATCTAATTCACCTAACCTAAATTGTGTGAAGTATACCTCGTATTTACGTGACGAAGATCAAACTAAGAGTAAATAGTAAGTACATTCATCGACGTATTTGGGAATTATTGCTATGAAGTTAAGGCGATATTACTGAAATATGTACATTCGACGTTCGTCTTATTAGGTATATAGAATCGACTTAATACTTTGTTTAAATAGGTAAGTACCTAATAATGTAAACCTAGTGCACATGCAAGTGAGAGAGAAGAAAATAGCCACTAACAAGAGGCCGTGAATTTTAAATAGTTTATATTTTTAAAGTCTCTCATTTTCTATCAAATTCTGTTTGATGTAGGTACTCTGAAGTTCTGAACACGCTGTTGGCGCGCAAGGCGCAAGATTAAATTTCTCTTCTTTAGTCAGTGAGTTTTCTACCCGCACAGCATAAAAGAGTGTTCACGGAATATTGGATATCATAAATGATTAATATTTAATAGTTGGTTTAGAAATAATGTGTAGGGATGCGAATGCCCGAGTGTCAATTTACATGTCAATGAAATTTTGCCAGGAAACTTATGATTAAAGGTGGTAAATAACAACGCGCCCCGTGAATTGACAGTTTAATAAAGTACGTATATATATATATATATATAAAAAAAAAAAATATTGAAAAATTATATTATAAGTACCTATAGCTTTTTCGTTGTAAAAAAAAATAAAATCAGATTTAAAAAGGGGGTTTTATGCAATTACATATTTTAATTTTGTGATTAACTATTGATTAATTAGAATGTAAACAATGGAGGCCTCCTAATGATTTTGCCAAGTGATGAAGACGAACGTAATTAAAATACTTATAGGTACTGAGAAGTAGTGAAGGTAATATTTCTTTATGATAAGATTAATAAGGGATGTAATGGTTTGACTACTATGTTAGAATTGTAAAAGAACGTAAGCAGATTCAATTCTCTTTCATTATTACATATTTGGTATCGAGGTACAAAATATCAGTAAAATAAATATCATACGCAATCAAGGTCGACTTAATTAGCATAAAGCATCCGACGCACTGAAGAGCCAACGTCCGCTGCGTGAAGGAAATGAAATATCCAGACAGGGGTTTACTTTTAAGTTCTTTTAGTACTTTTAGTTTGGTGTATTCTGGTGCTCTTATAATACAGATAACAGGTGAGTTGATGTACTCACTAAATGTCCTATTCCTAAGATGAGTAGAGTTAAGGATAAGCAAAAAGAGTTAAGGAAGAAAGATTATTAAGTAGGTACTTGATAAAGATTATAGTTATTTTATGAGCCTTACTGAATAATTAAAGGAACTCGCAAGAGATTTATTTAGAGTTAGAGAAAGAAATTGAATGATGAAGCATGCATAAATCATTAATCCGCATAGAGTTAACGTATAGTCACGCATAGAGTTCACGTAGTAAAAGACAGAATCATAATAGGCACTTAAGGGACAAAGGTTAATGAGTACTGAAGATGTCTAAATTGCTGAAACGTTGAAGTAGAGCTGAGCGTTGATCGTAGAGTTCTGGGAGGCCTGTGTGGCCTGGTCTGTGTGACGAGTAGGCCTGTGTGGCCTGTGCATAGGTTCGAGTCCCTGAGAGAAGGTCTGTGGCCTGAGAGCGGCTAGGAAACAATAATTGATGCCTGTGCCTGTGTAGTTTGCATGTGTAGGTCAGAGTGGAGGCAAGTGTGGCCTGACTTTGTGTTCCGGGCGTGAAGGATCGAGGGGATTCTGCGGACCGCCCGCGAGCGAACTTCAGATAGGGAGGATCATGGTGGGTACTGTTGACCACAGCGTGCCTTGGCGCGGAAACCTTGGCAAGGCTAGAATCAACGGCTAATGATCAAGATGTCTTGAGTAGAGTAGTGATTTACGTATCTTCAGCAGGGTGCTGTCAAAGCTCCAGAGGCTAGCAAGAAGGCCAAGAATGCTTAGCGTTAGGTAATGACAAGCTTAGGCAAGCTTTAGGAGGAATAAGACAGTTAAAGACACTTAAGTGTTCTCTTTAGGAAAGTGAACAGAGACGACGCAAGGTAAGAGAAACGAATAACTTTCTTTTCTTGAAAGTAAAACCTTATTAAGGAAAAACGATCATATATTCAAAAAAAAAAAGGAAAATACCTAGACAATACGAAAGTGGAAGGCCTAGTTCAGCTGATGAGATATCTGTTAGTGTATTTTATTTATTTATTTATATAATGAGTTGATTAAAAGCTTTAGAACGACAATATTTTATTTGACAATGATAATTGGTAGTGGTAATCCTCCCCTTTTGTTGATCGAAAATTACAAAGGTCAGGTGTTGCGTGTCTGGACCTGGACTGCCTGATGGTTATGTGATTGATTACCTTGGACATTTTCCGCTGTTGTCATGTGTAACAATTGTGCCCTATTTGCGCTATTATTGAAAATAAATTGAACCGACTTAAATTTGGGGAAGTACCTAGTGGTATCACTTTGAATGTAGGTACCTATCAGTTTTTGTAATGCAGGAAAAGTATAAGTAGATAAATTATCAAACAATGAAATGTAATAATGTGATATAAAAGAGGAAGGGTATTCTCGTGAGGAGATGTAATGCCTGAGAGGAAAGAGGAAGGGTGTTCTCAGTGAGGAGATGTAATGCCTGAGAGGAAAGTGGAAGGGTGTTCTCAGTGAGGAGATGTAATGCCTGAGAGGAAAGTGGAAGGGTGTTCTCGGTAAGGAGATGTAATGCCTGAGAGGAAAGTGGAAGGGTGTTCTCGGTAAGGAGATGTAATGCCTGAGAGGAAAGTGGAAGGGTGTTCTCGGTAAGGAGATGTAATGCCTGAGAGGAAAGTGGAAGGGTGTTCTCGGTAAGGAGATGTAATGCCTGAGAGGAAAGTGGAAGGGTGTTCTCGGTAAGGAGATGTAATGCCTGAGAGGAAAGTGGAAGGGTGTTCTCAGTGAGGAGATGTAATGCCTGAGAGGAAAGTGGAAGGGTGTTCTCAGTGAGGAGATGTAATACCTGAGAGGAAAGAGGAAGTGTGTTGAAAGAGGAAGTGTGTTATCTGTAGAGATATGTAATGTTTGAGAGTTGTAATACCTGAGAGGAGGAAGGGTGTTCTCAGTGAGGAGATGTAATGCCTGAGAGGAAAGAGGAAGGGTGTTCTCAGTGAGGAGATGTAATGCCTGAGAGGAAAGAGGAAGGGTGTTCTCGGTGAGGAGATGTAATGCCTGAGAGGAAAGAGGAAGGGTATTCTCGTGAGGAGATGTAATGCCTGAGAGGAATGAGAAGTTGACAACGTCGAGCTGAGATGGACCGAGTTGCTGCTTGGTTGGCTGATAAGCCGACGACTTCGAGCTGAGATGGACCGAGTTGCTGCTTGGTTGGCTGATAAGCCGACGACTTCGAGCTGAGATGGACCGAGTTGCTGCTTGGTTGGCTGATAAGCCGACGACTTCGAGCTGAGATGGACCGAGTTGCTGCTTGGTTGGCTGATAAGCCGACGACTTCGAGCTGAGATGGACCGAGTTGCTGCTTGGTTGGCTGATAAGCCGACGACTTCGAGCTGAGATGGACCGAGTTGCTGCTTGGTTGGCTGATAAGCCGACGACTTCGAGCTGAGATGGACCGAGTTGCTGCTTGGTTGGCTGATAAGCCGACGACTTCGAGCTGAGATGGACCGAGTTGCTGCTTGGTTGGCTGATAAGCCGACGACTTCGAGCTGAGATGGACCGAGTTGCTGCTTGGTTGGCTGATAAGCCGACGACTTCGAGCTGAGATGGACCGAGTTGCTGCTTGGTTGGCTGATAAGCCGACGACTTCGAGCTGAGATGGACCGAGTTGCTGCTTGGTTGGCTGATAAGCCGACGACTTCGAGCTGAGATGGACCGAGTTGCTGCTTGGTTGGCTGATAAGCCGACGACTTCGAGCTGAGATGGACCGAGTTGCTGCTTGGTTGGCTGATAAGCCGACGACTTCGAGCTGAGCTGGACCGAGTTTGCTGCTAGGTTGGGTGATAAGCCGACGACTTCGAGCTGAGATGGACCGAGTTGCTGCTTGGTTGGCTGATAAGCCGACGACTCCGAGCTGAGCTGGACCGAGTTTGCTACCAGAGCTGGAATGATTGGGTTTGCTTTTATGATAACTAGGAGGCTGTTATTTCGAGCGGGTGTCGTTCGATTTTGCTGCAAGGGTAGCTGGGAAACGTCGAGTTTGACCTCTGATGGAAGTACGATGAATGGAAAGGGAAGTAGATGACTGAGTGAAACAGATGAGGTTGGTATAATTAATTGAGTATTTGCTTCAGCCATTCTGCAAACCAGTCTGCGGGTTCACCTGCCAGACTCTAGAGGACCCTGGGTCTTTCCATTGTAGGATTCGAGGACGAATCCTGGTCAGGATGGACGAGTTGTTAGGATTCACTAAGATCGGAATACAGACAGGAATGCAAGGAATGCAGACGCGTTAACACCAACAGGAAGGTCTGTTGGTATTAGGAATGTTGCGCATGATGCGTAACATGGGACAAGGCAGGAAAAGGAGCTAGAAGTCAGTAGTGGTTGTATAACCGTCGTAGAGTCAATATATGAATGTTAATAATATACTTCTTCGTCATTATTGTTATTGTATAATTATTATTGAACTGAATAAATAATGTTCCTAATAATTGCTAAACTTAATTATTGAAGCTGGTATAATGTTGTCATTATTTTTTTTTATTCAGGTATACGTGGCAGACTGAAACATGATGACCTACAGTAAAACAATTATGGCTTAAATTAAAAACATCTCGACTGTATTCAGAACTGCTGCAGATTAAATTAAGATCATCAATATTCTAGAACTAGGTCTTTGAAGACTAAGAAGACTAAGAAGAAGAAGAAGAAGAATCGAGTAAGGTCCTGATGATTAATTCAAATAAATCTTTTCTCCTAAAGCGACATATTTTACTATTTTTTTAATCTTTGTCGAAAGTACGAAAGCTTAACCTTTCAAAGTTATGTCCTCTTTAGCTCGTAGCTTAAATTCACCATTAAAGCTTTGCCGAGGCTTCTATTTAATAATTTAATTGTACCTAAAGTTAATTATTATTAATTATCTTTTTATACAAACGTGGAGATTCTATTAATATGATAACTGTATTTTGTATATGTATGCTATGCCTAATTATGAAGTATAAAACTAGACAATGCGCTACTAATTCCCAATTATTTATAATTGTCGGAGAATAGCGAAAAGAGAATAAAGCGAGGAAAGCGAGGGTTGTAGAAGCGAACAATTAATTGAATTCACATCTACCATTGTGCTCGCTGATGTACCTACATTAGCCATTTTATTAGCCAGTGGTCGTGTAGTTTTAACAACGTTTCAAAGTTGGGTAATTCTTCACGTCAGACTCTCCCAAGCTTATACGAATGTGGCCGGTTCAGAACTAAACATTAGGTGAAAGCTAATTTTATTAAAATCACACTAAATAATATACCTAAATAAAATAAAAATAAAAAATTGTTTCACAGCTAAAAGTTTCATCAAAACCAACCAATGAACGGAACTCATTTACATGTACATGTAATGATTAATCGTAAATATGTGAAAGGTCTGGTTCAAGTGTGATAAATCAATTTAAGACCTTAAGACCTTTGAAAACTGTAATCAGGTTTACACTCAATTTTCTGACTGCGAAAAAAGATCTAAGACTCTCAGGCATCTCTCCATATTTGGGTGGCAAAACCACCTTACAAGTCTTTGAACCAATTCCAGAAGGTGAACGTAACACTGCGGAAGGAGACTCTAAGCTGCTGGGGGGTATTGTAAGACCCAAGTCACAAGAAAACAGCGAGAATAAGTCCGTCTTGCTCTTTATAGATAAAGGATAATTTTGGTTTAATTGGAAACGTAGAGCATTATGCTGGGACCAGATCTAAGACTATTTGTCTGGTATCTTTCCATATTTGGGTAGCAGAACCACCCTACCAATTATTCTAGTCACAAGTTTTTGAATTAGTTCCAGAAGGTAGCTCTGCAGAAGGGGACTCTTAGCTGCCGAGGGTGTTGAAAGACCCAAGACAAAAGACAACAGCTAGATAAAGTACGTCTTAATAGATAAAGGATAGTTTTGGATTATTTGGTAACGTAGAGCATATGTTGGGATCCACCACTTTTTAATTGATAATTCCAGGAACTAGGCTTTCGAATATGCAGGACTTGGGATTCTTCGCTGTTGAATGGAAGTAGCCATTCATCATACTACGCAGACGTTGCATTCAAGTTTTCTTGGTGTTGCATTGAAGTCTTCTTGATGGGATCCACACCCAGGGACGAACATACAGACAATAGTCGTCAGAGCACAAACCAATTTAGTATTCACCATGAGTTTTACCAATGTATATGGCAATGAACTCTGAACAGAACATTGAAGCATACCACGGGGAATCAGGTCGCTGCTGGAAGTTTTCTTCTCTTAATCAAGAGACGTTACGTCAGTCACTTCATCAGACGAGTTTTCTGCTAAAATTCATGAGATGTTTCTTTGATAAAAGTGCGTTTTTTCACAAAAAGATCTCATTCTAGAGACTTCTTGAGAGTTTTTGAGGGGCTAAAGCTCCTTTATACAGAGAAAGTCGTTTATGAGAGATTCCTGCAAAAGATACATTCCTGTGAAAGTTGAATACGATCCATCCTGTTTTTACGCTCCAGCAGACTAGTAAACAGAAGCTTCAGGTCAGCAAACAGATTGACATACTCGTACATTTCGTTAACCCTCTCTTGGATTTAGGGAACTCGAAACCGAAATTGTTAAAAATTGAAATTGAAAGCGACTAGGCCTTCAAGATCCTTCTCGTCAATCACATTGGCCACCACTCCTCCAATCGAACTTTCAAAAATATTCGAAAATGAATCTGAAAAAGAGACAGGATCTTTGGCTTCATCACCTTCACCACTTCACCACTGAGTAACTCGACCTATAAGTAACTAATAAGACATGGGCATTCTGGCTCATTCCTTGTTGAAAAATACTTGGGAAAATGTCAAGGTTCAAAAAAGTTGAAAGTTACTCAGCGACTAACCCGATCCTAACTAACTGGATTCCCATACCGTTAGACAGGGTTCCCATAAATCTCGATCGGCTCCATATTGGCTTAGGTCAGCCTGCATGCAGCCTGATCAGTGCAGGAACCCTGTCTGGATATCCGGTCGAGTGGCACAGGCACCGGGTTACTCGATGAGTCATTTTCGCCATTTTTTGACCTCTTCCGTCTTGTCCCTTTTATTCTTCATATGGATATAAATAAGCCATAATCCTCATAGCTCATTTGCTCTAATATTATGCCATGCCAGTATTATGCCCATAAATTGTCGCCTCCGCTTCCGGGTTTCAGTTGATTGCTTTTGTTGCGATAATCATAGATGTAGACATAGATTGTCTTCGTCATACTGTCCCGATATAGCTCCTTGCTCCCTCAATATAACACAAGCTACTTATCAACTCTCATCTTCATTTCACCATTCTTCTATCTACTTCACATTTAGACCTATCCTAACTTCATCCAGTTATAGCTTGCGATGGTATATTTCCTCGAAAGATGACAATTGACTTGGTTCCAGATATTAATTTCCATCCCTGTAGAGTGGCATTCAAAATTTGAGCTATAACCACAAGCAAAACCCTCTGATTCTTTGCTTCGACCTAACTATGTGTTGTAACGTGATTTTCTTGAAGGTTGAGGTGAGCTCCCAGGGATGGATATCCGCCCCTTTGTACCCGTGACAAGTCGATTAAAATTGTTATGGTTTATTTACAAAAGAAGTATATTTACAATAAATCGATCTAGTACTATTATTCATACGACTGATCTTAGGGTTGCTCCGTCCTCTGAGTGATAGAAAGGGGGCGGCCCTCGTTCTGGGGAGTGACTGGATTGGCTTCAGATAACCGCGTCGAAGGCGGCCTCGTTTACCATTGGCCCCTCCGGTACTGCTGCTGCTGGTGTCCTCGCTGCTCGCCGCTCACCATCAGTAATGCCGCCGCTGTCGCACGGTCTGTGCTGTCCCCGACCGTATGCAAGATACGCGTCTCGGGGCCGTCCGGGCGATGACCTTCGTCGGCAGGCGCTCTCTGAAGCAAAAGCCGCTCCCGATGCCTCAATACGACCTCGGGACGACTGTTACTGGACCCGGCCCTCAATACAGGCCGGGTAGGGACTGAAGGGACAAGCCGGTACCTCAATACAGCGCCGGTTGATTCCCTATACTGATCGGTTGCCGGCCAGAGCTCACTTCACTCTGGTCGCGCTTCCGAATGCCGGGTTACGGTTAGGGTCAACTCAGTTCATCGACCTACTGTAGCCTGCTATGTAAATTGGATGGGTGCACTCACTACATGCCCCAGCTGATCTCCGAGCTCAATTCACCCAGGAGAGAGAGTTGTTCGTAAGTCAGTTCCTCACGATGTACTCTACTGAGTCTTCAGCTGGTGCTCTTTATATACCCGGTGCTGGTGGAGATAACCTGCTAATCACTGTCGTAAAAACTGTATCATTCCAGATAAACCCCTCTAAGAATGAAATAAATAATAATTATCAACGGATTTCAAAACAAAAAAGCCTCGGATTTCGTTACAGTGTAAAGGTAAGACCATGGTATTGCTCTTGATCTTGGTCTTGGCTATCGAAATCTCATGAAAAGACCTTCTGGCATTTATAAAAAGGGCCGGAAAGTTTACAGTATAGGAGTTCTGACACAACCATGGTGCGGGGATGGAGAAAAGGACTGTATAGTCGCTTGGTAAGCAGAACTCCTTCCCACCATAATCATACCGGTCTTGGTATGTCTTGGGCTCGTTTGCAAAACTTGCGATCTTGCATTTCTATGCACTGAATTTGGAGGATAGGTTTGATTAACTGCAATAAAAAATTTTATTTGACCTACGCTGAAGGAATCATTATTTGGGCCAGAAGATCAGCCTACAAATATTGGGGTATTAAACGACGGTATACGACGATCTCTTTCCACCATTTGCAACCCGTTACTGATCGTTATGAGACTTGTTTTCACTGCTTCTATGAACATTTAAATTAAGAAAGCCAAAAAATATATACAATTTTAATTTTTATTGCCCTTTATTTGGGCGCAAACGGCTCTTTTACCTGTAAAGATACCGGCTTTCTTACGAATTATTTTAGTTATCGGAAAATACAAATACATGAACATAAAATATTTAACGAGTGGCAGGGGAAGCCCCATTATATTTTCATAATGATGAGAATCTCAGTTACATTACGTCGATTCAAAGAAGTATAGAATAATGAGAATGGTATCTCTTACTAATTGTTTATTTAATTACTGAAAGATACATATCAGAAAACACAATCAAGTTACAAATCCCTTACGAAAATTCTCATGCACTCAACATCAAAGTACCGAAATACCTGAATGTATAATGTGCTATTTTATTAAGGAATAACTGGCAGATCTCGTTGTATCCAGAACAATATTAAGAGCTAAGCTTTGTAATATAGGTGACGCTTTGAAGTGAAATGCTTTCAGTGGCAAAACTCTATAATACATTTGAAGTAGGCACGAAGAGGGTTTGCACTCTGCCCTTTACCGGTCTCTCTGTTTATTTCAATGCTAATCAATGGAATTTACAATTAATAATGTTTACTCAGTACTCACCTGTCAGATTTGCTTCTTAAGAGCTTTCTCTTTGAATGCTTTTTTCTCACCTCGATTTAATAATTCTCCGAAATATGAGAAATGAGTTGCCACTTGATTTTTATTTTACTTTCAAATATCATCGAGAGGGATTTCGAATAAATCACAGAATATGAGATTGCATATTTTGTCGTAAGATTATGAACTTTACAGATTGGTAGATTGATTACGACTCCGATGTTTATTTTGGAATAACTAATTATTACTTCGTAAGTCGTTTATAACAAAATTGTGATTTCCTTCCCCCATCTGTAGACGGGGTGCTTTCGAAGTCCCTGTCATCGATCCTTCAAACATAAACCCTGAATGCCGAATTCGGGAGAATAATTATTAAATTCGCTGTCACCGGGGAAGTTTTTATTTCGGAGAGGCAGGTCCTCGGAACGACAAATTCGTGGCTAATGTAGCAGATGTAATAAGCATGTAACGCATGTAAGGCGTTTAAGTTTATTTACGCAACCCTTAACATCAATTACAAAATTGTTTTCTTGAGCTAAAATTAACCTAGCGACCTTTTTCTTAAAAGTATTGCTTATAAATTCACGGACCTTTTTGACAGTGACAGAAAGCATCACCTAAAACGCGCGCCGCATTTACGAAAAGCGATGGGAGGGGGGGAATTTATCTTACCTAAATTCTATCTTTTTTATCTTTTCCCGTGCCTGTATCTTTTTAAGAAAAGAAGTACGTAGGTACAACAGCTTCTTAAAATTTATCTTGACAAAATTCGAGTTTGAAACAAACAAAAAAAAAAACAAAAGACTATTGATCTTAAAGGAAATTCCTTTTTCAATAAATCTGACCCTGTGCATGTGATAAAACGCAGTATAGATTCCGGACGGGGAAATCCAAGATGGACGCAATTGTAGAAGTAATGAGGACACGGTCCCGTGGAGAGGTATCGTAGAGAGTATGGAGCTTAAAGGAATGAGTAAATACATTATTAACGTCATAAAGAGTTACTTAAGCGACAGGGCACTCGTCTTAGGAAATGGAGATGGAATGTACATTACTGAGTATCCCTGAAAGCATGATGCTCGTGGCATACGCCGACGATTTAGCGGTCGTGGCCATTATTAGAAACAGGGCTTAACTCGTAGTTACCCTCGAACACACTATCAGAATGGTGAAGGAGACCTTAGAGAAAAAAGACCTTGCTCTGGCGGAAAACAAGACGGAACTCGTATTTCTTATGAGTAAGAACTGAGAGCAGGGGGGATTGAACACAGTACGTGCACTAAGTGGCCTGCTGCTGAACCCGCGTGGACGAACCACCTGCAAAAGGAAGACACTATAAGTACGTTGGACGGTGGTACAGAATGCGCTACTCTACGCCACGCCATCTTGGAAGCAAGTGAAGTAAAGGATAAGGATTCTAAGGATCTGTGCTTAACGCTATTTGGTGTCTTACGAGGCGCTCCACACATGATCGTGGTATACCTATTTTCGATCGAACTGATGGTACAGGAAAGACGCAAATAGGTATAGAGGTGAGCAGATAATAGTGATCCAGGGAAACTTACTCAATAGTTGGCAACAGAGATGGACCACTGACATCGAAGTTGCAGCACGAGACGTTAAAACTTGAGTGAATTCTGAATGTCCACTAAATTACTACATGACTCAGATTTTGATGGGACAAGGCTGCTTTAAAGCTTACCTGCATGGGTTTTACAGTATATAGATGAACCAGTACGACTACTGCGCTGTCAGAGACACGGCCGAACACACCTACTTTGAGTGCGCAAGATGGGAAGACCACAGAAGTGGACTGGAAACCAAGATCGAGTGCAGAATCAATAAAGACAACCTGATAAAAAAATTGGAGAGTAGTGCCATGTAGAAAGCAGTTATGGAGTACGTCACGACGGTAGGCAGGCAGAAGAAGACGGAGGAGAGAATGAGGCAGGAAGTGACGTGGAGGAAACGAAGAACGAGCAATACTAACTAACAGACGAAAGAAAAGGGGACAAAAAAAACAACGAGAATGTCCTGAAGAGCAACCCATCCTCCAGCCATTTGGATTGATTGGTCCTTGACCCAAAAACACAAGTGTAACAGAAATTGAGACTCGAATTCAGCCCTTGCATATATCATCCATGAATAAACAAATATCAAAGAACTAACAGACAAAAAAAAAAGGGGACAAAGAATATGAAAACGAGAATGTCCTGAAGAACAAACTTTCCTCCAACCACTTGGCCTGGTCCTTCATACAACAACACCAGTGTAATGGAAATTGAGACTCGAATTCATCCCTTGACCATATCATCCATAAATAAACAAATATCAAAGAACTAACAGACGACAGAAAAGGGGTCAAAAAAAGATGACAACGAGAATGTTCTGAAGAGCAGCCCTTCCTCTAACAACTTGTACTGGTCTGACACTCAACAACACCAGTGTAATGAAAATTACGTATCGAATTCAGCCCTTGGCCATAGCAACCAAAGAAAAAGAGATCTCACGGTCAGAGAAACTGTGTCACTGGCAAGTTAAAAAGGGATACAAATAGAAATGTATGCATGGGCTTAGGTAGGTATACAACCGGAAAACAGTCCGATGTGACTTATTATGCAGACCCGGTAAAATCCCCAACAGAATACCTGAAATGGGATTTTTTTCCTATAAAATGAGATCGGGGCACGAGCGATGTGATTCTATGAAATTTATATGAATCATCTTGGTGAATGAACAATTCGAGATTGCTCCCGGGTAGATCGATTTTCTTGTATGTTCCCGGCCATACAATTTGATTCCTTCGAAATGATAGCCGTAAATTTATCACAATAATGTCGTTTAGGATTTTACATATGTAACTCGCGTTAAATCTCGTCTAGAATTGAGAGATATTACCTAAGGGATCAACGTCAGAAAATAAACTTTCCCTTCTCTGCGTGACGCTTTCTTTTGGGAATATTATCATCGTTGCGTTCCTCTTACTCGATTTATACAGGAAATTTTATCCTCGAATACTTTGTTATTATTTATTTATTTACTATTAATTTTTTATTCATTTGAACTAACTGATGGTATAAGTAGATTCAGGATTTCCCGAAAGCTATAATATCAGCATTCCAGAGACTAAAAGAACACTTTAAATTCTTTTATTAAATTTGGCATATCAAATTGTTACGGTTATGAGATGGCCCAAGCGATTTATGAATATTTTAAGATTGTTAAGTTTCGTGCGTAATTCTGCAGGAATTCTGCAGGAATATCTTGGTCAGGTTGATCTTTCATGTCTTCTCCAGAAACATGAAACAAATGTTGTTTAGCTGGATAATATCAGAACTGATCTTTCTTTAAGAATTCTCCCCAATAATGGATGGTATCTAAAAGATGAGCTTCTATTCGCTGTAGAGTCTGATTTTGACGTAAGGGATGTTTTGGTTAAGTATGTTCGTTCATGTCTTCTTCTGAAGCGTCAGATGAATGTTGTTGAGCTTGATATATTTCGGGTTGATCTTCTTTGAATTGGTATGATCTTCGCTCAAGAAGTCTCCCCAATAATCTGGGATTGCTTCTAAAAGATGAGCTTCTTTTCTCTATAGAGTCTAATTTCGACGTAAGGGATGTTTTAGTGGAGTATATTCGCTTATGTCTTCTTCTGAAGCATCAGAGATGAATTGGTACGATCTTCATTCAATCCCCAATAATTTGGGCTGGTGTTTAAAAGATAAGCTTCTATTTGCTATGGAGTCTGATTTTAAGATAAGGGACGTTTTGGTTGAGTATGTTCGTTCATGTGTTTTTCTAAAGCATCAGATGATTGTTGTTGAGCTTGATATCCTTCGGGTTGATCTTTTTCGAATCCAGAATCCGTCACACTACCAACAAGAGATGAACCGAGTTATCTCACCCGCAGGGCTATCTCTCCCCGATCTCACTAGAAAGGATTTTTTTGCATTAAAATAAGATCCTTTGGAATATTTCTTACGTCACTTCGTATTTTATTGCATTTCTCAAGAAATTTTAGGGAGAAATGTTCTATCTTGTGAACCAGCTCTGACTTATGTCAGCCCTTGTAGCAGTATAAGATTAAACACAGGGTGCTCAGTTTATCTGGAGACATACTAAAGGGCACATACAAAACTTGCCCCCCCCCCTACCCCCACTGCCTAGAGATGGGAGGGAGTAACTTTGGAATCTTAAACAGGAACCTTTATTTTCTATTGCAGACTCGGATTTTACGCCTATAAATACGTAGGAAAATCCCTCATGTAGAGGAGAGGGGCGGAGTAAATTTGAATTTTGGTTAGCAACCCTTATTTTTTATAGCAGATTCGGATTTTACGACAGGAAATACCTAGGATTTGTCTGTAAGGATTAATTTTTTTTTAGAGATTCATGACAGATGGTGCTATAATCGGGGGAATCCAAATTTGGTAAAAAGGCCGTTGAAAAATGACCTCCCCAGTCTTCTGTTCCAGACACCAATTTCCTGTTCCCCCACTCTTCATGTAGGCACATATTCATTTGTTAAAAAAAAGACCGTGATCGAACATTCTCTGAAAAACGCTGAGTATACGAGGCAACAGCATCGTCAATATTCCTCCTACATTCACCGTAAATCTGAATCATTTCAATTTTCTCTTCTACGCTTGCAGTATGCATTTTGCACTCGTAATAACTCTATTTATTATTAAGGGTAGATATGCAGGCACCAGCAGAGATGTTTCTAGTATAAACATCTCTGGCAGGCACTGAAGGTAGTCAAGTAAAACGAAGTAATAAACGAATAAATGAAAATCAGAATGCCTGTCATTGCAGCGCCTCCCACCAAGAACTCACAACAATACAAAGTCAAATCAATGGATTTTGTTCCGGAAAAACAAGATTTTCCATAAAAAAGAAGTTTCCCATTGAATATTTGGACACAATTCTCTTTCCTACCGCTAGGAGAAGAGGGAGGTCAAAAATATCGCAGACACCTGCTTTTATATTATTCTGGTGTGGTGTGTATTTCTCGCGACATACCAACTTTCCAACGGCTTTTTACCAAATTTGGTTTTCCTCGATTACAGCGCCATCTGTCATGAATCTAAAAAAATGGTACAGACAAATCATACGTATTTGCGGTCGTAAAATCCGAATCTGTTATAAAAAATCAGGGTTGCTAACCAAAATTCAAATTTAACCGCCCCCCACTTACATGGGAGGGGGGAATGAGGGGAAAATTTCCTACGTATTTTTAGGCGTAAAATCTGAACCTGAATTAAAAATCAGAGTTCACATTCCAGATTCTAAAGTTACCTCCTCCCACCCCTAGGCAGTGGGGGTAGGGGGAGCCAAGGTTAGTATTATTCGATGTCCCCCTGCCAGACGAACAACTTTGATGGGCGACTTGTTTTGTTCCGTTGCGTATTTTTGGATATATTCCCATGTCTCCAGATAAACTGAGCATTCTGTATATCACTTGAAGGGATCAAACTTCAATGTTTTGAGTACAGGGATAGGTTTTATCATGATTGTGATGAAATATCGAAAAAAATAGAGACCATAAGGTGGAGATTTACCTTTACATAACATCGCATTTTATAATAATTTAGACCAAATTTGGACTTATTTTTTGTGTCGTAACGTTTTTTCGGTCAGCATGTTTTACAATTAGCGTTATGTGACCGCAACCGACTGCTAAGGGTATCGTAAATTTATATTTAGATCCCGAATTCCCCCACAGCGGATACACATTATAATCAAAATTAGAACAGAACAGGTAGTGAGTTTATTGCTTTTTCCGACAACTTTAAATCTAATTACCGAAGTTATGTTATAATGCCTGCTATAACAAACGCGAAATCTGATATATATGTATTTAGTCCATCAAAATAATGATATTTGCGTGTTCCAGGAATACTAACTGGCAAATAATAACAGCAGAACTGTAGTTTGTTATACTTTTGTGTGGGCAGAACTAGTGCTAGCGCTAAGATAAACTATACAGTTCCCATGGGTTGAGCTTCACCCTAATTATAAGGAATGAAAGTTCCCGTTCCGCGGACTGTTACTTCGTATCTGTTACTTCACATGGTTACTCGAAATCTCTCTAATAATTTCTAATAAGTATAAAGTATTCTTTTAAAGTCGTTTCTGTAACCCAAAATATTATCTCGTTACTGACCGAAAACACGAGCCATCTCTCGTGAGTGGGATGACCATGTCTTCCCCTTGACATTTAGGAACCAATATGTATATGTGTGAGTGTATATATGTATATCTGAGTTTAGCCAGCCAATAATTCAGAAAGTCCTCGCGGGGGTGAAATGACTTCCATTTCAATGGAAATGCATCCAGAATTGTTATTGGGCAATTTTTTATTACCGAAAGCGATTTTCCAACTCAAAATGACTTCGATGATCGAAATATTCCCGCAGCTATAAAGCGAGATGAAGCGGAGAACTGTCGTAGGCGAAATGGAGTTTGTACTGGGCGCGAACGAAAAGTTTTTTCTTTCCTCAGTCGTAAATGCTGTCAATATATTTCCGTTCGAGTCTGGAGAGTCTTTCATAAAAAGATTGCAAGTCTGTTTAAGATTAATGCCACCTCGTTGCCTTTCCCAGTTTGACCCCCGAATCCGACCCACTACCACTCTATATTAGTTAGGACTTGCCGCAGCCTTCCATTCATAAGGATTTGCTATCACGACGACGTCATCGACTGCGAAGCCACCCCCATCCCTTCAGCCGGGACTGCGCCTTCTCCAGGGAGGTATGCTGCTGACTCATCAACCGCGCAATGTTGTCGCATTTACTCAACTAAAATACGTCTGGGAAATCTGCGTCTACACGAAGCAATTCCAGACAGTTTTATTGCAACAAATATCACTTAAATGTGTTGCCAAAAATATGTTGGCTTTTCATAATCATAATTAACCTGCCCTAGCCTAATTAACATATTCCTACTTACTATTTTGCCTATTTCATTTTTCACTTTTCAGACTTCTTGATTAAACAGGACCTCTTTAAACAATTTACAGATAATCTCGCTCCCCTATAGAGATCCCATTGGAACGCACTAAAACTGGCCCTCGGCACAACTTCAAAAACTGTTCTTGGTAAAAAATATTTTCTCCCATTTGCTGTGTTTATCATCCAACAGTCTCAGGTGAGGACTTTTATTTTGTGTAATCGAAAATCCTTCTGAATTGCTTGTTCCATTGTGCTATATTTTGATACTTGCGCCATCAAGCTTCACATTTTGAATAGATCCCCTAAGAGAGAATCAACAATGATGAGATTATACTGGAAGAACAGAAATGCGATCCCATTGACGACAGTAAACTGAGAATGGCGAAGAAATTTATCAACTACCTTTGGTGTACCACTAGGGACGTGGAAACTTGGCTAAAGTTCAGGACGTTTGGAAATCACACCATAAAAATATTCCCAGCCAAGCCATCGTGCACGCTGAAGGATTAATGGTCGAAGAGTAGCTCAAGAAATGCAAGCATTGGGAAACTGTGTCGAGCTTTCTAAGTATCAGACGTGACACACTTTCAGTTTGCATTTACTCTTGGTGCCAACTGCTAACCAGAGGAAAAAGCCTTGGAAGGTAAGCTGGGCCAAGATGACTTAAGTTGAATTGCCGACGGTATTTGGTTAAATTCTTCAATTTCTTACCGCGTCTCGTCTTCTTGACTTTCTTAATAAGACAGGGATCCTTTCCCGATCCCAGCATGGGTTCCTTAAAAACAGATCTACCCGACGGCTCTTGTGAAACTTACGAACCTCATATCTGAGAACCTGGTGATGGAGGTAATGGCTTTTCGATCTCTCCAAGGCATTCGATAGTGTGTACCACGAGCTCCTTCTTCGGACACAGGAGAATATCAGGAGTTCATGGATTGCCCCTTTCTTGGTTTACCGGTTACCTACCGGGAAGATCACAGGCGGTTCAGATTGCTAGGTCTGATGGCCGACGTGTTCGATCACTTTTTGCTCAGATCTCTTCTAGGGAGCCACAGGGTAGTGTTCTCGATCCGCTTCTTTTCCTTATCTTTATTAGCAACTTGGGCCCCAAAATTACCTCCCCTAATTCACTCTATGTTAAGATCCAACAAAGCAACCTTCCTAGTGTGATGAATACCGTTCAACTTCTATTGAAAGATCATCTTTATGGCGCAAGCACAGCTCAAACTCAACTTAGACAAAACTGAGTTGATCAGGCCGACGGGAGTCGTGAAGTATTTGGGCTTTCACATCGACTGGTCAGCTTACACTTATGACATCGCCTTGCTAGTGTCTGCTTGCTTCTCAGTCGACTTCAACATACGGTGTCCCATGAAGTTCTTCTCTATGATTATTATTGGAATTTCATTAGTCACATGTAATATATTTTTGCCAAGCAGCACTTTCTCTCTCCTTTCCGCCAAGGCCATGTTATGAACGTGTTCGTCTATTTTTTGTTCTGGAGAACTTGCGCCCGGCATGGTGGCGATTACATCGAGCATGCTATCATTGAATACATCCTATGCCTTCTTGCTGGGCATGAGCCTGCAAACATATCACGCGACTTTTTGCACATATCCTTGTACCAGATGATACCCAAATACTTGATACATTTCTTTGACGTTCATCCCTGCTTCCATCTGGATAGTAATGTCCTTTAATGTTCTTCTCCCTGCTTGTGAGACAGTTTCTGTTGTATCCTTCGACATTTTTAGACCAAGCTGCTCTGGGACATTTCTTTTTTTTTTGTAGAATCTGTTACCACAGCCAAATCACGTAAGCGAAGACCACCAGCTGTGTTTAGTGGGGTCTCAGTTTCAGCACTCTGTTGTAAACTATTTTCAAGAGCAGTGGGTGGAGGATTAAGCCCTGCGGGACCCCGAAATTTTTTCTGAAGCGTCCGACATGCTCAGTTTTTTTAGCTTCTCGTTATATTTGTAAAATTAACGGTATTAAGAGAATTCTTTAATTATTCAATGATGGTCATCAGGCAGAAGCCCAAATTTTAGTAAATGATCTGGTTTATCTCATCGATGTAAGGTTAGAGAGGTTAGAAAGTACTTGAGCAAAAGATTTTCATAGAATTCGTGCAACTATGTAACTAAGTGCTACTTTTGCTGCATCTTCTGGATTTATTACCAAATTCGGGAGTTTTTTTTACCAAGAGCGTCGAACGTCACGAAAAAGCGTTCTGATTCGAAGACGAGAAGGAAACGTTTAAGTTGAAAAACAATTAGGATTTATGCAAAAAAGAGACTATTATTTTATGACCGAAACAGAAAAATTAAATGTGCTTCGAAGGGTACGGTTGCACATCCCCTCCCCCGACCGAACTCCCATCAGAAAACGGTAAAGCTAAGACGCTAGGCAGTTACGCCACCGGGAGAATAATAAAGTAAGGGAGGCAGAGAGGCTAAAGCCAGTCTTAGTGTTAAATTAGATGGAATGAGTAACAAAGTAACCATTGTACCTAATTCAGAAGACAATGATAATAGTCAGCCAAACTCCATTTTCCATTTAAGGTACGGAATTTATTTCCCGTTTTAAATTCTCATTTCTTCACTGCAAGTATAAAACTTTTCCGCTGATTAACCTAATGCAAGGAGACAAGGAAATATGTAACAATCCCTTTTTTGTAGTTAACGCCCATCAGGTTCTCAACACATGTCATAATGTTTTGCATCATTAATGCTGAATAGCGTAGAAAAGAAGCGCGGATGTGTCATAACTGTTACTTCTTCATCGCAACGTTCCTAAATTGAATCCGACTCGCTTCTTGCCATGTCTTGTGATATGAAGTTTAAAGAATTCTGTTCTTTAATGTTCCGTCTACTTCACTTCTAATAAACGTGAATGGATGTTGAGTACTGAGTTTCTATGCTGAGACGTATATCTCCTCCTCAGTGGTACGATTCGCTTTAAACTCTGCACCGAGATGTTAGAGACGAAGCTGCCTCGAACTAGTGGTGTGACAAAAATAACGTAATTGTTCCGCTTGTGGAACAGTCTGTTCCGATTGTTGCGTTTACATTGTAGCTCTTCCGGTTCCAGGTGCCACTGTCCGTTACGGGTAATTCCGGTCCTCGTTTTATAAGGCAATAAGTGAGCCAGTATTTTTAGTTTCAAAAGTTTCAAGTGATGAATTATAGATGTCGCTTTAGCAAAAAATGGAACCTCTGCATTTTCTTGGTATTTCTCGTTATTTCGGAACTCTTATGTTGAACCTATTTCCATTTCGGAACCGGAACAGCCAGGACTGGTAAGTGAAAATAACCGTCTGGCATAGCACTACCTCGAACCCGATCTACTTATTCGAATTAGAGGTCTTGAAATTAACTCGTTTTTTGATCTGTCCATCTATAGGTACTTAAAAACGGTAGAAGATGATCGAGATGCGGCTTTAGCTCATAGATTTGGAACTGTGTGCGTTGCTCTTGTGATAAACTGCGACTAGCAGGATCGCCATGTGATCTTGAAAGGGTGGATGGTTTCATTGGAAACTCGGACGATCTTTATTGATGATCTTTAAGATTCTAATTTAGGTTGACATTTTTTGCAAAAAAAAGTAGAAAACTGATGAAGACAAAGACGGCACCGTTTCGTTCTTGTTATGAACTCATCAGCATGTCATATCAATCAGATAACGTACCGTACGAAAAATTGGAAGTAATACTAACGAGTCTACCGTGATGATAGTGCTCGATATGTTTGTCTTGCTTGTTAAAGAAGAACTCTTCACTCCGGCTTTACTAAGATATGGATAAATATTTGCAAGGTTGAAACTTTTCTAAATTTTATTCGATTCTATAGACCGTTCCAGGATTCAGCAATAAAAAACGACTCAGTTCGACGAGTCAATGGTTTAAAACTAACCTTGCAACATCGCTTTGAGGGTATTACGTCAGAGCAGAACTACAAGGTCGTTGGGATGATAAACTCACCCCCCTCGCGCCTTAGAGTCGCGATGCTGCCGAAATTAGACAGTAGCTACGGCGTTGCCGGTTAGTGCACTTCCCTGTTTGCTCCTGTAATATTAAACCTGAAATAGCGTGACAGGAATAACACATTCCTGGGAGATGAAGACATCCTGGGGGATGGATATATCGGGAGACGCCGCGGGGTTGATTCACATGGATAAGAGCCGGAGTGTCAAGTACTCGAAGGGTAATCTAACGTTGAGTCTTGATGTGAATAGAGCTCACCAGAAGTCTTTTTATCAATCGTAAAAATTTCATGGAACTATGTTTGTAGCTATGTTGCGTCTCCTGTGGATGGATAGGATAATATGAAACAAAATGTAAAGTTGGAATTATCGATAAAGCGTCTATTTTTCTTCGTCACTACCTACCTAGATTAGATGAGACGTGCTAAAATCGGCAAGATAAAGCTGTCACGTTAGGCGAGGCAAAGAATGGGAGAAACTTTACTCGTAGGTGCTCTGAAACAATTCAATTATTTACAGGTAGAGTAGAATGAAAAGGATTTATTAAATAGATAGAAATTTTACGTTAGTAGAGTCTCTACGAGAGTTGGAAAGTTTCACGAATTTGTGTAAGTAGATGTTATTAAATCTTTCTATGAAGAAGTTATGCGAGCTTTGTTGGAAGTTCTTACCTTTGAAATAATTTGTAATTTTTCTAGAATAGTACTTTTATCTGCAAGGCTAGCAAATTTTTTATTACTTCAAGTTACGTTCAGTGTTGTTTTTTTTTGTCAGTTTTTTAGTTACCATAATTAGTTTTCCGAAACTCTGGGAGAAAAACTTCATCCATTTGTACCTCCAGAGCGCTTCGACAGGAAAAGAAAGGGATGAACGCAACTTGCGGTGGCGTTGGTGTATTTTGGAAGCAAACACCTATACAGGATATGCTACCCCTGTCAGTCTCATATTTATCAGAGATCGAGTAAAGCTATAAATATAGTTGATAAAATAAATATAGCTCCTATCAAATGGACAAGTATATCTTGTAATGACGTCTGGTCCAGTGTATTAATAAAATAACTTGCGCAACTTTCACAACTTCTTAGTCACAGTTAATTGATCATCTGTCTAGTAGTAGGTAGTAGAGTGGTTGTTGAATCTGCTCTCGGTGCATTTGCTATATTTATATTGACCCTTCCTCCCTCTTCGTGCGAAACGAATAAATGCCCCGCCACTTCGATTATAGTATAGCTGCTGTCGTCTTAACCTGGTTAATCATTTCACCTCCTTCAAGAAAAATAGTCTTATTTTACGTCTTCGCAGCTTTCCTCTATCTCCAACTGAGAACTACCACAACACCAAAGTTGTTCCATCTGTTACAGGGTACATCACTTATGTCCACCTCCGAAATAGAGGTTAAATTTAAAGATAAAAAATTGATACTTTGAGGATTCGTGTAACTAATATATGACCATATATCATGTAGAATGGAAAAATCAGATTAATTGATTTTCTTTCGTTCGGTTACCAGCGGTAAAAACTGTAATTTGGTGGTAAAGAGGCCAAAAAAATCGATTTTTCTTCAATAATACAATATTCTGAAAAGAAATAATTACAAAAAAAATATTACAAGGCTTTAATTAAATAAAATACATAAATTATGGAAGTGATAGGTAGAATTATTGATATATGTATAGTAGTAGTAGTAAAAATGACCAAGATTCTGAAGGGGGTAGGTACAGAAATCCTAAGTAAAAGTCATAAAAGATTCCACATTCGAGTTCAATGGCACACTACATTCTGCATTCTTCTGATTGCTTAAGGATTTATGGTAGGTAACTACCCTTTTCAGATTATGGGTAACTTTTATTACTACCATAATATATCAATCATTCTACCTGTCATTTGCATATTTTATGTATTTGTAAAGTCTTGTAATTAGATTTTTGATAATTGTTTTTAGGCGATTTTGATTTCATTAATCGATTTCTACCGATGTATTGACAAAAAATCGATTTTTTTAACCACTTTACCACCAAAATAACAGTTTTTTTACCGCTGGTGGCCGACAGACAACATAATTAATTAAACTGATAATGCCATTCGATGGTCCCATATTAATTACACGAATCCTCAAGGTTTCATTGTTTTATTTTTTAAATTACCCTCTATTTGGGGGGTGGACATAAGTGAATAGTCATTCTATTCCGTCACTCTTCATACTACCTAATCTGAGGAGGTGAGAATGTGTAGCTAGTACCGATATTTTATCTTCATCCCGATAATTATATACCAACACCAACAGAAAAGGAGTTCTCCCTAGTAATTTTTTTTGCCTTACAATTCTTTCCGGAATTCAGCCTAGACATGAAAAACTGAAAAGTCAAGTCATATCAGATTTCTGTTAGTACCTCCTTTTATTTTTCTTCAAAGAGAAAGAGAAAAAAAATCGTTTTTTTTCTGTTTCCTGGGTAAGAACTTCCTCTCTCTGACTGAGGTCTTATTGTACTGCTCAATTGCTAAACTGCAGGAGAGAAATAAAGGAAACTGCAGAGGCACCTGTGGCAATAATTTTAAAAATCTCTTGTCTCCCGGGGGGTGGTTGTTTGTCCCCCCTCTCTCTCTAGTTGACCCTGTAACGTATTAGGGCGTTAAAGTTTCTTTACGAATAGCTCAAAGTGTTGAAAGTTGAAAAGAAAAATTAATTTTTTTAAGGTAAAGGTCTCGACGACCTTTTTACTAAATCATGTATAACTTCATCACCTTTGTAAACGTGAAAGAATAGGTTCCGGAACTTCCGGAGCGCAACTCGCAGAAGTGACCTCGGGAAATGACTTCCTGAGTAAGAGAGCACCTCGCAAGTCGATTCATTTTCAACAATTCAATTTTGGAAATGTTCGGTTGTAATTTGTTTTGCTTGTTAAGTAAATTTTGTAAAAAGGTGAAATAAACACCGTAATCATCCCTTAACGAGAAGTGCTTATCTTTAGTATCTAACCTTGAAGTTCCATGGACTGTTTTTCATTAGGTGAAAGAACTAGAATTGCTGAAGAGTTTGAAAAGTGTTAACACGTGTGGCTCGCTTCCTTGATCCAGTTTTGTTTCACACGCCTATAGCCTACTCAAAAATATTATGCTTTAATTATCTATTTTTGAATTTATTTTTTAAATATCTGTTTTTTTACTGCCTCTTATATTTTTTTATTAACTCTTCATCTTAAAATGGGTTTTGATATTATTACTTGAACAAAAATATACCGTAAATAGATAAATAAATGAAAACAAAATCCCCCAAATGGTTGAGTTTTTCGCGAGCTGGCACAATTGCTTAAGAGGGCGTTCAAGGGACTAAGAGCCCTCTCCTATAATTTCGTCTTCTCTCCTTCTGGTTTGCTAGGTCATAAACTCGTCACTAAGATTTGTACTTAGGAGTTAGAACGATATAAACGTCGAAATTAAGTTATCCCATGGGTTGTGAGAGAAAGCAACAATTCTTGAAACTAACTAACACTCGTGACGTTGATGCATGATGCTTTTCTCGCCGGATATATAAATCTTAAAAATAATTTCAGTTGGTGTGTAAATAATGAGACAATTTTTGCTAACATTGTTTCCTTCATTTATACAGCTCTGTAAGAAAAATTCACCAAAATTGTGCAAAAAATAATAAGTAAGCAGGATTTGTTACCTCAAGCTTATCTTATTTTTGATTCTTCTACAAGGCAGAGTCTTGTTTAGATTTTGACAATTATTGGAGTTAATAATTTAAAATTCCGCATAAATTCAAAAGGTAAAATGAGCGACTTTCGAACCAAATAAAAAACATCTATTTTTGTTTTTAAATTATCACTTTTTCGCTCTTTTCACTTTTCTTTTCGCACTTTCTTTAATTTTTTTAATTTTTTCGCAAATCTTTCTCCTTAAACTCAACCCTCTCGAAGGGGTAACTATACCGTCGTGCGTGACATGTCTTTTAAGAAGTAATTATTGATCGGAATTTTTTCGCGAGTTCGAATTACAGCAACCTCTTATACATTCCTTTTTATTCCTTCCTACCCCCCACCCTTTTTTTCCATAACTCAATTATCAAAGTGCTCAAAGATCACCATGTAAGCAGCCAGCACGAAGGTAGGTGAAATTTAATTTGTCTTTATACAGTCCTCAAATTGTCAATAACAGATTTTTTTTCAATATTGTGGGGAAATAGTATATTGTAAAACAAGTGCGGAAAACAGAAAATTTCTCACGAGTGTGAAACAATTGTGACACGAGATAAAGTCGAGTGTCACAATTCACACGAGTGTGAAATTTCTGTTCCGCACGTGCTTCACACAGTACTTTTCCTACGACCACAATTTAACAGATTAATTATTTAACAAATTTAACACATAAATTATTTTTTCTGACAATGCTCTGCTTTTATGACCTTTTCTCCAATTTATGAAATGTTTATAAGCAGATTCGTATTTTTCTCTCGAAACTACAGGTAGCAAATTCAAAGAACACAAACCTGCTTGTTTTCTGACTTCAGGTGGTGTATTTTCTGCTTCAGATTCAGAGGAATTACAATCCATTATAATAATAGGTACCTAACTAAAGATTATTTTGTCAGACTACCTAGGTAAGTAGGTATTATTTTCAATTCTACCAATGACTTTTTAATATTACTATTATATACTGTTAAATCATTGAATTCTACCGACAATATTATTATTATTTATTATTAGACTCCGTATAAACTAAAAATAAGTGACGTGAGCGTGGAGACGTGGTAGATAATAACAATGATTTAAGAGAGGTTAGTATATAATTGATATGCAACTTATACACAACGCAGGCGCTGTGCGTCGTCGATGGAAGTTAGTAGAGGTGTGCGAGTTATTTTCACGATCACGTTCGTGAATTTGATTTGAACGCTACTAATGCTGTTATTAGCGATCAACTCGTAAATTTTAATAATTACTGCCACAAGAGAATAATGAGTATATTTTATAGTCTTGTCGGGTTCTATGTTATACCATTTGTGTTTATTTTATTACCTTGAAGCTTTAAATGAATAGTTATTCCATTAACACTAAGTAACAGTTGAGTTCTCAGTTACCGCCCATCACTATTGTTTACATTAAAACTGTACGGAAACGATTTTTGGCTATGCGTTATGTCACTTTGTCGCACAGTTTTGGATACGAAATCTGCTAGTTTGCGCACAAAAAACGATGCGCAAAGTAGTGTTTTGTATAGTGGTCGTAGGAAAAATACATTGTTGAAAAATTAAAACTGATGAACAAAATTTCAAAGTTTATGTTTCCTGAATAAAAAATTTACGTATCTTCTAAATGACTAGTCACACGACCCCCTCTTTCAATTTGGAAATTTTAGTGAGAAGTTTTTAGTCAACTCATCCCTCTTAAAAATCAAATAGACGGATTTTTGGATTTCGCTCAAAAGCCACCCATTTTTTAACGGAACTTTTGACTCACATTGCACCTATATGTAATTATACAGGCTGGTTTCTTGAAAATGTACTTAAATCGGAAAGTAGGTCAACAAGGAATAATTCCCGCGACAGGGTGATTTTGTTTGAAGGGGACATCTTTTGGGGCACTCTATCTAATTATTTACACACTTTATTAATTAGTAAAATTTATTTCCATCAGTACTTAGTTACTTATTTATTTTGTACGTACACCTCTTCACTTGTATTTGAAGACTGAACACTATTCCTCAGGGAGTTGATTGAGTGACCGCCAAAAAGTTGGAATCATATGGATTTTATTTTTATTTTCGACTTGCTAAAAAAACTTTTGGAACAAAAAAATCTCTGCTTGCTTGAAAACATATTTTGCCATAAATAAGATATACAGAGTGATTTTTACTTATCGAGAAAATGGTTTTTGTCGAAATATTGAAAATCATAAGAGTGCTATTGTTCGAAAGCTAAGCAAGATTTCTATTTGATTTTTGTACAATTTGTCAATTTCAGCCTACTTGATAGTCTCATTATCCAAAAACATACCACGTTCACATATTTTTTTCAAAAAAATTATATTTTTTTTTTGAAAAATTAATTTTTTTTTACAAAATTTGAGTAACTTAAACTTAATCTCAATGTAAAATATTTTCAATGTAAGCTTTCAAGATCTGTTATTGCAATGGACAATGAAAATTGATTATTTCTTTACGTTGGTCGAAAATTGATTTTTTGTGACAAAGTTGACTTTTTTGATGTCCCTTTTAAGGAGAAATGTTTTTTTATGGGAGCTGGTTTTTTCTGGATAACTACTTGAAGCTCCAACTACCACTGTTGATTAATTTTATTTGAACAAAAACGAATTTGAAAAAAAAACAGCTCTTATTTTCTTAAAAATGAATTGCATAAAAAAAGTCAACTTTGTCACAAAAAATCACTTTTCGACCACGTAAATTTTTTTTTTTTAAATTAATCAAAAGCGGTATGTTTTTGGATCATGAGACTATCAAGTAGGCTGATATTGACATATTGTACAAAAATTAAATCGAAATATTGCTTCGTTTTTGAAAAACAGCAATCTTATGATTTTCACTATTTCGAAAAAAGCTATTTTCTCGCTAAGTAAAAATCACTCGGTATATCTGATCACGACAAAATAAGCTTTCAAGCAAGCAGAGAGTTTTTGTGACAAGTGAAAAAAAAATGTTTCTCATATGATGCATGCCAACTTTTTGGCGGTCACAGTATATGCGAGTCTATAATTATGTGATATCGTTATGAGCACGAATACACACACAACATCCCCAAAAATTAAACGTACGGACGGGTATTTTTGGATATTCACTTGTTGGTACTTTTTTTCTTCCTGGAAATTTGACAGGTGCCATATATGTTCCGTCATCTAGGTGCATATTTTAATTCCATCTTTCCTTACGGAATTTATCCTTTACTTGCACGACCCTTGCTACCCATCCCTATAAAATTATGGGTCCACTCGTAACGTGAGTGGTGAAAAACGAAGCTTTTCAACACTCACTCATCATCAACACTAGTCGCAGTCAGACTTCGGAGTCGGAGAGTACGAATCGAGAGTGCATAGTGAGCAGTCAAGGACTAGCAAGTCAACCCCAGCACCCTTCGTTAGTTGCTGTGGAATTTGTCGCGACTCCCGCATTAAAATTCATCATTATCGTGTCCTATTAAAAAGGCCGATCGCAACTCGTGGCTGTGGTACACGCAGTACCCTGCCCTCCTTCGCAAAAAAAAACGCATTAATTTGAAGACTTCCGCATCCTCGCACGGGTTACAGTGATTCGCCCAGTGGTACGAAAGTACACACACAATAAACAGTGAGTACACAATAATTAAGGGCATAATAATTATTAATCCTGTTTATTATCTCCCAGTGTATCCTGTGCCCTGGTCCTTCGTCCAGATTTCTAACAAGCTTTTCGGTCTTACAAGCCGATCTATTAAAAATTCCTAATTAATATATCAACCCCCATCCGGATCGATTTCCTATTAAGGGAATCATTCATTTTAATCCTTATTCTCATCGGACTGATTCCCCATTAAGAGAACCATTTTGATCATTAGACCCCGATTAGCTCTCCATTAAGGGAACCATACACCATATGTACCTCGATTTGCTAGAAAATGCCACTGGTCCAATTTTAACTAATATAGAGAACAATCCAGCATACTACATACACTGAACAGGAACTGATATTCCAACAGGATGAAGCACCTCCGCATTAATCACGAAATATGCGTTTTTATTTGAATGAAATGTTTCCTTGTCGCTGGAGAGGACGAAGAGGTTTAAGTGGCGTCCTCGGTCACCCGATTTTTAAGTCCTCTTGATTTCTTTTTATGGGGACACATAAAATTCAAAGTTTATAGACACTCTGGAAGACCTGCGAGAACGAATCGTTAACGAATGTCGCTAGGTGACAGCACAAGAGCTTCAGAATGTGCGATAGCGGTTTGAAAAGATCTGTATCATTGTATGGAGGTAGGTGGACAACTTTTTCAACACTTAATTTAATGAAACGGTAAGTTTTTAAGAGAAATCGACTTAATTTTTACATTTTTCGCAAGTAGAGGGAATTTCTAAAATAAGAAAGTAATTTACCTATGTAATGTACTTTTCAACAAGTTATCTTGACTTCCATTCCCATTTGGAAAAATTTGGGGGATGACTTCTCCGCTTAGGAGAGTGAAGAAGTTAGGGCTATACTTTCTGCGTCAAAAGTTAGCCCCCTCATAAAAGAAGTGGACTTGTTTCGGCGTTTTTCGCGTACATCTTCATTTTACAGGTTATTTACCTTCGTTATCGTTGGGCTACACCCTGTAGTTAAGCAAAACTCAAAAAGTGAGATATCTTTGTAAATATAATTGAAGTAGCTTATTTGAAATTATGAATCGTTCGATATTTCTTCCCTATGATGATAAGAAAATGGTAAGTACCCTGCCAAGGGGATAATCTTGGGTGGTTAAATTTGTCCCCTAAATATGTCCTCGATAAAAAAATTTACCAATTTTGGCGTTTTTCGCTTACATCTACAGTTTCCAAATTATTAGGTCTGATGCGTTTTCGTTGGGTCACCCTTTATAAAATGCTACCCTTTTATTTCTATTAGGTTCTACCTTGTCAGCTATGCAAAATTGATTTTTATTAATTTAATGATTTCCTAAAATATTTCCTTTCCTCCTTACTCGCCCTGTATAATTTTTTTTTACTGTTAATAAAAAAGTGCTGACTCCTATTATCGCACGGATTAAAAGTGTATTGCGTCATCAATGTTTACTTCTTCGTTCATATTTTTCAAGCGACTCTTTCCCCAGCATAGGGCTGTTGTTGCGTAGGTGGATGACTGAGTTGTGGGAAATCCAAGATTCTAATCACTGCTTTTCTATTTTTGTATCTATTGATTGGAGATTTTAATATTTCCAGCGGCATATTGTAGATGTATATTATAATCCAGCAAATTGAAACCTATTGTAGCGCAAGTATTAAAAAAAAAATAGGGGATGATGCAGAGCAAGAGATTCAAACAAGCTCTTGAATTATGGCCTTAATTTTGAGATTTATTTCCTTTTTTATTGATTTTCTTTTTTAACTCGTCCTTGTCTGCGACACTTGTATAAATGGAGAGTGTTAAATTGTAGAAGCAAGAATACAGGGTAATTTTTAATTTTTATTATTTATAGTTATAAAAATTTCAGCAAGCTTTATAGTTTCGTGATCGTCCCAATAATTTTATTCAGTTACAAAAATTCTGGTTCTGCTTGTACTAGAAGATTAGAAGATTTAGTTTTTGACATTTTGACAGGAAGAGAGAGCGAAAAGAATTAAACTCCGATGTAACAGAAGTAGAAAGTTACACAGGAGAACCACTCATACCTACTATTAGAAAAAATGTTAAGGAGGGTACATTTTTAAGGAGGGATGTTAAGGAGGGATGCAATTTTTGTTTGAAATTTCCTATTTTTCAAAAGATTGTGGAAACAGTTTTTTCGATTTTACAACAAAACGGTTACTGGGGGTGAAAAATTGACTGGACAATAGTTTATAGTTTTTGAGTTTCTTTACAATATGCATGCTTTCAACAAATTTTGGCATGCTTGGTACGAATACAGAAGACAGCAAATTTTTTTTAAATTTTCGAAATTTACACATACAGTGTGTGTCACAGGCATGGTACACCCCCTTTTTTTTTCTTTTTTTTTGAGATAATTTTTTGAAATTTGGTACGTCGTATATTCTCGATAGAGCGCACTTTTTAGCGGAAAATTGAATTTTTTTCCATATCCGGTTTTTCCGGAAATGTTACCAACTTTTCATTTTTAAATAGGACACCCTATATATTATTATATTTTTGAATTCTATACATTTTTACGAATCCAACAGTACCACATAAGTACCATTTTAAATGTCAAATTTGTTTTCATTTAATTTTTTATTTCTCAATTATAGTGTGCCATGACTTCAGTTGTGTTCGTCACAGATGCAAAATGGGTACACCAAAATGTCCCTGATTAAGAGTACTAGTAGATGGTACCTCGGTACCAATATGGTACCATTTGAAAAAAATGAATCCAGCTCAAAAAATCATTCCGGTGCGCATAATTTATCCATAAATCACTTAATTTAGTACTTTGAACAAAAATTCGATTTTTCTAGCGTTAGATGATCCAATTGGAGTAAAACGAAATAGTCATGGCACACTATAATTGAGAAATAAAAAATTAAATAAAAACAAATTTGACATTCAAAATGGTACTTATGTGGTACTGTTGGATTCGTACAAATGTATGGAATCCAAAAATATAATAATATATAGGGTGTCCTATTTAAAAATAAAAAGTTGGTAACATTTCCGGAAAAACCGGATGTGGGAAAAAATTGCTAAAGAGCGCGCTCTATAGAGAATATGGGACGTACCAAATTTCAAAAAATTATCTCAAAAAAAAAAGAAAAAAAAAGGGGTGTACCATGCCTGTGACACACACTGTATAGCTAATTAATTTCAGTTTTTCAACATTATATTTACATGATTTTGAGGTTTTCGAGATCGCTGATTAAGGAGAATCTAAAAATTTGAAAATGATGACTTTGGTGAAATTGCGATGAATTTATTAAAGACGTCTGTAATATTGGAGCCGTCATTCTGCTTTTTGAAAATCGGTTATCGGATTCTTAATCAGCGCCATCGAAAATTCAAAAATAACGTATTTAGTGGAATTATTATAATTAATTAGGGGCATAGATTCATATTTTCCAAAATATTGGCTCTGGCCGAATTTTGGCACCCTCTATAGCATGCAAAAAATTCAAGATACGTTTGTTGTGGAAAAACTCAAAGCTACAACTTTTGTCATAACCTATACTTTCATCTCCCGAATGACCGTTTTTGTCAAAAGTCTCATTTTTGAAAATTTGAAACTTTTGAACAAGAAATACAAAAAAAGTTCGAAACAGAAGTAGCTAGATATATCAACCTCAACAATTTTTGTAAATGTGCTTTTCTAGATACAACCGACATTTACCGAGATTCATTATCGTCCCTTAAATTCAAGATGGCGGCCACCTCTTATACGGAATCCGAGGGGGGAAACTTGGTTGGAGTGTTTCTACCTATTTGACTGGACTATACGCGAGATTATTATTTATGAACAAACATCGACTATGGAAGAAAAATATAAAAATTGCGGAAATTCATTTTTTTGTCAGAAATTTATAAATTCCCTCTAGGATGCATTGGCGACCATGGCAATTGCCGAACTGAAATTTATGATAGGACTGAAATCGAATTCATCTTGCGAGTCTAAGAATCAGTGAAGCGTATCTGACCGAAAAAATTAGAATAGAAACTCCACCTTTTGGAAATCTGCATATACGACGTTACCCCTACTTCGTATGAATACAAACAATACAATCATAAAATTTTTTTAGTCCACTTCTCTAGCCTCAGTTCCTTTACTTGGCACGTCCTTCCTATCTATACACTCTCAGCACAAATTCACTTGCACTGTTGTGTTAATCGCCTTCATCATGTTAGCTTCCAGTCACTTATCACTTCACTAAGTCTCAAATTATTTGATAACGTTCCAAACTAACGAGCGCCTCTTATATATGCGCTAAGTGACAACAATGACGTTCTAGTCTGACGTTCACGAACCTGACGAGTCATCTAGCATGTTCGCGAACGGGTGTCGTGACAAGCAACTGTCGCGAACAACTGTGCATTTTCGAAAGACAACAGAATTTACGCGAACAAAGAAGAAGAAAAACATCAATAACATCAACAAAATCTACTCAACACGAATCCAGTCAATTCTATCAGGCATAATAACTAGCTCCTATTAGCCTAAATATTCAATTACACTTCTTCAATTTTCGAATATAAAACATCAAGAAGTACCTACTATATGCTATCCAATCAGCTGCGACTGCTAGAAGATGTTTGGACTGTTTTGATATAGCGGATTTAACACATCCCGTATTTAAACCAATAATATGACGCACTGAACTAAGAAAGAGTAAAATTGTGGATGTCTAAACAACGAGTACCTATTGAGGTTTCAAAATGGCAGGTTCCATGCCTTTCACCTAGGGTATCTGTATTACCGACACTGACGCTTACCAGGGTAGCGCATTCTCTTTCTCACAAAAAATTGAAAAAAAGTTGGGAATTTAAAAAACGTCAGATTTTCCACGAACATACAACTGTCTAAACATTCACATAATTTGTTATTAAGTCAGCGTATTTTCTTAAAATGGAAAACTTTTTGCTGCCGTAGAAAATGTTTCAACAATGAAAATAAGGATTCCTACTTGAACGCGTCGCCTAAAGGTAACTTTTTAATATTTTAAATTTATTATAGTCCTCTACCAATATTTTATTCTATTACTGGGATATTCTGGACAAAAAATGCACCCAGAAGGCAGTTTTGATTGCAGAAAATATACGGGGCTCAGAATTTCCATATACCTACCTGAAAGTTTGTCAGGTAGGTTTTCTTACACCTTCATGAATCTTACTTTTAGGGATCAGTATAGGAGGGTCTTATAACTAAGATAACTCTGCCGACCGTGTGTCTATGAAGACTCTTTTTCTCAGTAACTGCGTAAGATTATTTAATTTCACTAAAATTTTGAAAAATTACAATAAATTCAATTTAATGGAAATTATTAAATAAATACATAATATTGCGTGCGCCACGTATATCTATAATAACAGGTTAGTGAATTTTATAGGTGTTCCATCATGAGATTAACTTTGCATTATTTGACATATCGAGTATAGCCTTAATTATTGTTCTACCACAGTAGTAGAGAGGGTCTAACTTTCGAACCGCCTTGGACTCGAGAATTGTTTTTGATTTTTTTTTTTCATAAATTTGGACCCCCTCTTCATTTTGGTGGCATTTTCAAAAATTTAATCGACGCCCTGGCGGAGAAATGTGCATGCGAAGACATCGGCAATGGGTTTTTTGCACATAACTCGCTTAATTCAACTCTGAGCATAGTAAATATCCTGTCGAAAAATGAAGAGCTCTCGAAGACGCGTAATTTGAACTTTGACTGGTCCCAATCGATCAAACGGTTCTCGAGATATCGCATTTTCAATTTTAAGGCCCTTTCTTCAGGGTTCCGCCGCGGTGCGAATACACCGCCGTCCGTGTTCGCGTGTTTTGCATGAAAAAAATCGACTTAGAGACTTATTTTTTTTTTCATCGACAGACAGCAGTGTCCTCAATGATGCCTGAAATTTTGAAGTCGCTATCTCGATTAGAGGGGGAGGGGAGGGGAAATCATAATTAAAATTCAAATTGCTATAACTTTCGCTAATATTGGGGCGTCGGGCCCAACCAATGGGAGATGACACTTTGGAATGCCTACTTTAAAATGGTATTTTTTTTTTCGATTCCGCCAATATTGGCAAGATGCCCGCAGAAAACCGATTTCCCTCCCCCCTTTTTTTTCTTAAAACTGGTTTTTGGCCATGAAAGAAAGGGGTGTTGGTAAAAAAATTTCCGTCATCAGACGGGAATTTTTTATCTTTGATTTGAGCCCCAGTAGACCTCGATCGGACCATTATTAAGGTCACAGGGTCACCAAACGCGTTTGGTCCTGTAGAATGGCAAGGATTAGGGTTAGCGGGTTCCGCTACCCGGTATTTTTTAGGGCTAAGTGTCCCCTTTCAAGATTTTCTTACCCCATGTCGCTATCTCAATTAGGGCCTGCACGCGGACGTGATATGTAAACCAATTAATCTTGCGTGTGTGTCTGTGAGAGAAGAGAGAAAGGAGAGGGAGCGCTAGGCTCCGCCCCCGGCTCTCGCTGCTCCGCGGCTAGATTAATCACGTCCGCGTGCAGGCCCTAATTGAGATAGCGACATGGGGTAAGAAAATCTTGAAAGGGGACACTTAGCCCTAAAAAATGCCTGGTAGCGGAACCCGCTAACCCTAATCCTTGCCATTCTACAGAACCAAACGCGTTTGGTGACCCTGTGACCTTAATAATGGTCCGATCGAGGTCTACTGGGGCTCAAATCAAAGATAAAAAAATTCCCATCTGATGACGAAAATTTTTTTACCAACACCCCCTTCTTTCATGGCCAAAAACCAGTTTTAAGAAAAAAAAGGGGGAGGGAAATCGGTTTTTCTGCGGGCATCTTGCCAATATTGACGGAATCGAAAAAAAAATACCATTTTAAAATAGGCATTCCAAAGTGTCATCTCCCATTGGTTGGGCCCGAGGCCCCAGTATTAGCGAAAGTTAGGTATAGCAATTTGAATTTTAATTATGATTTCTCCTCCCCCTCCCCCTCTAATCGAGATAGCGACTTCAAAATTTCAGGTATCATTGAGGACACTGCTGTCTGTCGATGAAAAAAAAATTAAGTCCCTAAGTCGATTTTTTCCATGCAAAACACGCGAACACGGACGGCGGTGTATTCGCACCGCGGCGGAACCCTGGAGAAAGGGCCTCAAAATTGAAAATGCGATATCTCGAGAACCGTTTGATCGATTGGGACCAGTCAAAGTTCAAATTACGCGTCTTCGAGAGCTCTTCATTTTTCGACAGGATATTTACTATGCTCAGAGTTGAATTAAGCGAGTTATGTGCAAAAAACCCATTGCCGATGTCTTCGCATGCACATTTCTCCGCCAGGGCGTCGATTAAATTTTTGAAAATGCCACCAAAATGAAGAGGGGGTCCAACTTTATGAAAAAAAAAATCAAAAAAAATTCTCGAGTCCAAGGCGGATGGAGCCTTTTTTTTGACAGACCCTCTCCACTACAGCTGTAACTCTTGATTCTGTAGTTTTTATGACCGTGTTCTAATAAAAAAATATTCACAATACTGTTTTATATCTCATTATTGTTTAAAAAACATATCGAATAAAAAAAAAGCAGCAGTCAATTAACATGATGTAGCAAAATTTCACATAATTATGATTCAAATTCATCCATGGATCACCCTGTAGACAAAAACACCTGACAACACTTCCAGAGGATTATTAATCAAAATATTCATTAACATTTTCGTAGGGCAAGCGCTTCTGCCTTCAAGTGCTTTATGACAGTCAAATAAATAATAGCGCATTGTGCTCTCTCGGATCCGGCAACCCAACTTCAAAGAACGAAAACTCCGATGATTGTCTTGAAAGTTGCAAGACGACAACAATAGCGCTATAAATCTTTTTGAATTTTAGGTGTATCTTGCAATAAATAAAATCTTTTATTACAATAAATTCAAACTTTTATGGGAAATTGAATTTATAAAATAAGGTTTAGAAAAATTAACTGAACGTATGGAAAAAACGTAATTCTGCTGACTGAATGCTCGATAGCTAGCTCGCTTCCTAAATATCCAATAAGAAGTAAATTTAAAATTCCACTGCTGAGAAATGAGAAAGGCTAACTTGCTTTTAATATTAATTTAAATCCCTTAAACTTACTCGGGATTGGCCCAGATTCAGCTAAGACCATTATTACCGTTCTCGACTTTGTTATAATACATGGAACACTGAAAATAGCTAGAAATGCGAGCAATCTAATCGTTTGTCTTTTGGTTGGTAAACGAGGAGTTTTCCATCATATCCCATGAGCAACAAAGGCAAAGAACAACCACTTCACCCCCGCTATAATACAATGAAAACCTCATAGAGATAGAATCATCCAGTAAAACAGCTTTATCTTGAAGCTTACCTGCTGTCGCTATAATTTGATTGTTTAGGATCGCCATGTGATAGACTTGTAAGGGTGAAGGGTTTCAAAAGCAGTCGAGCAATAACGCTAAACTTTATTAATAATGTAAAAGTGCTATGACGTCCTGGTGAAACGTAAGCGAGGAGAATATAAGAAAAAAATTACATGTGAAATATATTCTACGTGTGGCCTTTTCCACCCCTTAAAACAGTAAGGGAAAATTGAGGAATTGTGCACAGAGTGGTATTCTCAATATACCTACTACGCCTACTTAATTTTATTTTTGTAACTTAAGAAAACAATTTACCATATTTTAAGATTTTCCCTTCAAGGGGTCGTATCTCAACAGGAGTTCACACATCAGTTCACCCTACCGATAAACAATTTTTGTAATTCCTTCATGATAAAAGATCTTCATGAAGAATTTCAATGGCTGGAAGTGCTGGAACAATTAAATATTCGAATGAACAGAGACAAGTTTACGTTTATTCGTCAGTCAATCAAGTACCTTGGTCATCTCACTACACCAAACGAGATTCAACTAGACCAAGAGAAGATCTTAACCATACTCAAGCGGTCTGCTCCAACAAATCTGAAACAACTACGAACTTCTTGTGCAAACCTGTAGCTGGCTTCGTAAGTTCATATCAAACTTCTCCGCCATAGATCGACCATTAATAACGTTTCTCGCAAAGAAATCCCGACGTTGGAAGTGGGAAGCCCCGTAAGAAGACTCCTTACAGAACCCTTACGTCGAAACCCTATACATAGATATAAATCGAGGTGATAGTAGTGACTATGCTATCGGTGCTTGGAGTTTTGATGCAGGGGAGCCACATGACGAGAGACCCATCGAATACGCCAGCAGATTTTTGACAACTGCTGAACGCAACAACACAGCAACAGCACATGAAGCGTTAGCAACATTTTTGGCTGAAAATAAGTTCCGAGGATATATTGATGGCGCTTTGAATATCAGGCAAAGAGATGGTTCGTCGAGGATACCTTGTCACGTCCACCTTTCCTCGAACTAGATGGCATTAAAGTAGGTGTTTGTCATGTTACCATTGATCTACCCAGGCAAGATTTCTTAAAGAGACCTGCGAAGTAATCAGCTAGATGACCCCGAGTTAGCGACGATCATCTATGACTTGGAATCATCAAGCGAACCAAAGAAGTTGAGTGAGCGAGATTATATATGGAGAAGGGGATTTTGTACCGCTATCTACTAGTCGAAGATAGGGAGGAAGCTCAGCTTGTAATTTCTAAAGCAGACCGAAAAGCAATTCTGAAAGAAAATCATGAACAAATCTCTTGGCACGATGGCATAGAAAGAACACTTCAAAGAGTGAAAGCCAGATACTTTTGACCCGAGCTGTGAAAATCAGTTGTAACTCGCAAAAGAACCTGCGTTGAGTGTCAAAGGTGCAAACCTATCAATCAAAAGAACTGGGAAAAGCAGGGCTTGTACAAACACTTGTTTCTCCAGCCAGATTTGAAACATGACACAAATGAACTCACATCGTGGAGAATACCTACAGCCTCCAAATACAGCCTCCTCTTGCATTTGCAACGAAGTGCGAGGCTTTCGTTTATAAATATTATTAATTAGTTACTTATTAGAGACAGTTTATTACTTTTAATCAGTTCCAAGCAGGAAAACAGAGTTTTTGCGGCGGCGATAGCGGTCTTATTACTCCGCCATCGGCTATAAAAGCAGAGGACATCCGAAGAACTGACAGTGCTTGTTTGGGTATTGACCATCAAGCATTAAACTCCTGCCAGGTGTACTGAGCCTGCAGGAGCCGGAATCCCACGGTAGATGTGCTGAGTCCACCGACCGGGTAAACAGGCAGCGAGACGCGAGCTAGACCAGCGCGCGTTTCATTTCTCTGGTGGGTGTAGTGAGCCTCCAGAGAAACAGAACAGGACCGAGCAACCGACGTGCATGTACTGAGTGCACCGAGGGAAAAAGGCCGATGCATTGAGTCGGCCTATCCTTGTCCCATAGCTCTCGCCCAGAGTGTAATGAGCTCTGAGCGTAGAAGCAGTTGTTAATTTTCCTTTATTTTCAGTTTGTCAGATTCGCTTTGCACCAAAGTAATCTAAGAGTTAGCAGACACCATTTTGTGGATGGCCTAAAATCGTCGTACCCTCGCCTTTGAACCAAAAACGTAAAAGAGATAGACCTAAGAAGCAAGGAAGATAATGAGCAATGTAACTTGCCATACGAGGGCGTACATGTCAAGCTGAGGAGGTGAGCGTAACAGCCATTCATTTATTATTACTGTTGACTTTTAGAAAGCGAGTGATGCATACTGTCAAAATTAAATAATTACAAAATGACGCATCACATTTAACAATAAATAAGTTAACACGTCTACAAGAACTGTCTAATGATTTTCTTTAAAAAATACTGAAATCACCTTGAAAAGTCTCAGCGCTATAAACTTTAATATCGGCGTAAATTCCCGTCCAGATTTACGTGACCACAAAAATAGTTGTGATTCTGAAACTCTACACGAACGCGGAGAGAAACCACGAAATAACGCGCGAATAAAATTTGTTGAATTATTAAAAACGTAAAGTGTTAACCCAGACGCACACTTCCTCGTGTTTTCCTCGAATTTCCACGATATCAAAGCGAGATCTCACGCGAACGGTTAGCATCCGTACAAAATCTAAACATAGGTAAAAATAACCGCACATTTGCATAATCGATAGCAGTTATCATCAATGAAATGGAAGGTTCACTCACCTGAAGGGAGTACGATCACGTACGATCACGTTCTTTTCTGGATGTCTTCTTCGAAACATCAATACGGGATAATCAAATTTCACTGTCTGTAAAGAATTCGCTGATGTTAAATCTTCCGCGCATTCATTTATTCATTACTTCTCCTTCCATTTCCCTTGCGGAAAAACAAGTCCCTCGTTTACTAGTCTCAAACTTTGGGATGAATCTGTGATTTTTTCCGATTTCTCAGCATAATTTAACAAAACAAGCTCCAAAAAAAATTTGTTAGGCACTAAAAACATCCCAACAATTTCTGGTCAATATGGTAAGATCACAGTAAAGTCTCTCTCCAGAAGTAATAAGTCGCTCTAGAATTACAATGATGAGTGGTCACGCTCAGTCGATTATGCTGGCTAATTGGCAACGGTGGCGTTTGCCATTCTTCCATTTTCCTATCATGACCGCGTAAGTACTAGATGAAAATAAGTAGATCGAAAAAAGTCTCATGAGCTACCAAAAAAGTCATCAAGTGTAACGCTTAATCATACTTTTTTGCGTACGGATCACTCTTGAATTGTTCTGTTGAGCATCATAAGTCACCTTATCTTTTTCAAGGGACCAAAGAAGCGTCATTATCGTGAGAAGATTCTCATTCAAGCGTATCACAAATCTCATGGTCAAAAGTGCCCAAAATTTTGCCTTTTCGTCCAACGGAATAACAGTTCGTTTGATTTTATTCGTTGTCGAAAGGTGTGCCCCACTTTCTTCTATTATAACTTTTTCGCTCATAGGCAACTGTATTCTAGCGCCCCCTTCTCACTTAAAGGCCCGGAAGGTTTATTTACAGTCAGGTTTGACAATGTCCCGTCAACTCTGATTTTTTTTGTTGCAAGGTTTTGCAAGGTCCTGGAAACTGCAAATTTTTTTTCCTCCCAGGACCTTGCAAGGTCTGACCAGATCTTGTCAGACCAAATTTTTATGACAAGGTCCAGTTTGACAAGGTTAGGTCAGTTTCAATCTTTTTTTTCAAGGTTCGAGCAGGTCAGAACTGTTTTCTGTAACGATCAATTCGGTTTTTTTTGCAGGGTTTTTCCAGCTCGGTTCTTTCGCAACTCCTGAATTTTTTTGTTAAAAGTCGCATTTGACAAGGTCCGGTTGGACGAGGTTGAATTTTTGAAGGACCTTGCAAAAGCTGACCCTGTTAAACAGCACCTTGTAGCAAAAAAATCCAAAAGAATCCCTAAGAAAAATCGGGTTGACGGCACCTTGTCCTGTATAAAAGCTCCACTTTACTAACTTCGAAATCCATCGCACTGATATGATGGTACTATACAGATAAATTTTTCGATGATAAAGGGGGGGAGGAGGTTTGGGAGGCCCATGTTCCCCGAATTTGCACCGCAGGCAATTATTTTTTTTTATGTTCAAGGTCATGCAATTTCCCAGTAGTTGAAAATGCTCATGGGCAACTATATTATTACAGCATGCCTCTCTCACCACAAAACTAAAATGCAATTCTTCTTTTTTTTTCTTCGATTTTTCGTCTTCTGGCACCACTTAGCTGTGTATACAATTTAGAGTCACTACACTTCTCTTTTTACAAAAACTAAAGACAAACAAGCTGTCTGAATTCTCACCCTCAATAAAATCATTCCTGTAATAATTGGTTGACAACTGTTGATTGGGATCTGTGAATGATGATGCAATAAAACAATAAATTTGACAGCGACGGAACTGGGCTATTTGAATCGCAGCATCTAGTTTGTATTAAAAAATTATTCAAACTAAGTTTTTTGTTTTTCTAAAGAATGTGATTGGATGATGGCGTTATGGATAATCCGCGCTCACATTTTTTAGAAGGTGCACTTTTCTATAATGTTACTTGTCCTGATACCAAGAGTGACCCTGGCCTGCTTTCTCGCCAGGGCCGGATTTAGAGTAGTGGCGGCTTTAAGCTAAAATATAAATGCGGCCCATTGAATGTTTTTATTTTTATTATTATAAAAAAAATTACAAACTACTAATTTAATTTCCTATAGTAGTTGAAAGAAAGGGGTGTGTAGCGCCGTAGGCAAATTTTTTTGGATTTTCAAGGTCACGCAATTTCCCAGTAGTTGAAGGTTTACTCGGATATTAAGTAACAAAAATATTATGGCATACGACTACCAATTTTGCGGCCTAAAGCTTTAGCTTATTTAGCTTGTACGTAAATCCAGCACTGTTTCTCGCATAGACAAAGGACCTTATAAAAGCTATCGGGAAATGGAAGTCGAACACCGTCGATCGGGGAAGTAGATTTGTGGTTCGTTACACCAAAGAAAAGGGTTAAATTAATCGTTAAACCTTTAGTTAACGGTCATTAACTGCGGATTATCGTTTATCCTTTGGTCATATTTCTCCTGGTTCTTCACCTTTATTAATAATTATTAATAATTATCTTGAATTGGGGGCTATAAAGCTGCTAATTTGATTATTTAATTGCTTCTGAGTTGCTTCGTATGGCAGGTCTAATATTTACCGGTTTATATTTTGTAAACTTTTACTTGTTACTCAATAAAGTTTAGTCGGCTGTTACATTAATTATTCAATTCCAACTTTGGGTAATCTTAATCGTAGAAACATTGAAAATTTATTTAGAAATGTAAGTAATAAGACTCATAAAGCTTTGAATATTACTTAAATAAAATTTATGGAGATTTAAATTGTATTCCCTCAAGAAACTTATTTTAAACCTGTAGAAAGTTTGTTGCCATAAAATATATACTTTAAGCCGATTATGTAAAAAATTACCCAACAACTTGTACGAATTTAAACTTCAGCCTGTTTCAAAAGCGACCTAAAACTGGCAGCGAGTTATGAGGATGTGGTTGTTTACACCCCGAAGTTTATTTTCCGAGCTTTTTTTGAGCGAGTGCAAAAAAACACTACCATGAAGTACTTAATTGACACTGTCGTTAATTTTCTTGACATTTATAATATAAATACGTGCTCATGAGAATATCCCCATGCTCGAAAGCGTTTTATCGGAGCGTAGTATACCTACGTGATACGAACCAACACAAAAAGATAATAATTATCTTTTACCAACGTTTATTTTTATCATTTGAGAGACGTACAAACGTCACTCTGCGCCATCCTTTACTGGAGTGTAATGTAATAAAATTTCTGGTTTTGTGCAAACATGCTTGGTCCTATGTCATTTAGAGTAGATAATCTCGTAGAGGATGTACAAACGTTCCACTCACGTAGGACTAGCAGAGAAATAAAAACTGTGATTGATTCGTCAAAAATCGTTAGATTGGGCCTCTTCCCCGTTTAGAGCGCCACCATGGAGTGTAATGTAATAAAATTTCTGGTTATGTGCAAATATGTTTGGTCCTATATCATTGAGAGTAGAAAGGCTCGTCTTTCTTCACACGTTGGACTTGGGGCTTTGTAGTTCTCGTTGGTCTGGCTTTTGTTCTCGGAATCGGTGAGTCGAGACAAAACGAGAACAACTCTGCTCCATCCTTTACAGGCCTTTACTGGAGTGAGAGGCCGTGTACTCGAATCGTCCGATGAGAGAACGCATACCAGAATTGTTCAGTAGAACGATCTACAACTTGGGCGTTTTTGAAATGTTTTGCATAAACTACCTGTTTGTGGAAAATTTTAATTTGAAGTCACCGCGCGTACGATATATTACTAGATAGAAGTGTGAAGAAGATTATTAAATGTGGTAAATTAATAGAAACTGTGTTTTTATAGAATATTCTTTATACCTATCTAAGAAAGGGTATATTATTCATAAAGTTTCAGTTATCTAATATTATCTTCGGTACCGATTCATCGTGTATGGTGATTTAAGATTTGATATTTTTTGATTACCAAAACGAGTAAGCTGCTTGTTTTCACAAATTAGGTATTTAAGAACGAATCGTCAAAGAGTTCGGACGGAGTCTCCTCACTCTCTCCCAAAATCAGGTACTAAGGTTGATGATGGATTGATCATGGCAAAGCTCCAAAAAAGATAAGATGAAAGAAGAATAATGAAACTTTATAAAAAAGTTTAATAGTATCATGACGTTTTGACATTATCTCAAGGCACTATCAGTAGATACTTTCTAGACTAAGAGAGACAATTTCCATAAAATATATGTATTATATGTGCATATCATCCAGACTCAAAAATTCCCCGTCTTTCTCCATCCACCCCTCCCTCGCCGTAACAGGTGGTCCTGCCCCTGCGCTGGTCCTGCCTCTGCTAGCGTAGGCGGCTGGCCCCGCCGCCGCCAGTCGCCACGCCGCCGTCGCTCAGTCGGCACCGGCCTCGTCTCGCACTCGCAGGCGATGATCACCTGACCTGTCCGAACATGTGGCAAGCCCTGCTCGTCGGCACGCTCTCCGTCGCCGTGCTGGCCGGACCTCATCATCTCGAGAGCGACTCGTATCGCCTTCAAAGAGCCGCCAGACGTCCCGGCCATTCTCTCGGGACTCCCACAACACACCGGCAGACCTACGGAACTTACAACGGAGCATTCCACGAAGCCCTCGGACGGGATAGATCCTCTCATAGACGAGGCACTGGCACTGGCACCACCCTAGCATTCAGTGAACGTCCCAGAGAAAGTTACGACGATAGTAAAATTGTAGGTAGATTTGGAAATAGTCACCTGACACTCGGTGAATTGTACGGTCCAGGAAGAGATTTGGACGAGGAGGAGCTGCTCGGGAGGTCTTTCAGACGTTTCCGGTTGGGTGAGGAGTCCTTAGGAGGTAACGGGGTGCCTGTCTCTTACGGAGAGACGGTAAAGAAATCTGGTGGTAGAAGGATGGGTTCTGTGGATGGTATGGGGTCGGACGCTAGGTGGATGGAGTATCCTGGCGCGCTGAAGGAGAGGAAAAAGAAGAATAATGATAAGTCTCCTGGAGCTGATTCATCAGATCAAGACAGCGATTATGAATTGGTGCTCAGGACTTCCAAGAGGTCGAGGCAGTATGATGTCCCACAGATTGGTAAGTCATAAATAGGAACGATTGTTGTTTGATTAATATTAGAAAACATAGCGTAAATAAATGACTTGGCATCGTCCGTGTACGGATTTATCTCTGAAAGCACTTAAAGATATAAAGTGCCAAATTATTATCAACTTGAGGGATACACGGTTATTATAGCTGACCGTGATGCATCATTCACTTCTCCTCCAACTTCTTGTCTTTTTTTTAAACTCTAACTCTAAACTGGATATCGATTAAATCGACTGTCCATATTTCAATTTTTCAAATCTATCTCGATCCAGTTTTATACTCGCGCACGGAACGTTGTTGTTTATGAAAACTAAATCATCTATTTTATGATTGTTTGTCGTTTGCGAGTTACAAATTGAATGTTTCATGCTTGAAGAAATTTTAATTTACGACGACAATAAACGAAGGGACTGAATAAAAATCAACCGTACCTACCTACTTCTGTTTACCAAATCGATCGTAGTAAAAAACGACCATTGACTAGACCGTGCGACACTCCGGGACTGTATATCTACTGCTCCCAGAACTCCATTTACCCCCGAAGAGTCAATTTGGACTTCCCAACTACCGTCCATTTAGTAGAGTCTCTAGCTCTATATCTCAATAAGGGAACGGCAGAACTCGTACCTAGCAACAGAGGGACTTCCCTTCATCCCTTCTCTGTCGTCGGTCTGGATTATAACCGCTTTAAAAATAAATCCCACAGTTTCCCGGAGTCGCGCTTGTAAACAAGCACGTATTTCAGCACACAGGGTTGATGACCTACCCTGGCATGCATTATTACTAGCACCTCAGACTCGGGAAGAGAAAATCCGGCAACCTGGCTGTTCGGTGCATCATCTATATTTGCAAAGTTTCTGCGACCGGGAGAGTTTCCACTATGTGGCAATGAAGGGTGTTTGGAGGGATTGTTTGGGACTTCACTGGCGTCTTTGTAATAAATTTTCTAAATGCGGGATGATTTAGAATTATAAGTGCAAAAAAGAAAGAAAAATGTCCTGGAACTTTTAGGAGCGTTTTAGTACTTACCGAGGCATACACCAACACCAACGCCACGTCAACTTGGATTATCTCCCGGTTTGTGGTAATGCATCCAATGTCCTCTTTAATTGTTGGGAAAAAAATAAAATCAAGATTACGAGCGAATTTGTAAACAAAATAAATCAATTCCGAGTTTTATGTACTTAGGTAATATTCAACTATGATCAAGCAATTCTACAAAATAAGGGTTGATTATGCCAATTTTTTATAAAGGTCTCCGCAAAATAGTTTAACCGGTTCAGGTACATGTGATGGAAGAGGATAGCACCAGTGATGACGTAATATCTGCCAGAGGAAATTCATCCAATTTAGGGGCGATCGTAATTATGTGATCAACCAATGACAGCTCGTTTCAAAATTAGTGACAAGCACTAAATGATGTTCATTTGTTTTTCCACCCAAGTCCATTTCCAATAAATCGTTTAAAAACGTCAGGAGTGTATTTTGTTTCAGAAATAATAGGAAAATATTCTAGCGTGATAAAAATTTGCGACGACTCTGAAGTTTTTTGAAAGCGATTTACCGTTCTAGAGAAATTTGAAAATCTCGAGTAAGTAGGTTTTGAAACTTTCGACTACTGGGGTCAGATTCCTGGTACGGATCCACAATAATAATAGTCCTCAGAAATAAAGAAGATGCTACCAACATTTTTGGGGCCCAACTTCAATAATTTGAGTAGACCTACCTACATCGACATTTTAGATCAATTTAGATTTTTTTGCAAGTTCCCAATGAAGATCTTCGACATAGTTGATGAAGGAATGGAATCAGGAATTCGTTCCTATGCGAATATGAGTCTTGTAATTTTTCTTGTCTGTGTGGTTGCTTAAAAGAGCACAATTTCACCTTTGTAAAGTCTCATCAGTTAGCTATACCAAAGCAACTTTATTAGTTTTATTAATAATTATTGTGAATTAATTACAGGCGTTTTGGACCATTTGATAATATCATTTTAGTTTTGGGCTCCTGTATTCATTTTGAATATTCTATTTTATTTGGCTTTTAATGGTTTTTTTTATATTTATATTATATTTATTTTCATTTGGAAGTGCTAGTTTGTTACGTACAGTAAAATTTTCAAAAAACCTGCTTATTTAAATCAGTGTACCGATCGAAGAATGCAAGGAGGACTTTCCGAAACATTATGGCTTATATTGCTTAACGCCATCTAGCGGCTAGTAGCATTACCCAGTATCTCAAATTGGCCTCAGCATTTTATCATCAGAGTTTCTAATTTTTCACCCCATCCCATATTTACACATTGTTGAGACAAATTGATTCCCCAACGAGGGATCGACGATGCTGGGAGGAAATTATTCTTTTAGATAGGTGGAACGCTATTTTTGGAATATTTTTTTAATGTGTTGTTTGTCGAATTTGAATAGCTACATCTTCCCAGCTTCGATCTAAACACGCTTCGTCTTGATAAACATATTTCCAATTTCTTAAGTTCAATCTTAAAATTTTCTTTTTAATGCCGTTGTTTAATTTTTGAAAACGCAATGAAAATCTCGCAGCCTAAACACAAAAAATCTACAACGGCTTCTTTCGATCCACCATTTTGATTTTTTTTTATCCAATTATAAACTTAGTTTCTTTTGCCGTATCTTTTAGGTTTGTTTTTGTTTGTTCAGTTTGCTTTGTTTAGTTTTTTGGACTTTGAGTCTTCGATCTGGATTTATCTTGAACCATTTTTCTTCATCAAAAATGTGATAGCAATGTGATAAACAGGAAGGGTGAAGGGTTAAAACACAGTTGAACAATAAAACTTAACATTTATTAGATATTGATTGTTGCTACGTTTTGTTAGATTCGGAGTATCATTGATTCGTCTTTATTGCGATTATTATATTGTCTCTAATTGTAGATCCTATTCTTTTATATTCATCAATGCCATGTTGATATAAGCATGTCCCTTAAGGGCGTATGCTGACGAATACATTCCTCTACTATAAACATCTAATGTTTATTTACACACAAGTTCGTGCGCTTAATATAGAATATATTACAAAATTACAAAATACTCTGACTAGTGCCTCTACGGCCTCTACAAGAAAATACACTTTGGAATTATCTTGCTAAGAAATTTACGACAATTGTTGCTCTATAAAAGTCAGATTGAGCTCAATAACGTAAGAAACATTTTTGAAACCTCTGAGTTTTTTCCTGAGTTGTTGTTTTATTTTCAGCCCTCACAAAGTGCAAAGTAGATACGATAACCAGATGTTTGCAATTCTTCTATCGAGCCCGTCAGGCTACTCTTCAGTTATGCGATCTTCGTTTATCGATCTAAATTTTCGTTGCAAATATTATTTCCTCCTCCAAAGATTCACACGTCTGGGGGAGCTGAATAACATTTTTGAAACGTCTGAATGATTTCCTGAACTGTTGGTTTCGTTTCAGTCCTCACAAGTGCAAAATAGATAAGACAACCAGATGCTTGCAATTCTTCTATCGAGCCCGTCAGGCTACTCTTCAGTTATGTGATCTTCGTTTATCGATCTAAATTTTTGTTGCAAATATTATCTTCCCCCCCCAAATATTCACACGTCAGAGGGAGCTCAATAACCAGACGCTTGCAATTTTACTATTATCTACTATTGAGCACGTTAGACTATTCTTCATTTATGCGATCTTCGTTTATCAATCTACATTTTCATTGCAAGTATTAATTCCTCCCCTACAGATTCACACATCAACATCCCCACGAAAAAAACCCTGACAGTTAATTCCCAAAACATCTCCGAAACTTCTTAAGCGTTTAAGCGTCTCCACAAGCATTTAAGATTGACAGACAAAGGTGTAACACCTCCATCCCCACCCGGCTACAAATGAAAGACTTAATTCCAGCAGGACGTGACTTTTTCCTCGTTCGAGCTGAGCGAGCTAATCATCGGGCGTGTGCGTGTCCCGGGAAAGCGTGACCTTTCCAGGGAATAACAAGGAACGAGGATGGCTGCAATTGACAGCCAGCTCCCGGGCAGATGATTACAGGTATGCCCGGCATTGTGCACAGGGACCGCATGTGGATTAGGGAGCGACACACGGACCCGATACTTGTAATCTGCGGCGGGACGAGGTATCGAACTCCCGCTGACTCTGACAGGTTATTATCAGGAATTGTGAACCGTTTATTTTGTGAAGGTAATCAAAGGGAGCTGGATATTATTCCGGAAAGGGATGCGTTTCTGGGATGATGCGTGGGGAATTTTTAGTTCCAGAAGCTGGGGTTAGTTTTGGTAGCTATACAGTGAAATGTTCCATAAAGCAGCAACATGTATTGACTTGTAATATACAGGATGGTTGTTTTTCTTTATAGAGCTACCAAAATTTTAAGTGAGTTCTTCTGAATGAACGAAACCTTTTTCTGGGTAGCTCAAGGTGTTAAAATGTTAGAAATTTCTAATGTCCCGGAAATAAATAGAGTGCATATACTTTTGAAAGCTTTTAAAACAGTGTTACACCTAGAGAGCCCAGCTTCTTATACAGGAGGGTGTCCTCTGAGTAAGTCTCCAAATTTATAAATTCTTTGTACTGTATTATTAAATAAAAAAAAAGTTTTTTATTTTTTAACAGAAAATACTTCCCTCCAGAAAATTTTCATAAATACCATCATGCGTCGTCTTGTTTTTATATGTATTTAGCAGCTTGTTGCAGATTATCCTGATAAGTGCTGCATAGTTGGTGATTCGAGACATCGAGTAGTGCCTCTCTTGTATGCACTTTTGTTTAAGTGAACTAATGATTTTGGTAGTCTCCAAAGATAATTTTCTGTGGGAGTGCCCAATTCTGCAATCTCGCATAGAGGGAAAAAACTTTCTTCCAGGAATGCATTACAATAAATTCACTTGAGTGAGAAATAATTTTAACAATATCTCAGTAACGGTTGACATTTTTGTGGTCTGGTATTCCCTGAATACCTGTCTAAATTTAGGGAGTTCTCCACCAAGCACCCTGGAAAGTAACAACATAAAAATACAACAAAGTAACGATTCTCGTTGGTCTTGGTGATTTATCTGTAAGCTTAATGCTACAGTAAATTTTAAAGCGCACGTTCAAGCACGTGTTAAATATTCTGTAAGTGTAAATAAAGATGTTTACGAGTGTGTTTTTTGTCAATCAATAGTTCCTGCAAGTCAATTTTCGAAATACGGATACCGCAAGGAGAGCGATAATAAAAAATAGCGCTTGCCTGGTTGCAATAAAAGACTTGCCATGAAACTCGATATTTTTCTTTCACTTTTCTTTCCACGTCTTTTGTGTCTAAATAAAATAAAATGACAAGGAATAAATAAACATTTTTTCCAGTCTCGGAATAAAACTAAACTGGCAGGTGGGACGCGGACGTGACTGAAAATTTTATTAAATCAGTTCCAGCGCCAACTATAGATATTATTGAATAAAATAAAATCAGTGGGAGAAAAGGTAAAATTTTTGATAAATTTATAAATCAGATTCTCAAATAAAATAACAACTTCATTCAGGCACAATTCAATAATATATCTCTCGCACCCTGGGCTCGGATATAAATATATATATAACTTTATCTTAAAACATATATTTAGCATCGACCTTTTCTTTTCCTTTTTATATCCCTCTGGTTCTAAAATAAGAAAATATTTCTATGCTTTTTAAAGGGACTTCATTGTTTTTGCACACCTACCAATGTTACGCACACCTCTCACATTCACTCACGGTTATCTTATCACATATTATTTCGGTTTACCGATGTGGAACTCGACTCATTGTCTAGTTGATTATGTCAGTGCGACAGTGTAGGCAACATTGCGTGCTTAGTGGGTATCCATCTTAATATTTTTGGACATTCGGATTATACAAACCACTTACTGTTTGTAATGTTACAGCAAGTAAAAATAATATTTGAATTTTTTCTATTGAGTTGTTAAAAAGCTTCCAGAACAACGTTTCTGAAGCTGTAAATTTTGGAAATCAAAGAATTGGAAATGGAGACGGATAGACATAAATTTGTCCATCGAATCATGGAATTTCAAATCGCGCACAAAAAAAATCATAAACAAAACATCGCGCTCCCTTTGTAATATATGCGGATTTTGTTGTATGAAAAAACCTTCGCGAAACAAGAAGTGCAATATATGACAATGTTAACGTTCCCATGGGCATACGAGATCGAATGTGGTTCCAACATGACGATGCACTTGCACATTTTTCCAACCGTGTGATGGATCACTCAAACCAGGATTTGCTATATGATGGATCGGAAGAGACCATCAGGTGGCCAGGGCGAAGTTCCGATCTAACTCCAATTGATTTTTCCCTCTGGGGTTACTAAAGTCTATGATATCACTGCAGCAACTCGAGAGGAACTGTTGGGGACAATGATGGCATTATGTCTTTTCGTGCAACAAGATCATCCGCACATATTCAACGGTAGCACGATTCCATTATTCGATGGATTTTATATATCCGTATCGGGAATCGCTATTTCAAATGTTAATGGGCAAAATTTTGTACTGCATTGCCCCCTATAACCTCCTCAAGTTTGGAACCATTATTCTGGAACACCCTGTATAATAATTTAAATCTGGGGAGTATACCTGAAATGGTAACACTCATTTGTGAAACATTTTCTTTGATGAAAAAACATCTCAGGAAGACTTAATATATTACAATTACCTCCAGAAAGGCCACTCTTAAAAATTCCTAAATAAACGCGACGATGTAATGGAAAAAAATCAGTAAACTTTATTCATGGGTCCTTAAACCCATAAACTCTTTTGTCACATTCGCTTATTCTCTTTCCCCTAAAATAGACAATTTAAATAACAATTTCATCCTTCAAATGATAGTCTGCGGTAAATACATAACGCCGCGCTTGATGCTAACAGTACAGCATAAAATACGAAAGTCCCCATTCGTTGGTTCATCGCGCAATAAAAGTCTAAAAGCAACCCACCAACTACCGGGATGTTTATGATATCGTAACTCAGATATTGCCAAAGCAATGGTCAGTCGGACGAAATGTTAATATCGTTTTTATAGCGGTACTCTATATAAAATCGTATTGATGTCTATGGGAAAGCTGCTGGAGCTAAAACCACCCTTTTATAAACTAAAAAAATACCTAAAGAAGGGCTAAATGTCAGATACAATATGCACAATATTGTATCGAAATCAATAATGAGGGGGAGTTTCGGTGAGTGTATGTCTTGCAACAATTAGGGAAATTGTTCCATTTACTGTAATTTGTCACTCAATTTCTGAACATTAATTGAAAAAGCAATCAACAATCGAAGATAGACTTATCGAAGGTCGTTTTCCTTGAAAGGAATAAGTATAAAAGAAAACGGATTAAAATAATAGAATATTACGTCAATGACGGATGGAGTGGCATTAGTGGCAAATACAGACTTAAGAATCTCTTATGGCTGCTTCAGGTAGTAGTTTCAGTTTTCAGATGGCAATACGCCATGTAAACCACTATGTTACCGTTGAATTACTAATTCTCGATCTGTTCATAGTTCCTCCCTGGTTACTCCTGATTGACATGACAGACTGATGAGCTGAATTACAGTGTAACGTCGATGTTTCTGTCAGAAATATAAAAAAAATGTTTCTGGATGCTTAAATAGTCTAACTAAGTGACCTTGCTGTAAAAATAAAAAACTCTTATTATTTTGAGAGAGTCGGTACGTTGTAACCAAAGCTGTATCGTCCACAGTTTCCGAGATCACATCACATCAAGTGAAGTAAGTCTTTAACTTCTTAATATACTCGTGACACCGATTCATCAACCTGTGTTCTCGAATTTCTTGTAATCAATCATTTATCCCGTCACTTATTAATAATTCTCTTGGAATTGACGTTTCGCCAGCAATTTGCCAAATTAAGTGACAAATCCAGTTAGCAAGCAGCAGTTATGCAAATCGCTGCGTAAAAATTCCTCGAAGTTTTTATTGCTGATTAAAACGGTCTCTCGTCGCGATTACTTTACTCTAAGTGGATGTTGGAACATTGAAATATTTTTATCTTTTCAATTTCCGTTCTCTTACAACTTAAGAGGAAGAATTTTATTAATTTGCGGATATTATACTTTAAAATATCCCCATCTTCTAATGTTTCAATGATACTGACCAGCTCTTGAACTTTGAAAAACTATTGTGATCATTTTTTGATCAACAGGATTGATCATTTGTCTGTGATTTTTATCCTGCAGTTCAGCAACCGACCAAAAAGGCTACTCGAATCACTCCTCAAGTAAGTTACGAAACCAGCATCTACTATCAGGAGAATTCGGCGAGAGGCTTTCTATTGGATCACATTACCCTCACCTGCAAATAAACTATAAAAAATACTCGATACACTCTCGGTAGGTAGTAGTAAAAAAAGTAAATAAGTAACCTTCTTCTCTTTATACAATCGAGGATGGACAGACACTTACTAGCCTTGCGCATAAAGTTCTCAATTGGAAAATATCTTCATAGCATCATGAGTCGTTGGTTGTAAAAGAAAAGTCCCCATAGAGCGTCCGCCAGTCCCCAGTAGGTTCCACCTAAAGAATAGTCAGGAGAATCGTCTTACTACGGCCTGTTTTTTCCTCGTCGTCTTCGCTCTTACAATGAGGCTGTCCCCAAGGGGGAAGGGAACTGGCAAGATGAAGTCCTTTAGCTAAGGGATCTATAAATATCGGCGAATCTGGTAATTTTTAATAAGGAAACTCGGCATTTCCCAAAAAAGTCCCAAGCTATTCTTTAATCTTTTAATAATTTAATCTTTTGAAACTAAAATTTAAATTACATCCCCAAAAACAACAGCAGGGAATTACATTGACAGGATTCACTTATAACAGTTCCATGACCGTGTATAATATTACAGTGATATCTGTGTTTTGGGAATTAGGGATTAAATATCAGCAGTGGCAGGCGTCCACTCTGCCTTTTCAACTGACAACATTGACCAAACAAACGGACTTACGAGGCTTAGGCTGTTAGGGAACGGAGCCTTGAGGGATTACCGTCTAATAATATCCGGCTCGGTTCGTCGTTGTATACCTTCGCCGAATCGCCGGACCGTTGTGCGAGCCCGAGCATTTTATGAAATAAACTCGCTCTTCCTGGACTTAATTGGAGAACATGTTTCGTTCCAGAACACTTGGTAATAAAATATTTAGGATGTCAATCGCGGAATAGCAATTGGATGGATTTGTGTTTAAATTTTTGATTCAGATTATTTGATTGAATGTCCGTATCCACAATAAAGAAACATTTGATTTGTTAGATTTTTCATTTTGATATCTGATTGATTAAAACTTCAGAGGAATTACAGATTTCATCTTTTTGTTCTTCTGTCAGCCACGATAACACTGTCAGTTCTCCTGGGTCTTCAGGAGTGAATTCGGGATGGTTTTAACCATTTTGAATTCTATGAAAATAGGTTTTGTTGAAAGACGTATTTTAAATTTTTTAAAACCTGGAAAAACCGGAAAAATTTGACCGGCTATTTGACAAATGGTGTCTGTTACTGTTGGCCACTGGCCATAGCTTAGGAACTATTGGTTCTCGAACTTAAAAATAAAGTTTTATGAGAAATACAATGAAATTATTTTCAAGATGACATCACTTTCGGAAGTATCGGAAGTTGACACACCTTTCATTGTTTCAACGGGAACCCCCTGCATATTATTATAATTTTGAATTGTTTGAGAAAATCATATACAGGTGGTTTTCACAGTAATTGGAATAAAAATTGAGTAGTTTATAAGTTATAAACAAGTGAAAATTTCAAAGCAATGTAAAACAATAAAGACCTAAGATATGGGAAAACGGTTTACATATCCCTATTTAAGTTTTTATGTACTATCCTATTTGCAGTTCAAATTTATTTACAGGGTGATGAAAGTAATAAAAAATGTTCAGGTTTAATTCAAAAAGTATCGATCGTAGAGAAAAAACTGATACAAAGTTGTAGGACATTGAATTTCTTACAAGTTTTGGTTCAACAATTTTTACCAGAAAAATTTATAATTGCGGAGAATTATTCAAGAAAAGCAAATATTTTTCATAAAATTCAAAATGGCGGACTGATGGGGACCTTGGATCTGGTCGCCATTTTGAATTTAGACTACCAGTCCCCCCTAACGGGTAGAACAAGAACGATCGACAACGGAATTTTTTGAGTTTTTCGGTAAATGGTTTTTGCTTCTGACGCCATTCTAACCCAGCAGGACCGGTAAAATAAACAGTTCGTAAACAGACCGGGGAAATCTATATTTTTTATTTTTTCAGTCGATGGAGTCGGACCTTCCCTGTCTTTTGACATGTGTCTTAGGTTGGGTCGGGGTGGGGGGGGGGGGGAGGAGGGGCACGCTTTTAAAATTTACTGAAAATGAATTTTATCGGAAAAAACGGGTATATCTGAACCGGATTTGATCTGACAAAAAAATTATGGTATTGAAATTGAAGAGCTTGACTAAACACGGAAGTTCGTTCCGACCTGAACCCTTTAGCTCAACTGGTTCGCGAAATATTGCGATATTAAGGGTGCAAAAATGAATAAAAATTTAACTGACTTTTGCTCGGCAAGTGGTGGAGTTAGGGCGTCAATTTTTTGCGAGAGGAAGGGTGCCACCGAGTACTTTGACGGGCCGGAGGGAGAGGTGGTGGGCGAATCAGGAGGGGAGATATGGGGGTGAGAAGAAAAATACGGAAACGCTCGTAAAAAGTTTATTTATTGACCTACAGAGACCAGGCACTGCTCATTTTCTTCGGTTTTTTATCTACTACCCGGTAGTCATGGCAAAAAAAAATATAAAAAAAACTATTTTCGCAAATGCGCGCTTGGCGCGCAATTAAAAAAAAAGTCATTTTTTTTCGCGTTTTTGGGGGTGAAGGAAGGGGAAGGGGGTGGGGAAATTTTTTTTTCACCACTGAACGGCATTTTTTTTTATCTTTAATTTGAGCCCTACTTGAACCCGATCCGACCATAAATAAGAGCACAACGAACCGGCAAAGTCTAGAGAAAGTTGGAAAACACTCTTTCATCCATTCTCGAAATAATTTTCTTACCTGAAGCAGCCATGTGCTGCACTCGCTTGACCATGAATAGATCGAGATGCAGTCTTTTGTGTAGCGCCTCTTTCTATTGTATACCTGCCTATTGTTTTCGTGAACCCGGCGCGTCATCCCGGGAAAACAATAGAAGGCTAGCAAGATAAGAGAGCGCGACTGAGAATGAAAAACAAGGCCAACAACGGCCCAAATGTAAGAAAAATCGACCCGCCAGCAGATGAAAAAACAGTAACTCGATGTGTTTTTTCATTCCCGATCGTTCAGCGATCAAAAGCAAGCAGGAATTTTCAAAATCGATCCATAATTGAGCGAGGTACGAGCGAACAAGCATTCGAAAATAAATTCCGAGCGCGCGTTCCCGGCCGATCGTGACTGTGCCCGGAGTATTATAGACAAGCGTAAACTCCGCCCACGGCTGCTCGGGTATCTTTCTCGCCCGGTTTAAAAAGAGATCTTCATGTATAACTCGCGCGCGCGGGCAAGATACGCACGAAAAAAAAAACAAATAAATAAATAGATAAATAAATATTTTCTCTTTCCAATGAGCCTAACAAGAACCCCCGACCCCTCTCCGTTCGCCCGAAATAAAGCCTAGACTTTTCCGGTTCGTTGTGCCCTTATTTATGGTCGGATCGGGTTCAAGTGGGGCTCAAATTAAAGATAAAAAAAATGCCGTTCAGTGGTGAAAAAAATTTTTCCCCACCCTTTTCCTTCACCCCCAAAAACGCGAGAAAAAAGACTTTTTTTTTAGATTGCGCGCCAAGCGCGCATTTGCGAAAATAATTTTTTGTCATGACTACCGGGTAGTAGATAAAAAAAAAGAAGAAAATGAGCGGTGCCTGGTCTCTGTAGCTCAATAAATAAACTTTTTACGAACGTTTCCGTATTTTTCTTCTCACCCCCATATCTCCCCTCCTGATTGGCCCACCACCTCCTCCCTCCGGCCCGTCAAAGTACTCGGTGGCACCCTTCCTCTCGAAAAAAATTGACGCCCTAACTCCACCACCTGCCGAGCAAAAGTCAGTTAAATTTTTATTCATTTTTGCACCCTTAATATCGCAATATTTCGCGAACCAGTTGAGCTAAAGGGTTCAGGTCGGAACGAACTTCCGTGTTTAGTCAAGCTCTTCAATTTTTGATACCATAATTTTTTTGTCAGATCAAATCCGGCTCAGATATACCCGTTTTTTCGATAAAATTCATTTTCAGTAAATTTTAAAAGCGTGCCCCCCTCTCCCCCCGCACCCCGACCTAAGACACATGTCAAAAGACAGGGAAGGTCCGACTCCATCGACTGAATAAATAAAAAAAATAGATATCCCTGGTCTGTTTACGAAATACCGGTCCTGCTGTGTTATTCGGTAAAAAATCTGTTTTTTTTAGAGAAATAATTTTGATTCTTTTTTGACTTTTATGGACTTTTGGTTAAAGCGATCTTTTTTATACCGAATACCATGAAAAAACAATATGGCGGCTATACAAAAACACGGTTGTCTGTAAAAACTCTAGGGTCTAGTTGGCTTCTTTTCGAAGTGTCGAATTGATCCTGAATTTGTTTTCAGATTACAAAAAATACGCAACATGTATTATTGTAAGAAATTCCAAAAATATCTCACAGCGATTTTTGCCAAACCTCTATATAAGTTTATCACATGGCGATCTTGCCAATTTGATCAGTTTACCGCACAGTGACAGTCGCCTGTAACTGATAACTGCAGATCTTGATTATCAATCGAAGTAACAGCGTCATAAAGATAAATACAGTAACAGTTACACAGTTCTTGGAGTCAAAATGTTTTATTTTGACAATTAATGGTTTCATCCAATAATTTTCTAGGCTCAATTGCGTGTAATTAAAACATGCAGTGTCGTTTTTTCGCAACAATTTTTCATGCTTAGGCATTTATTTCAAGTGTTCTGACGTCTGTGCTACAAAAAGTGATTGCTGAGTAAGTACATGATTGTTTGACATTCTTAATCAAAGTAAACGACACCAATTGGTTTTGTGTGAATTAGGGGATGGTATTCGACATTATTTTCTCACGAAACATGCTCATTAATAGGACACGTTACAGTGCTCTACAGTTTAGTGAAGTTGGCACCCTGTCCACGGTTCTCCAAATTTTTGTTTCACCATTCTTCAAAAAAAAAGTTATGAAAAATAAATAAAATAAAATTCAAGTGGCAATCGTTTGTCCACATTTATCCAACCAAACATTTTCTTTTGTCCCTGCCTCAAAAAATATTATAATGGATCTAGTGGAGAGGGTCTGTCAAAAAAAAAGGCTCCATCCGCCTTGGACTCGAGAATTTTTTTTTATTTTTTTTTTCATAAAGTTGGACCCCCTCTTCATTTTTGTGGCATTTTCAAAAATTTAATCGACACCCTGGCGGAGAAATGTGCATGAGAAGACCTCGGCAATGGGTTTTTTGCACATAACTCGCTTAATTCAACTCTGAGCATAGTAAATATCCTATCAAAAAATGAAGAGCTCTCGAAGACGCGTAATTTGAACTTTGACTGGTCCAAATCGGTCAAACAGTTCTCTAGATATCGCATTTTCAATTTTAAGGCCCTTTCTTCAGGGTTCCGCCGCGGTGCGAATATACACCGCCGTCCGTGTTCGCGTGTTTTGCATGAAAAAAATCGACTTAGGGATTTAATTTTTTTTTTTCTTCGACAGACAGCAGTGTCCTGAATGATGCCTGAAATTTTGAAGTCGCTATCTCGATTAGAGGGGGAGGGGGAGGGGAAATCATAATTAAAATTCAAATTGCTATAACTTTCGCTAATATTGGGGCCTCGGGACCAACCAATGGGAGATGACACTTTGGAATGCCTACTTTAAAATGGTATTTTTTTTTCGATTCCGCCAATATTGGCAAGATGCCCGCAGAAAAACCGATTTCCCTCCCCCCTTTTTTTCTTAAAACTGGTTTTTTGTCATGAAAGAAGGGGGTGGGGGTAAAAAAAAATTCGTCATCAGACGGGATTTTTTTTTATCTTTTATTTGAGCCCCAGTAGACCTCGATCGGACCATTATTAAGGTCACAGGGTCACCAAACGCGTTTGGTCCTGTAGAATGGCAAGGATTAGGGTTAGCGGGTTCCGCTACCCGGCATTTTTTAGGGCTAAGTGTCCCCTTTCAAGATTTTCTTACTTCATGTCGCTATCTCAATTAGGGCCTGCACGCGGACGTGATATGTAAACCAATTAATCTAGCCGCGGAGCAGCGAGAGCCGGGGGCGGAGCCTAGCGCTCCCTCTCCTTTCTCTCTTCTCTCACAGACACACGCTAGATTAATTGGTTTACATATCACGTCCGCGTGCAGGCCCTAATTGAGATAGCGACATGGAGTAAGAAAATCTTGAAAGGGGACACTTAGCCCTAAAAAATGCCGGGTAGCGGAACCCGCTAACCCTAATCCTTGCGATTCTACAGGACCAAACGCGTTTGGTAACTCTGTGACCTTAATAATGGTCCGATCGAGGTTTACTGGGGCTCAAATCAAAGATAAAAAAAATTCCCGTCTGATGACGAAAATTTTTTTACCCCCACCCCCTTATTTCATGGCAAAAAACCAGTTTTAAGAAAAAAAGGGGGAGGGAAATCGGTTTTTCTGCGGGCATCTTGCCAATATTGGCGGAATCGAAAAAAAAATACCATTTTAAAGTAGGCATTCCAAAGTGTCATCTCCCACTGGTTGGGCCCGAGGCCCCAATATTAGCGAAAGTTATAGCAATTTGAATTTTAATTATGATTTCCCCTCCCCCTGCCCCTCTAATCGAGATAGCAACTTCAAAATTTCAGGCATCATTGAGGACACTGCTGTCTGTCGATGAAAAAAAAAATTAAGTCCGTAAGTCGATTTTTTCCATGTAAAACACGCGAACACGGACGGCGGTGTATTCGCACCGCGGCGGAACCCTGAAGAAAGGGCCTTAAAATTGAAAATGCGATATCTCGAGAACCGTATGACCGATTTGGACCAGTCAAAGTTCAAATTACGCGTCTTTGAGAGCTCTTCATTTTTTGATAGGATATTTACTATGCTCAGAGTTGAATTAAGCGAGTTATGTGCAAAAAACTCATTGCCGATGTCTTCGCATGCCCATTTCTCCGCCAGGGCATCGATTAAATTTTTGAAAACGCCACCAAAATGAAGAGGGGGTCCAACTTTATGAAAAAAAAAATCAAAAAAAATTCTCGAGTCCAAGGCGGTTCGAAAGTTAGACCCTCTCTACTAATCGATAAAGGAGAATAATAAAGGGACAGTTATATTTATGACACCTAACGCAAGTCTTACTTTCCAAGTTACTTTCCATTGTGGGGTGAACAAACCAAAATTCTAAGTGGGTAAAACGATGTATGGAAATTAATGACAAATACAAATATTCATGAGATGGTGCTGAGTGTATTTTTTGTTAATTTTACCGTAACTTTTTTTTAAATGGTGAACAAATGAAAATTTTTGCTGGACAAACGTAGACAAGTCGTGGACGCTGTAAATTTCTTTTTGTCGTAACTTCTTTTTGGAGGGTGAACTAACGAAAATTTTGATTGCACAAACGTAGACTAGAATGCCGTTTGAATTTCACAAAAATTCACACTTAGAGGTGCCAACTTCACTGAGCGCTCCACGGTTCAAGTGTTCAACAGGTCGGAATTCTTTAGACTTTCACTTTAAAAAGCCAATAATCGTTTCTTATGAATGGAAATAATAGACAATTGTTACATGAAATGGTGACAGTAACAAGAAACGGTCCTCCTGATAACCTCTCCCTATTCGATAAACATTTAATATAAATGGTGCCGGATTGGAGCGGTTTATTATCTCGTCAGTATCTGATTTCCGTGTTGAAGTACTTATGAAGTAACGCTCACAGCTAGACGTGATTATTGTAATAACAAACCACCCTGATGATATATTACCAAGAATACACCCCCTAGCTAAGCCATCACATTGCAACACCTACAACGGCAAACAAATCATCCTCAAATTACACCTTGACAGATTAGAACCAGAGCGGTAACCAAATAAACCTTAATAACCCCCGCTTTTCATTATGACGAAATTTCATTAGTCGACCTCTCCCACACGTAACCACACACAACCCAATCAACTTACTCATCTTCATTATCTTGCATACTTGTACCTATTCAAGTATTCAAGCGTTCTTTGGGGTCGATGATGGTGTTGCTGTTGTTACACCCATCTCAACAGCTTCAGTGATTTGAATTATTATTGCGTCACAGCAATGCCGTTATTAATGCGTGCCTAATGCCTAAAGACAATACGGCAACAACGCAGCCCTTAAAGCTACAGGTATCTATTCTTACGTACGCCCATTCATTCTAATCTAAGCCAATGTAATTAAGAATGGTTTAAGCAGGCAGTGCATTGCAATGGTAGGCGCGCCCGAAGGCTATTTTAGGCGCTTTACCTTGAAAATTCAGTCTCAGGTCGGGTTCTTCAACCCTCCGTGACCGGAGAAGGATCTATAAAAGGCAAGGAAACGAGGCGTGTCTTCATAAAACTATGTTCGAGACCTCCGGATTACATTCCCTCCGACGCTTAGGCTATTATCATTGAAGTGTTGTTTATTATAATGAAAATTATTTTTGGGTGTTCAAAGGAAAATTCGCTACGAAGTGTTCAGGTTGATTACATGAGCATTAATTAAATGTTTCATGGATCATTAGCTGAAACGTGAAAGTTCGTTAGCTTATGTTTCGTGGAATTTTATTTACGGCGTAAATTGGGTAATATCAGGGGGATGTAAAGTTGATGTAGGGATGTGTGATATTCGGGTTTTTTTAAAGCTCCTGGGTGCAAAACTAAGTTGAATCATGCATAACATTATTTAATATTCATTTATAAAATTTGAGTGCTGTCGTGCGAGGTAACATGAGAATTAATTAATTCAGTTTTGTACCAATAAATTTGATATTATTATTCTTGTTTCATAAATATACAACCAATATTATTAAAAATTAAAAATTAGGTAATATATCTTTCTCTACGACTATTGAATCAAACCTTCGTTATCCTGCTGATTTCAGTTCAATTCGAACAGCAAACGAAGTAGCACAATTGCACTCCATTGCGGTTTAGTTTTAAACTAGGCTCAGGAACACTACCCCGCAGGTCTATTTCAACTGAGCACGTATTAGACTCTTACTTGTGACGTACATTTTGTACGTACTGGCTAAATGCCAGCGACCCGGAGACAAACGCGTTGCGCGCGTCGCATGAGTGAGTGGTGATGGTGGCTTTTAGTGCAGTGCAAACACGGCCGGCTGGAGGCCTCGAGTTTCGTCGAGTTTCAATCCGGTACGCCGATACCTGAGATCTCACCTTTCTTTCTCTCCTGAAAATTCGCTTGAAGAAGGTTCACGCAAAATACCGGTCGCGAATAATTCACCTAATGGCGTCGTGAATTTATTGTTCAAATATTGGAAACATCACCCACGTTTTTGGCTTGCTTTTTCCTACGGATTCCATTTTTCCTGGAAGCAAGTTTTTCGTACCGAAGCAAGTTTTCCTGGAGCCAAGTCTGAAAGATCAAGTCCCCAACCAGCTAAGCTTGTTCCTCGCTCCGAAGGGCACCTGATCTGAAAACCGTCATCCTCGTACCGGAGAGCCATACGAAACTAAGTGCCCTTGTGGATCCATTAGTAACCGATCAGTTCATTCGGCTAAACTGCACGCTCTTGTTTTTCTCTTGTTTGTTAACCGTGCTCAAGATGCTGTGATAATTAACAGTGATTTTTTTCAAATATTAATATCTGTGATTTTTTTGTAAATAAAGAGTACCTGTTGTTCTGCTGACCCGCCTGTTATTGTTGACCCTCTTAGACTGACAGCTCAATCCACGACCCTTATTATCTTTTACCGTCTCATGCTCTCAACGACTATTTTTCCCCTCTAAGGGTAAAATAGTTCGTTTTAATTGACGCCAACGTCAATAATTCGTTTCATACTGCTGAAAAACAGCAAGCAGAGCGAGTTTGTAGTCGAGTATCCTAATAACCTGGTGCCTTATTCTCTCTCCTACGCTGCTGATAAGAAATATATCAGCCCTTGGTCTATTCTGGAGAAGAAAGCCTTCTCATCCTTTTTGACATTCCTGACGTCACGGTAGAGAAAATCGCATTGAGGGTAAATCAAAACCTCTTAATGTCTTCAGCTCAGGATATCCCATGCATGGAATATTTTCTTAACTAAAAACAGAGCGGTAGGTGTTTTTAACATCGTGTAGGTCTTTGAAAATAACGAGGTGGAACGTAGCTGGTCCTCTTGACAGCAAAAAGCTTAAGCCTTTTGCACCAAAACCACGTTTTTTGAAACGTATATTTATGAAAAAATCAAGAAAAAACTCATGTACTCGCGTATTTTGATCATGGTAAAAAAAAATTAGTTTCGGCGAGTCATCTAAAACCTGTAACAATGGAGCAGCCGAGAAAAATGTAGCTGAATGTAGTTATCAAGGGTCTTAAGTCGGAGATGGTTGATTTGTCAAGCAATGGACGTATTGATACGAATCTCACTTTTATTTATAACAAATTACCTTACAATAACCCCACGTTGGGCGCCACTTTATGTAGTTACTTCTATGTATAACAGTGCTTTTGTAGCAGGAAAATATTTAGGTTTCATTTAAAATGTTTAAAATTACAAGTCTTTAATGAATATTTGAAATTACAAATGCAAAAATGAACTTGCTTTAAGAGTAAGGCTCCAACAAGGCGTATTGTTGCGGTGGCTGGTCGAACTCAGGAAGAGATTCTAAGTAGTAGAGTAGATCTGACGGATAGTTTCCACGAATGGTAAGTCTGCTTCAGGAACGACGAATCTTGCCTCCAGTGAAAGGTTAATCAGCTTCCAGAGAAAGGCTATAAAATCACGGTTCAATCACTGAATGTTCATAGGGAATCACCAGCAGCGAATCGGTTCCTACACGGGTATTTTCAACTCTAGCTTGACATAATAATTAAATGAATATGTGATAGACTACGTGCGGCAAAAACCATTTGCGGCAATTACTTAATTTAATAGGAAAATGCAGTAATTCACATGCTCAATATTTAAAAAGGTATCAATAGTCGTATTTACCAATGGATTAAACGGGGAGATGGAAGATATAATGTAAGACAATTATTAAAAATAGTTTCAGCAAACTATGGCGAAGCTCTGAGGACATGTCGCAGATTCATGAGAAAAGAAAGTTAATTTGACGGACAGGTATAATTACGTTGACCCTAAAAACCCGAGAGTCCCACGAAAAGTTGACTGTTACTGTTGTTGAAATGATGCGAGACTTTATTTCTTGCTAGAGTTCTTCTGGAATGAAGAATGATTCTTCTGGAATAGAATTTCTATGCGACCACGCATTCTAGATTCTAATAGGCCAGAGTCTAGATAAACAAGAAGAACAGACTTCGACGTTCCTAACCTCCAGTTTCAATAAATCTAGAAGTACTAAGTACTATTAGTATTTTATCTCGTGACAATATAATGGCCTTAGTAAAACATTTGTCATTAATAAGAGATGATCATCAGTGGCAGATGTAATGAGTTCTGCTATCACTTCGGTTCGATGCTAATTGATGATAATAAGAGGCTGACAGTGAAGGGTGAAAATCAATGACCTAATTAATAAAGTCCACTTTTATGTAGGTACTCCGCGATTGAAGGTTGATATCGCGTTTCAATTAAACAAGCTCAGATATATCAAGGGGATGAATTAATTCTTGCCTTAATTACTAGACCTAAATAAAGGAAGTTTTTAACCCTCACTTGGCAACAGCGTAGAAATTTGATGCCCGAGTCTAAGTTTTCTGGCTTAATTAACTTTGTTTATTCTTTAGATATTTTTAGGCCAATTAAATTTCATATCATATTTTGCTTTGAGATAACGGATTCGTTTATAAAGTGAAACGTAATCCTCGAGCTTAATCAGGCCACCCCGATTAGCATTTTATCAAATTGAAGACGCAAGGAACAGAATAACTGTTTCATTTCTACTATGAGCATTCAGAGTAATTTTGATTATAATTATGAACACGCACTGAGGGGAATCCCTATAATTTTGTGAGTGCGGTGCATGAACGTAGATAACGATTCACGTTGAATTTGAATCGTTGCAGCTTGTATCCCTCAGGGAACACACTCCTTGCAATGATATTCCAAAATAATGCGGTTGTATAATACGTAAACGAAGTCTTAAATAAGATGGTACGAGTTGAACATGATAAAGATGAAGTATAACGGCTCGACGTTTATTTCTGCCGGACTTCGTTCTATATGTGGGATCAAACCGTCCACGTCTTTTGAACACTTCTTATTTAAAAGTCTTTAAAAAAGCTCATGCCAGTTACTTTTCTTCGATGTTCAAGACTGTCTAAATGTTTAGTCAAATCCGGGTCCGCGATCAAGTGGATGACTCTGATGATGAAGAGAGTCAAGTAGTGATCCCATCGAATGTATAGGAGCTGAACTCCAAACATATGGACAGTATTCCAATGATGGTCTGATTTGACTCTTGTATATAAGAGGAGAAGCTGTTGAGGTGTACACAATTTCTTTATTTTTTAAACCTGCAACATGATCATTCAAAGAATCCAAAGAAAAGAGATGGCGATGGAAGATGAGAGGGTCCCGCCAGCACCATAGCTGGCTCAAAACGTTGGTCTTGGCTAAGAAGCAGGGAAGAGGGCTGGTCAAGTTGATATACAAAGACCCGGGGAAAGATATACATAAAGTCTGTACACTGAGAGTTGTCTGTTGTGATAACTAAGGATACATCATCTCGTTATGTTTCTTACTCCTTCTATTGCATTGCATAGTCAATCGAGTTAAAATGGGACGTATTGTCAGAAATACGTTTGAAGCGAGACGGAAGTATCGATTCGCGTCGTGATACGCTTAGATTGATACGATATTACGATAAGATTGTCGTCGCTACTGTCAGTAGTGTCAGTGTCAGCGTTAAATATACTAATAAGGTTTGTGTTGTGATTTGAAACGTTTTTAATACGAAATTAGCAGAATTACCTGTGTTATTGTACGGTGTGATAAACTATGAGTAACTTATTAATTGCGCGAATGCCTAAAAATCTATTTCCTTGTTTTGCCTGGGAAACAATTGAACTCCCTAGAACGTGGTGTTGTGGTTAAATTGCTGGAATATTTTACTTGCACAATAAGAAAACGGAGGTGTTATTCTTTCTTTTAAACGACAACCAGCCAGGTAGGTGACATGATATTTCTATCATGATGATAACAATAATTATTATCATTCTTATTTACTTGCATTATATATATTTGTTATCAAAAAGTTGCAAGGCTCTACTTCGTCAATAACTTGTCAAAATAATATATTTATAGGATATTCATTATTCCTCAACACACGCCACTGACACGAACTGCGATACCACATCTGGTTCGACTTAGAAATAAGTGTACGATTCAAATCGAATTAAATGAAATTGTTTAGTCAGAATCAGTGTGGCATGACAACGGATAACTCTCAGTGGACAGATAGTAGTTTCTTATACATATATTTAGCTGAATCAGTGGAACTTATTCGTTTACAGCAGTGAAAACGGTAAGAATAATGGTTCCATGCAATTTGTTTCATTCTAGATGTCATAGAGCACAGTGTCCAAGATGAGGGGGATGATGAGAGGGGGGTTCTGGTTCTGTTGGGGAAACTTCTGCTTAGGTATAGCCACCAGAAACTTCCTCTGAACCTGTTTCATTCATCCAACTCAGGTGTGCATGAACCATGGGAACTCTTAATTAGACCAGCTTTTCTTGATTTATAATTTTTTCTGGTTTAGAAGATTTATGGAAAAAATAACTACAAAATAAGCCGTGACTTATCGTTTTACTTAAAGCGTAGAATGAACGTCCAAAAATGTCACCAACAGAATCAACCTTTGAACTTTACAAATGAAATTTGATCCCGCTGGTCAATTTTGCGTAATCAACTAATTATAATGATTGAGGACTTCTTGGAATGTATCGGTTTTCAAATGTGCTTAGGTAACGATGTTTTCTTGATGCAATTATTCTTGGAAATAGAACGCAGTATAATCTGAGGGACCGTAACCTTTCTATAGAGAGCTGCGACCTTTTCATGAAAAAATTTGTAACCCTAAACTGGTATCATTTGAAGTATAAAAATTGTATATATTATACACCTAGCAGCGTCTTATTTCTGGTATTATTACTTATTCCACGCCTTGTACTCATCTGTCTCTACGTCAAAGAAACGTAAACTTTCGATATAACTTTATCGGTTCTTTCTGTAAAAGAGATGAAAGTATGTTCGGAATATTTTTTTATGCATTCAAACAGATACAACTTAAAACTGATAATGTAAAAAATAAAGTTTGCTCCCTTTTTTTTTATTTTTTCACCTTTTTTTTCTCTAGCACACAACAATTAACATAAACTCTCCCATCATAATTCACTACAAATTCAATTATGTACAAACAAATAATTACAAAATACACATTATTCAACGGTATTCAAAAATGACGCCGGGTTTATTTACACAATGCCGCTGAGGAACATTATTATTATCAATGATACGGATGATGGTTACGTCGGGATAACCAGTGAAACGATATTAACGATACATTCTATCTAGTATTTCGGTTAAATTATTAAACGGTTGCGTAAGGAAATTTATTACGAGGGACAGAACAATATTCTGAGTAATAATAAATCACACGGATACACTCGATGGTTTTATTTCGCTTCATAATTCTTATTCAAAAAATCGATGTCAAAAGTGATTATTAGACTGACGGCCAGTATTATAAAGGCTCATTAAGTTAACGAGGAGATTTCTGGGGCCCTTTCTAGAAAAAGTATCGACCATAGGTAGAAAATATAGCAATATAAAACATACTTGCAAAAGCCTCTGTTCCCTCCAGAGCCGCTCTGGAGTATAACAGACCAACTGATGACCAACTGTCTCGATCCGCTGTAGACTATGACCACATTCTAGATTCCAACAGGCCAGAATCTAGATAAACAAGAAGAACAGGTGTTTGATGTTCCTAACATCCAGTTCAAAATAAATTCGGAATAATTCTTCAGTGCTCTCTTTATCACTCTTACAGCTAATATTATAAAGGATCGTTATTAGGCTAACGGGAAGATTTCTGTGTTCGTTTTTGAAGCTAATGTCGACGTCAAATGACTTTTATCAACATTTTTGTAATTACTTTCATGTGAAGAATAGATAAATTTAAAATATTTCCACTCAGACTCGATACCTTCTTCAGAAATAGCCACAGAAATCTGCCCGTTAACTTAAGGAGCCTTTATAATACCCGCTGATAATCTCGCAACGATATAGAAATGTCAGTACAATGACGAAATGTGTAACCTCCTAAACTCATAGGACTTCTCCATTCCATTCGCATGCTAATGTCTTTTTTTTTCTTTGCTGAAAAATTTTAAATATTGACGCCGAGAGATTGAGGGATGGTAAGAGAGAAAATTCTCCCATTGATGAACGACTAGGACCAAGCAAAGTCAGAAACACTTCAAGAGGAAGAAATGGGACTCCTCTCAGGAAAGACCTTCTCGCCTTTATTAAAAATTTGGGAAAAGGGTCCTTGGTGTCGTAGTCGCTTGGAGAGCGCAACTGCTTCCCACCATACTACTAACTAAGTAATGACTAAGCAAGTAGATTTTTCTCATTAATTAGTAACTTCATAATTCTTATTCAAAAAATCGATGTCAAAAGTGATTATTAGACTGACGGCCAGTATTATAAAGGCTCATTAAGTTAACGAGGAGATTTCTGGGGCCCTTTCTAGAAAAAGTATCGACCATAGGTAGAAAATATAGCAATATAAAACATACTTGCAAAAGCCTCTGTTCCCTCCAGAGCCGCTCTGGAGTATAACAGACCAACTGATGACCAACTGTCTCGATCCGCTGTAGACTATGACCACATTCTAGATTCCAACAGGCCAGAATCTAGATAAACAAGAAGAACAGGTGTTTGATGTTCCTAACATCCAGTTCAAAATAAATTCGGAATAATTCTTCAGTGCTCTCTTTATCACTCTTACAGCTAATATTATAAAGGATCGTTATTAGGCTAACGGGAAGATTTCTGTGTTCGTTTTTGAAGCTAATGTCGACGTCAAATGACTTTTATCAACATTTTTGTAATTACTTTCATGTGAAGAATAGATAAATTTAAAATATTTCCACTCAGACTCGATACCTTCTTCAGAAATAGCCACAGAAATCTGCCCGTTAACTTAAGGAGCCTTTATAATACCCGCTGATAATCTCGCAACGATATAGAAATGTCAGTACACTTCAAGAGGAAGAAATGGGACTCCTCTCAGGAAAGACCTTCTCGCCTTTATTAAAAATTTGAGAAAAGGGTCCTTGGTGTCGTAGTCGCTTGGAGAGCGCAACTGCTTCCCACCATACTACTAACTAAGTAATGACTAAGCAAGTAGATTTTTCTCATTAATTAGTAACTTCGTCCTCATCCAGTGATTATCGAAGAAAAGGCTTACGGTCCTAGTTGATGGACGTGTACTATCTTCAACAGCAAGTTCCTTCTGGAAAGAAATGGCTAATTACAAAGTGATCACAGAAATAGTTGATCACAGCTTGTACTTCTCTTTTCCTTTCTCTAAATTGACGCACCATGTCAGTGAAAAATTGAAGAAATTGAACAAGAATAAATGGGTTTTATTGTTATTACGATCTCTTTTCTTGTTCTTCTTTTATTGAGGGCAGTTTTTTCGGATTGTGATTGTAGATATATCATCTCTTTTCTCACAAAGACTGGAAAAGAAGAAGAAAGGCACTAAAGTCGTTAAATCTGATCCTATCGATTGATCCCGAAGAGGGATCATCAATACTCTTGACTTCATTGACAATTGACAGGGTTGTTCCCTGAAGAAAAATGAAACAATACAATGAAGGGGGTGTCTTTATATTTTACCTTTTGTCATTTCCCTAGATTGCATAGCAGCTTTTCCCAGTATCAATATTAACCTTTCATTCTTCGCTCCACTAGATTTAATGGTACTCGGAAGGTGGACAACGTCTTTTTATGGTAGGTTTATTAACAGGTCTGCCACTCTTTGGAGACCAAGAACGAGAGATCAATAATAGAAAAGAAACAGTTATTCTTGAGGATCTGAACGGACGCTTCTACTTTTGGTAGCCGAGACAATTTGCTCCTTTATTCAATTTAGACATCCATGAGGGTGACAAGGTTTAAAACTAAACGTTCTGAGCTAGTAAAGTAAAGCCATCCAACCTCTCCAATTCTAAACTCGACAGTATCGAGGTCCCTAAGGATTTTTTTGTTTCCGAGTTTCGGTTCATAAGTCGAAAGGTGGAGGGAACTTTGCTTCGACTTTTACTTCGAATTTATCAACAGAAAAGGTCATATTCGCATACTCTCTAGTCTCTGTCTTTCGCAATTTATCCCATAATGTGAAATTGTTGAAGTAATTAGAGACAACTTGGTTGAATAGTACTTTCTAAGATTAATAAGAAATTTCATAGGTAAGTCACCTGCTTGGAGTAATAGAAACTCCGAAACGTGATTTTTTTAAGTATATCCATTCCCACTCACACGGGGATTTCCCCAATGTATAACGTCCGTGTGAGGATCATATTTCATTAGTTTCTTCTCCCGTCGTGCTCGATAAATTGGCGTTGGATGACATAAACGGCCAAGCAATTGAAAGAAATAGGATAAAGTAATTATATCTGGTCATTCAATAATCTTCCAACAATGTGAAAAGGGATAGTATTTTATAAAACCAGGTGCTCGTTCATGCTACGTATGCTACTTCCGACGAATTAGGATTCCAGTTTGATTGATTTAAAATTGGTTTTTCAAGGCATGTTCCAATAAAACCACATCGTTAATGTCCAGTTCACAGGCTCGTTTAATAATTAGTTCAAACGTAGTTGTAAATTTACCTGTACATCCCGCTTCAATTTTTCAATTTGATTAAATTTTCATTAACGCTCTTCTGAATATTTCACACTTATTAATGCGAGTAATAATTGTATTCGATTATCATCAACAGATATCCAACGTCGATATGACGTCATTTTTTCTGGCCTTTTTCGACAGGCGCAGTGACGTGAAAATGACGTCGCAATTATGAAAAAATGTCACAGATCAAAGACGTCATATATTCACATAAGAATCATATCATAAAATGATCGAAATGATCTTTAAATTAAAAAGAAAGGCTTAACTTGAGACATGAAAACCACGTACTTTAGACAGTCAAAATGACGATTATTATACACCAAAAACCTTCTCATTTATTTTAAAAATACACTTCTCTACTCACAATTCTAAGTACACCCTTTTCTACATCATAGGAGGCCAGCCATTGATGTGTGATGCTTAGTAGCACTTTACCTTTTATTTAATATGAGCCACGTCCCCGATGAAGGTGAATTCAGGACTCCTAGCCTGCTGTAAGTAGTTTCAATTCAATATTCATTCAATGAAAGAAGAATAATAATTCTACCTCTGGTCTCAGTTTCTCAATTTGACTTTTTGAGCAGTAAGAAAACTATTTTCAGAATTTCGTATACCAAGTTTCACGTGTATATGACTTTAAAATCACTTTAAGGCGACTTCGTGAAATAGGGGCCAATTTTACGTCTTTTTGACACCTCGTGTTGGTTGTCTTTAACGACGTACATATTTCTGAGGTCACTGACCAATTAACACCAAAAATGACGTTATAATCACGTATCTCTGCTACTTGGGTATATATACGTATAATAAGTGATTGCAGGAGCAGTAAGAAGAATTTGATAACAAATTTAGTGAGCGTTAGTTAATACCGCACCCCTGTAGGTGTGTAATAAACGTCTTCAATTAAGCCCCCGTTAAATAATGCAAGCCATGTTTGTAGTCCGCAAATAACGAGGTGGGTGTAAGAATGCATATATTAACAACAACGACATCTAAAGTCCTTACGCTCCCGGCTTAGAATACAGGATTCATGTAATATGATATCCTTTCAGTATTCCATTAATAATTAAGATGCCCCGAACAAAGCGTCTCTGTCCTCTTAACTACTCCCACAGCCTCCTTTAAAAGTGAAGGAGGCTGTGCCACTTCCATCGTTGCCACGATTCGGCAAGCTCTACCATTATGCAAGAGACGTAATGGTGTAAATACAATCTAAGTAAATACTTGAAGATCTTGCTTCTATTTAGAGTTGATGCGAACAAGGGTTGATAGAGAGGATGAAGTTTTAGCTTTACAATTCGCCACTTTTAGGTGTTAAAAGAGACATTGTTAATTTATCCGTAACGTAAACTAATTATTGAACTTATTTTTTTTGTAAGTTGTCAGCAAAAGTGTCTCAGTTGACCTGCAACTTCATGGATGATCTATTTTAAGGGAAAAGTTGAAAAGTAACTTTAATGCTTTCTAGGTTTAAAGGCAGAAGATGCTCTCAGGTAATTTGTCCTCATTTGTCAAACTTGTCGTTAAGTTGTTACAACCAGGTAGGTTTCAAGGAGTTTTAACTGGAATAATAAGATTCCAGGTTCTTAATAAGAGTCCGGTACATTAGATGAGAATAACCACCATAGTGTTGGGGGCTTCGATTTCGAACTAGTCGCTACGTTCTGACGCAGTTGTGTAGGAAACTTTCAGAGCTAGTTACACCGGAAAAAGGTTTGAAATGGAAAGCTATTGAGCCGTGGTCTGGATCTCTGTATAGTAGAAGAAAGGGTGACTTCTCACTGGCACCTAGGCCTTGGTTGGTCCCTTTACACCTCATCTCGAGTGTACAAATCCTTATTTCCTGGACATCTTGCAACTACCACCTGAAGATACCTGAATATAGGAATATACTCCATAATCCTATTAAAAGGCATAGGCTTGTACTTGACAAACTGCAGCTAGTATTTATCTCCTTATCATTGAGGAGTCGTGGTCATTGTTGGAATCACTTGGTTATTGTAACTGTATAGAGCAGAGCTTCTAAAGCATCAGTTTGAGTTTATTTTTTTATAAATTGTCCGAAAGCAGCATGTAACCATATTTTTCATTCGTTATAATGAACTATTCCAGTATTTTTTTATACCTTTTTTTATACCTTTAACATTTCTGGTCTTAGATTCCAATATATTGCTTAGATAATTAATAACAGTCATTATATAACAGTATTATCATAGTGGGTCCCACGCTGGGCGCCAATTTTATAACGTTTTTCTAGCTATATTTGTTTTTAAACGCGATTAAAAATAAACATTAAAATTATAGCTGTGGCTAGACATAGGCAGCTACAGAGCCCAAAAAAGCTTAACTCGAGGATCGTGGTTTGAGTTATAATAATTGAAAAGTTACAAATGAAACATGATATAGCAAAAAAACCTCGTCTAATCACTCAAACAAACATTTACAAAGTTGATGCTGTAATAAATAATAAAAAATAAAAGGAAGTTATCTGACATGTAGAGTCACGATACATTTACAATAATAATTGATATTTTTAATGAACAAAGTGATAATGAAGATTTAATGGAAAAAAATTATGTACTAATTAGGAATATTGTATATCTTAAGATTGGCAGTAATTTATTGATTGATGCTTAGCTTAACTCCAGAGTAAAAAAAAAAAACAGGAGATGATCGCTTTATCAGGGATCGATACTTTCCATTGTACCTCAAAAATGTTAATACATTAGACCGAAGGCGTATGTAAGTGAAGGCGTATATGGTGTAAAGAAAGTCCAAAAATAAATCAAAGGGGGAGCTTCAAAATTCCAAGGGAAAAGTTATAAAGATACAGTTTCCTTACTATCAGTCTGGAAATTTTCAACAGTAGGTGGGTAAAAATTATTAACGATCATTAGATCGAAGCTCGATTGACGGTTTTCGCACCGTCCATGGTCGATGGCCGTTGATACGACTGTGGTTAAACAAGGAAATCGACGATTTGCAACCTTATGAAGTGAAGTTTCCATAAAATAAGGACCTACAGACATAAATCGAGCTGCCACAAATAAAGCACAAAGAAAAAAGTTGCCAAAAGTGAATTTGACAACACCTGGAAACCCGGCAGCAAACTACTGCAATTCCGAGTTCGCTATGACGTCACGGGGGGCCATAATAGCCGTGCGTAGGCGTGAAGAGGCGCTGTGACAACGCCGTAAATCACCGGGAGGGCCGGCCCGGAACTCTGTAAGGGATCAGCGGGACCAGGACCGGGAATGAACATCTGTAGCGACGCCACTCGTTTGTTTTCCTTTAATCATGACAGTAATGATTGTATTCAGGAGGGAATATCAATGTCGTCGTAAAGGTGCAGAGATTTGCGATGGAGAAAGGCGAAATGGGGGTTGTTATTGAGAGTTATATAACTCCGTCTTTTGAGATGGAAATTATAGTCTTTAGAGGGGATGTTACTGTTATTATGGTTTTCGAGTACCTACCTCGGCTTGATTAAGCAGCCCTTTTACAAGGAATTATTATTATTTTTTTATATGATTTAACTCATAAGAATTTAGGGGACGTTGGGTACCTATATACACTGCCGCTCATACAGCGTAAGTTAGAAAAGAAATTCTTCTCTGCCTATAAATCTAAAGATTAAGACGAGAGTAGATCTCTCAGTTGGAGTATGAAAGAAAATTCGACCTTGAATTCTTTCCTTAAACAAAAGACAAGCAATTTAATCAGAGTCGAAAAAACTTCATTACCAAAATTACTCGTCGACCTCATAACATTTCTTGCTGCAGAAATTTCCCAGTCTTATATCCCTCCACGCCCCCCACATAAGGGCCCAATTAGTCGCTTAAGGTTCCATCGCATAAGGGAGCTATTACAGGATTTAATATAGCTTATCTGACCTTTAGCGGTATTAGTTTCCGGAATCCGAAGATCCACATAGCACCGAACCGGCAAGAACTGACCGGATGCTGAGTTACCGCACGGTCCGGACCGGCTAACCCTTTATAGATGCAGTAAGAACTGCTCCTATTACCCCGGAGACCTGGATAAACCGTACTTCCTGCCGGGTCGTATTAAATACCTAAGCAATGTTCGGGGATTTCGTGTTATGTTAGATATCTTGTGGGAATAGTATCTATTACTTGGTTGTTACTCTAAGGACAGATTTTAGGGATCAAATATTGTATATCAAAGTTCAGAACGTTCGTTTACTTACAGTCTGGAATTTTTTTGGACTTCTTGATATTTTTCTTTAGGTTTTTGGTAGTATACGGGGTGTTAATGAATAGGAGTTACAAATTTAGTAGACATGGGTCGTTGGAGCTTTCGTTTTCATGATACGGGGGGGGGGGGGGGGGGGGGAGTGGAGGTTCAAGTTTTTAGGATTTTTTTTAATATCTAAAAAAAATGGGTGATCAGAATAACTCGAAATTTTTGACAGCTGTTGTACTATGTATTTGAAATACATAATTTTATACTCCCATTGGAAAATTATTCAATCCAGTGGCGAAGATCTGGGTGTGTTGTTACCTTTTTTATTAAATAATTTCTACGCTACTGAATTTAATGGGATTTTTTTATTTTTGGTAGATACCTCGTTGTGTTTAGAGAAGAAAAGTCATCTTAAGTTTTTGTCGTAGGATGCACCGTGCTCAAGATATTCCACGCAACTCGCTTCAGTAACGAACACAAAAATGATTAATTTCTGGAAAAAATCAATAACATTGATTTTTATGATATTTTACCTCGTACGAGTTCGTAGATTGTAAGTATCTCGAAAACAGTGCGTCCTACGACAAAAACTTCAGATGACTTTTCTCCTCTAAACACAACGAGGTATCTACCAAAAATAACAAATTTGCATTAAAGTCAGTGGCGTGCAAATTATTTAATAAAAAAGGTAAGAATACGCCTAGATCTCGACCACTGGATTGAAGAATTTTTCATTGAGAGTCTCATGTACTTCAATTAGCAGAACTACTGTCCAAAATTTCGAGTTATTCTGAACAGCCTATGATAATCAAAAAAATTTTTTTGAAAAACTTCAACAGTAAAGCTAAAAGTATCTCAAAAACTGAAGCTCTATCTGCTATTGAGTTATAGAATTTTAATCTTAATTTTCTAGAATTTCGATATTCACTAGAGCTAGCTGTTGAATTTTAGAGCCAGTTAACATTTAGAATTCTCGAGAGAAACGAATCTTCAGTAGTTAAGATGAGAAACCATCTCCACGTTTAACTAATTTCTGGTCTTCTTACTTCATTTTGGTAGTGCGAATCTTCAAATGCTAGATTTTACCCTATAGGGTCTCGAGATTTTTCAAAAATGGTAAAAATTGTGAAATTTTTCTAAACAGAAACTATTCCCTCGCTTTTAATTTTGGTTGGAGTCCTAGAATTCTAAACCTTCTTATTTCAGAAGTTTGGGCCTCCACATCTATAAGGACAGGATTGAAAGGATAGTAAAAAATAAAGGAAATGAAAAGTGGGACGCAACACAACACTACTGAAATACAATAGTCAGATATCTAAATAAAATAAAAGCTTATCAAATATCAGGCTGCAGGAAGTTGCGTGGCGGTGAGAACCGGTGGCGGCAGCTAGATAGCCCTTAGTTTATCGTTACCCTAACAACCTAACAACTTGCTTACTTTGACTCGTTCCATCAGGGTTCGATTGAAATCAGCCGGGAATCGATTGTTGGCGGCTAGGAAAGTGGCACTGACGAAGATGAGTTGGAGTTTTTTTTTAGCGAAGTCAATGCCTCCAGTGAAATTGAATTCTTCCTAGTTATGGTTTCTTTTATAGTCGATCTAGTGCCGGTGCCGCATGAAAATCAGCATGTATCTCTCAAAAGGCATCATATCTTATAATGTAGTGCTGGGGGCAAAATATCCAGGCTAAAATAAGATTAATAATAATTATCGGGGCGTTAAGTCTTAGGTATATTAACACGATTCGTGCTTATTGCTACAGTTCCCGTTACTACATATTGTAGAATTAACAGAACCTCAAATAAGAGAACAATGTTGGGTTATATAAATGTTCTAAGCTCCGGAGGTAGTAAATTGTGCCACTCTAACCCGATTACTAAATATTAGGCGTTTCCTCGATTTTCACACCTATGTACGTATAGTAAAGCTGTGTTATTAACAAACACGATTACTCAATTACAGTGACGTGTATTTAGAGTTAGTTCATTATTCATAAGCGACAGAACACATACACTCGGGGTTGTTGTGAATGTGTTCATTCACTGAGAGTGGAATAATTTTGTTTATTTTCCACAAATGTTGAGATAGTAGATACGAGGATGTTTCTCTTTAGCGAATGCGTATTTCGATCAAAACAGGGTGACATTTTTTTTTTATATTTTCGACTTATATCTGAAAAAGATGGTTTTTAATTTTTACTTTCTGTTTTACGATTATTATTTACCTGAATTTAATTATTAATGACCATACTCACGGTCATCCGAGGACTCATCCCACCGCTCATCAAACTTGTGACGGCTCAGCTCGTCAGACAAACGGATTCAAATGAGGTAGGGCTCGTATCATCACCGCACAGCCCCGGGGAAAAGTGGCCTGCGCCAGCGATCAGCACTCAGATGTCACAGAGAAACAGACGGGAAAAATTTCCTTGATGTTGCTATTCGACCGTATGTTTATTTAGCCGGCGAACGACATCGTCCTATCTGTCATGTGTCTAATCAGCGAACTTTTAAAACTTGTAACTTGAAAGTGAGTATCATAAACAAATATGTCTGCATTATTTAATTTTTTATTATTAATCATTATTCTACATCTACTAAAAAGATGGAGAGGCTTTTGTCGTGGAAGGTTGGCAAAACTGACTTAACCGAAAAAGACCCTGGCAGGCAGAGTATTTTTTAATCGCAAATAATTTTTTTTCAGTTGCCATAAGTACGCCCTAGCGAATAGTTGACTATTTTTTATTGCCTGAGAAAATGCAACAATGGTTTTCAGAGTTGGAGTTTAAATTGAGTAGGTTATAAAAAATGAACAAATGAAAATCGCCATTTTCCATTTTCAAAGCAGTTCACATCGGTAACGCCTCAAGATATGGGAAAACGGTTTACATTGTAGCCCTTTCTCTGCTCGCTTGATTTAAAATTTCGAATAAAGATGTTAACAGAAAAATGTGCGAGCAGAGGATGCTATTACCTCTGGCTCCGTTCGGGTACTTTCAAATTTATTTGAATCCAAAGCGGAACAGAGGGTGTTAAAGATCTTAAAATGAAGTTACAAATTTTTAAGTGATCGTCTAGATCAATTTTGTCTCTGAAAAGTTTCCAAAAAGTTTCCAAAAAGCTTGACCTGCCCTACGTTGTGAATACTTAAATTACAGGTCACACAAACACTAAAATAAAAGACACACTAATAATTAACAATTTATTGGAATGCTCCAATTAAACAAAATTAAATTTCCAGGAATCGATAGTAGTGTATCGTGAGATTACTTACTTAAAACTAGGATTTTTCACTTATCGACTAAACATTTACATAACATCAAAGATTAGACAAAGTCATTATTCAATTTAAAAGATAATTGGTCTATAAATGACCACCATACCACCTTCAATAGGCATTTACTAAAATTTACACATCTAACCTTACTTAATTTGGCCAAATAATAACTTTACTAAATTAAAAATTTAGCTTAATAAAAAATAATGACAACATTATACCGGCTTGGTATAATTAAGTTTAGCAATATACAAAATTGTAATCAATTAGATATTCTCAAATTTATTTACAGGTAACAATGATCCAATTAAATCACTTCAATAACATCACTTGGTTGATGTGTTTCTCATTTTAGAGAACATAAATGAATTATCAAATAAATCTGATAAGGTACCTTCCAATCCAAACAGCGGTTATGTTGAATGGTGAGTGAACGGAAGATCCAAAAAGAGGATGGAGAACAACGCTTCCTCCTTCCACCGTTGATTTAGACCACTATCATCGGTCTAGACAATAAAAACCAAACAAAAGAAAGATGGCTTCGCTTTCCCAAAGAACGCCACTCATCCAAACTGCTCACATCAGCAAAATTCCAGAGTCAATGATGATCCCAGAACAGAACCAAAATCGGGACAATCCGAAACGAAAACGGAAAACTAAGGCAACACCAAAAAGGAAAAGGGAAAAAAGGAAAAGCCCTGAAATTACATAAAAAAAAATTACCATTTGAAATTTTACCAAACGCCATCTTATTTAATTCTTACCGAAATGAATTACATTATCCACGTCGGGCTTCTAATAACTATTCCCTGGTAATCAGCATCCACAAACTCATCCTACCTAATTAGAGCGACATAAAACATTAGCTTTGCTAAATAAAACTAAAACAACAACTTCATACCTGAGTTTTAAGCAACCACTACACGAAACAATAAACTAAATAATTCACTTATTAAACCATGTTCACCCAACGGTATTCCAGACAGCAAGAGCGACTCAGCCAATCTCGTCGAGTTCTCCACCTAACAATTCAATCGATAAATAAGCGCATGGTCGGTTATCCGTTACATCGGTCTGTCACTTCTCCGCCTGGCTGATTGCAGACCGAAGCTTACACTCTAGTATTCGATCTCTCTACAATGACTCGGAGTACAAAACCAGTGGAGAGTAGCATTCCAACCGGTCTATTTCATGCGCCTTTTCTATTCGAAAATTCATTCGAAACGGATGCGGAAAAGCGCACGCTACAACATGTTCCTATCTTCACTTTTAATGTGGTATCCTATTGTGCGAAAGTAGTTGTTTTACAGGGTGGTGGATATTTTTCATTAATTTTATCAGATTTTTTATCACCCTGTATAACAATTTCATTGACACAATAGAATACCACATGAAAAGTTTAGGTAGGGAGATGTAAGCCGTTTTCCGATTTCTTGAGCCGTTTTCAATGTTAACTACTTTGAAAATTGAAAATGGCGATTTTAATTAGCTTATAGGTAACTCATAATCTAGTCATTTTAAAATGTAACTCTGGAAACAATTCTTACTGTATTTTCTCAGACAATCTGAAAATGTGATGGTATCCAGGGTGTCCTATTTAAAATTACAAAGCTGTAGGTATGACGTACAGTAATATTGGATCATCCTGTATAGATGAAAATAATTTTAAGTTATAGCAGGTCTCTTCAAGCCATACAACTTTTCTCTTACATCTTTTTTTATCTCGAACGGTAAGCCAGTTAGGAATGCCCAACGTACCCAACGTACTGTTGCAGGGCCCTGTATTTTTGGCGAATAGCCGCTCGCCTAATTGTTTTTCGAAAATCTATTCCTATAAAGTTTATACCTCTATTATGTAGGGTGTAAAAAAACAAATACCTCCCTGAACTGTGTCCTCAAAATTCTCGAATTCGGCTCATTTTCAATAACTTGGGGGCGCCGTGGTGCCGAGGTACCCTCCTGTCAAATTTCGATCCGATTGGTGCAACTTTCGAACACTTATGGCCGTATTCACAAAGCGTTCCTTCCCCATAATATCTCGACAATAATTAAACAAATGGGAAAGTTTATTATGCATTCAAATAAAATGGAGATAGCTGATTACGTAATTATTTAGGAAATCATCCTTTGTAACAAAATAATACTTTTGGTAGGTAACGGATTCCGCTTTTTGCAATAGGCTTCGTGGGACCCTGCGGCGTTTCAATCGAGCCAAATTTCAACTTCCCAGGATGGAAAATGGAGGCTCCATGAGTCTAAAGTGTTACTTAGACCCGCGGACGCCTCTCACAGACAGCCAGGCCGAGTGACGGATAAAATTAGGGGATAAAATCGTGAGAAGTTGAAATTTAGCTGGATTTTAACGGCGCATGGTACCATGAAGCCTATTGAAAATGGGCGGGATCCGTTCCCAAGAAATGTTTTTTCTGTATTTTTCGGGAATAGCCTAGGAAGCACTCGGAGTGTCTGAAAGTTGCACCAATCAGGTTGAAATTTCACAGGGTGGCAACTCGGCAGTCTCAAATAGGACAATTGAAAATGGGCCGGATCTAGAAGTTTAGGGGCCCCGTTCAAGGCCGTATTTGTTCTTTTTACCGTACCATCTATCTGGATTTTTCTCTGTAGCGTAGACGTACAAATTTAATAGGAATGGTTTGTCTAAAAAAAGTTTACGGAATGTCAGGAATTATGGGATTTTTCTTATGCCATTTTTCACATAGGCACCCCACTTTCATGATACCGGGTGTCAAAGTAACATTTTAAAAGAAGTGTTTTATCTCCGTTGCTTTTCAAGATCTTCAATAAAAATTTTGTACAGGAACGAGGGCTGCAGAACACGTTGACCCCCCCCCCCAACTTTTTTGTGTACGCCTCTGATTTTTCTTTAGAGCAAGCATTCGTTTCTGTTGTTTTTTCACTTTTGTATATTTTGATACCGGGCTTGGTTTAAGAGATATTGCAACTTACTTGACTATGATTCATTGATCAACGCATTCAATTGTTTTAAGGTACCTATCCCTAGAAAAAGAAGAAATCTTTAAAAATTACAGTCGATTATTATTATTTTGAATTTTTTGTCCTAAAACATTTCTCAATGACTTATATTCAAATAAGTTCCAATGTCTCATAAGTCGAGCCCTCTATCAAAATTTTACAACAGTAAAAAAATGATAAAAATGAATGCTTGATCCAAAAAACAATACTTTCGAACCAGAGGCGTACGTACGAAAAATTTGGGAGATCAACGTGTTCCTCAATCCCCGTTTGCTTCGTGCGTGCTTCGATTCTCTGTGAACAAAATTCATCAAAAAGTATGTCGCCATTAGAAAGAAATTTGTGTAAAATTTCAACTAAATATCTTGAAAAGCAATAACGGAGATATAATAATAAAACTTCTTTAAAATTTGACTTTGACACCCTGTATCTTGAAAGAGGGACGCCTATGAAAAATGACACGAGGAAAGTCTCATTAATTTTGCCAAATAATGTGTGTCCAAGAGCTTGACCTGCCAATTCCTGACCCTGTATAAGCCATAAGAGACCTAACTTTTGTCATGACTCATGAGTACATAGTAGGAAGTTCGTCATCTTATAAACATCTCTGCAAAATTTTATGTATCATTCAAAACATCGTGAGGCTATTTTAACTATTTTAAACGATATTGTAAAAAAAAAGTAAGCTTATTAAACAATAATTATTGATGAACTGAGAGTGTAAATGGTTGAAAGCGAATAAGAAGGCAAGACGAATCCATACAAGTTTGTAGCATCGAACTGAGAAAACGTCTCGACGAGCATTTGCTTTCAGTTTGGTGTTATTGATAGAAGAGTGTCGGGTACACTGAACTATTTTCGTGTCAGATCCGTAAATTTTCGCCGATTTTGCTATTGGATTCTGTGTCCTAGTTTCGAACGGTAATTTAATAGGGAATTTGTCGATTTAGTGCTGTAAATATCGAGGGGCTAATTCCAACGTTGAATTAATCAAATATCCACTTCTTGATTAAGCTTGCACATATTTCCATTATTATTTGGACAAAACGCGTGCCCTTGCCAGCTGTTAATTACACAAATTCCTACACATATATTATTATGCAAGCTAGCACTAAAACCAGCACCAGAACTATTTGACTTATTAGAATATAAAGCTAGATTAACAAGGCTTTGTGTAATCTGCCTTTGATGTTAAAGTGTTAATTTCGCTCTGCATAGTTCCCAGAATTTTATTCTCTTGTTTTTTCACCTAATCACTTCGTTGACAATCTGAAAAGAACTGACAAATAAATAAATTAGTTTTATTGAGGTGATTTACAGAAACGGTGATCTGAATTACCTATCAAGAATAAAAAAACAATAACTTTATATAAACAGATAGAATGGAAGTTTTAAAAATAAAACCGAAACGGTCTAGTCTTAGTCTATCTATACAGTTTTGTTCCCATCGGATGATTTGATCGAACGTCAATTTACTTGGCATGGATTCACAAAAAGCTTTAAGTGGTGGCATAAAAAGGGGAAGCTATTCTAAGAAACAATCTCAGGACCAGGAGAGATTATCAATGAATGAACATGTGGGAGATATAATATTAAAATGGGGAAGAAAATCCTCGGATTTCAGGAAAACCAATTATTGGCTCCGAGATTGACGGTGGATGGGACCCGGACCTCGTATAGCGTAACGATAAGAAAATAAAGCAACTAAGATCCACACTGATTGGTTCCTCTCACCGTTGCCAGCCAACTTATTTGACTGCTATCCTTTGAGCTAGTGCACGATTATTCACTGACCTGTCTGGCAACGCAGGAGAAGCTTAACTTTAAAATTCGAACTGTGTTGACGTCATTGTTGGGCGAGGGAAATTTTCCATTTTTCTTGGAAGTAATGTAGTGCACGTGGGTGTGCTAGCTCAAATATGATATAATAAACATGAAGTGGCACATATTTAATAGATCGATAAAAAAGTCTTGTGAAGGTTGGATCGAGGCCTACAGATAAAACGGGAGAAGATTGATGATAGGTTTAAATTGTAAGGAAAAATCATATTCATATAATGATGGTTTGCAAATTCATGGCCACATATAAAATAGCATCTTCTTGCTCGGCTTATAACAAAATTTTCCAAGACATATTTCAAAGCTATTGATTGCAGTATGGTGTGCAAATTTAAATGTTAAAATTTCACTACTGAAAAGCCTCTGAAACTGGAAACTCCTATTAGCAGTAATAATTTATTGCGTTCCTTTTCACAGTTATCCAGAATATACTTGCAATAAATTTTAATCAGACTTGTAACAGAGTTCTAGTTTGTACCTACAACAGTTGATTTTGGTTCTCATCACCTCCACAGAAATTGGATCAATTATTCTTAATGTAAAAAATTCGTTATCCCGATTTACAATGAAATTTACAACTCATCCCGTTAGTTCTTAGAGTCTCTAGACGAAGCTTTTGTGGATGGCTGACTGTAGAAAGAAAACGAAAGTCACTTTGTGCGGTCTCACTTGACTTACTGCAGTAATTATGGGTTGCTTCTGCAAGCATTTAATCCTCATAATATGCTCAATTGCGGCAACTTGTTTCGTTTAAGAAAACATGTCAAAGATAAATATTGCAGCAAATACATAGAGATTTACAAAGAAAATCCAAAGAAAGGATTAATGAAATTGGAGCTTTCTCATGGAATCAGTTATTCCATTATTAATACAATTTTAATTCTTGTAACGATTTAATGATAAATCTTTATTCGCTGTCTGATTTATAGTAAAATATGAAAGTTAAAAATGGTTTTCACTCCAACCATCTTGTTCCATAATGTCTGGCATCCCCTGTTGACGATTGCAACCTCCCCTCTAGCAGTTACCCATCCATTTCCAGGTATGGATGGCATTTTTCCAATAATGTTGCAGAAAGGACCACACTTTCTAATCCACAGGCTATGTTACACCCACACTGGGAGGGGCTAAATCTCTAACACCAATAAGTCTCATGTCCTCTTTACTGAAGACTTTGTGAAATACGCTAGATAGGAACAATCTCAAAAGCATTGAGGTTTAGAGGAATCAATGCAACATGGATGATGTATGTAAACACATTAACATGTACCCTATTAGGGGAGACCATGGGTGCTCGGGTGTGCCCATACAGGGCAGGTGTACTATCCATTGATATGGAACCTTTTAATGGTGAGGCGTCTGAACCAGAGGGATCAAGACCATGGAATATGATATAATGATAACCTTCGGATACTAATCCAAGGTATATTCAACGCGACAATAAGGCCCTGCATGCAAAGAGCTTTAAATGTCGTTTTAAGCCAAATTAACCGATGGAGAGGGATTAAATGTACATTGCGTTTACCTACAGAAGGAAATTGGAGGACATAGAACCATTAAAACTTCGGGACAGGAACGTACAAATATCGGGAGAGGTGAAATATCTTGGGGTAATTATCCAGAATGATTAGACCAGTGTTAATATACGCATCTTTGGTGCGCAACATAAAACAATTCACCACAAGCTTAGCAAGCAGGGGCAAAGACTTGCATGCTTTGGACTAACGGGGGCAATGAAAACAAGTCCAACTGAAGCAATGGTAGTTCTTCTAGACCTCCCTCCACTTCATTTAATGATGGTGGGAGAGGCTAGAATGGCAAGCGTAAGTATGCAAAGAGAACCAAGCGGCAAGCGGCAAAAAAACCAAGTGGTAGTGGAGCTGCTAGATGCAAACACAGACCACATATTTCATGTAAGAATCATGGATCACGCAGAAGGAATAGAAAGAATCAAAAGACGGCAACAGGTGATAATAAGAGGGTCCATAAAAATAGGCGAATCAATATACTAATAGACAGTCAGGCGGTTCTAAGGGCTACAGAAAACCCCAAAATAACGTCCAGACTACTGTGGGAATGCCGCAAAAATCTCGAAAACCTGACAGGACGCAACAAAGTGGCCAGGACATAGATAGCTGAATCATATGCAATGAAAAAGCCGACGAGCTTGCATTAAGTGGATCCTCGGCTGGATATATTGACCCGGTACCGGCCCTGGGAGTACCAAAAAGTACAGCACGAGGTCAAGTAAATATATGGGTTAAAAAAACAAGAAGAATATTGGGATAAAAGGACCAAACATCAACAAGGGAAAACCTTCATCAAGAGACCCAAAAAGCAGACTGCTGAAGGGACACATTGCCCTTAAAGAACACTTAAACAAAATAGAATTGGACAATGGAGTCTTAAACTGCAGAGAATGCAGCAAGGCCCAAGAGACAGCTTACCATGTTCTGTGCGAATGCGAAGCTGTGGTCCGCAGACGACAGGAAATATACAGCCAAAAATAGTTCGGAAGAATATGATACTCATCCAGGGATGGGGCTGTACAAACTAGTTCAGGGGACCAGACTGACAGAATGGGTGACATGCAAGCAAAAGGGGTAAGGCTGAGGTGCTTCCGGCGATCTTGAATCAGACTGTTCTCAAAGGGAAAAAACCAATCCATTGATATGCAGGCATCTTCATCGGTAATCGACCTCATGCCAAGTACACGACAGATGTATGTGTTAATATTTACATGGGGCCCTTGGGGCCTTGTTGCGATATCTGGGCGAATATAAGTAACGCATGCATTTTGATTCGCTCCGACAAATTGCTTACTCAAACAAAACCGTCTCTTGAGCATTTGTAGATATCTAAAATATAACAGTCTTGACCACAATAATTTGTCAAATTGAATTGTGGCACTCCCCTCTTATAAAACTATTTTTACATGGTAATAAGAAAGAGTTGGCGTGCATGTATTTCAAAATTCCTATCTCTGGCTGGTATCTATAATAGCTGATGATTGCCTGGTATAATAAACACCCCATATAATGGCATTGTTAACGAATTACCTGGAAATTACATTCACTATACGTTATAGTCGGCTATCAGCTATGAATAGTATTTGTTCACCGCTTATTAGTTAATTAGAACGACCGCTCAATCGATCGATGCGACAGTAAATACTCAGAATTTTAATCATTTGATGTTTCCTCGTTATGTTTATGTCAATTCGGGATTTGAATTTTACAAATTTTACAAATTCATAGCAATTTTAAAATCTCTTCTGTTAACTGCCTGTTTCTATCCTCGTCCTGATAGAAAGCTGACATTACTTCTGAAAGCAAAGCGTCTGTTCAGACTTTAGAAAACATTCTGAATTCGTTGAGCCTAAAATTTTTCAACAATTTGTCAGCTTTTAATAACAAGACATATTTTATAAACGAAGCTACCGGCCTAGTAAACATACGTACCCAGTGTTATTCTTCTTGTCTAGTTCTGATATTGAAACCGGTTAGGGAAATGGAAGTAAGAGTGGTACTGCTGCATTAGAAATCTATAGACACATTTGCACCCTCAAGAGTCAAAAATTGTAAAAACCCAAGAAGCTTTACCCATTCTATAATATTGTCCTGTGGTGCGCGGCAGTGGGAAGGATCTGGCAACAACAAGCAATAACAGGCAGTGCCTACCGTTTTATTCGTTATCTGATAATTGACTTATCCATCTATCCATTCACTATTCGTTGATTATTGTTCTGTTTTTTGTTCTGTTTCATGCTGTGAAATTCGTGATTTATACTCAGTTAATAAATAATTAGAAAAAACTTTGTAAACGTCGTTATAAAATGACGCCCCACGTTGGGCGCCAATTTATGTTATCCTCGAAGGGAAGACGACAAAATTAATTTTCTTCTAAATCTAGTTAGCGCAAATTTAATTTCAACCTAGTTGTTTTATAGAAGTTTGTATATGAGTCAATTTTACAGTTTTATTAAAAATAAATAAAAAATTATAAATAGTGGCGTTACTAAATTACTTAATAAGAAGTTAATTTAATATTCTATTATAACTTTAAATAGGAAGAGTTTGAAAATGTCTAACAACATAAACATGGGACATTTTTAATGGAGAGTCAGGCCCCTAGCACTTCTTTTGTAACGAGAAAATTCTGATTTATCCCGTTACACGCAGATTGTATCAAAGATGTGTCACGCTTGATCTCTGTTTTGTTTACAAATTTGATAACATTTTACCAACTAGAAGAGCCTTGAGAGTTTCAATTTAAGGTATCAGCAGACGACAAGTTAAATTGAACTTTTCGAAGTATTGAATTGAATGGATATGGGATGCCACTTTGCTGGATCGATTAATAATTCCTTTTCCAGAAGTATATGAACGCCGTTACTTTACCTGCACATTGTAACGAACTTCACTTTATTCTCGTAATTAGGTGATACACAAAATAATAATCTTTGAACCGAATAAACAATCACTTCTACAGAGAGCTAACGTTCTCGAACGTCAAGTGTCGCAAATTTATCATATGTTCTGGTACCTAAGAAGAGCATCAACAAAACAGCTGATTTCTGTTCCAAATCTAGATCGAGAACAATGTTCCCGAATTCAGTACTGATAATTCTGATGGGAATTGGCGATTTTATGTTTTTTTTTTATTTTGATAAAATATATTTGTGTTGTTATTTTTCTCGTCAGAGCTTTCATTAACATTTTATTCATAAACCGGTAGATAATATCAATAAAAAGCTTTTTTACTACAATACTCATGAATTTTAATTTCCCAATTAGACATTCCGTTTGAAAAATAAATATAAACGTGAAAAGTGGATAGGTAAGTAAGTACATCATTTTTCGAGTTGAATTTAATATTTTATTCATTCCGGCCTTAGTAAAAAACTGACGATGAAACGAATGAATAATAAAAGAAAAACGATTAGACATCTGCCCCTCGGAGCTGGCAACGTTGCAATCTAACAGGTTGGCCGACGCTCATGAACGGCGTTCTGTAAATAGCCACGGCCATCATTGATTCCTCATTATTTTCAGTGCAGGTCGGCTGAGAATAGCGGCAGCGCCAAATGCTACCCCCTAATTCATTGATGCCTCTTACAAGGCCGGTCGCCTTTTCAACCGCGCCCATGGTGAGGCGCTTTATTTAAGAAACAAAACGCTCGAGAAAGCACTTGGGGTTTGTCATGCGATATACTTTGTGTTCCATTTCAATTAGATTACAGAGTGTCGGTGTTTGTGTTTGTGTTTGCGTTTATAATCGCACTGCTTTGTCTTTATGAAACAGTAGAGGAGTTCCCTGAATCTATCTATCACGGAGTATTCTCCTCTCTGGAACCGAGACCACTATTCTGGAACCATTTGTTCCTTTTCGAGGAAATGACTGACCTGCCTCATTTTTGCCTCAAAGACTGGTATTTCCTCAATAAACAACTTAACAAAAATAATACTGGAAAAGAAATATTGAAGAAAAAATCAAGGAGCAAAGTATGCAACTTTTGAAAAATACATTACTTGAACCCAAAGAAAAGAAACACCATACTATGGGCACTGCAACGCAAAAAAATGGAAGCAGAAAAATGATCGAATGGCCTGAACTAAGTTTTACCTGATCTTGTAGTCCAAGAGCCAGCGACAAAAAGTGCAAGAGTTTTAGGAAGGCGATACTTTCAGATCAGACTATATTTTGGGCATAGAAAGCCACTGTACAGTCAGCACGCCAGGTATTGGGACATAAGGCAGAGGAACGCTTTTAGAGTTTTCGAAAAAAAAAATCACGACATCCAGCGCCTTCCAGTCCAACTTTGCTGTGAGCGCTACTCGACAATCTAAAAGGCTTTCCTTGTACCTGGGTTCGCTCCGAGCACTACGATAAAGGCAAGTTTTTCTTGACCGAGCGTTCATGTGATAATGTCACATGTCACAATCGATGTCACAATCTGAGCCTGGGTGTTTGAGTTTAAATTTTAAATGATGATTCAGGGAGTAAGCATGGAGCGATCGAGGAAGATTTCTTGCTTCTGAAACATCGAAGGAGCAATCTGTTCTCAACAACTAACAAAACGGCTATGAGAAAGTGATGAAAAGCGACAAAAGCGATTCAGCTCATTTAGCGCTGACTAATTTCACTGTCCTTGGATATGCAAAAGAGACCAAGGCTTGAAGTGTTGAAGTGCTAAAAAAGACACTATGATGAATCCCAAAGTATCCCTTAACAATGCTAAGCAGGGATCGATCGTGGAAGATTTTCTGCTTTCGATAATATTGAAGAATAGATCTATTGTCAACAACTAACAAAACGAGTATGAATTCCTCATAGTGATGAGCAAAAGCAAAACCAAGATCAAAACTGTCTTGATTGTCTATCAAGTCTTGGTTCATTTGACGAGCCTCAACAAAGTTACTATAATAAATAAGTGTAGACAAAGTTATAAAATAGATAATTTTTTTCAGTTAGCAAGATCCTCCAGCAAACATGGTCTTGGTATTGGTCTTGTAAGTCGAGTCTTGGTCTCGGTCTTGCTTCTGCAGGACCGAGTCTTTTGGTCTTGGTCTTTTGCAAACCAAGACCAATTCTGCTTATCACTAATTGCACTATCTTCGAATAAATGGAAGAGTGAGTAGGGCTTAAAGTGCTGAGTGTCAAAATGGTTGCTTTGATGGATCTCAATAATGAGTCAGTTAACAAGGCCAAGTGGCAGCGTTATTGGACATAGTTGGTTGACGTCTTCCTTTTTGGTAAAAACCATTCAACTTCTCAAGCAATAGACCTTCCACGCGCCCCAATCATTTCATATCTTCTACCTGAGTAATAGCAGCACAGAAGGGTCAAAAATATAGCATTTCAAATATGTTTCGCAGATGGGTAAATAAAGCACAAGGTTGTTTAATATTTTATTTAACAATAATTATTCTATCTTGAATTTTTGGTTCAATTGGTGAGATTTGTTGCAGGTAGTTAGAAACCACGTCTATATCCAAATCGCCCATTTTCACGTTAGTAACGTGACCTCTAAATTTGAAATATGCACTGGAAGCTAAAAACGATGGTAAGATTATCTGGTAAGCCTTTTCTTTATCCAATTCGTTGTAAGTATCAGAAGGTATGTCTTTTATTTGTATATAACTAAGACGTTCTTTTTGAGGTTTTGTTAAATTGTAACCAATTCTCATCCCTGGAAAAATTTATATTAGGGCTCATCTTGCTTGGAATGAAAGACAACAATTTTACCAGCTATTTGAAATATTTGCATGTCATAGTAGTCCTTAACGTCGACGTAATGTTCCAAAATGTCCCACAAGTCACCGCCGTTGATTTCATATAGGTTTATGTCACTTCCAAAAGGGAACACTGATGCCAAGTCGTACATATTTATACCTTAAATAAAGACTTAAATTACTTCATACATAAAATGGATTCCTCAGGTTGATATCAAAGCTCTCAATGTCATACAGAAGAAGATCGATCTTCACGATTTTCGGTAAACAACATCCTTAGAGTTGGTGCAAACCTATTTTTTACCATTTTGGAAAAAAAATTGTCAAAACAGTAATATATTTTATAAAGGACAAAAATTATGCACAGAGATTTCTTATCAAGGAAGATGATGCGGTGCCAAGGAGGTTAAGTGGATAGAAAAGCTGAATAACATCAATTCGATATCAATGCAACACCGCCGGGGACAACTCCCGAGAATGGCAACGTACTCTTCAGATTACCCAGGAAAGCTGACTTCAAGACGAAAATGTGACCCTTGAGCAGAAAGGGTCCTCATATTAACGACATCATGTTAATTGATGGTCCAACGATAGTTGGTTGTTAGTCATAAAAATGGGAGAAAAAAGAATGTGCCATGGAAGATCCAGGAGGCTTTTAAGGTTGCCCATCAATCTTCATCTGTATCTCCATTAGTATATTTGGCATTCCACAGGTACCAGTAAAAATAAGACGTCAAGATCCGACAAGACTATAGAAAGATTAAACAAGATCATGGCAATGCACCTTTTAACAGTAGTGCCAACAAGAGAAGTCCTGTAAGAAACTACCTAACTATCTAAGCCTTATGTGTCCCTAGAAAGGCACATAATATGCCATGAAAGCTACTTGGATAAGCTAATAAAGAAGCTCTGGTGTATGTTTATGATTTTATGAGAGGTGAAATTATGACTGTAGACCGACCAGACAGCAAGTATGACGAACAATGTTAATAAAGCAAATGAGTGCGGATTCCGAGAAGATAACCATTTCTTCCTGTACAACAATCCTTACAATCCTTAACGAAAGTTAACGTCGAATTAGTGGCCATCCTAAGATAACTTAAACTTAGCCTCATCAAACCCTAATAATAGTCTTTGTCTGTTCAGGATTTACTTACTGCCTTTTTCGATACCGGCTCTTATTCCTCCACCGTGAATCATGGCGAGTAGTGATGTGGGAGAAGACATTAGCTTCTCTGATAAATACTAAACAATAAGAAACAAAACATTTTATGCTTATTCTTGAAGAAATAATAACAAACGTACATAATTACTCATTGCATCCGCCACAAAGTTTCCGAACTCGCATTCCATGTATCTGCATTTCTTGTTCTCTAACTTAACTAACGTCTCTCCAAGATATTTATTCCCTTCCGCGTCGACAATTTTTTTCCACTGCAGAAGATCTTCATCGATTGCTTCATCTATAAATTATTATTAAAGAGATAAATTTCTAAGACACATTTATTTTTTAGTCATTTTTACCTGTTGGTAAGGCATTTTCTAAAAAAATCGGTGCTCCACTCCATTCCACAACGTTGCCATGTTCATTGTAAAATACCGTCAGGTTACCTAAATATTTGCTGTACGACGATGCTTGAACAATGAGTACTTTCTCATGAGTAGTTTCCACGATTGTTGGATAAGGTCCTACTGGAACGTCAGGACCTTTACTTGAATCTAATCATTTGGAAACAATTATGAATTAATTAGTTACTTGTTCTTATTTAATTTTATAATAGGTACTTACTTCCAGAATATAAATATGTATGACTGTGTCCCCCTACAATGACACTGATTTTAGACGTTGATTTTCTCGCAATCTCGATGTCAGTTTCATAGCCACAATGAGAGAGAACTATGTTAGTGAAGACGTCTTCTTCTTCCACCAAACGGCTTGCTTCTTCGTTAACAGAAATTGACTCATCGTTGAAAATTAACTTTCCGGTGTTTGCTAGGGACTGTTATTAAGAATCGATTAATTATATTTTTTCGTTATCAATGATAATACTCACAGCAGTATCAGAAGTTGTTACTCCAATCACACCAATTTTTCTGCCATCTATTTTTAAAATAATGCTTTTATTTATTAAATTGTCAAATCGTGGTTCCTTTGAATTGTCTATGTTTGAGACTACTACAGGTGTCTTCGTAGCTTGTAGATATGATACCAGGTTATCGATACCGTCATCAAATTCGTGGTTACCTAAAGTCTACCTCTGAAGATGTTAATTTTTCCGAAACTTTTTACATTTATTTTTTTAGAGTCATTGATTCAGAATAATTCTATTAACTCTGTTATGTAAAGGTAACATACAAATGTGAGTATTACTTACCATGACATCAGTGGGCAATTTATTAAAGAAATGTTGCGTCACGTTCCATTTCAGCAGAGTGTACCATAAGCTGCCTCCAAAGTTGTCTCCAGCATTTAGTAATATAGAATTAGGTCTTTTTGATAGTAAGTGAGTGGATGTTTCGTATAGTCGTGAAAAACCACCGATGCAGCTTTCATTTTGGTTATTACAGGTTCCGGATAATTCATTAATTTCTTCAAATCTAAAATAACAGCTAAATTAGTAACATATTCTTCAGGTAGGTGGCTAGGAAAAATCTTCCACAGGTGTTTTTTTTTTGTGCCTTCATAACAAGAGTTAAGAGAAACAGAGGTGGTAAGAATAAGACATTTTTTAAATGCAATAAATTTTTGTATTCACAAAAAATTGAACAAGACAAATATAAAAACCTTTTTTTTTAAACGAAGTTTAAAAAGGTCAGATTGATATCTATACATATTAACGTTGCTGCAAAGTTGAGCTATTTTTGCCGAAGAGGTCTAATAAATTCGAAACAAGAGGTCGGAGACCCATACAATATGACATCCATAATATTTGTATTTTTTAGAAGTTTTAGAAAAATAAATCATTTGAAACATTGTTTCGTACCACCTTCAGGTTCTTTAATAAGTTACAGGGACAATAAGCTATATGAAACATTTTGTACATTTGACATGTGAAACTTTTCACACCATGACATCACTGACAGCAGTGACAGCAACAGCTGACACCATTAATTGTTTACATTCTTTACATTGTTTACGTATTCTTTTGCATGAAAAGTGTAAAGAATATTTCATTACGCGTAAAAGCCCATTCCCGTCTATTCATAATAGGTGGCTCGACAAAAGCGAATTTTTTTATGATTATTTTTTTATTAAAATTTAAAAACCATAAGAGCATCCATTCCGATTAAATACACGAAATAAAACATCGTCGCCAAGACTTTTCTGGCACACTAGCGCTTAATTGGTGAATTTTTTGATGCCATAATCGTACAAACTCGGCCAATATCACCAAAGATGTGTCAAATTCCATCTTTAAGCTTATAAATTTTATTGTTACTGAAATGTTGAAATATGCGTGAAACTGTACATAAAACTCCCCATTCCAAAGTCGCCTGGCGTGAGATCATACACGATCGCGGTCAGCAGTGTTTCCGGCGGGTTTATCTTCCTGGAACCACATATCTCCGGATCTATTCCAACCAGTGCATTCCACAAAAAATCCCTTATCACGATTCTGATTCTGCAGCCCTCTTCTTGATTCTGTCATATACAATTTTGCAAAACCACCGCGCTGCGCATGATCACCAGATTTGTTGAATTAACTGAATCTTATAATGATAGAAAGGAAGATCTTTTTTCAAAATCCTCTGTGAGTGTGATTCTTGCAATTATTGTCAAGTCATAAAGAATAAGAGATTCTGATTGTTCTGATTGACGACAACTTCACATATTCAATCTCAGACATGATTTTTTCCATGTCGTTGCTCACACAACATTTGCTCACACGATATAACTCACCATCTTGGGGGTTACTGTAACTAATAATTTTTTGGGAGTTTTGTGTTTCCAATCATGCTAAAACAGTAGTTATGACTTCTTAAAGAAGATTCTTGAGTTCCCTTAATTAGGCCTCTATACTTAAATCTTTCAAGACGATACTTCACGTAGAAGCACGTAGAAGAAGAGACTCTTACACTGGTACTGCGTAGGTATTCATAAAACTTTACGGCACAATTACAGCTCGCAAATAATTAACAAGTGGGATGGAGGTGCGTACATTTAATGGTATTAATTAAACGGAAAATGTTGGGTACGTAGTAAAGCTGATTAATTTTTTTGTGAATGCGAGTGTTACGGTGATGTCTACTTCTTTGCTTACAATATGAATGAGTAGGTAATGAAAGATCTATGCACTTTTGCAAGATTGAACTTACCTGGCATGAAAATCATTGAAATGGATCAAAGATAAAGGAAAAAGTAGTTCCCTTTCTTTGCTTAATGCAATGCATAATTTAAATATCAACATAAACCAAATGTTAATAAGTAACATTTCCATCAATTTTTTTAAAACCGCAGAGAACTGTACTTCACACAACTGCAATGACTACTGAAAAATTTAGAGATGATTGAGTTTATTTAACAAATTATTAAAATACGCTATCTAATCGTTTGTATACAAATAGATAAATTATTATAGTATAAACTTGGTTTGGTACTCATACCTAAGTACCTATAGAATAATAGTAAATTACGTCATTATCTAAGAATAAATTACATTTTACTATTGTTATGCCACTCGAGGTCAAAGATTAATAATAACTATGGAACTAATTTGACTCTTCTCAAGAAGCTCAAATAAAGGTCATTTAGTATGAAATCTACTGGTATGTACATCAATAATAAAGTAATTAACCTCTTTTGCATCAGGATTGTATTGAAAATATTATTATTTTTGTTTTAAAGAGAATTTATTGTAGCGGGTGCTGCAAAAAGGTTAGTTGACAGCACAGACTACTTCTTTTCTCAAAGTGAGATGATTTTTTATTATTTTATCCATCTCATTTTTACTTCTGCTAGGTTGAGTTTTGTGATCGTCTAAGCTTTCCTCAAGTGTATTTAATAAAATTTGTGCATTTTTGATCGTCCAGTTATATTTCAGATGCTTTTGCTTTGAATTGACGTTCAGTTTTAACGATCTATCAGTCAAATTCCGGTTGCACAAACGTAATTAAAAATCTCATTTATTCTGATTTTGAAATGCCCTGTATTATCAAAATATTAGTCCGATATTGCTGAGGTAAATTATTCCACTCTCTTTTAAAAGAGTTAATTACCGATAAAAAATAAAACATCATTGGAAATATTCACTATATTTTCAAAATTTGCAATTTAAAATCAGTAATTATTATCTGACAGATCTTTAATTACCGTTTGAGCAACTGGCTCAAAGTGACATACCAAACAGCAAAGCTTTAACAGATTTGAAACTGTTCGGGGTGTTGTTTATGACATTTCCTTTTTGATCTTTGACAGAACTTGATTGAAATTTTTATAAAAACTTTAGCTAGAAATTTAGCGAAAGCTTTAAAATATTGAAGCATTGCAATTGAAATCTGATTTTTTTTTAAGAAATAAATAGAAAGCCCTAATAAAATTTGAACTGGATTGTCCGGAAGCTTTCGATCTATCTCCAAAAACTGTTCCTTATTATTCCTTCGGTCAAGAAGGAATGCGTGAGCAGGTACATAAGCGATTCCTTCAAAAAGTTGTGTTAATGAGCAAACATATCAAAAATTCTGACGTTTCACTTTTGGGGAAATAAATGAAAATCCATTATTCAACCTCACACATTTTTCATCAATAATCGTCTAAAATAATCATCAGAGAAAGAAAGTGTAGCTCGAAAACGGTTGAGCATTCTAATGCCCGTATTCACAAACGATAATTTCCTAAATAATTACGTAATTATTTAAATGAGTGAGATGGAGATATGCAGTTTTTTTGCAATAGAATGAGATGGGGATAATTGATTACGTAATTATTTAGGAAATTATCGTTTGTGAATACGGGCGTCAGAATAATTTATCTTTTATAAGAAAATTTTCTCCTGTGATGCACTGTTTTTGAGATATAAGTGGAAACCTTAGACTATATTAATAAATATGGACCAAGACATAAACACTGAAAAAGTGTTCCGACATCCCTCTCTCTCCAAACAAGACTGTTCAAAACAATGAATGCCAGATCAATAATGAAACTGGCACTTACAATGAAAGAACGCAACCTCTCCAGTGTAAATTGGTGGGCAATAAACATCGATGGATCCCTTATACCCGTTTTACTTTGCTACATCTGACAACGTGAATGTTTACATCCTGTCAGACCGTTTGTCATTACATATTATTATATTATATACATAAGCATTACATAATGCCATAATAAGAGTTCGTGTTTTTCAAACAGTTGTAAGTTCCTTGTTATTTATATTTTCAGCTCTAGCTTTCACTCGTTTTAAGCTTTAATAATTAATTTTTCAATAAAGTTAAAAAAAAGTGGTGAAAACGTGTTCTGTTTGTGAGAAAACTTCGAAAGAAGGTAAGTCTATCAGTTTCCTACGTAAGCAACGCAAAGCCGTCAATCAAAACAAAGCATACATGGTCATGGGCGTAGCGTAGTGTAAGTGTTTTATCTTTTAATTTGTGAAAACAATTATTGTTTGACAGTTTTTTTTTTCATTTTCGAAAGCATACTGAATACCTACTGAATACTTTGAAAAATGCAACTTGGAAAAATTATTCCATTTAAATAAATAAAAAATACTGACTTTTTGAAAGTATATTACCTATTATTATTGTCAACCTCTAATTTGAGATAATTCAGAATATGGAGAGGGGGAATAATATTCAAACAATATCATCAAAGAATATGAAATAGAAGACTTTGACCCGGTTGCACGAACGTTAAAAAAATTTCAGATTATTACTAATTTTAAGGTGCAAATTTTTAAAATGTGGTGAACTTTTTCCATGATCTTTCATTTTTTATCGGCAATTAATTCTTCTAAAATTGAGACGAATTCACTCCCAGCAATATCAGAACAAAACTTTAGTAATACAGGACATTTTAAAATTAGTGATTAGGTATCTGACATATTTTAAATTAGGTTCGTTTAATTTAATTTAATTTAACCTGAACTCAGAAATAATTAACGAAATTTCTGAACAAATTTTAATAGATTCTATCAGAATCATAAACAAACACATTTATTCCTAAAATTAATGTTCTTTAATAATTATTATTTATGTTACAATTTTTAATATTTATGTCATTTTTTTTGATTGATCGTTATGCTGTGTATTAATGCAACCCAAGTTAAATGGGCAGTCCACTTTATTTAATAAAGTTTTTCTCTCTAGAATAAAATCAACTAAATATGTAAGAAATTGAAAAAATATTTTAGGTACCTACTGATGTATATTGCTTTCCGACTTTCCTATCGATTTTTTATTTGCTAAATTGTTTTTTACCTTTTTGTACCTTTTATTTTGTATAGGTAGGTATAAGTATATATTTTCTTAATTTAATATCTATTAGTATTCCCATAATTTATGTTTTTTGTAACAAAAACTGCCAATAAAATAATAATATTATGAATATTATGATCATTATTATAATTTATGTAATTATTACATTTCCTATAACTGAACTCGAGCGCGCCACTGCCGTTGCGTTCTGTTTGTTTACGTTTTACGTCGTTCCCCTTACCCCGCCAGAAACAGCATATGAGTGCGAGAAAGAATATCAACAAACCAAAACTGACTTTAAGCTAAGATAGGGAAGGGGCGGTCCATATTTATTAATATAGTCTAAGGTGGAAACCAAAAAATTGGAACCTTTCCTACCCCCTCCCCCTCCTGGCACACCACCTAGACTTCATGACTTTTGGTATGTTCAAACTCTAAGCACCCTGAACAAGTTTCGAAGGAATCGCTTTTACCTGCTCACGCACTCTATACCTCCTTTTGGGTCATTCGTTGACCGAACTATACAAGGTGTTTGGTAACTGGACAGCCAAAATGACACTTCATACAGGGTGATTCATGAGTGACCTTACATAGACCAATGGTGATAAGCGGACTTCAAGGCGGGTCGAAAACCACAAAAGAAATTTTTTTTGTGTGATTGGTTAAGAAGTTACAGGGTGTTTTATGTCTCAGGTACAAAATTTTGATAGGCGATATTTCTGAAACGGCTGGAGATATTTTGTAGAAATTTACTAGGAATGGTGCATTCCGGAAACTCATCCAAACCGCATTCTGAGTTAATTAAAAATCCAGGACCGGACTTGAAAATTTTTGCCCCCATGGTCTTTGTTGAAAAAGTTTATTTTCTGACCGTGCTACTGAAAAACTGTCATCGAATTTGAAAAGATAAGAAAAAACTCTATAGAAATCATTCCTCAATTTGAACGGCACACCCAAACCGTCTCGAAAAAAAAATGTCAAAGTAAAACTTCTGAGTAAATTATCGTTTTCGAGCAGACATATTTTACTTAATGTTCGTCTGAATTCCTTCAAATTTATTTTTTGACTTGTTTCTGTGGGAAAAATCTCAGTGTAAATTAAATTTTATCAATATTAATGTTATAAACGGTTCTCAAAATGTCCTTTACCAACTTCAATACATTTCCTGCAGCGTTTCCATAAATTTTGGTTTGCTTTTTGAATTATTTGCCTGTTGTTTCTAATTTCATCAGCAACTACCAGTATTCGCGTCCTGAGCTCCTCTCTGGTACTTACTTCCGTTTTTTAGACTTCCTGCTTCATATGGCCCCATGGGTAATAGTCTAAAGCAGTGAGGTTGGGAGACCTAGGTGGTCAGGAATGAGGGCCGCCGCGCCCGAACCAACGATTGGGGTACTCATTGTGGAGATGCTCTCTGACTTGTCGAGAAAAATGCGGTGGTGCCCCATCTTGCTGGGAGGAAAGAGCACGCGTGTTCACGTTCGCCTCTGCAAGCAAGCCGGGCAAAATGACTTGTGGGAAAAGTAAATAAATTTCCCCCGTAAGCCGCCCAGCAAAAAAATGGGGTCCTATTAGGGTATCATTTGCAATGCCACACTACACATTTATAGAAAATTTGTTGCGAGTTCTTCTGAATAACAGAGCGCGGATTTTCATATGCCCATAGGTGGGAGTTTTTTTTATTCGTTACACCATCCCGTGAATTGAGCTTCGATCAGTACACAAAATTCTACGCAGTCCATTCAATGGAACTTCATTGAATGGTTGAAGCCTCTGTACGCTTTGTACGTGACAGGGATGGCATCCGCTCTTCTTTTTTTCAAAGTTCGCCATACTCTTGATTGAGAAATGCTCAGTGCTTTCCCAATTCTTCGCGTACTTGTACTTGGATTTACTGCCACCATCTCCACGATGTTTTGATGGCTCAGATTTTCCAATTGAGGTTCAGCATTCCTTTGAACTTAGGGAAATATGCCGTGGTTTCGAGAAAATTGGAAAACAGACGCGAAACGTTACATGGGCCGGTGTTCTTCGATTGTGATCTTCTATGGTATTCTCTCACAGCTGCTCTTGAATTTCCATTGCGGAAACCATACACAAACATAATGTCTGGTATTCGTTATTAGTGAAATGATTTGTGATTATTAGTGAAATCGGAAAATTTTGTAGTTGACACCTGATTTCCCAGTAATAAAGCTTGGCCTTCTGTCCAACATTTTTCCCACAGAAACAAGTCAAAAAATAAATTTGAAGGAATTCAGACGAACATTAAGTAAAATAAGTCTGCTCGAAAACGATAATTTACTGAGAAGTTTTACTTTGACATTTTTTTTTCGAGACGGTTTGGGTGTGCCGTTCAAATTGAGGAATGATTTCTATAGAGTTTTTTCTTATCTTTTCAAATTCGATGACAGTTTTTCAGTAGCACGGTCAGAAAATAAACTTTTTCAACAAAGACCATGGGGGCAAAAATTTTCAAGTCCGGTCCTGGATTTTTAATTAACTCAGAATGCGGTTTGGATGAGTTTCCGGAATGCACCATTCCTAGTAAATTTCTACAAAATATCTCCAGCCGTTTCAGAAATATCGCCTATCAAAATTTTGTACTTGAGACATAAAACACCCTGTAACTTCTTAACCAATCACACAAAAAAAATTTCTTTTGTGGTTTTCGACCCGCCTTGAAGTCCGCTTATCACCATTGGTCTATGTAAGGTCACTCATGAATCACCCTGTATATAAAATCGCATTTCAATCATAAATGAGAGAATAACTCTATTCAAGATGAAGCAACGTTTAGGAAATATTTCAAAAAAGCTATGGCTGCTAAAAAATATACAGGGCGTTAACTACCTACCAAAAAATAAAATATAAAGGAGGTGATTCGACCACTTATTCCAAGAAAAAAGTTCCTATTAACATAATGGCTCCGCAAATGTTCCGTTTTCGAGATACAGGGTGTTAAAAAACATGTTTTTTCTTCATTTTTCTGCCATATCTCAAGAACCGTTAAGGCTACAGGCTCCAGTTTTTTTAATAATAGCTTTTTTTAATTAGGTTCAAAAGAAAGGTTTTGGGATATTTCAGTGGTGGAGATTTTAGGGTTGCGTAAAAGTTTTACGCCCCTCTGAAAATTAGCGTTTTGACATCAAATTCTAAAGCACCGATGTTTTTTCCACAAAGAAGGTACTCTTGGTCAAAATCTGTAGGAGGCACAGTTTTCGAAAAAATAACTTTTTTTTTTCATATTGAATTTTGTACGTTTTTGATAATAAAATGCCGTTTTCTTTTACCTAACTTCAGTTCTATTGAACGTTGCTTGAACTTGTATTGAACAAGCGACCCTTATGCTTCAAAAGATATAAATTCTCGAAAATGACACTGTAGGGGGTGGAAACGGATTTTTCGATTTACAACAAAACGGTCAATCGCGGTTGGGGGGGGGAGGAAAATGAAAAATGGACTGGACAAAAGTTGTAACTTTTCAGTTGCTGTACAATACCTACGCATGTTTTAATTTTTTTTGGCATGCTTGGTATGAATTCAAAAGGGCTCCAAAATTCGACCGGCGTTAATATTTTGGAAAATGAATTCAAGGCATTCAAGGCAGAAAAATTAAGAAACATTAAAATTCACGGTACATTTCCAAAATTTATGGGTCCCCCTATTTCTTGAGTAACGTAACTGCGCAGCGTTTCTTATTGGAAGCCTTTTTTTATAATGGGAAAAACTATAGTGAAATTCTGACTTCTTACCTGGCCCTGTGTGATGTTATTTATCCCGGTCCTTGTTTGTGATGGATTTTTATCACTTTACTCTCGAGCAATAGCTTTTATATTTCCCTTGCTCTCCTTTGTGAGGGGTAATAGGCAGGACAAGCGTCTACAGGGTGCACCATGTATCCTTCTCTATATTGCTATCTCCTGAACGCTAAGAGATACAGGGTCGGTTAAATTAGAGAAAAGATGCGTAGTTTTGTGGCCATCTCGAATTCGTCAAAACATGCAAGATATCTGTGACCGTTCCTGAAATATCCTGAAAAAACTGAAAAATCGATATTTCTTATTTTCCTCATATCTTTTTTATTATTGGAAATTAATAAATAATTTTTTGTAGGCTTACATAAGCCGTTAAGAGCTATCCATCTGATATTTCAAAAATTTTCAAGGCCTACTAGATCCAAGACTTTTCACAGTCAACTTTCGTTTTTCTTATGGCGGCCATATTATTTTTTTTATGTCGTTCGATATGAAAAAAATAATGGAAACCAGAAATTGATAAACGCCAAAAAAAAATTTTTTTTAATTTTTTATTCTTCTTTTTTCAAAGAAAAACCAAAAAAAAATCGTCGAAAAACGTCAACATTTGTAAAATACGCCGAAATAGTGCTTGCCTTATTGTTTTTTAATTTATCTATGAAATTCGGTCTAAAAATGTGTCTTTTTTGTAAAGAAAAAAGAAGAATAAAAAAATTTTTTTTTTTTTAAGAACAATTTTTAGTTTTTATGATTTTTTTTATATCGAACAACATAAAAAAATACTATGGTGGCCATAAGAAAAACGAAAGTTGACTATGAAAATTCTGGGATCTAGTCGGCTTTGAAAATTTTTGAAATGTCAGATGGGTAGCTCTTGTCGACTTATGTGGGCCCACAAAAAATTATTCATTAATCTCCAATAATAAAAAAGATATGGCAAAAATAAGAAATCTCGATTTTTCAGTTTTTTCAGGATACGGTCACAGATATCTTGTATGTCTCGACGGAATCGAGATGGCCACAAAATTGCGCTCGTTTGGATTTGTTTAACCGACCCTGTATCTGTTAGCGTTAGGAGATAGCAATATAGAGAAGGATACATGGTGCACCCTGTATAGTCATTGCTTTCCTCCGACCTGCTTCATATTGTCATCAATTAATCTTAAGAGATAATGAAGGAATATTAAGTACCTGATATAATTGAGGTGAAATGAACAAATTTATTTTCTATTAACAAAAAGAACATAAATTTTAGACTTCCAGAACAAGATACTTAAATATTTTAATAAATGTAATGAAATATCTGAAAAAAGTGTTGAGGCGATGGCCTGAGGAGTCATTTCGAACGCTGCCGAGTTTTCTGTTTTCATGCCGTGACGCTATATTTCTACAGCAAAGGAGAAATAAATAAATAAAATCTTCTCGGCTCGGTGTTGAACCTCAGCAGGACATTCGACTTTTTCGCAGGATATTACAAGATGTGGGAATGTTGTTTACTGTTACGTTTTCTATATCCTGAGAGAGCTTATGGCAAGTCATTGATTCTACACTGTGGGAAAACCCTCTGGTAAGACTGAAAAGTATTATTAAAGTTGCTGTGTGTATCAGAAAAACAGATTTTTCTGAAATAAAATTAAAATATTAAACCGTTTTATTAAGGGATGAATTTTTTATTTGAAAATTTGTTGAAATAACCTTTAATTTAATTTACAAACAGAAGGGAGCGATTTGATATATTCGAGGTAGTCAGGGTATTAGGTATAGGATTTTCCGTGTGAAAAACATCGCAAAGTAAATAAACCTTCTTGGAGAAACCATCAAGATATTATTTATCTGAAGAGATAAAATAGATTTTATTGGCATGTTTGATGTTATTTCTGCTTCTCTGATCCTGCACAGACAGACAGAGTTACAACAAAATGAACGTTTTATTTTTATTAAGGCTTTGAACTTCAGCAATTTGAGCAAATCATCACGATAAAGTCTCCTATACTTTCCGGCCGAATGACCATAAAATCAAAGTAATGTTGTGTGATCCATTGATAAAATATATCACGGACTCTAACATTTTCGTTTGTAAAAAAAAGTTAATAAAATCGCGAATCTACTCGACGTTTCGCCATTCTCCGCCGACCAAATTAGATTCATAAGCTCATATATCCATCCATCCCACTTGTGGAAGTGGAAGTTCGCAGACAACTCGAGGTGGACTAAGTTTTCTATTATTGAATTTCCCGACGGCTCCTGGGACTTATATAGACGTTGTATATCAGCTCTCCTGGATTTATTCAACACAGATGATATACCACTTCCTTCGGGATTCAAATACGTCACACAATTCAATTCCCACCCTATCCATGATTTGTTTTATTCCTATCGAACTCCTGTGTCCTTCTATTTTGTTGAAGATTATATAACTTTTCATGTATTTTTCTTTCCCGTTCGCCTTGCTTTACGACAATGTGTTACACTTAATATTGATAATCTTGACTTCTGAAAAAATAACCGTACGCCTATTTCTGTCCTTTTGATATCTTTTCATTTTCTGAATTGAATGGGATCTTGTACTCGACTACAATCTTGCAGTCGTAAAATTACTAACAGATATTGAAACTAGTGATGGGAACGTTCCCAAGGTTCTCAGAAAGGTTCTCAGAAATTATTATTGTAAGATTTTGAGAAGCGCATAATTTGGAATTCTGGACATCGGAAAAACACCAATAAGACACGTCTTATCTTATTCAACGTTGGACTCAAATTTTTCGTCAAACCATAAAATCACCACTTATACGCTGCGTCTGGGATTCCATGAACGTCTGTTATCTATTATCAAAGTTTAACGAGTTCTAAAAGAGGTCCCATCGGCGTCTGTGAAGCTGATGGCTTTGGCGTGTGTTAAAACACTCTTAGGTTGAATATCTGGAACGCTTGTTGTCCAGGGATGAGGTCGCGAAGTAAGGTTCCCGAATGAAATCCCGAAATGAGATCAAAAGTAACCTTGAGGCGGACTTAGGGATAGTTCTCTAAAATCAATCTCTAGATGAGATTTGTATGTAAGTCCCGAAGAGTACCTAGTCTCGAAGTGAGATCAAAAGATACGTCCCGAAATGTAACATTCGTGTGTTACAATCAGATGCAAAATTCCCCACAATCATGCAAAATCTTACACTGATTCTTCAGGTTTCGGTAGGCACAACGATAGGAGGAAGAACGAAAAAAAAGCTATATCACTTAAAAGTCTTTCAAGAGAAAGAAAGCTTCCCTACGAGAATCAAGATGGCTGCATTTTCTCATTTTGGGCGCTACCACGTCGACTCCGATAAGCTTTCCTTGTTCCACATCACAAGCTCTTTTTCTCGTTTACTTATTTCGACACCCACTGATAGCTCAGGTCAAATGACGTCATGACTTGATCTTGAAATTACATTTTCTGCTTTAATTTCCTTGCATTTTCTGATCTTTTACCTAACTGGATGATTTCCGGGCTAAAAATTAAACTCCCCTTCTAGCGGTGATAATGTGCTTTTTCCTATATTCATGGAAGAAACAGAAATCGAATTTCAACTGAGAGAGCAGGAGTCCCTAGTTACTGATTGAAGCCTTCTGTCGGTAGAAGAAAGTATACTCCAGTTCTGCGATTAGGGCCTTTAATTACTTTTCCCTATAATTAAATTGTGAGCGACATTAGTAGTCTTGTGGCTTGCTGGCCTGTGCAGGTCCTTCAACTCCTTGCAACAGCCATCTCTATCTGACACTGGCGTCTCGACGCTCACGTCACTTCTTAAATTTAATTTTAACCGCTCGCTCATCCCGTGGGACCGTTTCTTATGCAGCAAACGTCTCTTGCAATCTGCCCGTCTCTCTTTCATTTATGTCTAACTCGTTGCTTTTCATTCCGCTATGTTTTATCGAATTATTTCACCTAAAAACTCAAAATCTAAAGAGTTTAATTAATAGAATCCCTTAGATAAAAAGATCAATAACAATTCAAAATAAAAGGAGACGAAATAAAACTGAAGCACTTAAAAGCAGGAATGGCACATGAAGTCCAGTGTTTAGAAAGCCTTGAGTGTAAGAATTTTGATTAGGCAGTACTAAAAAACAAAGACTTATTGAGGTGTGTAAGCTTTCACGACTGGCTTCAACTGAAATCATAATTGATTCCCGGCTGTTTTGCCACGGGCCATGAAATGTTTCGTCCAAAACTGCGGTAGACATCATCAGCAGACACGAGATGCCTCCACTCCTCATATGCACTGGCAATTGCGCAAATCTCAATGGACGGCTAAATAGCCCAGAATCAATTATGAATTCAAACTAACGCTCCTCAAAAGAATCGGAATCATGCAGACCCAAGACAATGAAGTAATTGCCTAAAACCGTCAAAACTAAAGTATAGATAGAAGAAAATCATTTCCAATTTACATTGGTAGTAGAAACATTGTTGCCCACAACTTGACCACCTCTTCGCTTGAGTGTTCTTGTAACGACGGTCAACTCGAAATTTACGAAGATAAAATTACGAGAATGTAGCTACTACGTCTTATCTACACAGTGGAGATCTATGATCCAGTATCAAAATAATAATCCCAAATTTTTTTTATTGTCTCTTTTTATTGCAAAAGAACTGTATTTTTTGGGAAATCGATTTTCCCTGCGTTCTTTGGAGAGCAAAGGGTTATAACACAACAATCTAAACCATACAAACCCGCATAAATCAAGCTAATTGCTGATCTCCACCAACAGCAGCGCCCTTCTGGTGGATGTTTTTAGAACTGCTCAGAATACTCCTCATTGCTTCAGCGCAGTATTCCCAAATGACGGGGCGCGTTCCCCTCTAATTGAGACAAACTGCTGACACATCAACTCACTTCGTATAGACAGGGCATCCACGACCCCCACTGGTATATGTAACAGCAGCGCTACAAAGGTATACTCTCCATTTGTACGCAGAATTCTTATAACATAAACAGACAAAAAAAGCTCACAATGGATCCTTTCCGGTCATAAAAGAAAAGTTTTGAATATTAGGCACAATCGTGACATCGAATGGTCCATTTCTTATGTACAATCTTTCTAGATGCAGCAATGAGGAACTCTATACGAAATCTGCTGCGAAGACTGTAATAGTGACTTCCTTCATCTCCCGCGTCGCTTAAAAAGCTATAACTTCTCCAATCGTACGCATTTCTAGCGACCTAAATAAGCTAAAGGCATCAAAACGTGTCCCCCTTTTTATGTCTCTTATTATTACTTTGCGGAGTTTAGCGCTCAAAAAAGAAGTCCGGATTAAGCCTCACACCTCCCTCCACACCCTATGATCCTTCTGTTTTTATAAACAAAGTGGGAGGAGGGAGGTAACAAAATATTTCGTTTGGCGGCGCTTCATTAACTGGCGTTAAGTAATAAGGTACATATTATAAGGGTGCATTAACAGGCTTGAATAATTGATTAAAACTCCCTGCAGACTCTCTGGACTACATGTTTGCCGATATCGTCATTAATTGTGAAGAGGTTCTTTGTTCGAACTCCTGTAAAGATGACCACAAGATGTTCTAAGATGGCTCAAGGCTCAAGTTTGAAGCAAATCGATTTTTCTCATCACAAAAAAGAGCGTTTCCAAAGTGTTTGAAACCTCTTCATCTAGTAGGAGGTTGTTCTTACCACTTCTGTTTTGACCATTAATTATTTTAAAAACGTTTTACTAGTACATTCGGGTTCATTGAAGTCTCTGGTACCCATTGACTCCGTTCTTTGCGCTCTAGCCCCTCCTCCCCATTAGATCCCCTGCAACATATTTTTACCTCCTCCTGCAAGAATAGTAAAGAGTTTTTACATGAAAACAGCTAAAACAGCTGATGGTTAAAATGATTTATTTACACTGTTGACGATCTAAGAAACCATCGTCTACCAATTAAATGCCCGAAGAACTGCTGTAGATGCTGCCGATGGTGCTAAGGTGACGATCCAGTTCATCCCATAAAATCTGTATCGGGTTCATGTCTGGCAAGGCTGGGAGATAATTTTGCGTGATGCCCGCGTCCTCCAAAAGTTTCTAGTAAATAGAACAACATGGGGCCGAACTTTATCTTGCTGAAGGATGAAGTTCTCGCCATCATTTTGTGAAATGATAGAACACGTGGAACGAGAATCATCTACGTAACGCTGAGCAGATAGAAGACCTGGAGGTGAAATTACCACTAGAAGAATTCGTCCGTCGGCAGTAATTCCACCCCAAACCACAAACTTGAATCTTGATTCATTGACATCACTCTGCTTGGTTCCATCGAAGGTCTTGCAAAGAATAGTCTCTTGGATGTTCTCAGGTGAGCCGATTTGTTCTTCTGAATTCTGGCTGGTCTTCGACAATTGGTTCGCCTCCCGTGGTCTCTGCCACAAGGTCATGGCCGAAATTTCCCTTCGTGTGGCGTTTCGGTGCTGGATAGACACAACAGTGGAAGCTCTCACTTGGTCCTGGAGTACTTGTCGGATAATGGCTCGATCTTCTATCAAGGTACTCATCTTTGCCGCGCTGTTCGTCAGGTGAAAACATTGGTCAACCGCTACCTTGAAACTGTCCGGTTAATTATGGAACGTGATCTGGATCTGACCAGTAGTCGTGCCATTTCTGTGATTAATTACTGTGAATGTGTAAACAGGCCGAGCTGACAATTCTACGATCAACTAACATTAACAATACCAGACTCTTCTATACCTAATAAATTTTCTTGATTAGGGACAGTTGCAGCGGCGCCTCCAAGCAGAGAGGTGTGAATGACGATTTTTCTGGATTACAACTAAAGTGCTTTTTCGCCAATGGAAACTTCAGAAGCACTCGACGTATGGTCTCTTGTTTAAATTTTTCTTTCGTGCCTTATTTGACTAATAAAAAACTTTTGTTGGCTTTGTGGCTCATTTTTATGAACGTGTCACAATTAAAATAAAATAAATACAAGAACAGAGGGGATGGGATAATGACGAGACAGCTAGCGTTTATCCAACAGTTTATGAAGCATATCCTAATGACTCGTAAAGGAAATAAAATTCTAGTGCCAGTCTCGTCAGTTTATTCTTTGATCCACTTCATATTTTCACTCGAATCGCAGTTTATGTCACGCCAGTCAGAAATATCCTCCCTTGAGATTCTCCTCCCGTCTATCCAGCGAAGGCGTTGAAGTGCGCACCCTACACAAGTCACTTGAGCGCCCTCAAGGTGTCCTGGTTGCGTCGTGTTTTGTTTAATGTCTAATCTAATAACGCGAGGTGCGAAGTTAATAACGAAACGCGTTAAGGCTTATCTCATAATGTACCGGTTAATAGATTTGTGTTATTTTGGTACTTTATATGTAAAGTTCGCGGGGAATTCAGTGTCATGTTTTTGAGTTACGAGGTGAAATGTGATTATGATTAATTTCGTGGTATGTAAAATTTAAAAAATGTCTGTAGAATGTCTCAACAACAGCGATGGCTTTAATTTACAAGAAAAACATATTTTGTTTCGAATTAAGCAAAATATTTTTATGTCAACGTGAAGAAGAATAGTTACGATTAAACATGAAGTAAGTATATGTATATGATTTTCAGCAAATGGCTACCATGAAACGTCTGGCAGAGGGTTATTCTTTTCTTAAAATTTGGGATAACTTTTTTTCATAGAACTGTCTCTATTTCATCAGTAACGTCCTATATTCCATCTTTAGGGCGTTCAAACTGTTTTTGGCTTGCTCGCATAGACCTTTTTCTTCACCTAGCTCCCAAAGAAAGAAGTCCATTGGCGTTAGATCGCACGATCTTGCCTAATAACCAATTTTTATGGTCAAATTGAGAAATGACACGGTCTGGAAACTTGGTCCTCAATTATTGTTTAGCAAAACTTGAAAAAAATGTTTATACATCATGTCTCTATGTCTCGAAGGCTTGGATTAAGTTCTTGCGTCTATTGAACTCGTTTGTATTCGTTAATAACTCGTGCAAACGCAGCTCTCTTAATAAAATTCGTTGTGGAGTGGACCTTTCAATGTTTAATTCTTGACCACGATAGAGAATGTCTGGTAATTCTTGACTCAAATCTTCACCTTGGAAGTGCCTGGACTCTCGGCCACACTTTCCCTCACTGCTGTTATGTTTTCGAGGGATCGACCAGGATGACTTTTGTCTCAATTTTTTTAATCAAACGGTGAATAGTCGATTCATTTGGCGCATTACTGCGAGCAAATAAGACACAATAAGAAAACGTTGCATGTTTGAATACTTCTCCATACTTCTAACCGCGTGACCTGTACATGAGAGCGTGAACAAATAATCACCGTTCTACTCGCACAAACAAAATGGCAGCAAAATCAAATACGACGCTCTTCTTGAGACATCCGTTATTTAAAAAGCAAAGTTTTCATTAAAAAAAAAAACTTCTTGCGCATCAATCGCAGAAATAGTGTATTTTTATGCGATTTAATAACGAATATTTTCGTCCTATTTCTTCTTATAATGAATATAATTAAAAAATAATCAGAATTTTTTTTAGAAAACTCCACCTACAAAAAAAAGTATTGATCCTTTCATGGATTTGAACACCGTACCGTTATAATGCCAGGCAAAAGCCTAACACACTCTGCCACGCTGCTATTTGAATTTCATAGCGCTGAGCGGGTATACGTATCAAGTCAGATTGCTTGGCAGGTACCGAAAACACCATCAGCACCATCACAATTTTTAAGAAAAATTATTTTTAAAACTTCTCATATCTTCATTATTAACAGACCAATTTGAAAACTTTTTTCACCTGCATGTAGGTGTCTTCATTGCCGTTGCGATTGCTCTATTTAAATTTAAATTTAAATTTTTCGACCAGCGAGAAAAATTTTTATTTTTCGTTTAAAGTATCAAGTGTAGATCATGCAAAAAATGATAGGTGAGCGTCGAAAAATGATAGGTGCGGGAAAATTTTTTTTTGCCGTTCACCTATTTTTTTTCAAAAAACGATCTCCATAAAGTTTGTACGTCTATGCTTTCCCTAAGTAACTGTGCAAATAGAATCTTTTCGCCATGTACCGTTACCGAGAAATCCTATAGTTAGGACGTTGTAAAAAAAGTACGGCCTTGAACGGGGGCTTTAATATTTCAGAATCCGGCCCGTTTTCAATAAGTCGTATTTGGAGATCTCAAGCCAAATTTCAACGCCGTAGGTGTAACTTTCAGACACCTAATTAGAGTGTTTTCTAGGTCGTTCCCGAAAAAGACCGAAATTCCAGAAAAAAAGGACACTTCCCGGTAACGGATCCCGGTCATTTTCAAAAGGCATCGTGGGACCGTGTGTCTCTTCAATCGAGTCAAATTTAAACTTTCTACGACGCAAAATGGCGGCTCTAGAGTGTTTCCTAGCAAACGCATAGACGGACAGACCGGGTGACAAACATTTTTAATGCCACAGCTCAGTTGGGCGGAAAAACGATATATGAGGGGATTATCACAGATAATGGTACATAGCTTGCCCGGCAAAATACCTGGACGGGTTTTCCCATTTATATAGCAGTGTTGCCAGATTTATTTTAAATAACTGCACTACGGGACGTTAAAAGGTAAACAAAACAATGAGAATTTTGAAACAAACTAAATGACTTCTGCAAACAAATAGGTGTAGCAACTGTTTTGTTTTTTCTATTGATGTTTCATGTTTCTGTTGTTTACTTTAAAATGAAATTTAGTTAGTGAAAAGTATTTCCTGGAGTTTACAAAATAATAACATAAAGTAATAATTATATTTATTTATTTTCTGGTTTTAATTTAATACAAAATTCCGGAATGTATGTTAAATCTGACAACGTAGACATAAAAGAGCGCATGAAAATAACTCGGAAAATAATCAACCAAGTCTCCACTGACTGTAACGGTTTCTAGACATATTTCTAGACCAACTGATCGGTAGGATTAAAGGGCCACCCATGAATTCGGATATTTACTCAGGTAATATGGCCTAACTCAGAAACGGCGGCGAATTTGGCACCGCTGCTTATAATTTTTGGATATATCGTCTACCGCTAAACAAGAAATGATATCACTTGTCACCGACGTCATATATTTTATGAGTCAATGAATATTTTATAAGGAAATCCCATTTCTATTGTAATAACAGAAAATTGAGTTCGCCACAATTTATGAAATCGTTTGTTGATAATTATTATGTTCATAATAATCACACGCTGAGGTAATTTGTAATTCGTGTATTACCTACATGATATTTATCACGGTATGGTAAAGCAATAAAATATTCATCAGTTGAAATTATTCACACGTTGAATCCTTTAATAATAGATTACCTGATTTAAAAATATTATGTCATCCAAATGTATTATTAAATAGTTTCAAGTTTCAGTGGTGATTATGTTATCCGATGTCATATTTTAATATATTTTTCTAAGCCATTACAACCAGTAATACTATTTTTACGAGCTTTTTTTTTTTTTTTGCTTTTAAGCTATGTCTAGCTTAAAAAATGCCGCTGAATTTTTAGCAATTATCAAGATGACGTCATTTTTTTTTTAATTTGATTAAAACAGGCCACGCTCCAATTTTCCTATTGTGCTAACGTCTTTCTTAACTTCCAGCTACGTAATTTTCAAAAAAATGCTCCGAAAAAGGACTAGAAACTAAAAAAATATTTGGTACACAGATCATTTGTTTCGTATATGTTTTCTTTATAAAGCAAATACCTGTTTAGATAATTTTCACCTACAATTCATCTCACACCAAGATCAGGAAATTACCATGAATATTTTTGTGAGTCACGCATCTAAATAAGTTCCATAAAGTACTATAACGCATTAGTGCGTTATTAAAGTTTGTTTATAAATACATTAAATTATTAGAAAGGTGAAAGAGAAATTATTTTCTCGAGATAAAATCAGAAATACTTATCAACGACCTTTTTATTAAAAGTATCCTATATAACTTCAACGTCCTTATTCAACGCAAAGGGACGGTCTTTAGAGCGCATCTCAGGAGCAGCCACGTAATAACATTCGCGCATTTCGACGCAGGAAAAGGGCAATATTATTGGCGGAAGATGTCCAATCACCTATTCAGGTCATGTTCTCATTAGGCGATGTCGATGTGAGAATTTTTGAAGACGCGAAGTTTGCCGGGAGTAAGGTGCACCTGTTTGTACCTACCTATTTTACGTAAAACTTGATATCGCAGTACCTATGCCTATGTCTCTACCTTTAATAAAGTTTGGGAAGTAACTAATTTGGTCAAATAAATATTTAAGTGGCTCTTTCTGTTTAAAATCGCAGAATAATATCGAAATTCCTGTGATTTCTGACATCGGCGTTATATTTTTTAAAGACTCTTGAAGTTATTTTAACAACGTATGTATGCCGTCAATTCCTCCAAGATCAACTCCAGAGTTTTCACTCGAATTCCCGAGTGAAAAAGAACTTACTACCTTGCGAGTTCATCCATTTCACCAACTCAATTTTGGGAAGGTATACCAAATTGACAGTAGGTAAGTCGATTGTATCTTATTTCGCTTACTTGTGACCTTGAAGTTCCATGGACTGTTTTCAATTGGCAAATAAAATGCAAGTACTAAAATTGAAAGTAATTGAAAGAACAATATGTTCAAGCTGGAGCTAGCGGTGGCGCAGTTGCTTAGCTTTCACTTGACTAGGTTGCTGCGGCTACCACCGTTGGTAGCCCCATTGGGTTCGAATCTGGCCATGAATGTTTGTGTTCGTCTTTTCAACCATTTAAATTGTAATAATAGGTCTGGGTAGAATGAGCTAGTTCTAGAAACCCAAAAATTACCGGAGTAGAGCGAGTATGTTCAAGCTACACGTAATTATAAGTATCTAAAAAAAATTTCTGCGGGATTAGGATAAGAAAAGCGAAACGGGACAAAATTCATTCCATCGCATTAAAGAAAACTCCTTCGCCATTCATATATTAGGGTGACAGAAATCATAAAGGATTTAAAAAGGGAAATCGAATTTCATCCACGGAAATTAAATAAATCCAAGAGGAAATTCTTAGAAATTCTTACGCGACATTTAATTAAAGCTGCTCCTTGTACATGACAATTTCATTTCCTTTTGAAGTCAACTGAACAACTTCTGAAACGTACACCTTTCACGTCATTTGGGTCTTTAAGAATGCCGAAGAAAAACGGATTTTTGAATTGTTGGCAGCCCTTTCGATTTCCAGTTTGATCTTAAATTCCCGAAGCCTTATTTTCATACGACTGGCTTTAAAATAGTTATCGCTGTGACGGTTGATTTTCTTCTTTGTCAACTTATTTTCAAATTCTTTCAAGGAGATACATAAAAATGTGTTGCAACAGTAGAAATGATTTCTTATTATCAGGACGCTGTTTATGCATTCGCTACTTAACACGCGACTTTTATCAGGTCCTCGAGCGCCATGCAGCTTAATAATTGTCATCCTAAGACGGGTAGCTTCAGTGGAGAAATTTCCTATCCAGGAGTCTCGGAAAATAATTACGTAGAGTGAAAACTGGAGTCGGAAACAAAAAGAGAATGACCAGTGGGCACAGAAATAAGCAAACAAAATCTTGGAGATTTTTCCGCGACCGCATTATACGAGTAAGTAAGAGTATTTCGTGTCCTAATCGCAAAATATCTGAGTCAGGATCAGCCCCGGTGTCACTCAATTACCCGACACCGCTCCGTGGCATTCAAGTAAAGTTTCATTAAGACTAACTGAGAGTGAATACTGTCCCACTCTTAAAGGGTGACCTTTTGGTTCACGGATAAGTTTTCGCACGTTAATAAATGAAACGTGACGTTGTCAACCCTTACTTTGTAGGATCTGTTAATCAGTGATGAATAAAAGCACTTCTCTCAAATTTAAGTCAAAATTTAAATCAGCGACAGGTGTTTCGGAGATACGTCTGTCTCCATCAACGGGCAGTGCCAGTGATATAGTAAATTGTTAACGAGCATCGTGGATAATATAGAAGCATTGATCTAGCCAACTAGATTGAATAAATAAAAGAAATAATTTATTTCTCAGTATTATAAATCAATTGATTTTTCTCACTCAAAAGAGGACGGGGGAGCGGGGGGGGGGGGGGTGATCGATGCAACTTAAAACCTCTGAGATGGTGTTGGTTAGGGGGTATCATTGGTGGAAATGACTGGGAAAACATAATCAAGCTAGACTGGACTGAGCTTAAACTGCTGGATTAAGTCCTGTACTCTTTAAGCAAAAGTGACATTCTGCGTTATTGGCTAGACCCATCGTGAGTAGTGGTTTACTTTACAATGTCCTATGTAGGCCTGTTAGGGTCCTAAGATCTATCCTTTGAGCTTTAGTAGTTTCTTAGCTCTGGTCTTCGATGATCCTTCAGTTCAGTCAGGATGGTACCTGTATTACCTTGACTAGTAAGCGTCAATGTCGGTAATGCAGGTATCCTACAATGAAGGCATTAGAATCAGCCAATCCTGGTAGACTTTGCTGGTACTGCAATTCTTTATTATGTGCCCATGGTAAGTTAGCTAAAGTCTGTACACTTTGAGTTGTCTGTTGTGATAACTAAGGATACATCATCTCGTTATGTTTCTTACTCCTTCTATTGCATTGCATAATCAATCGAGTTAAAATGGGACGTATTGTCAGAAATACGTTTGAATCGTCAGCAATTCTAAAAAGATGAGCGAGAGTGAGACGGAAGTATCGACTCGCGTCTTGATACGCTTAGATTGATACGATATTACGATAAGATTGTCGTCGCTACTGTCAGTATAGTGTCAGTGTCAGCGCTAAATATACTTGTTAGTATATTTAGCATTTAGTGTTGTGTTGTGATTTGAGTTTTAGTGTTGTGATTTGAAACGTTTTTAATACGAAATTAGCAGAATTACCTGTGTTATTGTACGGTGTGATAAACTATGAGTAACTTATTAATTGCGCGAATGCCTAAAAATCTATTTCCTTGTTTTGCTTGGGAAACGATTGAACTCCCTAGTACGTGGTCTTGTGGTTAAATTGCTGGAATATTTTACTTGCATATTAAGAAAACGGAGGTGTTATTCTTTCTTTTAAACGGCAACCAGCAGGTAGGGGACATGATATTTCTAATCATGATGAAAACAATAATTATTATCATTCTTACTTACTTGCATTATACATTTTTGTTATCGAAAAGTTGCAAGGCTCTACTTCGTCAATAACTTGTCGAAATAATATATTTATAGGATATTCATTATTCCTCAACACACGCCACTGACACGAACTGCGATACCACATCTGGTTCGACTTAGAAATAAGTGTACGATTCAAATCGAATTAAATGAAATTGTTTAGTCAGAATCAGTGTGGCATGACAACGGACAACTCTCAGTGGACAGCGTGTAAGTATTTATTTGTTTTTAGCCAACCTCTGTTTATTTATGCAAATTACACAAAAGTGGTGCTTTGGCGGTCATCGAGACGTATATTTTATATATTTTTGTGTGCTTGTTTCTTTTTCATGATTTATGAGTTCTCGAAATAGCAAGATAAAAAAATATTTTTTATTTGAATTTTTAATCATAAAGATGATTAAATCTCCGATTAGTTCTGGGGGTGAATTCAGCATTTGTGTTTTTGTAATATCTCCTTTCTCCCAATAATTGGCCAACTCTGGGTACTTTCTTAGTGTTTTCTAAGAACGAAGAATGGGAGTTGCGTTACCGTGTAGAAGGTCCTGGGATTCATTCAAATCTCAAATCTAGACGATCACGATCACAGGTTTAATTATCAGGGATTATAAAAACTTAAAGTGTTTAAAATTTGGTCGCAATAAGCAGGTTTCGCATAGAAAAATTTATTTAGAAAAACGTTCTCCGAGAAAAAGGGCCAAAAAGAAACGAAGAATATAAAGTAATATAATAGAAAAAATAGAGCTTTTACTGCTTTCATTTCTCGTTTATATTTGTCGACAACCTTCTCTGGCGAGGATCCACATTAATTAGCTCACTCAAATCCCTTACATTCAAGAGTAATTGAATGAATCTCTTTGCATACACCCTTCAGAATTATTGTAAGTCTTGTTAGCGTATCCATGTTGCTTGGTAAAGTGATGATTTATTTACTGAAAGCACTTCAAAATAGTACGAGTATTTCCCATTAAGTTTTAATAATAACGACTCGTTTTCCTTTAAGTTTTCCTCAATGAAAATAGATGCTGTAAATATTTAATACCACCGTTTCGTATCATGAAAGTATGACCTATTTATCTGGAAATTCAGGCCATTTTATTAATAGCTCTCCCCTAATATTGTGGTAACAACGTTAAAAAACAATTTCACGATCTTTGTCATGGTAATCATTGTCAGTTGTCATTTTATAAACGTGAACATCGTTCGATTCACGTCACGGTGTCCTGTTAACGAATTTAACTTTCCAGTCAAAAAGGAAAGGTAAAAGGAAAGACAATCAGAAATGAATTATCTCAGTGGTGGTTTCTTTGATCCCTTCCTTTGTTTGATTTGTTCAATTTCCGTCAACTTTTCTCTCTTTTGGGGCAAGGTGTTGAATTCACTTTGGTAATTACTCAGTTTTGTAATCTCTAACTATTATTCTTGTTTCTGTTCATTTATTATGCGAAGAGTTTTCATTAACAGATACCGTTAAAATACCGTCGGAAATTGAGAATTAACGAGCGGCTGTTTTCGAGAGAATTATCTTTTCTCGCTCTTTGTACTTCTAAGTACCTACACCACCGGAAAATTCTACTGTTCAAGATTTTATCCTTTTCATTTTTGTTCTACTACTGAATTTAGATTTAGGTACATGTCTCGAACGCCAGCTTTATGCTATTATACTTTTCGAGAGAATTTTTTTATCTCTCTGTTTGTACCTCTAGTGCACCACTGCGCATGGTTGTGACCTTCTGATTCTAGTTCTATTGCTTTATTTTGAATTACGTCTCGAGCGCCAAATTCATTCGTAATAGGTTAAAGTATTCTAATTATTGTATAATCACGTTTATTCGTACTTACGCTATCGAGGTACTTATAACGGGATCGTTGCTGTGAAGATTAATCCCATTAAGAGGTGTAAAAAGATCTTATCGAAAGATTATTGGCTCACCTCTCGGTCAAGTAGTTCTAGGCAGGATTTAGTAAAGCTTTTTTAATGCTATTGTTCAATATCATAAATGATGAGCCTCACTGCCTCACTAATGAGATAATTGATGCGGATTATGTCTGTCGGAGGGCCCCTAAGCTTGGCAGATTACTCCTCAAACAGCGAGGCTGGCTCAGCAGTTGTACTGAAACAGAGACTGTGATGAACCAAATGATGGTTTGAATGATCCCCGTGCCAATTAATTACATACATATTTATATTCGGGGTGGGTTTTTTAAATTTAGTCTGTGTTTCACTAAATCGGTTGCTTCGGAAGTTTTCAAACCAGTTTTCAAGTCCTTGTTCTGTAACTCTGGGAACTGGCCTACGCAATATTCTAAGCCATGCTAAGCCTGCAAAAAGTCTTGGTGAACACTGTAAGTTTTGGTAAAACTATTGACAAAAATTTTACCTGCCAGGAATGTCTCTGAGTAGGTATACTTTCACTGCTATATCACTGAATAAGGACAAAAGTGAGCACCTTTTCTAAGAAGCTTGTAAATGGGTTTCTACAGAAACTTCCATCCAAGCACTGCAATCATGATAATTATTCCAGACAGCATAAAGAGAACATCCAAATTCCATGAAGATTATTACTCCCATTGCGAAAATAACTTTCCACTGTAGCAGTTTTTCGCTTTTACGTGAGCGCTTAAATTAATTTGAACAATATAAATAAATAGCCAAACTTCAGTTATTTGGGAGAACATAATTAGGTAGCAGTGACAGTTCCTATGTCCCCGTTACTTTGAGATACACATGGTGAGAAACACTGTTTACGACGCATATCTACTGAAGGATTCAGAGTTACGGATGAAATACCGATGATTTGTGACTAAGAACTGGTAGTAAAATTACAGTTATTTTGAAACAACCCGAAACAAATAACACATGTTAGTAACCGTGACAGCGGATTACAATCATAGAAAGTCGAATAGACTAGTCTACTAATAAGTCTTACTATGTCATATTAATAAAAAACCAAGTTAAGACATAAGTTTTCATCTCCAGCGCCAACTCGGGACGTGTTAATTATTGAACACCCGATTATATGTCGTAATAAATATAAAGAAAAATGAAATATGAATAAATTTAAAAAAATCTAACAGGGGAACGGGAACAGGGAAAATAGGACGACAGAATTTCTCAACCTTCATAGAAACGGCCAATTTTACTCCTTGGGTTAAATAAAAATATAGAACTCCTAAGCTTTCAGTAACTGTCATTAACTTATCGAACCGTCAATAATAAAAAGAAGAACCACAACTAGACAAATATCCCAGACGTGGCTATAAAATTTATAAAATTGCTTCCTCTTGCACACCTATTTTCAAGAAAACCATCTCTTCCATAACATAAATCTCCAAAACACTAAATTCCATAAAAGCACCTGAAATACTCAACTAATCGGCGTAAGTATCATTCCAAGACCTGGTTTTGAAGTAACCTAACACAAATCTTAGATCCTGAGTTATGTATCTGTTGATTGTGCCCTGTCGCCGACCTATTTCTAGGGGTTACTTGCCCCAGGTATAACCGTTTGCACCCTTTAGTGACCATCCGATCGATACCCGCCACAGACACAACAGGAGACGAAAACAGAGTCGCCGGGATTCACCAACCGGGCGGCTTCTGCTTGACTCACTTACGTTATGCGTCCGTCTATTCGTCGTCGGTGTGAATAAGGGATGTCGAGAAATTTATTAAAACCGCATTCTATTTTTTCTTTCACTCCTATTAATAATTTATTAAGTTGCTGAAATACAAAGCTGTCAAATAAAAAATCAAAGAGATTTTCATCTCTTATGAAAAGGTAGGTCATCTAACTAGCCAGTCGGGCATTGGGGGAAAAGTTCAAATACCTCAGGATCGTGTTTACGATTGAGGGAAAAATGGAAATGGAGATCAATATACGAATAGGTGTAGCTTCTTCTGTATTTTTGTACAGTTGGAGTTTTCCGGGGGTATCGAATAAAAAACTGGAATAAAAACAGATGACAAATGGTTGACACATAAATCAAAACGCACTCTTTCTGTTATTTTAAAAGAACTAGAATTCTGTTTATCTCAATAATGTAATTCAAAATCACAACCAAATTTGGGCTGGAGTTCTATGTAAGAAGTCATCATGCTTTATACATAATTAGAAACGATCAAACTAATTTATCAAGCCTTTGTTATTCTTAAAGATTGATAATGAACCAATAGTCTCATGGCTCATGTCCCTTGCCCCATTATATTAAAGCTCTTAGAATCGATGATTCTTGGGACGTGACGAAAGCCCAGGTGCCTAAAGAAACTTTGAAGGAGGCGCAACTGGCACGACGATTTTGAATATAGAATAGAACGGTTAGTTCTATGTGATTAATTGTGCCAATTTTTTTATATAAATGCCGTGTGGAAAAGGGAGGAGGAAATTCTTCAGCCGTCTATGGACCAACTGCATGACAACCAACTGGCTGAAGAATGCTTTCAGCAGGAAGGTGCACGACCCCATTGCACTATCGAAACGTTAGATCTGTTAAGTGAGTACTACGACGATCGACTTATCAGTCGTAATGCACCCATAACATGGCCGGCCAGATCCTGCTACTTCGCACCATATGACTTCTTTTTATGGCCTTACATCAAAAACTCAATATTTGTGACACCAATAATTAATAATTTGGCAGAATTACGTCACAGACTCGAGGAATAGTTCATCTAGATAAACAATATACCCGAACTGTTACAAAGTGCCCTTAGTGGAGTGAGAAACCATGTCATGTCAGCTAGAACTGTCGCGAACTAACTAACCGACCATCAATAATAATTATTAGAGAATTACTTAGCCAGTGTTCCTTCGTTACAATCTGAAGCTCTCAGACACGATATTGACTGCGATATCTACATATTATTATTATATTTAGTCAGAATATTTTTTGCAAGCAAAAAATGTTTTTAAAATTTTCCTGTTTTCGTCGGAAAATCTTCTGACACTTCGTGGAAGTTTTAAAGAATCACTATCATTTTATAATTAAATTTCTTGAGAGGAATTATACTCACAGAACATTTTTATTTCACTTTTACTACGTTCTTTGGGGGATTTTGACGGCTTGGCAGCTGGGATAGTAAAAAGAGTAATTGTAAGTTCAGAGGCTATTTGTAATTCGCTTTGGGGCTGCCGAGTTACTGCCGGGAAAGAAAAGTGGATAAAAGTTTAGGTAGAAAAGGTTTATTTACTTTTTCACGAGTTCGTTTGAAAGAGTGGTGCTTGATTGCCGTTCATGATTAAGTACCTACATTCTCCGTATTTTATACTTTTTAGCTACTCAGTAGGTACGTACAATCCAAAATTAGCCCTTCATAAAGTTACTCGAAAACTTTGTAGCTTATTGAAATCTAAGCTTTTTTATAAAAATCAATTAATTCAATTTTGTGAGTTTGCTTAACCTTGAAGTTAAAAGCAAACTTGAAGAGTGATTTGGTATTTTTCTTGATATAACTTCAGGATGAAGGGAAAACATAACGAATCGATGATTGGAAATTTTAAACGATCCGCTCTCCCTAGCTACATTAAATTGGGCGTATTCAATTAAGAGCATCAGTGAACACTTGATTTAAATTACAAATGAATTTCTAGTCGAGTGTGTCCTTTTCCTTCTCCCAGAGCTTCCACTTAGGCTTTGATAGTCTCACCAGCGTTTAATTATTATACTTTCTTTGCCATTGTGTCATGACGTAAACGTTAGGGAAAAGTTCGTCATTTCCAGCTTTCTCTATTCTAGTCGCAATTAGAAAGCAACATTTTGTCTGGCTGATATCAAGCAGAAAATCACACTGTTTGAATGAATGACGTAATTTACGTTTTCACAAAATTAAGACTCTATTTTCAGTCACGATTTACATCGCTTCTCTTATCTTTTTGCTCTAGAATCATTTACACGTCACCAACTCCTCGACAAGTAAATAGGTGCAAAGCTGACTCAACGACTGCTGGGAAAATAAAGATAAATCCACATTCACATGCAGCTTACCTTCCACTTGTTTAACTGCTTGTATTTAAACATACGTGTCCATATTGAAGATTGAACCTCCAGAAGTTGATGAGAATGATCAAAAATTTTAAGATTATCTTGACCCCCAACCCTCATTATTGTAGGGTTGATCTTTCTTGAACGATAAGGATTGCCTGAAGCTTCCAAATCTTGTAAAACATATTTAATCAGGTTAGAATCAGAAAAATTTTAAAGACTCACAAAATTATTTGAAACGCCTAGGGAGCTCTTATTTACAACATCACTTTCTATGAGTATTTTTAATATTACAAGAAGTCTTTCGACGCTAACAATTTGTATGGATGCTTAGTGAGAGTTGCCAGTCTCGTTGCAGTCAGGTCACTTCGCATTGATTTTTTTTCCTTGACGATTTTAATCGAATAGGTACTTGAATGTCGTGACTACATAAACAACTAAATTAAAGGATGCGAGATAAAACAATCTAGACCTGTCTCAGGTTTCTAGGTTCAGTGCGGGGGCGTAGCTATTCTAAGGAATGCAGCTCACGTTCTTAAAGGTAGGAGTATTTAGCATCCCACGATTGGGGAATTATGGAAAGTACGGAACCCCGAGGGAGCGGCCACCGGAAAAGTCAAGTTGAAAAGAAAGAAAAACCACTGGAATAATCCCGCGTGTAGTACTTAATGCCGCTTTTATTAAATAATTCCCGTTCCGGCGAATTTGAAGATTCTTGTTAAACCGGCGAGGTTTATTTTTTGTCTCGATGACAATTTATTCCCTCTTGAAGTTACACGGGACAATAAAATGTTTTCATATAGGAAAGTTTCATCCGGCAGGCTGCGAGGGTTGTTTTCATTTGTCAGAATAAATATTTTACCTTGAAAGCGATTTTTAATACTGAAGGAAATGGAGTAATTCTTCTAAAAATAGAGACTTTCAATAATTATAATGAGAATCGGTTGGTTTATATTGAAAAAAGATACTCTACTTCCCATTAATTTTTTTTACTAGATCCTGTACTTCATTAAAAGAAAATAAACACATGATTCAATCGTTTCTCAAATAATTGCACTACCTCGAATAATCCAGCTCCCGAGTCCCATGACATTTATATCTTTAAAGCTACTCATGAAAGGCATTTTGACGAGTTATTATTATTTTTTTTTTTCATTAAATTAATTTGAAATATGCATTATTGCACACAGGCATGTTTTTATCTGAGTTTGTTGCGTGTTGAATATGCGAATTCAGGGCTGTTGAAGTCAGAATTTTGACATCACAACAGCCCCGGTTGCTCATAGCTCACAGCAACAGAAGTTGTGCACTATGCGGTGAGAAACTACTACTAAAATAATTCTACGTATAGAAGAAAAAAATGATATTAACTTTTTTTTGTTTTCTCAACAAATTATTCAATTATTTAGAAAGTAATACCAAACATCTGGGGTGCTTTGAAAAGACATGACGGGTATCAAGAGCTCAATCGACCTTTCTAGTTCAGCAGAAAACATATTAGTTCAAACCTGAAATTTTGTCTTCACCTAATACTTAGTTTGACGATGTCAAATAAATCAAAATGTTGTCAAAAGAATCATTCTTAAAAAAGCTGTAATCAAGCATGAAGCGATAGAGATGGCTCTTCCCTAAAATAAGGACGCAGTCCAATTTATTGTGTATTAAAGCAATTGAAGGTGATTAAATCAGAAGACTGGATTAGGAGAATTTCCAGGTTCTATAAAAAGTGACGGCCGTTAAAACTGAATTCTTTTGAAGTTCGATCTGTTAAATCAACTTAAAATTCTTTTTTACATTTCAAACCTAAATCAACTTTTTGAATAGCTTCAAAACTCCTTAATAAAACCACGAGCAATCCAAAATTCATTATCAGACTAGAGCTTTGTAGTCTGCTGCTGATATTTCTCGCGTTACTCGTTTCAGACGTTTCGGAAATTGAGGATTTCCTCTAGGATTACCTTAACAGCAAGTTGACTGGCTTTGATCGTCCTACTCGTAACTTAACTCCACTTTTGAATTAATTATTGATTAATAATTTCACAATGGGGATGTAAATTCCGCTTATCGTGGATAGATAAGTTGCTGTTTGCTAGATTAGATTAATATTTTAACGATCATTTTGTAACTGCTCTTGAGAGAAGAGCTTTTAGCAAAAATATATCCACGTCTTTGATGTAACATGATGTACATGTACCTGGTACATGTACATCCACTTTGAAGTCGCTAGGTAGGTATAAAGCTATTACCGCCCGGTTTAGCGTATAGATTACCAAGAATAACTGAAGAGAAGGGTCTGGTAAGCTGAGCTATTAAACTTAAAGCAACATATCTCAATGCTAAAACCTCTTAAAAGGGTCGCTGCTTGCTGTATTTACTGGTTACATTATGAATTGACGCACCACTGATTCAGTTCTTGGGACAACTATTTAAAACAGCAACAGTATAAATTTCCAATATCACTTATCACGTATAACTGTAGATCTTTGTGTATATTATTATCCATAAGTTAGCTTTCAAAATATTTTACCACTTTATTGTTGGCAATGATGAATGCAAAAAATCCTAATTCTGACGTGTAGTCAGGGCTTATCGCCCAAGATATTTCGTTTCTGCTGTTGTCGACGCTTTTGTACCAATTGTTCCGAAGCTTTTTACCACACTTCGAGGGTCTCTACTTTCATTAGTCAGCTGACTAACGTTTGTGGCCGAAGGTCAAAATAAATATGTCCCTCCGGGCTGCAGCTAATCGAAAACCACATGGTCTAGATCATGTACTCCTCGACTTTTTTAGTCCGATGGAAAAGAGACGTTTGATCCTCGGCTGATGGATTCAGGGCTTGGTTCTCACACAATATTTCCATTAAATCACAATATTTGAGAATAAAATTCCAAGAGAAAACAATTCTTCACTCCCATGGAAAAACAGCGTGTTCTTTTTCTCCTATTTTATCTACCATTCAAGGCCTAGCTGTTGTTCTTCCCCTACTGTCCAAATGGCTGGTAAAAACCAAAGACCGTGAACACTAAAGAAGAACTTCTTCCCTTCCTAAAGAAAGATGTTGACGGAATCAGGAGGAACACCAATCTTAGTCATCACTATTGTGGAATACTCACACAATATTCCCATGGAATGATTATATTAAAAAAATCCACGAGAAAATATACTTTAGATAGAATGGAGATGGTTAAAGGAAATTTCCTGCTTCTACAAAATAACAAACAATTATTATTATATGTAGAGTTAGAGAGAAAATAATTCCCTTTACTTACTCCAAATTAATCTCAACAACATAAACACTAATCCCACAACAAATTTTACATTAATTTCTGTACACGCTATTCTAAATCAGTTTCACCCCTTTTATTACATCAATAAATGAATCAGCTCTCCCCCTAACGTTGCTATTATAACCGCGCACAACCCTTAGGCGTCCAGAAATATCGGTGTTATTTACCCGAATGATTAATAAGCCTACAGGTGCTCCTAATGAAGAAGTGGAATGCTCTCTGGCTTGATGTGCTCTTTATGGGCTACCTGTTACCATCGAGGAGCAGATGGATGAGTTCAGACCACGCGATCCTTCTATATGTCAGCTTGACGGATAAGGAGAAGAGGTGGACTCATTAGGGGTGGAACCTGTTAACCAGGGGTTGTAAATTGCTTCACGTTTCTTTTGAGTTCAGCTCTAGAGTGTGTAATTTTGTTGGTATTATTGGATGGGATCGGAAATGTCAGATAGAGTAACCGATTGCAGGAGTAAAACAATTGAGAGAGATAAATTAAAGAAAATGCGAGCTTAAAAAATGTGATAAATTATTGGGAGTGATACAAGTATGACGCCGTTCCAGGGAATCGATAGTTCATTAAGGAAATAGTCGGATGCATCGTACGATCAGCCTGTATGTTTGTGATGTGCGGTCCCTGTTGGAGGGCCGGGCCGTGAAGGACTGGTATTACGTCAGCGGAGGCGCCTAGCCAGTGCCACCCACAAACGATCAATACGGCATCAATGCGCCGCCACTTGTACCGCCGCCATCGCCACCGCCACCGCCGCCGGCTCATTCACAACCGGCCACCTCCGGCTACCCTGCGGGGGGCCACCACCTATCCACAGTGTCAGTAGTAGATGTGTTTACGTGGAGCCTTTCGGTAAAACCCGAGCTTTATTGGTAAACCCCGATGCTGATGAAACAATCCAAAGTGACTTAACAATATCTTTTGTTTGTTGCCAGTACCACTCTGTTTGTTTCCTCTGTTAATCGTGGAATTATTGAACTATGATTATTAATGAACCTTGGAGGTTCAATAGGGATACATAAAATAGAATTGGACCAATAATTTAACCGGAATTTTAGAAAACGGAAAGGGTTTTTTTGACAAAAAACATAATAGGATTTTAGAGAGGCGATTAGCGTTTAAAATATTCCCCTACTTCTCAATAAATCTTAGATGAGATGAACCTTACAAGCATCATCCATGTGAGTCAATTCCCGTGCCAGTTTGTTGCAGACATATTGTTACAGCTTTCGAGTGCTTTCCCAAAAATGATGCCATAATTTTTTCAGTAATATCGGAAAATGGCGTTTAATTTTTCCACGCAATAAAACGGGAGCACCGAGAGTTGCACCATAAGACGCCGGGACGTTATCTGGACGTTCCCTCGGGATGTCCTTTAAGAACTTCGTCGTCCTTTTCATTACGATTAAAGTACGTTTGTCTAACGTAACCGACGTGGAACCGAAAAAATTTAGAAAGTGATTTTGTCCCCTGTCGAAGGTTAGCGATCATCATGATTACTTGCAGCATGTTAACTGCGACACTGAATAGGTGTTCTGATGATGAACAGTTTTATCGATTGACTGTTTGATGCGTTTTACGGTTAGTCTGAAATCTGAATGTTGCAACTACGGAATTATGGTCGGAGGCAATGTCTGCACCAGGGTATAATATATTTGTTTCTACCATTTTTTTCTTTTGTATAAAATTCAACTAGTCTCTCTCCCCTTTCATTGCGGTCTCCAAGTCGATGTTCTCCAATCAGGTCTTCTCATTTTGCGCTACCAATTTTGGCGTTCATATCTCCCATTATAATTAAAATTTCATGCTTTTTGATATTTCTTAGTAACTGGCCCATATGTTCATAGAATTCTTCTAGTTCTCTGTCTTCGCTTTCTGATATCGGCGCGTAGACTTGCAAGAAGTTCATTTTTATTTTTAGTGTTTTCAATGGCACATCATTATTCTTTCCGAGAGAGGTACAAAGTTTGTGACTGATTTGTTAGTTTCGTTGTCCAGCAAGATTCCGACTACGTTTGGGTGTCTCTGCTGGTCGTTACTGCCTGAGAAATATAATAAGAAATACATACTAATTCCAAGTATATTAATTTCTAGTATGCTCATCTCCAATGCTAAATTATGGAGTTTTTCAGCCTAAAAAAAAAAACATTTCACGTTCCAGTTTTAAAGGTCCCTCCGGGGTTTCTTCGTACCCCTTACCTTAAGGTCTGCCGGTGACTGAAGGAAGGTAATTGTTCTATTTGCATTCATCATGACGATTATACTATTATACTAGTGCAATTGTTAATGAAATGATTTCCCTTTGCCGTCTCCATCACTGTGCAGACGCCGTTCCACTGCTTATCAACACTCCGTTTGTTGTCTGTTTTCACAGTCATTCCCATCTATTGCCCGTGAACAGTTCTGATGAGACCTGCTACTGCTAGTTGTTGCCCCGGGTATCACATTTACCCGGTACCACAGATATCTGGGAGGCTTTCCCATATCCACCACCTGGAGTGGGGGGGGACTAACCATCCCCACACGAGACACCAGCAAGGTATTATATTGAACTGAGACAACGAAAAAAACTATTTCTGGGTGACCATGACATCCTGTCAAAACTTTTCATTCCGCCTCCTATTTCATTAAAATTAGGAATATTTTGTAAGGAGAATTAATTGGTCTGAACAACTCCTCCATGACAAAAAAATCATCAAATGGTACTTCAACCAATGCCCCAAAGTTCTCGTGCATGATTCAGATTTTTGACTTTTGACATTTTGCAGTTGTTGTTCCCTGCAAAAGCATCAAACTTTTAAGCTTTGGCTCACTGCCACGTTCATCAGAAAGCGTTAGGGTTTGTGAGAAAGTTAAATCTTCGAGATAAAACGCAGAGAGAGAAAGAACTGCAGATTAATTGGTCTGCAAAACTCCATGGCAAAAAATCATCAAATGATACTTTAACCAACGCAAAAAAGTTCTCGTGCATGATTCAGATTTTTGACGTTTGACATGTTACAGTTGTCACCTGTTAAACATCCATCTCTTCAGGTGTTGGTCACTGCCACGTTCACGTCTTTTAGAGGGAGTTAATTCTTAGAGATAAAACGCATAGAGAGGAATAACCGCAGATTAATTGGTCTACATAACTCCATGGCAAAAAATGATCAAATCAACACCCCAAAGCTCTCATATTTTTGACTTTTGACATTTTGCAGTTGTCACCTGCAAAAACATCAAATTTTTAAGCTTTGGCTCACTGTCACGTTCATCAGAAAATCAGAAAGCGTTAGGGTTTATGAGAAAGTTAAATCTTCGAGATAAAACGCAGAGAGATGAAGAACCGCAGGTAGAGTAATAAAACGATGTTGAGACAGGTCTCAAATGTCAATATTTCGGATCATCCGTTTTCTTCAGGAGCTTCGAGTTTAAATCCACGATGATTCTTAATTTCTATGAAGGGAATATGAGGGGAAATTCAGGCGCATAAATATGTAACTCAATTATTGTTGATGACAATTTGAAATATTGAATGAGAATAATTAATTCAGATTTAATTTCAAATCGAAGCGTCACGAGGCTTATTAAGTACTCAGACAATAATTTAACGAGGAGCGCAGCAAATACTTTGGTAAAATGTCCTTATCTTTCTCTATTGCTAATGGATTAGTACCTACGTAAGAATTTTTTTACTCATAAGGGGATTTGCCTTTGGGCCTAAATTCAAGTTTGAATAATGAGCTGACTTGGAAAAGTAATGGACCGAGCAAAAACCAATATTTTTATACGATTTTTTTATAGAATGACTGCGGATTTTTTAGAGCTTTCTTTTGATTAAATATCACTGAGGATTATTAATTCATGCGATTTCTTATAACAACAAAGCCGTTTTTTCTTTCAATTGCAAAAACAAGCCCTTTAAACATAAAGCTCCCTTTTTTAGCTATCAAATATTCTAAAAGGTTTTGCTGCTTTTTTCCTGTTCATATTGTTAAATATTCAACAGGGCTTGGGTACGAAGTAAATTTTTTATATATAAAATATCACTTCTGGTGCACGGGGCTAATTATTCAGACGCTTAATAAACATTATGAGAAACCTACCGGTAATTTTCATAATAATGTTATTATATTCAAGTGATGATGTGTTATTTCAACCGTTCAAAATGCCTTTATAACCGCAATTTCATACAGTTTCCATAAAGAATATTTTAATGAATTGTTGAATGAACAACATTGTTTGAAATTTATAAAATTCTGACCTTTACGGCTATTACGGCTATGATTTTAGTGAAAAGAGAAAATTATACTATTGTAGTAGAATACTGAAGAATAATAAATATACACTGAGGTTCTTGTACGAGCCTACTATACTGTCTAGAACATGACAACTGGTTGCATGTGATGTGACATTCAGAAACGTGACCGTCGAGGAACGTCCGTCTGAACTTCATTATCGTCACCTATCGGGATATACAAATATGCGTCGGCGCAGGAGAGAGTATTATAGAGTAGTTTGGGAAGCTATTAGAGAAAGATAAGCTGAAGAGCTAGAAACAGAAGTGAATATTGGAGTTCAGTAGTATTTTGAAAGCTATTAGAAGCAAGATCTTAATAAGGAAAGTAAAGAAGAAGAGTAGTTTGTAACGACAGCATTGTTCAGCATCGGCTATTTTCAAAGACATTTCCAGCATGCTGTGAAATACAAAAAAAAAAAACGAGAAATTAAAAAGATCTACGATTCATGTCATTCTTATACTGTCAAATATGTGCTCATAAAAAAGCAACATTTTATCACGATCGAGTCCATTTTTTTTACATATATTTTAATATCTGAAACCATTTCTCCAGGTCGGTTCTGAGAGGCAAACTGGCCTTAAGATTCGTTTCTCGTCATCTACGAAATCGATGTAAGATAAAAAAAAGTTGAATAGAAGAATTCCAAATCCGTATTGGTGTAAAAGAATCGTCAGAAAATATCATCTTCCTCCTCCCACCCATTGCAATTAACAGAAGAACTGAAATGCGCTCTCTCCCGCACTGGCAGCTGCAAAAAAATCCGCCTCGTTAGAATATGTTTATCTAAATGTATATTAATAATAAACCCCATAAATAGGAATACTCCGATCCCGATCTGTGAGGGATAATAATTGTAGTCACAACATGAGAATAAAGAATCAATAACACTAATACGTAATCACAGTTCATACCCACCTAGTTTTGATACCACCTATAAAAAGGCCGGGCAAAAATACACGTCGAGCCGCAGACGTTTGTCCGTATCAGGTTCAGTTCGTTACACTTCTTGCCAGCCTATTTCAGACATCAGACTTCTTTCATGTATAGAACTGCATCACTTTGGAATAGCATTCCAAAAGGTGTGCTTCATGAGGAATACAACCTGCAACGATTTAAATTCAGCGTGAATCGATATATCCGCTCATGCACCACTCCCAGAGCGTAAACACCTTAAATTCAGTAGTTAGTACACTTTAGGCTTTTACTGCCTTTTTATTTGTTATTTTTTTGGTTTTAAACTTCCCATAAAGAAAAAACAACGTTTAGATTTATGGCTAAAAACACCGATCCAGGAAAATAAGGTAACATGTGTTAGAATGAAACGGCATGCCACTTTGTGACAGCCGCACTCTTATAACATCGAAGCTCACGTTCCCCACAAAGCGTGAACTTTCCAATTCTGTCTTTCGTTTCAATTTTCCCACCATAAACAACGTCGGTTTCGTAAAAGTAAAGTTTCATGTTTGGACATTTGGAAGCTGTCACTTGCCGAAACAACAATTTTTTCGAGATGCCTTGATAGCCGTCATCATTTAGAAGAACACTACGAAAAATCTTAGCATTACGTAAGCCATCGAGGCATTCGAGGCGTAGTGTAGACGCCTGCTGATTCACACGCAGCGTAGATTCGTAGAATCGTAGGAGGTAATATTGCAATCTGGACTTTAAACTAATTATGACACATAATTCGGAAATAACGTTCGAGATAATTTTATATACCCTGATAGAAACTGAAGGATATAAAAAGCGATTTCTCTGACAGTTTTGCGATAGAAGTGAAGCGGCATGCAAAATAAATACAGAAAGTGCTGTTAGGTGTGTTTACAAATAAATATCAGCACTTTATGTTGAGTGAGTAAATAGTGTTAAGTGTAAATGAATAATTGAGCTAGATAAATAATTCCTGTATTTTGTGGGAAAATAACTTTAAGTATCTCTTTAATAAATAATTGATTGATTGAGTCTGAGATTACTTTACAAATTTTTTAACGTAAATGCATTACAGTTTAATATTTCTGCTGTTTTCGAGAGCATCGTTCATGATGATTCTGGGAAACGTATAGGTTTATGCATATCAACAATTTCTAACTTTCAACGGTCCTAAACCTATTGAGCGGGGTACCTCAAGGATCGAACTTGTGTTCCTTGTTATTTATGTTATTCAATAGTGATCTACCTAATGTAATTTCATCGCAGAATCTGGTTTTTGTTGACGACTGGAAATATTTTCTCAGCATTGAATAAGCATGTTATTGACAGACAACGACCTGACGAATTTAAAGCTGTAAGACGCTAAAAATTGCCATTTCCACTGAGAGTGAGTCAGATTTGCCGACCATGTTATGCAAAGCAAAGCAAAGTATTAGGAATATCGTTCCTTTGTGGATTTGGAAACCATTCGAAGTCTCTTTGATGCATTCGTGAGATCTGTGTTGGAATATGCTTTCGTTGTTTTGTATTCTGCATATTTGACATATAGCCGCATGTTTCAGGGCGCTCACAGACGCGGTTCCTGAATAATTTGTGTTTCTTAAGTACTCTGACTGTAATTTGACTTATTCTATTTGGGTATGAATTAATTATTATTACAATTGCCAACCTAAGGAAATTCCCCAATATGCATGGGTGGTTAAAGTGTGAAAATGCCATTTAATTCAAGAGACGTCCAACATATTTTATTGATACCAATTCGCCTAGATGAAACGATCGTTTCGATTTTTTCGTCGCTAAAAGTCCCCAGGGCCCAAGCGCGAAAAAAAATAAAAAATAAATCATACCGACACTCGCGGATTTCCATAAACACCAGCAACAGTCGCGAGCGGGCATTAAAGATCCCCTTCGAAATGAAATAAAACATAGAGAATTGAATTGAATCGTTAGATCTGGCCCCGGCAGTCGGTCGGGACAGTTGTTATAAAGAACGAGCCGACTCCGGAGTGCGTGTTTGCATATTTTCGAGCTCCCGGAAGCTGGAAGAAGGGTAGTCGCATAGATCAGACGCCGGAACAGACGTCAACATAGAAGTCGAGTGCTCGGGCCATCGATAGCCAATAAAATCAGCGCCCTGCGACGAAGGGCCCGCAGGAGGGTCTTCCGGTCCCCGGCGACCCTCGTCAACGGTTAATGGGGACCTGGACAGTCAAAAACTGTCAATGTGCACGTTAAGATGCGACTATTATTTTGATTTCGCTACTCCTTCCCAACTGAGATTTTATTACGCGTCTAGGCTCGAATTGACGTTTTACGATTTCAAGTCGCTAGAAATTTTAGTGCGTCTTGACGTTTTAGTATGCGATACTTCGCGTTGTTTACTTATTCCGGTTCCGGTGATTATAAAAAGGCGGAATTGGGGTCGAGTTGATTGTCTGAAAGGAATCTGACTGTAAGTGCATGGTCTGGTATTGCATTTGAGCAATATCGGTCATCGTTTCAAAATGGTGGCCTTTTTAATTTTTGTCATCATTTTTATAATTTAAACACCTATGCTCGTAAGTATAATAATGCAAGATCAAAATTTTTAAATAAAATTATAAAAAGTGTGCGTTTAATTTTTAATTTAGCAGTGGCGTAGGTAACAAAGCACTAATTTAAATCACGAGAAGGTTTTACTATTCTGTTTATTGTAATATGTAAATAACTTAGTGTTGAAAATAGAACCTGGTGTCAACTGAACAGCGTATATTTTACTGACAACAGACAGTCGCTGTGATATTGTCCGGTCCTGTAACACTGTTAGCATTAAATAATTTCAATACAACTTGTCTCAGGGTTAACTGCCTAAATGTTAAACCTCGCTTGTTACCTTCCAAATAATATATTAAGCAGTGAATAAATTCCCTTGGAGTTTGCTTGAATTTACAGCAGACATGTCGAGAGAGGCCCTTTTGAGGAATACGATGATATACCCTCGTCGTTACAAGTCATGTAAATTTCGGTACAAGTCTTGTACATTTCGCAACATTATGTTTTGGGATGCGGAGTAGAGATAAAAGGGAAATTATGTCCAAATTATATGAATCATATTAATTAACATAACAGTTAACTCTTGGATTTGTAGGTATGAAAACTATGAGTGAATTTAGGCCTAACCAGGAAAAATGTTCCGTCATTTTGATTAATTGCATAATAATTTGTTGTGTAACTTGTCACGAAATCTTATGAACTATCTCTCTCGCAGAGAGACAAGTCCCACCCCCTCCCTAAGCTTTCGCGCGAATCTATTTAACTGAAGCATTACCACTGAAATCTAGATCTTTAGATAACCTATGGGACTTGGTAGATTAGCCGTTTACACGTAAGGTAACGGGGTCCGGTTAGGGAGCTAACCGCCTACGAGGTCTGGGCCCCCTGTCCGAGGTCCGATTAGGAAGCTACCCGTTGGCTGTTTAATTGGCCCCCATCGCAAGGATCAAAATATTAGTTAGATTCACAATAGACCCTTTCATACGTAGTTCAATAGATCGGCAAACAATTTAACCAGATCTGTTTCACTTGGAGTGCCTTTCTTACCATTCTGGTAACAGCATTCGTTCGGTTCATTCGTTTGCTCTGGGAGTCGTCAGACACTTGCCCTAATATCGTGTCGTTGTCAGTTTACGATCCTATAATTACCCGTGTACTTGTGAACATTGAAACAATTACAAGTCCTGTAACCCTATAAATTAATGAGTCATTCAAAGCTGTACGAAGGGCACCAGCTTTGAATGGCCGGTCTTTGTTGTAACGCAAAATCCACAGAAATCCGTTAGAAAATTTATAACGGAATGTCCCGTTATAAAATAGATAAGGCTCAGCGAGTTTGCCTTATTAGGTCAAAAATGCCAAGCCGTTAATTAGCAATTGAAGTCTGGCGTGATACACGGACATCTCTGTGATTTACTAGAGCGCCGACAATAAGATACACCTGGCATTTCCGACAGTACCTACGGGGGCTCAGGAGTTTGCGTTATTAAGCATAAATTACAGGTTTTGACGTAACAATTAAAAGAAGTCTTGATTCACCGGCATCACAGTGTGCTTTGAATTTAGCAAAGCTCTCTCTCGAAGTTCGATTGCGAGGGAAACTAAGGCACCATAATTTTCTTCTCATAAAACCATTACTTCGATTATTTCTTGAGGAAAATAACTAACTCCAGATGAGAGGCTGGCAAATAAAAAGGATTAAAGAGATCTGGCATCTCCGGAGTTGGGACCAGAACATGTTAAGCAGATGTCAGGGATAAGTAACGGTAGGGTCTACCATCCTAGGGAATTTTAGGTGATCATAAATTGGGTCACATGTAATAAAAGTTTAGTCTGCTTGTATATTTTAGAAGCGAAAATCCTGATGTATGCCACGCCACAAAACCAACAAAGCAAATAAACATGTCGAGGTTCAATATCAGCCATTAACAGAACAAATTTTTAATGCGAGATTTATCCTGGTAACTTTCATAAACGAAATTAGATGGAGCCGAATAATAATAGCTTCCTAAACAATTTAAATTCGCTCTGCTAACCCAAGGATATGGAGGAGTTAAAAAAAAACATAAGAAAAATGCAAATCCAAAGTACTTAATCGTGCGCCTTGAAGTATAAAATCTCAATATCGAAACTCCCGGCAGCAACAGAGTAGCTCGGCTACATAATGCAGGATTATACTTGCTAACTGGTATTCATGTAGTCCCGCATCGCGGGGGCCGAGTCCCCTTCGAGGGGAAGAGAACAGGGGCCCGCTCTTGACTGCCTATTCAGGGATCGTGACTTCTCCTCGCTTAGATCCATGCAATCGAGAGTCGAGAACACCAATGAAGACATTCTCCTCGAATGACAGGTTGAATGGAAAAGGATTTATTTTGTATTTTCCAAGATGATTCTTGCTTGTTCTGTTTCGCTATAAATCTCCTGAAGATGAATGAGCGTATTTTCGATGTTTCGTTAATGAGTTGACGTCACAGTTGTCAACACAATTTGTTAACGTCATCTTAAAATACATTCACACTGACTTGATCTGACAATTGGTCCAAACACTTATACCGGGTGTATCATAGTATAGTAAAGCTTACTCTTATGAATGGTTTTGAATACCATTTTCTATCATCCAATGAGATTGTTAATTTGGTCATTAAATTGCCCTGAGGATGGGTTTAAGCCCGAAACCGCTTTTATTGATTGGGTCTGCACTTCGCACCGCCGCCGATGGATTCAAATGGGACCACCAAGAGAGGTGTTGTTTTCGCCGCCTCTGTCTTTTGTTGTTATTCGTTCGTAGCAATCGGAAGTTTTATCGCTATAGTGTGTCATTGAATCTTTGCTTGCTGTGTTGTGTGAAAGACCGGTAGTCCGCGAATCGCTCGTCATGTAAATAAAGCTTGTAAGTAAATAAATATAAACAAAGCTTAATCATACATGGTATATTGTCGAAGAATGCTAATTGGTAATAAGTTAATTATCTTTACCCTTGGAATGGAGAGTCAAAAAAGTCATGCAACAATAGAATTTATCTGAAGTAAATAGTCTGAAGTAAAGAATCTGAAGTAAATTATTAATATATTATTATTATTCATTTTGAACATATCAGGGGTAAAAAAATTAATTAATTAATAAAAATAAATTTGAATAATCAACATAAGCTATAATATAACATAATATTCTAAAATGTAGCGCAGTAGAGAGTATTCCCAACGATGGCGGTGTGTTAAAAGCCCTCTATGGAAAGACAACAAGCAAAGCTCTAAAAAAAGATAATCTGTACCTACTTTCTCTTTATCTTCAGAGCAGCCGCAACAGAGCATAGTACCTACACCTTCAGGCTGACGTTCAATTAACTTTTGGCTTACCTTCAGAACCTAAATCTTCCAATATGACTGACACTCGCTGATCTAGAGTTATACTCATGAATATGCCGCTGTCTCATAAATAAATGTTGCTGAAGCCGGATATATCTCCAAGATGTAACGTATGAATATAAATCTTAAAAGTATAAAATAAATGGATATGACAGTGGTGCTTAAACATTTTTACTATAAAAATAACGATTTGCAGTGCGTTATTATTAAAGACGAGAGGGGAATAATGTCACCATTTCCACAAATATGGATCAGTGAAAAAATATATCAGTTTCCAGAGTAAAATAACCATATAGAATGTTCTACCATCTTATGTCAAAACAAATTCTTCCAAAAATAAGCCTTTATATGACTGAATAATTGAACGTCTCTGCTTGAGCACCAATGTGTAGGGTAGTGGCGGTTATGGTGGTAGTAACACACGAATTATGGTAACACTATGACATTTGCTATCGGTGTACACAGAACCTAATGTATGTTCACATTCACAGTTAACGGATGTTCCCGTTCCCCTAACCTTATGCGCCTTCACGCTACTCGTCAACAAAAGCAGCTAAAGTAAGGGAAACCCCACATGCGGGCATCCTGAAAGGCTGATCGTCCTCGTGGGCTCCAACTCGGAAATATTGATATCTAAATTGATGTCCGACACAATTTATTCATGTAACAGGTTCCCTACTGCATCATGTTCGGAGTGTATTGAATGATAAATTTTTAGGTCATCGGCATATAATAAGGACCTGAATAAGATAAATAAAAATGGGCCATGGATCGAGCCTTGCGGAACACCACTGGGAATGGTATCCAACCTAGACTTAAAGTCCAAAATTTCTGCATACTCAAACGGTTATTTCAATCAAGCAGCTATCCAGCAAGAGTGAGAGATCCCCGGAAAAGTCAAAGTCACGAAGCTTTACTGAAATCCATTTAACTCAGAAAGAAACAGGGTGATCGTAGCTAAGTTGGTTATACAGTAGATCTACCCTTAATGAGCTACTAGGGCAACAGCAACCATGAATCTGAGCTACTGGAACCTGCGAGCCATTTTAGTAAACAGAATTCAAAAGCACACGATCGATTCAAGCTGCTTGAGGAATGAACTTATGGTACCTGAGCTACATGAGCGAACGTACAGAATCAGAGAAGCGTCAGCGAAGTAATGGACGCAGAGCTACATGAGCGATCACTGTTGCCTTGCAGAGTAGAGGATCAAGCGCGAACTTGAAAAATTATTGCTAGAAGAGCGATCACTATTGCATTGCGTTGTAGGATAGTGATTGTTGTGGTGGTAGTAACACACGGAGTATGGTAACACTATATTGCTATCAATATGCATAGAACAGAATCTATGGCTCACGATATTATGGGCGTCCTCAATAGTTCACGCTCACGGTCAACAGTAAAGTTGTCGGATGTTACCTTTCTATTAACCTTGCGCCTAGTGCCTACACGCTACGCATCGGCAGCCCAAGCTATAGAGACGGAAGGCGGGGGAACCCCGCATTTGCTAGTTGTTGGAGTGTTAAGGATATATTTTAATACGAGAACGTATTGCACTTTCTATATGGGATGTTACAAGAAAAAACTATAATTTAGTCATATAAGTGGTAAATTTATGGATAAGTAGTTATTGTTCTGACTTGTAGACTTAACACAGAAAAACAATCAAATTAATCCAATCTGGCAACCGTGCTACAAATAGCTTGACATTATCATTAAGGTTAATTCCGGCGGGATTCCTTAATCAACCACTACCTCAACCTGAGTTCCTATTTAACCGTCAATCTTATTACCATATAAATCTCCCTTACCTCAACTCCCGATTAAGAAAACATTTCTACCATCTCAACCTCTATAGGAGTGGATTGACGGCCTTCCGTGCATCATTATCGAATAATCCGATGTGGTTTTAATAAATGAGGGACTTGCGTCAGTCGTTTGAAGTCCAACGTCACCGAACAGTCCTTCGGCCACCGTTCAAATTGCTGACGACATTACGGTCCCTGAATTGGCCACTTTGTCATATATCCTGCACAAGGATCGGACGAACCGGAGGAGGTGGAAGGGTGTAATTACTACCCTCGGTCTGGCAGGACTCGACCGCAACGAATCAATGGTCAACTTGTTGAATGGAGAGTTCGACGAGGCCTACACTGAAATTAGCTATATATAGAGATAAAATGTAATTGCTGTACGATGTTAAAATCGTTTTATAATTACCGGTAAATTTATGCTATTGACGATAAAACCGTCAACTAGCCTTGATGAAGATTATATTATGAAGCGATTGTTTGTTTGCCAAAAAAAAATGAAATGGAAATTATTATTGGGCCTTTCTACATATAAAAATTAACACCTGGATATTTCCAACCAGATTCATCCATAACTAATAATGCTTAAAGCTGCCTTTCAATACATTACGACACTCTTTTGGAATCTGACGACGACGATCAATGACCTGTGTGGTATTATCGTATTTCAGAAAAAAATCTGAAAGTATCCCACTGTGGGCGAGATTACAGCCTAATTATAGTCTGAAACCAGACAAGCCACAGAGGCGATGGTGGTAACTCATTTAGACAACCTTTACGCCTTCTACCAACCCACAACTGCTGGCTAGTTAGTTGGCGGTAGGTGATGGCATTTAGACAACCAGCATAATTCTATCCGAGATAAGTAGCAAGAAAAAAATGCTACATTTTTTTCTCCTTGTCAGTGACGAAGCCCTCTGTAATATAACGTTACGCACTTCGATTCCGCCGTAAGGCGCTCAATTCGGCTGTCCATGGTTGCCGCTCTCGTTGTGTAGTATGACTCATTTCAGCGAGCTGTCTTAAACCTGATGACGTCATTCTGTTAATTACTGTGAATGCTCTGAGGATGCATTGTTCTTAGTCTTCTGTGAACGAGTCAATTCACCATAATCACGATAATTCTACTCTTAGGGACGTATAAAAATCCCCAACCTGAGGATGAGTCGTCCTCAAAAATACATAAATAAATCAAGCCGAACCCACCGTTCTCTTTATTTTGATTGATCCATTCATGGAATTATGTGATCAAAACTGTGCTGTGTGTTGGTAGATACATTATACTGATGAGTCCCAAACAGAACGAAGCACGTGTCTACAATTTCCACCTCTACTCACAGCGCAACATCAATTTACAACATGTGACATCTCTTGTCTGACAATGGAAAGTAGGTTTTATGCACACCGGGGGGCACTGCACTCAGTTTTGGCTTGCATTTTGGCCGCCTGGGGTGTATCCTATGGCACAAGCCGAGCCCACTGTGCTCTTTATTTTGATTTCACTAAGTAAATCATGTTAAGTTAAGTGTAAATAAATAATCATTAAATAAATAGTGTTAGTAGTTAATTATTCAATAAGTAATGGACTGATTGAGTCTGGGGTACTTTACAGACGAAGCTTTCAATGTAAATCCGTGAGTGTAAAACCTGTTTCCTACAGTCAAAGCCGTTGTATAAATGGCAGTGACAGAACTGAAGTTTGAGCTTGAAAGTTGACAAATGAAAGGTGCGTTTTTTAGATAGTTTCGACTCTAAGGTTGCAATTTTACCATGCGCAGTTGCTAGGTTATCTTCAATATGCTCGAGACGCCGAGAGCGACTTTTGAAGGTTCTGTCTACAACATAGGTAATATCTAGAACTAACAGCCGCTTCTCTGGAATATTTACAAATTCCTTACTCTTGTGCTTTAATGTAACATTAATGTAATTGCTGCAAATATTCCTTTGAGATCAGCAATTTATCTATCAAATAACTTGATAATTTGTTTGGGAGGGTTGCGCAGATATGATTACCGTATTCCCAAAGCTTATTGCCAGGGTTATTGCTGTTTCTTGATATCATCATTTAGTTACATTAATCTTATTAACGTTAAAAGTTCATTTTCTCACAACACTTTTATTTAAAAGTCGAAATATAACATTAGTATTCTTTTTAATTAATATTTCAATTATCTTCCTAGTACTACTTACACCGGTTGATTTTTTCAGTTATCCAATTTAGTTTTGTGAGACAACAACCCACATGCCATTTATTTAATGAACTTTCACAGAAAAAACTCATTACTGAAAGTGATGAAGTATAATTCCTTTCATCCTGCTTGATATCTAAGTTTTAATATCCGTCCCTTTTTTTCTAAAAGATTACACTAATTTTAGTTCCATATCGTCCATCGCTTAGTTTACTCTAAAGATGCGTGCATTTACGCAAGAGTTTTATAAATAAACCCTTGTCGTGACGTCCGCCAGTCCATTATGGGTCTTTACTTAATAACAAACAAGCAATATGAAAACTTAATAAGGGTATTAGTTAATTGACATAAGGCTCGATACACCGACCGCCGAAATGGAAGGCCACCCGAGGCGGTCATTACTGTGGCAACCCCTTATTATCAAACATTAACTCACCGGAGCTCAATCACACTAGAAAAGTCACGATTGTATCTAACTGCATTATAAATACCTACGTCAATGTCCAAAAATGTTACAAGAACATACAAAAATAGAAACACCTATTAAAGTGATGAATTACTTACTAACTGTCCGATATATTTCTATATAACATTTGTGACATAACGAGCCGGGTAATTTGTAAACGATCTGAAAATAACATTACAAACGAGAACAAAACAACCGTCAATTGGAATTGCAGATGTTGATTTTCAGATATATAACATATTATAACGAACGCGCACGAATTAACAGAGCGAACGTGTAAGTAACCAAGAGAACAAAAATGAACTTCATGAACGCAAGCGACCCAGATCACTATTATTAACAATGAAAAGTAAACAATAATAACAATATGGTACTGACATTTGTTCGTGTTTGTTATAATAACCTCTTCACCTTTTCGTTTTTGTTCCCTAAAAGAACTTATTGCTGTTTATCCGCGTGCTTTTATGCGCGTTCGTTATATGAAGACGCAGTTTAATGCATTAAAGTAAAAATTCAGTGGCGAAAATTGCTTTCATGAATTTGACACCTCTAGGGGTTCGAGAATGGATATACAACACACATGAACAGGAAGCAATCGTGAACAGCCGCGAATAAGCTCGAATTTTATAGAAATATAAAACGTCAAGCGAATTATAAAGAGATAAATCCTCTTTTGGGGGGGAGGTCATATTTGATGCAAGAATAACCCCATGATAGTTTTCTTGTATTGTTCTATCTCGAGCGCCCACTCGCAAGGCATATAGATAAAATATGCTCGATCAATACTGAGTGGCAAATTTGAAGATTAATGTTAGGGTGCCAAGTAATATAAAGTAAATTAAAATGGTATAAGAAAAAGGAAATCTCGCAATTGACCTATGTTTATACAAAACACTACATGTTACGTCGTGTCATTATCAGAGTCATTATCTAACATCAGCAAGTAAAATGCTTCGTAACGCAGAACAAAGATAGGAATCGGAGAGGGTTTTCTATTGTCCATCATTTATTATTGTGTGAGCTCTCGATATGAATCGACCTCAATTTTATTACGAATAAGAGAACGCAAATGACTGTCTATATTTAGAGCAGAGTACATCAAGCCGTACTTGAAAATAAAATGATTATAGTGAACCGACGATGAATTAGACGTGTATTGATTAGAGACACTTTATCAAATATCGTGTGATATTATGAGATTATTATTTCCTCCTCACTGAATTTATTGGAGTGACAGCACTTGACAGTGTTGTTACGCTCTTGTCGTGTCATATTCATTCAACACGAAAAAACCGCTTGGAAGTCGTAATAGATTCTTTTGGTTTATTTTGAGGGAATTATTTACTTTATTATTTCACCCTTCCTGATCACTTGGATATAACAAAAGATTTGATCAAAAGAACGCCTTCCTTTCTCGTGATTTTTCAATGTTAAAGTTACTTTCAATTTGTTATACTTGAATTCACTCTGTTGTATCTTATTAAGCTATTACGATCAGTCTCTCTTTTCTAATTTAAAAACCCTTTTCACAAGATTTTTAAAATATAACAACTAGGTGCTCTGGTTACCTGATTTGTCCCAAACTCTACAAACTGACATGTCTTTTCAGCTTGTGATAAACTCGGAAGGATCACTATGTTAAAAATGGAACGGTGAAGGGTTCCAAACACAGTTCAACGATAACACTTAAACTTTATTATGATTGATTGAGAGATGTAAATTAGATAAGTATGAGACTGATAAAAGATAATAAAAGAGATAAGAGGTATGACAAAAGAGTTACATGTGAGTTGCAAATAAGACAAAATAAAATTATACAGTGAGATCGTTTAAATAGTTTTCATGAATAAAAGATAATAAAAATAGTAGCGAGCATAAAGTAGTTTTCAATAAACAAAAGAGATGTGATCCTGTTAAAATAATTTACTTACAAAAAGGTGCTTTGCTCATAGAAGGTGCTAGTCATATAAATTACAAATTCTTGTTAATTGGTATTGATCCATATAATAGTGATAAAACCCTAATTAGTTAAACCTTTATTAATAAAACCTCATGCAAAAGGAAGCTTCTTGAACAAACCCAAAAGAATGGACATGAAAAATCCGTAAAAGTTGTTAGCATCGTTATGATAATTTATTTTATCAAATGCGGAGTAGAGGACAGAAAATGAATAAATAATTTGTTTCAGAATGTCCACCAGCACCGGACGGTATGGAGAGGTTCGCCTGTCCTACGCCCGACCGTCAAGGGCGGTACCACTGCATCGATGACCATGTGCTCTGCGACGGCTTCATAGACTGCCCCTCGGGGGAAGACGAAGACCGTCATGCTTGCATGTTCTACAAAACGGTCAGTATCTATTCCTGTATCATCCCTAAAGCTACAAACTTTACACTGAACAAATTATTCCTAACTGAGATAGACATCTTAAGCGACGACGATATGAGGCTAACTAACTGCTTCATTTTCATAACAATACTCACCATTATTGGTTGATGCTGCAATATTATCCCCGCTCAATATGTCTATTCGTAGATTTCGAGAGGAAACGTCCAGGTCAATTTAATTTATTATACAGGGTGACCGCTACTAATAAAAAAAACTCTTGTTAATTCATTCTTCAACACATTCATTCAATTCAACACACGTCAGTTACGTTATAATATAATTAAAAAAGTTTAGTTTCTGGATTCCTGCACTTCACCTCCACAAAAGCTTCTATTTAAATGTAAGTTTTAATTAAATTTTCTTTTAATAGACTAAGGCGCACCTGGACGTGCTGGCGGACGCCCTGTTGCGGTGGGCCCGCGGGCGCTAAGCCCCCCTCCTGCGGGCGCCACTGTACTCTAGCGTATACTTCACAGAGAGCAACAAGACTTCGTAGCTGCCGTGCGCCACTGCGCGGCCCTAGCTCGCCACCCCCCTCAACATTCAGTTTCCTCCCCACTCCCTCGATTAGTGCATTCCAGGACGGAGGGGCTCCTGCTCCCTCTTCCGAAACGTCGCCCCCTCTCCGGTCTAGTATCAGTGCCACCCGTCAGTCGGGGTTGTTCCTGTTCGCTTAGATCATTTATAAATTTATTGGTATTCAGTCGTAGAGCTTTATTTTTAGAATAATATTTATTAGAGAGTATAGGTAACTACCTGGTTGATTTGACTGATGAATCATAAGACAGTAATTTTGTTTGATTTTGCAGATGTTTTATAATTGTTATTATTATTGTCTTATAGCTACTGATGTTTGTATAGGAATAACCCTGAATATTTTAGAAGGGGTTGGTTATAAATAAACCTACCCTAGTTGGTGCTCTGTAGCCGTGGTTTCAATGCCGCGATAAAGGATGCTTACTCTCAACAACATTTTTATTATTTTAATCACACTGTTTGTGTTAATTACGGTCTTTTGTTCATTACAGTGTCAATTAAAATGAGCCTTAATCGTCGGTTAGTCTTAGATTATTTTTTAACACTACGCATCTTGACTCTTTGGCAAAAAGTTCAAATAGCATGACCTGTAACTAATCTTCAAGAACAATTGTTATTATGAAGCTCTGTTTCTGTATTAAAGTACCTAAGTTGGTATATTTTCTAAAAATAAATGTCAAGTTTTAATTAATCGAATTCTTGTTTAAACAGTTGTCTAATCGAAGCATTTTTGGAAGACTAAAAGTTTCCGAATTATTACAAAAAAAAACGAAAGGAACTGAGAAAGCTTCTAGTGGAGTTGGGCCTAAATTTCTGCCGTTGCTTGGTCCATTCGAGCTTTGATAAGTAGAATTACTGTTTACATAGTGTTGACACCAAAATCCGTTTGGAGGCTAGTCAAATATTTGAAGAAATTATTGGTAACTTGAATAACAACAAGTTTTCTTTAATCAGTTTTCTCGAGTTTCTTGATGATAATGGTGAAAACGGCACTTTGATATCTGCTTCCTATCTCGAGATATAGCCCTGCCTAATATCATCTGTGACGTCATAACGTTAATAAGAGTTATCGCGGCTGTTGGGATATCAGAATTATGATTTCAACTAACTGGTGTATTTAACATCGTAACAAACCCTAATAAAAATCTATCCGTATACAATAATGAATATTTCAGTTTGAGTTAATAAAAAAACTGAGTTGCGGATTTGCCCCAAATTGACAATTATCTGACAAATTTCTCTGGGAGAATCTCTGATTGACACATTGAAAGTTGTACTTTTCAGTCATCAGATGGCATTTGCCTTGCAAGCACTATGTTTTCGACAAATCATTTTGCTTAAAGCTTTTGATTTTCTTTCTGATCGGCACACTTCTCTAGTGGTGGTGATGTGACAGACTGATAAGATGGAAATAACCATTGAAACATCGATGTCTCTGTCTTCACCATACCGTTAGAGTAAGTGTGTCGTTCAGAAACCATTATTGTTTTTCAACAATCGGATTGCTGTAATTGATATAATAATTTATTATTATTCAATTTGTTTCATGAAACTACTTCCTTTCTAGGAACACAGCTTTGTGACTAGCTGCATCTCTGATTGGTTTACTGAGATTCGCAAGGTAATTGGTTTTTCAGTGAACTGTCAGCGTTGGTAGTGAAAAATTGCAGATTTCTCTGGGAGAATCTCTGATTGACACATTGAAAGTTGTACTTTTCAGTCATCAGATGGCATTTGCCTTGCAAGTCACTGTGTTTCCGACAAATCATTTTGCTTAAAGCTTTTGATTTTCTTTCTGATCGGCACACTTCTCAAGTGGTGGTGATATGACAGACTGATGAGATGGAAATAACCATTGAAACATCGATGTCTCTGTCTTCACCATACCGTTAGAGTAAGTGTGTCGTTCAGGAAGCATTATTAATTATCTGACAGGCCAAATAATTGATGGAGTAGCAACTGGGCGGTTCGACACGACATGCGCTAAAATAACAGGTCTTCTGATAAATTGGGCTCATTCTACAATCTACGCCTCTGATAAAAAATTGCATATATCTCAAACTTTCTCCCCTTTTTAGGAAACTATAAGGTGACTCTATCAAAACGACAATCTTCCACAGGTAGCAGAGGGTATTTCCGTGTACTAAAAATATTCCAAACCCAGGGGTTGGCTTTATGCTTTATCGATTCACATATTTAATAGCCGGCGCAGTTTCCAATAACAATGTGATATTATAGCGTTGCTTTATAATTTTATAAAAGGCGAAGCCCGTAGGTACCATAAATCAGACTTCACTGGGTTGCGATCTGATAGGTGGTAGGTAATTGTCGGCTTATTTTCCCTGAGAAAGGCCGTAATTTATGCCCCCCAGACCGCCCATTCTCTCCCTCGGAGTTTTAATTAGACAGTAAGTTTGCGATTTTATCTGCCTACAGGATTAGCAACTTATTATGAGATTATTTTTGGAAACCGTTCTATAATAGGGTGCTATTTCACTCGTTTTCAGAAATTACTACAAGCTATATTTTGATACAAATTAACCTAATTTTCTCAATATGGTACCCGGAAACGACAGTACTAAAGCTCGAGCTGATTGGTACGTAGGACTGGTGCAAAATAATAAATAATAAACTACCGCAGGGGCAATTATGCTCGACAAGCTAACCATTCAATAATCCTGACAATGAAAGAGAAAGCGGACGAAGAATAAGATTGAGATACTTTTTGAATAAATAATTATTATAAATTATAGAAATTAGAAAAAAATTCAAACGGAGAACTCTTCTAGTTTTAATCAAACAAAGTCTCTCCATAATTCTGGAACAATCGTGTTCGGAAACTGATTAGTTTCAGCTAAAGATGACTAGTTCTAAAGATTGACTAGTTTCAATGTAAAAAAAACATTTCGTCGTTTTTAATTTGGTGACGCTTGATACTAATTCGGAATTGACTAGTCATAAATTTTTTACTAATCCTGATACAAGACTACTTGCCTGAAATTGACTAGTTATAATATCAAATTTTTTAATTTCCGAGCTTTATTATGACTTAACTAGCCTCAGCAAAACAATTGACCCGTTGCAAGATACCTTGATCCTCAAAGGACGATATCTTTTTTCAAATAAATGCGGGATGGGTAGTTCAATTAATTTCTAGTTGACTAGTTCTAGTGATATCTTGATGACTAGCTTAAATCAAATTTTTACTAGTCTCGTGATTTTAAAGACTTTTATCTATTAGCAAATTAGAATTTTACTTATCTGGTATTGAAGAAGTGACTAGTTTTTAATCAATATTGACTAGTCTTAATAATTATTATAGTCAATTTGTTAAATCACGTACACGTACAGTCATATAGTCAAATCACGTAACTAAATTGGTGGTATTTGGGTAGGTACTAACAACAATAAATTCTACAGAAGATTGACTAGTCCTAGTCATAATGTTTATAAGTGCAAGTAAGTATTTATTCAAGCTAGAAGGCAATTAAAATATAAGTGGTAAAAGTTCAAGATCCAACATGGACTTTTTTTCTATCTCACTAATTGACCAGTCCCTAGTCAATGTTGTCTTGACCCAGAACGGTAGATGTATCCTTTCAAATAGGTTTAAGAAGAGAACTCGAGACCCAAATAATTTTACATTTATTAAGATGTTCTAGTACAAACGCGACTAGTTTTTGTTTTAATAAAGAAAATTGTATTTATATAAATCTAATGCCAGATCAACACCTCCTTTAGTGACTAGTCTCTAGTCGCTATTGACTAGTTCTATGCACAATCAAGTAATCTTGAGATAACTTTAAACAAGTAGGTGCCTAACTGTAATTACGACGCACACTTCAAATGTAATAAAAACTTTTCTTATAAAAGAACTCAGTTTTTTGCAAGACTTTTAAGTCGATTATAATTTAAATTTGAAAGGCCAAAGAGTCAAAAAAGTCAATAAGAGCAGGATCAAAATATTTCTAGAGTCTCATAATTTGATTTTTGAAAGCAATTCGCTTTCTAATAATTAAAAGACTTCGATCATTTCTAAATTAAATACAGGAGTAAGGAACGAACGGTGTGGGTCAAGTCTGGAGTCAAAAAATAGATTATTACCTAACTTGAAAGTAACTTTCCATAACGTCGTTTCATCTCAGCAAGGCAATCCAAGTCAATTCGTTAAATTTTAAAATGAGATGCTTTTTCCTTTTAGTCTCTAAAATTCATTTCATTTCCTCGACGTTTTCTTTTCAACTTCTTTTTACTTAATGTTTTTCATCACACCTTGAATAGAAGTACTCTTAGATCCCGTTGATCTCATTTTTACATTTCCAGATTAACTTATTCTTTCGAGGAATTATTAATTTTATGACATGAAAGCTTATTTTAGTATAAATTTTGTTCCTTTTATTATCTTATCAGAGAATTATTTAACAAGATTGACACTTCATTGCTGGTGCTGTGATGCTGCAGATATATTTTATTTCCCATAATGTGAAGAGATACCTACATAAATTCGCTGGCGCATAAACTTCCGTTGAAGAAGAATCGATAAATTTTTACATACTTGAGTAATTCCCCGATTTAAAGAATGAAAACTGTTGTTGAGAGTTAGCAGAACTGAAACGTTTGAAATCAAATCGTTTAGAAAGAATATTCGTTGAATATGTTTGTTACAATTTATCACTGTTGTTACTGTTATTATTATTATAAAACTGATGAAAGGATAAGTTCAGGTCTCGACTTGCGAACATGACTCTGGAGAGATTTTACAGACCTCTTGGGCCCCCAAAGATCGTTTAGTGAACGTTTAAAACTGCACTTTTAATATAAGGTACAATTTTGGTAAATGTGCGTTGTCTATTTAAAAAAGTATTTAAGCTTTAGATGTATTTGATCTTAGGTACAAACATGTATAAGTATCTACATAAGTTATAGCACATATTTAGCAAATTAACGATTTTTGTGGGGTTTGATCGATCCGAGATAAAGAACACGGAGGCTGGACCGTTCTTTTCAGATAATATTCGCATTATGACTGAAGAAACGGTTGGTTTATAGACTCGGATGATGATTATAATCAATCATCTTGAGCCACCGAGATCTATAAATCAATAAATAAACATCGGAGCGAATTGCTTCTAATTGGACGGTTTAAGTTCTTATCTGGGATCGATCATGTGATTGGTTGATTGGATCGAGGTTTAGGAAAAGGACGTACCAAAGTACCCATATACTATAATACTTGTATAATTTGAGCTTGTCTTATTCCAGAAGTGCCTAAGACTTATTTATGATAAGGTCTTTGCAGCGTTCTTATATTGAAATGAAATATCCCAGAGTGCCATTGATTTATTTTCCTATCTTATAATTTTCAATAATTTACCGCTTGATTCTTCAATATAACTTTTATTAGCTCGTCGAAAAAATTGTGTGTCCTTGTCCTGGCTAGAACAAGTCGAGATAGTTACAAAAAAAAATCGATAAACAAGTCTTATTTGTAATAGAGTTTCATAATAATTATTCTTTAATTATTTTTTAAGAGACTTTTTCTCATATTTTTTGTACTGAAACTTAGATAAAAAGGGCTCTAAATCGAACGAAGTCAGCCTAAAATTGTAGATTAGTCGTCAATTTTAATTGTTCTTTAACACTGACTTTTTGAGATTCGGTTTGGTCTCGCGACCAAAAATGACGCTAGAGATGACAACAAATTATCCTACCACCAATATAACAGTCTCAAAAAATAGTGTTGACGGAACATGAAATAGATAGCTGAATTTTATTATAGTCTCTGCATCGAAGAGTTTCCCTTTTGTTTTTATTTTTCTCAGGGTCAAAGAACTAAATGTGTCGCTAATATCCTAATCCCTTCCTGGCATTCCTCGGACCGACCGGAGGACCGAAAAATGGAGCTCCTGTCGCTCCGGTTGATAAAGTCGCTAAATCGAAAAAGTGCTCCCACTCAGAATAATGGATTGAAATCTTTCTCGTTTCAGCGAGTTTATCGTTGGAGTTGCTTGTAAATCGTTCCTAAGACTTAGAATATAAGTACTGCACTAGCACGGAGCACGAGCACAAGTATATGCACTAATTATTCATTGTTTTGTTTTTTATTCGAACCAGTAAGTAACCAGATCGATTGCATTACATTATACAGACCTGAGCACAAGCAAACATACAAACATACAAAGTGATGTAGAATATTGTCCGAGATGTGCCGAGTTTAATGTGATATAATATTTCCTGCCACGTGTTTTTTCCTATATGTGTGTGTGTGTATAATCACTGTAACCGGTAAGCTCCTTAACTTGTTACTATTACAATAACGAGATAACAATCAATTTCTTTCGAAGCCCTCCAAATTCAATTTGTTCGAAATGGAGTGTTCCACTACTACCTGTTCCTGAGTATTTCACGCATGCCTTTCAAGCTTATAGAAATGCGTCGTAACGCACTGCGCATCCTTATGATTTATAAAATGATCCATTTTTACAGCCGCAGTTTAACTTGATATAAAGCACCGGTACCACAATTTATTAAACATAATTAATGTAATCAAAATGACGATAAGATAATCTAAAAATTATAAGAGAAAGACAAATTTTTAAATTCAATCTAAGATGTGATTAAGAAAAAGACGTAACAACTCGACCTCTCAGCCAGAAAGAAAATGGATCGACATCTTGTGAAAATTTCTTAGTGAGACCCAAATTTGAAGTTCGAAATTAATATTTCTTCCGGTATGGGATTAATAATTAATTGATTTAAAGTTTTCTGGATAGCTTATCGTTATGCTACCGTGCCTTATGGAACAATGATAAGTAAAACTCAGCTCCGATCACTAAAACTTGATAACCAAAACTGGTCGTTTTGTGCCAAATGACGCGAGAAAAATTGTAACTTCCTAGCCTGAAGAGTTGGGAAAAAGTTTCACCCCTCGTCTTAATCGCAATAAAAGTGTGATTTTTCAAAAAAAAACAAAAATGTTATTGTGTTATTTTTCAAAATTTTACCACGCCACTAATTTGGAAATTCGAAATTGATATTTCTTCCGGTATGAAGCGATTTTTATTTTTTCCTGGTCAATTTATAATTTTCTCATTAGCTTATCGTTATTCTATCGTGTCTTACGGAAATAATAACATATAAAACAATAGTCTAGCATAACTGAGACAGAAATTATTATGATTTATTCCCTGCAATTATGAAAAAATGACCTTTGCAGATTCGTTCACCGGATGTTCAAAATTGGTCGTGTTGTGGAAAATTTCGAGACTAATTAGGTTTTAAAGTAATATTAAAAATTCTTGAGATGGAGTCTGCTGAGGCTGGCAGATGTTGTGGTAAAGATCAAAGTCAAGTTCGTTTAAAAATTTCAAAAAAATGACAAATGTCAACTATCCAAGGTGAGATGTTTTCAAAAAGACAACTTTTGAGGTAAAATACCATGTAATATCAATTTTGCAACTAAAATGGCGTCTCTCTCATTTTTTCACATTTTTAAAGTAGACTGCGGCAAGTATTTTTAATAAATCTTTGTGACAGTTTGAGTTTGAGTTCTCTAAATACAATTTAATTCTTTCTTAGATAATTTAATATTAGAAGTTATTATTTATTAGCATTAAAGCATAGACATTAAAGCACCAAGTCAGTTTCCTTCGTAAAGGAAGGACTTTGACTTCTCGAGTAAAATATTATTTTTTGTCAAATTATCGAGAAATAATTCTTTCTGGAGGTGTATTTTTAATTTCCCTCCCGTTAATTTTACATTAACAAATATTTAAAGTATTTATTCATGAAAAATTTATCGATTATAAGTTAATTCTGTTTGGTTGGATCGTCAAATAAACCTCAAGTATTTTTTTTAATTTATTTAATTTCTATAATTACGGTTTATAAAAAAGTGTTGTAATGAAAATTTTGTAGTAGAAGTGGAAGACTCCATTATTTATATTTTTAATACCTACGAACCTAAATGATAAAAATGATTCCCTATAAAATATATTTATTTATAAATGAAGTAATATATTCTAGTCAATTTATATAAAAAGAATAAGAGGAAGAATAAGAATAAGAAGAAGAAGAAGAAGAAGAACCGAAAGTAATAATGAAATATATCAATTTTTAAATTGCAATAAAATTGTACAAAAATAATTTATGAAGGTTACTCTCATAGTTTAATGATAACAATAAGAATAAAGAGACACAATCACTTTGATCATTACCTACTTAAGAAGAGCGTTACATCTTGGGAGTAATTTTCCTATTTTATTAATAATAAATAAATCTTTAATACATACTTACAATTTTAGGTTAGATTATATTTTTTCAAATAATTGAAAAATTGATAAAATATAATAAAACGATGTGTTAAAGTTAATCACATATAAATTTTATTAATCGATCTTATATATTATAATATGTGTTTAATAACGAGAATTATTAAGTACCTATGTGTTTAATAAATTATATATCGATGTTTATGTAAGTAATTTCGCACATTATATGCACAATGTTGTTGTATATGGTAATTATGGTAACTTAACATACCTACCTACCTAATACCTTTAGGTAACTAATTTAGGCAATTCGAACTCTATGGTTATATGTGAAAAATTTTAAGACATTGTTATCTTTCGTATCAGGCAAAGAATTACATTGTGATTTAAGGAGCTCCGCTAAAAAAATAAAAAAAAAAAAACACTTGCAGTAAGTAACTAGCAAATATATTCTATATTTAAATATTTATTTTTTACGTCTTTACTTTTGCTATTATAGTTCAAATTGTCTTATGAATGTCACTGTAAACGGAAAATGCACTGATCTCCATAAAGTTTTTCGTATATATGTATTGTTTATGAACACACTTAAGCACTAAAGCACAATCTGAAGGAAATTCCAACAGTAAAACTCGCGTTTTATTACTGAAACATCCTTCAAAATAAAAGCACCTAGTTTAGTGAAATTGTCGCAACTAAAACCCCCTCCCTTACCCGAAAATCCCTGATCCGGTCCCTGGCTAATCTCCCGACGTAAATTCCAGCGAATTTAAAACCAAAGCAGACGGAGATATGAATATTTTTGTATCGTGATCCCTCACACCGATCACCCTGATTACTTCGACGGCCTAATCAATAATTATTATTATTGGCGTGCCGCTGGAGTCTACTTCGGGTGCTCAGCCTGTTCCCGCTCTAACATGTAAATGAGTATATATTTTACTATTAGCTAATGTAAAAAACCGTATGATGTACAATATATTCGATATGATGTACTATAAATGATGTAAAAGGTGCGATCGGAGTGTCCCTGCATGGGTGACATCTCTAAGAGTATGGGGTAACTAACTATCTATACTGACCTATGTTATTTACCGTAAAATTATTATAAATGTACAATAAAAGTCTCATCCAATAAAATGGTCTGAAAATCATCTCCTTTTTTTTCTTACTGCTTGCCTACACCCTACCTTATTATAATAATAAGTAACCTCGACTTTTTGTCAATAATTGTTGGATTCTTCAATCGCGATCAGTCGAGTCATTTGATGAACCAAGTGAACCAAGTGGGAACAGGGAGGTGACTGTCTCTAAAAAGTGGTTAAGACCTCTGGCTATAGAGCCCAAGATCGTAGGTTCGACCCTGGTTCGGCTCACACTGTTTTTTTGAATGTTCATCAAAAATATAATAATAGATCGATGTATTGGTGCTGGTCAATGGGATTAGCGAAAAGTGCCTTGAAGGACTAATAGCTTTCGAAAAACACCTCTTCCCGCCATACATTCACCTTTGAGGTTCGCCGAGTTAAAGTTATTTTCACCCTCAACAAAATTATTGCAAAGAAAAACGTACGCCACTGACTTTTTTATATTTTTATATTTTTTTCAGGTAGCGCAGTCAAAAATATAATTATGTCTCTTAAATCATTTTCCTATCTTACTTATTTTACGAGAAAAAAACATAAAAACCGTTTTAAAGCATATCTAAAAATTGATCAAATAAAATCATTAAAATTGGCTTCTATTTGTTTTTTTTTAGAAAACGAAGCAAGATACGCAAAAATTTCAAGTACAAGAATAGCTGTGTTCTTAGTTGCTTTATCTAGAAAAAAATTCGAAAATGCCAAGAAATACAGGGTGTTATTTTTTTTAGGCAAAGAACTAAAAGATTGCCACCTGAGCACGCCCCTGAAGTACTGTCTGAAACTGTAACGAATTAAAAAAATTAATTATAAAATTAGCAACAAACTCTCAAAATTTCATTAAAATCTGTCGAGCCATTTTGTAGGTATTTATAAAAAACAAATTTTTGGTAAAATTTAAGTGTATCTCGAAAATGAAGCTTTTTTGGACAAATTTTTATGAGGAAAAAGTTTTTTTACGCCCCCTACTACCCCTAAAATTTTGACGGTGTATTTATGATACACTCTGTATGTACATCGCTCAGTCTATCGTATTTTTATTTCGCTTCACTGTCTATTAATTTCTATAGGATCTACTTTCGTTCGCGACTCTACACCAGTTCTTTTCCTACTAGAGTGAGATCTCAGTCATTGCCGTCGCTGGCGTATCAATGTGACTTGGACGGGCGAGGCGATTACAAAGCCACGCACCTCTCAATCCTCCTTTTAATCAATCCTTCTTCTTCCCAAGGTGCCTATTTAGTGGAGAGGGTCTGTCAAAAAAAAAGGCTCCATCCGCCTTGGACTCGAGAATTTTTTTGATTTTTTTTTCATAAAGTTGGACCCCCTCTTCATTTTGGTGGCATTTTCAAAAATTTAATCGACGCCCTGGCGGAGAAATGTGCATGCGAAGACATCGGCAATGGGTTTTTTGCATATAACTCACTTAATTCAACTCTGAGCATAGTAAATATCCTGTCGAAAAATGAAGAGCTCTCGAAGACTCGTAATTTGAACTTTGACTGGTCCAAATCGGTCAAACGGCTCTCGAGATATCGCATTTTCAATTTTAAGGCCCTTTCTTCAGGGTTCAAAATTAAAATTCAAATTGCTATAACTTTCGCTAATATTGGGGCCTCGGGCCCAACCAATGGGAGATGACATTTTGGAATGCCTCCTTTAAAATGGTATTTTTTTTCGATTCCGCCAATATTGGCAAGATGCCCGCAGAAAAACCGATTTCCCTCCCCCCTTTTTTTCTTAAAACTGTTTTTTTGCCATGAAAGAAGGGGGTTGGGGTAAAAAATTTTTCGTCATCAGACGGGAATTTTTTTTATCTTTGATTTGAGCCCCAGTAGACCTCGATCGGACCATTATTAAGGTCACAGGGTCACCAAACGCGTTTGGTCCTATAGAATGGCAAGGATTAGGGTTAGCGGGTTCCGCTACCCGGCATTTTTTAGGGCTAAAAACTCCCCTTTCAAGATTTTCTTACCCCATGTCGCTATCTCAATTAGGGCCTGCACGCGGACGTGATATGTAAACCAATTAATCTAGCGTGTGTGTCTGTGAGAGAAGAGAGAAAGGAGAGGGAGCGCTAGGCTTGGCCCCCGGCTCTCACTGCTCCGCGGCTAGATTAATTGGTTTACATATCACGTCCGCGTGCAGCCCCTAATTGAGATAGCGACATGGGGTAAGAAAATCTTCAAAGGGGACACTTAGCCCTAAAAAATTCCGGGTAGCGGAACCCGCTAACTCTAATCCTTGCCATTCTACAGAACCAAACGCGTTTGGTGACCCTGTGACCTTAATAATGGTCCGATCGAGGTCTACTGGGGCTCAAATTAAAGATAAAAAAAATTCCCGTCTGATGACGAATTTTTTTTTACCCCCACCCCCTTCTTTCATGGCAAAAAAACAGTTTGAAGAAAAAAAATGGGGGAGGGAAATCGGTTTTTCTGCGGGCATCTTGCCAATATTGGCGGAATCGAAAAAAAAATACCATTTTAAAGTAGGCATTCCAAAGTGTCATTCCAAAGTTATAGTAATTTGAATTTTAATTATGATTTCCCCTCCCCCTCCCCCCCCTAATCGAGATAGCGACTTCAAAATTTCAGGCATCATTGAGGACACTGCTGTCTGTCGACGAAAAAAAAAATTAAGTCCCTAAGTCGATTTTTTCCATGCAAAACACGCGAACACGGACGACGGTGTATTCGCACCGCGGCGGAACCCTGAAGAAAGGGCCTTAAAATTGAAAATGAGATATCTCGAGAACCGTTTGACCGATTTGAACCAGTCAAAGTTCAAATTACGCGTCTTCGAGAGCTCTTCATTTTTTGACAGGATATTTACTATGCTCAGAGTTGAATTAAGCGAGTTATGTGCAAAAAACCCATTGCCGATGTCTTCGCATGCACATTTCTCCGCCAGGACATAACTTCAAAATTGAGTTTTAGGGGGCGCCTCAATAACAAGAGTGCCATTTTTTCTGTTATGCTTTGACAGTCATATCCTTATAGCAGTTGAATGGTACACAGTCTGTTGCAATTAAAAATTGATCACCATTCGACACAAAATACGTTTTTATAAACTTGAGAGTGTCATACGGTTCGTGTCATTGAGTGTCATAAATATGAATTCTGTCCAATTCTTAAAGGACAGGAGCCGAGTTAGAATGTAGCCGAGAGTCCGAGAACATCCATTTGGCATCGTACTCAAGAATTTTACATTTCAAGAAACACTATATGAGTCGTATTTCCACTAGAGATTAGCGTCTTCATTTCTGTTAAATCCAACTCACTCAATCATTTAAACCTATACACCAATCAGAGAGGAGATTCGTCAATTGAATCATCGAGCAAGAAGTAACCTACGAGTTTTCCAAGAAAATCGTGTTTGGAGCGACGAATACAAACGTTTTCGTGTTTTTGTGGTTTTTGCTCTGGAAGAATCATTATTGGACCATTTTTATTAAGACGTTGCCGCGAATGCAAAAACACTCACTAGCGAACATTTCGAGCCTTCACAACCCAGTTTTGGGACTTTAAACTGATGGCCTAGATCTCGAAGACATACAGAAATGTGTGTTTCCAACAGGACGGTGCCACTTGCTACACATCACATGAAACATTGTCATCGTTCTTCACACGATTCACACACTACACATTCTTTCATAGCGTGTTAAGTCCATCTTTGGACGTACGCCTCCTCTAATTCCGATTTCCATTTTTGGCGATCCATACGGCTTCGCGCATTCAGTGCAGCCCAGCTGTTATTTTACGTTATCAAACCAAACGCATCGGAGGTCTCCCCCGTAGTCTCCTGAAGTCGTAGGGCATCTACGTTAAGGACACCTCCAGCATCGCCCTTTCCATGGCGCATTGCGTTACTCGTAATCTGTAATGTTCTTTTCTGTCATCGTCCAATTTTCAGCTCCACAGCACATTACTGGGAAAACGCACATGTCGAATTTTTTTTTTGTGGCATGTTGGAATGTTTTTATTCTTCAAAATGTTACTGAGTCTTTCGATTGCTTTATTCGTCGCAATGTCTCAGCTGTCTGATTCTGTCTTCCTAGCACCAGTTTCTGAGTTTCTACTTAGGTTTTGTCCTAAGCCATCTAAGTGATCCCATCTATGCATGAAGTGTTTCCCGAATTCAGGATTACATAATTGTCTTCGTCTATCTTAATCTCGCATAATCCGATGATATCCCATTTCACTCTGTTCAGTTCGTATTCGAGTTCACACAGTTTGTCCTGGTTTGATAATGTTCTTACATTATACAGGGTGACCCAGCGAAAACGTACCAAGCCTAATACCTTGAAAACTGAAGATGTACGCGAAAAACGCCGAAACAGGTCGATTTTGTTATCGAGGGGGACATATTTTCGTGACAAATTTAACTACCCAAGTTCACCCCTTTGGCAAGGGTACCCCTTTGCTTATCATCATAGGGAATAATAGATATCGAGTGATACATCATTTGAAAGCTACTTGAATTTCTTCTGTTTTTCGCGTACTGTCTTCAGTTTTCAAGTTACTATCGCGAGTTACGTTTTATTGGGCCACCCTGTATGTAAGCGAAACCTAAAATGTTGGATATCGTTTTGTAAAGAGAATTCAAGTAGCTTTCAAATGATGTATCACTCGATATCTGTTCTCTATGGTGATAAGCAAAGGGGTAGCTTAGCTACCCCTGCCAAGGGGATGAGCTTGGGTAGTTAAATTTGTCACGAAAATATGTCCCCCTCGATAACAAAATCGACCTGTTTCGGCGTTTTTCGCGTACATCTTCAGCTTTCAAGGTATTAGGCCTGGTACGTTTTCGCTGGGCCACCCTGTATGTACCCAGCCATGTCTTCTGGCAGCCTGGTCTAACCCAGGGATTCTTAGCACCCTTTCTCCTTGTGGTTCCTCCATCACTGCCGTAATCGAGACTCTGGGAGTGGTAGGGACTAAGGGAATTTACTTTCTTCTTGAATTCATTAGAAGAATTGCGGCTTATCGGCTTGGGTGGCCCTACCGGTAGCTACGCTACCGACGGCATCGCTCTCTGAACGTAGAAGGTAACTGAGCTCTCTCACCGCGGCAAAGTGAAGTCCCTGAGAGAGGACACATTCTATGCCTGAGTAATCTCCCTTTTGGGAGTTTTTTTTAAGTCAAAAGCTTTTGACAAGCATCCCAGGACCACCCTTCAATGAAACCTTGAATGAAGTAATTAAACACTGCATCACTGCCATCGAACCAGAGTTATGCGAAACCGTGAAATTTTCTTCACGCCAATGTGTCAGCAAAGCCGAGGAGGCCAAGACTATTAGATTATGTTGTTTCATACGAAGTTTATGGTTAAATCAAAATAACTGTCTTTTACTTAAAATTATAATATTTCATTCTATTTTGGACACCCTTTATACTTAAGTATAATTTAATAACCAACTTACCTACTAGATCATATTATTATCTCACTAAGTGCTAAATAATTAACGAGGTGAACTCCTGGTTAACCAAGCTTTAGGAAATGCACAAGTTCAATGTCGCGGACAGGTATAAAATACATTGTCCCCGTTATTTACCATTAACTGTCCGGGTAATGTAAATAAACACACGTACGACATAAAACAGACCCTAATGATGCCAATTCGTTCTCATTTGCTCCTCCCGTTGACTCCGAGAATTATAAGATAGACTGTTCGACCGTGAAATGAATAAACAACAAGTGTAAGGGTGAAAGGGCTTTCAATTTATCTTTTCTTTCTAGAAAGCCTATTATTCTAAACGTACAGTGCCTTTTTGTGTTATTGTATTAACTTGATCCTGTTGAAGTTCTCAAAGTATTTAGAGAAACCACTTTTTACTGCTCCAATAATAATTATTCCCCAACTTCAACTACTGTTTGAAATGTTAGCTCATCTAAAATGGTGAGAAATTTCAACAACTGACGAAGTAAGTGTAACAAATGAAACACTTACGTCACACTGGACGTAACATAGATCCTTATTATACCCCATAGATTTTTGTGACATCGGCATAAAAATTTTATTTTACTATGGGAAATAGTCCAGTCAAGGAAGGAAGGTGTAGAGTGCGTGAGCTGGTACCTAAACGATTCCTTCAGAAACTTATTTAGGGTGTTTAGAGGGTTATAATACCAAAAGTCCTGACGTCTGGGTGGTGAGCAGAGGAAGGAGGGGGGAAGGTCTCACTTTGGGTTTTCCGGTTATGTTTGGAAAAAGGTGAGTCGTAGGGAAAATTTTCCTTATAATACCTACATAAAAGCTCGTAAAATTGTCTAAAACTTTTTGTTGACTGCACTTAAAGATCGCTTGAAAGTTCTAAGCATTGTGGGGATGTGCAAAGCCAACATCACTAAACATCATATATATGAGGGTTCCAGTGGCGGTTCGTGGATTGCAAAGTATAAGTGAAGTGTAGATTCTACACTGGATAAGGTCCAGCCAGCACAATTTAAAGTTCGGTTAGCTGTAAAATTCAATTTTTGCAAAAGTCCATTAGTCTGCTCTAAAACTCCGCAAATTCCGGTCAGCTCGTTTTTTTTGCAATGTCCGGCTAGACGAAGTATGGTCCTCTGGTCAACTCTAATAGTCGATTTTTGCAAAGTCCGGTTTTTTCTTGCTATGCCCTGTTTGAAAATGTTCGATAAGAAATTCGATTTTTCCAGCTGACCAGATTTAGTCAAAGCAACAATGAAAAAAATATACATATTTTAGGTGCGGATTGAGAATGCTCGAAAAAAGCTGGACCTCTTCCAACCTGGATTGCAACAAAAATCTTTCGAGCTGACGTGGCCTTGTCAAAACGGGCCTTGTCCTACGTTGAGTACACGTAAGCCCTCGAAGAGGCAACTACCACAAAATCTTCTGAGGCAACAAGAGTCATTTACGTCTTTACGAGACTGCCAAACGATTAGACTTTTTTAGACTCGCTTGTTTACTGAAAGGAGTTGTTCAAAAAGTTTTGTTTTATGACAGTATTCTGCTCAAAAAAAATATTGTGGTATTCGAGGTTTTCGTGGGATTCGATATCAGTAGGTATGTCAGCATTGGGAATAATAACGGTTAAAAATTATGGAGTGCCCCAGCGGGTTCTGTTTTGGCGATTGCTATTCCTTCTATATACATTAATGACTTATGTATGAACCCGATTGATGGTGTTCTCTTTGCAGATGACACCACCATCATTTGTTTTAGCACTGACTGGAAAATATATGGATAACTGATCAAGTTATCGTTGAAATGAGACTTGGTTTGACATGGGAAGCTAATATGCATATGGCTTTCTCTCTCATCTCGAAGTTTCAGATGCAACTGAGAAGGGTAAAATATGAAGATTTCAAAATGGCCGCAATGCGTACGATATTATAACGAATAAAGAAACTGGTGAAATCGCGAAAAATTCTGGATTTTTCGTGTTTGTTTACCATCTCAATTTTTATGATAACTCAGCGAGTCATGGAAACCTCATCTTCGCGACAATTCTAGAGACATGACAGGAATAACATATTGCCAGGCCAGTGTAACTGCTGGCATTATACCAAATACCAGAATGGTTCTGCGTTCTACGCATGTTCGAGAGCGCGCGGGGTGTCGTCGTTGTGTCTAGAGACTTCGATGGCACCTCGGGGAACTATTTAAGAACCGCAGTGGCTGGAGAGTTCAGTTGTTGTAATTCACTTCAGATGTTCAGAAAGTTATAATTGGAAGTGGAAGACAGAAGGATAACATAAAATGACAAGTGAAAGAGCATTATTGTTGTGTATTTATTAGTGGTGTCTCTGTATGTATAAATAAGAGAACAGCTGATTAATTTGGAGATTATTGTTATATAAGTTGTGTTAAAGAATAAAGAATTTTTAAAGAGTTGTAATTTGGAATTAATAAAGTGTATAAGACCCGGAACAATATATTTTTCTCTCTTACACTCTCCATTATATCGCATACCTATGGAATGAGTTTACGGAGAAATGCCTCAACTTCCGAACTTCACGTATGGTACTAGAATGAAAAACTCCCTTGTCAAACCGTGCATATGACAGGCTCACAAAATCACAAAGAAATTCAGCAAATTAGCTTTTACAATTGATTGCCATTAAACGGGAAATAGCTAATAACACCAGCTAGTACAGTTTAAACAAAAATTGAAAAAGCTCCTTTTAGAAAATTGTATTTTCTCGCCAAATGACCTTTTTATGTTGAGTTTGTGAATGTATAAATTGTTGGTCGTTTATTTATTGTTTTATTATGTTAAATTATTATTGTGTTTCTTTTATCTTTATTTATCTTTATTGTTTGTTGTATTTTTATGTTTATTTTGATTTATGTTAATTTTGTTGTTACTGTATTATTGACTTATCTTCAATACGAATATTTTGTATTAAAGTGTATTAAGTGCTTACTGAAAATATTACCCGTCACTCCCATTTCGGAAATGTGTTCAAATGAGAAAATGCAATCAAAACGCAGTGCGCAGTGCGGTTATTGTTTTAAACTTTAAACTCATCAAATAAATGTATCTATTAAATCGATAAATTTTGTTTTTTATACAGGCTGTCCCACGACCTGACTGCCATAGCTTAAGGGTAGGTGTAGTTTTTCAAGGCGATTCAGGATCTGGTTTTGAAATTTTCCTGAGGCCCTTCGTTTCGAGTATACAGGGTGATTTGTGCAATTTGCCGAAATCTTTGATGAGCGATATCTTTTGAACGAATTGATCGAATTTAACGAAATTTGGTAGATATACACCGTGTTTTATATTAAGTCGGCACTATTGCTAACTTCGTTATTATTTAACCTAGAAAGTCGGCTAAATTAGCAAACTAGTAGTATTTTTTCTCCTGAATAAAATGGCGAAAACAGAAAAACAATTGAACATCGCGTTTTCGAGATATTGAAAAAAATGTAACTTTTTTAATGGAACATCCTATATATTTTTGGATGGATCGGTTGCAAATTTTTTTTAAAGGAAAAAGTCTCTATGCACTATGATCCTAAAATAATAAATTCATTAATTATTCATTATTTTGTTACTCCCAAAGTAGGCTGCACAATTAATGTAATTTAGTGTACCTACCTACGTAATGTAAGGTAAAAAAATATATCGTCCTCAATAGTGTATTTTTCAATAAAAAAATACACAAAAAAAGGAGTTGTTATATTGAAAAGGATTTAATTTTAAATAAACAAATAACAGAACTTGTATGTATGTTTTAAATTAAGTCGGCACTATTGCTAACTTCGTTATTATTTGAGCTAGAAAGTCGGTTAAATTAGCAAACTAGTAGTATTTTTTCTCCTGAATAAAACGATGAAAACAGGAAAACAATTGAACATCGCGTTTTCGATATATTTAAAAAAATTGATATTTTTTATGGAACACCCTGTATATTTTTGGATGGATCGGTTGCAAATTTTTTTTTAAAGGAAAAAGTCTCTATGCACTATGATCCTAAAATAATAAAATTTTACACACAAACAAGTTCTGTTATTTGTTTATGTAAAATTAAATCCTTTTCAAGGTAACAACTCTTATTTTTAGTGTATTTTTTTAATAGTGAAAAATACACTATTGAGGACGACATAATTTTTTTACCTTACATTACGTAGGTACACTAAATTACAATAATTGTCGCAGCCTACTTTGGGAGTAATAAAATAATGAATAATTAATGAATTTATTATTTTAGGATCATAGTGCATAGAGACTTTTTCCTTTAAAAAAAGATTTGCAACCGATCCATCCAAAAATATATAGGGTGTTCCATTAAAAAAATTACATTTTTTTAAATATCTCGAAAACGCGATGTTCAATTGTTTTTCTGCTTTCGCCATTTTATTCAGCGGCAAAAATACTACTAGTTTGCTAATTTAACCGACTTTCTAGGTTAAATAATAACGAAGTTAGCAATAGTGCCGACTTAATATAAAACACGGTGTATATTGTATGTAATAGTGGAAATCTAAATAAACGCTCAGGTTGATTGGCTTTGGTGTCGGTGGTTGTTACTTCGTGAAGTCCTTCGGTCGTGACAGCCTTTTAAAAAACTTACAGATTTTTATTATATTTTTTTTAACAAGATTTACCATTTTGAAAAAATATTTTTCTATATACCTATTTTTTTGCTTTCTAATGTGAACAATAAATAAAACAATCTAGAAAAGAAGGAATTAAAATAATAATCTTCGTAGATATTGATCATTACTATATATCCAGAACTACGTTACTTATTGACGTGACTTACATTCTATACCAATAAATGCTCAATAAACATTATGATTAGGATTTTAATTGTAATAAAAAAATAATATCCTTACTAGGTATAATAATTTTTGGGGGTAAAAGCAAAATTCATCAGGTCGTACTCACCTATCATCTCGACGGTCGTATCATTTGGTTGGTTACATTTCAACACATAACGATCGTTAAATACAAATATTAAATATTATTTTTGGCTTAATAAATATTTAAAAGCTACCCACCAAACTCAAAGCAGACCTCGTCAATTATTCTCAAATTCCATAACTCCTCGACTTCCCAAGCCTTGGCAGTAAGTTTTTTCGTATCGGTCGCGACATCTCTTGGAATAAATTTTAACTTAGGTATGCGAACTCCAGACTGTAACTTCAGCTAACTTAAGCTACAGTGACCCTAATTTCAGCCATGATAATTATTACAGTCACCCATACTGACTTGTCATCAGGTCACTGTAGTGAACTCTTTCCGAACCCCAGTTTCCTGATAGACCAAAAGGTGACGCAGCTAGGTATATATATTCAGTAGTGCAGTGCATACGTTGCCGCTATCGAGATCTTTTTATAAACAACCCCTTATAAAGGGTGTGTGTCAAAAAAGATTTGGTGGAAGATGATCAAGCCTAAAATGCAACATTAGCCAATTTGAGTCACCTGCTATTATCTACCTATCTTTCAAAGGGAGTTTTCTAGGGGGCTCCTTTTTTTAATTTTGAAAAACATTTATCTGTAGGTAAGCCAAAGAGTCTATTTTCTTTGTTTATCTAGTTATCTCAATGACACCTGCATCCATAATTGGGGTTGTAGAGGGCGTAAGTCATTCCCAAAGTTCTACGAAGTCCACCCATATGGATATTATTAAGGGATTGTTTCGTTGACTTAACTAGTGGAGAGATAAGTTATTCTGCGTTGCTTTGAGATCCAGTGACGTAGTGACGGGCGTTTTGGGTGGTTAAAAATTTTCATATAAACTTTCGAAGTGTTGCAGCGTTTTAGTCGTGCATCAAGCAGGCTGTCAAGACGCCGAGTAGGCAGTTGGACTGTCGAAGTGACGGACCTGCTGCCGGCCATGACAAACCACTTGCTGATTTACTCGCAAGACTTAGATGATATCGCAGTTTTCGAAGGAGGTAAAAAGAGGAGGCGACTCCATACGAAAAGCGGGAACTAATCCATATCGATTTGGTTTCGTGAATAGAAAATACCCGCCCCATTCAATCCGTATATTTTGATGATGAATCACAGCCCCTTCTCGGTAATTAGTCAATTTTTGCGACACTAGTCTTGGAGCCCTGTATGACACTACTGCATTTTGCAAATCCCCCCCCCCCCCTATGAAATTTCTAATCGAGCATGCTGAAATTTGTCGGCTAGCACAGGGGACGATTTAGAGGAGTATGCTATAGCCTAGGATGACAAAATTATGTGAAGGCAAAACCTTTTGATAAGTACTTACCATGCACAATTAACTTTTTTAACTCCTGGGTACATTTTAAACCTCGGGAAAGTTACGTATCCTTAAATATCCTGCATATTCTGGTGGGTTTGGGGTTTGGGCCTCTCGGGCCCCTTTTCAACATCATTAGGTTCTAAAAAATTATAGAGCGGTCATTTTATAGATAAGCAGCCACTCGCACTCAGGCATACCATATACACTACGAGGTAGTACCTATATAATGGGTCTTTAGGAGTAGGTATCATGTGAAAGTCTGAGGCAATTGGTAATAAAGGGAGACATTTGCTTCGTTATAACTGTAATTACCATTAAGATGAACCATTAAAACTTCAAAACTTCTTGACGATTTTTTGAAATTTTTCCTTGCCCTTCTCGAATGATCCATTAGTTTGGGTCCGGCCTCAATAAGGACCGGCCATACAAAGAATCCGTCTCTAGATTTTAAATTATGGGTAGGTGACCCTGTATAGTTGAATTTGTATTTTTTTTTTTTAATTCATCGTTTCGTCAACAGAGACCGACTCGATTGAGCTGGGACACACTGTATAATTCCCGACAGAACATGTCAAATTGTAACGATGAAAAAAGGCTATGAAAAAAGTTCTACTTTCTTTCGTTATCTTATCAGTTTCTAAGATTATTTCTCAAAATAATTGGAGTAAATCAAACCAAATCTCCGGCACCTTAAATCTCAAAGAAAATAAGAAGAACGAACGACTGACTCAAAATCCCAAGTGTCGGAAGTTGGCTATTTATTACCGGTCACATAGACACCCCCTAGAGGTGTTCAAGGCGCGTACGCCTGAGCGTGACGTGCGCAGTGAAATTCAAAACTGTGGCGCGAAGTTCCTCGCCAGTATGAAAATCATTTTAGTGCAACAGCAGCGTTCAGCGCGCCAGGGCTCATTCACGCGACTTTTCCTTGTCAAATCAACAAGTAAAGCAAAATACTCCCAAACTCCAAATGTGCTAGATGGCCGTGAGCGTGAATGATCTCACACCGAACGACTCTGGATGTGCCAACGGTGGTTTTTATTTTTAATGGAAATAAACGGCCCGTCGTCCCCCGATGTCGCAAATGTAAAAGTGCAAGTCAAAAAAGAGAACATAAACAATGATGTCATTAAGGTAAACTCTGTTCTGGTTGTGACGATTTTTTATTTTTTTTGGTTTAGTTTAGATTATTGTTGATATTGATGCTTGGTCGTAGTTGTTTGGGAGAAGTCTCATAGTCGGAGTATAAATAGATTGGTTCCTGATTTATAAGCATTATCAGGCAGAGTTGCCAGGTTGTATTCGGTAGATTTTTCTATTTCGGATATTATTTCGAGTCTTTGTTTGTTTCTCTTATATCACTGCAAGAATTTTCAATCAAATTGGCAATAATTGCGTCTGTTTAATTTCTTTGTTCACAGGATCATTGAATATAAACTGCGTTTTTATCGTATATCGCATATCGCATGCAAGTTAATAATTAATATAATACGACATTAATAAAAATAAACATTAAAAAATCAAATTATTTGCTTTTAGGATTTCTTTATTTACTTATGTAACGCATGGCTAAAGTTCAATGTATTAGGGTTTTAAGGACGACAATTTAAAATCCAAATCTTGATATAAAAAAAAAATATATTAGCAGGGCCCTATTAATAATATTTTCCGTGGTTATATAATATAAATAATAATATTTAAATATGCTGTTGTTAATGACTACATATTTATAAAAAAAGAACATAATTTCACGTGACTATACCATATCCCAGGCAATAAAGCTTTTCCTTACGGACGACTCAAATATATTTTCTTCGAAATAACATGACCCATGATCAGAGGAGGCAAAAATATTTTTACATAAGTCGATTAAGGCCTCAGGGACATGTCAAGATTTCGCCCTTCCTGGAAAAAGCAAATAAAATAAAAATCACCGAACTTTACAGATACAACCAAATGAGTTTGTTGAAAATACGCGTGAGCTTTTTAGTACCACTGTAATCATAATTGTCTATGCAGGGCCCTTGGGGGAAAAAGAACAGAAAATATCGATTTTTGACTTATTATTAAAAAAATATTTAATGTAAGACATATACCGCAACAAACAAATTGCAGAAAGTGCTACATTTTTCGGTAGGTTTGTTAAAATTTCGCATAACGTTTGAGTCAAGACTAGGTCGTTTGAATAAAAATGTTTCCGGATAGTCCCCAAAGGAAAACATCAAAAAGTAGAGCTTTTTAGTACTTTCTACATAAATAACCATTTTTCTCCGGAAATGCGATTAAGTAAAGTTTTTTTTTAAGAATATTTCTCAAAAATTTCCTGAGGAAGACCTTCGAAGGATTTCCCTTTCGCTGAACGACCCCTGGTGCCAAGGTAACTCAAAAACCCTAGCAGAAGAAAGCTCCAAAAAATCATTATCATGGAAAAGTCTATTTTCATTTCGCCGTTTAGGAAAAACTTAATTTTAAAACTTTTTTATTTAAAAACCGTCTAAAATGTTTATTTTTGTCAGTTTTCATGGACTTTTGAAACGAAATTCCCCGTTTATTTCGCGTTTATCCAATTTGTGAGCGAATCTGCAAGCCAAACCTATGAGCACCGATTTAATTCCAATTTCGAATAACGTGATGTAAAGTTAAGACAGGTCGGAGTCTGAATAAAAAAGTTTCCGCACAGTTCTCAAAAAAAAAACATCAAAAAGCAGCGCTTTTACATAAATGAGCATTTTTCTCCGGAAATGCAATTAACTCAAGTGTTTAAGGGTTTTTCTCAAAAATTTCCTGAGGAAGACCTCGTCAGGACCCTGTACCTCCCCTTTGGCTGAGCGCCCCCCCCCCCCCACGGTTCCAAGGTTGCTCAAAACCCTACCAGAAGAAAGCTACAAAAAATCACGATCCTGGAAAAGTCCATTTTCATTCCTCCGTTTTTGAGAAACTAAATTATTGTAAAACGTTTCTCTATTTAAAAACCGCCTAAAATGTTTATTTTTGTCAGTTTTCGTGGATTTTTGAAATAATATTCCCGGTTATTTCGCGTTTGTCTAATTTGTGAGCGAATCTACAGCCAAACCACAGCACTGATTTCATTCGTGGACTTTTGAGAAGAAATTCCCGTTTATTTAGCGTTTGTCTAATTTGTGAGCGAATCTACAGTGCTCTGCTTTCACTGAGCGACCCCCGGTGCCAAGGTAGCTCAAAAACTCTAGCAGGAGAAAATTCCAAAAATCATGATCCATGATCCTGAAAAAGTCCATTTTCATTTCGCCGTTTTGGAGAAACAAAATTTTAAAACGGTTTTTTAAAATGTTTATTTTTGTCAGTTTTCAAGGACTTTTGGAAATAAATTCCCGTTTATTTCGCGTTTGTCTAATTTGTGAGCGAATCTGTAGACCTTACAACGGCCACCGATTTCATTCAAATTTCGCATAACGTGCATTAGTGCATTAGTCAAGACATTAGGTCGGAGCCTGAATAAAAATGTTTCTAGATAGTCCCAAAAAACACTTTTTCTCTGAAAATGTGATTAAATCAATTTTATTTCTCAAGAATTCCCTGGGGAAGACCTCCGAAGTACCCTGCATGGATCTCCCTTTCGACGGGCGATCTCCGGTTGCCAATGGGCTAGTTCAGTTTCCTAAAGGAAGATAGCACCACAACCTCCTTGTCCGTTTCTTTATTTAAAAACCGCCTAGGATGTTTCTTTTTTTGTCAGTTTTCATGGAATTTTGAAAAAAAAATTCCCGGTTATTTCGTGTTTATCCAATTTGTGAGCGAATCTGCAGGCCAAACCTTAGCACCAATTTCATTAAAATTTTCAATAACGTGTAAAGTCAAGAGAGTTCGGAGCTTGAATAAAAAAGTTTCCGAATAGTTCCCAAAAAAAAATCAACAAACAACGCTTTTAAATAAATGGGCATTTTTCTCCGGAAATGCGATTAACTCAAGTAGTGTAAGACTTTTTCTAAAAAATTTCCTGAGAAAAACCTACGAAGGTCCCTGGACCTCTCTTTCGCTGAACGACCCCCGGTGCCAAAAGGAAGCTCAAAAACCCTAGCAGAAGAAAGCTCAAAAAATTCATGATCCTGGGAAAGTCCATTTTCATTTCGGCATTTTAAAGAAACTAAATTTTAAAACCATTCTTTATTTAAAAATCGCCAAAAACGTTAATTTTTGTCAGTTTTTATCGACTTTTAGCAAGAAATTCCCATTTATTTTCTCGTTTTTGTAAGCGCATCTGCAGGCCAAACCACATCACCGATTTCATTGAAATTTCGCATAACGTTTGAAGTCAAGGCAAGATCGGAGCCTGAATAAAAATGTTTCCGGATAGTCCCCAAAAAAAACATAAAATGTAGCGCTTTTTAGACTTTTTATATAAATGAGCATTTTTCTCCAGAAATGCGATTAACTCAAGTTTTTTATTAATATTTCTCAAGAATTCCCTGGAAAAGACCTCCGAAGGACCCTGGACCTCCCTTTCGACGGGCGACCCCCGTTTACCAAGGGGCTAGTTCAGAAATCCTATAGCTGAAGATAGCTCCGAAAAATCGTGATCCTTTGAAAAGTCGATTTTTCATCCGCCGTTTTGGAGAAACTAAATTTTAAAACGTGTATTTCGCGTTTATCCAATTTGTGAGCGAATCTGCAGACCAAACCACGGCACCTATTTCATTCAAATTTCGCATAACGTGCATGTAAAGTCAAGACAATAGGTTGGAGCCTGAATAAAAATGTTTCCAGATAGTCCCAAAAAAGCACTTTTTTCTAAAATGAGTTTTTTTCTCTGGAAATGTGATTAAATCAAGTTTTTTTGAAGAATATTTCTCAAGAATAATTCCCTATGGGGATCGAAGACCTCCGAAGGACTCTGAATCTGCGCCTTTCGACGAGCGACCCCCCGTTGCCAAAAGGGGCGAGTTCAAAAATCCTACCAGAAGATAGCTCTTCAAAAAAAAGTCACTCCTGAAGCTCTCCTAAAAAAGTCCATTTTCATTCCCCCGTTTTTGAGAAACTAAATTTTAAAACATTTCTTTATTAAAAAACCGCCTAAAATGTTTCATGTTTTGTCAGTTTTCATGGATTTTAAAAAAAAAAAGTTCACCGCCCGATTAAGCTCTGCTCAAAGTAACCCCTAACTGACGATCATTTAAACGGTCCGAATATTTCTGACAATTTTCAAGGGTAGCTTTGAACATAATACCGACAGCCTACCTGAGGGAGCTAATTTTGGTGTCATTATGTCTCAAAAACTACGAGATACGGCCACTGACGTAAGGTCGCTGTAATCCTAATGCTTGATAACTAATGCTTAATGTTTTTCTGTACATTTCTCCGCAGTTCAGTGATGGGAAATGGGAAATCTTCCCCAATGGATTTACATATGTCACCACCAACCTCGGCCTTCTACGACAACCCTTTCACGAATTATGATTTGAAATGGAGATTTTCAAATTAAAGAACTGGAAAATTACTAAAAAAAAATATCAAATCTTTAGCCGCCGTTCGAAAATTAACTTTTACCAAGTTCAACAAAAAATAGGAAAGGAAAATAGTTGGGCTGCGGAAGTCTACCTGCATGTCGGGAGCTTTCTGATACCCTGGGCTTTGGACTAATTAATTATCGAGCATTATGGTAGAAAGTAGAAAGTGGCACCTTGACAAGCGGCTGCCAACCCAAAAAGCAGCTGCCGTAATCATCAGGACCTCGCTTCCATCATCACGAGCTAGGACCAGCAGGAACTGCTTTCTGCCATCGAGCGCGGCATTGTGGCGCTGCTCGGCAAGATCGGTGCTTCTAGCTAAGCTACCTACTTAACAGGCTGCTGTCAACCATAGACCATATACGAAGAAGTGCAGAAAATAATTACACAAGATAAGCCCCACAAGAGGCGGGTCAGGCATGGAAACATACTGCAAGTCGGATGATCCCATGTCGTATATCCCTCTGCACATACGATTACCAAGGGCTCATGTTGAATGGTTTTTCTCGAGTTTTTACGGCAATGAATCGCAGATTCCGCCAATTTGGACTCAGGAGGACTGAAAACGCATACCATTTTCAACCTGTTCAAAGCTTAAATTGATTTCCACTACTACAAAAGTCCCTAAGAATTGTCCTGGGAGTTTAAAGCCCCCGCGGCGTTAATTTAGGACGTTACATGGCGTTTATACACTTCTGCAGTAGAACTGGTTCTTCGAAGTCTTTCACCAATTCATATTCTTATTGTTAGTGTTCTTGGGGGGTGGATCATCTGTTTTATCAAGAACGGGAGAATCTATTTTTTGATCCCATAACATCATTCACTCGAAGTATCGGTAATAAGGGCTCGACATGGCAAAAATAGAAAACGTGTACCTCTTCTTGGAAGGGGCTTCCGAGATTGGCTGTTTCAGTTCTGTTCCAACATTGAATTGCCCCCTTTCTTTAATCTAGCCTTACTTATTTGCCAGTCATTTGGTCATTTGTTGCAGGTGTGGTCCCATGTTACGTTTTTTTTTGACAAAAATGTTCATGTTAGATTCTAAATAAACTGAAAGGATAGATTAAGAACAGTTACAATTATGATGAGCCTGATGAGTTCAACCGGTATAACAGACACTGCCAAAAATTATTGGGAAGACCAAAGCGAGCGAGAGACGCGAAATTATTTCCTGGCTTATCGCAAATAGATTGATAAATGATACACGCCTTAATTCCCAACACACAAACTGCAGGCAGGCAGGCAGGCAGGTACAACGTCAGCCGTTGGTGTTTATTATTTTCTCCTCTCTGTGTTATTATTACGTATTTCTGGTCCGCGTTTCGGATGGCAGAGGGTATCGCGTGTCTGAGCTCGGTTAGGCGGTGTCAGGTGTCGGTGTCAACTTACACCAGCCATGTTAGGACTCGTGCTAGCTCTGCTCCTCCGCTCCTCGCTGCGTCTCCTCTGATACCCCGCCGTGTGTACGCAGCCAACGCTGATCCGGTTACACGCCGTGTAAATAACATTAAACCCCCTATCGAATAACAATAATTATTATACGCCTGGCACAGAGAGTATAGAGAGGTACAGAGAGAGTGAGAGAGAGAAACGGCATTGCCGGCGTTTCTTTTTAAGCACCTAGTAGCTAGAGCTACCAACTCGCCGCGGTAATATCTAAACGGGGGGCATCGACGGACATTGCGGTGTTGGAAAATTCATCTTGTTATAAAGTTCTCTGAAGAAAGAAGAATAAATCAGAAGAGAATCATTATTTAAATATAAACATTGCTACAATTAATGTTACACCTCCACAAAGGTGAACAAATACTGAGAAGATGGATCAGGTTTATCAGTAGATATTTATCAAATCGTCCTATTTCACTCCATGGTAGAAACACGTTTTAGAATTAACAAAAATGCTTGAAACGTACCTTGCAACATCATAAAATCAGCTCCCAGAGAAACGCCGAGAGATGAGAGCAAGGTTTCTCCAAGCGACTATGCTCCAAGAGCTGTTAAGATTAAAATTTCATCCTCCCTTCCCCCTCATTTTTTGGTCTGGAATGAGTGAAGTTATAATTCTTTTGGAGATGATTGGATGGAGATATGACTTCTTCGCAATTCCTTTCTCACTTAGCGTTCATGGGAAAAAAAAGGAAAACCATTTGGATTCAAACTAAGTAACAGGCGCTCTCTCGTTGAAACCTCCTCCATTAAACTGCACCATTAAATTTTGCAACTGGTCTTCATTACATTACTTAAGTCTTCGGTCCTCCCCATTGGTGCTCCTGCAGTGACACCATCGTCATCCGCACTTCACATTACATTTTGGTGGACGCACTGCCAATGATTGAATCATTTGTGGATTATTTTCAGTCCAAATATCGCCATAATTGTGTTTATTGGCACAAGCATTTAGGGAAAAATGATCCTCGTAGCCGAAATTTTACAGTGTTTTTGGATCAATAAGTTGTGATTGATTTCGAGCCTTCGACTTACGGCTTGAGCTCTTATTATGGACAAGCTGAATCCTTATAAAGGCACCAGATCAAGATCTTCATGCAGAATTTCCCTCATACCCGAAAAACAAAGTCTAACTTCTTGTGAACGTCGACTAATTGACAAATCTTTCTCAATAGCTACAGCGGTGATATTTTCTTGACGTCGCACAATGTTCTATGTTGCTTTCTCTTTTCATCCCCTCCCTGTATATGTTTCTCAGGATTGAACTGCGGGGGGGGGGGGGGGCGGGAGGATTTTAGAAGCTCACTGGGAAAAGTACTTCTATGCATAACTCAGCAATCAAGAAGCTAAACAGCTTGGATTCATAGTAATAGTGTCAAAAAAGGAGTTCCTGTAGTTGAGTTGAGCTTAAATCTCAAGCAGGCCAACTCTAGGAAAATATGAGGGTTAATATGAGGGCTAAATCTCCAATTTTTGAGACCTTATTCCGAGTATGATCCCGAGTCGATAATAACACAGTACCCGAAACAGAGCTGGACAGGGCTTGAGGGCTTGTGACTTTAAAGAGGCCTTCAAGCCCTTTTAGGAAGTTGAATTCCATGGCTTGAAGCCCTTTTTTAAGACGAAGGATTGAGGCTTGAATTCCTTATAAAAGAGCTTTGGAATTGTGAATTCAAAAAAGATCTTAAATTCCTTTTGAGGGCTTTAAAAGCTCTTGAGGGCTTATAGGGTCCTCAAAAGGAATTAATGCCCTTTTGCATTCACAATTTCAAAGCTCTTTAATAAAGGAAGACAGAAGAGCTCTTTAAAACAAAAGTGTGTGAATATTTTTGCGAGTTGCAACTCGCAATTCGTATTCTGCTGCTGGGAAGACGTAACAATGTATTTACAAAGGCTTACAAGCTGCTTTCAAGGGCTTGAAGCTTTTTTCAAGGACTTGAAGCTCTTTATGAGGGCTTGAAGTTCTTCTTCAGAACATCCAGGACGCACAGAGCTTCAAACCCTTTACAAAAGGGCTTGTGGCTTTCGATGCAATTCCTTTTCAAGTGAATTGGGAATTGGAAAGCTCTTTATGTTTAAAAATTGTGGTTTTTTGCTTTCAACTCCCTCTTAACAGGGCCTTGTGTCTCAAACCTAATTTTTCGAGGGCTTTGCCCAACTTTGACCCGAAATTGAGCAAAGTAACTTCTCTCCAAAGTTGACTTAAAGTCTATCTATTATCTATTTTGGTCAAATCATGAGATGATGTGAAAACATCACACGTGATGACTCGTGCTACCTGATTTTAATATCTTATAATTCCTCTACATTACAGGATAGGCATTTCCCAGCCAAGCCGGAGTTTCGGTAACGAGAGCCGCCATGTCAACCAACTCCCTGTCGGGGCTCCTGCAACAGTACACCGCCGCACACAACACTCTGTATATACTTTCAGGACGTCTCTAATTATACACCGGGCGCCGCCAAAGGCAGCCAACCCACTTTGAGCCTCGGCTGTACTGTAACCCGAACGCGCTGCAGGGAAAAACACGACAGGAGAGGCAACACGTCCTCAGAGTAACTCAAGATGACCGCGACGTCGTATTTATTTACAACATACATGCGGTGCATGTCTAGCTGGCAGTGTTCATACGTAGAGTACAGAAATTCTAGCTGCCTGTTACCTATGTGATTTCTGTGTTCGAAAATAGCTAACTTAAAGGGGTGGTAAGAAATAAGATTCGGGAATATCTCATAAATGTTTACAGGAGTTTTGTTGTAGGCATTCGATGATCAGGAGTTGGTATAAAATAATAATTTGCTTTTTATAAGATCTTTTTGATGTAAAAAATTGAATGAGTCTGTTAGTTTTTAATCTACTTTGCAGGAAAGTTAAGACTCATCATCACTTCGTTTTCACGAGATTTTTGCAATTTTTTTATTGAAGAGCTCGAAGTGAAATTCTCTTGTAAACTTGTTTTACGGCCAAAGCTTATAAAGTCGTTAGATTAGATTGTCATGAACCCTACTAATAAGCGGGGACTGGGCAGTAACAGTCAGAAATGTATAGCAACTTCGTGAGAGGCTATTTCTGCTATATAAAAAAAAAATTGGCAGCGGTATTATGTATTACGTCTGATATTGAAAATGCACATAAATTTTGTCATTTTATGGTGAAAATGTTCGCTTTAAGACATTTTGCGCGTAGCATATATGGCTTGGGCGCATTTTTAAAAACGTCAAAAACAATTTTCAGACGAATTGCTATGTTACCAATCGGTAAATTTTTTAAACATTTGTAAATTTGGACAGATCAAACGCTACACGGAAAATACGATTTTCGAATTCAAGATAATGGAATCTATCAATTTGATGGGGTTTTGGTCTCATTGCTACGAGACAAAGATTTTGAAGAATGTTAAAAAAGTTCTGTCAATGAATGGTTCCCTCTTTGGCAGCCCTAAGCGCTCGTCAGCCATTTTAGGTAGGGTACCTGTATTACCGACATTGACGATTTTCAGTGTCGGTAATACAGGTTCCCTAATTTTAGGAGCAGGGACCAACTTCTGAAATCCTCGAGTGGATAGAGTGGATATAGAAACATTCAAAATAATAGAAGCACCCCTTTCACAAGTTGTTACCGTAATTTTGACTTGAAAAACTACGAAAAAGTATCTGGTCTTCGATCTATTGGACATCATTCTGCAAACGTTTATGCGTTCCTGACAATATTCCAAGTCATCTTTTCGTGTCCTACTTTCGTTCATCCTTTTATTAAATCTGGCGTTGGTTCAGTGAAATTTTCCTTTCTTATTTTAACATCATAACTCCCAAACAATATTTATACGGAAGTATCCTTAACCCACAAACTAGTTTCCGTAACATTTTTTATCCGTCTAATGATTATTTCGGCTTCGCTTAGAAAGGTATAGGTACCTCCTGAGCTTTTCTAACAATTTACTACTGGAATCTTCCTGAGTTTCCTATATACTGAGAGTCTACGTCTTTTTGACCTATTTTTGGTATATTTTTATTGCACTTTTAAAAGCGCAGAGTTAATCTTACAAGCCTGCATGGGACATGTGAGTGATTTCTACAAAACAAATGAATAAATATGTGGTGTTGTGAGTGTAATAAAAAATAAATTTTGAAAAATATTTGATCGTCCTCCCATCACGAATATTTACCAAACAAGTTCCTTTGATAAATTACAGAAATTCAAATTTACAGAGCAACATTTTTCGACCAGCTTGTAATTTAATGTGTTACCCTTTTATGAATGTGATCTTTCCACAGGAGACTAAAATTGTGTCCATGTAATCGAGATACTACATCAGATCACGTGTCCAATCCTGACCATTCAGCCATCATTAATCAGGGCAAAAAATTCAGATATCGAAACACTGGAAATAGAAATAATCAAGTCCATCATTAATCTGAATTACAAACTACGGATGTAACTTCAACTGGTAATTCTAGAAGATCACAGAACACATTAATTTAGTTTGAGGGTATTTAATTTAGAAAAATACTTCTTTTACGAGAATGTTCATTGGTACCATTAAGGAGGATCGGTAAAAATAAGACGTTTCCAATTTGTAGGGATTTTTAATCCTCATGTTCCAGTTCTTGCAATAGAATAGGCGTTTCTCGATTTAGTTTTTCATCTCTTTATCTTCTCTTATTTCTACTTTCGCTGCTCATAAAACTATAACTCTTCAAGTTATGCCGTCATTTCATTTTTCTCAAAGCAAAATGGAATAACTCATCTAAGGGGCATTGGCACAGTGAAGAAAATAAGCGTTCTACTTCTCAACTTAACCAGGATATTTTTTCTCACCGAAGCCTAAATCATAACTATTTTTCTACACTCTTCAGATACGAAGCCCAGGTCGTGGACGCTGTGACGTTTTTATCTCAAAAGAAGCTTCTGATATCATTTTCGATATACCCTTGTAACTTAAACTGAAATTGTTAGTTCTGCTGTGCTTAAAGATCACAGTTTCTTGCATCTACCACAAACAATAGCAAGTACATTGCAATAGAAAGCAATGACGCAGAGCATAAAGCTGAGTCCTGGAATCTACCAGCATTGATAAAGCCCTTTGTCATGCATCCCTTATTACATTTGAGCTGTTCCTCACGCATAAGTCACAACTGACAACACGATCAGGGCCGACGAGACAATTTCAGTCCGGGTGGGGAGTAATGGAGGAGAGTGGTCAACCCCCCACTCTCCTCCCTTCCAGTGGCGGATCTAGTTCTTTATTATTTAACTCAGGTTAAGGAAAATTTTATGATCACTTTAGGATGACACCCTCCGGGAGGTCTGGGAGTTCGGGAATTTTTTTCAGAAAACTAGTGTAAAATAGTCACAGTATTCGAATTGTTTAGATATGAAATTTCTGTAATTGTTGTTAGAAGACAAAAGAAAGAAGTATCCCATTATTGACCTTGGTCCATGAGTTTACACACAGTTTATTGGTGAAAATGGAAAGAGGGAACAATTTTTCGCGTGGGGAATTCCCCATGCACCTGCCTCAATTCCAGGTGGCGACCACTCCATACCCACAACAGGGCTCCCGCCGGCCTTAGGCACGTAGTTACCAAATCATGGTCAAGTAAAATCTCAACTCCCATGAGAACATCCCTTAACAATTCAAAACATCCACAAAAGTTTTGACTTGAGCGTGGTCAGCTTACACAGTGAGGACGTTTATACCCCCCCTGCGCCCTTTTAAATTTTGAGTCTCACGAGATTGAACTTTGGTACAAAAACTAAATTCAACTGCAAGAATTTTGCTCCTTTTTGACGTAAGAATGATGTGTCAAATGGCATGGGTGGTCTTGTGAGACCTCATTTGAAAGGTATTTTAACTCTTTACACAAAAATTGGGATTTTTTTACAATCTATTTAGCGTCAATTAGGATGTTCATAGTTCCCCTTTTTAATTCTGAGCTGAATGACTTTGGTACAAATACTAATTTCAAATGTGTCAAACGTCAAAAATAACGTTGCAGTCCCTGTCAACTTCAAAATTTTTAGGGGCATAGGTGTCATGTGTGACCTCATTTTAAAGATATTTTAATTCTCTAGACAAAAACTATTATTATTAGTAATTTTGACAGTCTGTGTATCAGTGAGAACGTGTACAGCTTACAGTAACGTCTGTCATCTTTGACACATCAATTTTATGTAAAAAAGTAGTGATATTCATACTATTGAATTTAGTTTTGCGTAAAGTTCTATCTCATTCGGCTAAAGGGGTCGAATATAAAGGGGTAGGGAGACTATAAACATCCTCACTGACAAACAATTAATTTATTATTATTTTTAAGGAGGCATCATTGGTCTTAACTGTGTAGGTAAGACATAGTCGCTCCACCCCAGTAACTTTGGACTTCGAGAACTAGCTCATTCTACCCAGCCATATGCTTACTAGATAAATAATTGAATAGACGAACACAAACATCCATGGCAAAAGTGAGATTCGAACCCAGTCGGTGGTAACCGCAGCAAATTATTCGCGTGAATGCTAAGCAATTGCCCAACTCACTGCTCCGAATTGAAAACTAACTCAATTGCTCTTTATTTACATAATCAAAATACGTTTTAACTTAGATCTCGCATGATCTCTCATGGCATTTAATTTTTTTTTAAGTTGACAGCAACTGCAACGTCATCTTTTGCGTTTGACACATCAGTTTAACGTCAAAAATAGTAAAACTTGTACCATTGAATTTAGTTTCTGTAACAAAGATAATTTTTTCCTTTTTTTCTTTTCTCTTTTTTCTCTCTTTTCTCCAAGATAGAACACTTGCAGTCAGAATGAATTCACGCTGATGCTCACCACAAAGTTCTTCATTAAGCATAGAACACCGCTGGTATTTTTTATTAAAAAAAAAGAGATTATTCATCAAGATAAGAAATTGATTCCAGATTCCACCAAATGTATCTTCACGCATCACCCTCCATCAATTTCATAATTCACATCTTCTTCCATAGGACTTCTAACTGCCGCTCTACATTTCTTCTTCATCTGAAGTACTTACCTCAGAATTTATTAAAACCTATTCCTCTCCCTCTAACCACCCCTGGGCAACATCGCTCTCACTTTGGTAGAGTTGCCCGAAGTTCTACAGGTTTTCAAACAGAAACAACAGTTTCATCAAAAGAGGAAAGCAAAAGCTCCCGTGCTTGAAATGGCTTTAATTTTCATTTTTTCATTTCAGGAGTTTGCTGAAAGTACCATGAATGAGCTTCTAGGTTGGTACGGATACAGTCCTCGGAATGACTTGAGAAATAACAATTTCAGGTCTTACAGTAGATCTGACAGTTCCAGTCCTGAATCTACCAAACTCTTAGGTAAGTGGGTATAATTTTTTCTTGATATTAGTAAAAGAGGCGTGTCTTCTATGAAATGTTTTAGATTCCCGATTCCCCTCTTCAAGTCTTAGAGTTCAAAATCCACTCTAGACTTTGATATTCAGTTCTTCAAAACCGTTGGAACGTTTTCACACTCCGGTTTTCGATGCGGTTTGCCGGACGCGGTAGATCCGAAGCCATGTGAGGTGATATTGAAGCTGTAACTCATCATACAGCTTGCGTAATATTGGCTGGGATTACGTTGGAATTACCTCGTCCAACAAACCGCATCGAAAAATAGACCGTGTGAAAACGCCCTTACAGGAATCTCCTTCTACGCAGGTATTCTTTGATTTAATTCCTTTCTATCTTTAGTAATGCCAAAAAAATTAAAGGCAGATTCTTTAGTCAAAAATAAACAGAAAATTTTCCATTAACGTGTTTCCGCAAATGCACCGTTTTTGAGATACGGTATATCAAAAAAAAAGGTTATTTTTCTAGTTTTTTGAAGATTGCACTGGGCAAATTGACATTTTAAAAGCGCTTTTTTAACCGCCAATATTTTCTACACAAAAAAGGTACTCTCTTGGTCTAATATTGCTAACGTGAGCCGTTTTCGAGGAAACTCCCATTTAAGATAAAAAAACTCGCTTTGGATGTCTCAAAACGTGACGAAAAATGAAGGGCAAAAAAAACTTCGATCAATCCTAAGATCTCCGAGAATGGCACATGGAAATAACTGAATTTATATTTAAAAAAGTAGCTTGTATCAATGATATGATTTATACAAAAGCTGAGTTCTGTATCTGAAACAATTCCCCTATATCAGCAAAAAACTAGAAAAATAATCTTTCTTTGACACCATGTATCTCAAAAGCGGTGCATTTTCGGACACAGGCACATTAGTAAAAAACTTTTTGCTTATTTTTGACCAAAGCATTTGTCTTTATATTTTTTTTCGCAATATTAAAGATACCCTGTATGGAGTAACAATTTTGAAAGTTTGAATAATAATCACTTTTAAAAAGTCACCAATTTTCTCTGTTTTATAGTACAAATTCCTAATTCCAATAGGTAAGTACCTATTTCCTCCCAGCTCTGTACATTTTTTGAGAACATTCAAGCACTCTATAAATTAAAAGAAACACTAGGGCAGCCATTTCTCGCTCTAAGGGGTTGAAATTTGGCTCCTTTTAAAGCCTGTTGAAAATGACGGAGGAAACTATTTTTTCCTGGAATTTCTGTACTTTCCGGGAGGACCCTAGCAAACAAGTGTCTTGTTCACTAACTGAAAGTTGCACCGATCGGGTTGAAACTTATCAGTGAGATAACTCAGAACCCCCAGATACGACCAATTGAAAACTGGTCAGATCAGGGAATTTTAAGGTTCCCGTTCAGGGCCGTATTTATTTTTATATTGTACCACTTATCTCGGTTGTTCTCGGTAATAATACAACGCAACGAGATTCTGTTGGCAGTTTTCTCAAGGTGAAGCTTTTTTGAAGAAAATCGATTTTTTTCTCTTCGACTTCTTCTTCTTTCTTCTTCTTCTAGACTTCTTCGACAGTCGAAAAATTAAATTCAAAGGGTCTGATGAGACGTTTAACCTCGAGAATAAAGGGAGATTTGGTTTTTTAAGAGAAAGGTCGCCAAAACTACGAAGGCGTAGAAGCGCCACACGAGTTTTATTTTTAAAATTCCGAGTTTAAACTCGGAATTCTTAGTTTGAACTCGGAATTCCGAGTTTAAAGTCGGAATTCCGAGTTTAAAGTCGGAATTCGGGGCGGAGCCTAGCCTATTGGCCGTTTGCGTGGCGATACACAAATTGCCGCCCCTCGCCCCCCTCTTAAGAAGAAATGTCTACCAATGGGAGGGCAAAAACCAATTTTTTGTAGGTAAAAATTAAACACCAATAGAAACGTTATTTTAGATTAGGTAAGTTCTGCTGCACCGCGAGGCTTAGTGGAGCGAAATATAATATCCCCCGAAAATCAGGGGGGTTCGAGAAATTTTTTTTTGAAAAAACAAGTACGAAAATGTTAATCACACTAAGCAATAGCTGCATTCATACTGGTACATTTTAGCGTTACCGCACAATATATGTATATAGGGTGTTTCACCAGCAGACCGACATAGCTTAAGGGTTGGTGTAGGTTTTCAAGATGATTCGGGATCTGGTTTTGAAATTTTTCTGAGGCCCTTCGTTTCGATGTTACAGGGTGATTCATGCATTTTGCCGAAATTTTTGTTATACTTAATACCTCGCATTTTTCGACGATTCGAAAACTGCAGGGCCGTAGTTAATTTTTTAGGTCTCTATCGGTTTTTTGTCAAAAAGTTCACCCTGTAGGTATTTTTTCAAAGTTTAGTTTAAACCGTTTTCTAAAACTACATTAAAAATGCTACAATTGCGATAAAAATAATTACTTGGCACCATTACACTGAATCGAGAACAAAATAAAAACTTTTAGATTTTTCAGGATTTCAATGCATGTTTGTTAATGCATTTTCGAAAAATCAAATATTATTTCTTAAAACTTGCATATTTTGAAGTTATTTCAAATAAACTTGCTTGATCTGCAGATTTAGACAAGATTAGTGAAAGTTATAGATTTTTTTAGAGTTAAAAATAAGTTTTAACAAGAAAAAACTCAAGCGTTAATAAGAACACCAACTGAACGAAGATATGGTAATTTTAATGACAAACAAACACATAAGCGTATAAGTAACACAATTTAGCACATTAACACATAAACAAATAAGTACATAAGCGAAACAGAAAGAAAAATATTGACACAAATTTTGGGAAGAAAAACTGCAATTCTGTGCAGATATAATGTTCAAACAGGCCACCATACTTTTTTGATATTTTTCTTTCTGTTTCGCTTATGTACTTATTTGTTTTATGTGCTAAAATTGTATTTTTTATACGCTTATGTGTTGTTATAGGTTATCATCAAAATTACCATTTCTTCTTTTAGCTGTTTTTCTTATTAAAACTTGAGTTGTTTTTCTTGTTAACACTTATTTTTAGCTCGAAAAAGTCTAGAGTGGTTCCTAATCTTGGCTAAATCTGTAGATCAAGCAAATTTATTCGAAATAGCTACAAAATACATAAGTTTAAAAAAATCACATTTGGGTTTTCGAAAATTAGTAACAACCATAAATTGAAATTCTGAAAAAACTAAAAATTTTTCATTTTCTTCTCAATTCAGTTTAATGGTGCAAAGTAATTTTTTACTGCAATTGTAGGTAGCATTTTTCATGTACTTTTAGAAAATGGTACTAAACTTTGAAGAAAATGCATAATACAGGGTGAACTTTTTAAGAAAACCGACAGAGACCTGAAAAATTAAGTACGGTCCTGCAGTTTGCGAATCGAAGAAAAATGCGAGGTATTAAGTGTCATTAGCAGAGCATATCTACCAAATTTCATTAAATTCCATCCCATCGAAGGGTCTCAGAATAATTTCAATACCAGATCCTGAATCGCCTTGAAAAACTTATAATACCTTCCTATGCTATATGTCGGTCTGCTGGTGATGAAACACCCTGTAGAGTTGAATGGAGTTACGTTAGAGCCAACATCTGGTCTCAATATATGGTCAAAGCCTTCGTTATAAATTTTTATTATAAAACAAGCTGAATCGGGTTCGGCGTTCCGCGGCCAGAGCCATCCTAAGATATTCGGCGTCCAAGGGCGACTGAAAATTATCCGCCCTTTTTCATAACAAAATACATATAGGATGACTAATGCCGGGAACAAGCCAGTGACTATTGATGGATTAAAAATTTAGTGCAGTATGGATTCAGAACTTAATACTATAAAGGTAATGTTTGTGCTACACTATAATAACTAAGTCTATCATGATATTTTGATATTTTTTGTTATTGTTATGATTTATGATCGGATTTTTACTTCCGCCCGCCGCCCCTATGAACTTGCCGCCTGCGTGCGGGCCAATCATAGCACACCTGCTAGGCCCGGCCCCAATTCCGAGTTTAATCTCGGAATCCCGAGTTTAATCTCGGAATTCCGACTTTAAACTCGGAATTCCGACTTTAAACTCGGAATTCCGACTTTAAACTCGGAATTCCGAGTTCAAACTAAGAATTCCGAGTTTAAACTCGGAATTTTAAAAATAAAACTCGTGTGGCGCTTCTACGCCTTCGTATCTACGCCTTCGTAATTTTGGGTTCAACGGGGGCTAATTATTTTATTCGAAACATTTCCCACTAAAGTTCGTCGTAGTTCCGACCGTCCACTAGGACCAAGATTTGTCGTTCGTAAGAAATCATGTTTTAGCATATTATATATTTTCATTATATTTCTATTTTTTCAAAAATGTTATGATATGGGAAAGTTTTCTTCCTCTTTCTTCCTATCACTGCTTTCACCCTTTCAAATAAAATACGTCTCTGGTTTGCATTATCAGAAATTAGCAAAAGAAAACAGAACAGAATGGCAAAGTTACCGAATGGTTTCTCATTTCAAACGTGTACTGAAATATCCCTGACATAGATATTCCCTTCCGAGAGTCCCTTTGCGGAGCTTTTGCTCTTTGGTCGGTAGCCGCCGCTATGTTTATAGAGTATTTTTATAGCTTTGATAATGAATCGTTTGTTACACCTGGTCAACGTAAACAGCGGGCACTTTATCAGTGAATTCCTGGAATATTGGTCACCTTGTTTGTAATTTTCACACTCACGCAGTCAGTTATTGGTAGGTAGGTACTCAGTAAAGGGGGTCCGATTCCTAGAATCGCTGAACTCATTAGTCGTGTGGCTAATCGCGGTACCTACCCGTCTAATAGACCGTGAACTTTTATTAATTTCGGATTTGTAAATAGGTGCCCGGTGGGTGCGACCATTCGTGAAGGGGATTTATTTAGAATTATCGTGGGTAAAATGGATATGCCATTGGATCTCTCTAAAAATGTTTCTAAAATTGAATGTAAGTTATTTTTTATTTGTTAAAAGGGGTTTTTTTCTCTTGTTTTTACAAAAAGTTTCCAAATAGGATTACGCTCAATGAAAAAATAGCTATTTGTGGTATAAGTTGCAAAATGGGAGTGTTTTAACTACGGATGAAAATTGTCGAACTAGGCGCCGGAAGACCGAGTTTGACAATAGTCAAACTACTTAAACACTCTTTTTGCGACGTGTGTCACACAAGATTTTTTGTTCAATTGCCAAGAAACAGCAATTTATGAATAATAACACTTTTGACAATATAAAATACCAATTTCTAGAGTTCACAAATTTATATTTCTTGACTTATAGAATTCATACATTGTCGTTTCTTGGAGTTTTAACATAAATTCTTTGACGATTGTCAAACTCGGCCTTCGGCCTGGTTTATTTTGGCAATTTTCGTCAGTCCCGTTTTGCAACTTCTATCGCAAATATCATCAATAAATAAATAAAATTCAAAATATGGAAATTAAAAATAAAAACAAAATGAAATTACCTACAATATAGCGGAAACAGTTTTTTTTTTCTTACTAGAAAAATAATCGAAGAAAATCAACTTTTTTGTAACTATCATATGCAGGGTCAATGATGTCTAGATTCGATCTTTGGTCTTTAAACACAAGAACGAGTGTGAATATTTTTGAGAACTTATAGAACTCTCATTCAAAACTATCGAAAATCACGATCAGAATTTTTTCACAAAAAACTTGACGTCGCGTGAAGTTAGCGCCTCAATATTCAACATTAATATTTTGAGCTTTCTACGCCAGAGATATATTCTAATTTTTTCTAATATTATAATTTTTTGAAGAAAGCTCTTTCGTTAGCCAACTTTCAAATTTCCTCGAAATATTCACCAACGGCCATGTTTTGAGTGCTCCTCTGAGCCTATTCCTGTTGTTATCAAGCAGAGACTTATTGAGTCGATTACATTATTAAAAGAAAATTTTTCTGCCACTGATTCAATAAAAAACATTTACAACAGTTTGTAATAATTATTGTGGAATATTTAAGATTCTCTGATGAAAGATCGAGACCTTTGAACCTCCCGAATCATATGGAAAATGATGGGCGGGGCACCATTTCACGACGGTGTGTAAAAAAAACTAAACTAAACTGCGTGCATGATTGAAAAAAAAATTTAAAGTGTCATTTCAAATCCGATTTATTTTACTAAATTTTCGAATTCTATGCGTGAAAAAAATACTTTGACTTTCTTCAATGTTAATTTGCTCTGCGGGTTTTAAGAACATTTCGAATATTTCGGAATCTCAAATTTCAAAAATTTTATCTGGTTTGATAGCAAATTCTTTTCTCTTTCGAAGAATGTAAAGATGACAAATCTTTAAAAATTACAATTTGGGAAAAGGGAGAGTGAGGTAGGTTCGGACGGATGCACATTCGGACATTTCTAATTTATCATCTTAGAAATGAAATTATTTTTTGTTGTTATAAATAATATTCAATGCTCATGATCTATTTAGTAGCAAAAGTTCTTTACTGATGATGCGGCTGTGTGTAGAAAGGAAATTTTCAAAAATTTGTTGAGAAACTGATAAACTTTTCAATGATGATTTCTTAAACACTAAATATTTTTTAGAAATTAATTTCGGCAAAATTTCTGTTGAATTACGCATACCTACATAAACTCACAATTTCTAGTCCTGCGAAGTTTAGAAGCCTTATTCTGACTTTTTTATAATTTTTTTTTCTGTATGGGTTCATGTTAGGGCAGATTCGGACAAATTACCTACTTGGGGCAGGTTCGGACTAATGAATGCTGATATGACGCTAAAATTTTATTATTCATAAAATGTACATACATTTCTTGATTGAAACATTTTTCTTTCAGTTTTTACTGCTAATATTCGTGCATTCGATAATTGATTTTTCAAAAATTATTAATTTGAAAATGCAATCAGGTTATTTATACAATTTTTTTAAAGTTTTTTTTTGTGGTTTGGTTTTAATGAGAATAATAAAGTAATAAAGTAATAAAGGTGTAGGTAAATCTAAGAAGAAAAATTATTCATGTCCGAAACTACCCCGCACTTTGTGAGCTTACGTGTAAGCTTCAGCTTTGAATTTTCATTGTGAGCAAAAATTAACGTTGAACTACAGATGCCAACGATTTTGAAAAGGTTTTAATTTAAGTGTTCATAGTGTTCACTACCTATAAAGGATGAAAAAGTGCATATTTCCCGAAAAAACATTCATTGTCAGTCCAGTTAAGTAGACCTCGGATCAAAAATGATGAATTCTTGTTACCTTTTTTCGAAACCTCAATTTAAAAAATTTAAAAATGTTGTTTTTACTTTGTTGCAAATTTACGAATCGTCACTGTGCGCTACGAAACTGCAAAATTATACACAGGTCACGTATAAATGATCGCGACTTACATAGGGTGAGTCATCCAAGACGGAAAGCTCGATTACGACCGTTAAAAATATCGAAATGAACCAAAAAACTTTGCAAACGGAAGGCCAAAATGTAGTCTGTAAAATAGGATAGTAAATTAGAAGTTAAAATAGGGACATGTAAGCCGTTTTCCGATATTTTGAGCCGTTACCGATGTATACTGCTTTCGAAATATAAAATCGCGATTTTCACTTGTTTATAACTCATATATTGCTCATTACAAACTTCAACTTTAAAAACCATTCTTACTATCTAGATTTTCTCATAAAGCCTGAAAAAGTGATAATGTACAGGGTGATCTTTATAAAATAACAAATTTGCATGGCGTACAGCGATATAGGGCCATTCTGTACCGATACCTGAAAATAACGTTACAAACTTCACTTTGACCTCCCGTTTGCAGGGCTTTTTGGTTCATTTCGTTATTTTCAACGGTGTAGGCGTAATCGAGCTTTCCGTCTTAGGTGACTCACCCTGTATAACGTCACAAACGATATTTCGCAGGGTTATATTTCGAGATAGGTAGCAGACATCGAAGTGCCGTTTTTACTATTGTCATCAAGAAATTCGGGTGAATTGATTTGAAAAAAGTAGTTTTTCAAGTTGTCAATGCCTTTAAAAACATCGTTTCAATAGATTTCATTTCATTTCTTTCTTTTTAATTTCATCATAGAAGCAAGATTGATTATTTATTATTGGCCTGCTTCCATTATGCTCATTTTTTTATCTGCAGCTTAGAAGCATTTAAAAAGATAATAATTTTTTGTTATTTAAATAATTTCTCTCTTTGTATTGATGATGAGTAATCGCTTATCATTAATGGCTCTTTTATTACCAATTTATGTAAAGTACTTATCTGATGTGTCTATTTTATTAGTTTTTTTTATCATTACCAATAACAATGATATCGACATTCGATTGTTATTATTAGAACAGCGGTGTGAAATGCAGTTTTGTTCGTAATGTTTTTCCTTGAATGTTTTAAGTCGATTCCTAATCATGAATTGCATGAATTTCCTAATCATGAAAGATTTAATAATTAACTTCGGTTTTTCCGAACAGTCGCGTCTTGATTAGGCTGCTTGACTAATGCCCGGTTGCACGAACGTAATTAAAAATTTGTGAGATAATCATCGATTTTAAAACGCCCTGTAGTATCAAAATATTGGTCTGATAGTGCTGGAAACAAACTCTACTCCCTTGCAGAAGAGTTAATTACTAACAAAAATTAAAATATCCTTGAAAATATTCACCATATTTTCAAAATTTGAAATTTAAAATCGGTAATTATCTGAAATATTTTTAATTACTTTCGTGCAACCGGCCCTTAGTCTTCGTATAGCTTGCGCAGTGCCAGTGAAAATGAAAAAGTTGTAACGACGTCGGTTTAGAAGGAATAGGAGGCCGTAATTGATGGATTAATTCACATCAAAAATTTTCTCGCCGAAGATGGCAGAAAATATCCGAGCTCCACAAAAATGACTGCCGAACGCCGATGACGCAAAATAAAGCGAAGACGAGATGCCAAAAAGTGGTAATTCTTATGACAAAAAACCCAATTACCTATAATTTTTCAAGGGGTAAATTTTCATCTTTGTAGATGGAGTGTAGTTCCACTTACCCTCTCTGTCCTGCGTCTGAAACTATGAAGGCAAGAAAACAGTTCTCCCCCCATTTCCACTCCAAGAAGGTGTATAGGGGGGGGGGGGTGAAGGGGGGTTCAGTAAATTTGAAATTTTACTTAGGACCCCCTAATGCAAATTCTGATTTAATGCCTAAAAATACGAAATATTTATCTGAATTTTTTTTTTTTAATTTCGTAGAAGGGTCGACTGTGAGGCCGCTTAGAGCTGCCGTCGGTTCAGATCTTGGTGGTAGTAGCAAATACACCAGCGAGACCCTGGACGACTGACGTGAAGAAATGGGGGGGAAACAGGACGTGGGCTTGACTAAAATGTCAAACAAATTAAACCGCCTGCCACCTGCCCCCGTACATGGAGGGGGCAGGGGGAACAATACATATATTCGCTACGTATTTTCAGTAGTAAAATCCGAATCTGTAATAAGAACTAAAAGCTCCTAGCTAAAATATCAAATTAGACCGCCTGCATGCCTGCCCCCCCCCCCCTACATGGAGGGGGCAGGGGGAACAATTTATTTGCTACGTATTTTCAGTCGTAAAATCCGAATCTGCATTAAAAATGTGGGCTTTCATTTAAGACTTGTTCCCTCTTGTGAGTGGTTAGGAGTAGTGGGGTTGAGTTTGGTATCATTGGATGTACCTCTTCGCTTAGGATAGGAACAATAATTTTCATGCCCCAGTTTTTTTGATCTGATGCCTATACATATAGTTTTTTATATTATATTTCAATGTCTTCAGATGAAATGAACACTGTATATCATCGATCACTAGAATGTTCTTCGCTGAGGTCGTTACTCACCGCTTCCTAGTGTCGTTTTTTGTCGACTCCAGTTTGTTCGCTCTTCCAGGTCCTGTTAGAAAATTTGCAGCTATCGCTTCCTTAATTATTGTCTGAAAATGCGACTTTTACCATTTCTTCGTCCTCTATCTGCTGCGGAAACATTAGATCTTGTAGTGAAAATTTATTAAACAAAAAAGAAAATTAATGTCTTGAATTTTATTAAAATTCAAACTAAATCTTTTAATTTTCAGATAAATGTGGTTGGTGTTCTAAGATAGTCGAAGAAACCAAGAGCATCTGCTCTTCTTCCACAGTCTTCTGCTCTGAGATGTGCTTCTCCCAATCAAGACGAGCTTCCTTCAAGAAAAGCAAGACTTGCGATTGGTGCAGACACGTCAGACACACCGTATCTTACGTCGATTTCCAAGTAAGCAGTTAATCCGATTTTCTTTCCCCCGTTTGTATTAATTGACTCCATTTCTAATCCAGGACGGTGAGTCGCAGCTGCAGTTTTGTTCCGATAAATGCCTCAACCAGTACAAAATGCACATCTTCTGCCGCGAGACAAGGGCTCATCTAGAAATGCACCCGCATCTACAATCCGAACCGACAACGACTGGAACGTTGATCACTCCAGATCTTTGGTTGAAGAACTGCAAATCCCCCGAAAGTCGATCTCCGTCACCTCGAAATACCACTCCCAGTCCCGAGAGCCACCCCCAAGTATCGCATACTTCTACTTCGTCCAGGCCCACTGCTTCTATTCTGGAAGGAAGGAAAACGAGACGGATTCATAGACGATGCAAGAAGCGATTCCCCTCCGCTTCTATATCCTCTTCAAGAATTCCCATGAACGAAATCCCGCAAGATTTAAGAATGAGAAGTTGCGTGGGCGTCGGTGATGACGCCGCTCCCAGAATCAATCTACAAACTGAAAATAGTGAAGACGCCAGGGATGCGTCTCCTAAACTAGTCCCGAATTTTGAACCCAATCCTAGATTGATAGATCCTAGATATTTCACCGGTCCTCCTCCAGTTTTCCCCGCGATAAGGAGGCCGGTGGACTTGGTTCCCCCTCCAACAATCCTAATACCCTATCCCTTAGTTTTGCCATTGCCTATCCCGATCCCGATTCCCATCCCCATTTCTGGTTTGAAAGCTGCCAAGGAATGCTCAGATGAGACCACACAGACTGATTTTAATACTGGAAGTGATATTGCTAGTCAGAACAAAGGAGAGGTGGACGGAAATGCGGAGGTAGATAAGAAAGACGAAGAAGATAAAATTGAAGTGGAAGAGGTAGTCAATGTTAGACCTCTGAGGAAAAGGAAGAGAATGCCGGAGAAGATTAAAATTGTTAAGAATAAGACATGAGATAATGGTGATATAAAGTTTTATTTGAATTTAGGTATCTTTGAGTATATTATTGTCATTATTATTATTTATTGAATAAATTGGTTTCAGTTAGTTTTTTTATTGTGTTCAAGTGTAGATCGTGAGGAGTTTTCACCTTTTGGATGATGATCTTGGATATAATTCACCTTTTAAATTTTACTTTGAATATTTTAAGATTCTTATCGTTTAGTAGAAATAAAACGTCAATATTTAATTTTAAATCCATCCAAAAAAAAAAACAAGAAGAAACGTGACTATAAAATTTCATAACTAGTTAATTGTCACTGTCACACTTTTGTCGTTATTTTCGAAGTTATTTGCTATTGTTACTTAAGTTAATCACTGTTGACTTACAAAACTGGTCCATTTAAGTTTGTAGAATAAATCGTATCTTTTCGGAAACAGAGGCTACAGTTATTACTCCAAAATACACCTAGCAGAGAGTTTTGACTCCTAAACTTCCCCTATCTACTGAATAGACCAATTAAAGCTTCCGAGTATGTTAAAGGTTTTTAAGAAAAGTAAAGATGGCAAGTTTAAAGCATGACTTCTTGTAAATGCAGTTCAAAGAAGGTTTAAATTAACCCAGAAGAAAAGGTAGGAATAGTAATTAATGTTATTATTATGTTATTTAGTTCCTACTAACCAGACAACAAACCACGCTTTGGAACTCTACTTCTTCCATTAAATCACTTTTCCATGGCCAAAATGGAGAAAAACTGATTTTCATAGGGTAAATAATACGAGTACACAGGTACCCTAGATATTTTGTTACTTCGGCGCCCTCTATCTTTTTGGGAACAAACTACCTAGAGAGTTTCTTGGTAAAAAATGTAGTAAATTACGATCTCTACTTTTTTGTTTTTACTATCTTTCCCTCCCACCAATAGGAACCCAGATAAATCAATGCCGACTTGATAGGTACGCAAATTTGGGGTTTTATACTCTTTGCACCCCCAGCAGGAACAACTTTTCAACATACCTGCCCCCAATTTTATCGAGAGTAGTACAATTTGACTGGATCATTTTCAAACAAAGCAATTTTCAAACATTTTTTTAGAATTAAGAGCCTTCCAAACTTTTCATATTTTGAAGGAGCAGTGTACGTTTACACTTGGTTTTTGTTGATTTAATCGGAGACACGAAATTTCATAGTTACAGCAGTTTATCTTAAGAATGAATCCCGTTACTAAAATAATGAAGCTTAATTTAATTACTGTTGCAAAACATGGATTTGTATGTAACGTAACTGATCTCATCTCTTATCTTCCATTGAATGCTGCGCGAACAGCTGTGTTCACTGTGTAGTTATTGACCCACTGATTAAGAATTTATAAATTTATGTTAATCAATTGCAATTAATATGTATAAGCCGCTTGTTGCTTAGATGTAGTCCATTGCAGGACTCAAGTAAAACAATATAAGCCGTTTAAAGAACCGTAAGTTCAATATAAAACATCTGTTTGAGTGTATCTGTGAAATATGTTCAGTGGTCCCATCTAAATAAAACAAAAATATCTTATACAGAGTGCCATAGGTATAAATTTGGTGACAAATAATAATAGTGCTGCGAGTTATTATTGTAGAGGGACAGAGATATATTGATTCTCCCAAATTTTACCCAATTGAACGAATTTTAAGTTAAGCTAATGGCAACGATTAATTAGAGAACTTTTTGAGAATAAAATTCAGGAGCAGAATTATAAATTTCAAAAATGGGCTGTTTCAAAAGTGAAGATTCGAAGAACTGGAACTGCATCCAATCATATTTGTTTTTTTTTTAATCATATTTGTGACACCGCTCCTTGTAACTTATGGTATGAATATGGTAGAATAGGTTTTTGCACCGAAGCGCCTAGGTCACCAAGGGTCCTTTTCACAATAATTACCAAACCATGGTGGTGTCGGAACTCCTACTCAGATCTTCCCGATTTTTTGACAGAGGCCAGGAGATCTTTCCATCAGATAAGTTCCATGTCTTCCTCTTGTAGTAACAGTGCTAGTACGTATCTATGGTATCACTCGCACTCGTCATCTGTTCCACATTTGGGATAACCTCCCCCCTCACTCACATAAGTTGTAAGTGCCTGATTTTCATACTGTTAGTTACGACTGGTAAGCACCCCGAATGGTTCAGTTTCATCAGGTTGGCTAGCATGTTTCTGTCTCAACCGGCTATAAACAGTCTAACTTATCTGTAGCATAATATTGTCTCCCAGTCCCTATACTTCTTTAAATCTTTTTGGGTTCATTCCTTACCCTCGATTAGAAGACCATTCATCAGAGACCAAATACAGACACCGCTCCACAAAAGTTTTCCCTTGTTATTAAGGTGATCAAGGATCAATTTTTCAGTGACAGGCCTTAAAGTCTCATTATGTCTTTGGATCATCTGAAAAATCAAAAACAGCAGAGCTACTAACAACTGTTTGGCGTTTGGACTCCAGGGGCAGGTGTGAATTTTCAACAGTTTTCAACTGTTTTGCGGCCGCTCCTGTTTTTTTTTTTTTTTAATGCACCATGCAGTGCAGGGTAATCCCTATGACGCTCTGAGAGCGGTGCATGAGCGGAGATTCGATTCACGCTGAATTTGAATCGTTTCCAGGTTGCATTCCTCGGGAAATACATCTTTTTGGGAGGCTATTCCAAAATGATGCAGTTCTATATACAGGGTGCACCATGTATCCTTCTTTATATTGCTATCTCTTAACGCTAACAGATACAGGGTCGGTTAAACAAGTCCAAAGAAGCGCAATTTTGTGGCCATCTCGAATCAGTCAAGACATACAAAATATCTATGACCGTTCCTGAAATATCCTGAAAAAACTGAAAAATCGAAATTTCTTATTTTTGCCATATCTTTTTTTATTATTGGAGATTAATAAATAATTTTTTGTGGGCCTACTTAAGTCGGCAAGAGCTACCCATCTGACATTTCAAAAAATTTCAAAGCCGACTAGATCCCAGGATTTTCATAGTCAACTTTCGTTTTTCTTATGGCCACCATATTGTTTTTTTATGTTGTTCGGTATAAAAAAATCATAAAAACTAAAAATTGGTAAGCTTCAAAAAATAAATTAAAAAAAAATTTATTCTTTTTTCTTTACAAAAAAGACAACTTTTAAGACCGAATTTCATAGATAAATTAAAAAACCATAAGACAAGCACTATTTCGGTGTATTTTTTTTTGTTGATCTTTTTCGACGATTTTTTTTTGTTTTTCTTTGAAAAAAGAAGAATAAAAAATTTTTTTTGAAGTTTTTAATTTTTGGTTTCCATTATTTTTTTCATATCGAACGACATAAAAAAATAATATGGCGGCCATAAGAAAAACGAAAGTTTACTGTGAAAACTTTTGGTTCTAGTCGGCCTTGAAAATTTTTGTAATGACAGATGGATAGATCTTAACGGCTTATGTAAGCCTACAAAAAATTATTTATCAATTTCCAATAATAAGCAAGATAATATGGCAAAAATCAGAAATCTCGATTTTTCAGTTTTTTCAGGATATTTCAGGAGCAGTCATACAGATATCTTGCATGTCTTGACGGATTCGACATGGCCACAATACTGCGCATCTTTTCTCTAATTTAATCGACCCTGTATCTCTTAGCGTTCAGGAGATAGCAATTTTATAGAGAAGGATACATGGTGCACCCTGTACATGAAAGAAGTCTGAAATAAAGTGGTGCGAGGTGTAACGAGCTAAACCTGATAGGGATGAGCTATTGCGATTTGACTTGTACTTCTAAGGTTTGACAGGTTCCAGTAAAATTTAGAATAGTGCCCTTTTGGAAGGTGACGAATCTAGTGGCGGCTTAGATTTTTTCTAAAAAAGAAAGATTTTTCCAGAAAAAAATCACTTTAATATCAATTTTTTTATTTTAATTTGACTATAAAATCGTTAATAGGTAGGTACCTACCTTACTTGACAGGTTTCGGTAAAACTTAGTGTAGTGTCGTTTTGAGAAATTACGAATCTAATAGCAAGTTCAGATTTTTGGTTAAAAAAAATTCGCTGATTTTTCGCTTTATAAATTTTTGAAATTTTAATTCGACTAGAAAATCGTTAATACTTGACAGATTTCGATAAAATTTTGTGTACTGTCGTTTTGAAAGATGGTGAATCCAGTTGCGTTCCGAGATTTTATTTTAGAAAAATCGCTCCAAGTACTTATAATATCAATTTTTTTTTTAATTTTACTTTGTCTATAAAATCGTAATTACTTTTGACAGGTTTGGATAACATTTGCTATATATGGTTTTGATAGATAGTGAATCCAGTGACATGCCCCAATTTTTCTAAATATCACTTATAATATCAATTTTTGAATTTTTAATTGTTTTTAATCCAACTATGTATTAATTTTTAACGTTTTTTAATCTAGTAGGCCCTGAATTTTGTAGGAATGGGACTTTTTTGTTCAAAAATACAGTTAATCAAGCTTGACCGTGAAAAATCAGACAATTAAAAAAGGTTAAAATCGCACAATAAATAAAAATTTTGGTGTCTCAAGAACAAATGGGTCACATATCTTTTTTATCACGTACCCATACTTACGTAAACATTTTATTATAATAATTGATCGAACCGAAAATCGACGCTTAGAATAAAAAATTGTTAAAAATTGACATTATCCTGGTGTTAGTGTTCAATATGGTAGTTTTTTATCTTTTAAAAATATTGTCTGTGTATAAAAAGCTGAAATATTACATTTAATATGGTCAGTAGACTTCATTGTCTCATGAGCCTTTACTTTAAAATGAAGCCAAATTTTCGCGCTTCATTAGATACCTACCTATGTACCTACATAGTTTTTTAATTAGACTGTCAAGAATGTAAATTTATATATTTGAATAGATAAATGCCCGTATTCACAAACGATAATTTCCTAAATAATTACGTAATCAATTATCCCCATCTCATTCTATTGCAAAAAAACTGCATATCTCCATCTCACTCATTTAATTAATTACGTAATTATTTAGGAAATTATCGTTTGTGAATACGAGCAAAAGATTCTTAATATTCTAACAAAAATGCCTATTGTTTGTACTCAGTGAACCTTTCCAAAATGAAGTAGGTAGGTATTAGTAGGTAAAACAAAATGAGGCTAATCGGCTTCACATGTTCCACCTTTTAATTCCGTAAAATCGATTATTCATCTCTGCATCGTTTCGGTTAAGGATAATTTAGTAAGTACAATTAGGGATAAATTTGTGGGAAGTTTTGTATTTAAAACGGAATTAAACTGTTTAGATTTCTATGTACCTATTGTGACATTCTTATAAAATTTCGAAAAGCCATACCTCTACAAGCACCATCTAAACTAAAGTAGTGTTTATTAAAGTATAAAAAACTTGACGCAGTTTATATTAGGCAATAATAACTGTAGTGACATCTTTTTGAAATAATTTCGAGTCCTTTTTGGAATTGGCAGGTATAGTTAATTATTATTATTTAACTGTTATTATTATTTCATTCCTTTCGAGAAAAGGCGGATGGTTTTCAAACCAACGATCTACTTTTTCGGTGCCAAAATTATCAGGTGAGACGCGGGAAGGCCGTGCATCTAAGTACGTGTTGTTCTGTTGTCTTAAATTGCTACCTACCTACCCAACAAATCTTCTACAGCGTCAACTATACATTCGTTAAATACAAAGATCCAATTGCAAAACGTACCATGGTGCTTTCAGTGGCACCGCGTCCTTGTTCGAGAGACCTGCTCTCGATTTTAAAGCTCTCATGAGATTTATGAGCTCTCATGTGCTGTGGAATGCAACGCAAGAACAGCACTGACGAAAATTACAAGAACGAGCGGAGATTTTCATGTTTCGGCATGTTTCGACAAGTCTATGGACCACGAGGAAATGATAAACTGACCGTTTAAGAGGTGACTCGAAGTTGTCACGCAGCGAGTAAGCACGCACGTAATAGCACCGGGATAACATGCACTGACAGATCTCAATATGTATCACAAAAAACTCACTTTAGTGAATAAAAGAAATACACACTAAAATTTCACTTACTAAAAATAAAAAATTAACGAAAAAAAAAACGATAAAATACCAATTTTCGACATGCACCACTTCGCGCGTGTATTACCAGAGACTCGTTTATCGGATTTTCATGATTGACCAATCAACGCAACGGCAATTGACTGTTCTTCAAAAAACTCTACTATAGGGCTTTCCAGCGTTAAAATGCAAAAAAATAAGTAATTTGCAAAAAACCTTATTCGAAATACAAATTTTTAACTTTAAACCGCAATATTTTCTTTCATTTATCAGTATAATAACAAAAAAATTATGTATACAGGGTGCACCATATGTATCCTTCTCTATATTGCTATCTCCTAACGCTAACAGATACAAGGACGGTTAAACAAGTCCAATGAGCGCAATTTTGTGGCCATCTCGATTCCGTCGAGACATACAAGATATCTGTGACCGTTCCTGAAATATCCTGAAAAAACTGAAAAATCGAGGTTTCTTATTTTTTCCATATATTTTTTATTATTGGAGATTAATGAATAATTTTTTGTGGGCTTACATAAGTCGTCAAGAGCTACCCATCTGACATTTCAAAAATTTTCAAAGCCGACTAGATCCCAGAATTTTCATAGTCAACTTTCGTTTTTCTTACGGCCACCATAGTGTTTTTTTATGTTGTTCGATATAAAAAAAATCATAAAAACTAAAAATTGTTAAACTTCAAAAAATAAATTAAAAAAATTTTTATTCTTCTTTTTTACTTACAAAAAAGACACATTTTTAGACCGAATTTCATAAATAAATTAAAAAACCATAAGGCAAGCACTATTTCGGCGTATTTTACAAATGTTGACGTTTTTCGACGATTTTTTATTAGGTTTATCTTTGAAAAATTAAGAATAAAAATTTAAAAATTTTTTTTTGAAGTTTATTAGTTTTTGGTATCCATTATTTTTTTCATATCGAACGACATAAAAAAATAATATGGCGGCCATAAGAAAAACGAAAGTTGACTGTGAAAACTCTTGGATCTAGTAGGCCTTGAAAATTTTTGAAACGTCAGATGGATAGGTCTTATGTAAGCCTACAAAAAATTATTTATTAATTTTCAATAATAAGAAAGATAATATGATGAAAATAAGAAATCTCGATTTTTCAGTTTTTTCAGGATATTTCAGGAACGGTCACAGATATCTTGCATGTTTTGACGAATTCGAGATGGCCACAAAACTGCGCATCTTTTCTCCAATTTAACCGACCCTCTGTATCTCTTAGCGTTCAGGAGATAGCAATATAGAGAAGGATACATGGCGCACCCTGTATAAGAAACGTATAAAAAAAAAGGGACACGGCCCTATCTAATCGTCCGTCCCTTATACCGTGAATGTACTGTATACCTATAATGGTACCTCTATAAATAGAGGTCGCAATTATTATAAAGAATTGTTTTCACATAACTTTGTACCGAAGAGATCCTCACGCTCGCTCTGTTTTTCTGGATTTCCAGGTGCCTGATGAAGGGGGTCAGTCTCTCCCGAAAGCTCGCAAACTTGAGAAAAAATAAACAATAGAATTTACTGGAGGCTTTTCTGAATCCGCTCACAATAACCAAATTATAATTATTACTATCCAGACGAGTCAAGACTACACAGTAATATAATGGTACCTACCTATAATCATTTTGTTGACACTTTATTCAGGAATACCTATTCATAAATATTGACTTATGTATTAATATTATAGCAGTGATAATTACGTTGATTGATAAGGTATCTCTCTCAAATTATACTATGCTAAATTATAGTGGTCCTCTATAATAATTTCCTGCAATTTATGGAATAGGTACTTGAAAATGGAGCTTCAAAACAGTCTAGTTAGTCTCGTCCCCATGATAATACAATAAAATAAACAATACTGTTTGTTTTGTTATTAATAACTTTTTTTAATAAATCGTCAAGTGTCGCATTCGGAGATAGATACCTACCTACCTACAAACAAAAATAAAAGTAAAAGTGAAACTGAAACTACCGCAAGCGACTCCAACTAACAATAAGTGGAAGGAGTGTGTCACCAAACCAACCGAATCATACCATCACCAGAACCGTATCAACATCAGCTAATGGACATTGCTTTTACTTCTTATCTGTTTTGTATTTTCAACTCCGACTAGATTTTGATAAGAATAACAAAATAGTTCATCTCATAATAATACCGCAGCAAATAACTCCTAAGTACCTAAAGTAATTTGTTTATAAATAAATCTTTCTGTATTATTCATTACTTTTTATTGTACAGATTAAGAAGACTTTTATGAGATTCATTTTATTTGCCAAATTATTGTTTAACAATGACTGGAACAAAGCAAGATGGAACTAAATCAGAAACAGATACAGATGATCGTGACGTGGAGCTGCAACCGATGACAGATCTGGATCCTGATAACGCCAGCCAAGCACCTAAAGGTGGAGACGCTGAATCCGTCGTCGCCGAAAAAGATCTCACTTTCAAGGAAAAATTCAGGAAATGGATTTGCCATTTCTTTACCAAGGAATTTTTGAAATATCTCTGCACGTGAGTATTTTTTTGTTTGTCAATATTCGCGCAAACTAAAAATTTTTTTTTTTTTTTAATTTTTATTCCCCCAGTGCTATGACACCAAAAAAAATTTAACTGCTCTAAAGAGGAAGCAAATATTTTGTTTCTACTTTTATTACTTAATTCAAACGCCTTGTCCAGAGTGTAGGTTTCGAATTTCGATTTTTCTTCCTACCAGGGCCGGGTGGTTGGTTTTCTTGCGATTTTTATTGCGTTTCAGATCAAACAGGAAATTTTGAGAAGTGTTTATGTTATTTCCGGGCAGTGGCAGTTGGTTCTATATCAGGGTGCGAGGAAAAAATTCAAGCACTTTATCGATTTATTACGAAAACGCCACCAGTCGATAGGGCGATTTTTCTGATTGGAATAAGAGGAACAAAAAAAAAGATACAAATTTGAGACAATCGAACGGATGATGAAGTGCATGAAAGGGTCGCTTTTTATTATTACGAGTATTAATGGCTTTTTCAATAAAAAATTTCCCATATTATGTCCATATTAACTCACTCAAACGGGTGGTGATCGTGGAAGGCTGGGGTTGGTGGGTAAATCCCAAATTTTCATGGTGGGACGTATAGTTTTATGTCTTAAAATGGACATTAAGAAGCTGTGAGTAATCCGGGAAAGTTTTGAAAGTAAAATCGGACAAAAAGTCTTTTAGAACATCATAAATTTAATATTTTTTTAAAGATTTTGTTATGGACTATTTGGGCTATTATGTAATATTTGGGCTCATTCTGCTTGCCACTCCTGCTTTCCTGCCTCGCTATTTATAATGTCCATATACAGGGGGTGCTGAAAAAAATACCCCGTATTTTTTTTTAATGTTTTCAAGATTTTAAGATGAGTAGGAATGTTCTTAAGATGATAAAACTGACAACGCCGCTCGTAAAGTATTCAATTATTATTATTATTATTATTTATATTAAGCTAATTAACAATGTTGCCAAGTTGATTTTTTTTATATAAAATTACACCAATAACAATTTAGTAACATTTAAGAACGGAACTTAAAGAGAATACTCAACGATTTTAAAGCAATAAAATAATAAAAACGTAAATTAAACAAAAATTTTTATATAATAATTACAGTATAATAAAAAATATAGGTACCACGAATAAGGGATGAAATATTTTTCGGTATGCTTCATTGAAACTAACATCGAACTGGGACATTTTTCAAAATTTTTTTTCATGACGGGGTACTCCTTCATAATAGTGTACCATCAATATTATAGCGCGATTTATTAGTGTTGCCTATACTGTGGACCAAATCACTTTCTTCATTTGTGAATTTTTTAAGCATAGGTACCCAGTGCGTTATTTTTTATTGTACACTTCGTTTCAAGAGTCATAGAAATTGTTTGAATTTTAAAGATGTTCAATTCAATTCACAGTTCGCGTTGTTTGGACACCATCTCATAGAGATGGCATAGCATCTGCTGTGATAAAAAATTACGTATGCTAAGGTAACGAAGTAGAGTAGAGCTTCCTAAATAACGGAAAACCGTCAATATGACGTCATTTTTTGTGTTCAGCGACATCGATTGACGAATTCGGTGAAGTGAGAATGACGTCGTAAAATGATTAAAAATTGTCACAGATATATCAGAATTATTAATTCACATAAAAATCACGTCAAAAGTGATGTAAAAACAACAAAATTAAACACGTAACATTGACCTAAAAAATGCAATTGTTCATTCCAAATTTCATCCTGCTCTGCATGGTTTCAGCTTTCTCAATTTGACTATTCAAAAAAATTATTATCCAAATTTCGTCTCTCGAGTTCCACGTGTATATGACGTTAAAAACACGTTACTTACAGCGACGTCGTGAAATAGAGGTCAATTTACGTCTTTTTGATGTCTCCTATTGGTTGTCTTTAGTTACGTGAAATATCAACAACGTGTTTTCGACGTCACTTATAGGTATTGCTGACGTCAGCAACCAATAAACCATGCACCAAAATATGACGTTATAATAATGTGCCATCACGTGTCTTTGCTACCTGGGTCTCTCTTGTTGCCGCATTATCCCTTGGTGCCATCGATTTCGCCCTCATCAATTATCAACCACGGTGTCTCGAATTTTCTTCCCGCCCCCATATATTTCCGGCCTCACCAACTTCTTCTGGTGTTTGAAAGGAATACAAATAATGAAGCATGTCATGAACTTAAAATATTTAGTGCCCTGCATAGCAGTTTTATGGCATAACTCTGGTAGTTTGGTTATGATCTTTTTTCTCTACCTTTAAAGCTCAATACGAAATGTAAAATCAAATTCTCAGAAAGAAATTAAGCGTTCCACTTGCGGAATTTGAAACACGAAAATGTGTATAAAACTTTTCCGTCATGTAGGTATTGAAAGAATAGAAAATTATTCAGATTGGGGCGAAAAACATTGAGATGATCCTCGCCTGCTTGCTGCTAAAGTAAAGCATTCACTGTCGAAACTTTTTTTTTAACCAATAAAAGGCGTTCATGAAAAAAAAAAAATCGTGGCTAGATGAACTTTCTCAGATAGGTAATGAAATAATTTTATTCTTGAATAATCAGTGCAACATGGACCATGGACTCCCTTCTAGTAAGAAAAAATTAATAGTAGTCCGGTCAAAATTAGACCAAAAAATAAGAGTGAAGGTACATAAATTTACAAGCTTAAAATGAGTAAAATTGTTCAAAACATAATTAAAAATAAAAATTAAAAGTTCCCCATCGTTCCCAGACATGGAAAAAATTCACTAAATTAAAGGTAAAAAAATGGTTTTTTGCGACTTTCAGAAAAACGGTCATTTTTATCACAAAATTACATCAGACAAAAATTGTAGATCATAAAATTATCTATAAAAAATGTATGTATAATTTTTTTCCTAAGAGCCGCTGTTTCTGAGATATAGCTGGGGAAACCACGTTAAAAAAAAACCACGCGCCAAGTACACTAGGTACCTCATAAGTGGCGTGTGCATATGATGACGATTCTTCTACAACTTTTTGAACCGGTACCGCTATATCTCAGAAAGCGGTGGCTCTTAGGAAAAAAAATTATTAATACATTTTTTATAGATAATTTTATGATCTGCAATTTTCCTCGGAGATAATTTTATGATAAAACTTACCGTTTTGATGAAAATCGCAAAAAAAAACATTTTTTGACCTTAGATCTTTGATGGGAAACTTTTAATTTTTATTTTACAATTTTACTGATTTTTAGCTTGTAAATTTATGTATCTTTGGATGTCTAGATTGACTGGACTTATAGGGGTATGTAGATTGTTTGTTGTTGAGGGTTTTTGGATAAGTAAAAACCTGGACTCGCAACCAGTTACTGTGGTTACGATGAGACAAAAAGGAAATAAGAGAAAGCACCCTTTATAGTAGAAAGGCTAGAAAATGATTTGGCTACAATTTTTGGGATTGTTATTTTTTTATTGCTTTACTGCCTATTAGTTTATTGATTGCTACTTATTATTGTTATTTGTGATTATTTTGCCCATGGTAGCTTCACATATTGTATTATTTTTATTTATTACCTACCTACCTTAATTATTTCAAATTGATAGTTCTAGTTAGAGCCATATTGTTTAGAAGCGAATTTTCAGAATCAAATTTTTTTATGATTACAGATTAAGATTACAAAGATCACTAGAGTGATGTTGATCACCTTGATCACATTTCAACAAAATTGGTTACTTTAAATCAGAATATTGTGACCAAAATAATAATTCCAAAGTGTTTAATTTGATTGTTTGGCTTTCTCCTTCATATTTTTTCCTTTTCGTAATCAAATTATTCATTACCCAAAATTATCTGTGATTCTGGGTGAAAAATTTCAGGGTTCTTCTTTTCTTTCCAGGAATAGTTTTTCTGGCACACCTTGAGCTTACCCCTGAAAACAGAGCTACCTACAAGTTGTGAATTTTCCTGTATATTAGTACTTTTATGTAATAATTACACCTTTATCAATCATTTTTATTTTAGGACTCATTTTTGGGGTCCTGTGGCTAACTGGCTCATACCAATAACGTGTATGATAGATCTACAAAGAGACGCCAAGTATATAAGTATCGCAATGACTATTGGTGAGTTTTTATTTTATTTTTTTATTTTTTACAAAACTTTATTTTTTTTTAATTCTTAGTTTAAATTATTTTTTTACAATCAGAGTGATACCCTTTCTGCTCAACCAATCACATTTCAAATAGTATGTTCTATTTATAATAGTATATTTCAAATAATTATATTTCTATTTCAGCTCTCTGTATCTACTCGCTGCTATTTATGATCTTTGCAATAAAAGTACAGCCACGGAACTTGCTCCTCTTCGCTTGTCATCTCACCAATGAATGTTGCCAGCTGGCGCAAGTCGGTCGCTATATCTACTACATCAGTTGATTCAAGTAGAGAGCACAGCCGAATCAAACCAACAATTACACGATTTTTATTAACATTTTATTTATCAGTAATTACAATAATTTATAATCGTAGTAAAATGAATTCAACATAATTAGGTACACATTATCAATTAATAGAAGTTATAACGATTGCTGCAAGCAAATTAATAAGACATACAGCTTTAGTTTAAATTTTATCCAACAATTAGGAGAAACCCTTCAGAAGATCACTAATGTAGGTTTCAGGATTCGATATATCATCCAGCAAACCTGAAACAGAAAATAATCTCACTTCAAAAAAGAAAATATAGTTCAAGAGCTGAGGGAGAAAAATGCCTCACAGCCTTACTTATCACATAAGCAATGAAAACATACGAAGGTTGTTTTATATAAATAATTACCTGCGACATCACAGAATTCCGGGAAGGACGCACACGGCAACAGTTCATCGGTGTAATAGCTGAGCAGCCTCTCCGAGTTTTTGACTAGGAGCTCGTCGTTGTGCCTTATGAAATCAGCCAGGCAGTTCGGCCACTGGTCATCGCTGCCGGCCACATTCTAACCACAAAAAATGATTCGATTACAACAATAAAGTCAAAATTGCAGCTAAATAAAAAAGTCCTGTGTGTCTCGCATACAATAGATTCAAATAAGTTATATTCTTGTGATATTTTTGTATGTTCCCAACTAATAATAATTATTACTGTACTGTGTAAAGTAAAGTTTCAATTTATGTGAATAAAAATCTTTAAAGAAGCGATCAGTCTCATTTACATCTCCTAGAACGGGCAGAAAAAAAACAATAAACAACAATCTCACCTTGAACAGATACGAGTACATCCCACCGATCAAGCCCCACATTACAGCGTACGGCTTGTACACGCTCCACTCCTTCTCAGTGGGATCGACCAACACCTTCGCCGGGGTCGACGGAGTGGTGGCCGGCGGTCGGAAGTGACGGGCATGGGCGCAGACGAGCAACCGGCGCAGGTGAGCGATCCGGTGCAGTCGCCACTGGGCGGCGCTGTGGACCATCACCGACATCACTATCCAGTAAAGGGGACCCTCGGCCTCGAACGATGACTCTACCCAACGTTCCGGACCGGGAGGATCGAGGGCAGCCAGCACGGAGGTTGATTCCTTAGCGTGTACGCGGGTCCTGGTAAAAAAATGTCCGTTGATAAGACACAAGATCAATTATGGTAATAATTTAAGACAACTTACGTGTTTATGACGTAAAGAGCGACATGCACCAAGTAGGGAACGAGGTGCATGTTGCTGGTCGGACCGCCTCCGCCAGTGTCTTCATGGAAGGGCCGCTCGCAGGCGAAACGCCATAGCAGTAATTTGAGATCGTGGGCGGTGGACTGGTGACCGATGTCCCGGTGCCCGGTTGCTTCCTGCAGGTAGGCATTGTGACGGGCGAGGCAGCTCGCGAAGGCCGACTCGGGCACCGCGGGACCCCACAGCGGCAGCAATCCGTTACACTTGGTGTTGGCGTTCTGCAGAGCGGCTGACTCCCACTCATCTCGGGCCCGTGCCAATCTGCAAGGCAATTGAGAACACGATAAATTTCACGGTCTCACAGTGACGCTTTGTTTTCACTCACCTGACGGCACTCATGTGACAATCTACATGGACAATATTGAAATGGGTGACAGTCGTATAGCCGACAGTCTTTCTCGGTTTAGCTTCGTACTCGTCCACGTTGCAACGTTTGGTAAAAGTATAGATGCCCAGCACTTTCTGAGCTTGATACTTGTAACCCTCCCGGCAGATGCAACAGACCAGGCCGGACTCCTCACCGATTTCCTCCATCTGGGTCAGAATAGCCGATTTGGCAGTCACCTGGGAAACAAACACAATCATGTTACTGTCATTTTATTCAAATTAAACAACTCGTCTCTTACCTGTCCCTTATCGTTGGTCCTCATACCGAGCTGACCCAGTTGTTTCTCTCTCATCGCCATTGCCAGGCGTTTCTTCTCTGATCTGGTGAACTCTCTCACCTCTTCTATCTGCTTAGCGACCGTCGGATTCGTACACAGCGCTTCCAGCAGATTTTCAGCCAAAGAGCCCACGTGCTCATCCGAGGACACTTGCTCCAGTCGGTGGATTATTGGGATCGTCTCAGCCTCTGCGATCGCCAACTATGGATCATAAAAAAAATCAAAAATTGAAATGGACCACATTGAAACAAGTGCCCCTTACCTGTGTTTTTTCATGACTATGCGCCAACCCGGTCAAGAACCGTAAAATGTACTTCAAAGCAGGCTTAGAAATAAACTCTTTCAATTCATCACTGTCGGTCCTCAAAAGGGTCGGTTTTACGCAAGGAGCGTGCATGGTAATGTATTCCAGAGCGTCCCGCACAGCCCCCAAGGAAATCACGTAGTCCTTGAGAGTGTTCCCGATGGCGTTCCTATCGATCCCGTCTGTCAGCACGCAGAACATCTCCAATTTCTGCTGCGCCTCCGGCGAGTGCTCGTAGTCGTACTTGTTGAAATCGAGCACCGATCTGAAGTGGTCCAGTAAGATGGTCATCTTCTCTTCGTTGCCGTAGACCAGGGCGGCCAGCACACGCGTCAGGTGAGTGAGCACCGACTGGTTGTTGCGCACGTTCGGGTGCGTCGTGCAGGTGAGAAGAGCTTTCACATACTCGGGACCGCCGAACGTCAACGAGAAACGGGTGAAGTCTTCAAACGATTGACCGGTCGCCTTCGAGAGGATCGTTTCCATAATCTGATAAAAACAGCCTGTATCATTATCTTATCTATAGGTTGTCAAAACTGAGATCTTCACTTGTTTTAGATAGACAGATTTAGAGATATTTGTCAATTATCAAAGTTTATATGTCACTTCAAAAGAATCGATTCCACGCTATCTGATAACAGAATCAATCAGTTGTCAAAAGTGAAGTCAAAACTAACATCTGTTGGACATCGAAATTGACAGTTTTTTACTTAAAACAATTTAGAAATTTAAAAAGTTGGTCTTATTAGAGACAATAGTTTCTCCCTATCTAAGAACATGATTGGTTTCAACATCTGCCACTTGTCAAAATTTCCAAACAGTCCAAATTTATAAAAAAAAACAACCAAGGCATATCCCCATAAAAAATACTCTCATAAACTACTGAAAACTGTCACTTGTCAAAACTAATCTCTCTCCTAACTTTAACCAAACTTTTTTTAATGTAAATGAGAATACATAAAACCGCTCACATCTAACAGCTGTTCTGTGACGGCAGCCTGACTCGAGTCGGGTTCCCCTTCGAGACACAGTTGCAGGGTCCTCAGGAACACTTCCATGGCTCCGAGTTCTGGTTTGATCAAAACCTCTTGACACTTGTTAACCTTGACGCTCAATCGGAACAGTTTCAGGAGGACCTGCAGCAGCGGCTTGGCCCTCCAGACGTTCTGGATCGCGCTCAGTCTTTTTACCATAACCTTTTGGGTAAAGAAAATTCAAAATCGAAAGGTGAAAAACAAGATGATGGGAGATTTTGCGACAGATACTTACAGCCAAACCGCCGTAATCGGCCAGTACGTTCGCCATCTTATAGACCTCCTCGTTGTCGACGGTACTTTGAGATTTATTGGTGAGAGTTTCGACGAATTCTTCGGTGGCATCGCCGAGTAGCCCGCGCATTCGGTAGACGATTCGCATCGAATCGGCCTCGCCGCCTTCAGCCAGCCAAACCTAAAACGGGAACGACAAATTGACATTTACTTCCATTTAGAGACAAACAGAAAAAATTACCTTCTTATAGACGTCCTTGACAGGCAAGTCCAAGCTCATGATCTTGTTGTTAACAAGCAGTTCCATTCCGTTATCGTCTTCGAGTAAAGCAACAAGCTCGCAATCCTGACATATCTTGTTCTTGACATCGCGCATGAGCGGTCCGAGACCGGCCTCCAGACTGGAGTAGGGATTGCCCAGCATGCGACCTTGCAAGAAGTCCTCCTGCTGAGGATCTTTTTCCAGGGTGAGATAGAACTCCCCGATGTCGTTCTCCTCGGGATAAACGATAGAGCAGAGCCGCTCGAAGATGAAAACAGGAGTCAGGAAGTCGTGCAGACTGTACTTGTCAATGGTCTCGATGCAGACCGACATGAATGCTTTAGTCTCCTCTTCGGTACCTACAAAACTCGATAATAAATATCTTATCTGGGCACACACACACCACTTCTGTACTCACCACTGGTCATCTCCTCTAACAGTTCCAGCAGTTTCTCTTGCGTCTCATCCACTAACCGTGTCCTTTGCACAACCAGTCTTCTCAAGGCGAGATAACCTCCAAGCACAGCTCCGACCAGTCTCCCCTTGTAAACCCTCTGAATGCCGGCGTCCTCCATAAAACCGGCGAGCAGCTCGACTAGCTGGTTGAGCGCGTAGCCCTGCGCCAGGTCGCTGCTGAGAGTGGCTCGTTCGAGACGGTGCAGGTGCTCGATCTCCTTCGTGATCAGTTCGGCGAGGACGTGAAGGACCCCGTGCAAGGTCAGGTACTGTTTCCAGGGTGCATGGAGTGAGAGGGAGTGGTAGAGGGAGAGGAACTCAGCCGACGACTCCGCCGAGAGGGTGAGTTCCGAGAGGAAGCAGGTCAGCAAGATCAGCACCTGAAGCAGGGAAATTTAAGAAAAATCTGAAAATGCAACAAAATTTGAAAGTAAAAGTGTTTACCTCTCGTTTTCGTTCCGGATTGGTACACATGAGCTCGATGATGTGACAAACGACTTGGCGGGCGACTCGAGAACTGGGGGCGAATAGGACAGCCTTCAACCAGGCCGAGTCGTCCAGCTGCAGTGACTTCCGCGTGTAAGTTCGTCTCACTTTCAATTTCCATTTTCTACCGTATTTCTCCATTAAATAATACTCGTGAACCTGTTAATCAGATTTAAAAGAATAAATGAGCCACAAAACAAGCAATTAAAATATTAGGTACCAACCTCTTTCTTGCCTGAAGGTAAAGGGGCAGTCGATTCTTTCCTACTCGACACTCTCGCCTTCCAACCCATGAAAGTGTGCTGCGGGTCCTTAGCGAGCCATTTATAAACATCAACCGTGGACCCGGAGAAAGACTTCTTTGTTGGAGCGGCGTTTGTCTTGTCCTGAAAAATCAAACATCTCGTATACTCAATCAAACCCGAGTTCATTCTCACTTACCTTTGCCTTCTTTCCGGTTCCGGCATTCTCGGGAGCGGGCCTCATCAACCCGTGTAGGATACGGAGGCAGGGCAAGATTACAGACTCCATGATGACCGGATTTCGTGAGTCCTCGCAAGCCTTGAGGAAGAGGCGCATCATGCAGCGCAGTTTCATCTCCCAGCACTCGTCCTCCTTCTGCACCATGGCCGATAGAAGCGCCACTTCGTGACGAACGGTACTGCCCAGGTCCGAACTTGATAGGTGTCCCGTCAGATTTAGCATGATCCTGTCCATGATTAATCTGCAGAGTTCATCGGTCGCCTCGGCGTTATCTCTGGTGAGGACGCACAGCAGTTGCCTCACTTCTTCCTGAATCTGAGTGGACCCCCTTCTGAGGTTGTTCGTGACTAGCTCCTGGATCAGTCCTTTGGAACAGAGAGATTGACGAGTTGTCGGATTGGTGGCGAGGGCCCTCAGAATCGTGAGACAATGTTCCGTCGCAGCAGTGGCGCACCCGTAACAGCGTCCGTGCGACGGATGAGCAATGGAAGTGAAATCAGAGTCGGAAGTGCTGATCGACTGGTCGCTCGCCTGTAATTGATTAAAAGAGGAAAATCAATCGATCTGAATGGAATTGAGCTGTCATGCATACACTTACACTTGAACTTTCACTCACAAACTCCCTGTCTTGATGCTTGCAATCGTAGGCTACCAGTTCCTTTCTGGAGACCAAAACTTTCTGTATAATCTTGCTTAGTTCTTCAAAGGAGGTTTTACATTCGCTGCAATACTGATGTGCTAACATCTGAATGGTCTTGTTAACCTTGGAGGAAATGAATCGCAAAAATTAGACCAAAAATTATTTTCAAAAAAAATAGTGGAATAGTTACCTTGACTTGGGTACTGCTGGAACTCACTGAGGACGACGGGGCATTGGAAGAGTTTGTGTTGGTGGATTGCGAATCTTCCAATTTTTTATCGGACCGTTCTGTTATTTTCAGTACCAGAGCCTGAAATCATATTAGATAAATGCACAGTGTCTTCAGGCTATGGTAATTAAGAAAACGACCGTCACAAATGGACCAAATTCTCACCTCGAGTGTCGGTTTGTTGGCAATCAGCTGCTTATAGACACGATCGGCTTTCTCCAGTAGGGAATTTATGCTCGAAACTGTTTTCTTTCGGTCGTCGTCATTCTCTATCGGCTCCACGGCACAGCACGCTTTTGCAAGCAACGTAAAATCGAACTTCGCATACTTACAGAACCCGCAGGCGTGGCACAGGAACGGGTCTTTTTCATCGTAATTTATAGCGCTAAAACCAACATTATATCAGCAACCCAAGCAACGAGTGTCTCTTGTATAGATTAGCTCAGTCAATCTTACCGGCACTTGTGACACTGGAACACATTCTCTCCGCAATTAGCGCAGACGCCCGGATTGGAAGGCACGGCGGCGCTGCACCTTGGACACTGCAGAGTCTCGCTCGAAGCTTGAATATTCTCGTAGAAATCGGCGTACTCGACCATCAGGTTACAAGCGACGATCGGCAACGGGAACTCGATCTTCACCTCCGACTGCCCCGACTGCAGGACAACCTTTTTTGCCTTGTGCCAGAGCGCCGGCTTGTTCTTCAGCTCGACCACCGCTTGCACGTTACGGTTGTTGTAATAAATATTGATCGTTCTCACCATCTTGGTCCGTTTCAGATCGCCGATCCTGACCGTAATCTTGCTGATGGTGTGACTGCTCAGCAATTTCACGATTTGCATAGTCGTCGTGAACTTTGAATCGACCTTGATCGAGCTCAGCTTGATCGTCGTGAAAGAAACTTCGGGGTTGTTGCAGACGAGGCACGGATCAGACTCGAGGTAGTAGCCCTCGAGATCGACAAACTGGCTCATATGCGCATATAGGTTGGCGTTTGGGTGGTAAGCTAGCAGCTCGTTCTGAGTGCGCAAGACCGAGATAGCTTTTTCTATGTAATCATTCACTTCCGGGACGCCGGCGTTGCTCTGAGAGTAACGCAGCGAGAAATAACCAAGGAGATCGACGAACTGAGCCGCTTTACGACCGTAAGCCGGTAGTAACGGCCACAGCAGCCAGAGAAGCTCCAGCAGTTGATGTTGTTCACTTGATGAGGAATTTCTTGAACAGTAGGGAAAAATTTAAATTTAAAAAAAATTCAACCATCAAGAATAATTCAGTCTTACCTGTAAATAGCCAATATGAGTCCATGCGCTTGCCATCTTACACTAGTCACGTTCGTTTCCAGCATGAAAGTCTTGATGAATTTAACAAACACCTCTCTAGACACCCGCTTATTGATCTGTGACACTAGCACTAAGCAGTTGCTCTCCTCGAAAACGGCCTCGGTCGCCGAATCGTCGGATTTCTCCCTTTCCTTTCTACTGCTGGTCTGCTGCTTGCTACCTTCAGATTTCTTTGTGACCCCGTAGTTGACCACGATGGCGCAGAGGATCAGATGTAGAATAGTCGGCGCCACTCCTGAAAGCGTAACAATTGATACTTTTGTCATAAAAGAATTTATTTATTTATTTATTTATTTATTTTTTTTTTTTCCAACGGGAAAACCCCATACATAAATTCATACAATAAGAAACCAAAAAATCAAAATATAGTGAAACGAAAATTACAATAATAACAATCACAATAATAACAAGAATCCAATTGAAAATGAAATTACCTTCATCGAGCAGAAAACTGACTCTCAGCAAGAAAGAAATGATATCGTCGTGATTAATGCAGTACTTCTGCCAGTTTCCCGTCCGACTGGCGGCGATCTCAAGGCAAGCCTTGAGATGCTCGACCAGCTCAACCAGGGAATCGTAGGGCATTGACAGTGTGTGCTGCTGCAAAACCTGACTGTCCTGGATGGTCAGGTAGCCGGCCTTGACGCAAATCTCTCTCACACCCTGGTAAAATTACAAATTTAAATTTTATTACAAAACAACTCTCTTTACTTAGTTTTATTCGACTTACCTCAATGTGAGTATTGAGAGCATGCATATCTCTCAACTGTCGGTACTTATCCTTGTTTCCGCAGATGAAGAGCAACAGTTTGCGGACCTGCCGTCTGACGAAAGGTACGTGCGAGGTCATCATGTACTCGCACAAGTAAATGAACCAGGAGTAATCAAAAGCCTGCGAAACCGGCTCGGATATTTCCGAGTGCTTGTGAACCTGGTAGGGTAGTCTGAGGGCCATCTCGGTGAGCAGCTGGGGATACGTGCGGAACACGTCTGTTGCGTGCTCTGAGTAAAGATAAAAAAAGTAATTGCGTAAGTCGATCAAACTTCCAGATCTCACCTTTAACGAATTGCTTGACGAAGAACGGGGTCATATCTGGGGCGGGGTGGGGGAGGTGCTCCTTCAGCAGGCTCCCTCCGACGACCCCAGAACTGGATGGGCTCTCCTCGCTGTCCAGGTGCCGCCAGTACTCCAGCAGCTGCTGTAGCAGGCGATTGCAGTATTCTATGATGCGGGCCTTTTGCAAGGCGGTAGCGGTCGCTTTCGACACCATCGAACAGTTGTCTCCGGGGGCTCCGCTAGTAGAGACAGGCTTCCAAGCGGACGAAGACGCAGAAGCCCCGGAACCGGAGGCACCCGTCGATGAAGAGGAGGACTTGCAGCGAGACATGAACACACCTGCATCCATAAAAATATATTTCATGACACTGTTAATAACTACCACTTTAATCTGTAACTTCTGTTATAAAATTTACATTACTGTTTATTCTGTTATGTCTCTTCAATTCTGTAATATTAGAGTAATACCACAAATGTAATATAACATAAGAGAGAATAAGGACATATATCTCATTGTTACAAAAATCGAGATTTACTCACTTAACAATCTCAAGAGAACCAGCTGCACTTCTTTTTGCTTGGTGTGAGTACAGACATCATCGGCCGGCATCTTGTCCAGTTCCAATTCCTGGATAATTGCATCCAGCAGGGAATTCAGCATGGTCCTGTCCTGCTCGGAGTGCGGGTCCAAATCGGCTGTGAGCTGGAGAACAACCTGGAGATAGGGAACGGCTCGGACCCCGCCGACGGTTTTCAACTTTGGCAGGTATTCGATCAACTTCTCCAGTAGCTGAAGGCGCAGAGTTTGAAGACGACCGGTACTCTCTGTGGACTCGGTCTCGATTTCGGGTTCAGCGGGAAGACTCTCTGTCTCGGCCACCTAAACAAGAGAATGTCGTTTCAGGTTCCAATTGTTCATTATATTAGTCAAACTCTTCTTACCTGGAAAGCAGTGTTGGTAACTGAGCTGGTATCTGACCTGGAGACGAGCGTTATAGCTTCCTGGATGTTGTCACCATAAGCGGAACTTCTGCCCGAGACGTTATGTTCTCCCGTGATGCTTTCCACACCACTTCCGCCACTCTCAGAGCCCGCACTGCCGCCCTAAATTTCAAGAATTTTAAATCAATTTCAAAGTAAAGTAAAACATTTGACACCTACTTGTTCAGCAGGGGACGTTCGTAAAGTAGATCCGTCCGTTGCGGCCGTGCTCCCCTCATCATCGCTACCGCCTGCGCTTGCCGTCGTATCGCTATAGTGTCCCTGCTCTCCTTGCCTTGCCTGCTCGACGGGCCCCCTTGAAGTTCCTCTTCCCTGCCTTTCTCCACCCATCTGATGCTCTTGGAGACTGAGAGCGATGGCCAATTCCACCATGGCTTCATCATCAGCATCCGGCGGTATGTCTAACAACGGGGGGAATCCACCAGCGACACCAGCCCCTAACAGGGCTTCTAATGGATTGACCTGGATATAAATAATAATTATTTCTGAAAGCGATTTCGATAAAATAAAAATTCATACCTGAGCGGCAGGTTGAGCTGCAGGTGACGGTCGGAGCGCCATAGGCTCGACCGGATCTGCGGGGTACTCTTCGGCCGGCTTTACTTCATCTTCCTCGCGTACGGGACTCCTAAGCCACACTCGACGTCGAGCGGGAGGACTGTGCCTGCCACGCATAACCCGAGACAGTGCTTGACGGGCTCCGTGCGCCAAGACGGGATCGTCGCAGAGCAGCAACCGCAAGTACACAGCAGCCCAAGATGACGTCGACGAAGACACAGACGAATCCGAGGGTGTAGAGGAGCAGGAGGCGTAGGCGTGCACTATCTCGACGAGAGCGTGGACGGTCTGCTCTGCGTGGCGTAAACCGGGAGCAGCGACCGGTGCCACCGCGGGAGCGGGAGTGGGGCAGAGAGAATGCAGGGTCCACAGACAGTGCAAGAGAGAGTGGAGGAGGTGCGGAGAGGTAGTCGAAGGTGGTGTCGGTTGCGGGGCTGGAATCAATGAGAAAATTGAAAAATATTATTCCGAGAGCGAAACAAAAGAGACTCACCAAGTGGGTCACCAAAGTTCAAATCCTGCATGCTTGCGGAATCGGTGAATCTCACGAGATTCTGAGGACGCACGATCGCGATGCCTCGCACTAGAAGCACCAGTCGGTAAAAGTTCTCGGCGTCGATGTTCACACGTTCGCTACCCTCGAGGGCCACCATAGTCTTCAAACTGCTGGCCACATGATGCAAAATTGCCTGATCCTGGAAATAAACAAAACAACAATTTATAATGTAAAAGTCTTCCCAGCAACCAACACTTACCTTGTAATTGTGATAGGTCTGTTTGTTGGCGTGCAGGGCAGAGAGCAGCCCCTTCGAGTGCATCTGAATTGTGCTCTGGGTGGGGAGGGTTATGAGCTCTGTGGCGATGCTCAAGGTCCTAGTTTTGAGAGCAGACAGGGCTTCGGTAGTGTAGGAAGAGAAAATCCCTTCCAGCGACTCGAGCACGCCCATCACGAGTCTGTCGAGGCGGTTAAGCGGGAGGGTGCTTTTCGAACGGACCTCGCTATCGGTGGCGGCGGGAAGACCGGACGAGTTGGCCGTCTGCTGAGCGGTGTTGTTGGCGGGGGTGGTCGCTTCTTCTGGCTCTTCCGGCCAGCCAAACGCATCTTTTGTTTTTCCATAACTAAAGAGAGAGATTGATGTAATGTGTATTGCTTTGGAAACGGTGAGCAACTTTTTATACGAAGATAAACCCGTTCGGTCTTGAAAAAGTCAGCCCTATAACAGCAGCATGCATATTCCAAACAAGATCTAATAAAAGTCTTGTAGGTACCTACAGTAAAACAATGTTTTTTCCTACTGATGCTCTGAGACTTCTTGTGATGAAGTTTCAGTGACTTCAAGCTCTCATCAAAATTGATGAGTGTAGAAAAAATTAAAAATTAGACAGTTTTACGGTTCAAACTGTAAAGATTAATGGTCTCTGCTAGGGGCAGTAAACAATGAACAATTAAAATTATTATTAAAGAAGTCTTTCAAAAACCGAGCTGGCTTGGAAATCCTATACAAATTACCTGACTCACATGACATGAGCTACCTGATTTTTTCTTAGAAGTAATTAGAACATCAAAATTTACAAAGCATAAAACAACAAAAGCTGCAAGATAGTTAAGTCAGAGAGGTTTTTTACCAGAGCTGGATTACTTGGTTTATTTTGGAAGTTTATAATAGTAAAAAACAAAACAAAAATTGTAGCAAATTACTCACCTGCAAAACCTTAATAAAACAGTACTTTAATCCACAAACAATGATATTGTTATATACATGAACGATTATTAAGAGATTAAAAATGTATCTTGTTAATACGAAATTTAAAGGGGAATTAAAACCTAGTTTGGTTTGAAGTATAAAAGCTTTGAGAGAAATAAAAGAATCAAATCAACTTTGTTAGAACTTAAAACCTGATTAAACTAGAAGGTTTTGCTCTTAAATATTTCATTTTTGGGTTGCTCGCTCGTCTATTACGGTAATAAAAATGAAGTTATTGATTTTTTTAACTTCACTCTTTGTAATCGTCTGGGCCACATCAGATGGAAGCCTGGCAAAAGATAAATGGGAAAATTACAAGGTAACAATTCATTATTTTTATCCATCATATAACTACTCGCTAATCTAATAATTAATTCACAAGAGCCAAACCTGTGTGACAAGACAATAAGATCATTTTTATTTTGATGACCCATCGCTATTGCCAAGTCATGAGAGATCAGGTGCCCCTTTTGATTTTCAAGATGGACGGAGGGCCCAAGATTCCCATCAGCATCAGTTAAAAACGTTTGACCAACATATTTATGCCTGTCAATGGCATGGCACCATGTCTAGCTCGAAATCGCGGCTCTATTCCCAGCTGCAATTTTCTTATTCGTCTCTCACTTCAGAAGAGGTTGAAATGTGCAACTTTTAATGAGTTTTTCATTGTACTTTTTTAAGCAAAGATATAAAAGATGTCATTAAATAAATAAGTAATAAAAAAATATCATATTTTATTTCTTTACTAAAAAACTGTAACATTTTCAAATAAAATGCAAGACATTAAAATTGTTTTAATTGAGTCAGGGTGTAAAAGGGCATTTTTTCAAATTGCAATTTTAAAACTCCACAAAAATGTGCATTGGAAAACTCATTAAGGGTTGCAAGTTTCAACCCTTACTGAAAGTGAGAGACGAATAAGAAGGTGTTTCTGGAGTAGTCTGGAATATCAGGAAGTTACATTTTTCATGTTTCTTCAAATCCAAGAAATTAAACAAAAACCTCATTTTATTTTACCCCTTCGGGGGGTGTAACATCAATTGCAGATGTTTTTGGAAATAAATTTATATAAAGAACCCTCTTTAATTTTTGAGAAGCAATCACTGCCAGAAATTTTTCACATTATTAAAGAATCGCCCTGTATATGACAAATTAATAACCGATCCGATTACATGCCACTCAACTCAATATTTTATTTATTATTAGTATTTATTTACATTTTTAGGCCAAATATCATAAGCAGTACAAAAATGATCAAGAAGAAGCCAGCCGACTCAACACCTTCCTGGAAAATGTGCGAAAAATCGCCAAACACAATGAGCGATACGCCAGAGGAGAGGTAACTTACACGCAAGGGATTAACAGATTTTCAGATATGACGAGCGAGGAAATTAAGAAAATCAACTGGGGCTATAAGTCCAGAGTACACAGCAATTTGAACCACTAAGTATGTGAAGTGTGTAGCGGGTACAAGACTCTGTTTTTTGGTATACATAATTAATATTCAAACATAATAATTCAACTTCAATAAAAATAATTATTTCCACCATTTATGCTGCATTATTTTTGTAAACCATACGAGTCCACTTTTTATGAAATAGGTTTTTTAAAAAACTGGTCAAAAGTAATTGTTTTTATAATAATTTATCTACAAAAAAGCCTTTTATTTCTTTACGGCTTGAATGAAAATAAGTCTTTCCAATACACAACTAAAACCAATTTCTATCTCTCCATTTTGAGAGCTTTTTCTTTCATAGCTCTCATAATTTTTTGAAAATTCTACAATCCAACCTACATAAAAATAAAATTATCTAGTCAAATCGATAACTTCACTTGACACAAGCGACAAAGTTAAATGAGTAATCAAGTCAATTCAGTACTCACATCTTGATACTGTCAACCATGGTCGTGGTCTCCGGGTCCTGCGATGGACCAAACATAATGATGAGCTTCTTCTCGGCCTGCAAGCTCTCTTCGTGGGACAACGGCACGTCGACCCAACGACTACGGGTCACCGTCAGCGAGATGATGCGTCCCAGTACCTCGATAAACGAAGGGGCTTTCTGAACGTCCTGGCTCCCGACCAGCACCCGCACGCCCGTCATCACCATGTTACTTTCATTGTTTGTAACCTATAAAAGATTCGATCACGAGTCACGTCTTATATCTTCACGATGAAGCGAGGTTCGAATAAACTTACCTCAATAGTAAAACCCAGAGGTTTATTACAGGAGACGTACAGCCCGGTCGTGTTGAGACGATGCTTGAGTTGGCTGACGTTGTAGACCTGCAAGAGGTCGTTGCCTCCAAACTCGACGTCGTTCATCGGCTGGCAGTGCTCGAAGAAGTCGACAGGGAAGGCGACGGAGCTGGACGTCTTGCCGGATTTTACCGCTTTCTTCTTGCGTGGCTTCACGGCCGGACCGGCCGATAAGGTCGGTCGGATCGTGGGCGACATCCAGAACCCTACGTTATTTCAAAAACATTAATTTGATTTCCCAGTTTCCATCAAATGTTACTACTAACCTGTCTGGTCCATGTTGGCCATGTACATTTTCAAACTGCCGTCTTCGCACAGCAAAATCAAAGTCGTTCTCAATTCGTTGCCGGAATTGTGTCTAATGGCCACCATGTCCATTATCTTGGACTTGGAAGGCACTACCCGAATCTCTTGGAAAAGCAAAGTGTCTGGTTTCAACATTATCACCACGGGATTATTACCTAAAATACATTAATGTTAACATACACTATGATAACTGGAATAAAGTGAATACATACTGGACTGCATGGCAGCACATAGCAGACCCGGATGGTTAGGTATCTCGGTCCACTGACAGAGAGGCTGAGGAGTGGGGTTGCGTTGGCCATTGCTCTTGCCGCCTGCCGGGGTTGAAGTGGCTGTTGCAGCGGCCGGTGTTGGTAAGGAGATGGGAAACACAACCGTCAGACAACTGTTACGCGCCGACATGGGCGACACGAAGCTCTTGCCCAGGGCGTAACTGTAGAAGAGAAGACCCAAAGTGTGCGAATAGTAAATGCTCACTCCACCGCCAGCCACTTGTCCGTTCACGTCCTAATAACAAAGAGGATAACAAAGCGAATCCCGAGGTGAAACAAAGACTCACAGTTACATCCAGATGAAACACTTCCAAGGTATTGGTGACATAGAAGGAGCCGTATTTGGCGCTGCTATCCTCCTTCAGCTTCTCCACGTAAATATGGCCTGGCGACGACATGACGAGGATGTTGTAGATGCCGTCCTCGTACATGAAGGTGCAATCGCGGATCTTGCCGCTCGGAACCAGAAAGTAGTACTGGGGGCTAAGGGCGTCCAAGGCGAGGTCGTACACTTTGACAAAATCGGCTGTCACCAGGGCTAGCTTGGTCTGGGAACCGGGCAGCCATACCGCCTTGATTATGAAGTTACCAGTTTCGAGTTGAGGATGAAGAACTAGGTGGTCCGACACTGACCCCCCTGAAATATTTAAAACAGAGTTAGCTGCAATTTTTTATCTATAAAAATGAGCGAGACCACTCACCGGAAGTAAAAGTTAGCACGTGACAATCCTTCAATCCGCACACAGCTAGATAATCCTCGTTACAGAGATTACTAGATAAAGAGAGAACCGTGAACGGGATCGGAGCAGACGAAAGCCGCGTGAGGGTGAGTTTTCTCGTTGACGAATCAGCCTGTTTGAGAAGAGCCGAGAGCTGCAGCACGGTGATCTTGCCCTTCTCGTGAGAGACAGCCAGATGCTGGCGGCGTCCGTGAGTAGAAGTCATGCAGCACATAGCCACCCGACGGATAATGTGAGCAGACAACAATTGTCGAATCGTCTGACCCTGCTCGCCCGCATACGACATACGCACATTCTCAAAAGCACCCTCTTGAGAACCTACAAGACAACCCGATTAATCGTAAGCCATTTTAATAAATAAAAAAAAAACACAAACCCTCACCCAAAGTGGGCACCATCAGTTGATCCGTCTGGACGTATTTTTTATCGACGGTATGAAGCTGCTGCAGAGCAGCCATGGCCCTGGCGTGACACCCGACGGGCGACATCTGATTGCAATTGGTCTCGATGGACGGCAACAGAGACGTCAGCACTTGCACTAAATTTCCTGCCAAATGTTCGGACCCCAAGTACCCGGCTATGAACTCCCTGGCGCCTTCCATTTGCTTCACCAGTCCAGAGTCCCGCTTCTCCCGGCCGTAGGTCGTCTTGTCGATGGGAACCGGAGAGGAGGGTCGTCTCCTCAGAGAACTCTGCAACAGTCCCTCTGTAGTAAAAGCGGAGGCGGGGGCGACAGTCGAAGAAGCCCCGGCAGCCGCCGCAGCGTTCGACTCGGTCTGAGGCGAACGTCTGACTAAAGCCTGACAGGTCGCGTCCTCCTTGGCACCGCAGTCGCAGAAGAAGTTGCCGTACTTCGCGTAGCTGAGATCGTGGCCCTTGTGGCAGACACGGGCGCACACCGAGCACACGCCGACCCCGTCCAGCATGCGACACGTGTGACAATGGTACCAATGCTGGTTCATGAACTCCTTAAACGAGTTCAAACGTGATGGAAGATAGCCGGACAAGTATTGATCGGGTCATTACGAATGAGAGGAATTTATGCGTGCATGATATGGGTGAACATTGGTACACAGATCAAGTGCGGATGGGTAAATGGTTTCAGTTTGAAAAAGCATTGAAAAACACAAATAATTTGTGAAGAAGCGAAAGAAATATTTACAAAAGTAGAATTACAGAAAAAGAACAGATAAACAAAGATTAACAAAGATTGAGAAAGAGAGAATATTATGATGCCAGAAAGAATAAAAATTATTGTTGGAATAAAAAAGCAATTATCAGAACTTATAAATAAACTATAGGTGCAACCAGATTTGTATGAAGATTGGGAAGTGTAACGAAAATGATGTGTAGAAAAACAGTGAAGCAAAAAATTATAATGACAATGTTGATACTGCCAACTACATTTCACATTTATTAATTAATTTCCAGCGATCAGCACATCTCTCATAACATCACTGGTATGGAGACTGATGAGACTTAATAAAGACTAAACAGTGACTTCTATCTGTTCAGACTCATTTGATTTGTGTCAATCCGAGGAATTAATTACAATTTTTTTGTAAAAATTATGTATTTGTGAGGAGTTAAGCTTTTGAGATAAGCATAATATAAAAACTTATATTATGCTGATGCATTACAGAAGAGAAAAAGCAATATCATGAAAGATGAGAGATCTTACACTTACCTTTTGAGTGATGGTGAAAGTACAAAGCTTGTTACACAAGGAATCCTCGTCGGAATCGTCCCCGCTATCGTCTTCTCCTTCTTCCTCCGGCCACTCACCTTCCACTTCTAGAGGCGTTTCGCCTTCCCAAGGGGGACTGAGAGCCCTAGTGCTGCCTCCCGCTTGACCCTGAGCCGTAACCAGCCCCACTACGTCGCTCACATAATCAACGATGCAGCAAGCCGCCTGCAGCATGGGTTTTGTTATGTTTATTGAAACTCCTGATCCAGAACCAGCGCTAGTCTCGGGACTTGCGAAGGAACGATTGCAGAGCTCCAACCACTCAGCGGTGGCGGGGAAAAGATGCACGTGACCTTTTCCGGTACCGGCATCCGCCAACATCGTCATTACCACCATTAGATCGGTGAAGCCGCAACCTGAATCACATTTAATTGATTAAAACAAAGAAAAACAAACAATTATTATTACTACCTTCTAGAGGTGGAGATAATATGTGGCATCCCAAGGGAATCAGAGCCTTGAGAATTGTTAACGGCACTTCTTCGGATACGTTATTGTTTTGCTTCACAATAAAGGAGGTCAGAGCTTGTAACAATTGACTGTTTTCTTGAACAAGAGATTTCTTATCGTCTGGCGAACTACTGGAATCGACTGTTACTTGCGCGATCGTCCACTTGACATTAGTACTGGGCGAGTCGCTTTTAGCCAACGTTACGTTAGCAGACGACTGCTGCTGCGTCTTCGCGGATTCTTCCTCAGGTTCGGGCCTGTTGGGACCGATTATGACCTGCTTCAACCAGGCCTGCAGCTTCTCGCCATCCACTTTTGCCAGTTTGCTCATACTACTGCACAGGTAGTTCAGGCTCGGATCGGTCGAGCTTTTCTCAGCCGTCTGGAACAGCTTGTTGAAGAAATGCAGCACCCGAGTGCTGTACTGCTGCGACATGTGCAGATTAGAGACGGACAGCAAAACTTTCACCAGATCTTTGTCTCCGGTAAAGAAATTCTCCAGCGCCTGTCGGCCAGACGACTTCTCAAGGATCTTCTCGTAGAACTTGAGGCAGCTGTGCAGGACTTTCTCATCCACTTCGGCACTGTAATTGGGCGAGTTCTGGGAGGAATAGTTGATGATCAACCGGTAGGTGTGCTCAAGCACCCTCAGATAGACCCGTTTCTGATGCTCGTCAGTCTCTGAGTCTCCGATCATTTTGTCTAAGGTTTTCGAGACCGTCTCGTACAGGAATTCCATCCGAAGGTCCAAGGTGATCGAGACCAGGGTCTCGATCGCCTTGTTCTTGGTGTCTGTGTTCTCGATTTTAGGGGCGTGATCGCAGAGGAATTTCACCAGACACTGTAGCAATCGTTTCAGGGACAGGTTTATGCTGAAGGGCGAGTTCATGGAGAGGCTGCAGATGTGAGTGTCTAGGATTTTCAGTATGTAACTCTCCGAAGGGATTATGTCGTTTTCGTACGGTTTCTGGAAGGGAAATTTCATGTTTTATCTTTTGATTAGCAATAATAGAAATAGAAGATGACACCTACCCATGATAGATCTTCAACAGTCGAAGAGTTCCATTGCTGCTGGACTGACGACACGGCGGTCGGAAGCAGAGGCCCCAGTTCCGTGGCGAGCGTGTTTGTCAAGGGATTCAAAGTCGAAGCGACAGCTAGAATATCTTGAACGCCTTCGAAATATTTGAGGTTTGTTTTGGCAGCCGATTCGCTTTGATCAACGGCGGTATGAAGCAACGCCCACCTATGATAAGTCAATGACAATTACTTTAAGACATCAAAATTCATAAATAGAGACAATAAATACACCCTATAGATAGATATCCAGATATGTTATAATATAACAGTAAAAGAAATAGAGAATTAGGTTTTCTGACATTATGTCAACTGTCTAAACTTTCTGTCTAAGTCACTTGGCAGATTCACTGTGATCGGACTGTTGATTTTTCTACTGAACTCCACTCGTTCTTCATCTTTCAGTACTGAAGGAAAGTTGCGTTTTGTTTTGTTTTTGTCTCCAAGTCGAGTTACGGCGATATTGACGGATATTCTATGTCAAGTAAAAGCATTCATTATCGAATTTGATTGAACAAAAGTTCAGAAAAAATGGGAAAATCTAGAATGAAAGTCAAAGGGGGCTGATGGAGTTAATGGGGCTAAAACTCCTTTTACAAGAATTGGCGCATTTCAGTATTTCCCAGTTTTGGTAGAAACGACACAATTATATTTCCCTTTAAATTTTAAAGCCCATGAGTAACCTCTAATGGTCTAGATTTAAAATGAACCTGAGAACCTCTAACGCTATGTTGTTCAGATGTTAAAGTCTAAACTTTGAGACATTTAGGGCGAAATAAGTTCGTATTAAAATCAAAAGTCTCATGACATTTAAAACGTCAGTGGTTCTTGTTTTTCAAATTATTCAATTGTGACCCCTTCGCTCAGTTTTTAAGTTGAGGCGGTTTTACTAGAACAGATTTTAAACAAGGCTAGGTAGTCAAGATAACCTAAAAATCGAACAGAAAAAGACAATTCAACCAACCTGGTACAATGTAGAATCGCCTGCGTTAATTTCAATACGTGCGGCAACAAATCCTGCACTAGTGTAGTATTAGAGGAGACGATCGACTCGTTCGAGTTGTTCTCCGGATCTTCCAGAGAAACTCTCACTTTCGCCATCAGAGTGTCCAGTAAGATCAGATTCATCAACGGTGGCAAGTTCTCTTTATGTAGAAGTCCTAAAATCCACAAGAAAAATTACCAAACACTCCCAATTGAAAGTAAACCTCCCTTACCTTGTTTAACATCGGGGGTTAGAGTTATGACGCAATTCTTGGCGTTGCTTATATCATACTTGATATTATTGACGGCATCGGAAACGGCCTTCAGAAGCTTATCAGTGTGCTGAGTGTACATCCCTTGCTTCACCAGACAATCCTTCAACCACCGGTTGAAGTTTTTATGAGACGTCCTGGGCCCCCAGATCAAAGAATGTAATAATAAAGGACCGGCAGCTAAGATCTCGCCGGCGGCCAGTCTTTCCATGTAGGATCCGGAGGGAGGCAAAAGCTGAAGCAACCTGCGCAAACGAGAGATTTATTATTTCATTAACACACCATTTCTAACCTCGAACTCACCTCCAACAGATCGTGAAGCAGTATTGAGCGGCGCACAGTCCAAGGAAACTGATCTTGGAGGAGGAATTCACCGAAGTCACGTGAGTAATGTTCAATATCTCAATCAGGGCGTCCAACAGAAGGGGATACCGGAGTTTGTCGGGGGTCCCCAGGATGAAATTACAGGCGAGCCCGTCCAGTTTCGGCGCGTCCTGGTTGTTGATCTCGAGGTTGGTCAGGACGTAGAAGCGGGGCTTCATGGCGAACTCGTCGCCGCTCGTTATCTTCCGGTAGTTGTCCTCGATCTCCTGCCAGGCGGTGTACATGCGACTCATGTTCTTCTTTTCGGTGTCCACGTTCAGGTTGGTCGAGTAGAACAAGTTCCACTGGATCTGAAATCGAGATTAATCGTTATATCTGTTTGGTTTACAGAGAGATGATCATGTACCTGTTCCAGGAGAGCTGTGGGAGCATCGTAGAGATGTTTCATGATGTAATCGAATAGGAGTAAAAGCCTCGACAGGTGTAAGAGCTGGGATTCTTTCAGGGGCCCCCTGGATATTTCCGAGCAACGCAGAACGCCCCCGGCCATCAGTAACACGACCGACTTTTTCTGCATTAAATTCAGCGAGTGGAACAGATAAAGCAGAACTTGGGCATGTTCTACATTCAAATCTAAAAAAAAATCATTTATTTATGATTAATGACACCTTATGTAGCTTTTTTCCAAATTTATACTGTATCTGAGATGGGAATTTTAATTATATTATCCTCAACGAGTTGAATGTTACTTTTGCCTTATATCTAGACGGTGTTGTTGTTTCCAGACTTCCTTAGACTACTACTCGATCATAATTCAGCGAGTTCAATCAAAATTTACATTGCCCCTACTTTCACTCTAAAGAGTGGAAGTAAACTTGTTAAATTCAGTCAGAACTCACCTTCATTTTCTGCTTCAGCGATTGTTTGGGGAGTATTTAAAACGTTCTCGATAAGCGTGTTGACTAGCCGGTGCCATATACTTATAACAGAAGCTTCTTTTTCGTTTTGGGGCCGCAACAACAATACCTGGAATTATTAGAAAAAAAAAATGAAATCAGCATAATCAACAAGTTCCAGTAACTCCCAACTAACCTGTGCCAGTACAGACAGAGTCCTAGGGTAGACCTGCAGGGGCCAAGCGTGCGGCACATCTGTGTTCCATGGAGACACACCCAAGTGGTTGAGCAAGCAAGCCTGGAGACCAGTCAAGCCGCTATGGGTGATCAGGTTGTGTGTGAACCGTGACAGCGCCCCGGAAAAGTCGCAGTATAGCTGCGCCAGATTCGCACCAAAGTACACCGATATCGTACCAACGTCGGTTCTAGCCGTCTCTCTATCCAGGTCCCTTACTATCGCGGCCAGGATAATCATCTGCTGCTCGGAGAGGCCAGCTTTCACGTAACGGGAGACATAGGCTGACCGGCTGCAGAGGAGGTGCCGATTCATGAAGACGAACAGCCCAGTGGCCAGGGAGATGAAACCGTGCGCCTCTCCCTTCTCGGGCACGACACCGCCTCCGGCCGCTCTTTCATCCGTCGCTCGAGCCTCGCCGCTCTCGGCAGTCGGAGTGCGAGCCTCTGCCGGTTCGGGTGGCGCCACAGTCTCCTCGAACCACTGACCGAGGATCATTTCACTATCATCGTCTGAAGAAAAATTAAACATTTTTATAATGCCAGAAGGTTTTGTATTAAGTGGACCCACCTTCATCGGTAGAACTAGTCTCGGAGCACAGGATCATATCTTCGTAATACGTGGTCGAGTCAGATTGACTATAGGTGTCTCCCTCGGGCGGGTGCAGTCTCTTCAATGTGCAGGCCTTCCTGTAGCTCACAATCGCCAGATAAAAAAGAAGGTGATTCAAGGGGGCGGCGCCTAGCACCCTAGCCACACGCTGCAAGGCAGTGAACTGGCCCATTATGGCCAAAGGAGCGGGTTCCACCTGATAAATTAATAATTCAATACCCTTCAGAATCAGATCTGACATCTCGAAAAAAAAGACGACCACTTACCTGCACGACGCTGGAAGCCCCCGCACACACTTCCAAATGCAAATCTTCAAACAGTTCCCCCAGTAGCGAGAGAGCCTTCGAGGCCAACGCCACGGAGAGTACACCGAACGACTGTTGCAGCTTCATCAGCCCCGATTTGGAGCTGCCGGCGGAGCTCCCGGGCTGAGACACTTTCGAGGGGCTACGTCCCTGGGATTTATCATCACGCTCGCGCAAGTGCGGAGCCTTGTCGGGGACCACGCAGGCCGACATGTGAGCCTGCAAACCGGAGACCAGAACCCAGGCACCGGCCAGGATATGGTTTTGGAACACCTTGAAGCAAAAAGAGAAAAATTATTATATTATATTTCCACACAACTTCAACAAAAAAATAAACTACCCCTCAGAGTTACTCTTTATAGAAATATAAAGATACAGAAATTTTTACAATTCCAGTATCACCGACTGATTAACTCACGTGTCCGCCGGCTCTGGTGGAAGCTTTAATTATGCCGCCGATGAACGAGTACACGCCGAGGGCCTCCTCGATCAGAGTGACGGCGTTCGCTTCGAGTTCTTCCTCCTTCTGGGCGGCGGGCGGAGGTTGCTGGGTCGAACTTTTGGGTTGGACAGTGACACCGGTTTGTAAGACGGCGCTGGCGCACGCCTGGCCGATAGCGCACTGCAGCACGGCCATGCTGAGCATGCACAGTTTGTCCAGCTTGCCGGGGGTCAGGGGCTCCAACACGGGCAGCTGAAGAGCAGAGGAGGCCAGGCTCATCTCTGATAAGGTGGATGGGAGGCTGCAAAAATTACATCTCGTCTATTATCATCATGGAGATCACAGAAAAACAATTGTATTGGAAACACTTTCTTTGATCAAACCAATACAAGGAATCGGTTGCAAAAATGTAATTTTTTTGTAAGCGTTCACACCTGTATCTTTGTAAAAAAAGAAACAGAACTGAGAGAATTAATAATTGACCTTTCTCACTTTAAAACTGAATCACCCTGTAGAGATTAGATGGAAATATTTTCTCACAGTTTCTTACCATGCTCGAAGAGTAGTAGCTTCTGAATGTGTGACTGGTATACTGAAAGGCTTGCCGGCCAGTGCTTCCTCCACTTTAGTCCTCGATTTCTTGATCGAGGGTAGATTTAAGCAGAGATCGACAATCGTGTCGCCGGCTCGAAGTGACTGCAAGCTTTCTGTGTTTGTCTTTAAGAAGAGTTTCTGGAAAGAACAAAAACTTATATCCTCACACATTTTACCTCTTCCAATGCACCACCTAAAAAATAAAAGAGAAAACTCAATCAAATTACTTACGGTGATTTCCCCGGCGGGATCGGAACTGCCGGGATCGGCGGACACCCTGCCCGGATCGTCGGCGCCCCGGAGCGGCAGCACCAGCTGCTCGTGTATGCGCATTCCGAGGTCGCTGCGGCCCTTGGCGGCGTCCTGCTTGGCCGCGGGATCGGGGGAGGGTGCGGGGGCGGGTGTCGGGGGCAGCGCATCGCCGCGCATCGTGTTCACCAGTCGGGATACTTCGGCGTGGCTCAGAGGACCGGGAGCGCCGACGCAGAGCACCCGCACCGCGTGCAGGCAACGCTCGACGTGCGACGGATCCGGGGGTGCGCCCGACGACGAGAGCGACGAGAGCAGGTAACCGAGAAGGACCCGGCTCGCCGCCGACACTGTCTCCAATTGACTCCCGGAAACTGGATGACGGAAAACGTGATTAATCTTTTTAGAGGAGAGGATGAGATGAAACTGTGATATGTTAGAAATTTGAAAAACAATCAAATAAACAATTCAACTGTTATAAGATACATACTATTCGCAGATAACTAGGTAATAAGAGCGATAAGAAACAAATTAAATCATATGGTGATTGTTACAAAGACAATAATGATTAACAATCAGACAGTGTGTTGAGCTTAAGCCAGTGAGTTAGAGATTGCAGAATTATTCAAATTACTTCATTGTGTTCGTTTAATGCAATCATTAGTATGTTTATAGGGCAGCAGTTGGGCAATAATACACCTTGGCAAAAATTTGCAAAACAAAAACCTTGCCCTAATAAAACTACTTGTCCTTATAAAAGTGTAAAAATGTTCGAAGAAAGGTACACTTTATTATTCTTAATAATCTTACTAATCTTGCAATAGCTGATAACAATAATTACTCCATTTACATTACAAATTACAATAACCTCAAAATGAATAATCATCAAATAACTGCTTCTTCTTCTTAAACCACTTCTGTCTCAATTCCTTCAATCAGTATGAAGCACAGATCTTCAAATACACTTTCACAATAATTATTATGATAGCTTGTGGACGAAATGCAGAAAGAAGTGCAGCAAAATATTTGAACGATTATCTTGCCAGAAGGAAATCCCATCAAACGCAGTTTCAAAAAGTGGCAAAACTCGTGTATGAGATAAAAAAAAATCATGAATGCGAACACAGAAATTAACGAAGTCGTTGAAATAAATGTTCTGGCTGCTTTAGAAGCAAACAATCTGGCTTAGTCGAGAGAACCCTCTTTAATGGGTACAACCGAGGGTACAACAATGTAATAATAACACTTCTGGTGTTGCAGAAAAATGAGTACAAACCGTACCTCAAGAGATGTTCTCGAAAATTTTACCATACACTGCTTTGGACCGACTATCAAGAAAATCCTCATTTGTTGCAATAAATATGACCGCAAGTAAAACTTGGTCCAATTATTTACAATGAAAATTTAACTGGTCAGTCTGAAATGAAAGGCGCACTGGAACAGTTGCCTGAAGAGTGATGTGGTTTTAGCAAGAGGGCACTCCTGCCCATAACTACAGCATTGTTAGATTCTATCTGGATTAAGAATATCCAGAGAGGTGGATTGGAACCCATGGTTCAGTTCGATAGCCAACGAAACCCCCAGATCTCACCCTCTGGATTTTTTCCTATGGGGATATTTAAAAGATAAGGTCTACGACAGGACCTATGAAAATGTTGATGAACTAGAATTGGCTGTTCATCAAGAAATTGGTACATGACCAGGTAGGGGAGGCATATTACGAGCTCCCCTAACTGAAAGTGTCTTTTACCGCTACCAAAGGTGCCTGCGAAATATTGGTAGACAATTTAAAAATACTTAAATTAATTGGTGTGGTCCTATGTTGTTTATTCAATTATTTTTATTGCCTTGTCAATATTTATTTAATATTTTTTATTTTCTGTCATTATCTTGATTATAACCTCATTTTGTATAGTCTTGTCCCATTAAAAGTTTTTTTTTTCAATATTCAGTAAAAATTCAATATAGGAAAAGTAAAATATGGTGGCTAGTGGCTATAATATCTCAAAATATACTAGGCTAAAAAACACTTATTAGATGAAAATGTAGATAATTGTGCATGTTTTCATTCACACCCTTCAGATTTTCAAAATTCCTAGAAATATGAGAGTTATAGCGATTTTTAATTTTGGCAGATTTCTAGTTTTTTCTAAATATTTTGAGAACCGCTGCTGATTTTTTTGCAATCTTCAAACGGCATATGGCAAAATCCGAGATAGCAAAATAGAGAAGGATGAAGGGTCCATGGTGAACCCTGTAGCGCATGATAGGAGACTTCTAGAATGACATATCTTGCGAATTGACAACTAACACGTTCGAACGAGATCGAGAGCCTAAGTTCATTCTAAAGTTATTCTGGTGACGTGACAAAAATGACAGAACAGCTGACACGTCCTGTCAACTATCTAGAACAGCTGAAGAATGTTCCATAAGACTGAATTACGGAATCTAACAGACCAGAATCTAAACGAACAAGAAGAAGAGATATTCAATGCTCCTAACTAACCTCAGTTCCAAATTATTAATAAATCGAAAATAAGTCACCAATGTAGCCAATTTTAATTTAAGAAAAGCTATAATATAGCCTGCTTGCATGAGTCATATCCGAAAGTGGACCAGAAGTTAAAACCACTTATAACGAGCCGTATTCTATCTTAATATTTTAACCATTCGTTAATATAAAATGTGAACTGATGGAAATGACAATTAAGACTGTTTTCTTAAACTAAAGTGACCAATGACCATTAAGTAATAATTGTTTAAACTTAAAAGAATATACTCCAATGATTAGCAGTGTATCTAGTGAATCTTTCCAGGTACTAAATCTGCAACATCTACTCATGGGGGCATGTGTCTTCAACAGTGCTGCTTTCCCTTTTTGTTTAAATATTTTTTTATCATATTTTTCATTTATTTTTAAGTTATTGTGTGATAAAATTGGAGCTATGGGTCATGTCAGCTAAGCTGGCCAAGACGTCGCGAATAAAAACATCTTTATACCAACCTTATTTACACAAAAGCACATACACCTCTGAGCGTATGATAATATGATTTCAGGTGGTAGGACTGAACCATGTAGTCGGATTTATTCGAATGAGTAGCTGTCAAATTACCGCTTTCTACATAATTTATTAATGTAATTCACAAGGAGATTTCTCAACTTATTTATAATTTTAATTTTTTTTTTCAAGATTAACAATTTTTAGTTGTATTTTGATAAATTTATTACCTGGCCTAACCTTTAAGCCGAGTAATTCATCCTGTCTTGAAAACTGGCACCCCTGCAGTTTTATTATCAATGGGGTCATGGCCACTTTGGCTGACACGATCCATAACTAGTTTCTTTTCAAATTAGGTACTGTGTCTCTTAAATGCATAAAAAAATTGGGTCATTATTTACATCTGCGGCTCCCCGTGCGGTTGAGTACCCATCGGGCGCGTCCCCAGGTGGCGGATAGGGGGAAGGCCTTACAATGAGCGTAAGTGAGTAAGGTTAGCAGCAGTGATAGAGCTCGTCGGAGGTAAAATTCTAGACTGGTAACTCAAAGTCCTGCCGCGGACCACCTCCCCGAACCTAGTTGTCATGTCGTGACTAAAGGTCTGCACTAGGGGAAACGGCGCCAGAGATGTCCGACTGTGGACTATCTGATATACCGTATCATCTGTTGTCGTGTTCACGTTCCGCGCACAGAGAGATGCGGGGGTCTGGGCTTAATCGCCGGAACCAAGAGGAGACAACCTCACTAAAAAACCTAAATCCTAAGGCGGGGGTCCAGGCTGATGGGATGCGTGACTGGATAGAAGACCAGTCCTACTGGATTCAACCTTGGGGCACCAGGAGGCACCCCACTGTATCAATCCCCTCACCTTTGCATGCGGGGCTTTGCATAGGTGGAACACCCTTCCCTAGCTACTCGTGGGATCAACCATGGTAAGAAACAAAAAACCAAGAAATCGCGGGACATCACCGCAAAACAGACTGCTGACCGAGCGGGGCTTGTCACCCGTCAAGACAGTCGGCAATCTAAACAATCCTTGTGCTCGAGACCACCTCGAACGCAAGAAGAATGCCCACGCATTGGCAAGAAAAGGAGCATCGACACCCTTCATAGGACCAGAACCATTCTGTGGCTTCGAAGATACTTTCTTCAAGGCAGGATTCCAAAAGGAAGAAGAAAACTGAGAGAAACCCATTGGAGGAACCTCTCGAGGTTGAGACAAGCCAAAGAACTTCTCGGGAATTTTAACCGAGAGAGATTGAAGAGTATCTTCGACCTGCAAGGAACGTCTCAGAACTCTGATGGGATTCCTAACGGGACATTGCAAGCTCAAGGAACACCTGAGGAAGTTAGACATAGAAGAAAATGGCGTCTGCAGATTCTGCGGGAAAGGAGACGAGACACCACGTCACCTGCTGCTCAACTGCGATGCGATAGAACTCAAAAGAAGTAATGTTCTGGGCCACCACCAGCTAGAGGCAGGGAATTTACCCGACCTTGATCCTCTCAAAATCCTGAAGTTTCTCAAGGAAACGGACTTGGAGAGGGTGCTTCACTAAAGGGATTCCAGACCAGGCGAAGCACAGTAGAGGGGATACAATAGATCTTTTAGGTCGCAGTAACTTAATCACCCTCAAAAAATACAAATACAAAAAAAAATACATCTGCGACTCCTACAGTTTCACTATGGCACCTATATAGGGGTGGAGAACATACCTATAGTAACACCAGGAAGGTATTCATTTGCTTTGCAAATTTATGGTTAGCCAAAAAAAGAGGCATTAAGAGCCGCTCTAATGAGTCCGGTCCTGGGTAGGCGGCGTATAAATACATAGGAAGCACGCACTCGAAATGATGAATACGCGTCCAAGTCAACCGGATCGTAAGCGGCGGATGCCATGAGCACGACACAGAGAGGGATTCGACCGGATATAAGATTTCTCATATCGTATCCAGAGTATAGCGAACGATGTCACGATTTTTGGAATGCAAATGCAAAATAAATGCAAAATTCAAAATAAAAACTGTGCTATTGTTAATCTCGAAGATATTCCTTGCCCTGAAAGTGATAAAAAAAAATATAAATTCGACCGTAGTGCCAAAGAGGCCTTAGTTGTGATCTTAATATTAGTTTGCAATGGCTGATTTTAGTTTCTTAATTCTTACCCACCCAGCACCCCTATTTCGCTCCTCGGTCCCGAAAAAATTGATGAAACTTAGGAGCCGCGGATGTAAACAATTACCAAAAATTGCTAATAGCATCCTTTCAACTTGAAACTTTTCAGGATAATTATACAGGGTGGTCCAACTGAAAACGTTAGGACTTTACCAAACGATAGATAACGTTAAAATAATGCCAGTTTCTCTAATACACTTATAGCCGGGAAAGCTTTCTTATCAAGATACAGGGCGTTGAAGTTTTGGTAAAAAAATAATGTTTTGCGAATATTGTCAAAACGGCTGCTTTAAAAAAATTGAAATTTGGCACGCGGCATGAGCTAAGTATATTTCATGATTTACGGCTTATGGTGATAAAATGCGAAAACCAGCGGCGGAGATATGGGTGTGCCATCGCCCCTTTTCAAAAAAAAAATTGACGCCACTGACTCTATGGCAAATTTAATAATACTGTTCAATGCCCCATGCTTTTTAGAACAAAAAAGTACTCTCTAATTTTTTTCACAAGTTTTAGAGATAATTCAGGTTTTCTTAGGTAATATCCATAGCCATTTTAAGAATAACTGACAAATTCTAATCAAATAACTTTTAATTAAATAATTAAATAACAGAAATAAACAACACCTAACTAATGTAACAATTGTCAGTAACCATAAAGTCAGTGGCGTCAATTTTTTTTTTTTAAAGGGGCGATGACACACCCATATCTCCACTGCTGGTTTTCGCAATTTATCACCATAAGCCGTAAATCATGAAAGATACTTAGCTCATGCTGCGTGCCAAATTTAAATTTTTTTAAAGCAGCCGTTTTGACAATATTCACAAAACATTATTTTTTTTCCCAAAACTTCAACGCCCTCCCTGTATCTTGAAAAGAAAGCTTTCCCGGCTATAAGTGTATTAGAGAAACTGGCATTATTTTAACGTTATCTATCGTTTGGTAAAGTCCTGACGTTTTAAGTTGGACCACCCTGTATAAAAAAAAATCAAGTGAGAATAACTCAATCTTTATAAGGCTGAAAACAAATGAAAATCATTCAACATTAATTTTCTTTTCAAGTGTTACATTCACTCCCAGAGTTTTATGGTGAGTTTTCTTCAGTCACCTCCGCAGGATAGAAAATCTGAATACCACTCATTACTCAGTATTATACAGGGTGATTGATTGAAACGCCACATTAGAAAAAATTCGACTTCCAAATGATCTAGGAATCTGAAATTTGGAACTTAGGCAACATACCTAATAACGAGTCAAAATGAAATATTACCAAGATGGCAGCACATTTAAAAATGGTGAAAGCAATGGCCATCTTTGTTTTTTTAAATAGGACACCCTATATTTTATTGCATTTTCAGATTGTCTGAGAAAATGTAATAACAATAATGTTTATAGTTGCATTTTAAATTGAGTAGGCTATGAGTTATAAACAAGTGAAAATCGCAATTTTCCAACTTTAAACCCATTTACCACAAAAACGGCCCATAATATCAAAAAACGGCTTACATGTTCCTATCTTAACTTTTTATAAGGCATCCAATTATGCAGTTGAAATGTTTATACAAGGTGGTGAAAATTATCAGATTTTTCATCACCCTGCATAAACATTTAAACTGTACAGTAGGATACCAGATAAAAAATTAAGATAGGGACATGTAAGCCGTTTTCTGATATCTTTAGTCGTTTTCGTGGTAAATGGGTTTAAAGTTGGAAAATTGCGATTTTCACTTGTTTATAACTCATAGCCTACTCAATTTAAAATGCAACTATAAACAATATTGTTATTACATTTTCTCAGACAATCTGAAAATGCAATAAAATATAGGGTATCCCATTTAAAAAAACAAAGATGGCCATTGTTTTCGCCATTTTTAAATGTGCCGCCATCTTGGTAATATTTTATTTTGACTCCTTATTAGGTATGTTGCCTAAGTTCCAAATTTCAGATGCCTAGATCATTTGGAAGTCGAATTTTTTCTAATGTGGCGTTTCAATCAATCACCCTGTTTTTTAAGAGCAACAAGGCCTAGGAAGCTGCAAGTTGGTACTGATTTTTGTTTTTAATTATGCTATTATTACACCTTATTGCAACATGTTGCAACATTAAATCCTTGCTGAATGTGAAGTAGTTTTTTTACCACACAAATATTTACTTAGCAGCATTTGTTACACACAACAAAGGTCAAAGGTCACCACTGTAGATGAGCTTCAATAAAGCAACTTAAAAAAAAATGAGGAGGGCATAAAACAGGGTCTCCTGTGCATTTAAATGCTTTATGCATAGGCAGCATTGAAATTGAATGAATTTAGCACATGGCTGCTAAATTCATATTTATTGCTATTTTCAATTGTCATTTTTCAGACATCACATAATAATTATGGTACCACATGTTTTAAAAAACTGATGGTTAAGTTGCTTGGTACTACAAATATCCCTGCGATTTCACTAGAAATGCATGCTAAACAGGCATGAAAATAGAACACTTGCTAATTCCATTCCGCGTTCAGCGCATGTTGGAATGGCATGTTGCCTTTTCCTAGAAATGCATGGTGTGAATACAGAAATGCATATGAATTTTGATGCTGCAATCAACATGCCGCATCGAAATAAACATGTGGAACCCCTGCTTTAATAGAGAAATCAGGGAATAGAATCGGTTTGTCTCATAGTCCTAACCAAACTTTTGAGATCCAAAACTCTCCTTATAACTCAGGTCACTGCCAGGCTTATCTGTTAAAAAAATGGTTCCTGTTGTCTTCTGCCCCTCACATGCCCATTCCACTTTTTCTACTCGCATCGCTCACAGCGTTGCTGCATTAAATCAGGTCTTTGGTCAGGGTAGGGTTTTTTTTTATGTTGGGGACATTTAAAGGAAAAAAAAACCTACCCTGACCTGATTTAATGCAGCAACGCTGTGAGCGACGTGAGTGGAAAAAGTGGAATGGGCATGTGAGGGGTGTTTTGGAAGACTAAACAGGTTAACCGAAAAAATATTATTTCTCAAATTTAAAATGGGGTAAAGGGTAAAAGAAGCCATCAATTTACCATGGGCTTACCATAGGACTATTTTCATAATTATTGTATTCATCTAATGAGATGGCAGGCTTGTCAAACTTCACAAAGAAGAGCTGAACTAATCAAAGACATCAAAATCAATCTTTGCTGAGCTTTAGATTGATCCTCCTACTCCTAACCTTTGGTAATTTTGTCTTTGTTGATCTTTCACATTAAGATCATACATAGGCATTGCTCAGGCCTCTAGTTTAGTTAGGGTGTTGGGGTTTTTATTTAATCAATCAATTTACTATTTCTTAAATTTGTGATAAAGTTATAAACATTGATGACAAAGGGTAACAAAATATACTCACGATTATTTACACTGGTGCTGATGTAGTCAGCTGCTAGTACGGCAAAGGAACTGTAGAAGGTCCTGTTGCTCTCTTTGTGTCTTAGGATCTCGGTCTCGCTGAAACCGGGATAACGATGGCATTAAGCAGGAAGGAAAACAAAATGTCTAGATCTAAAACGGGCCTGGGGAAATTCCGCCAGTCACCGCAGGGCTGCAAGAGCAGGAGTCCGTCCGTCACTCACCTCTTCACGATTCCCGAGCACAGCTCCAGCAGGTCGGCTTTGTTAACGGTCTCATGTTTGGCGACCAGCAGGGGCATCAATATCGCAGGCCAATCGACTCCGCCACTATTCGCGGCCATCGTATCTGCATCTTCCATCAAACGAAATCAAATTATTTTTGAATGAAAATCGAACACGACTATCCAGGCGAGTTTTTTGCTATGACTATGAACTGACAGAACCAGGACGAGACAGCTGCATAAATTTGGTAATGACAGTACCAGTACCGTTGTCATGACAATGACATTGACAACTACAACTATCAAATCAAACATCAATCTTATGAGTCAATTTCTATAGAATACTCACTACTACCACAGCTACTACAGTAGTAGGTTTATAAAATTTTAATTAAAATGATTCTTTAATAATTAGGTATTATAATAAAAGTAAATACTAAATTGGTGTTAGTTTGTTAGCTGGATGAATGTACCAACGAATAAATGTATAAAAGGCTTAACCATGAATAAAACTAGCGTAATACTGAAATTATCCGCGCATAAATACCTAATAAATGCTCATTTAGCAATAACAAAGATATCAAAGCTCTAGGAAGGCTTGAGTTGAGGGTTTACCTAGTCTAAGCTCCGATAATCCCACTCAAGCTCCAACAATAAAATATAAAGTTCCAATACTTCCAATATCTTTGTTATTTGTTGAAAATAATGAGAAATTATGATACAATAATAATGACATAATAAAGAGATACGACGATACGACACTGACACTGTGCGGCCTTATTTTCATCAAGTAGCCGGTAGCCGCAATGACGTCACCGGATCTCAGCGGTGCGGGAAGTTTGAATTTGTCGAATCGAATTTTGACGAAAAATAAATATGTAGGTAGGGCTTTTAAAATTGGCAAGAGGGCGTAATGGACGATGACAATTCCGAAACTGGAAACCATATATTTTTATGGCGAGAATTTGCGTTCTCGAAAAATGACGGTTCAAAATTTAAAAAAAGGCGATTCTTCTCCTTTTTAATATTTTTGTTTTTCTGAAAACATTGATTTTTTTTTAATTTCGAATAAATACATGCACTAGATATTATCAACGATTTTACTGATAAAAAAACTCTTTGTTAGCCGTTACCAACAAAAATAATAAGACCTTAAGTACATACATAATTGGCTCCTCTGTGCTGTTCCCGTTTTTGTATTTCCAATCCTGCTGATTCCCTTATCCCTGTTTACCTGTTTTCAAAGTTCTCAAGATTCGTTTTTCGTGGTTTAAAAAGTGTCTAATATATTTTCAGGTAATTAGTATGGACCAAAAATAATATTGTAAATTTAATCGACTAAATGGAACGGTAGTACTCTGTTTTAATAAGGGTTCCTAATATATAACACGAGTGCAATATTTATTTACCTCTTCATAGAAAATGTTAATTCAATAAATTAATAAAATAAGTAAATTAGATTTCGACTAAATAAATATCTATATTAGTAGGTATTTAATAACACACTCATTGATAATTCAATAATGTTTGGATGGAGTAGTAGGCCAGCTAGGCGTACCATCTGTCCAATAATAATATGTAACAGAAGCAAATATCAAATATTTATATTAAATAAAATATTAATTATTAATAAAAGAGGATGCGGTATGTCAGCGACCTATATAAATCAGTAGAAATATTTCCCTTTAGACCAGTATCCAGAAAACTAACACGATAGCAGCTCAGGTAAGTAAGTGGAATTTTTTTTAGATAGTAGGTCTAACTTTCCCGATGTCTCATTTATTAATATTTCAGTTCTTCAACTGCTATTAAAAAAAAAAATTATAAACCAAAATGAGAGTTGCCATAGTTTTCATTTTTTTGGCTGCTGTTATTATTTCTTGTTCGGCACGCGGTTTAAGTCCTGATGCCTACACTTCAGCACTAAAAGCTCTGCAACGCGAAAGAAACATGATCTTACGTCAAAACTACTACAACAGTCTACATCATGGAGGTAAGAACAATATAACTTTAAGGCAGCCCTAAACCTAAAAAAATCAACATTCACAAAGTACCTAAAGCTCTCATATTTATTATTTCAGCAAATCAGAAGCGTTGCATTAATACTCTGGATGACAGTTGCGCTAATGGGGGATTACCAGACAATAACAGCGACGATGATTGGATAAACGGCGGGGGAAGTCCCGGGAAGCGGTGCATCAACTCTATGGATAATAGTTGTGCCAATGGAGGTCTTCCTGATTCGAACAGTGACGACGATTGGATCAATGGTGGTAACAATCCAGGGAAGAAGTAGTTTAAGGGAGTTATTTACATTATATCAAGTTGCAGCAGTTATGGGTTGTATTAATTGATGTATTATTATTTTATTAATATATTATTATGGAAAAATCATCATACGAAGTATATTATTTATTTTTAGTCGGTTCTACTACTACTGATAACTGTCAACCCCAACCACCAAGGCTAAATATGGGCTGCTAGAGCTCTGAGCGCAAGTCCTTTGGATGAGGTGGCAAGTTTGCAAATTTTTATTGGTGTGATATTTTTCCGGTGTATTGTTTTATAAAGAGGGGCGCATTATTTTTAGTGACACACGGGCGCCGAATATTTAAAGACCGTGCTGTATCCTATATGTTTACTTTTGGTAAATAAATTAGCAGGCATTATAATGGCATCAGAAATACAAACACTATACAAGAATAGAACGGCTTTAATAATACGTGTTTGTTATAAGACTTTTAAGGTAATTACGCGAAGAGAAACGGGTAATTACCAATTGTTTGTTTTTATAAATTACCGCAAGAAATGTCAATTTTTAACTCCATGCATGACGTAGGTAAATTTACAAACAATGCAGTTCTTCACAATAAGACCCCTTCCTTCTAGACTGGGGCAATTATTCTAAATTGCTAAAGATCTTCATTGAAGATATGAGTTTAACTCGCCAACCTCTGTTTCACTTTTAGAAAAATTAAAAATGAAACACTGAATAATAAGTCTTCAAGAAAATAACATTAGTGTTGGAAATTGTATTTTAAATCATTGTAGTTGCAGTTGTGCTTGTAGATGGATACTATTTTTTATAATAAATGATTTCAGAGCAAAATCTTAATATAATAATAGAGTAGGTACATTTTATAGAGAGAAGGTCAAGGATTTGTTCGTCAATCAGGCAACGTTACTTCATAACCCGGTTGCCGTTTCGCAGCAAAAGCAAGAGGTATAGGAGAATACCGTTACGTTAGGTTAGACCAACGACCAACCAAGAGGCCGTGTCGAACACATCGTGTTATTTTACCTGAGATGCCACGATACGTTCCATATAATCTAAGTAACAATCATATGTGGAAGAAGGTCATATTCATCATAAAATAATTGTTAGAGCGAAAATACAGAAATCAGGTCTTTAAGAAGAAAAAATGTTAGTGGAAAGTTCGTTTTCATCGAGCTCCATCGCCGCAAGCAACAAACACAGCCATTCTAATCTGAAGAGAGGGAGCGCTGTTTCGTCCACTTTCTGGTCTCATCAGCGTGCCATATCAGGTTGGTGGATGTATTGCTGCCTGTCCCAGGACTCCATGATCCTTAGTCTAAGACCGCAGATACCACCACTATTTCACCTAGCAGCGTACGTAACAGCAATAAATGAGAAAATAAAGCTCTAGATTCATCCGAATCTTATTAGCTTTGTACCTCCTGTACATACATACTGTATTTATCTGTTGTAATTTAACTATTGTATTATTTGTTCTCACCTATGTAAACTTTTCCCATCTTAATTTGGCCTTTTGGCTGTATGATGGTGTATCTAAATAAATAAATAAAAATAAATAAAAATAGCCGAGTCCATACTTATTAGAGCAATAAGAAAAAACATTTGTGGCGATTACCTCGTTTATATCGAGTATTTATACACACACAGTTCCGGGGCAGGTAGCAATGCAGTCACCACCACCAGTCATTATATTATTTCTTTTGTCGTTTGGGCACCGTCGAGAAAAAAATTGTTTTTTGGTGATAAGTGGCCAAAAAAATTCGAATTTTCTTCAATACATCATTAGAAATCGATTAATAAAATCAAAATTACTGAAAAGGAATGTAAAAAAAAAATACCACGCTTTAATTCCTGAAATTTATATTAAATTTTGAAAATGACCGGTAGTAATGATTTATTATATTATTGTAGTAGAGTCCTACTAAAAGTGACCAAGAATTTCAAGATAGCAGTTACCTACCATAAATCTCTATAAGCAACTTAAGTAACGTATTCAGAAGAATCCCCATTCGAGTTCAATGGTACACTACCTTAGGGATTATTCTGACTATGTTTACTGAGGATGCTTAAGGATTTATGGTAGGCACCTATACCTACTTGAGATTCTTGGTCACTTTTATTAGGACCCTACTACAATAGTATATCAATCATTCTAGCTGTCATTTCTGTTTTATATACATATTTTATTTAATTAAAGACTTATAATTAGTTTTTTGATATTACTTCTCGACGATTTTGTTTTTATTAGTTGATATCCTATCGATGTATCGAAGAAAAATTTAGATTTTAAATTAGATTACATTTAAATTTAAAAAACTTATTATATGCCATTCTATGGTCCTATATTATTAATCACATTAATGTCCATTAAACGTTATAATGCGCGACCGCGCCTTTTTAACGTATTAGGTTGTCCAAGATGCTGTCAAAATGGATTCAATATGGCCGCCTGTAGAACTGAACAGCGGTTATTGAAAGTGGTGTGGATTATTAAGATAACATTATTTGTTTATTTCTTTTTATATACTTAAAAGTTGAAGCCTTTTAAAAGGTCATATACAATCTCTTATTCCCTATTAAATTGGTTTTGGGTTAAAAATGCCTACCGCCTGCTGTTGTGTTGTAATAAAGTGTGGAATCCGTGAGGATCGCGATCTTTTGAATTTTTATAAAATATCAACAGAACTGAAAAGAATTATTTTGAACATCGCAAAGATCTCGATGAACTTTCTAAAAAAGACGTGTGAAATGGCTTCAAGCAATTAGAAGATCTGATTTATCAGAAACAACCTAATATGCCAGGGTTTGCAGCAAACATTTTTTGTCTGGTAAGCTGATACTGATACGCATTTATGTAATAATATGTCTACCTACCTACCTAATCGGATATTTTTTCCTGTAGATGTAAATGCAATGTTATAACGATAATAAAATAATACTCTGTTCACTTCAAATTCTTGATTTCCATATTTAAATTTTAGGAAAACCATCAGCATTAGTTGATGAAAATTGAAAACGATCCTGACAGGTTTCCTTCTTTGGCCATGGGATATAATAACTCAGATGTTGCTTTAAAAAGGGCTAAAGATGATCTGCTCAGAAAGAATACAATACAGAGTTGAGAAAAGAAGAAAAAGTTCAAAATGAGAATATTTCGGAGGTACTTAATTTGTGATATTTTTTGAGTTTATTTATTTATTAATTTCGTTAACTTGAGAGTTTTTATGTACTTAGGTGACAAAATCATGGAGAGTCCTCCAGTAGTGCTGTCGCCAATCTGCAAGATGATGCTGCTGGCAGAAAGTGATAGATTCAAACCATCTCTGTTCTGTACAGGAGATGACATAACACAAATGTTACCTACTGTCTTCTAGTGGCCTAGATATTCAGGGTTGGTGCCCTTTTCTTTTTACCAAAGTTTACAGTATTCTTATGCGTTCATTCAATTTTGAATACTTTCACCGTTTTTTAAATTGGCTTTCTGAATTTTTTAGTGACACGATCATATTAGTACTATAGTATTATTAAAGTTACCTACTGTAAAAATTTCAGTCTCCAATAAATTAATATATAAAATAATAATTGTGTTTTTATAAAACTGTAATTTTATTGACAAATTTGTAATGAGCACCAGCTTACGTTACAATAAAGTATATTATGTTCTTTATAATAAATAAAATGTATGTTTCTGAAGTTGTTGATTTTTCCTACAATTGATATGTTATCCCCATGCTGAAGCTAGGTATTATGAAGTTTCACAAACTCAAAATAATTCTTAAAAACATTTATCAAGATTATAATAAAGGTTTAAAAACACAAGTATAAAAGATATACCTATAAAATTTATAATAGTACATTATAAAATTAGTTAATAATGTAAGGGATTATGGTAGGAGTGATAATGGTGATTGACCTTCAATGGCAGGAATTTCGTCAACAGAATAAGACGGCTTTTCTACATTGGATTTTTTATTTAATTCCATTTCACTAAGTCGAACACTTGGAACTTCTGATATTTTTGTAACGTTCCATGCTGCCGCAGCATCTGTACACGATGAGATGGTTTTTGTTCTGTGATTATGCTCCACTGTGAACAGCAAAGCAGCAACATGACTACAAACTTCAGAGAGCCCAGCCATGCAGGTGCAATGGCCACAATTTATGATAAATTGTCTTCACAGATAATTCAAGCAAGCAAAAAGGCGGTTTGTTCATTCGTTGAGAATGCTTTACCCTAAACAAAAAACAATACATTAATAAAAACAAGTTAATGATCAAGATATTTTATTGCTATGGGTCATAGGATATAGTATTTTCATTTTACCTTTCCAATGAAGATCACACATGATTAGCAATTTGCTTCAATCCCATTAAATGCAAAAGCCTGCACTTGTAGCCGCTTAAACTTTTATAAGCCTTCGTTTTCTTTTGTATAAAAACTGTGTGGCTCAACACTAAATACGACACGATGTCTGGTGCAGAAACAGGTGGTCCAGGATCCTCTGGAGTTAAGAAAAATGGATCAACGCCGTTCAAGATCCTAATTTTTTCTTTATAGCGAACCATAATGTCGGAAGCACCACTTTCTAAAGATAACAGGTAATCATACTTTTCTTAGTAACATCACTGTTATTGTAACTGACAAGCACACACACTTTAATAACAGTAAACTTAAGATACAGCTCGATGTTCGAATTGATTATTTCGAAATGTTATAAATAAAATAAAACTTCTCTAATTGCCGCGTGCTGACTGTTCTGGTTCGATGATTTGCGTTTGTGTTTCTACAGGCCGCCATTTTGACAGTTAAAAGGTCACGTGTTCTGGACAACCTAATAAATAAGTCAGTGTCGCGAGGGTCTTGACAACTGATACAATAACACAACTATGGGCGTGTTCACAATAAGACACCGTATGGGTGATTAACAACCTACCTCCTCCTAGGGAACCTGTACGACACTGACGTAGTAAGCGTTAGTGTCGGTAATATAGGTACCCTCTACTACCTACCTGGCGTTCCTGGTGTGTTGTTTTAAAATTAATTCTCTCAGGCAGGAGTTTCAGGTAACAGTTCCACATAATATAAATTTTATCGATGATATAATGTTTTCCATTTTACTCATCATCTTAAACAGCTCGCAGTTTTTAAAGTCATGATCCTGAAAATTTTGATCCCCTGCTCTCGCACACTAATCACCCGTTCCCGTTTTTGTTACTTAGAAATCTTAGCATGACGGCGTGTTTTACCTTGGGGTGAAGGGTGAAGAAAAGTTGTCGTCAGTGCCGTGCGTCCACACACAGCGTGCATTATTATAACGGTTTAGCCATTTACCAAATTTTATTCTGAACGGTTTTAGGAGGTCTCCGTGTGCGCACGGCGTTTATTGTCAACGTACCCCATACCCCATCCCATAAAGTTTAAACCCTTGTGCTACATCTCCGATAATCGTGGAGATAATTCGTCCACTAAATCCACGTCGAAGCAAGTCATAACTTGACAATGAATGACAGCAATGATAAATGACCTGGTCTATCGGGTTCTAATCAGTTTATGGTCATCTCTATGCGAATAAAATCAACTTTTAAATTTTTAAATCACTACCATTCAACACACCTAAGTCCATGAAAACGTCCAATGCGCATGCGAATTTGTCGGAGAAATAGCGTCACTTTTGTTCCTCTCTATATATTTGTTCCCTTTGAATTTGTACTTATTGTAGGGTACCTATGCTTATGTTAATTGAATTCAATGATGATTTTAACACTTATGTTTTAAAGACCTTTCCACATGCAAACGATAGATAGAATCTCGCACTGAAAGCATTCAAATCTGAACTGGAGAACGTCGAGGCAACCTGTTCGCCGCTCCCATTGGTCGTTGCTGTCACGTGACCAATATCACTCACCTATGTTCATCCGCAGGATTTTTATTTTCCAGACGTTACGAACCTGAGTACCGACTGGACTGGGTATCGGTTCCTTCATTGCATTACAAATCCGTGCTAATGTCATTAACGTAACGGCTTAGACGACGTCGTATTATAACATCTACAAGAAGCCGATGCCTAATACCGAGTACCGACACAATTCGATCGATATTCGAAAAGAATTACGCGCTCATTTCCCACCCCCGGTCTCTGACAGGTAGTTTTGTTTTGTTGGTGGACTTGATTTAATTGCTGCTGTTTGTGGTTTTGGTTTGTTTAGTTTTAGTTCTTCTTGTTTACTAGTTTACTGGATTCGCGGACTCGCAGAGTGAAGACTGAAGAGTGGTTTTTCAGTGTTATTACCTATTAAGTGAGCGTTTAGCGTTGCTGGATGGACTGAATAACAATTGAAAGTCTTGAATTGAAACTTCAAACAGTAAAACCAACAGCCAGCCCACCGTGATTGTGTCAGTTTTCTGTTCTGTTTTATTTATTGGGCATCAAAAGTGATGGTATTTCGGTAACATAGTAACTGCTGATAACCGTAATCGAACCGTATGACGTTGACGTATAAAGTAAATTCAAACTCCGTATCACTGTATTTGTTAATATTAATAATAATAAACAAACGGGTAATTTAAGACAAGAGACTCCTTTGTTCTTGTGCTGTAATGTAATAATAATAATTGTAACATCCAGCAGTGATTGTAGTGGTGATGGTGACGGTGATGTTGATGGAGTTGGTGCTGGTGCTGGTACTGGTACCCAACAAGTGTGCGATTTTAAAATTCTAATTTCTAATGACGTCGCGATTAGTGACCGGTGTATGGATTAAATGTTGATGACAGAAATTTGTCAGAAATGGAAGATATAGCGTTCAGTGACTGGCCGGGACAACCTGTTGATTTTTCTTCCAACGGGGGGAATTCCTGGTTGCCCGCTTACGGTTACCAACCGCCGTCGGCGCTCCTGGAGAGGGATGATTTCCTTGGAAATCCAGGTAATTGAGAGTTTGTTTTTTTCTTATTGCTAAGATACGGTAACCGGTAATTGATTTTGTGTCAATAAGATAAGATTACCTGTAGAATCGTCTCATAATATCAATTTTCAAATCCCGGTGTTTACTTACAGGAGTTACAGGTTACATGAGGTTACACGACAGTATAGGTGTAACGGGTGTTGTTTTGTTCAATTTGTTCATCTTCAGATATTTATACAGTCTAGTTAAACTAGAAAAAATTGAGTAGGTTTCTGTTGATCAATAATCTCAAAAGAAATTTGACTTATAATACCATTATTGTTAGTGTCGGGACTGTCGGACTGTCGGGGATATCTGAAAAATGTGAAGTTAGCACCGAGCATAGCAACGGGAGTGGCTAAAGATCCGGCTCTAGTACGACAATTATTATTAAAAATTGGGTGCAACTTTTATTGGAAAATTCAAATTTGGGTCATTATTTACATCTGCGGCTCCTACAGTTTCACTATGGAACTTATATAGGGGTGGAGAACATACCTATAGTAACACCAGGAAGGTATTCATTTGCTGGGCAAATGAAAGGGAAAGCCACAAAACGGTGTAAAAAAATGGTTTTGAGAGTGCGGAGGGAGTGCGGTCCTGACAAGAGGCACCGATTAGATGCCGCGATCCCGGATAAAACCACTTCACCATAATTGCCAAGCATTCTATTCTGTGTTAGAGGTTCACAGAGGCGGACTGAGCGATATATCCACTTTCATTACGTGTTCAGTCCGCACAGGGATTGATGCAATGATTTTCGGATTATAAATTCAAAATAAATGCAAAATTCAAAATAAAAATCGTGGTACTGTTATTTTCGAAGATTTTCCTTGCCCTGAAAGTGAAAAAAAAATAGAAATTCGACCGTAGTGCCAAAGAGGCCTTAGTTGTGACCTTAATATTAGTTTGCCATGGCTGTTTTTACTTTCTTACCCACCCAGCACCCCTATTTCGCTCCTCGGTCCCGAAAAAATTGATGAAACTTAGGAGCCGCGGATGTAAACAATTACCGAATTCAAATTTGCCATGACTTTTGTTTTAACCGAGGTTTTAACTTTCAAGATGGTGGAGATTAGCTTGTTATTTTTTTTATTGTGGGTGCCATGTTTGATTTCCATATTTTTATTTTCTGATACCGATGATACTGGGAACCTAGGTATACAGAAACTATCTCCCAATATGGGCAACTTTCTTATTTTGCCAGATACAGAGTCGGTTAAATGGGCAAAGTTGGGCACAATTTGATGCTTATTAAGAATCGGGAACTGAATTTTTGAAAACTTCAGCTATTAGGTACTGAAATATGCTGAAAAAACTTTAAAATTTTAATTTCTTATTTTAGTCATATCTTTTCTATTATTGAAAATTAATTGATGATGTTCGTAGGTTAACATAAGTCGTCATTTGATACTTCAAAAAAATTTCAAAGCATCAATCAACTAGATCCCCGAATTATCTTAGTCAACTTATTGTTGGTTTTCATTTCATTCGGCATTAAAAAAATCTTCGAAACCAAAAATTAATAAGATTAAATTAAAAAACAAAATTTCGAAAATGTTATTCTTTTTTCCAAAAAAGATAATATTTTCGAATTTTTTTAATGTTATTAATTTTGGTTTTCCAGGTTCATCTGTCAATAAAACGCAGATTAGACTGCGTACACAAGAATTAAAAGAATGAATAACAAAACACAACAAAGTCAAAATCGACATTAGACTGATGTCAATGACATGTTACGTTACGTCGTTTTAATCAGAAGAAAGAACTTAATTGAAAAAATATGAAAATTCAAAATGGCACCCACAAGAATAAATGGCACTCATAAATAAGTTGACAAGCGTATTCCCAAGCAGGCTCGCAAGCAGGTCATAATATTGAAAGTTAAAATAAAAGAGGTCCCTCAAGTTAGCAGTGTGACTGTAGCACATCAATAATTTTATGCATGGATAATTAATTAAAAACTAATTAAGATGATGGTGCGAAATTTATTGCTCACATGCTTTTCAAAAAAAAAAAAAAATTATGATAATCTACAAGTACAAAACAAGCTAAGTTCAACTAACAAAAAAGATTTAATATCACTGATGCCCAATGACCATAATATAGTGAGAATAAAGTAATAAAGCACCCTTTTCGCGATCCAACATGCCCATAACAAGACTTACTGAAGTATAAATTAGTTTTAAGATTTTTTTTATTTTTTTGATTAAACAAAAATCCAAATTATTATTTTTTATAAAGTCCGTCTAAAAGGGACAGACAAAAAATTTAATATTCCGAAACGCCGGTCAATGTAGGTACCTATACCTTACGAACAAATTTTTAGAAAAATCATCGGGTATCTAATAAAATAATTTTTTCTGCTAACATTTTTGACGAAAATCCGCTTCTCCGAAAATCGACTCATGAATAGACGAAAATAGAATTATTGGATTTTGAAGTTATTCCTATTCAGGTCTCAACCCTGTTTCTGAGCGTATAAAAGACACCATCAGAGCAGAGCTAAAATCGAGACTAAAATTCTTAGAATTTAACATTTCCTAAATGTTGCGGCAAGTGTTAATTTCGTGTCCCGATTTATCTCAAATTTGGTTTCTTTTGGTCTTCTCGTTCACTTAAATTCATGGCCACATTCGTACCATACCAAAAATTTTCGTTTCGCAAACGACAAATCTTGGAATAACGAATGCCGTTTGAAAATTAATTAAATCTGTTCATGCTGATGTAATTTTTTTTAATTTGTTCGTAACTTTTTTCTAAGGGTGGACAAACAAAAATTTTGTTTGGACAAACGTTGAAAAATCGTGGACCAACGAATGCCATTTAAATTTAATAAAAATTGGCTTTTAGTGCTACTGTCAATATTTTTTTCTCATAACCTCGCTCATAACTGTTCTTTGAGAAGGTGGACAAACGAAATTTTCCAGTGGACAAACGTGGACAAACGAATGCCGTTTGAAAATTAATTAAATCTGTTCACATTTTGCGGTAACTTTTTTTTGAAGGGGGGGGGGGGGGGAAGAAAATTTTGGCAGGACAAACGTGGAAAAATTGTGGACAAACGAATGTCGTTTTTAAATTTGATAAAAATTCGCATTTGGTGCTGTTGTCAATTTTTTTTTTCATTTGGTCATAACTTTTCATTGAGGACCTCCCCCTCCCCAAGAACTTTTTTTAAAGAGTAAACCGAGGGACAAACGAAAATTTTCAGTGGACACACGAATGCCGTTTGAATTTTATAAAAATTAGTGCATGGTGATATAACTTCACCAAGCTGTGTTATCTCTGTAGTCATATCTGCAGAAAAAACAATTTCATTTTTGGAATCACCATGGTTGGTTTATCCTTCGATTTTTTTTTTGATAACTTACAAGAATTTGTTTTTTTTTGCAAATATTTTCTTATAGAATTGAAAATTTGATGAATATCAAGTACAGATTTGAACATCGACTCAAATTAGAATTATTTGTTGATGTAATTAATTATTATTATGTAATAGGAAATAGCTACCTCTTCACATGTTTCTGCCTATATAAACCACCATCAAGTAGTGATGATACCTAAGTCAAGTCCACCACGCTTCGACCAGCCACGCTTTCGGGAGGAGGGAATAATTTTTAGTAATTTTTGTCTTTGCTTTATTTTCGATGATTTTTTAATTGGGTTGAATGTTTGAATATAATTATTTATTATCAATGAAAACAAAAAAAAATCCATTTAAACCGTAAATAAATAAAACCATTTTTGCTAATAATTATAGTTATACATTGTGAAACGCACTGGAATAAAATTCACTATTCAGGAGAAAACCGTTTTTAAAAAAATTCTCGAACACCTCAACTTCAAATTTTTATTTGGCATCATATTTTATTCCTCAATTTGAATTTTTACACCCACCATTGTGGTCATATTTTTTTTAAATAGAACAACACTTGCTGAAACAATCCAGAAAAAATGTTTTTACAGTTTCAGTTTAAATTGAATAGGTTATGATTATGAACAAATGAAAATCGCAATTTTTCATTTTGAAAGCAGTGTACTGCGGAAACAGCTCATAATATCGGAAAGCGGTTTACATGTCCCTATCTTAACTTTTCAGGTGTTACTTTCGAGGCGAGTTTCGACGTTACTTTACAGCGTACCTACTTACTTGAATTTTTTATACAGAGTGATTAATTTGATAATCTGGTAATTATATCACCTTGTATTAAAATTTAAACCAACGGGGATAAAAATTCAAATTGAGGCTTTAAAAATTAAAAATTTCAAATAAAAAGTTGAAATTGAGGCGTGCGAGCTTTTTTTTCAAAAACGTTTTTTCTTTTTCTCTGAATAGTGAATTTTATTCCATAAGTGCGTTTCACACTGTATGTATACAGGGTTATTCACGGTATACGCCACGGAAGATTATGGCCGTGTCTCTGGATTTTAGGATCTTTTTATTTTTGGAGTGGATAGAGACCCGGCAGAGCTACGTTTTAAAATTATATTCATAATGTACAGGTGTCCCAAAAGCATGAAACATATCAAAGTTATGTTTTTTTTAAATGGAATGCTCCTATGTTATTGCATTTTTAGATTGTCTGAGAATAAAAAATAAGATTGGTTTTTACAGTTGGTGTTAAAATTCAGAAGTTTTTGAGTTATAAACAAGTGAAAATCGTCATTTTTCAAGTTCAAGGCCCTGTACAACGAAAACGGCTGAAGATAGAGGAAAACGGCTTACATGTCCCCATTTTAACATTTCATGTACTATCCTATGATGCAGATGAAATGTTTATACAGAGTGATAAAAAATTTGAAAAATTCTGAGATTTCTCCACGCGTCGCCAAATAAAAAAATCAAATAAAGTACTAATGTTTCTACACCATACGATAGTACATGAAAAGTTAAAATAGGGACATGTAAGCCGTTTTTCTCTATCTTGAACCGTTTTCGTTGTACAGGGCCTTGAACTTGAAAAATGACGATTTTCACTTGTTTATAACTCAAAAACTTTTTAATTTAAACACCAACTGTAAAAACCAATCTTATTTTTTCTTCTCAGACAATCTAAAAATGCAATAACATAGGAGCATTCCATTTAAAAAAACATAACTTTGATATGTTTCATGCTTTTGGGACACCCTGTACATTATGAATATAATTTTAAAACGTACCTCTGCCGGATCTCTCTCTACTCCAAAAATAAAAAGATCCTAAAATCCAGAGACACGGCCATAATTTTCCGTGGCGTATACCGTGAATAACCCTGTATAGTAATGCTCGGAGCGAGGCTCGGAGTAATGTCAGTAAAATTTTCAATAGAGTAAAAATCAAACGGTACGTTAAAGACTGAAAACAAATTCAGTTTTGGAATCTTCATGGTCGATTTACCTTTTTCAGAAAATTCAACGAAAATATTTTTTAGCACATTTGCTTCTAGAGAATCGGAAATCTGACGAATTATCGACCTTTCGAAAAATCGAAGCTAACTAGAATTTATTGATGTACTTAGGTATAGGAAATGGGCGAGTAGATGGGTCGGTCGCAACATTATTCTGCATGTCTTTGTCTAAACCATCAGAGTTTAAAATTCTTAAAATTTCATATTTTTCAAATGCTGGCAAAAATTTTATGTCGACCATCGTCCTAATAATTCCCTTGATATAGTCTTCATGCCTATAGATAAATAATAAATTGGCATGTCGAAATATTTTCTAACGGTAGCATTGCGTATAGCTAAAACGCTTGCTGAAACACTTAAAAGCTTAAAACAGCAATCAAGCGTTTGTTATAAATATAAATTAATTAAAGCTGTAATAAGAGCTGCTTGCAGATAAAGTTACAATTTATTTATTTTTTTACAAAAACACCAACCAGCAAAAAAGTTGTACAAGTGTAAAAATTAGCTGTACCAATAACAAAAACAATAATACAGGATTGAATAAACGTAGACTAAATTTACATAAGCACAATATGTAACGAGTTCATTTACTTCACCAACCGGTCGTTGTTTGATGCTCGTTGCTTGTTTTATAGAAAAATAAAAACGCACTGATAAAGTAATGAATCTCAATTATTGGTAATTAGAAAAATCACAGAATAATTTGATGTTAATTAAAAATAATACGACTTCAGTTATATACGTAAATAACTAAAAAGCAGGGGAGAGCTAATAACAAATCGCGTTGGAGTAAAATCAAATCATGTTAAATTACAGTGCCCGACCAATTTTTTATTTGACGTGATGAAAATACACTTGGAAAGGTCATCACACGATTATTAGATATTCCATGATTTCTAAATTACCGTTTTCCTTTTTAAAAAAGGAACCGACATCTTTATATAAATATACCTACGGCTTTTGCTTCGTGTACATATTATAATATAGTACCTACCTACTTAGAAATAAATAGAATTAGAGAAAATTAAATGTTCTCATGATTTTTCATAGAAAAGTAGAGTAGGTAGGTAAGGTGAAGTACATTTATTTCCACCGATGAAAAAAATCGTAATCGAGTGTTTCACTTTCCCATATTTTTAATAATATTAAAGAGAAAACTAATAAGAAGATCACGATATAATCGCTGAAGATTACCGGTAGAAACTAGAGAATTTGCAAACGCGATCCAGAGTCAAAAACTAATTGCTATTTCGTGGTTCGCTTAATTTTAATTAAATACTAATTACTGATATGTATGTTATCGAAATTCTATAGATTTTAATCTCCTTTGCCGCGCCAGACTGTTTCATCTATTGCTCGATCTATTGTAATAATAATAGTAAATGCGTGTAAAAAAACTAAAATTATAATACTCTCTCGCCATTTATGCGGCCATTTATAATACTCACATTAAATGATTTTATGCAGAAGCAGAACGATTTGTTGGTGAGAAGAAAGAAGAAACTAGAAAAAAAATTGTCATATTACGTAGGTTATAGCTCGGTTATTACAGTTACTTATAGGTAGTTATATCCACTTGTGCGAGATAAATTTTAAAATTTCTTTTCTTTCCTTTAGAAAGTTTGTGGGAATAGGTTTTTAAGGAGAGATTATCGTGGTAGGTAATTTTCAAAAAGATAAACTTTGGCGATAAATAATTTGTAATTTTTTTTACAAATTTTAATCTCTGCGAATTCCTATAGAGAATCAAATTAGGAAACTATGGTTTTCCAGGGGTCGAAACTTGCTCACGCCGTTTGATTAACCCCCAAATACGAACGACCAGTCGTTAAAATCGTTTGTTCGCCCCCTCAAAAAAAACCTTCTGGGCGAAAGTAAGCATAACAACGAGTAATTCTCTCCGCTCCCGGCTAACTTCACATAATTTTCAAATTATGTCATAGACGTTTTATAGTTCATTCGTTTGACCGTTGGTTGTTTGACCGCTCAATAATTTTATTTGACCGCGTCGTGAAAAACTCGTGAAAAATAGATAAACATTTTTAAGATTCCGTTCCCGCTAACTTCACAATTTTCTCCGGAAACTAAAATGGTTGGTTTTACGAGATTCGAAAGGATATGACTTTTTTATTTATTATTTTCCGTTCCGGCTAACTTCACAATTCTTTCTGGAAGCTAAACGGCTGGTTCCCGTGGCTCGAATCATAATTGTGAAATTAGCCCTGCGGAACAGAAAATAAAAAATCATATCTTTTTTTCTGGGCTTGGTTAAGCGAAACTATCGGTTGGTCACACGATGGTCAAACGAGGTGAGAAAGTTTCGAGTCCCGCAAACCAATCCTTTAGCTTCCAGAGAGAATTGTAAAGTTAGCCGGAACGGAAAATTTTTCTGGGGGTGGTCAAACGAAATTATTCGGTGATCAAACGTGGTCAAACGATGGTGGAAAGAATGCGCTGTAGCAACTATGTTTTCCCCAACTTTCCGGCGTACTTCATGAAGCTGATAAAACATGAAATAAATTGTCACTTCATCAATTTCAGTTGTTTCATTTTAATTATCTAAAACAACTCACGAAACTTCGAGGCTAGATACTGGAAGTAAGCTCTTCTCGTTAGTAGATGTCCTAGGTGATTATTTCAGGTTCAGGTAATTTGTTGCTTCTCTTTTACTCGGGAAGTCAATTGAAAAGCTCTAAAGTTGACCTTCTAGAAACGTCATTCACAAATTATTAAAATTGACTTCAAGAGTCTTGAAATAAACACGAGAAGTCTGATGTTGGATATCGAAAACACCGGAAGGGTCGATATTAATTTGTTGATTAAAAACGGTAAAAGCATTTTCGTATTGATTAACCGAGTTAATTAGTTCTTCTTTGTAGATAGATATCAAAGATATTTTTACGTAGTCACATTGAAAAGTAACTATGACGTAAGTAGTTACTTCACTTTAAAACGTAGTTCTTGCGCGAACGACAAACATGAAGTTTGATTTGCGAAGATGGTGCTTCGCAACTTCTTTAGAAGAATCAAGATAAGAACACTGGCATAACTATAGATCTGGATATTGAGTTTTAACAGGTGAACGAACGTTACTCCATTATTAAGAGAAAACCGCGACCGCCCACACGCGAGGATGTTCCTTCTTCCTTCACTCGCCGGCATGTGCTCTTCTCCCTGTCCGTTACCAGGGATCTCGTTTTCTCGCCTCGTGTCCCCTCCGTCCAGAGAATCCGCGGGAGCTTACGCGCTTCCCTAGATTCTATTGTTCAATCTCTTCGCGTGCCCTGCGTGCGTCTCTTCCACGCCACCGTTGACTTCCACGGCACTCCACGTCATCTTTCGACCTGCGCTCTAAAATTGTCCCTTCACGTTACATTAACTAAGGTCTGTGAATTTATACACGATATTTTTTGTAAAAAGGTCGTGCAGATTTTTACCTCTTGAAAATCGTTTCCTTTTCACCTTTTATTAATACAGTGCGCGAGAAAAGTAAGGAATAAATTCGATAAAACGGAGAGGGCTGTTTTTTTGAATAAATAAAAAAACAAGTCGATTTTGTTTTTGAGTTGTTCAACTTTTGACGTAATATTGGGGTATACAGGGTGATGCGCGAAAAAGTGGTGACGTCGTCGGTATTTTTTTTAAATGGCAACCCTTATTTTTTATTCCATTTTTTGATACTACATTCAATTGCCAGTATGGTAATGTAATAAATTTGTAAGCTAAATAAGTAAATTTCTGAGAAAACAGCTTGTGAGTCGAAATTGTGCACTTTTTACTAATATGAAAATCGGAACATTAGCGATAAAAATAAAAAAATATCAAATAAAAATGACTGTTTCCATGGTAATTTTATAAGATCTGTCTATTAAATTAAGTCTATTAAATTAAATCTTTTAAATTAAATTAAATTAAATCTATTAAATCTGTCTATTGAATTGAATGTCTTCAAATTAAGTTATTTTCACAGAAATTTCGTCGTTTAAGGTTACAAAATGATTACATTACCGTATTGGCAATCGAATCAAGTATCAAAAAATGGAATAAAAAATAAGGGTTGCCATTTGAAAATAATGCCGATGAGGTCACCACTTTTTCGCGCATCACCCTGTATACCCCAATATTACGTCAAAAGTTGAACAACTCAAAAACAAAATCGACCTGTTTTTTATTTATTCAAAAAAACAGCCCTCTCCGTTTTATCGAATTTATTCCTTACTTTTCTCGCGCACTGTATAAGATATTTGTACGGAAAGTTTAACGCACTAAATGCGTTAAAAGTTTTTAATTTAGTTCTCCATTGTTACTTGGGATCGAGCTTGGGATCAAAGTCATATTAATTTTCTGAGCAACTCGTTTTCTTATAGAAATGTAGAAATAAAAAATTTCGAAATGAATTCACTGTGCAAACATTTGTATGAAAATTTGATCACGAGAAAAAAATTGGTAAGTGAAAAAGTCTACCCTTTAAATTGAGTATTAACGAAGTTGTTGAAAACTGAAAGTTGAAAACTCCAAAACGGCGTAATATTTTTTAGGAATTTTTTTGTGCTGTTTTTCTATTAGTTGGTCGATAATCATGTATGTGTAATAATTTGAACCAGGGACGCACCTAATTTTTAACCCCTGATTTTTACGCCACTGGATAAATTTTGGTTTCGACATATTTTTTCAAAAGCTAGACATTTCTGTTACAAAAAAGGCAAAAGGTTTGGTAGATAAATTCTTAACAGTTTTTGACATATGTACGATTTAAGACATTCCGCAGAAGCACAAAAATATAATATTTTTGCCGTGGGTAAATGATTACAATTTTTGAAAAAAAAAATTATAGATTTGACGTGAGGTGTCTTCTTCTCCAGATTCTCCGACCACAAAAAAATCCTTGTCACGTTTCCTAGCGCTATGAGCTTGACTGTTTTTTGTTCTAGTTTTTTTTTTTCTTTGCAAAGATTACGGACCTTTTCATCTATTGAATTGTGCGCATATCTCAAAGACTGTTGAGAATTCATACCAAACCTTATGCTTTTTTTGTACCAGAACCAGAAATGTCTAGCTTTTGGAAAAATATGTCAAACCTAAATTTATTCAGTGTCAGTGGGTAAAAATTAGGGGGTGAAAAAGTTATAGCCCAATTTACCGTGCATCCCTGGTTCTAATTATTGCAGTAGTATTATACCAATTAACAGAAAAGCAACACAAACAATTTCATAGAAAAATAAGCCGTTTTGGAGATATAGGTACAGAGAAAAATGTATTTTTTTTCAACATTAAATACCCTGTAACTTCGTTAATATTCAGAGGGTAGGTTAGCTTGTAGTAAAATCAAGTAAATATTCTACCTTAGAAGTTTGTCCCCTTTATCCTGGGACACCGTACCCTGTTATACTCTTGGCCATTTTTAATTCCTATGCAATTTTTCGACACTTTCCCATTATTTGGTGCTTCACTTTTTCTCTTCTATTTAATTTGATAATCATTCAATAATTAAAGGTAGGTAAAACATAGATAGATAAAAAACCGCAATTAGGTATAATCTTTCAAAGAAATTTATTACTTGTAATTAACAACAAAAGCAATCCGTTAGTTTTTGTTAATTATTATAATAATTAAGCACCTATTGATAATAATAATTGTCTGGTGCTTTTATGGAATTATAAAAATTAATTCTAAGAATGCATCTTGAAAGTGAAATTTAAAGCTTTCACTAATCAAACAGAGAAAGAGGAAATAAATAAACTCAGTCCCACGCTCTTCTTCCCGATTATATAAAAATAATTTCTTCTCTGTGTAACTAATAAAATCAGTAATAAAGAGATTCGTCATACAATTTCTTATTAACAAAAGAGGTCAACTTATATTATTATGAGCTTTAGATTAAAATATGGAAAATTTTAGACAATATTTTTCCCCAACAACTTGACGTCCATTAAGTAGGAAGAGCAAAGTCGGCAGAATCAAAAAATGATACATTGACAATTAAGGGCTAATTAAAGGCAAATTTAAAAAATTAAAATTTTAGGCTCCGCCAATTTTTTCAAAAATGACTGTTCTGCTAGCTTAAACTTACGCTGGCAGCACATGCGCCAAAAAGTGGTTCAAGAAAATAAAATCGTAATTCCATTTGCGCAGTAATTAAAGGTTAATTAAATGCCCCAATTTAAAATTTTAGGCTCCGCGCATTTTCCAAAGAGGACAGTTCTGCTATTTTGTCGTTATTTCCAAATTACGAAACATACTTATTCAACGATTATAAAATTAAACAACCCAAAAACATCGCAAACATAGCAAATTTTTGTCGAAGTTGGAAAACATTTTAATTTTAAAAAAGTTTTTGCGAATCTTGTCAAATTTCAAATTTTAAAATGTTTAATTAAGGCATTTAATTAGCCTATAATTAGCCTCCAATGAGTAAGCGACGGAAAAAGTGGTCTTCGTTGTTGGAGACACTTTCCGGCCATGTTCTGCCGACTTTCCGCCCGAGTCCCGGCTTTTCCCATTTTTTCAAGAAAAGGGATAAAGCATTCAATTCGCGGTTAATGCCTTTCCGAAGCCTTTAACGAGCCTTTAATTACTGCGCAAGTGGAATTACGATTTTATATTCTTAAAGCACTTTTTAGCGCATGCTCTGTCAGCAAACTAGCAGAACAGTCATTTTTGAAAAAATGCGCGGAGTTGGAAATTTTTAATTAGGACATTTAACTAGCCTTTAATTGCCGTTTAATTACTGTGCCAGTGGAATTACGATTTTATTTTCTTAAACCACTTTTAGGGCATGTTCTGCTAGCTTAAGTGTAAATTAGGGCATTTAATTAGCTTTTAATTAGCCTTTAATTGTCAATGTAACATTTTTTGATTCTGCCGACTTTCCTCTTCCTACTTAATGGACGTAACAATTTGACCATTACCTAATGGATAAATTGACCATGTGGGAGGGTATAAGACCATAAGATGGGTAAAAATTTCTTATAGACCTTCACGCATACTAATACTTCGGTAAATACATAAGTAAAAACCGAGTCAAAAACATTAGAAAAACCATTCAAAATTTTTTTCTTCTTTTTTCGAAAAAAATAATTCGAAAATGATTTCCCCGAATGACGTCGCGACGTGAAATTGCATGGCTTAGGTATGGGTTTTTTATGACATTCGGTTAAACGTTCAACAAAATTTTATTAAAATTTTTAAGAAATTTTTTTGACATGAAAACAACAAAATGGAAAAAACAATGAGAAAACCAACAGTTGACCATGAAAATCCTGTGATCTAGTGGACTTAGAAAATTTTTGAAAAATCAGATGGATAGCTTTTAGCGGCTTATTTAAGCATAAAAAAAAATATTTATTAATTTCCAATAATATGGAAAAATTTGGATAAAACAAGAAATCTAGATTTTTCATTTTTTTTTCAGGATATATTTACAGATGTAGGTACATATCTTGTCTTGTATGTCTTCTGTCTTGACTGGTTCGAGATGGCCACAAAATAGCGCATCTTTTCTCTAATTTAACCGACCCTATATCTCTTACCGTTTACAAGATCCCAATGATGGACAGGACAGTAACAAATTCCCACCCGTATAAGCCCAAGTTCACATAGGTGGTAAAACCAAAACGGTGACTATTATATGGTGGTTAAAATGTTGTACCACTTTGTACCAACTAGGCAAAACATTTTAACACCCCTTAATTTTGATTTACCACTCCTAGAATCACGGCCCACGGCCGTTAAGAGTTTTATTAAATTCTGGCCAACTTCACAAGGGCGTAAAAATCTGAAGGCGTAAAAAATCCAGGTGATAGATAACGTTTTACCATCACTTTGTACCAACCCGCGAAAAGGTTTTATTTTATCTCCCTAGAATCACCGAATTTCATAAAACACAGAGGCTGGGGGCGGCTATACTTGGGGTGGTAAATGGAAAGTAAGGGGTGGTAAAACCTTTTCTCGGGTTGGTACAAACTGGCAAAACCGAGGGCAAAACGTTATCAATCGCTTGGAAATTACCCTTCTGGTATTTACAACTATGTGAAGTTATAGCCTGAATTTCGGAGATTCTATAGATGTGGTAAATCAAAACTGAGGGGTGGTAAAATCTTTTACCGGGTTGATACAAAGTGGTACAACGTTTTTAGCCACCATATTACCAACACCCATGTGAACTTGACCCGAATTACCGAATTATAGGTATCCGCTATATGGTAAAAATTATTTATTCCATAACTTTTTTTATAAAGGTGATTAAACAATAGGAGTTGGTGGTAAAACAAGGGCAATGGAATGGTCCGTTTTGCCATCTGGCCCGCGTTTTATTTCGGGCTTGTGAAGTTGGCCCGAAAAAAAATTATAAAAAAACTAAAAGTGGCAAAACGAAAATAATTGATGGTAAAACGTGGTTCTATGGTGGACAATCGATTATGACGTTTTATACCAAATTTTTCGGGCCAAATTCACGTATTATTATCTTTTTAATCAAAAATATGTAGTGCCAAAAATATTTAGTGAAAATTTCGCACAAATGGAGCTGGTGGAACTAAAAAACTTATGTGGATTTTGGTCCTTAAATATGTCATAGGGAAACACAAAACTTGTTTAATACATACTGAAATGACATTAAAGCTAACATCATATTCTTCATATTCCGCCCTTAGTTACCTATTGGTATTATTTATAAGTAATTAATTAACAAAAGAAGTGAAATAATAATGGGAAAAGAATTTTCAGAGCCTCCATGCAATCTTTTATAAAACCTCTTTGCGTCTTCAATAAGAAGTAAGTAGGTATTGTGAAATGGCTCGGTTCTCATGTAAAGAACAATTATTTCATATTTGTTAAGGTTTTACGCAATATTAGACATGCTCTTGCCCCGTCTCTAATTACCTTTAGTGACATAGACGTTATGTAATTCAGACTTTATCTAACCATGGTCGAAAAAATTAGGTGTACGTAGCTATATTGAAACCGTGACAAATTCCGTGGATTTTTTTTTTATCGATCCGTTGCAATTTTTAGTAATAAATTATCTGTTAAAAGTAAAGTAAGACACTTTCTTTTATGGGAAAAAGGAAATAGTATGCTTGATATTATTTATTATTCATTGATATTCTCTTATTGGTTATTATGGTTGAATCGGGTCATCTACATGGAGTCGAGTAGCAGGTTAATTACACGCCTTTTCAATGCATCGTTATTGTCTTTTTGCTGAACCTGGCAACGTGCTTTCTTATGTCATAATGGCACCCGGATACGTATTATTATAGGTAGGTAATGGTAATGATACATAGTGAAATAAGTGTATCATTTATTTTTATATCCTGGCAAGATCACCTTGTAATTCCATTTATGCAAACGGAGTTATTTAACGAGTAAATATCAATAAATATCTATTATACAGAGTGGGCTTATTAAATTTAAAAATGCTTCAATTTAACGTGACACTCTTCATTAGGTGTTATTTTTATCATAGCTTCACTATATGCTCGTAATTAACTTTTCCTCAATAACATTAATTTTACAGTCTATTCATAATAATAAACCTCTCTCAATTTTTTTATTAATGTGATAGATTTGTTTTCCTTGATTTTCTTTTATACGGGGTGTTAAAAAAGTCCCTGAAGAATCCTTAAATTTTGAGTTTTTAAAAATGAATTTTTTTTTAAATTTTCAGAGTCCTAGATCAACAAGAAGTTGAACTTTTTCTAATAGGCGCTTTAAAAGAACCATCCTGTGCATTAATAAGAGTGAAAAAATGCAATAAGGGGGATTTTTACAGTTTCAAATGAGTAGTTTATGAGTTATAAACCGAGTTATAAACAAATGAAAAACGATATTTTCAATTTTCAAAGTTGTTTACATTAAAAACGACTCAAGATATCGGAAAACGGCTTACATGTCCCTATTGCAACTTTTTATTTACTTTCTTATGGTCCAGTTAAAATTGTTATATACAGGGCGATGAAAAATCTGATAATTTTCATAAAAATTATGAAAAAATGTATAAAAATTTCAAGTGGGTACACTTGAAAAGGTTAGATAAGGAATGAGTATATATATGTGAGCCGCTTTGCGATATTTTGACCTGTTTCCGATGTACACAGCTTTAAAAATGAAAAATCACGATTTTCACTTGTTTATAACTCATAACCGAGCTCATAACCTATGTACTCAATTTGAACTGAAACTGTAAAAACCATTCTTACTGGATTTTCTCAGGCGCCAAGGAACACCCGGTATAAAAAATTTACATCTATAGTAAGTAAATTAAATTACAAAATTGACCTGATTTTAAACTTTTTTCAAAACTCATAATTTAAGCATTTATTAGAGAAGACTTTTACAACACCCTTTTATGACATACCAAAACAATATGGCTGCCATAAAAAACAACAGTTTACTATGAAAACTCTGGTATCTAGTCGGCTTTGAAAATTTTTGAATTTCTAAGGTATAGCCCGCCTTGACGACATGTCAAATCTACAAACAATTATTATTTTATTAAGTATGCAATCTCGCTCAATGTTGTGTAGCCCTCTCTATTCGCTCCTTTTTAAATTTTGAATAAAGATGCCAAAAGAAAAATGTGCGAGCAGAGGGTGCATCCCCTCTCGCTCCGTTCGGGTACGTTCAAATTCCTTTGAACCCGAAGCGGAACAGAGGGTGGTGGGGGATCTTAAAAGGAAGTTACAGATTTTTCCAGTGATCGTCTAGATCAATAATGTTTTCTAAAAAAAAGTTTCCAAAAAGTTTCAAAAAGCCTTGACCTGCCCTACGCTGTGATTATTTTTAAATTTCAGGTCACCCAAAACACTAAAATAAAAGACACACTAATAATTAACAGTTTATTGGAATAACTTCCAATTAAATTAAATTTCCAGGAATTGATAATAATGTATCGTGAGATTATTATACTTGAAATTAGGATTCTTCAACTTATCCACTAAACATTACACATAACATCAAAAAGAAATATCATTATTCATTTTAAAATGAAATTAGTCTATAAAAGACCTCAATATAACCTTCAATAGGCATTCACCAAAATTCACACATCTAACCTTACTTAATTTTGCCAAATAACAGCTTTACAAAATTAAAATTTACTTTACTAATAAAAAAAAAAAAAATTATACCGGCGTGGTATAAACAAGTTTAGCAATATAAAAAATTGTAATATCAATTAGGTATTTTTAAATTCAACCAAAGATAACAACAATCCGATTAAAATTCGCTCCCATAACGTCATTTGGTCTTAGGTGTTCTTCATTTTAGGAGAACATAAGAGTTATTAAGGTAGGTACCTTTGGATTCAAAATGGCTGTTCCGGTTGAAAACTGAGTGAAATAAAGGCTCCAAAAGCAGGATGGAGAACAAAGCTTCCTCCTTCCACCATTGATGATGTCAGACCACCATCATCGGTCCAGACCCATAAAAACTGGCTTCGCTTTTCCAAAGGACGCCATCTATCTGAACTCGTTCACATAGACAAAACTGAACTCAGGAACTGGAACTGAGTTACCCTAACGGGATCCTCAAATAGACTCAAGTCCGAACTAATATCATAGCCTGAAACTAGAGCTAGAACTGCAACTAAAGCCTGGAGCTAGAACTAGAGCTAGAACCTGGAGCTATAGCCCTGTAAATTAAAAATAATTACCGTCTGAAATTTACTAAACGCCATCTTTAATTTTACCGAAATGAATCCTGTTATCCAAGTCGGGCTTCTCTAAAATCCATTTTCTGCTTCAATTTCAAAACCACCTAATCGAGAACAACATAGAACATTAGCTTTGCTAAATAACTCTCAAACAACAACTTCATACCTGAGTTTAAACAAACCACTACACGAAACAATTAACTAAATAATTCACTTTACTGAACCATGTTCACATCACCAGTATTTCAAAAGGAAAGAACGACAGGACCAATCTCGTCGGGTTCTCGACCTGAGAACTCCCCTCCATCTAATCGATACATCTACCCATCTTCCTTTACTCTACTGCTCTGACATCGCCCTTCTGACTGGCAGATGGCAGACGGGAATCTGACAGACTCATCATTCGACCTCGCTACAATGCCCCAGAATATAAAACTAGCGGAGTGTAAACATTCCGATCAGGTCTATTATCCTGCGCCTTTTACTAGTCTAAATTTCATTCGAAACAGATGTGGTAAAGCGCACGCTACAGTTGCTTGTAACTATATAGAAATCATAATTGATTCCTGGCTATTTTGCCTAGGTCCCTAATTTAAGCATGACACATTTTTAAAAAATTAATATTTTTTAAAACTGACGACAAAGGATTTTCGAGCTATTTTCGAGCTCTTCAATGGTATTTTCGAGCTGTCTCTAGCTTTCACCGTTTTCCGGAAAATCGCAATTTTTTTATTTGTAATGCTTACATTACACCTGACTTTTTTAGATTCAATCTGTGGAGAAACCCAAACAGCACAGGAATTTCGAGCTATTTTCGAGCTACTAAATGAGATTTTCGAGCTGTTCCTAGCTCTCGTAATTTTCCGGAAAAACGAAAAAAACCGCTTCGTCGTGCTAGAATTGGACCTCAATTTTGAAAGTACGTACTCCCGGAAAAAACGAAAATCACAGGAATATCGAGCTATTTTCGAGCTATTCAATGCGATTTTCGAGCTGTTTGTAGCTCTTGTCGTTTTCCGGAAAAACGAAAAAACCGCTTTGTCGTGCTAGAATTGGACCTAAATTTAGTAAGTAAGTACTCCCGGAAAAAATGAAAAGCACAGGAATATCGAGCTATTTTCGAGCTATTCACTGAGATTTTCGAGCTGTTTGTAGCTCTTGTCGTTTTCCGGAAAAACGAAAAAAACCGCTTTGTCGTGCTAGAATTGGACCTAAATTTAGTAAGTAAGTACTCCCGGAAAAAATAAAAAGCACAGGAATATCGAGCCATTTTCGAGCTATTCAATGAGATTTTCGAGCTGTTTGTAGCTCTTGTCGTTTTCCGGAAAAACGAAAAAAACCGCTTTGTCGTGTTAGAATTGGACCTAAATTTAGTAAGTAAGTACTCCCGGAAAAAAAGAAAAGCACAGGAATATCGAGCTATTTTCGAGCTTTTCAATGAGATTTTCGAGCTGTTCCTAGCTCTCGTGATTTTCCGGAAAAACGAAAAAAACCGCTTTGTCGTGCTAGAATTGGACCTAAATTTAGTAAGTAAGTACTCCCGGAAAAAATGAAAAGCACAGGAATATCGAGCTATTTTCGAGCTATTCAATGAGATTTTCGAGCTGTTTGTAGCTCTTGTCGTTTTCCGGAAAAACGAAAAAAACCGCTTTGTCGTGCTAGAATTGGACCTAAATTTAGTAAGTAAGTACTCCCGGAAAAAATGAAAAGCACAGGAATATCGAGCTATTTTCGAGCTATTCAATGAGATTTTCGAGCTGTTTGTAGCTCTTGTCGTTTTCCGGAAAAACGAAAAAAACCGCTTTGTCGTGCTAAAATTGGACCTAAATTTAGTAAGTAAGTACTCCCGGAAAAAATGAAAAGCACAGGAATATCGAGCCATTTTCGAGCTACTCAATGAGATTTTCGAGCTGTTCCTAGCTCTCGTGATTTTCCGGAAAAACGAAAAAAACCGCTTCGTCGTGCTAGGATTTGACCTCAATTTTGAAAATACGTACTCCCGGAAAAAATGAAAAGCACAGGAATATCGAGCCATTTTCGAGCTACTCAATGAGATTTTCGAGCTGTTCCTAGCTCTCGTGATTTTTCAGCAAAACGAAAAAAACCGCTTCGTCGTGCTAGAATTGGACCTAAATTTAGTAAGTATATAAGTACTCCCGGAAAAAATGAAAAGCACAGGAATATCGAGCCATTTTCGAGCTACTCAATGAGATTTTCGAGCTGTTTGTAGCTCTTGTCGTTTTCCGGAAAAACGAAAAAAACCGCTTTGTCGTGCTAGAATTGGACCTAAATTTAGTAAGTAAGTACTCCCGGAAAAAATGAAAAGCACAGGAATATCGAGCTATTTTCGAGCTATTCAATGAGATTTTCGAGCTGTTTGTAGCTCTTGTCGTTTTCCGGAAAAACGAAAAAAACCGCTTTGTCGTGCTAAAATTGGACCTAAATTTAGTAAGTAAGTACTCCCGGAAAAAATGAAAAGCACAGGAATATCGAGCCATTTTCGAGCTACTCAATGAGATTTTCGAGCTGTTCCTAGCTCTCGTGATTTTCCGGAAAAACGAAAAAAACCGCTTCGTCGTGCTAGGATTTGACCTCAATTTTGAAAATACGTACTCCCGGAAAAAATGAAAAGCACAGGAATATCGAGCCATTTTCGAGCTACTCAATGAGATTTTCGAGCTGTTCCTAGCTCTCGTGATTTTTCAGCAAAACGAAAAAAACCGCTTCGTCGTGCTAGAATTGGACCTAAATTTAGTAAGTATATAAGTACTCCCGGAAAAAATGAAAAGCACAGGAATATCGAGCCATTTTCGAGCTACTCAATGAGATTTTCGAGCTGTTTGTAGCTCTTGTCGTTTTCCGGAAAAACGAAAAAAACCGCTTCGTCGTGCTAGGATTTGACCTCAATTTTGAAAGTACGTACTCCCGGAAAAAATGAAAAGCACAGGAATATCGAGCTATTTTCGAGCTATTCAATGAGATTTTCGAGCTGTTTGTAGCTCTTGTCGTTTTCCGGAAAAACGAAAAAAACCGCTTTGTCGTGCTAGAATTGGACCTTCAATACAAGTTCAAAAAGTAATGTTTTTCATTTATTTACATTTAGTATCATAAAGTATGTATATGTATTTCAAATAAGAAGTCGTGGTTCCACTTCAGAAAAGGTATTCATATATTATATAATGGGTGTTTACGTCCAATAAATCAGGGCAATAAATGCCGCTTATCTTGAGGAATTCTACAATGGTTAATATTATGGTTTATGGTGTTTCCCTTATACTGTGAGGGTTTTATTGATTTCTTTGTATGGTATACACATTAGTCCCTATTATTACAATACTAAGCTACCTAGCATCTATATTTAACTTGGCATTTCATTATTTTATAAATGATCCAATAAAATGTTTATTATTCTTTCTAAATTTGCATAGCTAAAATATATTCAAATATATGATAATAAAGCGAATTTCTTTAATTTTATATTGAATTTTAAACGTTAGTTTGTTTTTTTTTTCACTATTAGAACAATAACTAACTGCACAACGACCAGGTATTGTTCATAACTATAATAAGGCTAACCAATCAGAAAGTTCTTCTCTTTCTGTGAAATAGAAATGAAATATTCTATCCTTTCTAATGCAAATTTCAACTACTGAAACTTTTTTCCCAAATAACTTTTCTCAACATTTTTGTAATCCCTTTCATGCCAAGAATCACTTAAGTGTTTTATTTTCCACCTATGGTCGATACCTTTTCAAAAATGCCCTCAGAAATCTGCCCGTTAACGTAATGAGGCTTTGTAATAGTGGCTGTAAGCCTTAAAGTCACAACATCATCATTAATAATTGTAGAGTAAATTTTAAGTAATAATATTAAACCTAACGACGTCAGATTATAAATTCATTATTTGAAAGTCGACAATAAATGTCACTACATATTTTTTTAATTTATTTATTTGTCCTTATTTTTCATTTCATTTTGCAGTTTGAAGTTGTGATAGTGACAAAAGCATAATGCGTTCCGCGTTGGTAAGTTTCTTTTTATCTTCCGGAAAATTACAAGAATGCTCGAAAATCCCATTGAAGATCAGGAAAACAGCTCGAAATTCCTGTGCTTTTTGTTTTTTTCCGGGAGTACGTACTTTCAAAATTGAGGTCAAATCCTAGCACGACGAAGCGGTTTTTTTCGTTTTTCCGGAAAATTACGAGAGCTAGGAACAGCTCGAAAATCTCATTGAGTAGCTCGAAAATGGCTCGATATTCCTGTGCTTTTCATTTTTTCCGGGAGTACTTACTTACTAAATTTAGGTCCAATTCTAGCACGACAAAGCGGTTTTTTTCGTTTTTCCGGAAAACGACAAGAGCTACAAACAGCTCGAAAATCTCATTGAATAGCTCGAAAATAGCTCGATATTCCTGTGCTTTTCATTTTTTCCGGGAGTACTTACTTACTAAATTGAGGTCAAATCCTAGCACGACGAAGCGGTTTTTTTCGTTTTTCCGGAAAACGACAAGAGCTACAAACAGCTCGAAAATCTCATTGAGTAGCTCGAAAATGGCTCGATATTCCTGTGCTTTTCATTTTTTCCGGGAGTACTTACTTACTAAATTTAGGTCCAATTCTAGCACGACGAAGCGGTTTTTTTCGTTTTTCCGGAAAACGACAAGAGCTACAAACAGCTCGAAAATCTCAGTGAATAGCTCGAAAATAGCTCGATATTCCTGTGCTTTTCATTTTTTCCGGGAGTACTTACTTACTAAATTTAGGTCCAATTCTAGCACGACAAAGCGGTTTTTTTCGTTTTTCCGGAAAACGACAAGAGCTACAAACAGCTCGAAAATCTCAGTGAATAGCTCGAAAATAGCTCGATATTCCTGTGCTTTTCATTTTTTCCGGGAGTACTTACTTACTAAATTTAGGTCCAATTCTAGCACGACAAAGCGGTTTTTTTCGTTTTTCCGGAAAATCACGAGAGCTAGGAACAGCTCGAAAATCTCATTGAGTAGCTCGAAAATAGCTCGATATTCCTGTGCTTTTCATTTTTTCCGGGAGTACTTACTTACTAAATTGAGGTCAAATCCTAGCACGACGAAGCGGTTTTTTTCGTTTTTCCGGAAAATCACGAGAGCTAGGAACAGCTCGAAAATCTCATTGAGTAGCTCGAAAATGGCTCGATATTCCTGTGCTTTTCATTTTTTCCGGGAGTACTTACTTACTAAATTTAGGTCCAATTTTAGCACGACGAAGCGGTTTTTTTCGTTTTGCTGGAAAATCACGAGAGCTAGGAACAGCTCGAAAATCTCATTGAGTAGCTCGAAAATGGCTTGATATTCCTGTGCTTTTCATTTTTTCCGGGAGTACGTATTTTCAAAATTGAGGTCAAATCCTAGCACGACGAAGCGGTTTTTTTCGTTTTTCCGGAAAATCACGAGAGCTAGGAACAGCTCGAAAATCTCATTGAGTAGCTCGAAAATGGCTCGATATTCCTGTGCTTTTCATTTTTTCCGGGAGTACTTACTTACTAAATTTAGGTCCAATTCTAGCACGACAAAGCGGTTTTTTTCGTTTTTCCGGAAAACGACAAGAGCTACAAACAGCTCGAAAATCTCAGTGAATAGCTCGAAAATAGCTCGATATTCCTGTGCTTTTCATTTTTTCCGGGAGTACTTACTTACTAAATTTAGGTCCAATTCTAGCACGACAAAGCGGTTTTTTTCGTTTTTCCGGAAAATCACGAGAGCTAGGAACAGCTCGAAAATCTCATTGAGTAGCTCGAAAATAGCTCGATATTCCTGTGCTTTTCATTTTTTCCGGGAGTACTTACTTACTAAATTGAGGTCAAATCCTAGCACGACGAAGCGGTTTTTTTCGTTTTTCCGGAAAACGACAAGAGCTACAAACAGCTCGAAAATCTCATTGAGTAGCTCGAAAATGGCTCGATATTCCTGTGCTTTTCATTTTTTCCGGGAGTACTTACTTACTAAATTTAGGTCCAATTCTAGCACGACGAAGCGGTTTTTTTCGTTTTGCTGGAAAATCACGAGAGCTAGGAACAGCTCGAAAATCTCATTGAGTAGCTCGAAAATGGCTCGATATTCCTGTGCTTTTCATTTTTTCCGGGAGTACGTATTTTCAAAATTGAGGTCAAATCCTAGCACGACGAAGCGGTTTTTTTCGTTTTTCCGGAAAATCACGAGAGCTAGGAACAGCTCGAAAATCTCATTGAGTAGCTCGAAAATGGCTCGATATTCCTGTGCTTTTCATTTTTTCCGGGAGTACTTACTTACTAAATTTAGGTCCAATTTTAGCACGACGAAGCGGTTTTTTTCGTTTTGCTGGAAAATCACGAGAGCTAGGAACAGCTCGAAAATCTCATTGAGTAGCTCGAAAATGGCTTGATATTCCTGTGCTTTTCATTTTTTCCGGGAGTACGTATTTTCAAAATTGAGGTCAAATCCTAGCACGACGAAGCGGTTTTTTTCGTTTTTCCGGAAAATCACGAGAGCTAGGAACAGCTCGAAAATCTCATTGAGTAGCTCGAAAATGGCTCGATATTCCTGTGCTTTTCATTTTTTCCGGGAGTACTTACTTACTAAATTTAGGTCCAATTCTAGCACGACAAAGCGGTTTTTTTCGTTTTTCCGGAAAACGACAAGAGCTACAAACAGCTCGAAAATCTCATTGAATAGCTCGAAAATAGCTCGATATTCCTGTGCTTTTCATTTTTTCCGGGAGTACTTACTTACTAAATTTAGGTCCAATTCTAGCACGACAAAGCGGTTTTTTTCGTTTTTCCGGAAAACGACAAGAGCTACAAACAGCTCGAAAATCTCAGTGAATAGCTCGAAAATAGCTTGATATTCCTGTGCTTTTCATTTTTTCCGGGAGTACTTACTTACTAAATTTAGGTCCAATTCTAGCACGACAAAGCGGTTTTTTTCGTTTTTCCGGAAAATCACGAGAGCTAGGAACAGCTCGAAAATCTCATTGAGTAGCTCGAAAATGGCTCGATATTCCTGTGCTTTTCATTTTTTCCGGGAGTACTTACTTACTAAATTTAGGTCCAATTCTAGCACGACAAAGCGGTTTTTTCGTTTTTCCGGAAAACGACAAGAGCTACAAACAGCTCGAAAATCGCATTGAATAGCTCGAAAATAGCTCGATATTCCTGTGATTTTCGTTTTTTCCGGGAGTACGTACTTTCAAAATTGAGGTCCAATTCTAGCACGACGAAGCGGTTTTTTTCGTTTTTCCGGAAAATTACGAGAGCTAGGAACAGCTCGAAAATCGCATTTAGTAGCTCGAAAATAGCTCGAAATTCCTGTGCTGTTTGGGTTTCTCCACAGATTGAATCTAAAAAAGTCAGGTGTAATGTAAGCATTACAAATAAAAAAATTGCGATTTTCCGGAAAACGGTGAAAGCTAGAGACAGCTCGAAAATACCATTGAAGAGCTCGAAAATAGCTCGAAAATCCTTTGTCATCAGTTTTAAAAAATATTAATTTTTTAAAAATGTGTCATGCTTAAATTAGGGACCTATTTTGCCTTGATCCCTGGAGATTTGCTCCGAATGTTTCGTCCACAACTGCGGTAAACATCTTCAGCGGTTACGTGTGTAGGATTTGGCATTCGGCGTTACGTCACACCCGAATGAGTTATAGTTAGTGGTGGGGGTGTGTAGTCACCGGACCATCAGCCTGTAAATAGGATTGTCAGTGAACACAAGTATCGCTTGCACATACGTAACCACTGACACTGAATAGTCCACATCTCAGTCGTGGACGAAACATCCTCTACCGATTGATTTTCGGGACTTTTAATTTTTATATACAGTTAGGGGCAAAAGAAACTGTACCAGCCCCTGGCGGCATCATGCCATGTTGCAAAATTTTTCTGGGTCAGCGTTTTTTGGCAATGCGTTGGTCGTATATTATCGAGGTATATTGAATACTGTTGCTATCAAATTTGATTTCATTTTCGTAACGAACGCTAATTAATGTATTATATTATAGAGGTCACGTTCTTATCTTTCTGCGTGGGAGAAATGATAAATCGATTCTGAACTTGAACATATTTACATGAAACAATAGGTACGAGTGTGTGGCAAATGCCGCATGATTGCTTATTAAACGAGTCAATATACCGGCGAATAAATAAATAATAACTAAAGTAAACATGATGAATGTAAATGTATGTGGAACTCTTTGGTTGCGTTCTATTCGAATTTGTTCCAAGTAGAAAGTCGGCTATGGCTGCATAGAAACACCTATGCGCTGAATCATAAACGAGATGCCTCATTTAGCGATAATTTTCCTATTAGTTTGCTATTGTAAATGGATCTTATATGCATATGTTGTATGTCACCTTTGTTACATACTACCCACGACGTTCGGAGAATATTATTCGTTTCACTTCTTCATTTGTCTCTGATACAATTAGCGTCAATTATATTTAAAACTACATGGACAGTGCTACCTGAGTCGGGGGTACTTTACTTTCTAAATATAAACAATATGACTACCGCGTACTTCAATCATTAATATGACGACCGGGGATAGAAAGTATGCATTTATATTTTTTGAGCAATCGAACTCTGTTTGATCGATTACCTTATACGTCTTTCAAGTAGGTAATATTTAAATTCACTTCCATATATCGCCTGGTAGTTGTACTTAAAACTATTCTGTCAACTACTCTAGCCAGACTTAACTACATCGCTTCAAATACAAACAATTCGCTTTGGGGACAGCTGTAATTATTTTGTACTGCAAATTTGTACAATTATTGGACTGTACATTTTTACCTATTCACGACTGGGAACAAGAGGTACTTTTCTTATCACAGAATACCTAACACTTTTCCTTCCTGCCCGCATATTGTAACCATAAAAACGCTGGGAGAAGAAGGAAGAAGATCGCCTGCACGAGACTGCGAGTCGCACCATTACCATTGTCGAGGTAACAAGGGCCACTCGAATTAGTTCGTTCGTTCGTGGTTGGAGTCGTCAGTTACTCCCCTTCAAGTCACGTATCAGTGGTGCGAGAGGGAGCAGATGTCTGTAAATCCTCGCAAAACTGTTATAGTACCATTCACCAGACGTAAAAGACCTTACACCACCTACTCTTCGAGGAGTAGTTATACCATTTGCGGAGGAGGCTAAATATCTAGGTGTCACATTTGATAGGAAGCTACTATGGAACTCCCATCTGGAAAAGATTATCCACAGAGCAAAGCTCTCCCTATGGAGTTGCAAAAAAGATCTGTGGAAGAACTTGCGGCACTGGTCGCTGTCAAGTCTGCAGAGACAAGCATGCCTGGCTATCAGTTGAGCAATGAGCACCGCACCGTCCGCGGCTATGGAAATACTTCTGGACCTGCCTCCACTCCATATATACTTGGAAAGAGAGGCCAGATGGACAACGTACAGACTACAGACTGTTACAGGTGGTACGAAACACACAAATGGCTTGTGTCATGGAGCGGACCAGTCTACTGGACGACACTCGTAAGTCACAGCCTTCTGGGTATGCCCTCCAGACATGATGCCATACACAACAAACTACCACACTGCCTACAACGTCCTCTTTCCAAGCAGAGACGAATGGGAGCGTGACTCAAACGACCTCCTCAAAGCAGACCTCATGTGGTTCACCGACGGTTCAAGAAGAGAATTCTTTGCAAGCCTGGGTCAGTGTAACAATATTTCTGGCAGAAATTAATGCCATTGTACTCAGCGCGCAGATGCTGGATGAAATGCACTGCACGCGGAAAACAATCAAAATCTTCTCAAATAGCCAAGCGGCCGTGAAAGCCCTTTGCTTCATTCGTTGCAACTCCAAACTAGTATGGAACTGTCAAACAGCACTCAATTAGTTAGCTAAAAACAATAACTTGACTCTGGTCTGGATTCCAGGTCACTCCGGCCTTGGAGAGAACGAAATAGCCGACTTTCTGGCCAGAAGAGGAACCGAATCCAAATTTACAGGACCAGAACCGGTTGTTGGCATATCCTCAAATATTGCCAAAACAACAATAGACACCTGGTTGGAAAATAAGGTACTTCGGTGCTGGCAAAGTCTACCAGGATTAACTCTCTCTAAGAGCTTCATTGAGGGACCATCGAGAAACAGAGCCAAAAAGCTACTGGAGCTCAAAAAGACTGACCTAAGGGCCCTGATAGGCCCATACACAGGACACTGTAAAGTGAACCACCACTTACACAGGATGAATCTAGCCGATAACGTAGAATGTCGCCTGTGTCTGGAGGATATGTAGAAACAGCAGAGCATGTTCTATGTAACTGCCCCGCCTTGGGAAGAACCAGACACTCAACGTTCGGAAGAGTACTTCTCTCTCCAAGGGACCTGGATACATTCACACCATCTAAGGTCATTAACTTTTAAAAAAGCAGTGGCCTGCTGGAATGGATGTAAAGCACTTATAGTACGAGAGCCCACGACCAAAATTTTTGTCTCAGCAATACGACAAAAACCGCATCAAATTAATAGATTCGATTATCCTGAACCCGAAAATCGCAATATCAGAAATTTTCCGTGTATCGTCTGACCTGACCAAATTTTCAAAAATGTCAAAAAATTTTACCAAACTGTATCATAGCAATCCGTCTGATTTTCAGAATATAGTTAAATGATAGCTCTAAGATATAGAAAATACGTTTTTCAGACGCCACTAGCGTAGCGTGTACACGGGAGACCACTAAAATTTTTTGTCTAAAAAAAAGTTTTGTGAAAATTTTCAATCTAGCCTAATCAACATCATTAATCTTTTTTTCGTTGTATTATCTGCACATGAATTATTCTTCTAAAAGACTTTGAATATATTTTCGGTATCAGAAGTATATTTGCCTAAATCAGCGAAAGCTTCTTGATATAGCATGTGCAGTTCTTGTGAAGTATTGTCAACGGGTTTTTCCCCTTGCGATATAATGAATTTTTCCCCTTGACTCCGGAACGTTCTTTTCGTTTTTGGGATTATAGGCGACATCGGAAATGTCTGAAAATAGTATTTTGGTAATCCCGGAAGCCATACAAAAAGTTTAAAAAAAATTGAACCGGGTTGCTATAATACAGTTCGGCTAAATTTTTTGACATTTTCAAAAATACGCTCAGGTCATTATGCTACGCGCAAAATGTCTGAAAACAAACATTTTCGTCATAAAATGACAAAATCTATGTACATTTTCAATATCAGACGTAATACGATAATACCGTCTGCCTATTTTTTTTTGACAGCAGAAATGGCCTCCCACACAATTGCTACACTTTTGACCGTTACCACCCACCTAGTAGGGTTCAGGATTATTTTATCTAACGACTTGATACGCTTTTGGTCGTAAAACGATGATACATGGTTTTGGTCGTGGGCTCTCGTACTATTAGGTGTGAGCCACAATAGACCACTTGGTCGCAGTGGAGGTGTTTCAATCGAAACTAATCCCCCCAAACTGGGCATCGTCTTCAGATACGAAATTATCCGGTATTAGTGAAAATGAACCTTATATGAACATTCACTAATAAGACTTACACCTTAAACGCTTATTACTCGCTTCGTCGAGAATCGTCAGATATTTTCCCTAAATCGTGTCTTAACAATTATCATTAATATTAACCGTTCTCAGTGAATATTTAACCTTATTGCAACTTCGTTACTTAAACAAGCGCCTATTACCAATCAATTTGTCGGGACAGCGATGTAATCAGCAAGGTCAGCACCTACTTATTTGAAGTTTACTGTGTGTGTGCTCCTGTTTCTTGGCGTAAACCCTGGTCTCGGCCCTGGTTTTTCACTTCTGATAACATCTACATATATTAATTAATCCACGTTTAAGACCTGCTTATAACAATTAATCTTCGAACCAGTCCAAACATTTGGTCCCCTAACATTCGGAGTTAGTTAAAAACTATTAAGATAAATCTTCACTACTATTTTGGATACGGGTGTACTCTGCGTGAGTTACACTGTACAAGCACGGGTTTCCCTGGTGGGATGGGAGATTGGTCATTCACTTCCCGACGGGTTGCTATTTAAGGTATCTTATTCACAAAATAAAGGTAAGAAACGGTGGCTAAGAGCAGTTCAACGAGAATTCCATCTTCGTCGACCGGCATGGAAGCAGTCCCTGTCCGACAACCATTTTGAGGTGGATTGAAAAATTTCCGAATAGAGTAAATGACGTATCCCCATACACCTGGTATAGACACTTAATTTTTTTTTTAACTTAATGCCGCTCGATTTGCTCGGTCCACTGTTCCATTGTGAATGAGCCACCCGTCGGGAAGAGGATGACCACTGACCCACGCACCGCCACGGAAACCACAATCAGAGTAGCGTCTTATCAAAAATGTAACCGCTAGTCGTTATCACCCTCTGTATCCACGGTTAATAATTGTGGTTAGTTTAATTTATTTACAAATGTAGCGTTTTAAGATCACATTTGAGGTTTAATAATTAGCAACCTTTTGATTGTTCCCCGATTCACGATAAATCCTGCTAGAGCTATGGAATCATATAAACATTATCATAATTATAATATAACATAGTCACAGTAACGGAATCACCAATAACTGCCAGTAATAACAGAACCTGCGTAAATTCACTGATGTGACTTAAAAAAAAAGTATCAAATCTGGAATCCTTTAAAATTTGATGTGACGTGAGGCTACAAAAATTCTTAGCAGCTAGATATACATCTACGTCGTATACACGGTAACTCGAGCTATGAATTCATTAGTCACAGTAACAGTAACACGTATATTAAATGAGCAGTCATAGTAACATAATCATTCAGTAACAGATAGTAAACTACTTATAAGAAGGAAAGTCTAGTAAAGAAATAGAAAGCCTTTCCACTCTTTCCAGTTTCCAATTTATAAGTTCAGGAAGAAAAAATGAGTTTCTACTCGCCGTGATTTGACGTCCAGCAGAGCACTTTAAAATAATGTACTTAATAGACTGACTGAGCCATGGAACTAACGGGGTCGCTGGAAACGAACTAGAAGCTTCATAAAACGTTTTTTCGATTAACACTGATTTCATTTAATGAAGCAATCTTGTCGTTTGGATTTTGGAAATTCGTCTCGAAGGTCAAAGAATAAGAATATGTACCACTTTTCCTTCCTGCCCGCACATTGTAACCATAGAAACGTGGGAGAAGAAGGAAGAAGATCGCCGGTAGCGAGAGTAAGAGTAACAGCCGCTCGAATTGTTCGTTCATTCGTGGTTGTAGTTGTCAGCCACTCCCCCCAAAACTGGGCATCGTCGTCCGATACGAAATAGATTCACACGTCGTTTATTACTCGTTTCGTCGAAAATCGTCAGATATTCTCCCTAAATCGTGTATTAACAATTATAACACGGCTCAACAATTATTAATCCTGGAATAGTCTAAAAATTTGGTCCCCTAACATAGAGGATAAACGTTTTGACGACTAAACATGTAATAAAAAGCACGTTTCAGTTATTTTTCCGGAATAAGAGATCGTGGCGATCATGCAATGTTGCTAGGTATTCGAATTTAAGTTGACGTAAACAAAACACCCTGTATGTGAGATTATGAATGACTTCAAAACATAATGATATGAATCGGCACAAGGACAATAGAAAGAAACAATTGAAATATTTCAAATGCAAATGTAATAAAATGGCAACGCGATTAACTCCTAAGATACTTCTGTCCTTTTGAACACTGACGTAAAGAACGTATGGCAAACAATAAAAGTGCACGACGTCAATTTTAATCATGAAATCTTCATCGCGAGTTGCGTAAGGAAACATGTGAAATTATTATCATAACGCGTCGGGTTATTTATCATTCAGATAAAGTTGCGAAAGTACAATTATTATTATTTTATTAATCAAAAACGGTCGACAGAGTTTTATTATTTTCGAGATTATTTTACCTTGAAAATGGTAACTCTCAGCTAGTTACCTACGTAAGTAAGTGCGTCATTTAAATCATTTCATCTGCATTAAAGCAGATACACACCTACTTAATTATTGGCTGAGTCAATAAACAGGAAGTGTTCTCCGTTTCCGTGGAACAACCAGAAAAAAGCAAACCATGTTCAGGTGTAATTTTGTGTAACTAACTAAAATTCAGATATAAAAAAATTTATTTATAAAATTTACACGTGCCTTACCTAAAATTGAAGTTAAGACACAGTTGGCGAGTCATAAGCCAGGCTCTTTTTTAAGGAAGCTTTCTTTAAGTAGAAGACATAAAGGTAGAGAATAATTACTACTTCACATGAAATAAATTTATTTCGTCAAGGCCGTTTGCAAGCATTTTTAGCCCCTCACTGATTCTCTTGTCTTGCATCGCCTTTGGACGCATCCCTTAATAGAACCTTAAAACCAGCTTAAGTGTCTTAGCCCTCCTGTGACTTGTTTGAATCAACTAGCCCCAGGCATTGACCGTACCTTTTGCTAAGACCTTCTTCGCCAAGGCACGGATCAGTCAGGTCTGGGTCTGGATCCTCCTCGTTCCTTTTCTTCACCACCCTCTCACGCAGATCAAGGTCCGCGTCGCTTTTGAACCTCACTCCACACAAGCTACCCCGTCCAAAATACCAAGGTCCGCTTCGATCTTGACCACCAAGCTACACTGGCTAGATATCCCGTCATACAGACCAAGGCCCCTATCGACCTGGCCCCCCATACACAGGCAACCCCGTTCAAAGAACATCAACACAATTCCTTGAAATGCGAGGAGAAACATTTCCTCTTTTTTTCTCATCAGTTTATACGGCCAGAACCAGAAAATGTCTTCAAAAATGAAGAAATGAAGAGGCACTGTAAACTCGGATCAGCCTTTAGCGAGATTGGTGTGCAAAATGATCAAACCTGTAGATTCTGCATGAAAGGTGAAGAAACTCCCAAGATGTCCCCTGACTGAATGTCGTGCAGTACAGAAAAGAAGATATCTGGGTTTCTACAAACAGGCGGAAATACACCAAGGGACTAAATAATTATCTTTTGGATTAGAATCATTCAAAATTCTAAATTGACCCCCAAAAATTTAACTGGATTGGGTGCTGTATTAAGTGAAAAGGCACACAGAAGAGGTGACACCAAATGTCTTCTCGGTTGTTGTGTTCATGCATTGCTTAATACAATGCAAGAGTATTCCTTACCGCTACACTAAATTAAGGCTACTTTGTCAAGTAGGCGGTTTCAACTGTCCAAAACACACGCCCAAATACTGACGAAGTTGGCTGGAGAATAAAATCTTTTTCTACCTGTGTCTTAACCCCCTCGTTTAAGTACTTGTTTTTCCGCATTAAAATGAGATGAAAAAGAACACCTGCCACGCTGTTTCGAACAGTTTCTTGGAGGACTTGGTGAGTTATCGAATTCTATCTTCAGAGTTGCTACCGCAGTTCTTACTAAGTGCGCGGTGTTTTCTGAATTCCGGTTACCAAAGTTTGGGCAGCTGCTTCAAAAGTGCTTGGTAACTTATCGACTTCGTTTTCAAAGATAATTTCGTTGTGCTTGTGGTTTTGATAAGATCTTCTGTGTTTTTGACATTAAAAACATTTTACTGAAAAAGCACAGCCGCCAAACTCTTCAGACAATTCGCCAAACTCTTAAGATGTTGCTTCAAAGTATTTTACGACCTATTCTGTTATTTTCCCATTCTTGGCGGAAAATCTCAATACCACTCTATTCAGTTGGTTAATTCTTTGGGTTGTTTATGGGCAGGTTCCATAATTATGTTTTGATCATCAATTGGGAGAACATAACGACCACAGCCTTTTTGGTTGATTTCGTTTTTTTGGGAATTTTTCCTTCACAAACTAATAGCGATGAGCAATAACAAGACTATGATAATTTTGGTCTTGGTTTTGGACAATCGGTCTTGATATTTAATCATTACCTACTTGGTCTTGGTCTTGCATCAGGTCTTGCATCATTACTTGGTCTTGGTATTGCAACAATAGATATAGTGTTGGTCTTGGTTTTGTGAGTCAAGTGTTGGTCTTTTGTAGAACTTGCTGACGTTCCTTAAAGGTACGCTCAAAAGCAGATGAGAAAATGTTATTCAGTCAGCAAGACTCTCGCAGTTCGGTCTTGGTCTTGTGATTGACCTATCCTACTGTGATTTGCTTGAAAGATGGAATCCTTGTCACATTTTTTGATCAGAAATTTGGAGAACACAATGACCACAGCTTTAATTGGGAGAACATAATGACCACAGCCTTTTTGTTTGTTGATTTCGTTTCTCGGACATTTTCCTCCATGAACCACTAGCCATGATCAAGAGCAAATGCAAGACTTGGTTTTTGTTTAGGTGTTGGACATTCGGGCTTGGTCTAGTATCGTTAGGCTCATTGTTGGTGTTGGTCTTGGGTGTGAAGTCTTGGTCTCGTTTGCAAGACTCTTGCTGACGATCCTTAAAGATACTAAAACAGAGAAGAAAATGTTATCCAGCGAGACTCTCGCAGTTCGGTCTTGCTCTTGGTCAAGTCTCGCAAACATGGTCTTTGTATTGCTCATGCAGGTATTATTGCTCTTGGTCTCGGTCTTGGTGTTTGTACAAGACCTAAACCAAGAAGAAATTGCAGAAAAACCAAGACCAAGACAAACAATGCTTGGAACCATGAACCATAAACCACCACCATCGTATTGTGATTTGGTTGAACGATGGAATCCAGAATTTTTTCCTGTCCTCATCTCTTTAATGCATGTCTTTGGTCGTTGGTGTTATTCATTGTTTTAGCAACACGATTTTGACGAGACGTTAACCGACAATGCGACAATCCATTTATAAATACCTATTTCAATTGAAAATAGACGAGACTTTGAACACATTAGTAACCCTAACACCCGGTATTGTATTTTTTTTTTTGAATGGAAAAATTTGATGTAATTATGAATTTTAAATGCTCATATGCAAGGTTGAAAATTTATAATGTGTGAACGTTCCCATATTCAAACTAATCGCAGAACAATCGCATTGTTTCTTGATCAGCTGTAGGACCATATACGATTTATAAACATTGAATCGTTTGTCTCTGCATGCAATTATTATTCATAAAAATAACTCACTCTGTATGTCGAGTCGTAGTAACGCTGGTCGCGCTGGTGCAGTCGTGCAGAAAACGTACTGGAAAAAATTGTGTTGTGCTTATTTTCCATTATGCGCGTTCGCCCATAGGTGTGGCTTCTCCATTCTTCGGCTCTGTTTTATTTATTCTCCATCGAATGTTTTCGTTACAGATGCGGAGTACTTCTTCCACGGTTCGTCGGGGAATTACATGTACCTGGAAACCATCCAGGAAGAAACCTCGGACGATCTGCGTTCCGAGAGCGACTTCTCATCGAGGAACTCCCCCGTCGGATGGTTGGCAACCGATTCGGAAACTGGATCAGTGATTTGCATAGATCTTGTTGGTAAGTCAGTCATGGGAAACGGAAATTAGTAAGACAATTTAATTTTATAATAGGTTTAGTAGTGTGACAGAAGTAATCTGTCCCTAACTGGGCATGTGATGCGGTTGTTTTAAGGAATTTATTTTCCCCAAGTCCCCGAACTTGATATTATGTTACGCCGAGTGTTACGCCAATGAGTTTCATGAATTGCCAGTGGTGGGATAGAATAGGTACCAGGTGGACATCAATTTTTTGGCACACCTTGGAAAGACCAATTTATGTGGCAACTTGGTTACGTGATATAAGGCGGTCGCATCCAATTTAAGATCGAATATACGATGATACGATCCCTAATACGATGCAATCCGAGGCTAATCATAGCATTAGATTGTCGTCTTGAATGGTGAATGGTGATTGGTGATATGCAGTCATGGTTACTGACTGTAACTGTTTTCACTTTTTAGGCATTAATCTAAATCTTTTATGTTTTTCGCTCCCAGATATTTTTAATCGTTCCACGAAAATCACTGCATGATTACCCTGTTATTACCTGGATCATTATTTAGAGGTAAAGTGGTTGACGTTACATAATCTCCCATTAATACACTTCATTTAAACGGACAACTGATGAGTAGTATTGCTAGTATTACCCACACATCATCAATGGTACCAGGATATCAGGTACCAAACTATTAAAGTCCCCGTTTACACGATTTGTCGAATATAATGATGCCTACCAATAAATACTACCGGTCGAAGAGTGTACGGTACGGTCTATTTAGCACACCCCGTACCCGGTGATTATAATTAACGTAACCGAGTCGACGGTCGACCGTATTGGGTCAGTCAGTGGAAGTGCATTCTGGTGTTAACGGTACCGACCGACCCACGAACCTGCTTGTCAATAGAGAGACAGAGAGGAAAGACGCTCCGGATTCCAGGCCAAATAACATTCCGCAAACGAGCGTGTGTAGTTGTCGACAGGTCGAAGTGAGAGTACCGTACATCCTCGTACGAACCAAATTTACAATGCAACAGGCGAGTGGCGACACTAATCCCATCGGTAGCAACAGGTGTAATCTGGCGCTTCTTTTGCTACTATTCAAAACATTTACGTAAATAATGTCGAAAATGTTTATTATTGTTTACAAGATTGAAATGTACCGGCCATTCAGTACCATTGGTCCAAACTTGAAGCACCGAAATCAACACTATTCCCTTCCTATCACGCTATGTAGGGTCATAGTCATACTCATAATAAAGCGTATGCCTTCTCCAAAAGTGACACAGCGTTATTAGCGAGCTGAGGCTCTGAGCCCTGTCTCACCCCCAGGAGTAAACCAGATTTGATGAATACTACCCCTGTAAATTTTGAACTACCAAAATGGGTTGTATGGTAGGATGACCGTGTTCAAAGTTGACAACGCCCTTGAAAAGTTGAGCCATCCGGTCACAGAAGGTTCACTGAGGCTTCTTTTCTACCCTCCAGTGACCAAAACTCACGCGCAAATAGTATCGAGACTGGAGTCCCTCAAGACGCGGTAAACGGTCCAACGCTCTACAACATCTACACAGTCGACCTCCCCAGATCGATGCGAGATATCCCAGATCGACGTTGCAACTGAGAAAAGTTATCGAACAAAGTAATCGTCAAATCGACTTTGACGAATTAACCAATAAATGGTTCGAAAAATACCGAACCCAATTCAAAACCCAAACAAACAACCGGAGTGCACGTACGTCAGAGATATACAAGAGAGAAGACGGAAATCCGAAGAAATGAAAATAAATTAGACCAATGGGTTCACTCTATCGAATCAAGTCGTCTTGATCCGTGACCAACTATCAAATCAGAGACGAAACGGGGCTCGAAGAGCTGAAAGACATAGGTAATCGCGACTCGGATTCTCAAATTCGTGAAAACAATACCTACATTATAGCCCAGGCATTTTAGACTTTACCGGCAGAAATTTTTTGATGCAGTTTTCTCCCCACCAAAGAGATGCTTAAAGTGCAAAATTATTACACATCACCCCCAGGCGTTGGCCGCCATCTTGAATTTAGGGGGTGAGTTTGTTTTTCCTCATTATCTCAATAGTGTATGAGTTTTGGGCAAAAATACTCATTTCCAAGCTTGTAAGGAATTTAATTCTCTACGTTTTAGGTGCTCATTGTTTTTTTTTTATATGGTTGTTTATAACAAATATTACGCATAATAAGCTCCGTTATAAGGGGGTTGAAATGTTATTTTTGCACTTTTTCACTATTTTCCTCGGAAAAAATGTGCCATGTTTAAATGGGGAAAGTTGTTCCTGTTACAATTTGCAAAAAAAAAAATACGAATAACATTTTTTCTTGCAATTGACTTTTTTTGTTCCATTACCCCCTAAATTCAAGATAACGGACAATGTCTGGGGGTAGTTTGTAATAATTTTACACTTTGAGGAGGGGAAGGGGGACAAAACTGCATCAAAAAGTTTCTGCCGGCAGTTAACTTTGGGTTTGCCTTTTTTCGTCTAGAATGACTGGGGTAATAGAGAATCACGAAAGTGCAAAAAAAAAAATAGAAAACCTATTACTACTACAAAAAAAGAAGACCTGCTGCCACTGACCGCCACAGAGACACGCCACTAAATCCGAGAAAACTTGTGGACGCTCAAAAACCAGCAAAATCCACGGAGTGAGACAAAGGATGAAAGAACTTCAGACCTCAGGATGTAAACTGAAGATTTCTCGATCTTATACCTCAGGGCCGAAATAAAGTGCAGTAACTACTCTACTAACATTACTAAAAAAGCAATTTCGTAGAAACGGCAAGCATAAACTTACGTTTGGAGGTACATTTCTCTTTGCCGCTTCTCCATCAGTGAAAATGTTCCTCCAAACGTAAGTTTCTGCTTGCTATTTCTCAGAAATTGTTTTTTTTAGCAATGTCAGTTACTGCACGTTATTTCTGCCCTGAGGTGTAACTCTCTTATTAACTTTGGGATCTTCATTCTTCCTGATCATGGTATAGATGGTCATGCATAATGGAAACCTGATATTGTTAAAATATTGAATGGCAATGCTAATAAATAATATTTAATTATAATAAATTTCCAATTTTTTGTTTAATTTCTTATCCTTTTTTTAGGAAAGATGAATAGTTTTTCTCTACGTTTGGGTTCATTGTGTTGCTGATTTAGTTTAGCATGATGAAGAACTACATTCTTAAACGGTGTTATAATTAACATTCGCCTACAGGGTAATTGACCAATCATAGCTCGTCATTTTTATTCGCGCACTGGTTCTCTCCATATTAGTCAACCGCTCTAACCAATCACAGACTAACACGTCAATTAACAATATTAAAAACTAATTTGACGTGAATAGCCTAGCAACTGATTACATATTGGTCGGCTGCAAACAAAAAGCGAACGTTTAATATTAAACTTAAACGAATTTATTATTAAAATTAGTAGGTAGGAAATTCTGAAAGTTCCAGCAGCGACTTCATTAGCCTAGAAGTCGAGAAACTGTCATAAATTATTTTTTTGGAAACGTTCTACAAACCTATTTAATTTTTTTAAGCCTTTGTATAATTTTTCGTACAGTCATAGAGAAAATATAGTCTCCTACTCGCGAGTAATAACTATTATGATGATATAATAATCATCAAGTTGTTTACTCACTCTTACTTATTTAAGTAGTATCTAGTTCATTTTCATTTTATTATTATTCTGTTTTAGAAAATCTGTTTTATTCTCATTTAATTAGTTAATTAATAATAAGAGTCTCAAGGTTATTGATTGATAAATAATTAGGTAATTAAGTAATGAAAGAAGTTTTATGTATCAAGGTTTTATTATTCTTCAATAATGATTGTACATTAGATGAATCATTAAAGTGATTAGAGGCATTCCCCATCAGAAAGAAAGAGGTATTAATAATTAATTACTATTTTATATTATAAGGGATGGTAATTTGGATTAATTATTGCCGAAACAAAACATTGTCATGGTTGATGAAAATAGTTCCTCTCCGGGCTGCCTGAAGGTAAATTTAAATTTCGAATCGATTTCCGAAAGTATTTTTCCTGCTTTGTCAAAAAAAAAATTTATGAGAAGCAAATATTTTGCAAAATATTCCTGAATCTCCTGATTTATTTACGAATTATTATTATTGAGGACACATACTACATACAATAACACTTGCTTATGTATGCAACACACATTACAGCGAAGTTATGTTGAGCACATAACGGTTCGTTTGATATTCTCGTCTAGGTGTACCTACCTAAATAAACGGGTTAGGTGTATTATTGAAAAGTAAGTAATTAACTGTACATAAAGAATTACGTTGCGGTTATATACCTGCTACTTAAAAAAGAGAAAATGTCAGTGGTTTTAGTTATTTATGCTTTATGCATCATTAAATTATAAATCATCAATTTGAAAGCGATTTGAGACTTCTTCTTTGGTCTGTTTAATGTAGAATGTTGTAGATGTTATACAATATACAGGATGAAGCGAAATTATCTCCATTATTAATCTCCAAGATGACATCCTTTAAAATATAGGGTGTTAATTAAGTACCTATGTGACCAAACTTGAGGGTGTTATTTTTTACTCGATTTGAGAGAGAGTGCATTCAGGGTGTTAAGACACTCAGTAAAGTACGAGAAAAATAATTTTTAAAAATCCAGAGCTACATTTTAAAAGATATAAGCAAAATATTGAACAATAAATTTGGCAACGTTTAACACGATAACAGTTGGCATTTGATAACTTCGTCTAATTTCTTACAATGTAGGTAGTTAAGGTATCAAAACCGCTGTTGCCAAATGCTTTTTTCGGCATCTTGGAAAAGAAAAAAAAATTATTAAATTTTCCAAGCCAGTAGTAATACATCTTAGGGATTTTTTTTTAATTGATAACGATTACAGTACCCTTTTTATATCTGTAAAATCATCTAGTTTTCGGAAAATACCGAAAAACAAAGATAGTAAAATGTTAACTTTGGCATTTTTTATCTCACCAAATTGAAGACCAGAATTTTTAAAAGTATTTTTCCCGTACTCTACTGAGTGTCCCCTACAATGTATTAAAGAGTTTATCCGTCATTTTCTTAACACCCTGTATAAAATTCTAAATTTTCCTAAATAAATACGTAGAAGACTCAGGTCCGGTTGCGCAAACGTTAATTACAGATCTGCCAGATAATTACTAATTTTAAAATGCCCTTATTATCAAAATATTGGTCTGATAATATTGCTAGAAATAAATTCTACTTCCTTTTAGAAGAGTTAATTATGTACTGTAAAAAAATAAAAAACCATTCAAAATATTCACCCTATTTTCAAAATTTGCAATTTAAAATCAGTAATAATTATCTGACAAATCTTTAATTAACGTTTGTGCAACTGGCCCTCAAATTAATGTGCCGTTGGAATTACATAAAGTGCAGTCTTTTAATAGTTTTATAATTTTCTTTGCATTGGAGAAACACTTTAGGTTAAAGTAAAAAAATGGTGGTTACTTAGGTACATTTTTTTCAAATTGATTGAATGATTTAGGAATTAAAACTACACCAAAGTCATTTATTTTCTTCAGTTGTTCGATTAAATTAACTGATTTCGATTGATACAAAAAATCTAATTATTTAGGTATTGCGGTGTTTTTTCGAAATAAAAGTAAAAATTATGGAAATAATGGCTTCGGTAAAGACTTTTCACGTTCCCTACACCACCATCGGAAAATTTTTTTAATAAAAAAAATTAAATTGAGATCAATAAAAAATATTTTGAAAACATGTGCTATAAAGTGTTTAAAAAAAAAGGTCCCTTCATGACGATACGATAGGGTTGCTCACTAGTGAAAATAATTGTATGTACACTGTAATGGAAATACCTGGAAATAATGTTGAAATCGTGGACATAAAGTCGACGTTTTTTCCAAGGGAGTTCACTCATGGAAATATACTCTACTTATGGTGGAAATAACTGAAAGTAACTTGAAATAATTGTAAACAGTAGAAATAATATGGAAAAAATGTGGAAATAGTGGAAATAGTTTGAAAATAACTGGTATGTGGAAATAATTTGGAAATAGTGGACATAAAATGGAAATATTTTCCGAGGGAGCGTTCACTCGTGGAAATAATGTACACTGCAGTGCAAATAATTGGAAATAATGTGGAACTAGTTGGAATAGTGTAGAAACAGTGGAAATCAAATGGAAATAGTGGACATAAAGTGGAAATGTTTTTCAAGGCGGTGTTCACTCGTGGAAATAACTAACACTAGGTACTTATGGTGGTAATAACTTGAAACAATTGGAAATAGTGGAAATATTGTGGAAACAGTGGACATAAAGTGGAAATATTTTCCGAAGGAGTGTTCACTCGTGTAGATAATTAACACAACTTATGGTAGAAATAACTGGAAGTAACTTGAAATAATTGGAAATAGTAGAAATAATATGGAAATAGTTTTGAAATAATGTGGAAATAGTGGATATATGTAATATGGAAATATTTCCCGATTTGGTTTTCACTCGTGGAAATAATTGAGAATTGCAGTGGAAATAATGTGAAACTAGTGGGAATACATAATATGAAAATAGTGGAAGTCATATGGAAATAATGTGGAAATCTCGGTGGAAATAGTGGGCATAAAGTGGATATATTTTCCAAGGGGGTATTTACTCGTGTAAATAATTAACAATAGGTACTTATGGTGGAAATAATTTGAAATAAATGAAAATAATAGTAATTTTGTGGAAATAAAGTGGAAATAGTGGACATAAAGTGGAAATATTTTCCAAGGGGGTGTTCACTAGTGGAAATGTGTAATTAACACCAGGTACTTAAGTATAGTGAAAATAACTTGAATTAACTTGAAATAATTGGAAATAATGGAAATAGTGGATATCATATGGAAACAATGTGGGAATAGTGGACATAAAGTGGGAATATTTTCCGAAGGGATGTTCACTCGTGGAGGTAATTAACACTACTTATGGTGGAAATAACTGGAACTAACTTTAAATAATATGGAAATAATGTAGAAGTAATGGAAATAGTTTGGAAATGATGTAGAAATAGTGGATATAATGTGGAAATATTTTTCGAGGGAGTGCTCACTCGTGGAAATAATTAGCACTACTTATGGTGGAAATAACTGAAAGTAACTCGAAATACCTAATTAAAAATAGTAGAAATAATGAAAATCATGTGGAAAAAATCTGGTAATATATATACTGGACATAAAGTGTAAATAGTGTAAATAAAATGGAAATAGTGGAAATAATTGTACACTTTTTCATCGAGTGAACACCCTCTAAGAACTTTTTGCCTTGAAATTGAGAAGAGAAAGGAGTAACGCTCCCGAGTTTGGCCAAGTGCCTAGCTAATTAACACCTTGTAAATGAGAAAGGTAATTTTTCTACAATTTCAATCAGCATATTTCAAAGTATATTCTATAAGGGGAAAGTGTTCTGAAATTGAGAAAACAGGAAAATATGGTGCGAGGTGGAAGGGGGGAGGTCTCTTATTTTTAAACTTTCTATAAATCGCAAATAGAAAAGTTTACCCACGTTAACCCAAACTTTTTATTTTGAGAGCATAATTCCTTTTCAAAAAATTTTATAAAAATATCCCTTGCGATTATTATTTGAAATTAATCGCCTATCTCTGAAGGGGTTTTGATTTCATTTCAGTTTTTTGGCAAAGAGATGAGTCGACTTAATTGCTGTAAGTGTACAGAAAGTTTAAAAAAATGGTCGGACTATCTTATTATTTTTTTATTTTGTTTCAACACTTAATCACACTGAATTGAAATGAAAACTTATTGATCACATGAAGTGCAACCAGTGATGTAAATACAGATAGCGGCGCGTAGCATAAATTTTTAGGATAAATTAATATGTAAATGTTTAAATAAATAATTGTAGGTACTTGCTATAAATAAATAATAGTTGCATGTAAATAAGTAATTATTAGTAAAGCGAGTCTGAGAAAACTGAATTTTACAAGAACTAAAAGAGAAAATATTTATTTTTGCGATGCCGTGCGCGAAGTGTCGGCAGTGGCCGGTTTTTTTTTTCTTTTCTTGAGAGCGATATTGCCGCGAAGTGAATTTCATGCGAATTAATGTTTAATTATTTGAAATTATTTTGCATCGAGAAAAAAGTGACAAACCCGGTTCGAACCGGGGATCCCAGCGTGGAAACCCTAGCTCTAATCAAGTCGACCAGATACAGTTAAAGTAATTTTCATGGGCTATGCTATAATAAGTATCATGTTTTCTAACAGTTGTTTTTTTCCATTAGATTAGAAACAATAAAATTTATAATTTTGTATTTTCAAAAATACAAATAAAAGTTGCATAAAAATGGGGCTTAAGCCTCTAGTGTCGCTGCATTTCATAGCAGAAATCCAGCCAAGGCGTTGAAACTTTTTTTCCAATTCTCTTTTTTAACAAAAGTGGCTTACTGTACACCAATAATTAACACATGGACAGTCCTACTCTTCCTGTTAACATGTCGTAATCATTTATGCAACTTGTATGATTGCCTTGTTACTAGCAGTGGGAATCCCGGAAAACTCGGTCAATACTTCTCAAAAATAAAAAATGAACAGTTTTTGCAACTTTCATTTTCATTGCAACTGCGATAGACATATTCAGCACCGCGACGCGATCGAAGGAGAAGCTTCGTATAGCAGCTTCATTCGCAGTATTATCCGTATATATATTTTAAGAACCTGGTCTTGTGACCGTTGCTGTGGATTACTGGCGGACACTGCGGGTTAATTATTATTCCTTTCGGCGATGGCCTCGTAGCTTTTTGTGGTGGAGCAATGGCAATCCGACTACGTGACTACGTTCTTTTATTTTAGATATCTGATATCAGTGTTTATTGGTCGATCGTGATAATGTTTCTGTCGAGAGGAATAAAGTCGAAGAAGTTAGGTAGGTATGGTTTACCAGGGGTCATTTTCGTTTTAGTAGTATGTTTCTTAAGTTGGTATTTTCGTAAGTACATACTTTTTTGTCATAGTCAATTTTTTCAGGTAATTGGCTATTTTTGGTGTCTGGTTTACTTGCTCTAATAACTAAAACTGTTGAAATGAATTTTATGATTCGTTTTATTATTGTACTCTTAATAATAATTCAATAATTCTGTCAGTCATGGTAATAGTCACAGTGATGTAATCATCAGGAACGATGTAATGGCAGCAACGATAGTCACTATAGATGGGATTGTCACTTTTATACTTTGTCAGATTGTGCATGGTGGTGGTGCTTCAAGGTCGTGCCGCTCAGTATTGATAGATACTTGCTGCAGTTTTATTATAATTTATGGATTTACGTTTTCTGAAACTGACGCATCCCTATTAGAGCCTCTTTTGTTTCGACTGTTTCAGACGATGCGGAATCATGCGAGTCCGATCGTGAGATCGCCTGTCCGGCAAAAAGGAGACGACAGGACGGCAACTATTTGACCATCCCCGTGCAGCAAGAAGACGAGATCTCGATAAGCAGATCGAGCAGTCTTCTGCAGTTCGAGACGTTGGAGCGTCAATGCCAGGAAACCTCGAGCAGTTCTCCCAGCCTCTTCTCCAACTTCAGTTTCGACTCGCTGGATAACCGGAAGAGCGGCAACTTCAGCCCGGACAGCCTGGACCGGATCCAGAGTGACAGCGAACATGAATTCGAATACTACCGATCTCTCATCATCGACGTGCCGCGGAAAAAGAGTGCCAAAAGTGTCAAGGGTAAGTTTGCGGTGGAGAAAACCCCGAGTGGAAGTGAGAGCAGTAGTAGTGGAAGTGACAACACTCTGAACGCGCCCTCTTTCGACAATTTGAAGACCTGGAGGAGTTACGATAGCTTGCCGACGAATTACGATAGGACTAGTAATAATAATAATAAGTGTAAAGATAAGATTTCGGTTGAGAATTTAAGCGAAGACAGCGGGTATAGCGACCATTTAACAGGAAACGGTTGTAAAATTAGATCAAACAGCTTACATAAGCTCGATAAAGTTGGTGTAGAGACCAGACAAAACAGAGATGGTGACATGGTTAAAAATAGTCACGAATCGAGAAGTAGGAGGAAGAGCAACAAGAATTCACTTGTTGAGTTCAACGCGTACGACGGGAACCTGGACATCACCCACAATTTCGCCAGTAATTTCGGGGCCAGCTACCACGATTTAAGAATTTTCGAGAAGTACGAAACGGAAGGCTTGAACTTCCTAACCAGAAAGAAAAGCGCGACCGCCGTACCGAGCGACGTCACGAAAATAATAAATATAGAAAAGTCTGCGGAATGCGCCCGGTCTAAATATAATTTCGAATCTGCCAGTGAACCTAGCCTACCTCTCAGTTGTGCCGAATCCGAACGAGCGGACAAACGTGCCAAATTGTTCCGTTCGCGATCCTGCAAAAATTCACTCTTCGACGACAGTTTCTGCGTCAGCAGCGTCCCGAAAGATTTGAACCTGATCGGTTCCAGCAGCGACGAGATCTGGTCCACTCCACCCGAATCCACCCCGTCGATCGCCGAGAAGAACTTCGACTTGACCGATCTGACACCGGCGCCGAGCGACGACACCCTCAGCGATGACTTTCTCAAGCAAGTAATCTTGAAAACCGAACTCTTAGAAGTACAAAGTCTTCCCTCAGTTAAATCGCTCAACATGTCTTCGTTTAGACGCGAGGGAAGTTACGCTGAAGCCATGACAAATCGAGTCGATCTCAGTGACGACGAGAACAGTCTAATCAACAGACACAAAAGACCTGCCAGCACCGCCATCGAGAAGTTTGACAAAAAAGTTTTGAACGCAATTTCCGAGAGCAGCATCAATAGCTTGCATAGCAGTAGAGCGGATTTGGGGATCAGTGAAGAAGTGCTGGAAGCTCTGGCGAGTTGTAGTGGCAATGGTAATAATAAACCATCATCAAGATCGATTGCCAAAAGCACCCCTAATTTGAATTCATATCAAATCGAGCCAGGTTGCAGTAGTGGTGCTGGTGGTAGTGGTGTTGTTAGAAGAACCAAGCGCAATGCATACGAGAGTAATTTTTCGCACGGTCAACGCAGCACCAGTAACAGCGGGCTCTCAGATTTCGAAGATAAGACAATAACCTCCTTCGGAGACTCCATCAGAGGCTCCATCAGCTCGAAAGGGGTTCATTTCAGTCCCGTTTTGAACGAGGTCTGGCACGATACGGACAATTCCACCCCGACTCCGGAACGAGAGTCCAGTTTCTCTCTAGCCAGCACACCCGAACGGGAACGCTCCCTCACCCCGGATTCTGGTAAAATAATCCGTCCCACGCCGGTGATGGCCGGCGAGATGGACTCGGTCTCGAAGAGCCAGCCGGAGCTGTCGACCGACATGGAATTAGCGAGACAGTTCGCCGTCTCTCTGAATGAATTATGTAAGGATCTGTCGAAGAGCCAGCCGGAAGTGACCACCAACTACGTGGCTAAGCGGCGCGGAAGTCAAGTGATCAAGAAAGACAAGGACGGGTACGTTATCAAAGCGTATATGGACGCCGATGGCATCCAGTACAAGCACTCCCGTCTTGAACTAGACAATGTTTATAAAACCCCCACCTCCACTACTAACACTAACACTAGCGGCAGTCACGTGGCGAGGGACCCTCGGCGTGACTCCGGTCTGCTAGCGCTAGCAGCACCAGCACCAAAAGCACGACTGTCAGTCAGTGAAGGAACGCACGGAGGTATGGATACGCAACGCAAGCGAGCCGGCAAGATCGGCGGGTTCTTTCATCGTCTCGCTAGCTTCAGGTTTCCCCTGAAGAAGTCGTCCAATGAGAAAACTAACAAGAAGAGCCAGGAAAACTGCGTTAGACCTACGACCCAGGCGCAAAGAATCGCCACCAAAGACGATTACATCTACATACCCCTGAAAGGGCCGGAATGCGTCGATTCATCATCATCCAGGAACGGCGAGACGGTAAGGAGCGGCAGGAACGAATCCGTGGGCGGCGGTTACAACAACAATACAACCGCCACCAGAGAGAGCTACGATAACGCCGATTGCGACAGCAGAAGAGGCGGCGGGAGAAGTTTCAAACACAGCGACTCGGGCGCGTTCGTGGTGTCGGGGAAGCCGCCGTTGCCGCGAGTGGTCGGCGCGAGCGTGAAAGGCGGCGGCGGCGGCGGTAGTGGCAGAACGGAGCGGCGGCGGACTATCGATCAGCCTATGGAGCACCCGATGGGGCTGATAGAGACTGACCTGGACACGGAGGTGACTGTGATCACCGGCGGAGGCAAGCAGGCCAAGACCAGGTCGCTGCTGGATCTCGGGGGCGCCAAGGCGACGGGAGCCGCCGGTGGAGCGGGGGCGGCGGACGCCGGACAGCAGCAGTGCAGGCCGCACAAGTCCATGGAGTTCCTGCTGGATAAACAGAACCTCAAGGTCGTCGAGGTGAGTTCCAATTATTTTAATTAATACACTTACCTATTATAAACCTACCATCTCACCTTTTATTTTATTAGAAATCATTTTAATTTTCTTATATTTTTTTTTTTAATGGATTTTTATTATAAGCCCCTCTAGAATATCTGTATCTAAAGGTATGTAGGTACCTATGACGTGGGAGAAAAAATTGATTTATTAGTCCGGTAATTTTTTTTATATTACCTAAGCGATGAGATATTGCTCGTGATTGATTTCCAGTTCAATTTATTCGTTCGAGTTTCGAGTGTCGTGAATTGAAATGACCTATAAATGGAGATGGAGAGAAACCTCGTGGAGCGTTGAGGGGTCTCTTGAATTTTCAAGTGCTGGAAATATTTCCATGGAATTAAAATCGGAGAGCCAGGGCAGGTAGAAGTGTGTAGGACTTACATATCGGCGTTGCCAAATTTTTCCAAACGAATAAACACGTTTCTGAATATTTATGAATTAAATTTAAATTATGTAATAAAGTCGAGCGAGAATAAAGTTTAGTGGGTGTTATTATAAAAGCAAAAGCGGGGAAATTTACTTGACCGCTTGAAAAGAGAGAATCTAAGCAATTTATTTATTATACAGAGTGTTCCGTTTAAAAAATTGTGCAAACGTGTCTTCGAGTAGTTATTTATAGTCAACACAATTCGACTAAAATCTCATTTTTTATGGAGTGTATGAGTATTTGGGCTTGGGGATAGTTTGTAATTTTTTTTTAAAGGTTAGACACCGTGAAATTATTGCTGGTATCGATTTAAGCTATAAAAAATAACCATAAAATATTGAAAAGAATGAATGAACGGTGAGGACCTGTTTACAAAAAAAAAAAAAAATAGATCACCCTGTATAGATAACGGGGCACTCGCACTTAGCCATTCTATATATAAAACCACGAGATAGGTTCTAGAAGTAGCACGGTCTGAAAGTCTATGCAAATTGGCAACAAGGGAGATTTTTGCTTTCCTAAAACTAGGTAATTACCATTGAGATGGCTCATTAAAAAATATCTATTTGACGACCTTTTAAAATTTTTCCTTGCCCTTCTCGAATGGCTCATTAGTTTAAGAGTGGCCTTAATGAGGATGGATGATGTGCAAGTTTAACCCTCCTCACTCAGCACCTCTATTCGCTACATGGTTCCCTTAAATACTTAAGAGACGAATTATTGTAGTGAAATACGAGTGGCCGGTTATCTATACAAGTTTGGGGTGAAATAACCTTGCTTTGTACCCCTTCCCCCCCAATAAAAGAAAGGTAACGGTGGTCGGTTTCAGTAACATAAGACTTTTTGGATTGGGTCAAAATATGTCATTTCTGCTCAAATTTTACGTCGTTTAACTCAACGTAAAATGTACCAGGGGAGGTCGACAGAATCACCAGAGAGAGTTTTTTTTTTGCTCATTATTATTGGTGCCGTGCTATTCACCGCCGAGCAGATAGACATTAGGTCCACATTTACAAAAGTCAAAAATAACAAATAAATAAGGGCCTGCTGAAGGCCCTTCAACCTGACCTAGATCTTTTCTACACTTAACATGACCCCGAGCCTGACCCTGTTGAACTTTGCGATAAATGAAATCGAGAATGACGGAAAGGATAGTTTCCTGACTCAAAGGACCTTGGATAGACCGAGAAACTTTAAAAAATGTGTAAGATGGAGATTTAATAATTGGGCGGTAAGATAGTTACTAAGACCCTAAAATTAAAAAAAAAATTAAATATTTGTATTAATTAATTAATAACAAAATGTTAAAATTTTGCGAAAACACTGATAACGTTAAGGTTGTAAAATAAAAACTATCTTGAGCTGGACCTGACCTTTTGCGGGTTAAAATTAGAAATTGATAAAAAAAAAACAATAATAAGAGTGGAAACCTAAATTTGTGGAAATATCGGTAAATAATTGTGGAAAATTCGTTTATCTGACCTGACTCCGCCTAAGCATAACCTGATTCTTACCAGCCACAAACGTACCTACAGAAATCTATAAAAAATGTGAAAGATGGAGTTTATTGATATTTATGATAACGAATTCGGCTTAGTAGAGGGTGAAGAGGAAGCGAAAAAGTTTTCCTCTTAGTTCTTTCAAGTTTTGAAGTATCTAGCTGCTCTTACGTGACATGAACAAATTCGAGGGGATGTTCACTCGATGAAGAAGTGTGCAATTATTTCCACATACTGAAATTTACACTATTTCAATTTTGTTTATACTTTATGTCCACTATTTTCATATATGATGATTTCTGCTGTTTCCACATTATTTCCAATTACATACCTATTTCAAGTTATTTCCACTATTTCCTCATTTTTATTATTTCCTCATTATTTCCACTATTTCCTTATTATTTCCACAATATTTTCACTATTGCGGATAATATTTCTATTTTTTTTTGCACTGTTTCCACCGAGGGTTCCACATTATTTCCATATTAGTTCAACTATTTCCATATTTATTTCAAAATCCTTAAATTTATTTTCTACTTTTCCTTGTTATTTCCACAATATTTCCACTGTTTCCAAATAACGATTTCCACATTGTTTCCACTATTTCGAATTATTTCCAGCTATTTGCACGATTTCCATCACATTATTTCCAATTATTTCAAGTTACTTCCACTATTTCCGCTGTTTCCAAATTTCCACATTGTTCCCGCTATTTCCGCATTATTTCCAGATATCTTTACTATAGTGTACAATTATTTCCACGGGTGAATATTATTTCTACTTTGTGTCCACTATTTCCACATTATTTCCATATGATTTCCACATTATTTTCAATGATTTCAAGCTACTTCCACTATTTCCTTATTTCCACTATTTCCACATTATTTTCATTGTTTCCTAATGATTTCCACATTGTTTCCATAATTTGTACAAAATATTTATACAGGGTAGTAGAAAACTTTCAAATTTTGTTTTTATGATATATGCGAGGTTATTTTTTTTACCAGAAATTATTTTGGCAAAAAGGAGTTTAATTGCGTTAGAATTTTTATATACAAGGCTTAGAAATTTTGATCGTCTCATTTTGACAAATATTTTTTACATCGTGCGACCAAAAGAAATTACCATTTAAGCAGGCTTTGGAAAAAATGTCATGTCTGAGATTCTGTTAGTTTTACGGTTTTACAGACACAGTCTCGGAGATGCCATTTTTCCAGAGCCTGTCTAAATTACTTTTTCATTCACTCACGTGATAGAATAGAGGAGACTTGAGCTCTGTATAAAATTGAAAAGATGGCGTCATTGACCAATGTAGTATAGTAATGTATAAACAAACAGTAACCTGCATCTGGTTCGGCGTATATAAACGACAAATTACGCAATTACCAACTAATTTTCTTCTCAACTTTATCACCAAACTCTATGCATAACTTACAGTCGCAAATTAAATAAACATTATAGTTTAGCTTTCGTTTATTGCATCTGGTCAGAGTTAAAATCTTAATCCCTTGAGCAGAGCGAGTTTAAGTTTAAACCTTCATAAAACTTTAAATCGCTCAAGAATCGCGTGACTATGATTGAAATGTCCTTTCAAAGACGCCTATTCACTTACGATTTATTAAACAATATCGGAAATGACCGCCTCTAGCTTGCATGCAACAGGACAAATTTGCTGAAGCTGAACTAATTTTTCAGGAAGTAATCGACCAAAGTTATGAAACCAGGAGTTTTTTTAAAGAGATTAAGTCAAAATTACGTCCTGAAAATTGACTTCATATTTTCCAGGTATTTTCCCGAGGGAGATCTTGATAAAATTGGCGGCAGAGCTGGCGCCCGAGATAACCGCGGAAAAAACCGCTTAATCCGAGCATAGAAATTTTATAATCTAATAATTTTTATTTTATTTTTTAATGAAACCCACTCACTCGATTGATAAATATATCGTCATTCTGGCAACACTGGTAAGGTGAGGGGCTATAAAGGGAGGAAACCCCGCTGGGTTGGGTTGGAATGTTTCTTAAGAAATTTAAGACCTTTGTAAGTACCTAGTAGGTAGTCAGGAATTTTCTCTTTGAAGTTTGAATGTAATGTGAGTGTAATCTCTCTAGGAGATTTTGAATGATATGATAAGATAATACTCTTCATATTTCTCATTTTATTGTATATTTAATCCTTATTGGATTTAGATTAGATTTAGATTATACTGAAGGTACCAGGGAATAAGTAGAATATTTCATTTTTTTAATATTACAAGGCTGGAAGAGGGAAGCTTGATTAGAACGCTAGCAGCAAGTATAAATTAATTGATTTTAGAAATCAATGGAATAATAGCCTGTATCCAGTTTTGTTATTACCTGCATTAATTATTAAATTGCCTATTAATGATTGAAGGTCGCTCTTCTAATAATCGATGTGACCTTTTATGTCTGATGGGAATTGAAGATGGATTTGTCGAGTTTATTTACAAATTACAATGCTTGCTTTCGAATAATTTTAATTTATAAGTGAATTTCAAGGGTCAATCCAGGTCATCGCTAACGACCTTGCCCGGTGCAGTGGAACAAATGCACCATCATCCCTCCTGTCATAATAATTCGGACAGTGTTGCCGGCTATTTATTACGACTGCCAAGCTACAGAGTATTATTATAATACATACAATTAACACTAATAATGAATTAAGTGTTTTTTAAATCAATTTTTCTGTTGTTGTGTTTTCTTTTTTTTGCCCCTTATTTTCGGCAACTCACTTCTGTTTCCAAGGCCGAATTAGCCCCGCCGCGGCCCGATTTCCGCCATTTTTTTTTGTGCTTTCTGAAAGTCAAAGAAAACTGATTAGTTTTATAGTTGTCTACTGTAAAAATTTTAGTCCGATTCCTTTAAAAATGCGCCGGTAAATGGATATATAAGAATTTTGCAATTTTGTCCCCTTTCCTACCAACGCCACTGACTAATTGATGAAAAATCGGTAAATGTTTTACGCCACATAACGGAAAGTTCGAAATAACGGTCCCTTCTTGCTGTAATTTGGTTTATACATTTTTTATTAACCCCCATTTAACGTGATTAAATTTATTTGCGCAGCACTGCTTATGCGCAAGAAATGCCATACAAGCCACTGATTGATTGGGGGGTTGCTACAATAATGTGGTTGCTTATGAGCGAAGAAAGTCGTAATACGGTCCTGTCTGTTTCCTGATTTCTCCTTTGGTCTCCTCTCCAGTCAGTGCCTCCTGCCTTTTTTCATTTATCAATTTATCCAACAGTTACTGTCTTGTTATTTTTCGATACAGTTCCATCTCACTATCTATTTTTGTTTATACATTTATTCACCCATTTAAGCCACAATAGACCTTCGGTTGCAATGGAGGTGTCACAATGGCCCATTTATGAGAAATCTAATCTAAATCAAACCCCCATTTAACGTGTTGCAGAACCGCGTATGCGCAAAACCCTACAAGCCACTGATTGGTTGTAGGAGGGGGGGGGGGGTTGCTACAATAATTTGGTTGTTCATGAGAGAAAAAAGTCATACAAGTACGGCCCTGCCTGTTTCTAGTTTTCTCCCCGATCCATTAGTGTATTCTGCCTTTTTTCATTTATCAATTTATCCAACAGTTACTGTCTTCTCTTTTTTTATACAGTTCCATCTGACCCATCAATCTAATTAGTACTTAGAAAAAAGGAAACTTTTTATTGTCTTTATTCATTTATTAACCCCCATTTAAAGTGGTTAAATTTATTTGCGCATAAGTGCAGAACTGCATATGCGCAAAAACTTACAAACCACCGGTTATGGGGGGGGGGAGCTAGGTGGGATGGTTGCTTATGAGTGAAAAAAGGTCGTAATACGACCCTGTCTGTTTCCGGTTTTCTTTTTTGGTCCCCTCTCCAGTCAGTATTCTTTCATTTTTTTACTCATCACTTACTTTTCTCAAAATTTCACTGCAAATAATCACTGCAAAATATTCCACACTTATAACTCTTCTCCACAGACAATTCCAAGTAGACTCACGTCAAGCACACAAGAGAGGTAGGTATATAGACATTCTCGAAACGTCAAGAGAGCTTTCTGCATGTAATCGTAAGCGCCAGACGGAAACAATTATTATTGAACTCAAAAATCTTGATTACATGAAATAGACTGCAGTTTTTATTTTTTTTTCGTGTTTTCTTTCAGGGTACATTTTTCCTTTGTTCTTTGTTCTTTATTTTGGCATCATTCCCATGACCCATGACCTTCTTCATCATCTTTGAATGGTTGAGAACGCGTCTCGATGGCGTGAACGTGCATGTGACACTGAACACATGAACGAACATTTCCCACTTTGTTATTACAAGAAGGACACGTGACGTTACTATTTTTTTGATTTAACTTTTCTTAACCGCCACTTTCATGGAAGTTTTGATCTTGGAAATGTTAAAAAAATAAATCATCCTTTCCATAAGTTTCTACGTCATCTACCTACGTTACGTAAGGATTAAGGATGGGGACATGCTCTACAGCATGACAGGAAGCATCCGGCAACATTGCGTTGCCGGATCGAGTCCGACACTCCGACCGGAGTTTGAAGTTACGAGTTGAACGGAGTTGTCCGGCAGGGCCCGCTCAGATCGATGGGCTCAGGTCGAATTTGTCGAAACTCCGATAGACGTGACGTAAGCGAAGTAAGTAGTAGCAGTAGCAGTTAGTAGTCGGGGACATTCCGGCGCTTTTTAGTTATTATTCCATGGGAATTCGGTGGGTTGGGGAAGTATTTAAACAGACATGAATATTAAATGATGCGTGCATATTCTACATACCTTCATTCCCCCTTTCTATCGAGCCGAGTTGATAAGCAATGCGAGCTTGACCTACATTCCACATTCAAACCCTAGTGGAGTTGTTGGGACTTATTATTAAATAAATAGCTGACGTGTGATCATGTAGTTGGTACTTGGTAGTAACCTACTAGCACCGGTTTTTTTTTCTAAAATAGCACGTCACCCTACTCAATTCAAGACGAGATGCGTATACAAAGTCTTCGATCATTTGCGCATGTTTTTGCTGGCATTGGTTGCTTTTCGAAGACTGGGCCTCCCTCCTATTATAGGACAACTTGTCTCTCTAATAGAAGGTCTTGAGGTTTGGCTGCAAGTCTACTCGGAACTAAGAATCTCACGAAGAATCTTCTTGGGTCTATTGCGTATTTTCTGCATTTGTGGATAAATGGTGACGTGAGAGTCTTGTATCGGATTCGCTCCCGATGGGTTTTCAGCGATTCGATGCAGCAGATAACTTTTGACGAACCATGAAGCCCCCTCTACCAGTTTTAGCAAACTGTTCTAAACGATCGTAGAAACCGTTTTAGATAGATCGCCATCGTTTGGCTCAAGAAACGTAATTGTGTTCCAACAGAAATGGTTGCTCGTAGGTGAATCTCTTCTACTTATGCCAAAATATTTTTGTGCGCGCCAAAAATTTTGATTGGCACCGCGAGCTCGTGACGATCAAGAATCGATTTCTGGCACGACTGCATTTCGACCAGTTCGAGCCGATAGTAGGTACATGATCAGGACCATCTGTAACCTAAGGCTGTCTCAGGGTCTCATAAATGAATTATCCCAGGTCTTATCGAAGAAACGAAAGAAGGCATGCAGATGTATCGAGAGAGTATTGTTTTCTCTTCATGTTCGACTCATGCGGCAGAGGGAGGAAGCCCCGTCGTTGTCTATTAGTTCAGGAAGGGGTAGATGGATTAGTATTTGTTATTATGAATCCGGCTCGAAGGACCATATATCATGTAAGATCAGGCTTTGTGGAGCATAGGTAGTTAAAGGACCACAAACATGAGGTGCTAAAATATTTGGTTCTTCGAGCAATAACATAACACATAGAGTTTTGTAAGTAAACTTTTGATTTTTGTTTTTATATTAATTCAAGCCTAGTTCTTGGTGGCGATCGAATATGACTCACTGATTTCTCTCTCGGTTCTTATATACGCGCTTTATGCAATGAAATTAATTAATAAGCAAACAAACTCCTCGTAAAAAACACCGATAACAGTTTCCTATTTACTATGAACAACAGAACTGTTTAGTATTCATTCTCTGACCCCAAGAAACTTGACCCGAATATTTTTATAAAGTCCGGTACCGACACAAACTGACTGGCGCCTAAAATACGCATAATCAAACAACCGAAGAACGAAACGTTGGTCTTGCATCGAGCATCAGTGGCGTAGATAATAACAATTAAATTTCTAGTCTGATAGAAATTGGACTGAAGCTGAAATCACTCGCATGATTGGAGGAGAAAAAAATAAAAACAAAGTCTCTTTGAAGAGGTTAAACTGTAAATAATTACAGAGAAGAATTGGTGGAGCGTGGAACTTGCATGACCAAAACAAAGGGCTTAAAAATTTATTCAATCGTTGTAACCGTGCAATATGTGTGTAGTTCATGCGCAATTAAACTCGGATTTACGCTCTGTCGGTTCAAAATGTGCGGGAAAAAACTGTGAGCTTACTGTAACAGTTACTACCATAATTATGTAGGGCGCGTAAAAACGTAATGAGAAGGAAAACTATTTTTTCCTCAAGTAATATTGATGGTTTTAATTATTATTGTTCATCATGGGAAAATATTAATTAATTGTTTGATCGTATTAATCATTAAAGCTTTATCTAGGTAGATTGGTGAGAAAACTGTTGGTTTATTATACCTATACCAATAGTACCACCAATACCACCACCATAATATTATGCGTTCATCATCTGGGGAATATTTATTGTGTGAAAGTGTTCTGTTTTTGTTTAGGGCGAGGTTTAGGGTTCGATGATAATTAAATCGTTCGTTTATTTCAGTTCTGTTTAATTCTAGATCGATCACTTTATTCTAGATCCCTTCCTGTTGTGTTTTCAGAACCCATACATTTCTATTTCCCCATAGCCATCTAGGAGCATCAAGACAATTGCATGCGAAGATTCCCGGTATCATTTTCTTCTCGAAGTTTCCTTTTTCAAATTGTAAAATCGAAAAATCTTCTTCTTCTTTCTTCTTCTAGCTTCTTTCTTTCTTCGTCTTTCTAGCTCGATTTCTACAATCATTAAAAAAACTTTTGGAATTTGCTTACATTTAACAAATTCAGGCTTTTCCTCTATGGAATTCTTTCGGTTTGAAAATTGAGTTACTTTTAATTCGAAGTTAGTCATTCTTTTGCTCTTCATATCCGCGGTTCATCTGAAACGTTTTCAAAATCCACACAGTTGCCAGTTTTTGAAGTCACATACAAAAATTGAGTTAACTTGCTGACTCCTAACAGGGTGAAACTACCACATTGGGTAGATTGGGTGTGAAACCTGCAAGATTGAGCTAGCTCACCTAATTTTGACTCATTAATTTCTCCAATTTGCCAATTAGTCTTGAAAACCACCGAGACTAAGAGAACAAAGTTTCAGATTATTTTGAGTAACACTGCCTATCATACAAAACTGAGTTAGAGTTGGTAATTTTAGAATTGAGTTAGTTGACTCTCCAGGATTTAGATTCTTCAAAACGTCTCACGTCTCTCAAGTGAAGTTAAGTTGCAGATTATTGAACCTTTCGAAATTGAGTTGAATCAGATGAAAAGTAATGCGAAGGATTCATTCTCTGTATTATTTTCTCAGTTTCAGTCTCTACATACAAAATTGAGTTAACTTGCTTACTCCTAGCAGGGAGAAACTACCTTAAATTGACAAATTTTATATTATCAAAATTTGAGCTAATTGAATTAGAATTTTCAAATTTTTCGTCGAGCTTTTTCCAAAACTGAGCCACTTAATTTGTCTTTTAAATAATTGATATTAAAATAAATATTAGGTGTGAAACCTGCAAGATTGAACTAGTTCACTTAATTTTGACTCATTAATTTCTGTGGATTGTTGAATAGTCTTGAAAACCGAGCTAAAAACTGAATTCCAGAGTATTTTGATTGAGCCTTCCAAAATTGAGTTGAATCAGATGACAATACATGCGAAGGATTCATTCCCTGTATCATTTTCCCAGTTTCAGTTTCTAGAGTTACCTACATACAAAATTCAGTTAACTTGCTTACTCCAAGCAAGGTGAAACTACCAAATTGAGTTATATAAATCGAAAATTTTTAAATTATCGATGAGTTTGTACCAAAACTGAGTTAAGTAATTTGTCTCTTAAGTACTTAATATTAAAAATTAGATGTGAAATCTGCACGATTGAGCTAGCTCACCTAATTTTTACTCAATAATTTCTCCAAATTGTCAATTAGTCTTGAAAACTGAATTCCGGAGTATTTTGGGTAAATCTGCCTGTTTGGGCAGTTTTGATTTAATTATTATTAAGAATGAACGCGGCAACAAGGCATCTCCGTGGTAGGCACCCGGCGGAAGAAAGCGAGATTGATAAGCGGAATTGCATTTTGAAAAACTTCTCGAATACGTCGAGAAAAGGTGCAATCAATTCGTGACGAGCATAAAGGCGGTTTAAATTATTGTTTTATATAGAATAATCCTAGTTGTGACCGGCGGGTTGGTCCTTCGAGGCGGTGGCCGTTTTTTGGGTGGTTGTAGCAATTGCACTTATCCTAGTTCTTCCTTCTTCTCCCCTTCCCCCTCATTACCAGAGTGCAGGAACAAGAGCAACTACGGGAGAACCGGGACTTCTAAAGGAAAACGTGAGTACCTAATTCATGCAATTAAATTTCCTTATTAAACAACAGATGGTAATCTCCTCAAATTATAATCGGAGGAAACATTTGGTCCTTCGAGCCGGATTTCTAGCGACCTAGTCTCTATTATGTATTGTAAATAGATTTGAGTGATTACATTTGTTGTTTATTGATGCGGTATTTTCGGATTTGGAAATTAATATTTGCTACATCGGGCGTTTAACGGCGATAATAATTGCGATAGTGCGAGGGAAAAAAAAACGCATCACCTGAATTCGGTTTAAATTTAATTTTCGGAGTATAGCGGTATCAGCGGTGTTGTCGGATGCTACAAATCATCGGGATTTGTAGTTATTTTTTAAGTGTATAATTTTTTTTCAATTTGTCACAACTATGGGATATTTGATTTATTCGGATTAATGAGCGGTAATAAATGCGTCGTCGCGGTGGTATTTAAAAATAAATTGGTAAATTACGGTTGATTTGTCATAAAGCGGGGATGGTACTTGTTGCAAGCGGATTTATTAATTATTACCTAGTTAGTTACATGCCTCCAAAGGGATTTTGGAAAACTGTTTGTATATGCAATATTTATTGTTTTTAGGGGGTTTAATTAATAAGTTGGGATACATCAATAGTTAATCTTTTGATAGATCATTTTTTATTCTCGGTATAGAATTGGTGGTGTATAGGTAGATTAGAGCAGGTTTATGCAGCTTAAAAATGACATCGGCGGAGAGGGAGTTTAAAATGCTCACGGCAAAGAAAGAATCGTTGTTTGGGATCTTACAGGATCTTTATGAAATGTCAAAGGATTTGCAGAAAGAACAGGTTCGAACGCAGTTTCGGACGTTATATTTGAGTTTAGAGTCTACTAAAGAGTCGCTTCATACAGTCTTAGATGCAATTAATAGACTAGGGTTCGATTTGAAAGAAAACTATAAGCCGGATTATAAATTACTGAGGACTATTAGTGAGATGAGTTGTTATATTGAACGGGCGGCACGGGAGTTGGAAGTAACTCCAAAGGAGGAGGTAAAAACGGATACAAGCACGAGAGGCGGTGACCTTAGTAGGTTACCACCTTTGCCAAAAATTGATCTGCCGGAATTTTCGGGAGAAATACGGCAATGGGAAACCTTTCATTCGCTATACAAGAGTCTCATTCATAATAATAGGTCTTTGACGGATCTGGATAAGATGCATTATTTAATAGGGTGTCTTAAAAGAGCGGCTTTGGGAGTTTGTGCAGGCATTTCGTTGACGGGCGAAAATTATGAAATTGTTTATAAGGCTCTTCTAGATAAATATGAGAACAAACGATATCTGGCAAATAGTTATTTGCAACAAATTATGGATTTTAGGCCGTTCAATAATGAATCAGAGAAAAATTTAAACCAGTTTTTGGAAAGGTTCGATGTCGCGGTGTCGGCTCTGAAAAATATGGCTATTCCAGATTTATCAGATTTTATTTTCTTATACATAGGGTTAACAAAGTTGGATAACGATACAATGAGGGCATTTGAAGCTGATCATAGGGCCACGGAGATCCCTGCTTATTCGGATTTAATAACATTTCTAAAAAGTCAGTCCAGAATTTTGCATGTTAATAAACCTCCTAACTCTTCGGCTAGCAAAGGGCTACGGAGTCTCATTGTTAGGGAAGGAAGCGGTTACAAATATAATAAATGTGTGTTTTGTCAGAGAGAAGGACACTATGTGGGTAGATGTGACAGATTCAAAAATTTGTCCCCTTTTAAACGATATGAGGCTGTCAAAAATTCGAACTGGTGTTATAACTGTTTGTCCGCCAATCATGGGGTTAGATTTTGTCCTTCAGATAAGGGATGTTCGGTTTGTGCTAAAAAACATCACGTTCTCTTGCATGCGGGGAAGAGACAGGGTTCGGATTTCGGAGGTGAGACCAAAAGTGAGGTTAACAAAAATTCGACGAACGAGGAAGGTGATACACAGAGGCAAAGCACTCTGGAGACCTATTTATGTTCCACTCGCACAAATGTAGACAGGCAGATGTCAGTTGGAATTTCCTTACTTTCTACGGTGGTGGTAACTGTTGTCAATAGTCAGGTTCCGGGTAGTACAGCGCGGTTTATCTTGGATTCCGGCAGTCAGGCGAATTTGTTGACGGTGGAATGTTGTAGGAAATTGGGATTAAAAATTAGGAGGAATTACTCGTCGATAAAAGGGTTAGGTGGTATTCAGCAAGCGGTGCGTGGGATGACCACATTCTCGATCGCCTCACGTCATGATACAAGCAAAGTTTTCCAGATTGACGCATTTTTGGTAGATAGAATAACAGACAAGTTACCAAGGGCGCAGATAGACGTGCGCGCAATTTCGGGCCTATCGGGGGTCACTTTGGCGGATGATAATTTCGATAAACCGGGAGAAGTTCATGGTATAATCGGTGTCGAAATTTTTGCGATGATTCTCGGGAAAAATCGCATAGGCGGAGGGTTGTATTCTCCGATAGCGGTGGAGACTGCCTTTGGATATGTGGTGATGGGAAAGGCGCCGGGCCTTTCGTTCTCATCATCGGTATTATTTTCACGGGAAGAGCTGTCCATCGAACAGCTTATAAAGCAATTTTGGGAAGTAGAACAGGTGCCAAATAAATCGCTGGTAAATCCGGCAGAGGTAGAGTGCGAGAAAATTTATCTCGACACTTATACAAGAGACAAAGAAGGTCGATTTACGGTGGCTTTGCCATTTAGAAGCACGCCAAAGAGTTTGGGTGACTCTAGGGGCAGCGCTCAGTGCCGGTTGCTTTCGCTAGAAAGGAGATTGGCCAAAGATCTGAATTTACGGAAAGAATATAATAAAGTTATGAAAGATTTTCTAGATCAGGGGCATATGGGACTAGTGAAAGATTTTTGCAAGAACGATATGTCATATTACCTTGCCCATCATCCGGTTGTTAAATTAAGCAGCCAGACTACGCCGGTACGGGTTGTTCTGGATGCAAGCGCACCTTCTGATAATGACGTAGCCTTGAACGATATATTGCACGGCTGTCCAAAATTGCAAACGGATATGATTACACCACTGTTGAACTTTAGGTTATTTAGGGTAGCAATGACGGCGGATATTAAACAAATGTATAGACAAATTAAGGTTGCAACCGAATATTGGCGGTTTCAGAGGTTGCTATGGCGGTTTGATCCACGGGAAGAAATTCAGACTTACGAGATACGGGTGGTTGCGTTCGGGCTAAAATCATCCCCATATTTAGCTCTACGCACGGTTAAACAATTAATTGCGGAGGAAAAGAATAACTACCCAATGGCGGCGAAGTTTGCCTCCCGGGATCTCTATATGGATGATTACTGTTGTAGCTTGAATACAGAAAATGAGAGTATTCGGCTATATGATGAATCGGTGAATTTATTTAAAGCGGGTTGTTTTGATCTTGTAAAATGGGCCTCTAATTCGGATCGAGTGCTCAAGAATATTCCGACGGAGAATCGATTGTCAGAAACGGTAGTTTTTGAATCAGATCATACGAAAATTTTAGGTATTCAGTGGGATCCAGGAAACGATTTTCTAAGTTTCAGGGTAAAGATTCCCGAAGCGAAATGCACTAAAAGAACAATTTTATCTGCGGTGGCGCAGTGCTATGATCCCCTGGGATTATTAGCTCCTTTTATCTTGCTCTTGAAAGGTTTAATCAAAGAGCTTTGGTTGTTAGGATTAGATTGGGATGAAGAACCTTCGGGAAAGGTTCTAAACACTTGGCAGACGTTACGATCGGAATGGGGAGATCTGGTAAACTTTAAGGTTCCTCGACATATCGGAGCGACGGAACAACAGCCAGTTATGATATTGGCATTTGCGGACGCCAGTATCACGGGATACGGAGCGGTCGTCTATTTGAGAACGTTAAGTTCACAGGAAAATAGAGGAATTAAAGTGCAACTAGTTTGCGCGAAGTCCAAGGTTAGTTCAATTAAATCCTTGACAGTTCCACGTTTGGAACTCTTGGCAGCAGTGCTTTTATCAAAGTTAGTCAAGCATGTTATAGAAGCCTATGGCGAGCGGATATTAATTTCGAAAGTTCTAGCATTTTCGGATTCATCAACGGTGATCAGCTGGTTGGGGGCACCTTATATAAAAGAAATATTTGTGGCCAATCGCATCGCGACAATCAAGGATAACTTGCCTGACGCGTTTTGGCATCATATAGATGGTAAGGAAATCCAGCGGACTGTTTATCCCGCGGACTTACCCCTAAACAATTGCTGAATCATCCCATATGGCTTGGCGGTCCTCCGTGGATTAAATTGGAGGAAAGTGAGTGGCCAATAGTTCATGCAGACTCGGGCAATGATGAACATAGTTTAAAACTTGACATTAAACAAGTTTTTGTGGCGAAGGAGGAATGTGATATTTTTTCACATCCTTTGTTAGAGTTGATTGAACGGACTTCGTCATGGTATAGGATACTACGCATAACGGTATATATTTTGCGTTGGAGAAAGGTAATTCCGAGGGGTAGAATTATCTCCGCAAAGGATCTCCAACAGGCAGATAGGATTTTAATCAAATTGGTTCAACTTAAACATTTCAGGACCGAAATGTTGTTGTTAGAAGCGCACAAAAATTGTAGCGCGAAATTACGAAAGTTGCATCCCTTTATGAAGGAGGGTTTGCTTAGGGTCGGGGGAAGAATAGGCAATGCGAATTTGGGATTCTCGAGTAGGCATCCCATAATATTACCGGCCAAGGATAATCTTACGGAGCGGCTGATTGATTATCATCATAAGATTAATTTACATACCGGTCCTCACTTATTGGAGGCATTATTGCGGCAGAAATATTGGATTTTGGGTGGGCGAACGATGATAAGAAGCAGAGTCCACAAATGTAACCGTTGTTTTCGATTAAAACCCCGAACTTTACAGCCCTTGATGGCAGACTTACCGGCGGTGAGAGTTCAAGAAGCACGGGCATTCGAGAATACCGGGGTAGATTATTTTGGACCTCTTAAAATCACCTTGGGAAAGCGGAAAAACGCTCCAGTGCATAAGGCGTATGTGAGCTTATTTATTTGTATGGCTGTCAAGGCCATTCATTTGGAACTTGTGAGTTCTTTGTCCACGGCACATTTTTTACAGGCGTTCAAGAGATTTATTTCAAGGAGGGGACCTATCAAAACTCTGCATTCGGATCAAGGCACCACCTTTGTGGGGGCTAAGACAGTTCTCAAAGAAATCAACGAGTTTTTAAATTCGTCGGATTATGTGAAGGCGATGGAAGTGGAACTCGGAACAAATGGGATAGAATGGCGGTTCAATACTCCTAGGGCACCTCATTAAGGTGGATTGTGGGAAAGTAATGTGAAATCGGTGAAAAATCACATTTATCGTGTTATTGGGGATCAATTACTCACGTTTGAGGAGTTAAGTACTTTGTTGACGCAGGTTGAAGCCTTATTGAATTCTAGACCGTTGTGTCAATTGTCCTCAGATGCAACGGCCCCGGAGGCGTTGACCCCGTCACATTTTTTGACTTTGACCCCCTTACGAGGTTTTCCCTCGGAGGATGTTAGTAACTTGTCGATAGGTCGACTCGATAGGTTTCAGTTAATCGACCGGATGGTCCAGGATTTTTGGAAGAGATGGAAGTTAGAATATTTGACGAGCTTACAAATGCGTAAAAAATGGAATAAAGTGTCGACAAATGTGTCTGTTGGCACGCTGGTCATTTTGGAAATGGATAATTCTCCTCCGTTACATTGGCCGTTGGGGGTGGTGACAGACGTCCATGCGGGGAAGGATGGAGTTGTTCGGAATGTCACCCTAAAAACGGCGAGGGGCACATTCACCCGTCCAGTGGTAAAACTGTGCCCTTTACCCACTCAGTAGGGATAATGTTGTTTATTCGGGTTAGAATAATTTTGTTTTTCTTTTGGGTTATGTTGGATATGGGTAGAGTTAGGATTAGAGAGTACTTAGGGGTTTGTTGTATCCCGGGTTATTGATATTTCAAGGGATACATGTTATAGTTATTATTGGCCATGTAAGCTGAAAATAAAACAGTTTTTCAGGGTCGGGGGTATGTTTGGGCAGTTTTGATTTAATTATTATTAAGAATGAACGCGGCAACAAGGCATCTCCGTGGTAGGCACCCGGCGGAAGAAAGCGAGATTGATAAGCGGAATTGCATTTTGAAAAACTTCTCGAATACGTCGGGAAAAGGTGCAATCAATTCGTGACGAGCATAAAGGCGGTTTAAATTATTGTTTTATATAGAATAATCCTAGTTGTGACCGGCGGGTTGGTCCTTCGAGGCGGTGGCCGTTTTTTGGGTGGTTGTAGCAATTGCACTTATCCTAGTTCTTCCTTCTTCTCCCCTTCCCCCTCATTACCAGAGTGCAGGAACAAGAGCAACTACGGGAGAACCGGGACTTCTAAAGGAAAACGTGAGTACCTAATTCATGCAATTAAATTTCCTTATTAAACAACAGATGGTAATCTCCTCAAATTATAATCGGAGGAAACACTGCCCATCATACAAAACTGAGTTAGGGTTGGTAATTTTTAGAAATTGAGTTAGTTAACTCTGCTGTATTTAAATTCTTCATGACGTCACGTCACTCAAGTGAAGTTAAGTTGCAGATTATTGAGTGTTCCAAAATTGAGTTAACTTGCTTACTCCAAGCAGGGCGAAACTACCAAATTGAGTTAATAAATTGACAAATTTTAGATTATCGACGAGTTTTTACCAAAACTGAGTTAATTAATTTACTCTTAAATACTTAATATTAGATGTGAAATCTGCACGATCGAGCTAGCTCACCTAATTTTGAATCAGTAATTTCTCCCAATTGTCAATTAGTCTTAAAAACTGAATTCCGGAGTATTTTGGGTAACTTTGCCCATCATACAAAACTGAGTTAGGGTTGGTAATTTTAGAAATTGAGTTAGTTAACTCTGCCGAATTTAAATTATTCATGGCGTCACTCAAGTGAAGTTGATTATTGAGTGTTCCAAAATTGAGTTGAATCAATGCGAAGGATTCATTCTCTGTATCATTTTCTCAGTTCCAGTTTCCAGAGTCACATACAAAATTGAGTTAACTTGCTTACCTACTCCTAACAGGGCGAAACTACCAAATTGAGTTAAAACGACAAAGTTTGGATTATCAAAATTTTCGACTTTGGTCGAAGAAATAATGGAAAAAAATTTCTAGTTTTTACCAAAAGTGAGTTATTTAATTTGTCCTTTAAATACTTAATATTAAAATTAATATTAGGTGTGAAACCTGCAAGACTGAAGCCTAGTTAAAAACTAATTTCCGGAGTATTTTGGGTAACTCTGCCCATCATACAAAACTGAGTTAGAAGAATTGAGTTAGGTAACTTTTCAGGATTTAGATTCTTCATGGCGTCTCTCGAGTGAAGTTAGCTTACATCTTCAAAATTGAGTTGAATCAAATGACATATACGAAAGATTCACTCTCTGTATCATTTTCTCCTCGAATTTTTCTTTTTCTACTTTAAAATCAACAAGTTGACGATATAATGGCATATTATACCAGGCTATGGAAATGTTCAAGTACCTGCTGCCAATCTTATGATCGACCTATGATGCTACTAGCATGCCACGCTCCTATCGTTAAACGCTTGTTAATTCGCTACAATAGTATAGAAAATAGATAATGAGTAAAGAAAGCTCTGCCTTCCAAAATGATTTTAGCGACTTCGATATCGGTCGGATTTAGCCAAGTAAAAATTACTCAAACTATGAAGGGAATAGGTTTTAGCGTTGATTGAAAGAATAGGACCTGACCTGACTCCTTCAATCAACGGTTTTAGACAAACTCGCATTTTAACTGAAAACTCTCAATTCGTATTTAGTAAGTCTTGCGAAGAAACTTTTCAAGTTCTGGAGTTTGAAGTTGGCGAGAAATTCCAAACTTTGCGTATTATTCTTCTTCACCACAGCCAATAATTCCCTTTTGACTTTCACCTTAGAGAAATAAACCATTCTTGAAGTAAGTCTTCTTCGTTCATATTATTGTAACGAACTTTAACTATATTCTCGTATTTAGCTTTACAATATTTTTTCTTCTTCTGTGTCAATTCTTTTCACTTGTCCACGACCGGATGTATTCTCTTCGTCACATATTCTGAACTGTACTGACTTGCGCTGACGGACGCGTCCCTTATATACCGCTGTTAATTAGGACTATACTTACTGACTGCATAGAAACGTCAACGAACAGTGTCATGTCAAGGAATTGACATCTGTCTAGTAAATAGATCCGGCTATAAATAGTAAATAGAGAAATGTCGAGACGTGAATGGAAGAAGAACAAAATAATAGTCAATTTAAACAGTTTCTTCTAGGGTTCACCATCAGAGAATCGAAGAAACGCTTCAAGAGTTTAGTCATTTTTCATGTGTCATAATATTTTCTTGGTCGGTTGTTATAAAGCAATTTGCATTTTAAATAGCCGAGAAAATATTCAAATCAGCCATTACCCTTTCCTTATAAAACGCACAATCTAATTTAAATTCAAAGCATACATACACGGTGATGATACGATACGTTCGTTTGTTCGACTTTACAATGAGCCAACTTAACGGGTGTTAACTCCGCGTCAAAGAGCAACACGAAATATTAACGACGCGATTCGATCCTGAAAGGGGGCTAAATTAATGCGGCTCGATGCCGCGATGGTAATGACGAATCGCCACGGTGACAGGATCAAAATTTAGGGAAGGACCAGGCTATAATTGCCAATGATTGACAGGAACACAATTAATTAATAATTATCGAAATTACTGACCTTGTGTCTTGTCCGACTAAAGGGGCACTTGTTTTAATTTGCGAGATGTTGTAACTATTATTATTGTTCACTCTGCTTCACTATGTAGGTACCCACGATTGTTCCACTACTTTATACCGCTTCCTTATTTAATTAAAGAACTAGGTATCCCGTTTCCGTAACACCAGCATCGACGAGTCTGGTACGAACGGCACTCTCGGTCGAGCTCTCTCCTCTCTCGATGTTAAACCTCGACTCTCCTCTATGTGTGGTCCTGTCCGGTCAGGTGTCCTTTTCCTTCTTCCGATGTGTAAAGGGATAGGAAGGGGTAGGAAACGGTGGTGTCTTAGAGAATACGAATCGATTATTCACCAAGGACGTAACATACCGCCCACCAAAATTACCGGAGGAATTTTCCGCTATCAGAAAATTGAACCAAAAGCGAAACTAACGAAAACGAAACTAACGACAATAACAAAAACGAAACGAAACGAAACGACAAGTCAGGGACGAAATTCCCTGAGTCCGTTACTGGTTAGGTAACGGGCAAAGTTTGACCAGAGGTCGTTTACAAAGACCTTTGGTCGTACGAACCGAGGCAACCCTGGCGACACCATCCGCACCAGGGTGCAGAGAAACAATTTTTCCTAGAGCCCATTTCAAAGTCTCTGACGATAAATCAGAAGCGATCTCGAGATGAATCGCGCGAGTCGCGAAACATACGAACAAACATAAATAGGCTTTAGAAGTTTTGACACCCCTATACCTCGACAAGACAATAGGAAAGGGTCCCCCATAATCGACCCCGACACAACTAAAGGGCTTCAATTGGGAGACACGAGCGACAGGTAAATTCCCCATGGGAGGTTCCAACGAGAGCGGACGAGTGCGAAAGCAACGATTGCATTTCGACAAATAACTACGAATGACCCTACGAGCAGACAGGATCCAAAAATTTTGTTGAAGGAGATAATGAGTAGTGTTCACTCCTGGGTGCAAATTACCTCGATGTATCTGATCAATCAAAAGTTCAACCAACCTATGCCTTCCTGGCAACAATGCGGGATATTTAGCGTCGAATGCTAAACCCGAATGCAACAGTCGACCCCCGACTCGCAAAATACCGAAATCATCAATAAAGGGCGACAATGACTGCAAGTACTTGGCACATGGTTTACCAGAGCGAATTTTCTCCAATTCCGAAGAGAAGACCGAAGATTGAACAATTCTAACAATGTGCATGAGAGCAGCATGCAACTCAGAGACACTCAATGCACCAGTGGTCCTATTGACAGCACGACAATTGTTAGTGAAACGAAAACAACGAGCGATAATACCCTGAATTTTCCTCAAAGAAGAAAATCTTTTCAACAAAACATCGACATCCGAAATCTCTATCGTAGCGAACAAAACAATATTCCTTTTCTCCAGTTCAACATCAGAAGTGGGAGCAATGGGAAAGAGTGCTGGCCAAGATTCCAGCGGCAATCTGAGGAATTCAGGCCCCGCCCACCATGCGGAAGCCCCGACTAACTCCTCTGGTAACAAGCCCCGAGACGCGACGTCCGCTGGGTTGTCACCTGAACGTACATGATTCCAACAATCCGGAGGAATTCGATCCTGAATGTGGACGACACGATTCGAAACAAAAGTCTTCCACCGATGTGGAGACGACTTGATCCAGGATAGAGCGACCGAAGAGTCACTCCAAGCGAAAACCTTATCAACAACAATGGATTGAGGACCTTGTTCAAGGACGAACGAAACGAGATCTGATAGTAAGACTGCGGCACACAATTCCAGCCGTGGAACGGAGAGTGGTTTGAGCGGAGCAACACGAGACTTGGCAGTAACGAAACGAACCTGCACATTGCCATCGGCGTCCTCGAAACGATAATACACCACACCCGCATAACCTGCAGTCGACGCATCACAAAATGCGTGCAGTTGACACGACACGAAAGATCCTTCGGGAACCAAGCACCTAGGGATTGTCAACTTGGATAAAACATGAAGAGTGGACTTATATCGATTCCACTTTTCGACAACATCAGCTGGTGGATCTTCATCCCAATCCAGCCCGAGATACCACAAATGTTGAATGACTCGTTTTGCCATAAAGGTCAATGGGCACAAGAAACCCAACGGGTCATAGATCTTAGCGACTTCTGAGAGAATGCTTCTCTTAGTACAAGGTGAATCTATGGACTTAACCATGAACGAAAACGAATCAGTAGCCGATTGCCACTGAAGGCCAAGAATTTTCACCGAAAAGTCCGATTCCGAATCAAAGTTGGATGACTGCTGTTGACAATGTTCAACCGGCAGATCCTGAAGCAATTGTGGATTGTTAGCAGACCATTTCCGCAACTCAAATTGTCCCAATTGCAATAGCGAAATGAGCTGATTTCTCAACTCCAAGGTTTCCTCGATTTGATTTGCCCCAATGGCAAAATCATCGACATAAAGCCCGAGACGAATGGCTTTCGAAGCGAGAGGAAACTTCTCAGAATTTTCTTGAGCTAATTGTAACAAGCACCTAATGGCCAAATATGGCGAGGACGAAACACCATAAGTTACAGTGTTCAATTTGTAACTTCGAATAGGATCCTTTTCTGAAAAACGCCAACGAATTAATTGATACTGTCGATGTGAATCTCCAACTAAAATTTGCCGATACATCTGCCTAATGTCACAAGTGAACACGAATTTGTTCTCTCGAAAACGAAGCAAAACACTAGTGATGTTGTTACGTCCTTGGTGAATAATCGATTCGTATTCTCTAAGACACCACCGTTTCCTACCCCTTCCTATCCCTTTACACATCGAAGAAGGAAAAGGACACCTGACCGGACAGGACCACACATAGAGAAGAGTCGAGGTTTAACATCGAGAGAGGAGAGAGCTCGACCAAGAGTGCCGTTCGTACCAGATTCGTCGATGCTGGTGTTACGAGAACGGGATACCTAGTTCTTTAATTAAATAAGGAAGCGGTATAAAGTAGTGGAACAATCGTGGGTACCTACATAGTGAAGCAGAGTGAACAATAATAATAGTTACAACATCTCGCAAATTAAAACAAGTGCCCCTTTAGTCGGACAAGACACAAGGTCAGTAATTTCGATAATTATTATTAATAATTGTGTTCCTGTCAATCATTGGCAATTATAGCCTGGTCCTTCCCTAAATTTTGATCCTGTCACCGTGGCGATTCGTCATTACCATCGCGGCATCGAGCCGCATTAATTTAGCCCCCTTTCAGGATCGAATCGCGTCGTTAATATTTCGTGTTGCTCTTTGACGCGGAGTTAACATTTTTTTGGTCCTTCGAGCCGGATAGGAAAGCTCGTGGAAATATAGTTCATTAATTGGTTGCATCATTTGTTTGAAATTAGTTTCTCACTCACTGTGTTAAGGTAGCCTGTTTGTAGGTCAAAGGATTCGAAATAGTCGATCCAAAGGACGCCAGACGGCATTTTCACCCATTCCACTAATTTTACTCCATTCTCACCTCACTCCACTTCTTCGTTCGTTGCAGGTGTTCGTTTTAAAAACCTCTGTAATAGTTGAAATATTTTCTCTCTGAATTCGCAGGGCAGAATATTGATTTTTGCATTCACGGTATACTGGGTACACTCGGTATCTTAAGTATTGTTTTTGGTGAATTCGAATTCAATAATTTATTTTCAACTCGATATTAAATAAGTAACTTTCACTTGGTTAGGTACTTATTTTTGGTATTGCTCATCGTTCGTTGTTGTTGTATTTTTACAGGTTTTTAACGAATAACCCTTTTTCGTTGTTACAGGGAAAATATTGATTTTTGTATTCACGGTATACCTACTGGGTACACTCGGTATCTCAAGTATTGTTTTTTGGTGAATTTCAAAGTCAATTTATTTTCAACTCGTTTTTAAATAAGTAACCTTCACTTGGTTAGGTACTTATTTTTAGTTATTGTTCGTATTTCGTTGTCGTTGTATTTTTTACAGGTGTAAAAAATAACCCTTATTCGTTTATTGCTTTAGTGTTTTGTTGATACTCTTTAGCAAAATGTCCAACACTTTGGTCGGAGCAAACGCTTCTGTTTCGAAGTTTTTGACTCGTTTGAACTCGATTCTGACAGTAGTTTCAGCACCCATTGATGAAAAGTCGCGTTTTATTGTCCTGGCTGCATGCGACAGCGCTTCAGATTTGTACAATCAGGTGCAGGAGGTTGATAGAAATATCCTGATTACGGTTGAGTCGGCAGATAAGAGTGCTTTGGTCGTAGATGTGTCATCGGAGATTTGGAAATCATACTCGGGACTACTTATCGAAGTTGATTCGGTTTATTTTCAGATTAGAGCGGTTCAATTGTCGTTGGAATCGACTCAGGATACGGTGGTGAAATCACGTCATGGTTCGAGTGAATCGTTAAATAGTCGACAGTCTGGTGCTCCCGCGCTACCCCCCTCTGCAAGTTCACATGTGAAATTGCCTCGTATCGGTATACCTACTTTTGATGGTTCGTTGAGGATGTGGTCGGTTTATTATGATTTGTTTAGGACTTTGATTCATTCGAATGATTCGTTAGCTCCAATTGAGAAGTTCCAGTATTTAGTTTCGACTTTGTCAAAGGAACCTCTTACCCTTGTCAAACATTTACCACTGACAGATGACAATTATGTGATAGCTTTCGATACTCTTGTCCAAAGGTATCAGAATGAGCGAGTACTTGCGACGTGTTATTGGCAGTCGATTTGTAATGCTCCCAAAATAACGGATTCTGATTCCTCACAATCGCTTCGTGAATTGTTGAATACCTTTTCAGAAAATATTACAGCTTTGGGTCAGGTCTCAGGCGTCTCTCTCTGGGATTTCACTTTGTTCAACTGGTTGCTACAGAAATTGGATAACGCTACTCGAAAGCGTTTCGAACTCCAATTTGCATCTGAAGAGTTTCCATCATATCAGGATTTGCACAAGTTTTTGTCGTCACAGTGTCGTGCATTAGAATCATCTTTGGGGAATGACCTATCTCCGTCTGCAGTCGTTGGTAAGCGGAGTAGCGTCAAGTCTGGTGGAAAAGTGGAATCGAGAAATTCACATGCATTTTTGTCAACGTCGAGTGCGTCTTCATCGAAGCAGTCGTGCTTCCATTGTAATGGAGAACACCCGATCTCGAATTGTCGTTCTTTTTTGAAGTTGGACCCGCGCAAGCGTTTTGAGGCTGTGAAGGCAGCGCGCTTGTGCCTAAATTGTTTTGGCCCTTCACACTTGGTGAAGCAGTGCCCCTCTTCTCATTCGTGTAAGGAGTGTGCAGGTCGGCACCACTCTTTATTACATTTCGTTAAACTTAGTAATTCGGATGGAGCAGCTTCTCATCGAGTTGAGCCGCCTCCAGTCGCATCCACGGTTGCCATGTCTTCTCTCCCATCCTTTCAGGATGTTCGTTCTCGTTCTCGTAGCAATACTACGGTTCTTTTAGCAACCGCATGTATTGAAGTTCAAGACAAGTGGGGCAACTATCAAGTGGTTCGTTCTTTAATTGACTCTGGCAGTCAGTCGTCTTTTATTACTGATCGGTGCCGCAAGCGTTTGGGCTTGCACTTGAATCGATCATCAACACCTATTTCTTGTTTGGGTCACGTGACCTTGGGATCGGCCCAGGGATCATCTGATTGCATTATTCGTCCCGTTGGGGTACCATCACCTACTTTTAAAGTAAGTACTTTGGTCTTGCCCAATATTTGTGGAAAACTTCCCAGTGTTGACATTTCGCCATCGAAGGCGCTTGATAATTTGAAGTTAGCGGATCCTAATTGGTACACGCCTGGTTCTGTCGATGTTTTGCTAGGAGCTGACATCTTTCCCAATATTGTTCATGGTGGTTATTTGTCGGGCAGTGATAACTGTCCAGCCGCAATGAACACGACGTTTGGTTGGGTTCTTTTGGGAACCATTTCGTCGAAGGTTGCGGGCGAGGTTCAAGCTTGTTTTGCGTCGGTAGATTCGACCCTTGAAGAGACTCTTAAGGCATTTTGGAGAGTTGAGGAGGTGCCTTCAGTTGAGGTTTGCTCTAATGAGGAACAAGAGGCTGAGTCGTTGTTCGTTGAGTCTCATTATCGAGAAGAATCAGGTCGTTTTGGGGTATTGTTGCCATTTAAGGATAGCAAAGAGTTGCCTATCTTTAATGATCCGTTGAATGTCGCAGATCGTCGTTTGCTCGCTTTGGAGAGACGATTGTCGAGGTTGCCTCACATTAGAGACATGTATGTAGAGTTTATGAAAGATTATTTGGAGGCTGGGCACATGTCGTTGGTGCCATTGGAGTCGGAATCTGCAAACTCTTGTTACATTCCGCATCATTGCGTTTTTAAAGACCCTGGTGTTTCGATGTCTTCTGATGTGTCTTCACTCGCCCCAGTATCGTCGAAAATTCGTGTCGTTAGGTTCTTGTTACAACTAGGTCAAGAAAATTCAAAGAAGTTTCCTCTCACTTCGAAAGCCATTCGTCTCGGGCTTTATGTCGATGATTTTGCCATTGGGGCAAATCAAATCGAGGAAACCTTGGAGTTGAGAAATCAGCTCATTTCGCTATTGCAATTGGGACAATTTGAGTTGCGGAAATGGTCTGCTAATAATCCACAATTGCTTCAGGATCTGCCTGTTGAACATCGTCAACAGCAGTCATCCAACTTTCATTCGGAATCGGACTTTTCCGGGAAAATTCTTGGCCTTCAGTGGCAATCGGCTACTGATTCGTTTTCGTTCGTGGTTAAGTCCATAGATTCACCTTGTACTAAGAGTAGCATTCTCTCGGACGTCGCGTCTCGGGGCTTGTTACCAGAGGAGTTAGTCGGGGCTTCCGCATGGTGGGCGGGGCCTGAATTCCTCAGATTGCCGCTGGAATCTTGGCCAGCACTCGTTCCTATTGCTCCCACTTCTGATGTTGAACTGGAGAAAAGGAATATTGTTTTGTTCGCTACGATAGAGATTTCGGACGTCGATGTTTTGTTGAAAAGATTTTCTTCTTTGAGGAAAATTCAGGGTATTATCGCTCGTTGTTTTCGTTTCACTAACAATTGTCGTGCTGTCAATAGGACCACTGGTGCATTGAGTGTCTCTGAGTTGCATGCTGCTCTCATGCACATTGTTAGAATTGTTCAATCTTCGGTCTTCTCTTCGGAATTGGAGAAAATTCGCTCTGGTAAACCATGTGCCAAGTACTTGCAGTCATTGTCGCCCTTTATTGATGATTTCGGTATTTTGCGAGTCGGGGGTCGACTGTTGCATTCGGGTTTAGCATTCGACGCTAAATATCCCGCATTGTTGCCAGGAAGGCATAGGTTGGTTGAACTTTTGATTGATCAGATACATCGAGGTAATTTGCACCCAGGAGTGAACACTACTCATTATCTCCTTCAACAAAATTTTTGGATCCTGTCTGCTCGTAGGGTCATTCGTAGTTATTTGTCGAAATGCAATCGTTGCTTTCGCACTCGTCCCCTCTCGTTGGAGCCTCCCATGGGGAATTTACCTGTCGCTCGTGTCTCCCAATTGAAGCCTTTTAGTTGTGTCGGGGTCGATTATGGGGGACCCTTTCCTATTGTCTTGTCGAGGTATAGGGGTGTCAAAACTTCTAAAGCCTATTTATGTTTGTTCGTATGTTTCGCGACTCGCGCGATTCATCTCGAAATCGCTTCTGATTTATCGTCAGAGACTTTCCTAGCAGCTCTAGGAAGAATTGTTTCTTTGCACCCTGGTGCGGATGGTGTCGCCAGGGTTGCCTCGGTTCGTACGACCAGAGGTCTTTGTAAACGACCTCTGGTCAAACTTTGCCCGTTACCTAACCAGTAACGGACTCAGGGAATTTCGTCCCTGACTTGTCGTTTCGTTTCGTTTCGTTTTTGTTATTGTCGTTAGTTTCGTTTTCGTTAGTTTCGCTTTTGGTTCAATTTTCTGATAGCGGAAAATTCCTCCGGTAATTTTGGTGGGCGGTATGTTACGTCCTTGGTGAATAATCGATTCGTATTCTCTAAGACACCACCGTTTCCTACCCCTTCCTATCCCTTTACACATCGAAGAAGGAAAAGGACACCTGACCGGACAGGACCACACATAGAGAAGAGTCGAGGTTTAACATCGAGAGAGGAGAGAGCTCGACCAAGAGTGCCGTTCGTACCAGATTCGTCGATGCTGGTGTTACGAGAACGGGATACCTAGTTCTTTAATTAAATAAGGAAGCGGTATAAAGTAGTGGAACAATCGTGGGTACCTACATAGTGAAGCAGAGTGAACAATAATAATAGTTACAACATCTCGCAAATTAAAACAAGTGCCCCTTTAGTCGGACAAGACACAAGGTCAGTAATTTCGATAATTATTATTAATAATTGTGTTCCTGTCAATCATTGGCAATTATAGCCTGGTCCTTCCCTAAATTTTGATCCTGTCACCGTGGCGATTCGTCATTACCATCGCGGCATCGAGCCGCATTAATTTAGCCCCCTTTCAGGATCGAATCGCGTCGTTAATATTTCGTGTTGCTCTTTGACGCGGAGTTAACAGATGTCATTTTGCAACTTCGGACCAATCAACAAGGTATCATTTAACGAAAGATTGTTCGATGCTTTGGCCGAGGCGTCGAACACGACACGAATTTTCGACGATACTGGGGCGAGCGAAGACACATCAGAAGACATCGAAACACCAGGGTCTTTAAAAACGCAATGATGCGGAATGTAATAAGAGTTTGCAGATTCCGACTCCAATGGCACCAACGACATGTGCCCAGCCTCCAAATAATCTTTCATAAACTCTACATACATGTCTCTAATGTGAGGCAACCTCGACAATCGTCTCTCCAAAGCGAGCAAACGACGATCTGCGACATTCAACGAATCATTAAAGATAGGCAACTCTTTGCTATCCTTAAATGGCAACAATACCCCAAAACGACCTGATTCTTCTCGATAATGAGACTCAACGAACAACGACTCAGCCTCTTGTTCCTCATTAGAGCAAACCTCAACTGAAGGCACCTCCTCAACTCTCCAAAATGCCTTAAGAGTCTCTTCAAGGGTCGAATCTACCGACGCAAAACAAGCTTGAACCTCGCCCGCAACCTTCGACGAAATGGTTCCCAAAAGAACCCAACCAAACGTCGTGTTCATTGCGGCTGGACAGTTATCACTGCCCGACAAATAACCACCATGAACAATATTGGGAAAGATGTCAGCTCCTAGCAAAACATCGACAGAACCAGGCGTGTACCAATTAGGATCCGCTAACTTCAAATTATCAAGCGCCTTCGATGGCGAAATGTCAACACTGGGAAGTTTTCCACAAATATTGGGCAAGACCAAAGTACTTACTTTAAAAGTAGGTGATGGTACCCCAACGGGACGAATAATGCAATCAGATGATCCCTGGGCCGATCCCAAGGTCACGTGACCCAAACAAGAAATAGGTGTTGATGATCGATTCAAGTGCAAGCCCAAACGCTTGCGGCACCGATCAGTAATAAAAGACGACTGACTGCCAGAGTCAATTAAAGAACGAACCACTTGATAGTTGCCCCACTTGTCTTGAACTTCAATACATGCGGTTGCTAAAAGAACCGTAGTATTGCTACGAGAACGAGAACGAACATCCTGAAAGGATGGGAGAGAAGACATGGCAACCGTGGATGCGACTGGAGGCGGCTCAACTCGATGAGAAGCTGCTCCATCCGAATTACTAAGTTTAACGAAATGTAATAAAGAGTGGTGCCGACCTGCACACTCCTTACACGAATGAGAAGAGGGGCACTGCTTCACCAAGTGTGAAGGGCCAAAACAATTTAGGCACAAGCGCGCTGCCTTCACAGCCTCAAAACGCTTGCGCGGGTCCAACTTCAAAAAAGAACGACAATTCGAGATCGGGTGTTCTCCATTACAATGGAAGCACGACTGCTTCGATGAAGACGCACTCGACGTTGACAAAAATGCATGTGAATTCCTCGATTCCACTTTTCCACCAGACTTGACGCTACTCCGCTTACCAACGACTGCAGACGGAGATAGGTCATTCCCCAAAGATGATTCTAATGCACGACACTGTGACGACAAAAACTTGTGCAAATCCTGATATGATGGAAACTCTTCAGATGCAAATTGGAGTTCGAAACGCTTTCGAGTAGCGTTATCCAATTTCTGTAGCAACCAGTTGAACAAAGTGAAATCCCAGAGAGAGACGCCTGAGACCTGACCCAAAGCTGTAATATTTTCTGAAAAGGTATTCAACAATTCACGAAGCGATTGTGAGGAATCAGAATCCGTTATTTTGGGAGCATTACAAATCGCCTGCCAATAACACGTCGCAAGTACTCGCTCATTCTGATACCTTTGGACAAGAGTATCGAAAGCTATCACATAATTGTCATCTGTCAGTGGTAAATGTTTGACAAGGGTAAGAGGTTCCTTTGACAAAGTCGAAACTAAATACTGGAACTTCTCAATTGGAGCTAACGAATCATTCGAATGAATCAAAGTCCTAAACAAATCATAATAAACCGACCACATCCTCAACGAACCATCAAAAGTAGGTATACCGATACGAGGCAATTTCACATGTGAACTTGCAGAGGGGGGTAGCGCGGGAGCACCAGACTGTCGACTATTTAACGATTCACTCGAACCATGACGTGATTTCACCACCGTATCCTGAGTCGATTCCAACGACAATTGAACCGCTCTAATCTGAAAATAAACCGAATCAACTTCGATAAGTAGTCCCGAGTATGATTTCCAAATCTCCGATGACACATCTACGACCAAAGCACTCTTATCTGCCGACTCAACCGTAATCAGGATATTTCTATCAACCTCCTGCACCTGATTGTACAAATCTGAAGCGCTGTCGCATGCAGCCAGGACAATAAAACGCGACTTTTCATCAATGGGTGCTGAAACTACTGTCAGAATCGAGTTCAAACGAGTCAAAAACTTCGAAACAGAAGCGTTTGCTCCGACCAAAGTGTTGGACATTTTGCTAAAGAGTATCAACAAAACACTAAAGCAATAAACGAATAAGGGTTATTTTTTACACCTGTAAAAAATACAACGACAACGAAATACGAACAATAACTAAAAATAAGTACCTAACCAAGTGAAGGTTACTTATTTAAAAACGAGTTGAAAATAAATTGACTTTGAAATTCACCAAAAAACAATACTTGAGATACCGAGTGTACCCAGTAGGTATACCGTGAATACAAAAATCAATATTTTCCCTGTAACAACGAAAAAGGGTTATTCGTTAAAAACCTGTAAAAATACAACAACAACGAACGATGAGCAATACTAAAAATAAGTACCTAACCAAGTGAAAGTTACTTATTTAATATCGAGTTGAAAATAAATTATTGAATTCGAATTCACCAAAAACAATACTTAAGATACCGAGTGTACCCAGTATACCGTGAATACAAAATCAATATTCTGCCCTGCGAATTCAGAGAGAAAATATTCCAACTATTTTACAGAGGTTTTTTAAAAACGAACACCTGCAAACGAACGAAGAAGTGGAGTGGGGTAGAAACCGAGTACCTAATAGTGGAATGGGTGAAACTGTCTGGCGTCCTTTGGATCGACTATTTCGAATCCGTTTGACCTACAAACAGGCTACCTTAACACAGTGAGTGAGAAACTAATTTCAAACAAATGATGCAACCAATTAATGAACTATATTTCCACGAGCTTTCCTATCCGACTACGGAGGGACCAAAAAAATGTTAACTCCGCGTCAAAGAGCAACACGAAATATTAACGACGCGATTCGATCCTGAAAGGGGGCTAAATTAATGCGGCTCGATGCCGCGATGGTAATGACGAATCGCCACGGTGACAGGATCAAAATTTAGGGAAGGACCAGGCTATAATTGCCAATGATTGACAGGAACACAATTAATTAATAATTATCGAAATTACTGACCTTGTGTCTTGTCCGACTAAAGGGGCACTTGTTTTAATTTGCGAGATGTTGTAACTATTATTATTGTTCACTCTGCTTCACTATGTAGGTACCCACGATTGTTCCACTACTTTATACCGCTTCCTTATTTAATTAAAGAACTAGGTATCCCGTTTCCGTAACACCAGCATCGACGAGTCTGGTACGAACGGCACTCTCGGTCGAGCTCTCTCCTCTCTCGATGTTAAACCTCGACTCTCCTCTATGTGTGGTCCTGTCCGGTCAGGTGTCCTTTTCCTTCTTCCGATGTGTAAAGGGATAGGAAGGGGTAGGAAACGGTGGTGTCTTAGAGAATACGAATCGATTATTCACCAAGGACGTAACAACGGGTATTAATGCATAACTCGGGAAAATAATCGAGAGGCAAAAATTAATGACCAGCTTAAAAACTAACAATAAAATAACACAAATTATCCATTAGTTTTAACTACTTCTACTAATGATTTTTCAATTAACTGAGAGTGTAATGAATTTAATTTAAACTAAGTAAATTTAGCATTAGGAGGTACTTGAAAAATACACTAAAAAGGCCTATGTCATTTTCGTAATTGCCGTCGTTCTCTTATAACAAGAAGAATACTAATTACCTTTTCCTAGTACCTATGTCAAATGATTTTCTTATTCTTCAAGTAAAACTAGTTATTGATTTATCAATCAATTTCCTTTTATGTCAAATCAATTTCACTTTAAGTCAATACATAATTGCTTTTCCCATTTACGTGCAGTGACAGTATCATAAACATTGGAAAAGCATTTCTTATAAAAATCATATTCTCTGGAACGGGAACAGATTCTTCAGCTACTTTCTATTTTCTTTTGTTAATCCTGTAAACGAAAGTTTTTAGTTAAACCTTCAAGAAATAGTACGAGAGCACACCGACAAAAGTGGAATCGTGCACCGCATGCGCCTTCATTTGCTGTAGATGTTGTAGGCAGTGTAGCAACCAACCTGTTCTTTGGGGAAAAATGAGCATTTTTTAAATTTTTTTGTTTCTTGGTATTTTTTCTGAATTTCCTCTCACGGAAAAAATTAAAAAACATCAAGAATTCGTAGACTTTATTAATTAGTACCCGTTAGTACCTATCGGGGGAAGGAAGCGTTTTAGAGGTAAACTTCATTAGATAAAAGTGATTTATCTTTGCCCAAAGAGAATATGCCTGTCGATTTCACGAATTTTTTATTAAAAGATATTTTTGGTCAATAATTTCTCCAGATTCTTTTGTTTTCTTCATAAAAAAATATAAAAATCGGGCATTCTTTATAGAGAAAAATTAACAAGTTCTGCCTCATAGACTTTTTCTTCAAACTAATTAATCTATAGAGACGCTGTAGGTATAAGTTGACGGAGAAGGCAGCGTTTTACAGAGAAACTCCAATGGACATAAATTCTTATTTTTGCGTAAAGCCTAAAGAACGTGCATTTTTGGGCGATTAATGAACGGTCTCTTGTTTGGACTTTCCTCTCAAAGAGGTTGCGGTCATGTGACCAGTCACTGGGGTGGGAGCGTAGTCTACACATGCCTACAAAGTTTCCACTATAAGCGACGTTGTCTGCGGTGCACGATTCCACTTTTGTTCCCAATCCCACTAAAACGATACAAAAAAATCTTACTTTTTCGGTGACATCTAGTTATAGTTTATTTTCTTACTAGAATGTTGAATTTCTATTATCCAGGTTTTATTATAACAAGATATTTGCATTGTTATTGCGTCCATCAAGTCCAAGTCAATGTCGACTATTTTAAAATTAAATTAACCATGAACTTGACTTCGGTAACAATAATGGAGCTTCACATTAATTATTTTAACGTTTAAACGCAACGACCGCTTGAATAATGAATTACGTTAATTAATTATTATTTTACCTACTGTGCGTTCTCAAAATTGAACTGATTATTAGGATTACAAACGTTCATTTTGTTTTGTTTTTTATAAAAATCATTTTTCGCCCACATCTGAATTTCATCGCGACTTGCGCCATTAAAATTTTTATCTCGGAGATGGGCTAGGCATTATTATAATTATCAGAGGAAAGTTTTGCTATAGTTTTGATTTTCTCACCCTCTGTGTTTTTTGGGTTGCTGAAAACGAAGTTTGCTCGCAAAAATTTGGCAGGAACTTTGTTTTTTTTTCTCTCTACTTGTTGCCCAAATTTTTGCACTTTTTTTTCAGTGTTGATCTAAATCTCATAAAGGAAGCGTTTTTCGAAGTCTATGCTATACAAAATGAAGGTAGAGAAAATTTCCTACATTTCTCATAAAAGACGCTTTTTTGGGAAACTAACCGTTCCGCCGGTAGAGCGTGCCAAAAAAGAAAACGGTGGAAACTGCGAATTTCACTAAATATGGGAATATGTTTCTTTGGCGCGCTCTACCGGCGGAACGGTTAGTCTTTCATAAAACTTTTTTTTTATGAGAAATGCTACCTTTTTGAGATTTAGGCCAAAAATTGAAAAAAGTGCAAAAATTTCCATCAAAGTGCAAAAAAAAAACAAAGTTCCCGGTCAAATTTTTCGCAGCAAATTTAAAACTTTTGTTCAGCGACCTAAAAATCACGGAGGGTGAGAAAATGAAAACTATAGCAAAAATTTCCAAAACCCCACGCAATGGGAATATGTTTTTTGGCGCGCTCTATCGGCGGAACAGTTATTAATCTTCCAAGAATTTTTTTTTTTTGGGTGGGGGTGGGTGTAGAAAATTTTCTAATTTAATTTGGTGTAGAATTGACTTAAAAAACGCTGCCTTTATGAGATTTGGGGAAAAAGTACAACAATTTGTGCAAAATGTGCACAAAAACAAAGTTCCGGGCCAAATTTTTGCCAGCAAATTTCAAATCCTCGTTTAGCGACCCATAGCTTAAGAGTCGTCCTGTTAACTTCAAAACTGTACACGTAAAAAATCAATAAAAATAAAAAAGCATTTTTTATCCCATCAAAATGTTTTTAAATTTAGTTCTAAAAAAATGATTAATGATGATGATCGTGGAAGTGATTTAGAATCCTGACGTACGTCAATATCGAGATACAAGAGCTAATAACCCCGCTATAAATAAAATTAGCAGGAAAGTACACGTCAGATGGCTGAAAATAATGTTTCAGCTGCTCAAATTCACATTGATTGAAGCCTGTCTGGGGCACTTACTGAAATGAATTCAAAACCTACTGGAACAGAAATTAAATCCTACTGAAACACTCTTTAATGTTATTGAAAATTACGCTGAGATCAGAAATTGATCTGTTAACGCTTTAGCTAAACTTAGAATGATGTTAAGTTAACCTCATTAACATGAACAAGAACAGATTCAAATAAGCACAACTAGGCTGCCCCCTATAGGAGGAGTATTACCACCCTTGATGTGGAGCCTAGATATTTGATGTAATCGCCAATACTCGTCAAAATCGTGGTCATTATAGCCAGAGTTAAGTTCGATACCATAAAAAAAAGTACCTACCATAAAGAGATGGTGCTAAATGATACCATAAAGACCACTGTCATAGCCGAGGTCATAGCGTTTACCAGAAAAGATCAGACCAGGTGTAGTAAACATTGAATGGTGCCCATGGTTAAATATCCAGAAGTTATACTAGAAAGCAATCTTCTGTGGAAAAAAAAACTCATGGAAGAATAGGTCATGCAACAAAGTCACAACCCTGAACCCTGCGATTGATGTACACCATGATTGGGAGACTTATAATCACATACGGAGCTTTGAATGTGACAGGCCGAACAACAAAGACGATTTCGAGGAATACTCTTGCAAGAATAGAAACACTTGCTTGCATATTCATGACAGGGGTCATGAGAACTGGCTCTTAAGCTGCAATGGAGGTGCATGAAGAAAAAGAGAAAGAACAGCGCGTCTTCATGGCGCTTGTCGCTCTCCTGAAAATATGTCCCCCAACAGGGGAACCTGTTGTCCTTTCTGGGCTAGGAGAAGTTCACTGAATTAAAGAGCCTTAATTCCCCCCCCCCTCTCTCTCTCTCTGTCTCATTGAAATGCACTGAAGGGCAAATGTAGGGGCACTTCGATAACTCCCGATTACACAGCATTATATCTATTGTGCTCCTGGTGGGTGTAAGGCTCTGTACACCTAATTGGATCGATTTGGCAACCACACCAGTTATTTGACACCAGCAAGTTACCACGTAGGAAAATAAGTGCGACATCAGGTAATATTCTCCCACTTATTTGTAATTCCACGGAAGAATGAGAGAAAGGGCCACACTTAAAAGCCAGTCTTCGAGCCAGCATGACAGGCGGTGGACCTTGCCAACGACTATGTCAAAGGTACCTGGAATCTCGGCAACGTCTATGGAGGAAGGGATGTTCCTTCTTCTGAGTGCGGACTGATCGGCAGCCTTTTTTGGTCTTCCAGAGACCTGTGCGACGCTCCCAAGTTTCCTGTAATACTTCTCAGCTAGAGGCTCTTCCGACTGCAGAAATCTCACAGGGTCTATTCGGGGGGTTGGATGTGACCAGAAACCCAGGGTAGTTAGACGAAGAGAGCAGGGATGAACGATCGTTCGACCTTCGGTCGCCATTCTGCGGCTACTGATTAGTAGATGTGGGTCGAGACTCGAGAGCCCCAGGTGGTTTATTTCCTTATACTTTTGCGGATTAGGAAACCCAGAGAGCGAGGAAACGCAGAGAAAAAAAGAAGAGGAAACCCAGAGAGCTAATCTTTGGAATGACCTCCCGGGACTATGACAGGTTTCATATGCTCACCTTAGCAATATTGGCTTTTTAGCAAAATGACCAAACGTGTTGATTCTGCATGGAGGGTCAAGAAACCTCAATACCTACAGCTCCTTGATGAGTGTCGTGTAGTACAGCAAAGAAAATTTCGTTGTCTGGATTTCTGTTTCTACCAACCAGCGGAAAAAGATAAAAAGAGAAAAGACACTGGCACCAGAAGGGGAGACAAAACATCTTAGATCGTACCGTAAATGCACCCCCTCCCTCCATACAAAACGATACTTACAATATAATAACCTCATTAGTTAGTACTCATAGTTTTTTAATTTTCTTCTTCAATTACAATTTCACAAAATTCAAGAACTTGAATGGATATTTTAATTACTGGAACTCTTCTGATAGGTGTGTGTTGTTGGTGGTACTGGTAACGTAGCGGCTTATAGTGTTAGTGTTAGTGGTTACTGGTTTCACATGGAATTCCTTTTACAAAATCTCGGTATGTCCGTGTTTGACACTTCCACAAACATAAATCACCGATTGACGGACAGACCTCTATTGTGTGGGCGAACTAAAATAGACGAAATCGTTGACCGAACACGTTCTCTAGTTCCCTAAATACCTATTGTGATGTTAATGTTTCAAATTAAATAAATATTGTTCTCGACCAAAACCACATCGCTCGAATTCCTTCATTTCTGTTATACTATGGGGGCCATTAATATGAACTTCAAATACAAGTCGAGTGCCAACTTGAAGGAAGAATAGAAATAAAATTACTATTATGTTTGTCTATAAATTGGGCAATTTTGACCAAGCTTTGTGTTGTCATGATTACCCAACAAAATTTAAAAACTTGAAAAAAAGAGACTTCGTTAGGCAATAAATATTGGCAAGAGATTAACTTAAAAAAGTTTTTCTTAATTATTTCTTAGGTAATTGATCGCATACCCTTATCTAGTACACATGCTAGTTAAAAATGAGAACAGCGGTATAAATTAGCTTCATTAAAATTGCTACTAATGACTTCGTTCATAGTGAAATTACCTTGAAAGATACGAGCGATGCCACTTCAAAGGTTGTAAGCATAAATTCGTCACGTCGTCCTCTGCAAATCAGAAAATTTTACTGTTGTCATAACCTAAAAAAAAATTTTTCACATGATAGGTAATAATAATAATAGTGCCAGGTCGAATTGGTTAAATTAGCTTTGGTCTAGTAGCTGAGTAAAATTTGAGCTCGCTGATATTTTTTATTAAAAAAAATCTACTTTTTTTATGGTGCAGACAACTTTATTGACAGTGAAATGGTGCTGGGACATAATACGAGCACCAGCTCAAATATTGCAATCAAAAATAGTCGCTTCGCTGGCTTTAAACTGGAATAGTTCGTAAAGTTTAGTGTTGTCATAACCTTGAAAAATCGAGCGAAAATTTATATTTTTTTTTAATAGGAGATTTATATCTTCCCTTTTGTTCTGTGTTGTTTGTATTAAGATAAAAATTATTTAAGTGATTCTGTGACCTTTGGGAAGTTGCAATGAATGCATTATAAACTCTCCGATTGTGTTCCTTCAGGCGGAGAAAAGTCACGAAGTTTAGTGTTGTCATAACCTAACAAATTTTCCGAAATTTCCAAAATCAAACAAATCAAGCAACAGTCTTGTACTTACTTACATTACTCAAGATTCTGCCACGAAATATTAGTTACCACGACACTTGAGTCAACAATAAGCTTGTCATTTGTTTTATTAATCCCTTTATGCATTCTTCCGTGATGCAAACAACTCAATTGATGATGACAAGATCGTGGGCATGTGATGAAATCATAGAAGTGACAACCTGATTGATGATTATAAAATGAACTTGCGACATAAACGCGAGATATAAAGGGAGACAAAATGTATGAAAGCATCAATTAAGCCGATAAATAAATACATATTATGAGCCAAATTTGAGCTCGTCGATAATTTTATAAAAATTTATCGCTTTTTCGTGATGCGGACGACTGAACTAGTTGCAACATTTTTGAGGCTTACGACGAGCGGTACCGCTTAAAATATGAAACTAATAATTAATCGATCATAGCTCTCTCTAAGTCTAGGGAAATCAACAAAATTAAGTGTTGTCATAACCTAATCATTCCGTCCCACCGCGGATCTCTTGAGCAAGAGAGAGATTCCTCGGGGCGATCACGGGTGGGTTAACCGAATGAATAAAACAGAATCGTTCATAGCCCAAATCGGTATTGCCTGCATGCATGATGCATGAAACGAAAATGAAAGTTCGCAATTACCCACATAATCCTAACCTAACCTAGTATTACTCGGCCCACGTTGATTTTTTAAATCGATAAGTCTTGAGGTAATGCCCGTGTCTGCACGACGCACGAGTCGTAGCGTAGTTTGATCGGATTGAACTCTTGCGTAACGTGGGCGTTCTTCTTGTTCTATCAATGGAGGATTGTTCTGTTTTATTTATTTTAACAGTGTTGCCGTGTTTATTTTTAAGTCTATGTGGGATTTTTTCTTCCTTTTGCTTTTCGGTGCGGATATCTTGTTGCAAAAGTGACAGTTTAACACAGTGGCGGTGGGTTAAACCTACCCCCCCCCCCCTCTGAGATGTGCCGCAGACGTAATTATTTTCTGTGTTTTTCAAAGGTTGCCCAGTTGTCAAATGACCCAGTACATATGTAGTTAACAATTAGCTCTGATGTACATGTACGAATAAAAAATTTAATGTCTTAGGTACTTTTCCAACTTTAGCCGCCCTGGGTTAAAACTATAACCCCTGCTCCGCCACTGGTTGAACAGAAAAATACATTGTAACATAGCAAAAGTGGCGCACGCTATTTGGGGTTGCCAATTTTTGCTTGGTGAAATTAACTGTTTCGGATCTCTTACAAAAGTGAGTTAACTCGCTCATTTTAGATCTGGGATCTGAGAATTGAACAACTCAGCAGATTTTTGATTATTAATGACGTTTTGCAAATTAAGTACCTACCTTGATTACGCTGTATTTTTTTTTTCTCTAAACTTTATTAGAATTTCTTACAAAATTGCGTCAACTGTAGAAAATTTGATTTTCTGTGAGTTTTGCGACTCTCCAAAAATTATTAAAAGTAATTCCTGGCGCAGATTTATCAGATGAATCATTACCAAAACTGAGTTAACTTACTCACCAAAGTGTCCAAAATTGAGTTAACTCACGTATCTTTAGATACTCAAAATTTAAGCCGAGTTATCTGACTTAACTCGCGTCTTGAATTCCTGGCGCAGATTTATCGGATGAATCATCACCAAAACTGAGTTAACTTACTCAGCAAAGTGTCCAAAATTGAGTTAACTCGCGTATCTTTAGATACTCAAAATTTAAGCCGAGTTATCTGACTTAACTCGCGTCTTGAATTCCTGGCGCAGATTTATGAAATGAATCATTACCAAAAGTGAGTTAACTTACTCACCAAAATGTCCAAAATTAAGCTAACTCACTTTTTTTATAGATACTCAAAATTTAATTCGAGTTATCTGACTTAACTCGCGTTTTTTAGACTCGTAAAAAATTCAAAATCAACATAACTCCGTTCAGTTAAGTTTCTGTTAAGATTCACTCACACAACTGACTTTACTTACTCACTACTTTAAGCTGTAGAAATCTGAAAAGTCGAGTTCTCTCGTGGTCTTCCGGGTTGAAGACAATTCAAATTTGAGTTTGGCCATTGAATGTTTGAAGTAACTTACTGTCTGATGTTTACCCAAATGGTCGAGGAAAAGCGAGGGATAGCAATGCAATGAAGGTCGAGTAATATTAATGATGAGATATAACACCCGCGGCACACTTCTTTGTGTAGGGATTTCTCGCTAACTCGGGGTGTAGAGCCACTAACGCCCGAATTTAATCTCTACAAATGATAAATAATCTTCATGGTCTGGTTTAATTGCCGAGTCAGTTTTTAGAATTATTAGCAAAAATGAGTTAATTAATTCATCAGAATTTTTTAAATTTTCGATGAGTTTTGAGTTTTATAAATTAAGTTTCGCGGTTCCGGTCATACAAGACTTGCCAGTATTGTTAACTCACCTTTTGAACCAAAAGTTTTCCAAATTAAATTCCGTTGAATATTTTATGCAACTTTTTTTTCTGTCTATTTTGATTCTAAGACATCTTCTAAATATAAATATTCTTCGTCAATCAATTTTTAAATTATTTACAAAACTGAGTTTAGTGATAATTTTAGAATTGGGTTGGTTAGATCTTCCGAATTTAAATTCTTCATGACGTCTCTCAAGTGAAGTTACAGGTTATTAACTCTTTTCCAAAATTGAGTTGAAGAAACTTATGATCACTTGCACATTTTTCCAGATGTTAATTTCTGCAAATTGTCGTTGAGTTTTCCAAATTGAATTCCAGTTTTAAAGTGGAATATTTTTTACAACTCTGCCTATTTGGACTAGTCAAGGTATTTTTTCAAGCTATTCTGGTAAACTTGACCAATCAGTTCTTAAATTATTTACAAAACTCAGTTTTAGGTGGTAATTTTAGAATTGGGTTGGTTAGATCTTCCGAATTTAAATTCTTCATGACGTCTCTCAAGTGAAGTTACAGGTTATTAACTCTTTTCCAAAATTGAGTTAAACAAACTTATGGTAACTATAATGTGGATTTCTGGAAATTGTTGTTGAGTTTTCCAAATTGCATTCCAAATGCAACTATTTTGACTTGTCAAGACGTTTTCAAAACATTCTAAATTTGCCCAATCGGGTTTTAAAATTATTTACAAAACTGAGTTACTGTTGGAAATTTAGAGTTGAGTTAGTCAACTCGTAAGAATTTAGATTCTTCATGACGTCTCTGAAGTGGATTTAATTTACAGGTTATCAACTCTCTTCCAAAATTGAGTTGAACAAACTTATGGTGGATTTCTGCAAATGGTTGTTGAGTTTTCCAAATTGAATTCCAGATGCAACTCTGCCTTTTTGACTTGTCAAGACGTTTTCAAAACATTCTAAATTTGCCCAATCGGTTTTTTAAATTATTTGCCAAACTGAAAATTGAGTTAATGTTGGAAATTTAGAGTTGAGTTAGTCAACTTCATGACGTCTCTGAAGTGAAGTTAACTTACAGGTTATCAACTCTTTTCCAAAATTGAGTTGAACAAACTTATGGTACCTACCTTGAACATTTTTCCGGTTGTGATTGTGAATCTTCATTGCCACCTGGAAACCTATTTCCTACTAAATAGATGTTTCTAAAAAAAAGTTTCTTTATGACGTTACGACTATGTATTTATATTATAATATCAGCAAGATGATCCACCAGCAGGGGTTGCTAAAAATAAGCCTCACAATAGTTGTTGCTCGCCTTCCTGAAAATAACTTCCAAAAGAATTGGCAACTGTGTGAGGCTCGCCCATAGTGTGCTTCCGGTGCAGTTGGAGCTGGAAGGTAGTCGACCGCGTTGTTTCTAAATTACCAAACGAAGAATAGAGCCGCTCAGCTGCTCTCTATTTACGTTTCAAGCTAGTCATCAGGATGAGATCACGCCACTTGCAATAAATAAATGCAACGTTGCGTATTCTTCACTAGCATCCTAGTCCCACGGTGGCATCGTCCTGCTGACCAAGTAAATAAACACTTGTAAACTTGGATAGCAGCAGCAAGTTAGCTCCTAGATTTTATTTTATAATTAAGTCTACTTTATATCTTCGACTAGGACACATCGTAGTTTACGGGCATAGCCTATTGCTATTTAGTATTAATCTAAAGTGTAAAACCTACTTGAAAATATAATTCGCAGTTCACGGACATCGTCTATTACTGTAGTAGTCTTCAAAGTTTTATCCTTTCCCTAAATAAAATTCAACCTTTTTAAAAAGGCATATTTGGGAAGTTAAAACATAACTGGCGCAGTCTTGGCGGATTTTCGTGGTTCCTAAAATTAGTGTGCAGTTCAGTGAAGTTCGAGCATCAAGGACTACGAAGATCCAGCGAACCCCGCATCCAGAAGCCGGAAAGAGCAACCCCGCATCAGACGAGGTCTCCCCGCATCCAAAAGCCGGAAAGAGCAACCCCGCAGCAGACGAGGTCTCCCCGCAACATCCAAGACGGTACGAGCAACCCCACAGAGGTGAGGTCTCCCCGCAACAACCAAGACGGTACGAGCAACCCCGCAGAGGCGAGGTCTCCCCGCAGCAACTTCAGCAACTTTAAAGCAAGACAAAGATGACCCGGTTATTAGGCCCAGTACTAGTCATCTTGATAGTTAATCTGATGCAGGTAAATAGAGCCCAAAGAATAGAAATAAAAAATTTACAAAATAATCCAGGAATTTTACCCCTAAGATTAGGAACTACCAGAGTACAGGTCACTCATCATACCTTTATACATCATTACCCCCTGTTCGATATTCGTCATCAAATTCTAAAACTCGACAACATCATTACTGAATTACACGGCAAAATTAGGAAAAAGCCCGATGACCAAAATAACCAGATCGAAAAGACAGAACTTTCCTATTTAAAGCTAGAAAGAGATCATCTCAAATCCCAAATTAGATTGATACACCCAGACGCTTTGACTCCCTCTAATAATCGAACAAAACGAGGATTGCTTAATGCAATTGGTTCAGTATTCAAATTCATTTCTGGTAATCTTGATGCTGACGATGGCGAAAAATATGATCAAGCCATCACAAAATTAACTACCAATCAGGAAAACCTGATTAGTCATTTCAATAAACAGCTGTCCATAAATAACGCATTGATTAAAAATTTTAAACAACTAATTGAAAATGTCTCCTCAAACTTCGATCAAGTAAATTTGATAATTAAAGAATTGCAAGAACAAAAGTCTTTAGCAGCTCTAACCTTGTTAAGAATAAGTGTTTTTCAACTCAAAACTTTAATTAACAATGTACACACTGCCATAAATTTTGCAATGATTAATCAATTACATCTATCAGTGATTAATGAGGATCAGATTGTTGCAATGAGAAATGAACTAAACAAATTTCACGAGGAAAGTCAATACTATTCTTCAGACACTGTCCTATTTCTAAGAACAATATCAGTAGATTTCTACATCACTTCGGAACATGTAGTCTTCCTACTCCACGTCCCTATCTTAGACCAACAAATTTACAACCTTTATCATTTGTACTCAACTCCAACCACCAATAATACAGTAATAATTCCACCCACACCGTACGTAGCAATGCACGAAAATTCAATCGTTTACTTAAAATCTAATTGTCAATACTTGCAAAGACAATTTTATTGCTCATTGACAGAGATCGAGAAAAATTTTCAACAGGATTCTTGTGTAAGAAACCTATTGAAAGTCAATAAATATCCTAATTGTAAACACATACCTGTAGAAGTGAATGATTCGCTAGTGGAAACTATTAGTGATCAAAAATACTTGGTAATTTTACCTAAACAGACTCTAATCCACGAAAAGTGCGGTAACGAAGAAGTGCATAATCTTAAAGGTGTATTTTTAATTGATGTTCCATATTCATGTTCTTTTACCACTAAAGATTTTACATTTATTAATTTAGAAGGCACTCTTAAGGAGGAACCTGTCTATCTTCCACCAATCAACGAGGAAGTTATGAATGTAAAACCAATACAACTGAATTTAAAGTCCATAAACCTTGATGAGCTATCGAAATTAACTTTGCAAACCAATGATCCGATTCCGAATCAATCAATAACCAAAACCATTTGGTTCCATTCAAACGTAGCACTATATGTTGCTATCGTGTTAATTCTTGTAGGTACTCTAGTTTACTACAAGAGAAATTATTGTTTTCGTAGACATTTGAAAAATAGTGTGGATGCAGAAGAAGAAGGTCAATTAAGAGCCTTTCCTACACCCACACCGCGAAAATAATTAAATAAACGAATGGCACAGTTTAAACTTATAATTCAATTGTATGCCCATACTAGCACTTGACTAGTATCTTAACAAAATGTTTATTTTTATTAGCATTTAAGTTGAATATTACCATTATCTATAATAATTAATAAGTAATTAGTATTTTATTGATTGTTTTATTGATAACATTTATTATATTTTCTGATGAACATTTTATTCATGTGAATGCGAATTCATGGCTTTCAGTTGATTTTAAATCTCTAATTTTCTCAAAATTTTGAAAATCAATTTCACCCATGAATTCCCATCTTACCGGGGAGGAGTCATCAGGATGAGATCACGCCACTTGCAATAAATAAATGCAACGTTGCGTATTCTTCACTAGCATCCTAGTCCCACGGTGGCATCGTCCTGCTGACCAAGTAAATAAACACTTGTAAACTTGGATAGCAGCAGCAAGTTAGCTCCTAGATTTTATTTTATAATTAAGTCTACTTTATATCTTCGACTAGGACACATCGTAGTTTACGGGCATAGCCTATTGCTATTTAGTATTAATCTAAAGTGTAAAACCTACTTGAAAATATAATTCGCAGTTCACGGACATCGTCTATTACTGTAGTAGTCTTCAAAGTTTTATCCTTTCCCTAAATAAAATTCAACCTTTTTAAAAAGGCATATTTGGGAAGTTAAAACATAACTAGCTGTGGAATTTGAATTCGTCAGGGTTGAGATGAAATACATAATAATTACCAGAGATAGCACACTCGTCCCTAAAAAATACGAATTAATAGAGCTGTGTTGCCGTGTCTTTCCCAACAATTAAACTATTGATTCAAAATGCTGAATGCGGGTGCCTCGCTGCCTAATTAATATTCCTTGGACAAAACAATAATAAGAATAATACCAATATGTTGAATGTTCATAATTTATTTTTAGACTGTAACGATGATGATTATAATAATAATAATAATAATAATAGTAACAAAAGAATGTGATATTTTATACCCCTATTATACGCCTACTTTGTTTATTATTATTATTAGTCATCGTGTTACTCGTCTATTACGAGCGACTAACATATTATAGCGATACTTGTAGAAACAATGACCATCACTGTGACGTCATTGCGTGGGTACATTACCTTGACCTTGAATTATTTCTATTTTATTATTATTTATTTCCAATTGGCTGCAGGTTGAAAAATAATTTTGGAATTTTTCAGAAGCGTTTTTGACTTTCTGTGATTAAAACTAATAAGTTGGTTTATAAAAAGATAAATAATGAGGCAGAAACGAGGACAGAGACATTTCCCGAAGCTCGCGTCGAGTTCTGGGAACGTTTCTATACCTACAGAGTAACACCTAGCGAAGGTATTTCTAGTGTAAATTCTTATATTTAGAATACAGTAACAAGACGTGTGTGCAACCTTCGAACTCGTTATGTAAATCAAACCGAAACCGAGGGATGGACTTTCTTTGATGATGCTGTGTACCTTTTGATCGTTTGTTTATCTACTAATATCCGGGGTTATTTGTTGATTTTTGATACATTTTCAACACTGTAAATTTAATTTTCATTACTTTTTTTACTGTCTATAGAGCGTCGAAAGTTGACGTTACTTGAGTCCCATTTTTGTGTCTAGATTGGCTGAGCGATTAAAGGCGCCCTTTTTTACGAAAATCATCAAAATAAATACTACTGAGATAAAAATTTTGACGCCTCAGGATCATCCATGCGAGTTTTCCAGGATGCGATCTTGTGATGTCGCTCTTTAAACGCGTTTTTCAACATTGATCCCCCTTCGAATTCACAATTCAGGACCACAGATGCAAGATCTCCAAAATCAAAGATTCCAATAATTATGACATCTAATTGAGACCCTTGATCAGTTAAGACCCTAACACCAACCCTCTTAAGTGGTTAATTGAATGTATAGAGTTAAATGGAAAGGTGTGCAAAGTGCAAGTAGAAACTGGGATCTCGTGGACAAGAGCTGCCGTCAGGATGGTGGTCAATCAGCTGCAAATATTGGACTGCGGAGGTTTTCCTCATGAGGACAGCTCTGATAACTATCACAAACTGGTGCAATGAACACTCTCCCTCTCAGTAAATCCATTGAAAATCGAGCCGATCTTATTCACCAGGAAGCGCAAAAAATTATAATTACCAAAATTATCTGGTACTTTTTGTGATCATCGACCATGCAAAAGTTTAACTGTACCGTTTCGGCAATCCATATTGAAGGACAGATTTGGGCGAATCCCATAAAAGCGCATCCAAGCGATTGGATGGGTGGAGGATATGTAGGGGATAGGGACGTGTCCACTCGAGAGAAGATACGAAGGGGCCAAACAAAGGCCTATAGGGTGCCGGTGAAAAATCACCTCTGCTATGATCCAGGGGACTCTGAAGGTTCAATATCAGTAATAAAACATTTTACAGCTGAATTCAAACGCGGTAATACAAGAATTTTTGAAAATGAGCGTGCCCGTCCAAAAGAGGTAACCAAACCAGAAATTGTGGATGGTATGGTATTATAATCGACGATCGCTAAATGAAGGTGCGCAAGGTTTCTGCAGCTGTGGGCATTTCGCGTGAACGAGTTGAGAGTGTATGACATGAATTGGAAATAAGGAAGCTCTATGCCAGATGGGTTGTGCCGCATTAGCTTTTCGTTGACACATATAGGCATACCATGTGACAATTGCTTGGCGCTGTCAAGGCTCAACAATGCGTTCTTTTTTGTGGACGAAACTTGGATTCATCACAAAACCTCTGAGATCGAGACACAGTTGAAATAACTGGAATCGGAAGTCGAAGAAGGCCAAAGTGGTCAAAGTGGTTCTCTAACAAGGTGATGGCCACCGTTTTGGGGACGCGCCGGTGTCATTCACCAATTGGTGGCGTGTATTAACCAGAACGGATGCATCGATTTGACGCTGATTTTGAGCGCAGCAGCCGCATTTGGCGAGGAAAAACTGCCCTTTCACCAGGACAATGCAACATCGCACCAGTACGCAGGTCGCCATGGCAAAATTTCATGGATTTCACTTACTAGTCAGGTGCTCACTCTTCAGCTACCTTCATATTCTCCTTATTTGGTCCCCTTCAACTCCTTCTATTTCAAAACTTGAAGAAATTGCTCTGTGGTGAAAGAGTGTAGGGGCATGTGTAGACAGTCGCGACTGATATGACGTCACAGGCGATATTTAGCAGGGCTATTATATTAGGCAGCAAATATCGAAGTGCCGTTTTCACCATTGTTATCAAGATTGTTTAAGATATGCAATTGTTTACTTTAAAAGCTGTCTGAATTATTGTGAAAGAGATTGGGAACAATTTTTGCCGCTCATGCGTTGAGCAAATACGTTCCACAGGAACGATTTTGAAATTAATGACATTGACAGATAGCGTAACCTTTTTTGCCGTCAATTAATTGCTTCGTCATTGCTGCCCCTTTATTGATTTGCAGTAATAAAACTCCTAACTCGTTTTTGCCGATCGGCTTATTCAATTAGAGCTCAATTTGCTGTCTTTAATAACCGATCGTGCCTGCGCTAAACGATGACTGATTGAAATTTAAGGCGATCCATGGAATGGCAAGCCGTGGCATCAGATAAATCAAACTGGAAGTAGGTAAAGACGATAATTTCCTTTAGTAGCAATAAATTAATTTAACGTGAATTAAGCTCACTTAACCGCTGCTCTAGCACTTGCGCTAGTTATTGATGAAAATTTAATGGGATAAGGATAAGATTAATTAGTTAGTGCGTTTATCGAGTTGGCCATGGAAAAGCTCTTTACAGGTTTGAAAACTTTGCGTGTGAGTGTGGCCTATGATTGGCGTTTTTATGACTCGTCAGGCTTAGAACGGAACGAGCGAATAAACTTGGAGAGTGTTTTAATTATTCCGCTTATTTTTCTGTCGGAATGTTTGATTGCCAATCGGCGTTAACCTCCTTTTCGTGTTTAATAATCTGTTGTAAAAGTCGCTTTAGTAGGGAATAAAATTTTTGTTGCTAAAGCTAAAGAAATAAAACTCCGAACAGAGACCCTCGTTGGATGTTGTCAGATTATACCTACATTGTAGGAATACAAAAAACAAACAAGGTTGTTTTTAACAGAATCGTATAAATGAATCGGTTTGGCCCTAACATCGAACCCTGCGGTACGATACAACGATTTGAGGAATTCAAGCGTCACTTTGTTTGCATACACAATACCTACACATACACCTAAAGATGCATTTTCTCTCCAGTTTTATTTAAAGTGGTTAAGTTTTGATTTCACATTTAATCCCAGCATCGACTATTATACGGACGTATGAATAAGCAGTAAATTCAATTTAACTACCGGTATAAACCACTAGTCCAAGTGGTTGAGGTAGTAAAGTGAATTTTACAACGTACTTATTTATATAAAACGAGCCGAACCCCGACTGACTTTTCAGGTATTTCATATAAAAATGTAAATTCCTCTTCAAGTCTACTTACTAGTATTATACCTTCTGCAAACATTACTATTCAAAACGCTACTTCCTTTACTGCAATATATTTATTTGCTCTTGTCATCGTAGATAACATACAGTTAGTAAAAGTTTAGTAAAACGCCTTGCCTTTATTTAAATTACGTAGGTACTTACTTTGTTTTCGCTAATGGTTAGGCATTACTTGAACCGCTATTTTACTCCTGGTGGGTAAACAAAAACCCGATTAGAAATTACCATTCATAAAATGCATTGATATACTATCCAAACGCAGCACGTATAGACTTTCCTTTATCTTAACAGCGGTACTACTTGCACCGGTAACTTGCGTTACTTTAAAGGTTATTGGATTAACAAATCGTTACAAATTAGAAATTGTTATTGTTACCTATTAACCTATTGTTGCATTTTAGATTTTTCTGTTTGTTTTGTTTGTTTCAAACCAGAACAAGGACACGTACAATAAAAGGAGAAAACGCCTTATAAGACTTTTGCGGATGAAACTTATGGTATGGTAGAAACGTAGTACCTATTATTGCGTCTTGGGACAATTAATTAGAAAGATAAAAAGTAAATACAATTCTTAATAGGCCTTGAACGCTTGTGCAAGCCGCGAGAATGTAGATTACGTATAATACTAGTTTTGGACATGGAGATATTCTTCATCAAATTGCGTCAGTCACTTCTTCATCACTCAAAAATCTAGTGGCATATACAAAGTTTTGAGCCGTTGAATAAAATTTTGGAGTATTTGAAAATCACTGGGGACAATTTTCTGTTTATTTAGTCGAGACTCCCTCCAATAATTTTGTTACTGTAGCGAAAAAATGCATCAAAACTCTGTCAAACGCATTTTTATTTACTTCTTTCATTTCTGCCGACTTCGAAGAAATTAGATTTTCGTTTTTCGTTTAGATGACTCCTGTAGACATATACATCATTCTGATATCTGGAACCCATTCGATTGGAACAATGAAGTAGCTTAAAAAGAGACAACCAATCAAATCTTTTTATCTCACTACCTCAAAAATTCGTCATGGAGATGCATTTGTGAAACATGTGACAAAGTTTCACGGCGTTGAACAATCGTTTTCTAGAGAAAGAAGGAAGAAACTAACAGTCGTAAGAACAGATTTGATTATTGACGTTTTCTTCATGCCAATTTTTACGGTCACGTCTGCGATTGAGGAATCTCTTTCTCGTCTACTGCATCCGTTCTATACCAATAGTTTCGTCAACTAAAAAAATAAGAAAAATAGGTTTCGAGTTCAAGTACCTTAGGCCTTTGTTCTTAGAACCAAATTAATGCAGCTCCTGGTTTTAGCTTAACATTTATTTAGCGGCGGTTTGCTTGTTTCTATCGTTGTGACCATGCGCAGTTACCCCCATGCGCGTAGCCCTTTTTTTAGTAAATTGATCACCGGTGTATAGAATTCTGAGAGGCTATTGTTTTGATTTTCTCGCCTTCTATGTTTTTGAGTCGCCGAAGTTTGCTGGCACAAATTTGGCCCGTAACTTTTTGCATTTTTTGCTACCTTTACTAGATATGGGAATGTTTTTTTTGCGCGCTCTACTGGCTGAACAGTAAGTCTTCCAAATAAACTTTTTCTAATGTAGGAAATTTTGTCTTCTTTAATTTTGTATAAAATGGATTTGTCGAAAAAACGCATCTTTCTGAGATTTGGGCCAAAAACTGAATGAAAAAGGTGCAGAAATTTGGGCAAAAAGAGCAAAAAAGAAACAAAGTACCGGCCCAAATTTTTCATAGAAAATTTTAAATTCCCCTTCAACTTTAAACTATAAAAAAACTTTCCAAAACCCCACGCAATGGGAATATTTTTTTGGCGCGCTCTACAGGCGGAACGTTAGTCTTCCAAATGAACGTTTGTTATGGAAAATGTAGAAAATTTTGTCTACTTTTATTTTGTATAGGATGGACTTGTCGAAAAAACGTTTCCTTTCTGAGACTTAGGCCAAAAACTAGATGAAAAAAGCGCAGAAATTTTGACAAAAAGCGCAAAAAACACTGTTCGGCCCAAATTTTTCCCAGCAAATTTTAAATTCCCTTCAGCAACCCAAAAAACAGATGGTGGAAAAATTAAAACTATAGCAAAACTTTCTAAAACCCCACGCAATGGGAATATGTTTTTTGGCGCGCATTCTTCCGGCGGAATGGTTAGTCTTCAAAAAAAAAAAAAACATTTTGTATGCGAAATGTAAGAAATTTTCTTTATTTTAATTTTGCACTCCGAAAAAACGTCTTTATGAAATTTAGGTCAAAAATTTGGACGAAAAAAAAACAAAGTTTCGGGCCAAATTTTTCTCAGCAAATTCAAAATTGGGCCCAGGGTGGCGGTATTGGCTGTAATACTGTTATATTGCAAAAAAAGAAGATAAGTAAGAAATGCCATTGAATCTTAACATAAACTCATTGCCCGTGTTGTCAGATTTCTGCTCGCTCATTCATTACTCTTGCAGAACGCGTGCAATTTAAATGCGGAACGTTGACGTAATAAACAGGAACTGTACAATACCTACTTTGCATTCGCCTCGAATCTAATGAATGTCTATAGAAATTTTACTTTAAAATGAACATTGCAATGAATGGTGATGGGTGCCATGCCAGTGCATTATTTATGCGAGATATGTCGTTGGACGCTGTTGACAGATCTTGATCTCGTCTTTCTCGTTAATTTAATTCTTATTATTACTAGCATGTTTTTCAAAATGTTGTAAAGTTTATTTAAATCGCTTGATTAATAGCGTTAATAATAGACCGTGTTCCTCTGAGGGGTTCTAAAAATATCGAATGGAATTATTTGCGATTAAGACACGGCAACATTGGCGGTTGATTTTTCCAAGTCACAATAATACATGATGAGACACTGCGTGAGAGACAAAACAATTGAATTGCATGACTGCAAGTTGCACATCTGTTTTCTGTTTGCAGAGCCGACTTGCGTAAATAGACGAAACAGAAAAAGCCGGGGACAAGAGGAAATGATGAAAGAAATTTTATGTTTTATGTTTATCTCACAGATATTGAATTAACGTTTACGATGGCAGAGGATGGAATGTTCTTTATCGTCGATAAAATTTGTTTAGAGACTGTCGGAAATATTGATATAACGGTTGATGGTAGTAGTGTAAGTTAAATCTTTCTTTGGCGTATAAGTTATAAATTTTTAGTTTATACAAAAAACTTATTTTTCACTTTCCCAAAGAGGTGGCTGAGTTCTATTTGTACAAACGTTTGAGTGGGAATGGGATTTTTTTTTGGCAACTGACTTTGAATTTGATTCGGCAATGAAAAGCTCGCAAATCCGGCCCAAATCAAAATATACATTACACGATGTATAAATATACGAATTAAAACACAAATATTCATTATTTCTACGAGGGGTGTCTCTAGATTGTGATCAATTCAATCAATATCTAGTCGATTCGAACGTGGATGAGCTCAGAAATCTAAATACCCAAATCTAATCGACATGAACGACGAAAATGACCTTTTTCTTACGGGTTTTTTGATTTTTTTGCAAAACTCCTCGCGTGCTTCCATGGTGACCATAGTCCGGGGGTCATAACGGTGTATTACTTGATCAGCATGGATGAAAGATCGAGTAACCATCAGTAAACAACGACCATTTAGCTGATAAACTAATCATTTAGCTGATCGCAGCACAAAACCCAAACTCGAATGTAGGCAGTGTAGACGTTAAGGTCATACGGACAAGAATTGCAATCAAACGGGTTATGGATATAAGGTTTAGAAAGCTTGGACGGTCAATTGGGGTTTAAAATTGGGGTGTCTGTCAGTGTTCACTATGGAAATTAAAATGTTAGACACAAATTAGGCTCTGTTTCGAGATTGAGTGACGATTGGTACAAACCCGACACCGTTTACCTTCGCATCAGCGATTAGCAACCGCTTAAATGATTATACTGATTATTATAACCTATTGCATCCTGTAGGGGTGCTCTTGTAAAAGCTGGGCGCCTATGTTTTGTTTTTAATTGATTATTATAGATTAGTTTTCTGATTTTTTTTCATATACATATTCTTCATCTTTGAACATCATAAATACACTTTATCAAACAAGAAAATATTCGAGCCAAATATTAGAATAATAAAAAAAGATACGGACTGCAAGCGGCAATACATCCACCAGTTTGATCTGGCACGCTGATGAGGCCAGAGAGGCTGAAATGGCTGCTCGTGTCTTCAGATTTGGATGGCTCTGTCTTGTTGCTTGCCGTGGAGCTCGACGTAAACGAACTCGCACCCGCTAATCTTTTTTTACTATTCTTGAATATACACACATTTGGTAAGTAAAAATTAATATTGTTATTGTTATATTTGTTATAGTATTACATATAAGGAGTGTTGAATTCAAGTTCAATTCAACCGAGTACGTACACTGTAAGTAGTAACGAGTGAGAAGTTTGCTGTGTTTGTTAGAATAATTCTAATTTTGAGTTTTTCCATTCACATTAATCAACTCATCAGAAAGATCAAGAGAGAATCGCTCTTACAGAAACGCTTTTGTGTTCTTTGTTGAGTTCTGTTTTGCTCTCACTTTTTTTTACTTTTTTTTATTGAAGCGTTCGTTCAGTAATGTTCATTTCGTGTTATTTATTATTGAATCGCGTGACGATCTAGTTTAACTTCAAGTATTATGTAACTGTGAGAAAGTGAACCCCCATATTATGTTTTTATGATACCAACACCAACCTTATAATATAAGTAATAAAGAAATAATAAATAAAAAATAATCTAATCGCTGTTGCCAAGTCAATTAAAGATTTCCGACCAGGACAAATATTCCCTTTTTCTGACGCGTTCTTTATTTTTGAGACATTGTGTAGATTTTTTTTACTCTTGGAAATTGACTTTTTGAAAAAAAATAAGTCTTAAGATGTAAGAGTCTGATGTTTTCGTGGTGGTACAATTATTTCAGTGAAGATTGATGGAATCAGATAGGCTGAGGAGGTGCTGATGAGTTCCAGATTCCAGGCCTGGAATGAAGATATTTTTTGTTTACGCTTGTTAAGAGATGGGATAAAAATATGGAGAGGATTAAGATGAGGATCGTACGTCTTAAGTAGTAAGCTTGTGTTTCTTTCTCTGGCGCCTGTCTCTTTAGTCGTGAATATATTTTAATTGGTTCTAAGAGATGCTTTCAGATAGTTGGCGTCGTGTAGTTATGTTTTTCTTGTTATACGACGAAGGCCTGGTGGTCTTCATTTTCTATAAGTGACGAGTGACGACGACAGTCTATTTTCCCAACTTGTGACCTAATTGTTGAAAAAAGCTATAGCGCTCTATATCTGAGCAGTTTAAAACTTTCACAGTGTCATTGGGCGTTTGACAGAGTTTTTTGCCAAATTTCGAAATTGGCTTTTGTTGAACTGAACATTGGAACTGAAATTAATATAAAAATTCAGGTGTTTTGATCCATAAATAAAATAAAAAAATCAGAAAAATATGTGTAGGTACAGGGTAAATACCTGAGGAGATATCTCACTTCTTACTACAGTGCGTTGTAGGTTGTAGTGTAGATCTCATCCAGGGAAGAAACAATAAAAAACAAAATTCCCAGGCATAATTTTCTGCTTACTTTGTTGGTATAAGATATCCAAATACAAGAACTTAAAATCATTGGTTCAAACAAAAATATAAAATTTGGCGACCTAGCAAGTAACGTGGTGAAGGTGTTTTGATCTTGTCATCTTTATAATTTTGCAAAAGTCGATCAGTCGCTGTCGTTATTCTATCCGCCATTAGTTTAACCAAACCTTCTTTTGGAAACGTACCTGATGTTCTTAGTACAGCCAACGGAAAGAGCTGCGCTGCAGTCAAGACTATTATAAAACAAAGTCTTGCAGTCAAAAGACTTCCCAATTGCTGCAAACATGAGTTGACTACTGGCAATTAAAAAAAAAAATTAAAAGTTTTTTCTTTTGATTTCTCAAACCGTTTTTCTGTTTCCCAAATCTCCGGTTCAGAAGTAAAATATCATTTTTGGGGTGTCAAAAACCCACAAGGGATGTTTTTTAGTTTTTTTTTTGTGATTTTTACCGAGTGCCAAATTTTTCATGATTTTGAACCTTTTGAATACGTTCGGGGTGTCAAAAAATTGGGATATTTTGAAGGATTTTGGGTCTTGCTGGGCCGTTTCATATCCGTGTTAGGGCCTTTTTTGAATGATTTTATTTGGAAACTATTTGGTTGGATTGATGAGATCAATCAGCGAAATTTCCACATAGTTCTTTTAGATGTAGGATTAACATTAGTTCCCCCCGAGGGGGTGTTCACTCGATGAAAAAGTGTACAATTATTTCCTCTATTTCCATTTTATTTTCTTATTTCCACATTATTTTCACTATTTCCACTCCTACGTATATCCACTATTTCCAAGGTGGTTGGACAAACGTGGTCCTGGGATAGAAAAAAAGATTTGTATGGTTTTGCAAGTTTTTGCAATTTGGGGTTGTTGAATGATTTTTTTTAGAATAAATGATTTTCCTCCCATCTCTTGAATGTTGGCTGATCAAAAAAAAAAATAAAAAATGGCGAGCAATTATGGACCTATGATGGACAAACCAGTGCAGGAAAGCAATAGTCAAATATGGATTTTTAACTTCGTGTTTTACAAAATATCCACTGCTTTCACATTATTTCCATTATTTCTACTATTCCTTTATCAATAATAAAAATCTGTGGGTGGACAGATCTAATGACTGCACAAACGTGGACCATTGATGGACAAACGATCTATGTGGTTCAAATTGTTTATTGCAATTTACAGCAGAGGTGCTGCTGCATTGGTCAAAAATTATCATGAAAAATTATTTTATTGTTGAAACGGCGTCTGGACAAAAACACTTCTTGGTTGACAATCATTCGTCTACGATGGACAAATGAATGTAATAAAAAAATGCAAAATTGGAGGGAGAGGGGGCAATTTCATGGACCTCTCCAAATCCTCTTCTAAAAATTTTATCCCAACTGAAGACTCCCTTGAGAAGAGCGGAGTCACGCTACAAGTTGCCGATAACGCCACGATTTCAAACGTTAGCACATGCGTCTTCAGTGATCGCACGAAATGGACCAGAACCTATAATTTATTTCCAAGCTATTTCCATTCATTTTCTACTATTTCCACTATTTCCGTTTTATTTCCACTATTTTCACATCATTTCCATTATTTCAACTATTTCCACTTATTTCCCCATCATTTCCACTATTTCCACTGAACACCTCCCCTCCCTCTTCTTAGGAACGGCTAACTAGATTTGCACCACCCCTTCTCGTCGCTTTCGATTGAATGACCATTTCACAATTTTAGTTTCTCTCCAGAAACCTAATTGCTAAAGATCTGACCACCATACCTGGAACCAACTTGAGATCCAGGTACTCCGGAATATAAGAGTTTAGTTTTTTTTTTAATTCTACTTAATTTCTTCCATTGCTTCTAATTTCTTCATGGTTTTCCGATATAGAAGAGCTTGCTTAATCGATTCCACTTCTGCAGGGTCCCAAAAACACATGCAAGCAATGTTTCTTATTTTTAGGTGTAGCTCTCCGAACAACTTCGCTTTTTTAAAAAAAAAACGTTCCAAAATCCTATTTGAAGGCTGCTTGGACTTGGTTGCTTTGCTGTATGGAATGGAATAGGCAAGATTGGAATAGCTAATTCAAATTTTGCAAAGAAATTGGTAAAAATATCGTCACTGCTCGATTCCAGGCTCTCCAAGATTAGTGACAATGTGGACAGAATCAAAGATTCGAGATTTTGGTCAATTTACTTTTCTGAAAAAATGAAACAATGTGATGATTATGCTCGACTAAGAAATCAAAGGCCAGCATTCTGTCTTATAAATTTCCATTCAGTTTTAGAAGATGACCCATAAATCTTTATTCAACTACCAACTACTACTGTTTAGTCTATAATGATGATAAATTCTGACCATGCAGATACAATAGAAAGAACCCGCGCTGTATATAACGAGGGTTGATGGAGTCAAGTGCCTGATAAAGAGTTAATGACACTCAACAATACAATTCATTAGGGACCCGAAAGGATAAAGGCTCAGTACGATGGCGAGAGCGATGTTCAACATGCCTCTTTTATAATCTCCGGTTTTATATTACATACATACATCCACTCAGAGATAATCACACATTGACGACACCGTGCGGTTAACAACAGTTTAGTGAATAAATTCTTTGGAGTAGTAGAGAAGGAAGGAGTAAGTTGGTTCGAGCTCGTTCGAGATGACGAACGAGATGATCAATTTAATAAATCTGAGATATAAAACATGCTTTTGATTTGGAAGAATGAATGACTATCATTGTTATTGTGTATTATTTTGTTACGGTTCAGATAGGTTGAAGTTATTAATTTCAATAACATCCTGTATGTTCCTAGAAAAATGGTAAATTTAGATTTAGGTTTCTAGGTACTAATTAGGTAGCTCTAATTATTGTTGAAAAATCTACAGTAATCAGACACACCTTTGTATAGTATATCGTGAAGTATTTTAGAAGTTTTATGAATCACATTTTCTTGATTTTTATCTTTTAAACGATTCAGATCAGCTCATTTTAAATTTAGTAAGGACTTGTTAATTTATTGAACCGATCCAGGTCAGCTCGTTTTATGCAAACATAAATCTGGCTCCAAGGACCATTAGTTAACGAAATATAAATCCGGCTCGAAGGATCATAATTCTGTTAAACCGTAAGTCTCCCAATTATCAATCAAAATTAGAGATCATATTGCATTGAAAAATCAGATCGACGATAACAGAGGGGAAATGCTTTAAGGGACTTCTGGTTTTATTAACCAGGCCGGCTAATTTTTAAGTGATGCAGGTCAGCTCATGTTTAAACGATTCATTCAGCCCGTTTCATGAATCCATCGCAACTTTTATGTACATTTTAAATCGACAAAAAAATCGTCTTTTTAAAATCTTTTTTTAGTGACCCACCTCAGCTCATTTTTCTGCGATCCATGTCAGCTAATTTAAAACCATCCAGGTCAGCCAATTTTTATTCGTATTACCTACTTGGACAGTTTGGGAACTTTTTTAAAGACCTGACCCGATCTAAGCTCTTTCAAAATTTGACCGGAGACTAACAAAAAATCAAAAAATTGTGTAATTTTTACGTTTGTGTTGTAATTCAGACCTTTTACTAATTAATTTCACTCTTATGCAACTTCAAAGAAGTAAGTCACACAAAAGTGTTTTGCTAGATTGATATTAAACGCTTGTTACTTCGATTTTTTTCTAGTTTCTAGAGTGTTTTTTTTTTCCAGATTCTTTAGCAGTTGCACTTACGAGAATCGTTCGAATAAAGTGTCTCTGTATATCAGTTTTTTGTTATTTTCACGAACTTTTTTTTTCAAATAATGCAATAAATTTCAACGAATTGAATCTATTTCGAGGAGCATTGCGTAATGGTATGCAAATATACTTATTTTACACATTATAGATAATAATTAATGAACGAATCCTTGAAGATAATTGAGAAATTCTTACATTACCAGATAAAGTGTCCAATTTTTTCCTAAAAACTATTTTCGTATCGTTTTGATAAGATACATAGTAATTTTGCACAGTTAACAGTTAACTTGATACATATTCGTATTATTTTTACTTATGTAATGCGTCTGAAGATAAATGTAATAATTTTAATAGTTCCTGATTACGCTGATAATGATATCTGTAATTTTGCATAAAAATAACTTTTAATAATAATTAAATATGCAGAAAAAGAGTAACTATTGTCTTAACGCTGAAGGGGCTTGGCTATAAAGCGCCATGACCATTGAATAGTCGACTCGAAATAGAATACACCCTATTATTCAGCCCGTCACTTGGTATCATCTCACCAACGTCCACAGAACGGTCTTATTGTTTTCTTGACGATCTTTGTTTGTCTTGGGTAAAATAACAAATTCGCGTCATTGTTTTGCGACTTTGATAACCGGAACTATAAAGTTCCCATTGTTGGTCTTATCTTTTCAAATATTACTTGAATCAACTCAAATAATAGTGGAATGGTGGACAAAGTTTCTTGTCTCATGTTTATTTCTCTGCGGGTGTTTCCCCACCCAGGTCGCGGTTTTCCACGACACATTTCCAATCACTTTTGTAGCCGAACGACGACCATTTTTTCGACGCTGTTGAGTTTTTCGACGTGAGTGTCATAGTTCGGTTCGGGCTGAAAAATTCAGTCTTGTCCGGGATTCCCCGCCCTGTGTAAATTTTGATCGGTTCAGGGTAACAATAATTAATTTTTTTCCTCTAATTCGACACGCCCAATCCAGAACTGCAATCCGTTCGTCGATAAATCATCGCTTTGAGTTGGTGTTGTTGAATACAAATGTTGTGGTTTTATTGATGACGTCGGAAACCGCAACCTGGGGACGGGGAATCCCGCGAAGGTCTGCAACACCATCTTTTCCGTCTTCGACTGCATAAGAAGCGATTTCCGTTTGAAGTGTTACGAGTAAAACCACGACCTGGGCGGGGAATCCCGCGAGGGTCTGAAGGGTCTGTTCCGCCATCGGAAAATCCATTTTCCGGACACCTCGGAAATTTTTTCGCCATTGAAACGGTGGACAAAGTTTCTTGTCTCGTGTTTATTTTTTGCGGGTGTAAATAAAAAGTTATATTACCAGAAAACCTTAATCAGGTTAATTTAATAAATTCTCTTGAGCCGTTCCTCCGCTTAGAGCTAGAAAAGGTATCAGGGATCAGTGAACAGGTTATACCTACCTTTCTTTGGATGGAGCAATAATTATGTCAGTATAGAGAAAAAACGGCCAGTTAATGGTTCCAATAGTCAAAATTTACCATATCCGTAACTGACTAGGTTCAAGTACAGGTTGATATTTGGATAAAAAGTTAATTCTTCTTCATTTCCATTTTTTTTTTGTGTTTAATAAAATCTCATTGCTTCACCCTAATAATTATTATCATGATCACTTTGTGTTGCTCGTTTGAGAATCACAAAAATCGACACAATTAATAACCAAACGTAATTGTTACAGCCTCCCGAGAATGAACTGCAGAAGGGCGAACGTGTAATGTCTGAGCACCAGCTACGCGTCGAGCGCTCCCTCCAGAAGCTCACCATCCCCGACTGGTATAAGACCCACTCGATCCCCAAGGAGGGCTTCATCCTCAAGAAGACTCCTCGCGAGTCGAAATGGACGGGGACCAGCAGCAAGACAACCTCCCTGAGCAGTCTCGGCTCGTGCACCCAGTCGCCCTTGATCCTCAGCCCCACCCCGCACAGCCAGCCGTTTGTGCGGTGGTCCACCAGCAAGCTCAACTCGACCGCCTCGTCCCCGTGCGCTTCGACCCGCAGCAGCTTCAACACCAGAGCGAACGGGAGCATCTCCCCTTCGTCGCTTCGTAGCAGCTTCAGTTATCGGCAGCCGTATCTCGGCTGGAGGTCGCAGGAGAGACTGTCCAGACCTAGGACTCCGGCGGAGCGGCTGGCCAGTTCGCTCCTCACGCACCCCCCGCCCTCGCATCCGCAGGAGAGCCCCGAGATCCAGACGTCGATCAAAGAGGTGACCTCGGCGATAGTGCACTACGTGAGCGGGCTCAGACCGGAAGATTCGAGGGGGTACGAGAGCCAGGAGACGGCCAGCCAGAGGAGCTCCTCGGTCAGTCCCAGGGGGAGTCAGAAGTTGTGCTGGCTGGAGAGCTCGTTCGTCGGTACGAGACCGTTGGACTCGCCGCAGACTCCGGTGACGTTGTCAGAAAGCCAGAGTTCGACGCCGGTGCCGCCTGTCAGTCTCAGGTTGGATCTGCACACGCCCAACGGTGAGTCGATGAGAGTCTGAGCGCGTTTAGACTTTTAGAGGTAACCAGTCACAGATTCAGAGACTTAATTGTTTCCTGTTGCCATGCAACTTATGTACGTACTTCCTCCGTGGTAGTACTCTTAAATTTTCTGCTGCTGTGTCACGTTTGGAATTATTGAGGCTTTACACTCATCCCTTGATTACTTCTCTCATCATCCGATGAGTATTAAAAAAAAGCTTTAAAAATTTTATACGACCAATGAAAGAAACAGACAAAAAAGGCCAAAATAGTATATAAACACTGTTTCTTGTGAAATAATGACTAATGTGTAAAAAAAATGTTTATAAATTAAATCGGGTAACTTGCTTTGAGGTATGAGATCTAGTACGTTTTCCTTCAGAATCGGGACAATTTTCGCGAACCAGATTACTGCAGTGGCAACCATGCTCCAATACATCTGACCCGAAATGTTCCTCCTTCGACCTGCGAGTAATGTCTCTTTCTCTCTTTTCTGGATGCTCGTGAGGAATTGGAGATGGTCTGTTATTCGGAAATGGAGTGCTGTTTCTCTTGCACCAATTCGGGGTGTGTGCCTATTACAATTCTCGCGAACCAGATTACTGCAGTGGCTACCATGCTCTGATACATCCGACCCGGAATGTTCCTCCCAGGAATCATGAAGACAAGGTGATCGTTACGAGTTTATTGTCCTTTTGCACATAGTTCGACCTGCGAGTAATAAACATTTTTTATCGCCATAAACAGTTGAATAACATATTGGAATTTCAGCAATTTTAAAAATCAAATAAGACTTCTTTTGTAGTAATTAAAAGTTCATTACTTTCCAGTTTCGAAAAAAAATCTCACTCGCAATATGAGCTCTACCGACAGCGGGGAATAATTTTAAAACAGTGGGCGCGATTTCAACTGCTTTGCTTTAATGTTAACGCACATGTGTTTGTTTCAAGTTAATGCATAATTTTAACAATCTGCCATTTGAAGTGACTTTCCAAGTGTGAAAGCTTGAACAGATTTGAGTTGGAGAAACGTCTTGGCCTAAAAATTGTGCAAACACAACATGAAAATCCAGACTAAATCCAGTGACCAGAAATTATCATTATGAGAAAACTAAATCGCCCATACTACTGGAGATTAATAGATCAATAAATCAAAAATTTATCGATTTGAATATTAAAGGAGGTAAACAATTAATTGCAGCAGAAAATTTTACATCGATTGGCAAATTTTTTGAGATTGAGTCATGTCCCGAATATGCCAAAACTGAAGGGAAAAAAATAGTCTCTGGGTTTGTGACTGGAGCTTCAAGCCGTGCGATATGCGTTTTAGGATATTGTCAGCCGAATGTCATCTTCTATTGGTGCTATTGTTGTAAATATTAATCGTTCAGTGGTTTTAAGACAGTCAGGTTTATTACGTTTCAGTTTTTAAACTTTTTTCAGTGTATCAGTTTATTTTATTACAGTTTTGTACATTTTGTTCTTATTATTTTCAATGCATGTATCAAAAACCGATAAACGAATAAATCACCTCATGGTTTATGGGTCGAGTAAATTGTGAAGGTTTTGATGATTTTGTTGTTCTTTTGGCTTTGTTTTTAATTCATAAATTGGTGTCGCATCGATTTTTATTAAAAAGTATGGTCAATTGAATGACGTGTGTCATTCTGTTGGACAGCCAACACTTGAAATCCGATTTAAATATAAGATGTGGTAATTGAGTAGGAAATGTCATCTCGCCATTTTTCATAGTTATTACTGTGTGCCAAGAATTTTTCTCTTAAGAAAATGGCGACCTCAAGTTATGCATTAAAAATAAATAATGATAATTAAGATATTTTTAAAATACTTAACCAAAAACATAATCGATATTGTTTTGTTTGTTTGTTTGTATGTATGTATGTAAGTATTATGTCGTGTAGCTTTTATAATTCATAAATTGACTTACGATCTATTAGGACACTCCGCAAGTTGCACTGTATAGTTTGAACATTAGTCTTAATTTTTCTGTTTTGTTTTTATAATTTTTATTTTATTTTTTTGTGTCGCTCTTTAGTGCAATGTTATGTATAATACCTGTAGTTCTATGAATACTCCCTAGAGTTCAATTTTATTATTAATTAGGTCTCTCTTATCGTTTAAGTAAGTTATTGAAAATTTGACTTGATGACTTGATATTTTAGTTAAATTATTATTCTTGTATGTTTTAGTTCATATTTATCCCGCATCATGTATCATACTTGTCAATAAACTGTTTAATTTTTTATTGTTGCGTTTATTTTATTTTTTTATTTTTCAAGTTTAGCATGTTTTTTTTTATCTCCCACTGCCAGCTTCGTCTTTATTTTCATTATTTAATGTCACTAGTCACTACAGTAGGTATCTATTGCATGAAATGTGCGAATATAAGCGCTGAGAAAATTGTTTGGCTTCATAAAAAAAAGTAGGGTGGTTTTATTGAGCATAGAATATTTTATTCAGAATAATATTTTTTAATAAATCACCCTCATAAAATGGTCATCAATAGGTAAGTAACTAAAGCTAATCTAAAAGGGCTGATCTAAAAGTTGATCTCCACCATTGATAATGATTTTTTTTTTAATCAATAATAATCGATATATTTATTATAATATAAAAATATCAAAAGAGTCAGGATGTATTTCTGTGATTGCTCTATAAAGTCACTCTAATAAGGAGACTGCTTGGCTATTATTACCCAGATCTTTAGGCAATAGAATGTAATTTTGAAGCCAAGAGGCAAAGAAGAGCATTGCCCTTGCCTGGAATGCCATCCCATCAAATTCAAACCACAAACACACTTGTTGAAATAAACACTGGCTGTAAAATGAGAAATTTAGATACCATATCCTCTCATATGAGATTACTGCAGACACATCATCCCACACCCATAATGGCTTTTTAATTTCTACTCTTTTACTTTAATGACTTGATATCTGAATAGTTTTAATCTCCTCTGCCTGAAAATTCAGGTCACAGATCACCATTCACCACTCACTCACCTTAGACTGAATCCTAAACCATCTAACAGCTTTTTTAATTTATTTTTTCTTAATAATTGTTGAATTATCTATTTCTCTTTCCTAATTAAATTCGTAATACTTTTATATAAACAACATGTGTCCCAGAATAAAGGGGACAAACTTCTAAGGTAGAATATTTACTTGATTTTATGACGAAAAGTCTTAATGAACCTACCTTCGAATTATTTGAGTTGCTTCAAAAAAATATTACATTAAAACTGCTGAATATGTTTTGATGATTTTTTTGCGTTGCTTCTCTATTAATTAAGTATCTAGTCTAATATAACAGCAATAATTCCTTCAACTTGTGTACTCCCCAATTTTACACCACTGAATAAATTCTGGTTTTGACACAATTTTCAAAAAATCGAGACCTTTCTAGTAGGAAAAGTACATACATAAAGTTTCTTGTGTGAATTCTCAATACTTTTTTATTTATTTTTATTAACGTGTCTGGACTTCACTGGTTATTGACACAGGTATTGTAATACAAAAATTGTATTTCAAGGGATTGTGATGTTATAGGGGATGTATCGCTTCCAGCATACAGGAGTGATTCTTGAAGAAAGCTGATCACTGGTGACCCGAGAATCTCCTTAAGACTTCTTCTCAAGACACTTTTAACATCTGACTCGAGACGGTTCCAGTAAAGTTGAAATCATAGTTGATTCCGGGCTGTTTCGCCGTGGTCCATGGAGATTTGCTCCGAACTTTTCGTCTACAGGTGAGGAAAAATTGAGCTGACCTGGGTCTCATGAAAATCAGCAGACTCGATTCCAAGGAAACCAAGCCAACAGTGCCAACACATTCTTCTAGAATGCACTAAATATCATGATGCGCGTGAAAATTCGGCTTGGGAAGAAATTCTCAAGCGTTTTTGAGACATGTACGATTCAGAAGACATTCGAGAACAAAAAGTTCCAGGTTTTTCAGCAATGTTTTTGAACTTCTGAAAAAATTACAGATTCTTTCAGCCACGTTTCCTAGCGCTATTATGAGCTCAACCTTTTATTTTTATATGTAAATATTACTGAACTTTCACCTATTCAATTGTGCATATCTCAAAAGCTGTTTAGAATTTGCCTACCAAACCTTACCAAGACTTTTTGTACCAGAAATATTTACAGAACCAAAATTTATCGTTATCGTTACATTCGCCAAGATGGCGGGCGAAGAGCAACAGTTTTTAGAGAAAGTATAATAGAAGCTCAGTCTTAAGAAAACATACCTGACACACACAAGCTCAATTATTGTGAAGATATGGAAAATACTTTTAGATGCAAAGGATGAAATTACCCAGGAACTCAGGTCCAAGCAGGAAAATGAGGAAACAAATGATTTTGATGGCAATACAAAAAGCAAACAGCCTAAAGATAGAGATAATCTACCACCATCCTTCCATAACAACACAAAAAAAGTAAACAAGAATCCCAAATCATATATACACTGAACAACAAAATTATGGGACAAGATGAAGGAGAAAATGAAATAGAATGAAAGAAGAGCAGAGGAAATTGATGAAAGATATCCTAGATCTTGGAGTCTGTGAAGGTGAGAAAGATGAATATGAAGAAAATCCACGCAGGAAAAGGAGGCCTATAATAAATAAAAAAAAAGATTAGGGACTGGCTTGGTAACTGATGCAGAAAAACAGAGTGGTTTTGTGGGAGCAGACCGCAAGGCATTCTATATATACCATGTAAACACACGTATACTCGGTGGAAGGAATATTTGAAGGCCGGAGGCTATGTACCTAGCGACACAAAGAGTATTAAAGCGTAACATCGTAAAGACATTATTGCAAGCAATAATGCTATAAGACCTTTTTCTGCAGGGTAGTATTCCAACAATATTCATTTTATCTTCAGGAAAAAATGTGCTTTTCATGCATGGGTCAATTTTTATAAAATTGTCAATTAAGTACCTACATATTACACTGACAAGGATTTATGACGGGAAGTTAATCCCCTGCTTTAAAACAAGCGCCTATTAGGTAAATAAAAATGTAAACCAAGTTAAGTTGTTTCTTACAGTTTCTAAATTTTGAATTATACCTAGATACGGTCCTGGTCAGACACCCGTCTCTATTTACTTTTCAATGTTGGTTGTCCCTTAATCTCTTAAGTAAACATTGCAAGAAGATTTACGAGAGTTCAAATATTGTTTCCACCTAGTAATAACATCAGACATGGTTTCAACATCTATCCATAGAAATCTGGATTTCAATATTCCAAGTACGTGAGAAATCCCATACCACATAATAATAGAAAATACAGCTTAAAGAGCTTTTCAGTAGCTGTCCCTTTTGAAAAGAAGGATGAGCTGTACAAACCAGAGTTTTGGCCATTCAATGTTGTGGTAAGAAGATTCAGTTTTAATCCAGAAAAACAGAAGCATATGCTGACTGTGTTGAAAGTGGTGAAAGTCAACTGGATCTAGTAAATATGGGCGAGTTCAAGCTAGTTGCAAAGGTGTATCGTGCAAATGGTAAACATGATGGGTCAGCCATTTATGTGCATAGATCCCTGAGTGCTAAATTTAGAAGAAAACTTCTCCATTTTGGAGCATTTTGAATGTGCAGTGATAGAACTAGTTGTTCAGGAGAGAACTTTTATTATTACATCTTTAACAGACCTCCTAGTGGAAATATTTACCTATTTATCTTATAAAAAATCTTACAAAAGCATAGATACGACTGTCTATGTAGAAAATACTTCGTGGAGAAGTTGAAACACTATGGAGTACAGGGAAACGTTATGCGATGGTTTGAGTCTTACCTCTCGGATCACCAGCAGTGTAAGGACCCAGATCACCAGACGTGGTGTGGCAGTGACATCGTCTATTCTGCTCACTGAAAAGGGTATTCCACAGGGTAGTATTTTAGGACCCCTACTCTTCATAATATAATAAATGATTAAAATAAAATCAAATAATTATTGTAGTTGTAGTTAGTATTAAAAATTGTGGGGTGCATAAGTTGAACCCTTTTATACCTACCGTACATCCTTGGTCCAAGTTAAGCACAGGTAATTATTGCAGTAGTATTAGACTGAATATTCAGCCATTTTGGAGTTATAAAAATGTATTTTTTTTAACATTCAACACCATGTAACTTCGTCAAATACTCAATTTAGAGAGTAGGTTCATTAAGACTTTTTTGTCTTGAAATCAAGTTTTTGGTACACCTGTATATATCAATAATGTGGATATTTATGGTAAGCCTAAATCTGAATCATAAAATTCAACCATTCCTGAAACCGTGGTGTTGAGCTTTATCATACAGAAAAATCCACAGACGCAACAACAGACTTATTTAATTACGGGGGTCTGTGTGTGGTGTGTATGTAATTAGGTCTGTTATTTCGTCCCTGGAGAGTATAATAATATATTGAAGACACGAGTGAGTAACTTAACGTATTATGCAGTAGATGTGAGCTTGCTGAATACGGCAAGGAGCGAGAAACCTTCTCCTAGTTCTACGACACTGGAAGACGTGCTGGACTCGCTACTGGGGCTGCCTTCGTCAACGAGAGCTCCCAGTCCCAGTCTCCAAGGTAGGAGACATGTGTAAGTTTCATTTCAGGACTATAAGTTACGTCATTGCACCTAGGTTTTGAAAAAATTTCCGGGTCATTTGGGTCAAAACTGAACGTGGGTGAATATGAGAAATTGCATAGGCGAGGATTAAGGTTTAAAAAATTTAGCTGCTTGAATATGAAAAGTGACTGTGTAGATTTTGGATTTATCAAATAATAGAGATTTTGGAATTTGTAAATTTCAAATTTATGTAATGTCAAGCTGTTTTTACAAGCCAGTTTTAAAATTGCATTTTGGACTTAGACAGCGTAGCAAAGTGGCGCAAAAGTAGGTTTTAACAAAATATCTCGAAAATTGTTGCGAATTTCGGAATGAGGTTTGTGGAATTTCAAAAGGGAACAGAGAAATCAAAAAAGGTTCAATTGTCTAACTACTAGCATAAAATTGTCAATTTTGTAATTACGTTGAATTCCCCCATTTCGGAATTCGACAACGTACCAAGTGACCAAAAATTGGGAAAATATGGCCCAAAAATGGTTTTTTAATTAAATAGTTATATCTCGAAAACGGTTTGCAGTTATGTAGAATTCCCCCATTTCGAGACTAGACAGCGTACCGGAGTGTCCCAAAAATGGGAAAATATGGCCCATAAATGTTTTTTTAACGAAATATCTGGAAAATTGTTCCCGATTTCGAGATGCGATTTGTAAAGTAGGAACAGAAAGCTAAAAAAAAAGGTTTCGATGTCTATCTTACATATTTTTGCTAGAAATGAGGGCCAAAAATCGCCCGTTTTGAGATACATTGAGATACAATTTCCCATTTTTAAGAAAATGGCAAAAACAGTTTTTTTTGGGGGGGGGGGGGTAAAAATAAAGTTGTTAAAAGGATAAATTCTTAATATTTTCGAATTTTTTTCTGGTCTATTTGCAACCAATTTGTTAATAGAACGTTGAAGGGGATGATTAAATAAACAGCAACACTCACTCTGTTTCAATTCAATGTAGGTACCTAAGTTTAGCAGTGATGTGAAAATTAAGAAAATGTGTAATTTTAAGCATAGTTTTGGGGATTTTCTTCATTATTATGTTTACAGCTGGGGTTATAACCAGTAAGTGACATTCTTTTTTATTATCTTTATTTTGACGAAATGGGGAAACTTTTTGTGCTAGAGATCGAGTTTTGCGTACTTTCCCATTATTGGGGAGCAAATGAGAGAAGCGGGAGATGGAAATTCGTGTTTTAGAACAAAACTATGAAAGATAACGGATGGACCACTTTTATAAATTTTTTGGTGCTCTTTCGGGTACCACAAACATACCTAATTCCGAAGTTCGCAACAGTTTTTTCAGATATTACAAAAAAAAATTAGTTTTCGCATATTTTCATCATTTTTGGGCCACTTGGCCGCACTTGCGAAGGACAAATACCTGATTTTCGAAAAGAACGACCTCCAAAACATCCTGTGTCGGTCTTTTTTGTTTTTAGATAATTTCACTAACTTTCTATTGATTTTATGGAGGCAAAATTGGAATTCCAAATCCCAGTGGTTATGGAATTTTTCGTAAGGCTGGCTAAATTCCAAAATATTAATTTAACAACATTTTTTAATTCCAATAATCTTTCTTAGACGAATTGAACATAGTGTAACTTTTAGGATTTTTCACTCTGGTAAAATTCAGCGATTCACAATAGGATGAATTCGAAAAAGCTGTTAGCAGACGTTGTCATCGCAGACCTATTAACTTTGAAATTAAAACGACAATCTTAAGTAAGAGGTGTGTTTTGGTCGGAATTTTCCATTAAAAAAAGTTACAAATTTTGGAATTATGTTGGGAGTAAATAAATGTTCTATAATGTAACAATAATAATAATTAGGCTTACCATAATTTCTGTAATTTGTAGAAAACTACTTATTAAATTTATTTCCTTAGCAAATTTTCACTACAATCACGAATTAAGTCAACCTTTATTAGTATTAGCAATCTTTTTATTATTTACCATAAAACAAGTTAACCTTTTACACTTTTTGTTGCCGTCTACGTTATCTACTGTTTCAAGCTGCCCATAATCATAAGTAGAATAAATTAACTTAAGGTACCTTACCTCCAGCGGCAACACACAGCAGCAAAAAGCACAGCAAAGTTCAAAAATCAAAAAGGTATAAATATCACAATAAAAATCTCCTTTGTTATCTTTTATTTTTATCAAAGCCACGGGAACCCCCTTCAAAAGCTAAAAGTTTTTAACGGTTAAACTATTAACGCTCTAGCAATAATAGCAAACAGTTAATTTAAAAAAAATCTTAGTTTTTTTTTATTAACGTTATCTTTGTATAACCAGAAGTGGGATAGAGTTTTGCGCTAATAAATCTCTAGACTTCGATTATTAACAAATTAGCATCCAGATAGCCAACAGTCAATAAACTGATCCTCAGAGGAGACGCTAAAATATTTTACTCGTTGCTACGTTCCGTGTAACATTTTTTCTATTTCAGAAGTGGGATTAAGTACTCATGCACCAAATAAACCGTTTATTTATGATCGCAGCAGCTTGAAACATTGACTTATTATTAGTCTTTATTAGGCAATGGCATGTGACGATAGTATTACTAAAATTTTTGATCAAATTATAGCACTTGTAATAATTCCAAATTTAGGAATAGCATTTCCATAAATTTAATGATATCATACCCGCAGGGACAGTATCAGCTAGCACGAGCCCGAGCCACCTCTCTAAACAAGCCCGCGCCGCTGAGCAGTTCCGACGCCGTTCAGAAGGCTCTGACACCCCGCAACCCGCCTCCAGCACCCGCCGAGTCAGCTTCCACTCGTCCCCCGTTCTGCGGTGCCGCTACTCCCGCTGCGGCAAGACAGCTTTCGCCGCTTCCCCCGAGGGCCTTGGCTACAAGTCCTGTCACAACTGCTCCTACATGTACTGCTCTCGTTCTTGCCGCCGCGCTCACTGGGAGAAACACCGCAAGACCTGCCTCTTCAGTCGAATCGGCAGCCTTTGCCGCCAGGTCATCGCCTCCACCAAAGAGCAGAAGGACACCCTCTTGCATCTCTCACACGTCGCCAGGAGAGGGTACCTTTCGCACGGACAAGGCGCTGTAAAATGCTTCTTCCCCTGCCCCGAAGCCGCCGACAAGTTCCTCTCGGAAGGCCTCGGATGTCTCGGCGAATTGACTTATATAAGATGGCAGGATTTGCTGCCGTCAGAAATGGGCCCCCAGTTGTACGCCGAGCTAGTTAAGATGTGCAAGAATTATAACCCAGATAGTAAGCTGGTGCTATACATATCGATTTGCGTCGTCTCTGAGACTCCAGCAACTGGCGATGTGAAATGGGAACGGCAGTTGGTCTCTCGCTGCGCCAAGATGCGTCTGAGTAAAGAGTTGAGGGTCAAGGAGAAGGAGCAGGAGAATATCGAGACGTTGATACTTACAAGTGAACCCCCGAGGGATCTCGATAGAGATGCGGTTAAGAGGTTGAGGGAGAAATCGGTGGGGAATGTCCAGAAGCAGCTGCACCAGATGGGTGTGTCGTTGAGGAAGAATCATCCCGATGTGTATCAGCAGTTGACCAGATGGATGGAGAGCGTTGATGATCGATTCATCCCGGTGAGTGTATGTCCGTCGGTGAGTGCAGGTGGCCCCACTCGAGGTTTCCTGTGCATTATTATGCTGGAAGCAGATTTGGAAAGTAGAAGGCAAGTGGAAGCTGCCGGGGTGAGAGTGAAGACTATCGATGTGCTCGCTGGTGACTGATTGAGTGACGTAACGGTCCCCCTTCCTGTGATTTTTAGCTTGTTGTTATCTTGCAAATTTTACTATTTCATGTTATCTGTAACTGTTGTTTTAATATGCGAAGCGATATATTCAAGGAGCTCTACTGGACGATCCAAATTAAGCATTCGTTAAATTTGATCACTAGGTTTAACGAATCGTTTTTTATTGTAATTTACTTAGAGGATACGCTGCTAAATTACGGTGGAAAAAGTTCGTTAATTGTCGATAGCCTTGATACCTTTTTAATTCAATTGTTATCAGAACAATAATAATTGTATTTGCGTTATCAAATTTATTACATTTATTGGACCTTTAAGAAAAATATTGCTCTATAAGATAAAAATAAAAATGTGTGTTATTTATAGTGAAGACTGTTTAATTTTTAAGCCAGTTTTTTATTCTTTGTATTGAAATTTGTTTTAATAAAATTGTTTTTTAAACCTTATCGGTTATATTGTGTGTGACAACCCTCATGTATTATTGTAACAACCAGAATGACTAGAAATGTTTATATTAAAGCTCACCTAAAAATAAATAAATATTGTATGGCTGTGGTAAAGCTCAAGTGTCAGAAGTTTTCAAGTAAGCTCCAAAAGGGCCTCGGACATAACTTAACGATCCGGGACCCCCTTTTTAACGTACCTCCCGGAGCACGATCGGTCACAGAACTTTTTCTATAATTTTGGTCACCCATCCAAGTACTGACCAAACAAAGCCATGCTGCACTTTAGAGATCATTTGACCGAAACTCTAACAGTTTGGCTATTGAAGTCAGCAAAAGCACTGTTCAAAATTGTTCCTATGGTGATTAAGGCCATGTAGGTATTGAAAACAAACCCCGAGATTTATGGGACAAAATTCTGCAATTCAAAGCTGAAAAGAAAAGTACTTCAGTGTATTGATGGTATAGTCGCAGAAGTTTTTCAGAAGAAATTGCTGTTTCCCATTCATCCTCAGGTATAAGCCGTTATTTCCTCCCAGTTTACCAAGAAAAAAAAAATAGGAGAAAGGTCTTCTGGTACAACAAATAAGACTCCGCTGCTTGAACACATACCAACCAACAGAAGAAGATTTATCATCTCTAGAACCAACAAAATTCTAAACTTTATCAAAGAATTAGAAGGGGTGTTACAGAAAAATACACCAGGAGGCACAAAAGATCTCACTAGGTCGAAGTGTAAACAAACATCCCCATATAAACTATCAACTATCATAATGGGTCTTCTGGAGTAGTAGGGTAGTCCCCTATCATCATATTTGTACAAAAATAATTGGTTTCAATCGATTCAGTTTTAATGAATATCGAATTGAAATGCCCATAACTCGAAAACTGTAGTTGCCGCCTGTCATGATCGACTTACAAAAATATTTTATTTTTTTTATTTTTTAATTTACAGTCAACGGGTGGAACCCTTTAGGATACATTTCAATAAATACATTCATAATAAATCAATAAATTCAATCACAAAACATCATATTATGGTTTATTAGGTCTAAAGAAATCTAGTAACTAGGGTTTTAAGCCCCTTTTTAAATGTTGAAACATTATCAAGTCCTAATAGGTGGGAGGGAACAACTATTTTATTCCACTTCCTTCTCAAGCGAGGTATTGTCGAGTAATAAATATAATTTTTACTCGAAGCTCTCTCAGCCAGTTCACGAGCAAGCCTTAACTGGTAGGGAATATCCCTTACTTCAAATAAGCCCTGTATTTCTTCACAATTAACCAGCTCAAGCTTCACCTTATATACAAAAAATAAATCATAATAAACATGAAGTGATTTAACAGAACTTAATTTTAGAGAACAGGCTAGAGCAGAGTAATAATGGTCATCGTAAGACATTGGATTCCCAAGTTTATACGACAAGTACCTGATAAACCTATGTTGTACAGATTCCAATTTATTAACTAAATATTCTTTGGACGGAGACCATATAATTGATCCATACAACAGAATAGGTCTAACGATGGCATTGTAAATATAAATTATAGCCTCGACAGACTTGAATTCCTTGGTGGTTCTTTTTAAGAAGCCAAGTAGTTGGTAGGCCTTGGAGGCGGCAGCAGTCAAGTGGAGATCAAACTCAAAATCACTTTGAAAAATTACACCTAAATCTTTGATATTATCGACAGGTTCGAGATAATTACCGTTCATAGAGTAAATGAAGTTGAGTTTATTAATTTTGCTCCTACAAAAAGATATTAGCTTACATTTATCAAAATTTAATTTAATAAGATTCAACTCGGACCAATCAGTAATGGTATCTAGATTCCTTTGGAGGGAAACCTGATCGTGGACAGAGTTTACTTCAATAAATACCTTAATATCATCGGCAAAAATTAAGATCTTTGCAAAACATAGATTAAGGGTAACGTCATTAATGAACAAAATGAAAAGAAGGGGACCCAGGTGCGAACCCTGGGGTACTCCCGACGTTGCAGTGTAGGAATCAGATAGGTTACCTCTGATATGAACTATCTGCTCACGACATGCCAAATAGGATGAAATCCACCTACAAGTGCCACCCCCAAAGCCCAGCTTTGATAGCTTATAGACTAGTAAATCGTGGTTGACAGAGTCAAAGGCCTTGGCATAGTCGAGATATATAGCATCGACCTGTTTATTATCTTGGAGAGCCTGAGAAATAAAATTGCTATAAAGAAGCAGGTTTGTAAGGGTAGAACGACCCTTCACAAATCCATGCTGTTCGTTAATAACCCGAAGAATAAATTTTTCGAATAGCTTATTCGCCACAATGAAGTCGAGAACCTTTGATATCGCTCCCAGAATCGCAATAGGTCTATAATTAGAGACATCAAGTTTATCACCAGATTTGAAAATGGGCGTGACAAAAGTTCTCTTCCATAAGGACGGCATGATTCCGGTTGATAAAGATTGATTAAAAAGCAGGTATAATGGTTTAACTATAGAAGAAATACAGTTTTTAACGAAGAGAGAAGGTAATTCATCGGGTCCAATAGAATCCTTACTCTTTAGTTTCTTGATAGCAAAGACAATGTCATCCATACTTATAGTAAAATCGAGGTCTGAATTAAATAATAGATTATGGGTAAAGCTTGACCTTGATTGTAGATATATAAATTCATAATTCTTGGCAAACAAATTACAAGTTTCTTTAGTGTTTTTACTCTTAAAGTTCTTTAAAAACATTTCTTCAGGAATGTAACTAGATTTAGACAAGCTGTTGACATAATTCCAAAAATATTTTACATTCTTTGAAGATTTTACTTCAACCTCCTCAATAAAGACTTGTCTGTCAATTTTTGATTGACGAATACACATCGCACGCAATTTTTTAAATTCAATGTAATCTTGAAAAATGTTAAACTGACGCCACTTTTTATGCAGCTTTTTCTTATTGATTATAAGCGAAATTAAAGTACTGGAGAACCAAGGTGGATAAGTATCAGAAGAAGATGAGGTATACGGAACATAGTCCGAAATTAGTTGATTTAAAGTGAGGTAGAACTTATCAACATTGGTCTCAATGGCATCATTCATGAAACATCCACTCCAGTCAACTGCAGACAATTTTTCATTAATTAAAGTATAATTGGCCCTCCGAAAATTTCGCGTATTTCTTAATCTCCCAATATCACTATACAACTTACAGTTTATCTCAAAGAACGCATGTAAATGATGAGTCTAACGGAACCAAGGAATCCGGTGAGGAGACGTGGCGTACATTATTTTCAGATAAGGTGGAAAAAGCCAGGTCTAACGTGTAACCCTTTTCCGGATTAATGGGGTAATACTGATACATTCCAGCATAGGAAAACAAATTCATGACTAAAGCTACATTCTCTTGAACCACATTATCAGGACTAACACAGTTTGCTAACACAAATATAATAATAAAACCGCCATAGTCAAAACGGCAAGTGTTCTTATGTTTTTAGAATAGATTTTTTCCTAGAAAATTGGCGTCCATAAATAGAACAGGAACGTCTGTTTTGTTTGTCCAGATTATGGTCGTTACATTCTGGAATGCAGTCACATGCAATATTCGACAGTTGACATTAAGTCAACGGTAATAGAACTACTTGACGTTCAGGAATATCAGACTACGACGTAACTGATATTGCATGAGCACCAGTTTCACGCACGAGTCAGTTTAGTCAGTACAGTTTTGGATGTATGGAAGTAAGATCAGTGCAAGCTAGCCAGGAATTTGGTAGTACTGGCAGTAAGTGAAGTAACTAGACATTGTACTGCCAGAAGGCAGTACAATAATTATGAAAGTGTAAATTGTACAGAAGAGCTACCAGCTGTGTTTAGTAGTATGTATGTAGTGATATAAAAGCAGTGGTAAGTATTCTTTCGAGGTTACAATAAAAATAAAGACTGAAAATAATTGTTATAAATTATTGTAGATATTTTTTGTTTCAAGATACACCAAATATGAAGATAAGCTTTGTGTCATGTATAATAATTATTGATTGCACAAGTTATTTTAAATATTTCCTGAAAAGATGTGGGTTCTAGAATAAAACAACCCTTTTTAAAAAGTTTTATACTTTATTTATATATTTTCAATTAAATGAACAATAAAAGACTTTTCACTGGGTGTCCTTAAAACTTTTATTTACATTTTTAATAGTAAAAATTATACAAGAGTGCAAATAAGATCAAGTGATTAAAAATGCATTACATACAACACAGATTTCATATTTATACATAAACGGGTCTATACATAAGTTCATATACATATACAGGGTGTCGGGAGAAGCAAACACAAGCACCTGTCAGCGATATCACATCCATAATCAAACCAAACAATAAGTGTGAAAAGTCTTCGAGGTATGCTCGAAATTCCGGCAACACCCTGTACATTGCAGAATCGCAATAATACAATTTCAGATGGGTATCAATATGTCATTTTTGTTTTAAAATTGACTAGGTTTAACAGCTATTTTATTCGTACAAGAATACATCTCATTTAGATCTGCCCTTTTAATTATTTGTGGCGCTCTATAAATAGATCACGATATAATATAGGACTGAGCATAAAAAATTATTAGAAATTTCAATATAATTTTGCGAATAAAATAAATGAGATCAATGGATCAGACAAGCGTCTTTCAAGCCTCGAATTGCAACTTTTTGGATGACTTCTGCTGTTTAAATCGAATTTTTCAAATAATCAAAATGATTTTACAAAAATTCAACACCCATAGAAGTCTTAACAATAACATTTTTGAATGGAAGAAATGGGTTACATGAATCTTACCTACAACCCATGCAGAATATAGGAGTCCATTTTTTGGTAAGTAGTTAATTTTAAAGAGATGGTAAAATCAAAGATAAATTATAAAGGGTTGAAAATAGATCCTTGTAGGACTCTAACTAAAACCTAAAATCTGCAGAATATGAACAACCTTGATTGAAGGTACTTTTCCTTTCCTCCTCATCCATCAAGAGTCCTAATAAAATACGCCCTACCACATCATCTTGTCATCCCAAAGTCACCAAATGGATGACTTCACAAAAACGGCCAACAGGACTTACAACTCGAGGCGCATTTTGACACCCACACTTTGATCAGAATACCAGCTTGATAAAAAGAGAAAAATTGCAATTTTGTAAATAATTTTTTAAAGATTTTGGCACCGCAAGGAACTTCAATCAGTATTTACTTTAATAAATAAATATTTCAATAAAATATACAGCCAACAATAACACCAATCATATCATCAACATTAAAAAAAACATTGATTTTTTAATCAACTGGGTTAAATTTTTATTCTTTAATTAATTGTCACATTAGCCTTGAAGAGCTAGAATACAACCTACCAGATACCTGTCTCCAAATTTTTTTTAATTATTACGCACGAAATAAACGGATAATTAATTAAATCATCCCTAAGAATCCTCCTCTATATTATACCGTGATCGATAATAATAACGTTAATTAATTAATTATAACAAACGGCGTAACAAAAAATAATTACTTCTTTAATAAACAACTGCTAGAATGCCTCTATGTACATAACCTGCGACATGATGTCAGACGACAGACACCCCCCCGACAGCTCTCCCACCCGGCGACCCCTCACTCGTTGGCGGTGGGCGTGTGGGAAGGTGGGTAGGCGGGCGAGCGATCGCTCTCGGAATCCGGGGTGGCCCCCGAAGCCGCCTTGGTCTTGTCGCCGAGACTCTGCCTGAGTTCGTCCACAGCGGTACCCGTGTAGAGACGCTTTATGCCGCGAGGCAGCCCCCTACACGACTGGAGGTTGATGGAGCGGAGAGACGGGCACTTCATGAGGACCGCCTTCACCGGATCCAGGCTCACCGACGAGCCACACAGGTTCAGGTTCCTGTGAATTGAAATATTTCATTTTATAAACCACAAACGAGTGAAACGACCGACTTACTTCAATCTCGATTCGGATCCTTTTTCCGCCAAAGCCAGTACGGCCGCGTCTAATGACTCGGTGACAGTCGACCAGGCCAGGTCCACTTCGATGAGACTGTGGCTCCATTTCTGCACGATCAGCTCCAAGCCGGAATTCGGGGCTCTTGTTACGTAACAAGCTGCAACAAAATTCAAAAATCTGTAGCAGAAACTTACGCTTCTATAGAATCTGGTATCCGACAATATACTAAACAGAGAAAATTCACAGATCAATAGAAAATAGAAAATTTTAATCCTTACCGCTCAGGAAGAGATGCTCCAGGTCCCAAGCGGGCACCCTAACGAGAGAGGAATCGGTGAGACGAGAACAGCCACGCACATCGAGCAAACGTAGCAACGTGCTCGCTTTCAGGATCCTCTCGATGCCGTCATCGTCCACCGAACGAGAGGTCGTGGTCTTGTCCTCCTCCGAGCCGGCCAGGGAAAGCTCCTCAAGCAGCGGGAATCCCGGTGAAGACATCTAAAGCCAGAAAATTATTTCAACCACACTCTTATAACTTTTAATAAAACGGATAAACTAACCTGCTCTGTAAGGGTGACCGGGGCGATCCGTATCTGGCTATTGGTAATGCGCAGCACCCTCAGCTTTGGGCACCCCGCCTGCAGTTTCTCTATGTGGAGAAGGGCTGTTGTGTGCGCATACGTCTTGATGTTGGATATGTCCAGTAACTTCAGATTAGGACAGTGTGTCTAAAAACAAAAAGACTAAAATCAAAATTCACGCCACATAAAACTAGTGACCACTTACAGAAAGTGAAGTTATTATTTGCGTGAATCCCGCAATCTTGTTATGGGCGAGAACGAGGTGTGTTAACCTGTCGTTCATGGTCTGTCCGAGTGAGACTAAGGGCTGAGCATTTATGGCCGACGTCGACTGTTCCAATTAAAAACGATTCGATTAAAACAGATCCAACATTTTAGGCAGCCTACTTACGTTAACGGAAGATAAATCCACCCGTTCTAGTTTGGGACATTCAGTGGTGAGATAATTGAGATGATCGGCGTTCAGACCGTTCCATCCGCTCAAGTTGAGACCCTGCAGGTCGGGGCAGTACCGACAGATCGATTCCAAAGCTGCACTTATATCACGTATCTTCCATTCACCTGAACAGAGAACAGAAATTATAATTCTGCCAGAAAGGGAAATGGGACGATATTACCCAAATTTAAATCCTGACAACCAGTCAACCTGTTGTGGATCAACCAATGAAGAGTCATGTCTGTCCTGCAGTGCTCTTTCACCCAGTTCAAATCGATTCGATTCCATAAGGCTGGCAACAAGGCCACACTTCTCCACGACCGGCACACTTTACATAACCTGTAAGAAATATTAATAAAATGTCAACTGTCACTTTTAAAGAACAATGTCAAGCGAAGAAGAGGCTACCTGATAAGGGTGGGCAAGCACCCGTCCATGGCGCACATGTGCTGGAATATCGTGAAGAGAGCTCTGTCAGGTAATTGAGTGGCCCATGGACTCTGCAGTTCCGATTGGGTACTGCTGACATCGTCGCTGCCGGTTCTGGATTTCTTGCTGGGACTCTCGTCGTCATAATATCCCGAATTTGAACGGTTTTTGTGCTTCCGTCGACCACTTTTCTTCTTATTCGGTGTCAACTGTAGATAAAAATATTACTTATCCATCTCCATGTAAAAGAATTAGTAAAAGAAAAATGTCTAACCTGAACCTCAGTGGTGATATTCTTCCTAATTCTAATCTTGATAGTGTTATGATCGCCCGAAATCTGACTGTGATACATGGCGACGATGGGAGTCTTCCTTGGTCGCCCCCGTCCCGGTCCGCTGCCCTGATGCTTGTGCTTCTTGCCCTTGCTCTTGCGGTACTCCTGCACCATGATCCCGTTATTGTGGTCCCGGTCCGTAAGCTGGGCAGCGGAATCGCACAACCGGTCACAAGCCCCGCTGTCGGGAGTGCCCGCGGCCGACGACGGTTGCGGGGTCGAGGCCGAGTCCTCGGAACGTCCGTCCGGCGATTCCAGAGACTGAGGCAGTCCCCTAACCTCACTCTCGCACTTGTCACCGATCTCACGGTACATGTTGTTGTTCGACACACTGTCGGCTGATTGCCGATAGTCGGCCAGTCCTTGGGATTGCCGGTACAGTTCGGTATCGGTAGGCGCTTGATGGTACAGGGCGTCGATCTCTTGCATGGAGTATGGATCTTCGAGGGATTGCAGGGAAGGCTGATGATAGGACTCGGCGGGGCGATATACGGGCTGAGGGGAGACCTGGGTCATGGGCGGGGTGTAATCACCTGCTGCCCCGTTCACCTCGTCGCAGGACGTCATTGGTGGCGGGTAGTTCTTCAGGCCTACCGGATATTCGAGTGGCATGGCGAGAGGAAGAGTGCGCTGGGGGGAGCTGGAGTGAGCTGGATTTCTACATCGCAGTTCACCGTGGCGACATTCTATCGGAGACTTGAAGGGGTCGTATAGGTTAAAGCAGATGGACACTGAAAATTCAACATTACATTATTAAGGAATATTTTTTGGAAAAAACTACTCAAAAAAAAGGTGTAATTTAAACAATAATGTGAATTAAATTCCAAAAATGTTGATTATGAAAGAATATTACAAACACTTTAGATTTTGGTGGTATGCATTTAGAAACAATATCTGGTATGGGATTGTATTCAAACATACCTACAGGGCTGTGTCCCCTAGTGCCCCCCCCAGTGTGATAGGTGAAACGACTCTTCTAAAAGACAAAAAATTCTCGATTTGAATTTTCATTTTTTGGTGGTCAGCCCTGCTTGGTTAAAGACTTAATTTCTAACATAATCTTAGTTTGGAAAAATCAAGGATGCCTTGGCAACTTTCAAAAAACATTTTTTTCTGTGGAACTAAGTGCCTTTTATGTAGCAAATACAGGGTGTACCAGCTCGATTTAGACAACGGTAAGGGCCGTGTAGGTCTCGTCAAGACGAAACGTTTTTTTATTTGAAGTTTTTGGATTTGGACCTTCGTTGCGGAAATATGGCCGACTTCCGGTTTTTAGTTTTTTGGCTCCAGTTTCGGCATTTTTGGGTTCTCGCCCAAACTGAAACTAGTTTTAGAAACTCCTTAGCTTCAGTTACAACTTTCATATTGAAGTCAAGGTTCTATCTCTGTTGGATTCAAAATCTTAATTTTTAAATTTGATTCAATTTGAATTGATTCAAAGACTTAAAATTTAAAGTCTTGGGCATGTCGCCATTTTGAATCCAACAGAGATAGAACCTTGACTTCAATATGAAATTTGTAACTGAAGCTAAGGATTTTCCAAAACTAGTTTCAGTTTGGGCGAGAACCTAAAAATGCCGAACTGGAGCCAAAAAACTAAAAACCGGAAGTCGGCCATATTTCCGCAACGAAGGTCCAAATCCAAAAACTTCAAATAAAAAAACGTTTCGTCTTGACGAGACCTACACGGCACTTACCGTTGTCTAAATCGAGCTGGTACACCCTGTATAACAAAAAAATATTAGAATCAACATCTAGGCCTCTGTATCAAATTTCAAAATCATCGGCCTACCTACAATTTTTATTTTTAATTATTTTTAAATAAAATGATTGGTTTTGTGAAATTAACATTTGCTACAAAAAGAAACTTGATTCTTAAAAATTGATTTTATGTTAGAAATTAGTCTTCAACTAAGGAGAGATCAACCCAAAAAAATAAAAATAAAAATCCATTTTTTTTTATCTTATTGGAGTTATTTCATCTATCCTGGGACGGGTACACACTATATGTATATTCCAGAATTGGTTAAATATCAGCCAGATAATGATAAATATTCGGGGGAAACTACCATCATCGAATTTCAATCTTGAAGTATATGTTAAATTCATTAATCTGAAATAACAGAAAAAGTGTTGGTCCAAACACAGAGCCCTGAGGGACACAACTGACTGTTTGGTAGGGAAAAAAGAATTGATCTCATTTTTAGGTTAACCTCTTATATGTCCATGAAAGAGTCTTTGAGTCTAGGAAAGGAACTAGATATGAACGAAGTATTCAAACTAGAAGTTTCACCACGAAAACAATACAGACTGTCTTATTTGTCTTATTACTACTTATTTGTACTTACTTATACCAATTGTAAAGCTTTAATTGTAACTTTAGATACAAGACCTTGAGATCTTTGAACAAATTTTAGGTGAAAAGTTCACAGCAAAAAAAAAAAAAAACAAGTCAAAAGACACAAAAAAACACAAGATAACAATCAGTTTTCTTCCGAAGACAGAAGCAGTATTCATAGCAGTAGCAGCAGTATTCATCAACAAATAGGCAGTTTAAGAAATTTCTGAGATAAAGTGGATTTTTATCTCTGCACTTCATCACGTAAGTACTATAACCAATAGCATCGGCCAATCCGGTACATTTTTTATGTACTTCGTCACAAACACAAAATAATACAAAAAAGGTAATTTTTATTTGCAATTTTTCCCAATAACCTGGGAAGAAATGTACAAATGGTGGTATTTTTCATTACAAAGCCTAATTTGAAAAAGGTTTTTTATCAAGTGTTAATTTTGAGGTTACTGCACAGGATCAAGGTTAGAAAATATAAAATTTCTATAAATTTAGTGAAAATTGCTTTTTTTTCAAATAATCACAAAGCTGTGCTTACTCAAAATTCAAAATTTTTTGACCAGCTACCTTTAAGAATCCTCAATTGATAAAAACAAACATTAATCTTGAGCAATGCTTTAGTCTTGTCACTATTGGGCGGAATGTAATATTTGATATTTCGTCATAATTTCTCAGTTTTTGATGCTAAGATTCTTTCAAGGCAAGGAAATATTTTTTGGTACTTTTGGTATTATCATAATTAATAATGATTAATTAGAGCTCTAAAAACTACAATTGAGCCATTTTTTATAATTATTTATACAAAAGTTTTCCAAATCTTTTTTTACAGTTATGGAGGTATGTATTTAGGAGGTAAATGGAGGTATATTTAGGTACAAAGTACAAACACACTGGTGCCAAACAAAAAATAAAGGTTTCATTTTTAGTGGATCTATGTTAGTTGCAAGAACCACTGAGGCACTGTCATAATCTTTTAGACCAACAGACTTTAGCAAAAAAAAATTTCAAGAAGTAAGAGATACCATTTTATGCGGGCCATTTACTCCGAAAATGCCCACATCTCTGATAGGCTAAGATCGTAAGCACAGGACTGAAGATAAGCTAGTAGTAAGGAAATATGTTACCTCTTGATACGACAGGATGCTGATAACAGATATCAATTTGCTTCTTTGTAAAGGTTGCCAGATTTCGTACAACTTAATCACATTCTCAATTACATACAGACAATCTTCTATAATTAATATGTTTATCCATAAGAATTGACTATAAGTTAAAAAGTTAAAATAGAATTTACAAACCGCCTGTGTCAAAGATGGGAATCAGACTGTCTATGGATAAAAGAAAATAATCTCTTACAAAATCATCATGGTTTTTTAAGCTGCGATAGTTTTGGACAGATTCACTGGGCTGTTGACATTGTGTAGCCAAATTAATGACGATTGTAAACTTCATTTCTTCTAAAAATACATAAATACAAAATATCTTTCAAAACTTTTTCTTAGCTACTCCAAGTAGTGCTCTGTGAAAACCGGTTAAATTTTCTGGAATTTTATAAACTTCAAAGGGTGGCGATGGTGACATTTCTCAAATATGAAACATTTTCCCTCTATATTCGCACTCATAATGATTAGTTTAAGGCAAATATGACCATCACGTTTCTGAGTTAGCAAGCTTGAACATGAATTCAGACACCTATCCCAAATGGCACATTCATGTCGCGAGGTGAAATGTTCTAGACAAAACAGTTGCAGTGTGTGTTAGTCCAATCTAACAAACAAGAAGAACAGATGTTCATAACCCAACTGCTATGCTTATTATTGTGAAATAATAATAAACAACCCTATTCTTGTCCATAAACATTGAGCATCCTTCATTTCATATCTATTAAAATGTGTTGCCATAATAATTAATTTCCAAAACTCTAGTACCAGCAAAAAAAGCTTCAGCTAATTGTAAGAAGTGTAGTTCCCCTAAACTACCGCAGTGATTTTATATTACAGTACAGTAACTATACCAGTTCAAAGGTGTTCAAAGGCAAATACAAGTTCAAAGGCAAATATGGGCCATAGTTGCAAGAGCCTCTCTTATCTGAGTTAGGTTTTTTTTTTAATATCACCTCTAAAACCATCCTTTATATACCGACTAGCATCAGTGTGAGTAGATATAGGCAGAAATTATAATTATTTGTAAATAAAGATTAGACGTATAGAAGAAATAAGTTGATCGACTTTTTGGGGAAATACACCCAGGACCTGTGAATCACGGAATCATGCCTCCATCCACTAGGCTATCAATACCTTGATATGTTGTATACTATTCGTCAATACGAATAATATACTAGAAGTCTAGTTCCCTCTAGTGGTATGGGGTTTCCTCCCCCTCCCTGCATCTCCTGCAATCTGGTTTGTTTTCTCACTCTTATTATTGAGAGGTGTTTCATTAGTGGGCAATGTCCTGTTAGAAGTCCAATTGCCCATATCAGCTGGTGTTTACTCAGATTTTTCAGTTCCATTTTCTCTGCTCCCTCTTCCCTTTACCCATCTAGTCGCTTGAACAGCACCCTAGTTAGGTGTAGGGTGTAGGTAAGGTCTGCATTGAAGTTGCTCTATTTTCTCCCATTAGAAAAATTAGTGGTTGGTTTTTTGTGCCAGGTTTCCTGTCCACTAGGGTCCACGTTTCTGGTTTTAATCCTCGATTTTGAATTCCCAGTCTTTTTTGGATTTTTTTCTGGTTCCTCTTGGATCCCTGGTATCCACACTAGTGCTCTTATAGGTTTCGGTACATGACATGATAAACTGGCAAGCTCGCTGGCAAGTAGTGAAACTACAAAGAATGCTAAAATTTTTACATAATGTAGAGAGATAGAAACAACTTTATTAATAAAATAGAATGGTTTTGATTGCTTTTGCTTTTAAGGCAAGTTACTAACGCAAAACACAGCATACTGATCAGTCATAATGGCAATAATAATAAAAAAGTAAAATAGTACCAAATGAAATATAATATGTAATTATCCATAAAAAATGTGGTAATATATGCAGAGTTATTTAAAATAAGTTCTGGAATTTTAAGTATGTTTCTACCATTTCATGAAATCGTTCAAATTACAAAAGTTTCTGGCCTGAATAAAAAATTCGCTCCACCTAATAATAGTCAATAGCCGCCCCGAAACACCCAAAACCAGGGATCAGTAAGAAAAATAAAATGAGCATGTTGAGAAATGTTAAAAATTTAGATAGAAGAAACTGAGTACTGGTTAGTTAAGCAGATGGGGGGGGGGGTGTATTCTTGCAATGGCAAAAAATGTCTCGTTTCATTGCATTATCGGAAGATTACCCCACAGGCATTTATGTATTTATGTATATGGAGTGGACCCCAAAAAAAGGCTTAAAGCCCACAAAGTAGACAAGCACAGTAAACAGATGCTAATACACGAAATTAATAATAATAAGATATCACAGTCATTTTACTAACAGTCAGTGAATACAAAAAATGCTACATATTTTCCCTGAAGTTTATGTTTTCAGTACCCCTCACTGGGTAGAATTTTTGTATACTGATGGATAATAAATAAAAACACTAATGTTCTTAAAATTATTAAATTAAATTTTCTTGAATCTCTAGAGATCCACAGACATTTACATAATCGAATAAAAATAAAATTCTAGGTCATATGAGTATAATTTATTGAAAAAGAGCTTGTCAACCGGTTTCGGGGGTTAGCCCATCATCAGGACAATTGTCAGTTATTGGCAATTCCAGAAATTTACAGGTGTTAACATTGCATACAAATGTGATAGATGAAGATGAAGGCTCTATTATAAGAATCAACAACAATTATCGTACAAAAATTTCAGTGAATTATGTTACTTACATCGATGTTAAATATAATTTAAACCTTTTCGAAGTGAAAAGGGTTGAGATTGTTTTACCTATTGAAGATAGGATTTGATATTACATATTAATTTGACATTTTTAATAGAGCAAGTTAAACTGGACCGAACCGTGAGGCGGGACGACCAGGAAATAACATTTCATAACAAATAACAAATAACAAAATAACAAATTAATAATATGTAATATCAAATCCTATCTTCAATAGGTAAAACAATCTCAACCCTTTTCACTTCGAAAAGGTTTAAATTATATTTAACATCGATGTAAGTAACATAATTCACTGAAATTTTTGTACGATAATTGTTGTTGATTCTTATAATAGAGCCTTCATCTTCATCTATCACATTTGTATGCAATGTTAACACCTGTAAATTTCTGGAATTGCCAATAACTGACAATTGTCCTGATGATGGGCTAACCCCCGAAACCGGTTGACAAGCTCTTTTTCAATAAATTATACTCATATGACCTAGAATTTTATTTTTATTCGATGAATTTGAGTATACTATGGCCAACCTATATGATTTACATAATCAACAATACACAGTAATAAATGAACAGCTAGAAGCTACACATATTATATCACTCTCCATTATTTGATTTTCTTCTTCAACAACTGAGAAGATTCTGAAGAAATATGATCATGATCCAGTTAGTTCTGTTGAAATTCATTTAATTCTAGTTACTTGTTTTATGATCATTGATCACTTAGGTTACCATACTGTTGCTATGTCAATATATCGATAATTTTAATATTTATTTACATATGTCTGAAGATGCTGCTTTAAAAGCGGCGAAACATGTGTACATCGATAATATCCATCAGTATAAAGAAAGATTTTTTTTGAGAAGTTTTTGAGATTTAGGTTCTACTTCAATTACCATTACAGGTTCCTTTACAGAACGAATTACTTAGGAAACTTTCCCACAGCATGTGAGGTGAAACTGAAGACATGGACGGTACCGCTTTGTCCTTATTATGGTCTCATCAGCATGTCACATCAGTCAAGCACACACTACACATACTATGCAAAGTTTGGAACTAATATTTAGTCTTACTGGTATTCGATGGTTGTAGTGACTTGTAATTTCAATGATTGGTAGGCAACTGGGGAAAAAGAGCTGCAACGTCTCTTGTATTGTCTTGAGACGCTACGGGTATGTGGTTCAAAGGTAAGTGGCTCACGCGTTTATTTATATATATATCCCAAGCAGGTTTTGCCAATGTATCCAAATTCTGTGTTTTGATTGGTGGAAGTCAAATGTATGATCGGAATGTGTATCTTGATTGTTGATAACCGTTCCAGATCTTTCTCTTTCTAATCCTAATGTAAACTTGCAAATATAAGGGCTTAATGTAAGGGCTACTAATTTCTAATCGCAATAAAGGATAAAGGTGTGTTGTTGCTGTTTCACGCCTTATTAGAAATTTAATTTCGTAATCTATAAGTTTTAAGAATACGTTCTTCTGCTGTTGGCTTGTTGCTTGTTTTGTGTATGTTAGTTACAGGACAGGGTGGTGTGGTGTTACTATAGCACAGCATAGAAAAAAAAATTAGGAGGAGCGGCAAGAAACTTTTTTTTTCTGCTTGCCGCTTCTTCAAAGTAGCTTTTCAAGCAATTTTCCGATTATGATCATTAATTTATCGAGCTTTGTGGTCATTTTAAGAAAAATATCGGTCATTATATACATCCGCGGCTCCTATATAGGGGTGGAGGACATACCTACAGTAACACCAGGAAGGTATTCAATTGCTTTGCAAATGAAAGATAAGCGAACAAAAGGGCATCAAAGGACGGTCTTCCTGAGTGCGGGCCTGTTTAGAACAGCGAAAATCACATACTAAACATGTAAGCTAGTGTCGAGTGGACGGAATAAACATTAAGCGGCCGGGGACTCGTAATATCAACACCATGGGCCGGTCTAACATACGAACCGCATTCAAACGTAGTCGGACCATAATAGCGAACGATATCACGTATTTTGGAATATAAATGCAAAATAAATGTAAATTTCAAAATCAAAATCGTGCTACTGTTAATCTCGAAGATTTTCCTTGCCCTGAAAGTGAAGAAAGAAATAGAAATTCTACCGTAATGCCAAAGAGGCCTTAGTTGTGACCTTAATATTAGTTTGCAATGGCTGTTTTTAGCTTCTTACCCACCCAGCACCCCTATTTCGCTCCTCGGTCCCGAAAAAATTGATGAAACTTAGGAGCCGCGGATGTATATAATTACCAAAATATCGAATGATTATTTGACAAAACTATAAATTCCAATAACGAATAATAAATTAATTGTATTTTTTTTTTTTTTTTAAAGAGGGAGCATCGGTCTTAACTGTGTAGGTAAGACATAGTCGCTCCACTCTGGTAAATTGGCTTTGAGCACGAACTCTTTAGCCACACACACTTTAAATTATATTTTTGCCTTTTAAACGTTCGATCGCTTGTTTTACTTTTCACAGACATTCGAAAATGAATCTGAAAAGTAAAGCGGGCCGAGGTGAGTTTCGAACCCGCGATCTATGGCTTCGTGGGCCAGTCACTATTAATTGTATTGCATTTGTATTTTGAGGGTGATCAAGTTACTGCGACCTAAAAGATCTATTGTATCCCCTCTACTGTGCTTCGCCTGGTGTGGAATCCCTTTAGTGAAGCACCCTCTCCAAGTCCGTTTCTTTGAGAAACTTCAGGATTTTGAGAGGATCAAGGTCAGGTCAGGTCAGGTCATAAATTAATTGAAAAGTGAAAAGTTTTCCAATTTTCTTGTAATGTCAAACAGTTTCTGGTTAGCTCCATGTGCAAAATTGAATTTTTAAATTTCAAAATCACCATCAATCAACATTCGAATTTGGCCAAATGAATGAAAACGTGACGTTCTTATTAAAAAGGTACAAGCCTCTAGCTATGACGAAACTGAAAAGGTTAACCGGTTAACCGTCGATTAACAGTATTGGCTAACCAGTTAGGAACATTTACTAAAAACAACACACCCCTAGTTGGGATATAAATAAATGCCTGATTCACGGGTATGTGGCACAAAATGTCTCTGTTTCTCTACCAATCATTAAAATTACAGGTCACTATTACCATCAAATACCAGTTAACAGTAAATATTACTTCCAAACTTTGCATAGTATATGTAGTGTGTTCCTGACTGATGTGACATGCAAGGACGAAACAATATCGTCCATGTCTTCAACCTAAATCCCAAAAAACTTCTCAAATATTAATCTAAGTTGTTCAATATTACATTATATAAAAAGTTCCAATTTTTAAAACAATATTATTACATTTCATCCACCAGGTAACTAAGTTATCAAAAATAAATTATTTGATACAGCCATTCACCCAGGCAGATAGTATTTGCCTAGGTAAACACCATTTGCCTGCGACAAACACAAACACAATAAATCAACTTAACAACCTGTCAATAATAAGGACCTATAGGGAGATACAGGTCATGGTTATTTTCAGATTGTTGTAAATTATTTATTATTAGATGAAGGGGATTTTATGCCTCTAAATGGGGGCTTAATTATTATAAAATGGACCGCGATTATTTAGATGATGGTCATCTTGCACTCGGAGATTTGACGTATACCTAGGAACATTCTCTAGGTGTACACGTATGCCTCTCTAGGAACACTCATGACTATATTGAATTGAAAGTCATGCAAATAGACTGTTAAGGGAATACAATACAAAATACAAGTAGACATTAAAAGTAAAAAAAAAGTATTCAGTCTGGCCTTAGTGCCACAAGGGAATTTAAGGGTCGATCCCATATAGACAGACATAGAAGTACAACAATCAGTTTAAGAGGTATCGTCATTTTGATAAAATCCCGGAACCCGCAACCCTACTGGGTACTGTCACGAATGTCACTGAGTTGACAACGCCAATATCAAAAGACTTATTCTGTGCTACGACTAAAATAATGAGAGTGACTGAACGTGCTGCCAACTTATAATAAAAATTCAGTGCTTAAAAATAACAGAATTCACTAAGAAAATAAAAACCTACCTAATTCTTTTAAAATAACCTTTACCCTAGTAGTAGTGTAAGTAGATAATTATTATAGCCAAATTTTGCTGGTTTTCTTTGTTCTATTCTAATTCATATGTCCCTAACGTATTGCTTGGTCCTATCTACCTACCTACTTGCATTTTTATTTCGATTTTTCAATATTTTATTAAGCGGTGTAAAATTAGGTTCAAAGCTGTCAAATAATAATAATAAATAAATTGAAGAGTAACCATCGAATTAATTGATAAATACGAAGTTAAAACAAAGAAATATCGATTGAAATGCAACGGATTGTTTTCAAATCGCGATCAGAATCACAATAATAATTCGTTAATGACAGATTTTTAAATAATTAGCGCTAAAATCGCATTAGTGCTCTGAAATAATCGTAAACAATCACAGTTGACAGGATAAAAAAATGGAGATTTCTTTCACCGATTTACCAATTTCAGTGCAGCAAAGCCCACCAGATTCGGACCGTCCGGTTGGAAATGGGGCCGAGACCGGCCCCGGGGCACGGAATTACCGAAACAGGAACTAAGACGGACGGGAATACTTGTGGCCCCTTTTACAAAAGAAAATCGTTATCGCGGAAATAGCAGTAACAAACCCGTTTCCACTGGTGCTTTAAAATCATTTCGTGACTCACCTTCTGAACACAACTGAAACCTCACGAATTATTTAAAGATTCACATCTTTTTTTAATTAAAATTAGTTTTACTTTGGGGAGCTTAGCCCTCATTTAATAATTTATTACAGTTTTGTGTTGTTGACCTTGTTACCCAAGATGCTGATCTCTTTCTCTTTTATTAATTTCATCGCAAAGATGGCGCTTGTGTTTCGTGTGCGCGCGAAAATTGAATTCTGAACCGTAAATTCGTTTCGAAATTCTCGGAAATTATTGCACTGCAAGTTGAACTTTCTTGTGGGTTTGTTCACTTTTTTCACCATAAAATATAAAAATTTAGAGTTTACCTTCAATCTAGACGGAATTAATCCAGCGAGCTCGATATAATCTAAAATTCCAATTACCATTACCAGGAAGGTAATCAATTCAATTACAACATAACCAGTCTAGGCGTTTTTTCGTGATGCGTTCAGTTAATACCAACCTGATTGAAACAGCTGTTTTTCTATTATTCACCATCACTAAGTACTACCACGGAATCACTATAGTAACTACCAATCAGTACCATGACCATCATTTTGAAATAGTAATTTTCCACAATAACGTCTTTTTGAAAATCATATTTATATGTTGGAATTATTTTTTTTATTATTAATGTCTCCTTTTATTTTATAAATTAATGAGCTCCGCTATACAAAAACTTTCTTTTTGTTATAGATTATTAGGAAAAAATTGCGTTCAGCAATACAAAAACTAAAATAGAGCCTATGAGCGCTTTATGAAATCTCTCGGATTATTATCGTTATTGATTGAATGATATATAAAGTGCTTTGATAACTTTTTTTTCTGATTACAGAGGTACCTAATACCTAAAAGGTATATAAGTAAGGTGTACCTACTACTGAAACTGAGCGTAAAAATTAAATGAAATGTTTATGGTATTTGAAGATACAATACTAGGGGTACCTAATTTAATTTTTAATATTCCATCAAACGACATACATACCTACATAAAAATGACGCTTATTTTGCTACTCTCTAGATTTATTTATTTATTTATTTAATTACCATCACCTCACAGCGAGAGGCCAATAATTACCTTGGTAGGATATACAAAAAGTTAACATTTTAATAAGAGTAAATATTTATAGATGAAATAAAATGTATCACTTTTCTGCCAAGGCAGAAAAAGCGTGGTAAACAAATAAGTGTGGCTACAACACTTTTTATCTGCCACTATCGTATAATATCAATAATCAAAAAATATTTTTGAGTTTTGTTTATCCAAATGTTTTATTAACTAATTACAAAAGCTTCAGAAATGTTTTAAAACTATGATTACTTATTTATACTAAATATACTTTCTTAAAAGCATATTACAATAGATAATTCATTAAATTTATATTATATTATAAACACAAAACATCCAGATTTTTACCAGCTCTTAGGTAAAATCCCTAATAATGATAAAAAGTGACGTTGCCTCTTGATTAAGCTACGTTGATCTTTATACACTAATATGTTGCTCTTTTGTTTTTGTTTTTTTTTTTTTTTTGAGTGGTAGAACTGGTAGAGTTATATTTTAAATTGGTTAAAAGTTAAAACAGTCCAACGTTCCCAATTTTCCTTCCATCTTGCAAAGTCTTGCAAAGGTAGCTGACGTCACCGACGCCGACCGCTTGTTCGAATCGAACTACGGGTATATTCATTAAATGTGACGTTAGTGACGTCACTCCCGAAAAAATGCGGAAGACGTCACACCATGGTAGTGTTCCTGCTGATTTTCAAATTGTACATTATTTTTTATCATTTTCATTAATAAAAGAAGGGAACATCGGTTTTTCTTAACTATTTCCAGTAATTATGGGTTCGAAAACTGGCTCATTTTCCAGCCTCAAGTATGCCGATTAAATAAAAGAATAAAATTGTACATTTGAGGCTAACTATACGAATATAGGCTAGAGAATAAAGAAAATTTATGCCGCTCATAAACGAAACGGTAAATTGACTTCCTGAAACGTAATTTAATCGAAAAGATTACTGTAAATAGAATAATTGCAGCATTTTGTTCTAAAAAAATTAAAATTCGATAATTTAAATTTGTAGGTAAAACAGTTTGAGAACTGTTTCTTAAGTTCTCTTGTAGTTTGACTTTTAGTTTTAATTTCTGATGGAACAGATTACATTACTTCTCAATCTCACACACAAGAAAAATTGTTTCGTTTAGTTAAAATAGTTTATAGTTGAATAAAAGATGTCAAAATAACAAGGTCAACCAAATAAAGTCAGGCAAAAGTGCTCGAAGTTGTTACCATATACCAATTTCCTAAATGTCAAACAACGCGTGATGATGATTAATGATGTGGATGATATGTGACAAATGAAGGATGTATGTAAAACGTCAGTTTTGTTTTTGTTTTTGAAATATTATTGAAGATTGAATGGACTTTGAGCTTGAGCCATTGAGCGGATTGAGCTTTATCAAGGATCAAGGATACAAGAATTTAAAGATGCAATGCAACCAAAAACCAATCAACCATTCCCAGCCCACAGACACGAAAATTATAATTTATAACACAAACCACAACGAAATAACGAATAAATAACCAATCTTTAAATATCGCCGGTATCCAGTTATGTTAATGTTTTGAATTGAAGATTTTTTTCATTATTTTTGTTTTTGTAGTGGCACATCTGATAATCATAATAGATAGAAACTGACCCTGACACTTGACCTTGAAAATTTAAATTACAATTAAAGAAAAAAGGTGACCCCGAAATCAAAATAACCGTAGGTACCATAACCTTCAATGCTGCAGTGAATGATACACATGATAAGGGTTGCGTATTAAATTAAAGAACACTTCACTGGCAAAAGCCATTCCAGGCACACATAATTGCACATTTATTTTATTACATAATTCCAAGTTTCACTTCCAGTAAAGTAAAGAAGTAGAATTAGAACAACCAAAAATGGGGGGCAAGTACTCCTCGATGAATCCAATGGACATTGAAGTCCCCAACATCCAAGACCTGCTCGACAGAGACCCATACCTGAGGCCGTACGAGGAAGAGATCAGAAGACGATACGGGGTCTTCAAAGACATGCTGGAATCGATCGAAACTAATGGTGGCGGCCTAGATAAGTTCACGCAGGCTTACAAGTACTACGGCCTCAATGTACAATCCGATAAGTCCATAACGTGCAGAGAGTGGGCCCCCGGGGCCACACAGCTTTACCTGACTGGCGAGTTCAACAACTGGAACAGGGAGAGCCATCCTTATAAGAAGTTGGAGTATGGAAAATGGGAGCTAGTTCTACCTCCTAATTCTGATGGAAACTGTGCCATTCCTCATCTTTCTGAAGTTAAAGTTGTCGTTGAAAATAATGGTAAATTTATTATTTTATAGATATTATGGGAGTTATTCCATGGGAGTTAACTGTTTGTATTTCTAACTAATTACACTTTTCATTAACTCTCAGGTAAAAAAGAAGATAGACTGTCTCCATATGCAACATACGTCGTTGAACCACCAAAAGAACAAGGCACAATCTACAAACAGAAGCTCTGGAACCCTCCCGAAACCTACACCTTCAAGAACCGCAAACCGACCCGCCCATCTAACCTGAAGATCTACGAGTGCCACGTCGGCATCGCCACGGAAGAACTGAAAGTCGGGACCTATGACAATTTCACGGACAACGTCCTGCCGAGGATCGTTAAGCAAGGCTACAACGCAATCCAGTTGATGGCCATAAAAGAGCACGCGTATTACGCCAGTTTCGGCTACCACGTGACCAGTTTCTACGCCGCTTCCAGCCGGTACGGGACCCCTGACAGGCTGAAACGGCTCGTCGATAGGGCCCACGAGCTGGGACTGGTCGTGCTGCTTGACATGGTGCACTCACACGCCAGCAAGAACGTGATGGACGGGTTGAATATGTTCGACGGGACTGATTCCTGTTTCTTCCATTCGGGTTCCCGCGGGGAACACACTCTGTGGGACTCGAGGCTGTTCAATTATTCCCAGTTCGAAGTTCAGAGGTTCTTGTTGTCCAATCTGCGATGGTACTTGGAGGAGTATCAGTTTGACGGGTTTAGGTTCGACGGAGTCACTTCTATGCTGTATCATTCTAGAGGTAAGTGCATAAAGTATTGTCATTTATCATACATACAGGTGTCCCTCAAAGCAGGCTCTGAGTATAATATCTTTTTTTATTGTTACGTAATAATTGTTATGTTGAAGGTATCGGACAAGGCTTCAGTGGTCATTACGATGACTATTTCGGCCTGGGTGTGGACACCGAGGGTCTGGTTTACCTGATGCTGGCCAACCACGTTGTCCACCTGCTGCACCCGGAAGCTATCACGATCGCGGAGGACGTTTCGGGTATGCCGGGAACCTGTCGTCCAATCTCCGAGGGTTGCATGGGTTTCGATTACCGTCTCGCCATGGCCATACCTGATGAGTGGATCAAGCTGCTCAAGCATTCCAGGGATGAGGACTGGGATATGGGTCATCTGGTACACACACTCACCAACAGGTGAGGTAACCTTTGAAATAAGAGGTAGAGGTAGAGAGATAGAGATAGAGAGATAGAGGTAAAGAGAGATAGAGGTAAAGAGAGAGGGAGAGCAAGGAAAAGTGAAAGGGGGAGGGTGAGAGAGACATAGATAGAAATAGAGGAGAGCAAGGTAAAGTGAAAGGAGGAGGGAGGGAGGGAGAGAGAGAGACAGAGAGAAAGAAAGATAGAGAAGAGAGATAGAGGTAGAGATAAAAACATGTTGACAATTACAGTCGACATTGATGTTGACAGTGATACATTTGGTATATCAAAATTTCTGACAGAATAAAATGATAGAAAAATTATCTTTCCTTAGGCGATGGAAGGAGAACAATGTGGCGTATGCTGAGTCCCACGATCAGGCCCTGGTAGGCGACAAGACAATCGCTTTCTGGCTGATGGACAAAGAGATGTACACGCACATGAGCATCGTATCTGAGCCATCGATGATCATCGATCGTGGGATTGCTTTGCATAAGATGATTCGGTTCATCACCCATGCTCTAGGTAGGTTTGAAATTGAGCTTAAAAATTCTCAAAGCTCTACCACCCATTTCTAGCTCGAAAATAATTAAATAAAGGAGATTGATGATAAGCAAAAAATAAAAAAAATTGAAAAAGTAAAAAAGTAAACAAAAAAATCTTTTCAATGATTGCTTGAAAAAAGAAGCTCAACTCTTGTGTAACTTTGTTTGATGGAATTAATTTAGGTGGAGAGGCATATTTGAACTTCATGGGCAACGAATTCGGTCATCCAGAGTGGCTGGACTTCCCCCGGGCAGGCAACAACAGCTCCTACCATTACGCTCGTCGTCAGTGGCACCTGGCAGACGACGAGCTGCTCAAGTACAAGTACCTGAACGGCTGGGACAGGGAGATGAACCGATTAGAAGAAAAGTACCGTTGGCTGTCGAGCTCGCCGGCCTATATCAGCTGGAAGCACGAGCAGGACAAGGTGAGCTGCAACGAAGACAAAATTAAAGTTTACTTTAACATTGAAGCCAGATCATTGGAATTTTTTCCTTGAATGCTTAAAAAACGATTATCTACATTTATAAAAATTAAAAATCTCATTGTGACAAAGTATTCAGGGTCAGAACTTGATGATCTCATAAAAGTTTTCAGTTTGAGAAGTCATTGTGCTAGGGGGGGGGGGGGTTAAGTGTGTAATAATCAATTGAAGAATAATAATTATGAATGGAAATTAATTATTGTATAATTTCTATGGGAATATATATTTTTGCAGGTGGTAGCTTTCGAAAGAGCGGGTTTGGTATTCGTGTTCAACTTCCACCCTTCCCAGAGTTTTCCTGATTACCTGGTCGGGCTGGAGGAACCGGGCGAGTATCAAGTGGTGTTATGCACTGATGAAAAGCAGTTTGGGGGGCACGGTCGGGTTGATATGGGAGTCAGTCATCATACGTTGCCTGACGGATGGGCCGGCAGGAGGTGTTCGATCAGGGTTTATGTACCTTCCAGGACTGCGATTGTACTAGCTAAGAAATAGGGAATAATAATCAAGTCTGATTGTTTTAATGGTAATTTTACAAAGTATATTATTGAGCTTTGGAATTGTAAATTCTAAAGATGCGTGTAATTTTATGGGTGCAATAGAAGGTAAAGAATTGTAATTGGGAAGGAAAATATTTGAGTTGTGATGATTGGGTCGAATTGCTGATTCATATAAGATAATAAATTCAACATTGTGCCAATTATAGAACAATTTATTTGGTTATTATAAGAGAAACCTTTATAAAAATTGTTATTGATTAAGATTTACATTTTTATTTTTATATTGTTGTTACCCCTGATATTATCTCTGTAAAGTTGTAAGGCATTCCGAAATATATTTTTGTATACTTTATCATTGTTTGATTTAATAGTAATAAATATTAATCAGAGAGGAGCACTTTTAATCACATTTTAAAAACATCTAAGAACAGTTAACCTTAATTTTTCTACTCCCATTTACTAGTGTGGATGAAAATTCATTGAAAAAGATCACATTGTAAACTTTTACCCCATGGGCTTTGGAAGTAACGGTTAGGTAATCTATTTTGGCAAATTGGACTGAGTTGAATGTATAAAAAGTCAATAGAGGGAGGAGGGGATTGTGTAAGGGAGTCTAAATTTTTCTGTTTATGAGAGGATGTTTCTGATGTCTGGGAGATCTTCTCTTCTGGGAAAATCTCTCTCAGCTTACACGCTTCCCCCTGGACGAGCAGAACTTATTTCTAGGAGAGCTAAAGACAAAAAATTGAATAAAAAAAATTAGAAAATGTTGTTTATCTGCATAACTATGGTTTATACATACTTCAGAGATCAATAATTTTCAAAATAGCGAGTCCTACGATTATAATAAGTACAGTAAAAAGGAATTTTCTCTTAAATTTTAACATCCTGCATTTTCAAAACTAAACTATTTGATAAAAATCTAAAAATTGTTCTAGGATAGAAAAATATTCTTGTAATTTCAAAAAAAAAAAAAATCAGGTAAGTGCATGATCCCTGATTGTACATTTTTAGTGTAAAGGTATTGAGTTTAAGGTGAATTTTTAAGAGAAAAATATAATTTTAAATAAATTTGACCTCCAAAAAGTATAAATAAAAGTTTTATAAAAATGCCCTAAAGGGTAGTATATGGTTCACCCCCTTGCAGAAAAACGGGGTAAATCAAATTACGAGTATGATATAGACTTTTTGGTGGTATTTTAGATTGTCAAAGTTTCTTTTTTTTTTTAATTTCAAGTTGTTTTTAAAAAACAGCTAAATGTATATCTGTCACCGCACTTCAAGTGACTGCTGTAACATCTCATTAGGGGGAGTTGGAGACCAAAATGTTCAAAACGAATAAAAAAAATTAAGAAAATTTTGTGTATCTGCCACAAATTGTTTACAAATACTTTCAGAGATCAATAATTTTCAATGTATATAGTGACACCTTCGATTATAATGGGTAGGTATTGCAAAAAAGTGATTTTCTCCCAAATTTTTACATAGGTAGGTACTCCTGCATTTTCAAAACTAAGCCCTAAATGGCTTACTTATGGTTAATTTGACCTTTTTATTCCAAAATTAGCTAAGGAATAATATTCTAAATTTTGGTAACCTATTTAATACCCTGATTTCATATTTTGATAAAAATCTAAAAATTTTTCTTCAAAACAAAAATTCTCTAATTTCTTAAAACAATAATTATTAGGTATGCAACATCCAGATTATACATTTTTAGTGTAAGTGCTTAAGCGGAAGTTAAGACACAAATTTAAATTGGGTATAAATAAATAAAATGTTAGAAAAAAGTATTATAAAATTCTCCATCAAAAGGCTTCTAGACCGGGTGTCCTAGGTAATAGTAACTACATGGGGATTTCGGAAACGGCAAGAGATACAGGGTCGGTTAAATTAAAGAAAAGTTGCAGAATTTGATGCTTAATAAGAATTTGATTTTTTTTTTAATATTTTCAGTCGTTGCTGAAATATTCTGAAAAAACTGAAAAATCAAAATTTCTTATTTTACCCATATATTTTTTATTATTGGAAATTAATTAATTATATGTTTTGTAGGCGCACATAAGTCGACTTGACAAAAATGTCAGTCTATACTTCTTAACCTTTAATATCTCGATCAGCTGATATTGTCAATCGAGATCTAGGGAGTTTTCATTTTTGCAAACCTAAAAACAAAAGTTCATGGCCACCTGGTGCTTTTTTAATATGTGAACGGTGTATAGTAAGAACATCGAAAAGTTAAAATAGGGACATGTAAGCCGCGTTTCTCTATCTTGAGCCGTTTTCGTTGAACTTCGACTGGATATAAACAACTTTCATTATTATTGTTAACAGCATTTGATTAATCATTCTTTCCTTTCTTTTGAAATAAATTTACCTGCCTCAGGATTTAAATAATTTTGAATTTAATAATAATTCAGTTTGTCAATTTGACAGCTTAAACTTTTCAATTGATCATTCCAGAATGACACGTCATTGACAGTTCGGACATATTATTTTGCATGGGGCGCCAACAATTATTTCGTTTGACGTTTGATTAAATCTTGTTTAGTGTTTTCAAAGTAATAAGTTGTTAAAAAGTTATCGAAAATGCCACATTTTTGTAGTGTTGTGAAATGTTCAATGCGTTCTATGAAAGAGATATGGTGTCATTTCGATTTTCTACTGTTTTGGCCAATAGAAGAGATAACCTTAACGGACTGTCTGGTGAAAGAAGAAATGCATGGATTCAAGCTTTGAAACGGGGGCCTCTCGGTGAGTGAGTAGGTATACCTACCTATTTGTTTGAGACATTTAATAACTGGCAAGTTCAAGTAATATTATAGGATCAATCTAGGCTATTAGTTGGTCATAAAATATGCGCTTATTATTGTTCGAGGATTAAATATGCGTACGCACTATTTACCGTGACATTTTACCGACAAAATGCGATTAGTAAAGACTTTACATGAAAACCATAATTCTAGCCCAAGAGAAAACAACGACTTACGTAAACAACCGGAAAGTAACAATAAATATTTATTTTTATTATTAACATTTAATTAGATATTATATTTGTATTTGTATAATATGCCCTCCAGAGAAAATGGCGGAACTATTATGTCAAAGTCAGCTGTTCTGAAATGATCAATTCCTTGGCTTAACTAGCGAGTACCGACGACGCAGGGACCAGACTTAGTTTTCGCAAAACGTCATTAGATATACAGGGTGAGGCGCGAGAACCTTTTAGGGCATTTTTATATGGAGAAGTCCTGGGAGTAGAAGTCTAAAAATTTGTACCTGTATGATTTCGGTTTTGCTGAGCTAAACTAAAATATTCACAACTCCTCACCATTTCCGGTTATACCGGAAGTTGCCATCAACTTTCTTATTTTAAATAGGACACCCTGTATATTATTATATTTTCACATTGTCTGAAAAAATGCAATAAAAATGGGGTTTACAGTTCAAAATTGTACCGAGTGGTTTAATG